>OX382349.1:9905987-11212545 GCA_947507615.1 Hemithea aestivaria | reverse complement strand
CTTGCAACGGAATCAAAGATCCAGTTTTTATGTAAATTTGCCTTTGTACCCTATTAGTGAAAAATCCTGGAGGGAGTGTGTTCAAGTTTGAATTTATAGATGCCATTGCAAATGCTGAATTATATTGTCGTATATTAGCCTTAAAATGATTAGCATCAGACGTATTGCTTTTGTATAAATCTAATAATATATCAGGAATTGGCTTTAATGCTCTATATGGGTCTATGTATACCTTCCCATTATGACAACAATTTTTAAAATGATTTTTAATTTTTTCACCAAAAAAATGAAGTGCTTGACATTGAACACATTCATAATTCATAGACCCAACTGAATGTACTGATACTTGAATGGTGTTATTTGAAAGTGCTAAATATACACAGTTAGTCCTGGGGGGCTGATGTTCTGTACTAAACCTGCTTGAATATTTACGTTTCTTCGGGGGTCTGCCCGCCATTTGGTATGTTTTCTTTCTCCTCTTCTTCTAAATAAATAAAATCACTGCTGACTGACAGCATTGATTCTTGTGTTTTCTCGTTGTCCGAAGAAACATCATCAGTCACCAGTGACTCTTCGATTACCGTCAACTCTTCGTTATCGACCTTAAAGGGGAAAATATATTCAAATAATAATAATTATTGTGAATGTATGTAGGTATATTAGTAGAGTCCCCGAACGAAATAAAATAAACTTCCGTGGGACATATCTCCGTCATACGAATTATTGGTATGTGCTTATTCGGCATATTTTTCTGAACACGAAAAGTGCGGTAGTCCCTTCCTAAGTGTATGGGACAAAGATGGCCGCCGGGTCAATTCTATTGTGCGGGTTATATAAATATCTACTGAACCGATTTACTCAGTAGTGAGAGAACTCATAGCGGTAGCTAAGCCATTAGGCTACCGAGGCTCATTCAAACGGCTGCAGTTTCGTTGTTTATAGCTTTATTGTAATGAATCAAGTTTTTTTAGAATGCTGTTGAACTAAACTAAATATTTTATAATAAGCTATATTTGCATTATCCTAACGGTTACCAAGCTATATACATAAAAAGAAAATTATTTTTTTAGTAATTATGTTTTTTGGAAATATTTCCTTTGGTACTACTGACTTCACATTGATAGTTTTTAGGAATAAAATGATGCTCATTTAATAACCTATTATTTGACATCCTTTTAAAGTAAATCGGTTCAGTAGATATTAAAATAATCCGCACAATAGAATAGGCCCGGCGGCCATTTTTGTCCCATACACTAAGGAGGTGACTACCGCACTTTTCATGTTCAGAAAAATATGCCGAATAAGCACATACTAATAATTTGTATGATGGAGACATAACCCACGAAAATCGTTATTTGAAGACTTTTTTGTAAATGGGTCTTACACTATATTCTCACACCTCCATCTGGTAATAAGTATTATTTTTCATTACACTGTACGCAGTGACCTACACCATTAACTTACCTGAAAGTCATCAAATAAATCTTGGGATTTGTCAGGTTGTGTAAATGTAACAGGAGCAGTTTGATTTTTTGGAAAATGGTTTGATAGTTCCCGAGCCTTGGTTATTCTTAACTGCCTCATTGTTTCTAGGCCACAACACTCGCAAAAATTGAAATTGTCTGCAAAAATATATACAATTAATAATGTCAGTAACGTAAAGTCAGCAGTAAAGCCAAGTTCAAGTTGAACTTGCACATAGGGGTCCATTCCATTATCAAGAAAAACGGTAAAAATTCGTGTCTGTTTCTGTTCATAATACCTCAACACAGGCTAGGTATGCATGTGGTCATTGATATTATTTATCATTTGTCGGGTTATAGAGAAAAAATATTGCGCCGCTTACCGAGTAGGTATATTGTTGTCGCATTCCACACATCGACTGCACATTTGCATTTCCTTGCAGTTTCTTGCAAATATTTTGCCTTTACAAAAATTGCATGTCACTGGAAGTAAATAAGTAGGTACTTATTTTATTTAAATGCAGAATGTCTTACAATCTTATTTCATCTTAATTCACTTAAAAACACAACCTGCCTACATACCTACTAAAATACTACTCACCATCTTTGCGGAGAGCCCTTCGCTGCATCCATTTTGCCAGTGTCGAGTAAAATATGGGTTATGGTTAGTATTTTTTTTTCTATGGTTGTTAATCTCAGGTTCATGGTTCATTGTATATATTATAAAATATGATAAAAATAGTGTCAAAAACAATATTTTCGCGAAACGTCAACGATTGACGCCACCGCAAAAATCAATATTTTTTTATGTTTTGTTATTCATAATATAAGGTTTTGATCGAGTCTACCGTACTCCTTGACGAAATAATATCATTAAAAAAAAAGTGCCAAAACAATATTTTCGCGAAACGTCAACGATTGACACCAAATGAAAATGGCGATAGCGGTTTGTTTGTCAGTGCCGTCGGAATTTAACGAAATTCTCCATAATCCGAATTTTGCGGATATATGTTGTCGACTCAAAATCAATATTTTTTTATGTTTTGTTATTCATATAAGGTTTTGATCGAGTCTACCGTACCCCTTGACGAAATTATTAATATAGATGCCCTTCTTGCGTGCATTACGAACTTTAACTAAACATACCTACCTACAAACAGAACAATTTAAGGAAATGTTATGTCTAATCGATTTCTGTGTATGTTACTTCATACATTGCCTGCACGAGTCAGGCATTCTTTAGGTACCTACATTGCCTGGGCATAGAAAAAAACCTGCATTTTACAGATTGATGGTGACATAGGTGTACAATTTTGTACACCCACCACTTTTACTAATACGACGTACCTACTACAAGAATGAGAATTCTGAAGAGACTTGACATAAGGACTCGTGAGTAAGAAAGAAGCGTTGGTGCAGTGCACCTAGAATTTAACATCATTGCTACGCAACGGATTTTGATGCGGTTTCTCAATAGATAGCGTGATTCAAGAGGAAGGTTTATAGGTATGTATCATTGTTGATTGTTTATTTTTGTTCTGATCATTTTCTGTTAGGTGCCACGACCACTAGCCAACTTCAAGACGAGGAAATCTTAAAGTTAACAACCAAAAGCGAGTGTTGTTACGACCGCGAGGACAGTAAGCAATCCAAACATCGTATGCTATAAATACCACCACGCTTCGATGCCACATGTGGCATTAAATGCAAATAGCTGAGCCAATTACGAACGACTGTTTGTCCAGTCAAAAATAAAAATTCGCTTTTCCTTTCATTGCTAGATAGTCTGGTAGAGATAGCGATTAGCGGTAAGACCGCAAATTGTATGAAATTTGTAGTTTCAAATTCAATAGGCTACAATAGAGAACTTTTGCAGGTCACTTTTATTACAAGCTTTTATTTACTTTCACCTGTCCGTTGTCTGTCTGCCTGTTATGAAATCTTGCAAGTTTAATTTTATCCACTTCCCAGTTTTCGATTAAGCTGAAATTTTACATGCATATGTAATCAGATGACAATGCAATATTATTTACATCGTGCTGATTTGACGATGGATCTGGAATCGGAAGGTGGCCATAGGAACTCCGTAATTTTAGGACGCAACCCCATCGAGCTTGGGCACATTGGGCTCATTTGATTTGTCTTGACGAGTACTTTGATGTACGAGTAGATGGTAATATTAATAAAAGCTTGTTTTAATATAGGTAGGTATACTTTTTTAGTTTCACTTGTTCCTACATTACTAGTATGACAGTATTTTTCAAGCTTGAAGCCTAAAAATCACCAGGTATAGCCGTCTCCAAAAACCGGTGCCAGCTTAAATATTTCGGCAAAGTTGTTCGAAACGAACACTACATGGAGAGACCATGGGATCAGGGAATATCCAGTGAAAAGGTAGAGGGCAAGCGGTAGCGCGGTCGATCACCTACGCGTTGGACAGACCTCATCAAAGCTGCGACACAAACCTCCGTAGTGCAGAGTTCCCGAGACGCTGGAGACCGTGACAAGTAGAGGCGCATGGCGAGGGCTGTTTTAGCCAATAATGAAAACGCAGCATCATCAACCACGACCACTATATCAAGAGTGAACGACTAAGGAGGAGGATAGCCGACTCACAAGAAGCATCAAAATTGGCAGTAGTAAACAAATGTGACGAGATCCGAGAACCGGTTCGCGCGATGAGCTAAGCGCCGCGTTGTAGGTTGGTTGACGCAACGAAACATGCCCTACCGGCGATCAACCATTTTATAATTGGATTCGTCAGCTGTATAAAATGTTCGTGATGTTTATAGGAAGGATCTGCTTTTAGAAATAATATTTGATTTGAGTACAATCGTTTAGACAGGTAGGTAACATAAAAATATGAGAATGAGTGAGTGACAAGCCGAACAAATAAATGTTTGTATTTTTATTATTTGTATTATAAATTAGTAAGCTAGAAACTTTATAGGGTCTAAGTGGGTAAATATAAACAGGGGTAAATGGTAACACAGGTCATAATTTCTCCATTTTTACTTATATAGGAATCTGAGTGCATCAGAATGTGTTTAGCTCACTACTAAACTATTGTAGGAGAAACGTAGAGGGGTAAATGAAACACCCTGTATACGGTATACACCCTTGAACTAGGACTGTATCTCTTTCTCACTGGCAGTTAGCACTGATGAACTGTCAGGAGTGTTCTTCTTCCTTCCCACCACTGCTCGTCAGCCGCGAGCACGGGGGTGACGACATGGATTCGTTGAACTTGGTTGAACTGTTACTTATCCGTCTCGCTAGGACCAATGTCTAGATCACTCCTAGACTTTGGAGCGTAAATAAAACGCCCTTGAAACTAGGACTGTACTCTGTACAGTGAAATTCTTTTTAAGTTTTATGCATGTAGAATGTAGGTACGTATCTACCTACGTTATAATTCATTGCGTTGCGGTGATAGATTGTTTATAACTCGAGATGAGAGACTAGAGTACGGTTGACGATGGATTCTTCCGTTACCATTTTTTGACACATCATCAGCATTTTTTGCACCCACACAGGGAACGTTTGAATAGATTTGTTTTATTTATATATATAATATTATGTATATGTACCTACCTATTTACTTGCTACAGTGGTTTAGAGCGAAACTTGGGTTTCCTGTTGATTGGCGTACGGCCGATCTGTGGTCAACACAAGTGTTCTTTACTGCTGTAGGTAGGCCTTCTTCCTTTGTCCCAATTGGGAAACCATGGAATGGAAGGGAGGAGTTTACGTTCTTTGACCTACTTAAAAAAATCTATGGAATGGATCGGCACTATTTTTAAAAATATATAGGTAATACACAAACCAATAAATCTCATGACAAATTAAAAAAATTTGGCCCTGACGGGGATTATGTGGGAGACAGAGGCATGTAGGTATACTTGTTCCCTTGTTGTTACGTACTTATTCCGTCCAAATTAGGATGTACATATGGTCTAAGGATCCACGTCCTTATTTCTATCTGATAAACGGGATATAGGTATGGTCATATGGTCACGATTCACGATATCCATACATTTATCGACATGGCAGTTAATTTGCCCAGTTTACCGATGAGATAAGAGTTTAACCGCTAATCAGTATCTGCTAACACGTCTCGCCTTGATATCTACCTATACCTACCCATAGGTACCTGTATTTATATGTGCCGATACGCTCTGCTGGTGCCAATCAGTATTGATTAAATATAGATAAACTGATGTATGACTGGGATTGTGTATAACATGTTTCTCGATATATTTTAGAGAGTGATTCATGTCAAAACAAAATTTAGAACGACACACCTTTAAAAACCCTACTGTTCAACTTACTTGTTAGATATTTTGCATCTTTTAATACAGCAGTCAGGTTAGCCATAGAGTTAATCTGACAGCATGCTGAGTCTGCTCCCATTGACTGAGTCTTATACAGTAAAATTTGTACCTAATATTTATACTGATTATTATGTATCTTCTGTTGTCAATAAATTTTATTCATTTCATTTCATTACCTATGTGTGAAAACTAGATAAAAATTAAAGATAGGACAGGATCGGTCATTCCCGACGTATTGTCGACAAGTAGGCGGGGTAAAACGCCTTCCTCGCTTCACTGGACAAGTAACTATCAGGGGGAATGGGTCAGTTTAATAAAGAAAACCAATAATTGAAGACCTAGTGGCAGAGCCAAATATCATCGGCGAGGCAAAATCACACAGACAGGCCATGTAGATGGGGTGTGAAGCGAGCGTACCAGGGACGACCGAGTGGGCGACGTCCGGTGGGCCGCCCACGGTATCGCTGGAAGGATGAGGTCCAGAAGGACCTGAGCAGTCTCCACGTGGAAGAATGGCGGGAGGTGGCGCAGGACAGACCGAGTTGGAGATACTTGTTATCCCACTTTGGGTTTTCGCGCCAAACCAGCAAGGTAATAAAGAAAATCACAAATACACCGGAATTGTAGTTAAAATCAGTGTAACAAATCAGTTGGCTCCACGAGTCTCGGCCAGCTGTTAATAGAAAGTCTAAATTAGCGTCGCTAGTTAACTACGAACGTTATAGGCGGACTACAAAGCGAGATCGTGAACTGTTCGATGTGTAGATCAAACGTTGGCTATTGAAATGTTACTATCACACGATATTTGCTGGTTAAGACCGTTGTAATAATAAAATAATAACAATTGGAACTTATACTCCAACAGAACAAGTAACTTACACTGTCTAGAAGATCTGTCAGAATCAAATCACAATTTATAGGTTGTGTGCCCAACCAATATTATGTTTGCAGTTTCAGGTCACCAAGTAACCTAACGACAGCCTTCTACATATCTTATAGGAAACAGCCGGAACCCACAGTATTACGTGCCTTTCAAAACACGGTAGCGTCCTGGCGAAAAGTTTTTGCCACACTGAGGTTTTGTACCCAGGGCCCAGGGCCTTCGGACTCCGGATCACAATCGGAACGTACAACTACTGGGCCTTAAATAGAATACTGTTGTATTCAATTTAAGGCCTAGTAGTCGTGAATAACTGGCATAGGCTTGGTACTTCCCCATGCGGTCGATGCAATGGAGCCACCACAACAAACAAACATCAAATTAAACATATTACATAATTTTTTTAGGTAATTGTAAATTAAATTGAATACTGTTGTAATTTAATGATGAAATATGTTCAATTTATTTATTGTGGTGGTACTCCATTGCATCGACCGCCTGGGGTAGTAACACATCTTTGCCAGTTATTCATCCGCCAAGCAATGTGCAGGCATTACTGTGTTCCGGGTTAAAGGGCAATATTACCAGCGAAAATGCTGGGCGTGACGCGATTCAATAACTCATATGTCTTTGTTTTTGATAGGCACATGTGGAGCCATACAAAATTTTGTATCTCAAATCCCTGAGAACTGTGTGTCATATGGGAACTGTGTATCATAAGCGACCTTATTAAAAGCGATCTCGAAGTCTGTTTAACATTTTACTAGTACACTAGGTACAATAAATTATTCATGCATTCTCCCATCGTATCAAAAGTGGGACGAAAACGTCTATTAAAAGGCAGATTTACACCAATTAATATCTCCCCTTCAACATATTATCACGAGGGGAGGTGGAACCAAATCGACAAGTGGTTTAATGGACGCACTCGGCCGCAACAAAGGTTCAATATCGGTAGCTGGTAACCCTCGCCTCGGTGATCGTATGCCACGGTTAGGGTTACCACTTGCCGGATAATTGTGAGGGGCGGAACAATTTATTAACCATTTAAAGAACCGCGAAAGGGGTTGTTTTTCTTTGTAGAGATGAAGTTTATCTACCCTATTAATATTATAAATTCAAAAGTATGGATGTCTATGTGTGTTGTCCCTTCACAGTTTAAACGTCTGAACCGATCGAGCTGGAAAATTGTTTCATTACACTTTGAATAACGACGGAAACACAATTTGAAATAATTAACGGCATTATAAACGTGAGTACGATTCTCATTAATATTTCTAATCAAAACACTGCAATAAAGCCGATTGTCCCAAATCACTATCAGCTGTTTTTGACATAAGAAAAATTTGACAGCTAGAATAAGTCACGATTACCATAAGAAAAATTAACCATAGACATTGGTTACGACAGATAAAATATTTTTAGTCGACTTATCGATCACTATCGACTTGGAAAAATAGCGCCATCTAGTGGTGAGTAGAAATGTCACTGACAAAAAAAGACTATTAGTTCAGCTACTCAACGTAAGAGGCCGCAACTAGTAACATGTCAAATATGTAAGCATGAAGTTAGTTCAAAATCCACAGTACTTTGCGCGGTTTGTTCAAATTACTATGAATTTAACTGCATAGAATATTCCGAAAAATTACATCGACTTAAAGATGATGATTTGAAGAAAAAATGGAAATGTAAACTATGTGCTGATAAGGAAGCTAAGAATAAATCCAGCTTACAAAATTCATTACAAAATATCACAAGAAAAAAAATGTTACTTAATGCTGGTTCTACAAAAAATACACCGACAACTTCTACAGAATCTACACCATGGGCTACACCGACCAGTATTATTAACACTGATAAATCCGACTCAAATATGAATGCCTTAAATATACCACTGAGTTATGATAGCCCCGAAGTACAAGCATCTAGCGATTTGAGCATGGTAAATACCCAAGACTCCCATTTTATAATGTCTGCGGATATATCGGATGACACATCCATCTTCCCCGAACAGCGATTGTCCAGGAGTATTGACTTCACAGTTACGGAGTCGGTCAATACGTATGAACTGAATGAGAAAATTGATATCCTTAGTGTTGAACTCGCGAGCGTGCAAAATGAACTTGATAATACAATTTTAGAAAATAATGATCTTAAGCGACAAGTAAGTAAATTGGAAAATGATAATTTCTTACTAAAGTCGTTATGTAGAGTACCCCTTCAAACGAACCAAGACAAAATCTGCAATAAGAGTAACAAAATGACCTTACAAAGTTTCGCTTCATCCTTTCTCACACCACCCAGACGTAAACAGGAGAAACGATTAGAGGAGACGGTGTCTAGTCTACAACAGAACATTGCAAGGTATGAATACCAACTGAAAATAGCTAAAGAAGAAATAAGCGCACTCCATAACCTCATCGATTCCCTAGAGCTCAAACTGCAAGCAACGCCTCCCATCAAAACCAATGTATCACAACATTCTGACGTCACAAAGATGGAAGAAGTACAAGGTACCTCGAAGTCATATGGGAGCATATTTATATACGGAACACAGCAAGGTGTAGGATTAGCTTCCTCTTTAATTAAATCGAGGCTTAATACATTATATGAATGTTATGACGTAACTGCGTTAACTAAACCGTACGCTTTAACAACTGATATCCTTAAAAATTGCAAAAATTTAAATATGAAATGTAATGATAAACTCATAGTTAGTGTTGGTGAGAATGATTATGACATAAATATAATGATATCTCAACTACGTAAGCTCCTTACTCGTTTTAACAGCAATAAAGTAATTGTGTTAAGTCCCTTGCGGAATCTCTATATAAATATGAATGAATTAAATGACGCAATATCTAATGTCTGCAATGAATTTAATAATTGTACGTATTTGAAATTAAAGAATAGTAATATATGGAATATTTGTAAAATGATTAATTATGAAATTGATTGTACTGACTATGATAACAAATACTTAAAAGTTGAAGAGTTGAAGAAACTGGTCTTGCGTAGGGGTTCAAGCATTAGGGATTCAAAGATTCTGTCACCTAAACACGCCAGAGGTACTATCCCTTACTATTTTAATAGACCTCAACGTGGCGTTGATGTTGGAAACAAGCAGGATGCAGTTAAGCCTAACATACAAAAAAAAACCACTTTGTTGGATTATTTTCCATTAGAAAGTAAAAAGCTTTTTCGTTCATCAACAGAATGACACATTACCCGAATTAGAAAATAGCACTCTAAATTTTAAGGTTATGCACCAAAATATCGCTGGCGCTATGTCAAAACAGGATATGCTGGAATTAACGCTACAAGAATTACATGAAACGGACAACACCCCTGACGCGTTCTGTCTCTCTGAAACATTTTTGCATAATGATAATAAAAAATATTTTAAGCTTAGTGGTTATGAACTGGCAACATCTTTCTGTAGAGACAAATGTAGAGGAGGGACCTGCATACTTGTGAGACGTGGTGTTAAATATCGGGAACTATGTATGTTGAATAATATGGCTCTGCAAAATATATTTGAAGTTTGTGGTATTGATATCCCTACTCACAGGTTGCTCGTCCTATGCCTTTACCGAACTCCATCATCCGATCCAAATATCTTTCTAAGAAAGCTTGATTTGCTGCTACATGAATTGGCTAAACAATATAAATCGAATTATAAAATTGTAATTGCTGGGGACTTTAATATTAACACTTTGAAACCCGGTAAACTAACCGATTATCTCATGGATCTATGTTTCAACCATAATCTGCAACTTCATATACAATCACCTACTCGCAAAGATTCATGCATCGACCATATCCTAAGTAATATCAGAAGCGCAACCGCAACTATATTGCCTCTCTACCTCTCTGATCATGATACTGCGCAATTATTAACTTTTTCTGTAAAAATAAAGGAGTGTGTAGAGAAAAGTTATTTTATTTATAAAAAAGACTATGGTCGCGATAATATTAGAAAATTTAAAGATTGCCTTTCTAGTATATCTTGGTGTGAAGTTTATGCAGAGGATAACATGAATAAGGCATTTAATACATTCCACGAAATTATTTGCCTTTTTTATAATTTATGCTTCCCAGTGATAAGAAAACAAATAAAAAACAACACAAAAAATAATAAATGGATTAGTAAGGGTATAAAAAATAGTTGTAAGACAAAAAGAAATTTAAGACGGCTATACTACAAAACAAAAACAATTTTATACAAAAATAAATACCTCAAATACTCACTGATTCTAAAGAAATGCATTCGTAAATCAAAAAGGTATACTAACAGTGAATTCATACATAACAGTAAGAATAAATGCAAAGCAGCTTGGACTGTTATAAAAAATCAAACAGAAACCGCTATCTCTAGACAAGACATTAATGAATTAAATATAAATAATAATAAAATTAATAATCCCACTGACATTGCCTCTAATTTTAATAATTACTTTATAGACCTGATTAGTCCATTGACATGTGATAATAATAATATGACATCTAATTCTACAAATAATATATCTATATCTACCCCTAATTCCATGTTCCTCAGTTCACTGTCCGAAAATGAGGTAAAAAATGAAATAATGAGACTTAGGAACTCGAAATCAGAAGGATACGACGGAATTAGTACAATGGTACTTAAGGATTGCTCCACGGAAGTTGCTCCTATTCTTACTTACCTTATTAACTTATCCTTCTCAACAGGTATTTTCCCAGATTCACTAAAGCTATCAATTGTGAAGCCACTTTATAAGAAAGGTAAAAAAGATAATATGGACAATTATCGCCCTATAACTATTATACCTGTAATAGCAAAGATTTTTGAAAAATGTATGTATAAAAGATTAATAAAATTTTGTAATAAGTATGATATTATTTCGAACTCGCAATTTGGTTTTCAAAAAAACAAGTCAACAACACTAGCTATCTACAAGTTTTTAAATTCTGTACTGACAAGTCTGAATAATAACAATTTCACTACGGGAATATTCCTTGATTTATCAAAGGCTTTCGACTTTGTAACGCATAATATCTTGCTGGAAAAGCTAGAAACCTATGGAATCAGAGGTCTGGCACTTCAGTGGATGGCTTCATACTTAACAGATAGAAAGCAATGTGTCTCCATTGAAAGATTGGTAAGAAATGAAGTAGTAACATATTCCTCAGGTTATAGATATAATAGAAATGGTGTACCACAGGGAACAGTGTTAGGCCCAATTTTATTTTTATTATATATCAATGACATAATAAATGTGACATCCCATGAGTGTATATTATTTGCAGATGACATTTCTATTATAATGACATCTAATAAAAAAAATAATACTATAATCAATCATCAAACTGACATTACTTAATATTACTATTGACAAAATTATTAAATGGCTAGAATTAAATAATTTAAAAATTAATTTGGATAAATGTAATTACATACAATTTCACAAATCAAAATATTCAAAAACTAATTTAGATCTAGATATCCCAAAATTGAAAGAGGCTACAGAGACAAAATTTTTAGGCATTATAATCGACCAAGAGCTTAATTGGAAATCCCAATTAAATAATTTGTGTAGCAGGATCAATAAATTTACGTTTGCTCTCAATCAAATCAAGAATGTTGCTAGTTTAAAGACTGCCATCATGTCTTATCATTCTTATGTTGAGTCGATATTGCGTTATGGCTTGATGTTTTGGGGCAACAGCACTGATAAGAATCGGGCATTTATTGCTCAAAAAAAGTGCATTCGGTCTCTGTGTGGCAAACGACCTGATGAATCATGCAGACCTTTGTTCCCTAAACTTGGACTGCTACCTCTACCTGCACTCTATATTCATGTTATATGTAATTTTGTTCAGAAACACAAATACCTCTTCAAGACTGTAGGGCAATCAAGTCTTAGATCGCATAGGTATCCTCACAACCTTATATGTACAGAGTCTCCTGCGTCTGCTAAGTATGTAAAAAGCTGTAGTTATATGTGCGTACGAATTTACAATAAAATACCAAACGATATAAAGGCACTGCATTGTAATTTATTTAAAAGAAAATTATACGCATGGTTGTTAAACCAAAATATATATAATATAGAACAAGATTTTTTGTTAAAGAAATTGTAATGAGGTACCTATTGTTATTATTATTATAATTATTTTCCTTTGACTGCATATTAATTGTTACTATTCTTTTTTAATGCAGGAATTTATTGAGAATATTATAATTAACTGACATTTTATATTTTATTGACATTATTTAAAAATCTTTATTATTATTATTTGATGAATGTTTAAATATTACCATTGACATTAATTAATTATATTTGAAATTATTATAACTTTTAAGTAACCTAACCTAGCCCTAATTAGCTACATTTGCATGCTAAATGATGTTAGCTCAACATGTCTATGATCTAAAACTATGTATTGTAACAACTTAAACACCATGTTGCTTGGCAAATAAAGAATTGAATTGAATTGAATTGAAATTTAGTAGGTGGGCTACCTTAAGGCAAAGGTCGTATGCATTCCTAATTCGACCAGTCAAACTTAAAGATTGACGGTCAAGATCCAATTCTTCAAACTTTGACTAGCGAATTTCGGTCAAACCTTGGAGATAATGACTTGGATAGTAAAACTCCGAAATTGTATGTTTTTATCAGGGTTTAAGTAACTACTTATAGGTAAGTAGATAAATAGATGCAGGATTAACATAAAGACTACTTTTTAGCGGGTAAACGCGAGCTCGAGAATCGCTGGCGCCCAACGTGGGGCGGGCCTAAATCAATGTCCCAGATTTCATATTACATCATACACAACATATACCTACCTACTTTGTAATTTCCTCAACCAAATATAATCCATAACGTTAAACTGGCAGCCCCACATCAGCAAGTGTCAAATTTCATTCATCACACACATTTGTGTATGTGTGTATGAACAACAATGAGGTTTGGCTGTGTGAGTCATAGATTGTGAGCGAGACGTCGACCAATTTAACATTGGTGGTCAGTCTTATAGACATTAGAACATTTTATTTGATTGTCAAGTGCAAATTAATAATGGTTCTAGTTGCTTTCTTTGACGTGGTTTTATAATGACCTACATATATCTACCTAAATGATATCACTTGTTAAATATTATTACGTGTTCATGTTGAGTTTATCAATTGAGTACCTATTTGCTCTCAGAGGAAGTTCAGAATAAATGTCCTTGCAAAGTGATGCCGAAGACTTTCTTGGCTAACTTCTGAGGGTAAATATTATTAAGAAGGATGAATTGGTATACCTACCCGCGCCCTTTTGGGGTTGGTAAAAAAACAAAATTGCGCTATCAATTGAGGCTTATAGGTAGGTACCTACTCCAACAGAACCCTAGTGACACTGTCAGAGTCAAATCACAGTTATAGGTCGATTGGCTAACCTATACGTACCTGAATGCACTGACTTAGTTTTAAGCAATGTAAAACAACCTTTGTAAAATTACCAAATAAACGATTGATTCGATTTTGGTTTCGTTGCAGTTTCGAAACACGGTAGCGTCAAGACGAAAATCTTTAGCTACTATATTAAAGGTAATAATTGTATAGCGGTAGAAACCGTTAATTTTTACCTAGGAAAATGCGTGAGTCCACCGCCGAAGCGAGCGCGGCGGGATACCCACTAAAAACCTGGGGGTGTTCCTGCGGGACTCCATAGTGACGGGGTAACAGGTACACCGAAGCACTCGTCCGAGGCTAGCGGTAGATATTAAGCCTACCTTTTTCTTCGATATATCATCCCTTTTAATAATTACTATCGAAAGCAAATAAGCCCTACGCCCTACAGTACAGTTATGTTAGACGTGCGCCGTGGACCGGTTCCGCGCCCTTCACGGTCCTCAGACGAACTTGAATGTGTGATCTCATGTGTGGCAGGTACTTATGTAGGTAAGGTACTAACCACACACCAAGTAGGTACCTACTACACTTAATATTGTAGTAGGGATAACTTTGTTTAAAAAAACATGTATTTCAGGACGTTTCACACAGCGCCACCTAACCCCAAACTAAGCAACTTAATGCTTGTTATTATGGTGGTTAGGATAACGTAAATAATACTTATATATATACTTTTCTAAATACATACTTATATAATAGATATTGAAAACCACCCAGACCAGAACCTACCTGTGGATCACACAAACATTTGTCCCATGCGGGAATCGAACCCGCAACCTTCTGTGTTGCAGGCGGGTATTAGCCCACCGCGCCACAGAGGTCGTCGGTTTAAATATATTAGGTAGGTACCTACCTAAATTAATAAGTATTATTTTCTCTCCGCTATAGTAAACTACTTCTTCAAGAGTTGGAAAGATTAAGCTGAGGTGAACACAATAGATCTTAATGGGTCGAAGTGTTGCTGACTTTGTCGTTGTTGCCCCCCTTAAGATAGAAGGGAAAGTTTTTGCCCAGAAGTGGGATAGTTTAAACTAAAAAAACTAATATACCCATAGGATTTAAGTATCCATCTACACTGTATCCTTTTAAGAGATGAGATTCTAAGATGCTTGGAAGAAATGGCAAACACTACGATGTCAAAAGGAGATACAATCATTCTTTGCGTTGGAAACCATGATAGAGACCCTTACTTGTTGCTTTCTAATATATATGATGCTATATGTAAATTGGAGAATTTTAATATAATTTTACTCAATGTTTTAGAAAATCGATTCATAAATGTTCAAAAGTTAAACTACGAATTGAGATCATTAGTCAAAAAATTTAGTAATTGTAAATTTATTGAGTTTAAAAAACTGTGTTACCAGAACTACTTTTACAATAGAAGAACATCCCTATTAGACTTAATTACATTAAAACTTAACATGGAAATTAATTTGATTAACGATATTGCAAATAAAGAACAAAATGAAAGTCAACAAGTCCCTTTGGTAGAAAATAATTGCGATGACCAAAATTGTACTACTTAGTAGAATTTTTTTTCGATCCCCACTTAAAATGTCAACAGAAATGTAATGAGATTATAGAGGTGGAGGCAGATAACGGTAAACTTTGTATAATGCACCAAAATATAGCTGGACTGTGTAACAAAATTGATTTAATAGATTTGGCCATATCTGATTTAGAGCACCATCACAAAGAAATTGATGTTCTTTGTTTTAGTGAAACATTTGTGAAGGAGAGTGCGAAGGATAATATTGATCTTTTGAATTTTAAGCTGTCTGCGGATTTTTGTCGTGACAAATCTAGAGGAGGAACATGCATACTAGTAAAAAAATCATTTAACACAAAGCCTTTATGTATTCCCAAAAATTTAGCTACTAAATTTGTTTTTGAGTGTTGTGGTATAGAGATTATAGGTATTAATATAATAGTGATAACCATTTATAGAGTCCCTGATCATAGAAAGTCTCAGTTAGGATTATTTTTATTTAAGTTTGAAAAATTGCTAAATTACTTAACGGATGAATTTAGAAGGAAGAAAATAGTTATCTGTGGTGACTGGAACATTGATACTCTTAAACAAAATCCAGTATCTAAAGATCTTGAAAATCTACTAGCCAGTTATAATTTTCGGATGCACATAAATTTACCGACGCGATTGAGCTCATGCATTGACCAAATTGCTACTAATGTGGGCGAAGTGAAGTCTGAAATACATCATCTTGGACTGTCTGATCATGAAACTGCGCAATCAGTGACATTGAGGGCTAAGAAATTCAAAGCTTTATCTCATTGGTTTGAATATAAACGCGATTATGGCATCGATAATGTGAAAAAGTTCTATGAATCTTTATTTTCATTATCATTTTCTAATGTTTATGAGTCTGAATCGGCAACCACATCTTTTGAATTATTTTATAATGACTTCTGTTTATTTTATTACTTGTGTTTTCCTTTGATTAAAGTAAAAGTAATTAATAAACCGTATAAACTAAGATGGTTGACAAAGGGTATAAAAAAATCGTGTAAGACGAAGCGCAGTCTTTATAGAAAATTTAGAGAAGTTAAATCTGACAAAGCTATTAATAAAAGTAATTTAAAAAAATATAATTACTTATATCCTTAAGAAGTGTATATCAACATCACAAAAAAACATAAATCTAAAACGTATACAAAAAGACAAAAACAAATGTAAAGCGACATGGAATGCAATTTCGGAAGCTGTGACTAGTAATAATTTATATAAAAACGATATTGACTATATTAATTTTAATAATAAGACATATTCAAATCCAATTGATATTAGCAACATTTTCAATAATTATTTTTCTAATAATTTAGAAGTAGAGAAACCAACCACATTAAATAAACATGCAAGTAGTAGGTACAAGATTTCATAACGCAGATTCAATTTTTCTTAACCCTGTGGACGCGAATGAAATTTATAAAATTATATTGTCTCTCAATAATAGCAAAGCTTGTGGATATGACGAAATCACTACCAAAGTCCTGAAACACTGTGCTGATATAATATGTCATCCACTAGCACATGTTGTAAATCTTTCATTTCAGGATGGTGTTTTTCCCGAACAGCTTAAAGTATCGATTGTAAGGCCGTTATTCAAATTAGGTGACAAGGCAGACCCAAACAATTACAGACCAATTTCAATAATTCCAATTTTATCAAAAGTCTTAGAGAAAGCTGTGTTGATTAGATTAAATAGTTTTCTTACTAGAAAGAATATATTGAGGGATGAGCAATTCGGTTTTCGTAAAGGGAGTTCCACTGCTTTGGCATGTTTCGATTTATTACAAAATGTGACTGAGACTATAAACAACGGAAATCCTGCAGTAACATTACTATTAGACTTGAAAAAAGCTTTTGATTTTGTCCACCATAAGAAACTTCTAAGTAAGCTGGACTCTTGTGGTATTAGGGGGAAAGCTTTAGAGTGGTTAAGCAGCTATTTAGAAAATAGAAGACAGTGTACACAAGTAACTAAGGTAGTAAGCAGTAGCGGCAAACGAGATTTTACTAAGAAAAACTTTAGGTCAGAATCAGTTATAAATCACAAAGGTGTACCACAGGGAAGTATTCTGGGTCCCTTACTTTTTTTAGTTTATATCAATGACTTACCAGAAGTTACATCCCACAAATGTATCTTATTCGCGGATGACACTACGGTAGTTATTAAATGTGATAAAAAAGAATCAATGCAGAAAACAATAAACGAAGCGTTAGCGGATATAATTCAATGGACTGAATATAATAATTTACTCATAAATATCAACAAAACCAAAATAATGCAGTTTAATTCGTATAACACACAGATAATACCATTTGATATAGCTTACGGAAATCAGAGAGTGGAGGAAGTTGATAGATTCAAGTTTTTGGGAATATATTTAGATCGACACCTTAACTGGAAATTGCACGTAGAAAATGTTTGTCAGAGGCTTAGTCGATTTGTTTTCGCATTAAAGAAGGTGAGGCAAACTGTATCTGCAGAGGCGGCCTTAGCTGCTTACCACGGCTATGTATCGTCGGTACTTAGCGATGGTTTAATAGTCTGGGGCAACTCTGTAGATATAGACAAGGCCTTCAAAGTTCAAAAAAGATGCGTGAGAGTCATAAATAAAGCCTGGTTTTTAGATAGCTGCAAGCCATTATTTAGGAAAAGTAATATCCTTCCACTGCCCTGTATGTATATTAAAGACATATGTATCTTCGTTCGAAACCATCCAAACTATTTTAAGAAGCGGAGTGAAGTCATAACAAGGCCAAAAAGGCCAAATAGTCTCTGCCTACCCCAACGGGAACCAGGCGTGATTATATGTGTATTTTATGATAAGTATTAGGATATCAGAAAAGAAATGTTCAGTTAACATAATAGATGAGGTCAACGACATTGAATATTTGTTTACTCTATCAATATTACACAATAAAACCGTTATCCATTGTATTGGGTAATAAGTAGATATTGGCGAACGGCCAACCTACTCCACTGACAGAGAATAACAATCACAAATCCAATTATTGTACCATCGTAATCTTATAACTGACAAGAGTAAGCTCAGTGGCCGTAGCATGACACACGGGATTCCGACAAAACTTCAAGGGTAGAACTGTCATCCCATACATTGTACTTTTGTGAATGTATGGGATGACAGTTGACTCGACAGCAAGACAAGTGTGACCCGGCCCTCAAGTGACTTTGTTCAGAATCAACCCCTGCTATGATACCAGTCTCAATATTTTCTTACTACCAAATATTTCTATATATTTTTATAATTAATTAAAAAATTAAATCTGTGTACTTAAAATATAATAAATATAATTTTGATAGTGTTTATTCTTTGAATATGAAAAAATATAGGTAGGTATATACCCTCGTTAATTTATTTTTTAATATCCTTTCATTTGAGAAATCTTCTATTAGTTAATCATTTTTTTGGTGTGGGAACTCATTTGTTTACAAAAAGGATATTCCTTGTTCAATCCGAGTATAGTACCATGCATAAAGAGTTCTATTGTTACTATGACCATTCTTGGTTAGCAGGTTTGTATAACTTGCCTACAATAATCACAAGTGCAGTGATATGCATGCATCAGCTCACATAGCTGCTCGTCCATTATTAAATAATAATAATAAAAGTCAGCAACCAACTCCAACTGGCATGTTAGAATTATGGTTTTAGACATATCGCACATTTTTGGAATGGCACTTGATCTATGTACTAGATCTATGTAGTCCACCTAAAAAATCCTTTATCAACCATGGCCTAGTGGTTGTACATTTAGCTTGTAATCAGGATGTTTTTTTACTGTTTGGAAGGCATGTAAAATGTTATGTTGTAAAAATGTTGCGAAACAACAAATAGTTAACCATACTTTTGCTTTTTTGTATAAGTCAATAATATTATAATGCCCAGCTATTTTACCTGCTAAAATTACCCCATGTACATATATTATTGGTATCCTATGACTCTCTGACCCAAATTTCAGCTAAATTGGTTGTCATTTAGATACATGCAGTGGTAACAAATAAATACTTTCATTTATTAAGTTTTTTCATTCATATTAGCAGAATAGGATGTCAAATCACATCACCACAACAATAACAAAAATCAATTGATAAAAGGACCTATTTAAAAAATTCAATTTCGCATCAACATTAAGAAATCAAAGTAATAAACTATGTACTTTATGGCATAGCAGGTGGCCTAATCTCCGCTTTGATACTATATTTTGCGTCCGATTAAAAATAAGGTACGAAATTATAAGCAAATATGATGTCATTACAAAACCTACGCGCTACTTGGAAAAAATACTACACTAAATACTAAACTAGGTTTTTAAGCATTCTGATCAGGTCTAGAATGTCTACAAGTATGTTTTGTAACAGGTCATCATGTTCTCTAAAATACAAAAACATCACGACCCGCGGCACACTTTCATAGGGCAAGGGACAAATCGTAACCAATCACCCATCCCTCTCACACCCAATAAAACAACACACAAACGAAAGAGACACAACACTCAAAACTTTGCAACAAAGTAATTACACACATCTTTAAAGTTAGTCGACTATGTTCTGTTATTCAATAACTAATAATTCACGTTTACTCACCGTAATCAAGTGTGCATAAATCCAAAAAACAAGTCACAATGAAGTTGTTAGCGAAAACACGAAACAAAAACACACACAAACACCTTTTCACGTTTTCCTGAGATTGTAGCGTTAGCACTTATGTAAACACTGCATGCACTTGCACAGGACACTGTACGGGACACGTTATTACAACAGAATCGTTTAATTACATCGAATAACACGCGACATTACGCAAAATAGACGGGACGTCCAGCGTATCACAATGATATTCGGCCATTTTGATTACTGGAGAAATAGAAAGAGATAGACTCTCTTAACGGCCAATTAGAGCTCGGATGCGAATAAAATGTCTGGTATTGGTGGATTTTTGATTAAGCTGACATTTGTTTCGTTTTTGCTCTATCAAAATTATAAAAAAATATTTAAAAAATATCGTATAATATAATTACAATAAATTTCAATTTAAAAGTAAATTTTAATCGCTTTTTAGTAGGAGAAAATATTAAAATATATGATACATAAACGAAAATTGTTCTTCTTTTGTAATTTCCATAAATTTTTACACCGACATCCGAAAATTTACGTTGATAACAAAACGCAATAACTAATAGACAAACATAATTTGAGAAACCATAAGCCATAAAGTACAGAGTTTTCCTTTTGACGTGCAAATGCGGGAACTTTCAAAATTTGATTCGAGTTGCTAGGTTTAATATTTTACTAAAAATAATTCCTGGTTGGGTTGTGTTCTATTATTTTAAAATAATTAAAAATGGCTAGTGTTTTACCTAAACCAATAAACTACTTATGTTTGATTCTGGTATCTACACCATTATACATTTATTAACACCTGCATAATTATTTGTAGGTTTTAGCTTACAAAGATGTTAAAACTTCAGTCCAGATTTTTATTACAGGTTACCTATGCCAGGATTTAGAGAATGAGAAAATAGACGAAGTAACCAGACATGCATTGGTACATGCATCTGAAGATTCAAGCTGTAATAATTAAGATTACTTACATATAAAAAATGGATAATTTAATGTAGTTGCGTAATTAAGGACAGTTAATTTAATAATAATGATTTTATTATTGTTTCAGTGTATACCCCAAAGATAACTCAAATGATTACTGATGCTCGTGAAATATTGGGTGGTTTCATTACCAAAATGTTCTCTAATATGAGGCTCGTCGGTACAGAATCTCCGGATTGGATGGAAAAGACCGCAAATATTTAAGCATTGTTATCTGCTTTATTATTCCTGTAAAGATATTTGTATGACATTAAAATTTCGATTCTGAGTTTCATTTTTCATTGGCAAATATGGAACTATGCGGCAAAAAAAAAAGTTGACGTTTCCCGTTTATAAATTTCGGCCGGCCGGCCATTTTGTTTTGTGCGTGGCGTTTCAATCATTTTTCAGTGGCATTTTATATCGAAATAAATTTTTGAACGAAAAGAGCGCGCAAATAAATAAATTTAATCCTACAGTATTTTATTAACTTAATAATTTGTTTTAAAAAATGAACGTACAAGCGGATTTAAAAGTTCTTATAACGAATTTAATTGATGAGAAACATTATAGCCATTGTAGGTTATGCTTGAAATACATTGATGATGATAACTTTGCAAGTTTCAGCGACAGAGTACTTTTAAATAATGAATATTTAATAATTAACGAAGTCCTTACACAAATCTTTGGAGGAGTAAGTATCTAAAGAATTTATTTATGTATAAAGCAAACTAATTATAAAAATCAGGTTTTTTTTATTATTATTACTGTTACCTATTGTAATATTATATTCACTGCCTCTTTCAGGTGTGTGAAGAAATACCAGGAGTAGATGCAATATGTAACATTTGTGTCAAAAAAGCTATGAATATGTTAAATTTTATCAATGTGTACAAAGAATGTACAAGAAAACTACACAAAATGATTGATAACTTAAACGCTACACTAAAAGAGGTATTTAATGTGTCTAAATGCCAAAAGTTGTACATAGAGTGTGAGGAGGACGAATCAAAGTTGATTTTTGTTGAGGACAAGGTAACAGAACCAGAGAAAACTTACCATACATGTAGTATCTGTAATAATAGTTATGAGAAACTCAATGACTTTGAAAATGAGTATGACCAAGGGAATAATATTTGTATTGATTGTTCGTACACAAATGACAGTGTTGATGAGGTTACACAGTATGAAAGTGAGGTATCATTCAAAAGTAAGTCATCTCAACGGAGACGTACCAAGGACATCATACAAGAACACTCAGATGACACTGGAGTACACATTTGTAAACGATGCGGAAAGAAATTTGGAAAGCTTTCTAAACTACTCAAGCATGAAGAGAAACATGTAGACTCATACATATGTTCAAAGTGTGGCAAAACATATCTTACTGAAGAATTTTATAAAAAACATGTCGCACTGTGTTTAGAAGACAAAGTCAAATTACATCCGAGACGGAGTGAATTAGAAAAGAAGCATTTCTGCCCCGAATGCGGTAAGGGATACAGTTCCCCGGGAGCTTTAAGAGTTCACGTAAAATTTGTGCACGAAAATGCTAAAGCACATGAGTGTAAGGAATGTGGGAAGAAGTTCACCGCACCTTGTTTATTGAAAGTCCATATGGTTACTCATACTAAAGAGAAAAACTTCCCTTGCGAGACATGTGGAGGAAGATTCGTATCAAAAGAAGCGTTGATATATCATATTAGACGACATACAGGTGAAAGACCATATTCTTGTGATCAATGTGATGAGAAGTTCGTCAACGCATCAGCTAGAGCTGAGCATATCAAGTTTAAACACATTGGTCCGACTTTGAGGTGTGAACTATGTTCTAGGATGTTCGTAACTAAGAACTTCTTGAGGCTGCATATGAAGAAACATCACGATCCTGCGAATAAATTGTACATTGGAAGAGCTAATATACCTCCAAATGTGCCTGGGGAACAGAATATGAGAATAAGAACTGAAATCTAGTAATGCTGTTGCTAAGCCATTCATTGGGTTAGTTCATACATAATATTTGTAGTTAGCATACAAAAAATATATTTATTTTAATACTAGAACCCCTGTGTCACAGATAAAATGCCAAAAGGACAGATTGTCTTCCACACCCCAGACAACAATTTTGGATAATTTATGATAATCATCACTGGAAATATGGAGCCTATTTTAAAACTAATATGTTCTGAAATTGAATAAATCAGCAATACTTTAGTATGTATGTAGTTTAGATTTTAAGATGATACTGCAGGATTAAGTTATTATCTACATAAATCATGTACAAATCCATATTATAATTTATTTATTATTTACAGTACTTATGTATGTACTACATACTTAAAATAAATCAATTTGGCATAATAACAATTTCTCTATTACTTTGAATAATTTCATTTTCAGCTACAAATAGTCTACTCTTTGGGTTTTGATGTCTTACAAAGTGTTTTTTAAGTTCATGAGTTGTTACGAATGTGTGGAAGCAAACAGGGCATACTTTGAGGGAAGTTAGATGTTTCCGTCTTTTGTGTTCCATTCTTCTTGAAGCAGAGAGGAATCTCTCGTCACACATATCACAGGGAAAAGGTTTCTCTCCCGTATGTAATCGTACATGGTATTTCAAAGCTGCTTGTGTTACGAATAAAGATCCGCATTGTGCACAATGGAAATTCCGTTCTCTTGTATGCTTGACAATATGATTTTTCAATTTGCTCGGTGCGTCAAAAGGTTTATTACACCATTTACAAGGAAATATTCTTCCGAAATTGTGTTCAGTAATCAGATGAGATCTCAATCCATTCTTGCGACAGTACCCTTTATTGCAGATGTCACAGAAGAACTTCAACTGCTTTTCCATATCATTGCCACAAATTTTTGAATGAATTTTGAAAGAATATTTGTTATTAAACTCTTTCTCGCATCGAGGGCATTTGTTTGAGTCATGTTTATCTAAATGTTGTTTGAGGTCTCTTTTAGACGGGAACTGTATGAAACAATGCTTGCATATCACAGCTTGGTGAAGATTGGTGTCGTGAATCTGCAGTAACTTGTTGGTACTGAATGATTTATCACATTTAGGGCATTGGAGGACCTTCGGCTTGTGGACTCTGTCTACGTGATCATGCACTTGTGTTGCCGAAGGGAATATTTTAGAACAATGTTTGCAAGTATGTTGTATTTTACTATGCACCTTCCTAATATGTCTAATCAAATGCTTCCTCCACGAAAACTTTGCTCCACATTCGTCGCAAATCGTAGCAGACTCCTGTGCAACTTTCTCGTAATATGTTTTCTTTGCTTTTATGAGATTTGTTATTTTCTTAGATGCTGCCTCTTTATTTTTTAGTTTCTTTTTGCTTGTGTAAATGGAGGTATTGTTATCATTTGTGACTAAATATGCAGTTAGTACTGCGGGAGCTAATGTATTGGCTAGATCTAAAATTTTGTTGAATCGTTCTATGGATTCTAGCCATTGGTTATGTGAGTGTTTACATAGTTTCAAGAAGAGGAACGAGTTGATTGCAGAGTCCGCACAAAACTGGCAGAGAATTTGTGGTAGACCAACTTCCATTGTAATCTGAAAAGAGTTTGAATTGGGATCAAAATTATACACACATCTCAACATAAAAAAGTGTCAGTGATCACTAATCAAACCACAGAACATCATCATCGGCCTTTGCGTCTATTGGAGACTATTTAAGCACTGTCTGTTGGGTTGCATTGGCGGCGGGGTCGAGATAGGGTTGAAATTCGGAATATAGATATGTTTTATGACATAGATCTCCGATTGTACGAGTTAAGGGAAATGATATATAGAAATGTTTATAAAACTGAGAATTTAGTATCAGCCAAATTTTACTTACGCCAAGGTCGGTAAATATATCGTAAAAAGTAACGGTGCCATCGAAATAGGCGCTCTGGAGCGTCCGAATTTCATCCAAAGCAGCCCCACTGCGATCGTCCACAAAACCAAAACATAACCTGCAAATGTTTTCACTCTCCCCGGACGAATATTTGAATGTGGGGAGGATCGCATCGCAGAGTTCAGTCATCATTAGCTAATATTCATTTAACTAGAAACTTAAATTCGTATTAAATTAATATTTTTGTTTACCAAATTATAGTAAACGTCAAAATTTAAAATTTATTAAATAATGGACCACAGATTTGGTAAAATTACATAAGTGAATGAACGACTTTCTATTTTTTTTTTCTTTAAAATATGGCAACAGTTGCATTTTGCCAGTGTCGAGTAAAACGACTTTCTATATTAGGAATAAAAAATGAGACAGTAATGGAAACCTATTGTAATAGGTTTTTTTTTTGGAGATAAGATAAGCAAGTTCAAACATTTGCCAAATATAAGTGCTCGGGCAAGGGGGGTATAATAATAGTGAACGCACATATTTCCGCATCAACCACGCCGAACGAATCGAATTTTATAAATTCTTGCTATGAAATTTCATAAAAACCACTTGCCGGAGTCGAATCGTCCGAATCAGAAGAAGATTTCCTTTACAAATTTTTTTTCGGCGCGGTTGATGCGGAAAGATTTGCTTTATGGAATAACTTTAAGGGACTGGGAGAAATAATTAAAGGGTGTTCTACGTCCAGCTGTGGGAAATTTAAGGCTGATGATGATGATACGATGCAATGAAGATTTGATGGTAGCAATAAATAAAAAAATATAATATCTATCATATTTAGCTTTATGTCTATACCTAACAGTATTTTTCTAAGCGATATTAGTATGTAAAATATTCATATACTAATATAGTAGTACTAATGTAGTAGCTGTAGTATTGTTAGCTTGTTTTTCTTGTAGTAAACTATTGTATACAAATCTATTACATAAATCATCAATTTGACAATATAGTGTGATTTTACAATTTAGTAGTACGTGGATATTGTTAACATCATCTTAGAACTATATTATTTATTAGTCTTATGTCATAACGCAGTGATACATAAATTGTGATACTATATCGTTTCTCTGTTTCACTAAGCCACAAATTTCATGAATATCAGTCTTTGTTAGAGAGTTGTTATAGTGATTGAACAAAGATATAGCTATGAAGCATTCAACATCACGGGCTGATGCAAGAAAACCTCTCATAATATGAGGTACTAATAGGAGTCGGCCTGAATTGAAGTATTTTGGTAAGTATTCTATTAAATGTGAGCTATAAAGCTCCATTACGGAATCAAAATATTCAATTTTCATCTTGTGAGCTTCTTCACAAATGCGTTTGCCGAAATTTTCCCCAACAATCTTTACGCATTCGTCTAGCCTTCTTTTATTATTAGAGAATACTTCGGGAGCTCGCTTCATGCTTTGTCTGACAGCTCTACAGTATGACATCGTCAGATGCAGATCCACGTACAGATTGAAATATTGTTCCATCGGCAGAATGCTCTGCATCCATGTTTTTACCATCTCCATCAACGGGACACTATCGACGTATTTATTATTTAAGAATACCTCTGTAAATTTTAAAGCTTGCAGAATATTGTCTACAAAATTTAAGATCAATTTCTTATTCTTCTTCAGGTTCCAGAATGTTTCTAATCTATTAAGATACAATAATCCAACTTTTTCAAATCTGTGAGTTTGGCTTGCTTCTGTTTCACAGAGAAGTAGGAATTTGCCGAGAATCCTCAAATGCAATAACGCTACAGTGATGTAGTCATTACCATTCGTGTTTGTTAGATTTGGTATTTTGTCAAAAACGAGATCCTTGTTAAGATATTCCAACAGAATATTCTCTACCACAGCTTCGTCAATATCGGGCAGTCCGAGTTTAACCTGACACAAAGTGGGCAGAAGTGATTTTTCATCATCAAACTTCTTGAAAATATTGAAAGCTACGGTTACAAACTCGGGTTTAAGTTTCAATGGTATCTTACTAAAATCTTTTAAGTATCGTCTCAAAGAGTGGCTGGTATCAACTGATTTCTTACTCACTTCCATCATCAGGGGCTTGATTAACTCCCAAACTTGAGAATCATATTTGTTTCCTTGTCGTTGAATGTAAGAAAGACCAGATTTCAAAGCTACATTGGGTCTCATTTTTGCAACGACCGCAAGTGTCTCTACTTCGCAGTTCATCCTCTTAGACAGGATAACAGCTAGTTTAGCAGTTCTTCGCCACATTAAGAGCTGTTTGATGACGTTGTCTACATCAGCTTGCCTGCACACGAGCGCCCTGTTGGCGACATGTTTAGCTCCGAGCTGGCGCCACTCTGTAGAGTCGACGCTGAGAGCTGGACGCGCTACATGCGCGTGTCCGCGTACTTGAGCTGCGAATAGTTTACTCTCTTTTGAAGTTTCAGCATCCAATTTTGAAATATAGCTTTTTAAATCATTCCCCATTAAATAGACCAACGGTCTTGCTAATTTCATTTTGGTTAAGTCAGCTTTTGCTCCTTTGATTGAGAACTGATCACGAATCTCTCTGTTCTTAGGAAAGTAGATATTCATCTTTCGTAAGATATTTCCAGCAAATTTGAAATTATCACCTATGTGAGAGGCTAGTGCCCTTGCCATTTTTGTTATATTATATTTATCAGATATTGTTTTCTTAATGGTGCTTAAGAAACGGTCTCGTAATCCTTTGTTTTCACCAAAGTAAATGTTAATCTTACGTAGGAAATGGCCAGCGTTAAATCCTTCAAACCTCACTAGATTCACAAAATGCTCCGGCGACAACACGTCTGTTTTATGTTTCAGAGCATTCATATATGTATCAGCTGTATGCATTAAAGCAAAATTTTCGTCAAATAATTCTTTTCGACCTATTCTAGAACTGAAAAGTCGGTACAAAATTGGTTTAGCTGCTTTGTTATGTTTGGCAGCAAATGCTTTTATTTTTGTGAGGAGTTCTTGATCAACATTTCTCTTGTAATCTTCTATGGTGTCTAGTAAATACATTAGGACGTACGATTCTTCATAAGGATCAGAAGCCCTCCTTTCACTGTGGAGCAGTACCTTGTATAAGTTATGGAACAGGATGTCTCGTTCATCAAACGTTAGTGCATATTCATTTGTAATTGTTGAGAAGTTATTTAGGAAAGCAGTTTTGATAGCTGCCTCACATTCTTTGTTTGCCAACAAGCTGCGTATTACAACGGCGTGCAAACCTTCTATACATTCACAATCTGCTTTAGCTCCGTCTAATCCGAGTCCTTCAGCGAACATCAGCAGAGATTCCCAAATATCATCAGCGGCTCGCCAGATAGATGTCCGCTTAACGAGACTGCGTACTACAGCCGCTCTGACGTGCGCTGGCTCGTTGCGGTGATACATCATTAATTCCATTAATTTACACAAATTGACCATCTTTCCTCCAGTTTTACTCACTAAAATCAGGAACAAACACATGCGTTTCTTCGGATTGCTCTCAGCAACCAGTTTTTTTCGTAACTCCAGCATTGTTTCGTCAAATGTCATGAATCGGTAATAGTCGAATAATTTTTGTAAGGGCGTCTGTGTTTTTATTTTTAAGCATTTATCTGTATAATGTTTTGGTATAATTTTCACCGCAAACATCATTTTATCAGAGATGCGATACATAGATTGCTCTACCATATCAAGTCGATCGTCCAAAGTTAAGATTATATTTTCATAATGTTCTGGTTGTAATTCATTATCATCGAATATATTATTTGATGCATTGTAATCACCAATTTGGTTATCGTTCCAATGTGTTATAGGATAAGGCCAATCCGCAACTTCTTTACCGACATCTTTATCTAAAAAAACACGTTTTTTGAATGCGTCTCTCTTTGTAAAATTTAATCTTTTGATAAGTGCTTCAACATTTTCGTAGCAAAACCACCCTTTTAACACATTATTATTTTCCAAAAACTTTGCTCGTGCTAATTTAAGAACCAAATCTTCGCATTCTTCTGGGCTCAGACATTGTGCTAAGGTTTCCATGTGCAAGATATTGACAGCATACAATTCTGATTTCTGTAGAAAACGATCTTTTCTCTCCTTCATGATATACTTGGTAGCGGTTGAACTTACACGTGGGAATTTCCAGTCCATTTGCTCTACTAAATCTAGATATATATCCACATCTGACTTTAAAATGGATTGAAGCCCTTTAATGAATTTGTCTTTATGTTCAATACACTTTTCTTTTAAGGGCTTTTGCTCTTTTAAGCTCTCCAGAAAAAGTTTTGCAACAATGGCATTTTTTTCACAGAGGATTTTGAAGTATTTTGGAGTCATATCACCAAACCATTTCGGACAATCCTTTTCAACAATTTCTGGAGAACATTTGGATAAAAATTTAATGGCAATATTTTTATCTTTGTCGCTATAGAATTCGTAAAATTCTTGACATCTTGTTGGGTCTCGTAGGTTCAAATGTATCCAATGTTTAGTTTTGTTGACAGCGGGTGTGATCATGTTTGGATACAAGTCGTTCTCCAGATAGTTGGGGTTCATAATGTGTCGGTAGGCATTCTCCAACAGCCATTTAGCTTTGAGTGCTCGGCTGACATACAACATGTCATCGTCTCGAAGATTGTCCAATATGTAGTGGACATGTCTGTGTTTAGATGCGAGCTCTATCTTGAAGAGTCGGTCCACTGGGCCTGATGCAGGGGAGCTCAGGATAGGCTCAAGTGGTTCATTAACTTTGTAAGCATTGCACACTAATGTGTTAAGGTAATGATGTCGCTCTCCTAAGTTTTTCCCACGCAGAGTAATGCGATTGTATGATTTCTTTTGAAGCATATTTTAAAGCAATATTAGCTATTTTGCGTTATACTCTTAGCCTGTAAAATAATACATATTTTTAACTATGTTCCTAATTAACATTAGGTATATAATAGTAGCTGCGCTCAGCGGTTTTACCCGCTGTACTGTAGCCTATGTGTTATTTCAGGATCTAAGCTATATCTATACCAAATTTCAGCTCGATCGGTCCACCCGTTTAGGCGTGAAAGAGTAACAGACACACATCCAAACATCCTGAAATCCATTCTTACAAACTTTCACGTTTATAATATTAGTATCGTAGATTGTCTTAATATTACATTATACGTACATAAGTAATATAAACATGAAACATATTTGAACAAGAATAAGATGAAGAATCTTACCGATTCTAGATTTCAAATTCAAAATGCTCTCATTGTCGAAACAATGCAACGCATTACATATTATAAATTACAATTATTGCGTTCGCACTAATATTTCATGAACACCAATTTACAAATTCTCTCTAAGAATTCGGAACCGGCTGAAAGAGGGTGCTGGCCATCACTTTTATATTCCCAAAGTATTGATTAAATCACGAGACAGAGCGGCGTCTACGACATTATGTCGCCAATAACAAAACCAAATTTTCTTCTAAATACGTGAAGGCCAAATACGTCAGTCAATCAGTAACTTCTCATAAATATATAGGAATGACAAATAAAGACTGAAACTAATATCCAACCATTCGATGCACTCAATAATGTAAACATTATTTCAGCAGGTGACTTAAAATTTGAATTATTTTTCAATCGCTTAGTAAATTCAATTTTCGCTGGACTATAGTTTTATTCTTATTTTGGGAGCAACTTTATACTTGACAGGGCCGATGCCTGTCAAGTATAAATATTATTACAGTAGGCACCTGTACGAATATAAAACATGAAAATAATTTATAGTGGATAATATCATTTATAATAACAAACAAATATTAAAAACTTAGTAATTTTTATTTTCAAAAGGTACGGTTATATAGCGGTACATAAACAATTATAACATATGTTCAAAATGTTTAGTAATATTAGTTGGAACATAATATAAAAATATAAATAAGATTATCCCGAAGATAATTTGCATTTGCAATGTTCATAATATACGTTAATAATCATTATCATATATAACAGGTAAGCAAAGCTGCCTCGATGCTAATAGTTAGCGGTTTTTCTCCATAATGCAGTGAAACACAAACTGTGATGCGGTATCATTTCGCTGTTTCATGGTGTCACGAATCTCATCAATATCCTTCTTTTCTCCGTAATTAATGAAATAATTGAACATATGAATCCCAAGATAGCATTCTATATCGAGGGCAGATACTAGCAAACCTTTTATAATATAGAGTTCAAATTTATTTTTGTCTCGGACGAAGTAGTTTGACAGGTAACTCATCAAATGTTTGCTGTACAATATAATGATTGAATCAAAATATTTCAATCGCAACTCATGAGCTTCATGGCTGATGTATTTCCCAAATATTTCACCGACAATCTTCACGCCTTCGTTGAGTCTTGTTTTCTTGTCAGAGAATACTTCGGGAGCTTGCTTCACGCTCTGTCTGATAGCTCTACAGTATGACATGGTTAGATGCAGATCTACGAACAGATTGAAATATTGTTCCATCGGCAGAATGCTCTGCATCCATGTCGCTACCTTCCCCATCAAGGGGACACTGTCGATATATTCGTTATTCAGAAACACCTTTGTGTATTTCAAGGCTTTCAATAGCTGATCCACGTATTCCAAGAAGGTTTTCTCATTTTCTTTAGATTTCCAGAACGTTTCTAACCTATTTAGATACAACAGGCCAACTTTTTCATATTTTTCATTTTGGGTTTCTTCAGTTTTACAGAGAAGTAGATATTTTCCGAGAATATTTAAATGCAATAAAGCTTTCGTGTTGTAATTGTTTAAATCCTTTTGTTGTATTTTCTCAAGAATAAATTCTTCATTAAGATAATGTAATAAAATATTTTTTATCATGTTTTCATCAATTTCACTCAGTATAAGTTTCGCTTCACAGAGCATAGTAACAGCTGAAGGTTCATTAAACTTATTAAAGATGTTGAAAACCAATGTAACAAATTCGGGTTTGAGCTTCAATGGAATCTTTTTTATATCTTTGAAGTATCGTTTCAGACAACGGCTGGTTTCGATAGATTTTTTACTCACTTCTTTCATCAGAGGCTGGACCATTTCCCATACCCGAGGATCATATTTGTCTCCTTTTTGTCGAATGTAAGAAAGGCCAAATTTTAAAGCTAGAGTAGGCCTTATTTTTGCGACGGCTACTAAAGTATCTACTTCGTAGTTTGTCCTCTTAGACATGATTACAGCTAGTTTAGCAGTTCGTCGCCACATTAAGAGCTGTTTGATGACGGTGTCTACATCAGCTTGCCTGCACACGAGCGCCCTGTTGGCGACATGTTTAGCTCCGAGCTGGCGCCACTCTGTGGAGTCTACGCTGAGAGCTGGTCGCACTACATGCGCGTGTCCGCGTACTTGAGCTGCTAATCTTTTGCCTTCTTTCGTATCCACGGCATCCAGTTGTACGATATAGCTTTTTATATTACTCCCGATGAGATAGGCTAACGTTCTTGCTAATTTCGATTTACGAGTATTTTTGTCAATTTTCGCTCCATTTATAGCTACCAAGAAACGATCTCGTACGCCTTCGTTTTCAGTAAAATATATATTTAGCTTTCGAAGGAAATTTTCAGCGTTTAATCCCTCAGATACAACAAGATTCGCGAAATCTTCTGCCACTAAAACATCTGTATCATGTTTAAGAGCGTTCGTGTATGAATCAGCGGTATGAATTAAGGCAAAATTCTCTTTGAACAACTCTTTACGTCCAATTCTAGACTTAAAAAGTCGATGCATGATTCTTTCAGCTGCTGTCTTATCTTTCTCTGCAAACGCTTTGATGTTCATGATAACATCTAGACCAACGTTTCGTTTATAATCTTTTATGGTGTCGAGCAAGTACATCAGGAGGCATGACTCCTCATAAGGTTCAGTCGTGCTCCTCGCGCTGTCCAGTAACAGCTTCACCAGGTTGTGGAACAGGATATCTTTCTCTGCAGAAGTTAGTGAATACGTCGTCATAGTCGAGAAGTTATTCCGGAAAGCAGTTTTGATAGCTCCCTCACATTCTTTGTTTGCCAACAAGCTGCGTATTACAACGGCGTGCAAGCCTTCTATACATTCACAATCTGCTTTAGCTCCGTCTAATCCGAGTCCTTCAGCGAACATCAGCAGAGATTCCCAAATATCATCAGCGGCTCGCCAGATAGATGTCCGCTTAACGAGACTGCGTACTACAGCCGCTCTGACGTGCGCTGGCTCGTTGCGGTGATGCATCATTAAATTAATCAATTTCCTTAAACTCTCCATCTTTCCCCCGGATTTACTCACTAAAACCAGGAACATGGACAAACGATTCTTCGGCAAACTTTCTGCACCTATTTTTTTCTGCAAATCTTTCAGTGTTTCATCAAAGTTCATGAAACGATATTCGTCAAATAACATGTCTAAAAATGATTTTAGTTTAATTCCCATTCTGCACTGTTCACACTTGCAAGCCATACAGCATCGTTCGCAGTCGGCGTATTCATCTAACTCGTATGAAAATAAACGATCGTAAAGACTTGGTTGCCACTCGTTATCATCGAATACATTGGACGAATCATCTAAATCATTTTCGCCCTCTGAATCGTGCTCGTTTTCAGACTCAACTATAGAGTAAGGCCACTCTTTCACTTCGTCTCCAATATTCTTGTCTACAAAAATACGTTTTTTGAAGCTTGCTCGCTGCTTTTCATCGAGTCTTTTAATGAGAGGTTCAACATTTTTGTACGAGAACCATCCCGTGAATTTCACTTCTAAAAACTTTGCTCGTGCTAATTTCAGAACTAAATCTTCACATTCTTCTGGACTCAGACATTGTGCTAAAGTTTCCATGTGCAAGATGTTGACAGTGTATAACTCTGACTTCTGTAAAAAACGGTCTTTTTTCTTCATCATGATAAACTTAGTCGCACTTGAACTCACATGAGAAAACCTCAATTTAGTTTTCTCCACTAAGTCTAGATAAATGTCAGCGTCACCTTTTAGAATGCATTTTACGCCACCTAAATATTTGTCTGTGTTTTTATAATATTTCTTTCTCAAAGACTTTTTCTTTTTTAAACTCTCAAAAAATAGCTTTGCTACAACAGGATTTCTTTCACAGAGGATTTTAAAGTATTCTGGAGTAATTTCAGCAAACCATTTTAAGCATTCCTTTTCAACGATTTCTGGAGAACATTTGGATAAAAACTTAATGGCAATATTTTTATCTTTGTCGCTATAGAATTCGTAAAACTCGTGACATCTTGTCGGGTCCCGCAGGTTCAAATGTATCCAATGTTTAGTTTTGTTGACAGCGGGTGTGATCATGTTTGGATACAAGTCGTTCTCCAGATAGTTGGGGTTCACGATGTGTCGGTAGGCATCCTCCAACAGCCATTTAGCTTTGAGCGCTCTGCTGACGTACAACATGTCATCGTCTCGGAGGTTGTCCAACATGTACTGGACATGTCTGTGTTTAGAAGCGAGCTCTATCTTGAAGAGTCGATCCACAGGACTTAACTCGGGGACGCTCAGTATAGTTTCAATCGGTTCATTTGTTTTGTAGGCATCGCTCACTAATGTGTTGAGATATTGATGTCGCTCCCCCAAATGTCTTCCGCGCAAAGTTATCGGGATTACTGACGTCATTCTGATTTATTTCGTGCCCAATTACATTGGGCTTAGCACCTGAAAATTAATAAATAATATTATGTTAGTTGCAGACCTATTTTCTTTATATCAATGGTTGCAGATAAATAATAATGAAAAAAAAAAAACTGCTTTAAGTTTGGAACTGAAGGATTGGATTGATTTTGTTTGTATGTATCATTATTTTAGAACTATAGATATTATGATGGACAAACTAATGCGAAAACTGTACCTACACTATGAAAACTGCATAGGGCGGCTAATTTTCTACCAGTTCACTTGATAAACAATATATTTTTCCTTGTGATGACGTAATCGTAAACATTGAAACCGGCACAGGGCGTCACGTCGGTCAAATTTCGTCAAGGTTATGGATTAACTCACGAATCACAGTAAGTTAATAATATTGATGACTCATATCGCAGTTCTAAAAACATCTGAGAATTATTTGATAAGCTAGTGATGAATAAACAACTTGTATGGACCGGCAAGCATTTAGCATTTACCTTAGTAATATTACTTCATTAGCAGCAGCTCTGCACTCTGCACTTAATAATAGGCAGTGGGTGAAACTGTATCTACTATCTACCTATTTTTTACTTATATGATACTAGTTGCTGTGTAGTCCATCATAACAATCACTGTGATAAAATTTGGAACTTCACTCATTCTGAATTATCGAAATACTACTTGTTTTAGCAAGTAGGTACACACTTATGCCTTATATTGTTGTTGCGAAAAAAAGTAGACTTTTTACTTAACGTAATGTTTTCTAATTTCTTTATTCTTCTTTATTAACCATAGTTATATTTTATTATAATTAACAGCAGTAGGTACATATTATTATATTTGTTCAAATCGGAAAAAAAAAAAATAGGTACATAAATAATAATTATAATAAATAAGTACCTAAATAACTCACCCAAGCAACGCTATATTCTCGTGTTAAATATGATTTTGGTTATTCTATACAAAATACAAATATATAATCGTCAACAAACAAGTGAACATCAACAAAATAATACAAAACAAAAATATCAAAAGGCAAAGGAACGAACGAGTGAATGACGGCTTTGACGGCTATTGTGTTAGCGCGCAATTAATTACACAGTTTAAAATATTATTTCTTTTCAAAAATATCTATATAATGGCAAAATAATGAAATTAGCTTTCGTTCTATTTCACTATTATTATTATTAAATTTAGATAATTTTTATGCAATTTTTATGTTCCTACTTCAAGAAAGATGCCCTATTTTATAGTCTGTTGTGAGACTTATTAGCTTTTTATTACCTGTGGCAAAAAATGAACGATGAAGATGAAGAATTGAGGGGAGAGTTTTGGCGGCAAGCCTTGATCATATCATTAGCTCCACGTCTTTTGCTTAATAATCGTGTAGAATTTGATTGTTAGCGTGTAATAATGGTGGAATATTGCGTGTTAAGTGTTTTTGAATGTGCACAGATGTAGGCAAGTGATATGGTGCTGAAATATGAATTTTGGTGCCCCCTCCAAAACTCCTCCGAACTTTCAGTAAAATTCCACCCATTTTACTGGAAGACTCACGTGACTAGACGAGCTATTAAGCTCACTCTGACTCTGACCTGACTAACTAACTTATTACTTAAAAAATAACATTTAACTTGACACTGGCAAAACACGAAAGTGGAGACCATAATTTTTTAATATCCCGTGAACATTCACGAATTTTACTCGACACTGGCAAAATGCACATGTTGCCATATTATTTAAAAAAAAAAAAAAAAAAAAAAAGAATTGAGGGGCAGCCGGCACAAACTTGGCACAAACCACAGATTCGCACAAACACAAACTTTTAGAAACACAAGTGGTGGTGCAAGAATTAAAGCATTTACTTATTTAGTTTATATATAATTTTCGTTTAGTGATTTAGTAATAATATTATCAATAACGCGTAACAAAGGTTTTTATCAAATAAATAACTACAGACTTACAAGCAAGGTGGGTTCTTAATATAATTAGTAGGTATACGGTATACCTACCTTCTTTAATAATAGGAGTTGTGTGTTCCTAAATTAATTGTTATTCTTCTTAATTCACATATTAAGAAGTAGGTATAAGCTATACTCACAACAGTTACTGCTATCATAATATACTCAATACTGTACTCACTTAAATTCAATTGTAAGTATCTATAAAATATTCATTTATTTATTATAAATGTTTGTACCTATCTAAGATTTTTTTTATCATTATTGCAGGTGTTCAAAATCAACAACACATTGATTAGTCAAAACAGATAAACTTTATATTCAGCACTCTATCAGTATGACGTCATACATTCCAATAACTCTGCGTGGAAGTCACTTAGGGGAGCGACATCACTACCTCAATACATTAGTGAACGATGCTTACAACAGGAATGATCCCCTTGAGACTATATTAAGCTCTCCATCATCAGGTCTAGTGGACCGACTGTTCAAGATAGAGCTCGCTTCTAAACACAGACATGTCCACTACATATTGGACAACCTCCGAGACGATGACATGTTGTACGTCAGCAGAGCGCTCAAAGCTAAATGGCTGTTGGAGGATGCCTACCGACACATCGTGAACCCCAACTATCTGGAGAACGACTTGTATCCAAACATGATCACACCCGCTGTCAACAAAACTAAACATTGGATACATTTGTACCTGCGAGACCCGACAAGATGTCAAGAGTTTTACGAATTCTATAGCGACAAAGATAAAAATATTGCCATTAAATTTTTATCTAAATGTTCTACAGATGTAATTGAAAAGGAATGTTCTAAATGGTTTGCTGAAATGACTCCGGAATATTTTAAAATTCTCTGCGAAAGAAGTGCTATTGTTGGGAAATTATTTTTTGAAAGCTTACATGAGAATAAGGCTTTGAAAGAAAAGTATTTTCAACATAACGACAAATACCTTAAAGGGCTCAAATGTATTTTAAAAGTTAATGTGGATATCTATCTTGATATAATAGAGAAAATTGAATGGAAATTCCCAAAAGTAAGTCCACCAGCTACCAAGTTCATCATGAAGCAGAGGAAAGGCCGCTTTCTACAAAAACCAGAGTTATACACTGTCAATATCTTGCACATTGAAACCTTAGCACAATGTCTGAGTCCAGAAGAATGCGAAGATTTAGTTCTGAAATTAGCTTGTGCAAAATTTTTAGAACGCACATTCAATGAATGGTTTAATTACAAAAATGTTGAGCCACTTATTAACCGGCTGGATGCTTCTAAACGAGACGCTTTCCGAAAGCGTGTTTTTGTACAGAAAGATGTTGGGATAGAAGTTGACAAATGGCCTTATCCTGTATCTGAAGAAGATACATTCTGTCACAGTGATGATGAAGTTACTCAAGATGTTTTTGAAGATATTGAGTATGAACCTGTAATGTACTATCCATGTGGGATACGCGATAAATTTATGAAATGTTCATATGGAAGATGTGTTGGTATGGCATGTCGCAAAATGAAAAAACGAAGTGCATCGAAATCATTTTTGGACATGTTATTTGATGAATATCGCTTCATTACCTTTGACGAAACACTGAAAGATTTGCAGAAAAAAATAGGTGCTGAAAGTTTGCCGAAGAATCGTATGGCTATGTTTCTGGTTTTAGTGAGCAAATCCGGGGGAAAGATGGACAATTTAAGGAGATTGATTGAATTGATGATGCATCACCGCAACGAGCCAGCGCACGTCAGAGCGGCTGTAGTTCGCAGTCTCGTTAAGCGGACATCTATCTGGCGAGCCGCTGATGATATTTGGGAGTCTCTGCTGATGGACTCGGATTAGACGGAGCTAAAGCAGATTGTGAATGTATAGAAGGCTTGCACGCCGTTGTGATACGTAGCTTGTTGGCAAACAAAGAATGTGAGGCAGCTGTCAAAACTGCTTTCCGGAATAACTTTTCGACGATGACGACGTATTCACTAACGTCTGCAGAGAAAGATATCCTGTTCCACAACCTGGTGAAGCTGTTACTGGACAGCGCGAGGAGCACGACTGAGCCTTATGAGGAGTCATGCCTCCTGATGTACTTGCTCGACACTATTAAAGATTACAAACGAAAAGTTGATTTAGATCTAATCATGAACATCAAAGCATTTGCAGTAAAAGATAAAAACGCGGCTGAAGAAATTCTTCGCCGCCTCTTTAAGTCAAAAATTGGACGGAAAGAATTGTTCATAGAAAATTTTGGTTTATTCCAAACTGGTGATTCACACATGAATGCTCTCAAACATGGTACAGATGTCTTAGTGGCAGAAGCTTTTGTGAATCTTATTACATCTGAAGGATTGAACGCTGGACATTTCCTACGAAAAATGAATATTTATTTCACTGAAAACAATGGTATACGAGATAGATTCTTGGCCGCAATGAAGGGAGCGAAAATTGACAAAAATAGTCGTAAATCAAAATTAGCCAGAGCGATAGCCTATCTCATCGGGAGTGATATAAAAAGCTATATTGTACAACTGGATGCTGTGGATTCAAAAGAAGGCAAACTATTCGCAGCTCAAGTACGCGGACACGTGCATGTAGCGCGACCAGTGCTCAGCGTCGACTCTACAGAGTGGCGCCAGCTCGGAGCTAAACATGTCGCCAACAGCACGCTCGTGTGCAGGCAAGCTGATGTAGACAACGTCATCAAACAGCTCTTAATGTGGCGAAGAACTGCTAAACTAGCTGTTATCCTGTCTAAGAGGACGAACTACGAAGCAGATATTTTAGTAGCTGTTGCGAAAATAAGGCCCACTGTAGCTCTAAAAGGTGGCATTGCCTACATTCGACAAAAAGGAGACAAGTATGATCCTCGAGTTTGGGAGATAATTAAGCCTCTGATGGAAAAAGTCCCTAAAAGATCGGTAGAGAGCTGCCACTGTCTGAAAAGCTACTTAAATGATGTAAATGAAATACCCACGCAGATCAAACCGGAGTTTGTAACGTTGGCTTACACCATAATTAAGAAGTTTGATAAAGAATCAGTGATAACGATGCTTTACCATGTAAGTCTTCTACTGCATGATATTGATGGAAACGCAGTAGAAAATATCCTTTTGGATTATCTTAATAATGATTTTGTTATTGGAAAAATGTCAAATAACAGAAATGACAATGATTACAACTCGAAAGCTTATTTGCACTTGAGAATACTCGGAAAATATCTGTTACTCTGTAAAACTGAAGAAAGCCAAACTCTAAGATACGAAAAAGTCGGACTTTTATATCTGGATAGATTAGAATCTTTCTGGAAATTTAAAGAGACTAAGAAGACCGTTTTGGAATACGTGGATCATCTTTTGAAAGCCTTGAAATACACAAAGGTGTTTCTGAATAACGAATATATCGACTGCGTCCCGTTGATGGGGAAGGTAGCGACATGGATGCAGAGCATTCTGCCGATGGAACAATATTTCAATCTGTTCGTAGATCTGCATCTAACCATGTCATACTGTAGAGCTATCAGACAGAGCGTGAAGCAAGCTCCCGAAGTATTCTCTGACAAGAAAACAAGACTCAACGAAGGCGTGAAGATTGTCGGTGAAATATTCGGAAAATACATCAGCCATGAAGCTCACGAGTTGCGAATAAAATATTTTGATTCAATAATTGAATTATACGGCAAACATATGACGGACTATCTTTATAGTTACTTAAACTCGGGCTCATATAAAATGGAACCTGTTATTATAAAGAGTATGCTTGGCTCTATTCACGAGAAAGACAGTTATCTGGCGTTCAGTTTGTTCGACCACTATAAATCCCACGGAGCGAAGACTCAAATTGATGAAATACATAAAAGTTTGAAAGTGAGAAATGATGTAACATCGCAGTTTCTGTTTCACTGTGGCCTGTGATAATTAGATAATGGTTTGGCGCAATGATCCAAAGTGGGTTTTGGCTACCGACAATAAAATTGTCCATTTGGTCTGCCCTGAAAGAAAGAAAAAAAGAAGAAAGTGCCCTGGTGGGTCATTCCCATTTTTCTTCCATTGAAATTTGAAGGTTCCGTAGGTCCATTCCGTATCTTCGATATATTATTTTGTTCTTTATATTTCACATTGTTTTATAAATATTAATAAAGTATATTTTAATAATTACTGGTGATTTATTCTAAAAGTGTCCTAAAAATAAGTAGTATCCCCCTCCCGGTTGAACGATTTGAACAATAGCGTACCTCTTTATAAAAGTAAAATAGAAAATTACTATTGGTTTGAATTCTTTTTTATGTTATTCAGAAAATTAAAACAAAATATGTTTTTCAAAATATATTTTTATTAAATATAACTTACATCAAGCAGTTAACAAAATAAATACAACGTTTGGACAATGTCGGTATATATTTGTGTATCACTACACTTTACACAACTAGTGTAATTATTACTATACCATTTCATGGCAATACATTTTGAAATTTAATGGAGAGTTTTTACAATAAAAGCAAGATAAGTATAAAACAACAAAAACGGCACAACTCACGTCTAATATTGTCGAGAATATCTCGACCACGGTTTCGGACAATTACGAAGAAGGACATCGTAATTGTCCGAAACCGTGGTCGAGATATTCTTGACAATATTAGACGTGAGTTGTGCCGTTTTTGTTTGAGTTATGAAGAACACTCGCGATAGTTTTAAAAAACGTATAAGAAAAATATAGTAAAATACAAAAGCTGTAGAAGAAATGAAAATTACAGATGGTATGGATGGTTTGGTAAAAAGTGTAAAACATAATTTCAGAAAATCATTGGTGTTGGTCTAAAATCAAACCTCTTAAATGCATAAAAATGTATCTTTGAAATCATAAACATAAAATAGTACATTTTTATTATTATCTAATAGGTAATTCTAATAGGTATAAGTCTCAAATTACAATGTTTGATTCCTTCGAAATGGGTTGACCAATTTTCATAAAATTTCTTTGTATTAGGTCTAACTCTAAAATACTTTTGGGATTTTAAATTGCATGAAATGGAGCTGGTTCTTTAAGATGAACGTATATCTATCAGAACATCTATCGAGTTTTGTATATGAAATATCTTGAAACCTTGCACACTTCTCCGCGTCAAATCGTCCGATTCGGGAGATTTCCTTTACAAAATCTAAAATTTGATTCGTTCGGCTCGGATATATGTGCGTCCAGCATGGCTATTCACTTATCCGTCGGGGAACCGAACCGAAGACCGAATTGTCCACAATGTATGAAATGACGTATTAAGTCGTATCGACTTGGTCATTTCATACATTTTGGTCAATTCGGTCTTCGTTAATAAGTGAATAGCCCTGCTTATTTAGTCGCAAAGTATATTTCAGAAGAATCAAACAACGTTACTTGAATCAGCTAGTAAATACATAATATTTAAATAGATCTGAATTAACCTTTGGTCTCTACATTAATTAAAATGTCATATTTTTTCATTAATTTAGTTCCGCGGTTTTGACCACTATAAATGAGGATTTACATAAAATACATATTTTTATGTAAAGAAGATTGTTATGTAAAAAAGTGTTAAACGTAGGTACGTTAATTTGTCTGGAAGAGATCGCTGTTTGCGATTAGACCGTCAACTATTGCACTTATGTAGGTATGTATTACTTGTGCTTTTAATTTCCAGCTTTTCTGTATATAATTTGCCGTGTTTCATGTTTCAAAAGAGAGTCTTTGCAATAGTTTGAAAGAGTTAATAGATTTTACTAAAATGTTGTATTTAAGTACCCTATACCTAGATTGGTTTTAGCAAGTAAAACCGCGGATGCACCTAGTTTAAATATTAGAGATTTTATCTTTTTACAAGTACATATACATTTAACCTAATTTCATAGCATCTTAACAATTATTTCTAAAGGAAAACACAATGTGACAAACACACATACACACCGACAATATCTATATAAACAACATGTTACAAAAAATAGTAATAATAGTTAAAAGCAGTTCCACACTATATCCAATTCGAATCCGTAAAATGACGGATAAAAAATACTTTAACTCTCCACTTTTATGAAATCTCGTTTTTTGTAGCAGTAAAATAAATAAATCTTTTCTAAAAATTTACCTCTTTAGTCTTACTAATTTTATAAACGTGAAAGTTTGTGAGAATGTATGGATGTATGTTTGTTACTCTTTCACGCTTAAACAGGTGGACCGATTGAGTTGAAATTTGGTATAGATATAGCTTAGATCCTGGAATAACACATAGGCTACATAAGTACTGCGGGTAAAACCGCTGGGCGCAGCTAGTAATATATAAAATGACATTATCTCATGAAATATAAAATCTAAATTTTTCCTAGTGTAAACTTTTTGTTTTAGCGCATAATATTCTACACCTCCAAAGTAGATTTTCTCTAATATTGATTTTTCTTCACAAATTGAGTATGTTTGGCAGAAACGTAGGTTACCTTTAACTATTATAACCGTTTGTAACATGTTGCATTAACAATATGACTAATTCACTTCTCCTTGTTGAGTGCTTCTATGAATTCTTCTAGCTTCTCTTGAACTTGTCTTACTCGCTCTGAAAGAATAAAAAACATAAGTTAAATATATAAAAAACATAATAAATAACTCTTTAATAATAATAAATATTTCAGGACATTTCACACAGCGCCACCTAACCCCAAGCTAAGCAACTTAATGCATGTGTTATGGTGGTTAGGGTAACGGATATAATACTTATATACTTTTCTTTTGTAAATACATACTTATAATAGATATTGAACCACCCAGACCAGAAACAAATATCTGTGGATCACACAAACATTTGTCCCTTGCGGGAATCGAACCCGCAACTTCTGCGTTGCAGGCGGGTATTAGCCCACCGCCCCACAGAGGTCGTCTTAATCGATAAGAGATAAAACAAACAAAAAAAATTAATAGTGTACCATACGATTTTTAAAACTATCGCGAGTGTTCTCCATAACTAAAAAAAAAACAAAAACGGCACAACTCATGTGCAATATTGTCGAGAATATCTCGACTCGACCACGGTTTCGGACAGTTATGATGTCGTTGTCCGAAACCGTGGTTAGATTAATATTCTCGATAATATTAGACGTGAGTTGTGCCGTTTTTGTTGGTTTTAGTTAATAGATACCAACTGGTGGACTTGTCGCTCAAAGCGATCTCTTTTAGACAACCGTGTAGGTAGAGGAGAGGAATATTATGAATAAATATTTTTATTTACGAGAATTTGGTAAAATGTCACAACCTTATAAAACTTTTTAGATGAAATTTGGTACATAAGTAAAATTTATTTAAAGAAAAGTATGAACGTTTTGGTGTAAAAGTATTTAAAATTTTCCTAATAAGGTATGTAGGAGGCAGTCGTTAGTAATCTTGGCGACTTGAAACAGTAACATATAGGTTGGCCACACAAACTTTTATAATAATTGCAATTTGATGATTAATGGTTTAAACTTACTTAGTTCTTCGGCCAATTCTATTCTTCTTCCGGATAATAGCTTCTTTTTCAGATCAGAATCTGCCGACATCTGGAAATAATAAAATAATTTAATCAAAATTAACTTTTATTATGTACTTATATTGACTAAGAATTCTCATGGAAAGCGACAGGGCTCCAAACGGTCGGTTAACCGCTAGTGCGTTCTTTTTTTTGATCCAGGAATCCGTTACTCATCATCACCCCACGCCGGTGTGATGATACGTCCCACATACCGCCCTGCGCCCCACGAGTGAAATGAAATGGTTTTATTTGCGAGAATGTGTACATTTGGTCTTAATGTTATATTGGTTTAGTTCTAGACATTCTGCCTCCATATGGCATGTAAAATTTTTAGTAGGTACCTAAGTTTAATATGTTAATATTTATCGACTTACGTGGTACGGGGCGTTATGTGGGATTCCCCGCCTTGTATGGGCGCGGCGGGAATACCCACTAAAAACCTGTGTGTGTTCCTGCGGGACGCCATAATGCCGGGGCAGCGGGTACGCTGAAGCAGCCATCCGCGGCCCCGACGGCGTTTGGTCCTCACTGACAGGAGTAAACCCCCCCTATCCCATCCCTCCATCATTCCCAAATCTTTCCTATATAGAATAGAATAGAATAATGCTTTATTGCAAACCAAAAATATACAAAAGAACTTATTACTATAATATGTTATAAAGTAGGTTAACAATCGGCGGTCTTATCGCACTAGGCAATTTCTTACAGACAACCTGGGAATGGAAAAGGACAAAACATACTTTAACAGACGGTGGTGCGCAATTTGTGTTGTTATTTACTAAAACTACATAATAAATACTAAATACATATTCCATAATGTACACAATAAATAAAAGATAAAAGAAGCAATGCTACAATAATTATACAATACCTGTTTAAGATATATACACAAATAAATACATAAAATATGTATATTATATATAAATATATAATATATTTAATGTATATATATATATATATATATATATATATATATATATATATATATATATAAAATATCATAAATATAATATAATAATATCAGTAATCGGATAAATAAACTGAGCTGCAGGCAAATCTATAGAAGGGAAGATAGATAATGTTCCTTTACTAACTTTTTGAAAATATCGAGAGATTTAGCATGTCTAATATGTACGGGGAGATTGTTCCATAAACGGACAGCTTGTATAGTAAAAGATTTATCAAAATGTTCGGAACGGTGTAAGGTGTGCGTCAGTAGCCGTGTATGGGCAGAACGCAGGTTGAAATCATGACACAAGTGGACATATTTAAAACGGTCTTTAAGATACGAAGGAGAGGCAGAGTTAAAAAGAATAGTATAGAGAAGGGACAAAATGTGAGAGTTCCGGCGAAGTCGAATTGGTAACCATTTTAGCTTGTTGCGAAATTCAGATATACGATCATATTTTCGTAAACCGAAGATGAATCGAATGCAGACATTCTGCAAGCGTTCGAGTTTATTAAGCTGTTCTTCGGTTAGATCCAGATAGCAGACATCAGCGTAGTCAAGTAAGGGCAGCAGAAGAGATTGTGCAAGCGCAGTTCTGGTGGAGATCGGGAGGAAATTCCGCAACCGTCTAAGAGAATTTGCTGAGGCAAAAATCTTTCGGCTGACTTCAGCCACTTGCGGTACCCATGATAGTGTTCTATCTATGTATACACCTAGATCTTTCACGGCGTCGCTCAATTTGATAGGTGTGCCATCGAAGATTACCTGAGGCAAGTGAAACCAGTCGATTTTTGAAATCATCCTGGAGCTGCCAATAACAATGATTTGTGTTTTGTCTGGGTTCACTCGTAGTCCGTAGGAGTTACTCCAATCGAGAATATTTCCTAAATCAGAGTTTGTTGCTCGAATGGCCTCGGGTAGTTGAGCGGGGGTAGTGTATCGGTAAATTTGCAAGTCATCTGCATAAAGGTGATAGGAAGAGGTAAGATGGTGAGAAATAGAGTTTATGAAGATTGCAAAGAGAAGTGGAGAGAGAACGCCACCCTGCGGTACGCCTGCGTATGTGTTACACCAGGATGAAAGGGAATCACCAACGCGAATACGCTGCCGGCGCCCATACAGGTAGCTATGAAACCATTGGATAGCAAGAGGAGTAATGTTTATAGAGTGAAGAAGAGCCAGTAGAATGTCAAAGTCAACGTTATTAAAAGCACTGCTGAAGTCAAGTAAGGAGAGAATAGTCAGGTTTCCGTTCGCCATACCACAACGTATGTCATCAGTAATCTTAACAAGTGCTGTCGTAGTGCTGTGGCCGGGTCGAAAACCTGATTGAAAGGGATTTAATAGATTATTGTTAAGGAGATGATGATGTAGCTGTAGGTGAATGAGACGTTCAAGTACTTTAGATAAGAAAGGTAGAATAGAAATTGGTCGAAAGTCAGTCAAAGATGTCGGTTTGGATTTTTTGGGAAGAGGAATGATTTGAGCTTCCTTCCATTGAGTGGGAAATATGGCGCTTGTAATAGATAGGTTTAGGATATGCAGAATGACTGGCATGATTTCATCGAGAATTTGCACAATCATCCGACGACTGACACTGTCACAACCAACAGCATTGGAGGAAATAGTAGCAATGCTTTTCTTGATATCAGTGTCGGTGAAAGGGCGAAATGCAAATGAATTATAATTGGGAGTAGACGCATCATATAGGCGTTGAAGTGTAGCGGCTTTAATAGCTCCACCAAAATTAGCAGATGCAGAGAAGTGGTTATTAAGTGTATCTATATTTATGTTATTCGGGATGTCGTCGTTACGTTGCTTCCCGACTCCCAACGTTTTGAGGAACTTCCAAACCTTGGAAGGGTCCCCATTCTCAACTTCATGGTGAATATGTTGGCGTTGAGCATTTCTGCATTCCCTGTTGCACGTATTTCGTCTCTCAACATACTTTTCCTTATTGAGATCAGACGGATTTTTCTTGTACCTGGCTTTAGCAATACATTTCTTTAGCATCAATTTCCTAATTTCATTTGAAAGCCATGGTGCTGGGAGATGCTTGATTTTTATTGGTCTGATTGGAGCATGGATATCGTAAAGTTTCAAGAGGATACTGTTGAAAGACTCTACTTTTTCATCAATTGTAGCTGCATTAACAACAGGTGACCAGTCCAGGTCCGAGGCGTCCTTACGCAGTTGATCCTGATCAATCCTACCAAAACTACGCTGCAGAAGTATTTTGGGCTTAGCTTTAGGTGGGCGAATTTTATAGGAGAGATAAATCAGATCATGATAGGAGAAAGCATCCGCCGAACATTGACCATGCTTGGTAACATGATTTGGAGAAGAAACAAGAATGAGATCAAGAAGAGAAGGCGTTGAGTTTGGAAAATAATGCGTAGCATTTAAAGGAAGTATGGTCATGTTGCTAGCCCTTACTAGAGTTTCTAGACGAGATGAACGCGAGTCTTGCTTGAGAAGGCAAGTGTTGAAATCGCCCATAATAATGATATGGTCATATGATAGAGACAAATTTTCCAGTAGTTTTTCAAACTGAGTAAAAAAATCTACGTTTAAAGACGGTGAATAATACACACCTAGTAAAATTTTTGTGTTGCAGAGGGTGACTTCTAAAAAAAGGTACTCTCCGGAATCAGGCGGTGGTGGCTGCGCTGACAAATTTACTATAGAGAAAGGAATTTGTGTACGGAGATAAATAGCAACACCGCCCCCCCTACCGTTATTCCGGTCATTACGAATTAATTGAAATCCTGGTAAGGTATATGAAAGAGAAGATAAGCAAGGTTTTAGCCAGGACTCAGACACCAGTATAGCGTGAATGTTTTTATCATCGAATGATGCCTGCATATCGGAGAAATGTGCCGGAATACTCTGCGCATTAATATGAAGAACGTTAAAGTTTTTAGGAACGTCGGACAGTACTGATGACAAAGTGACTGAGAGATTGGAAATGCTATTAAAACTGTCGTCACTACTATCCGAGTTGTTAGAAGAAGATAATGATAAGTATACATCATCACTGCTGCTCATTATAAGTATATATTATAATAAAAATAGATATATAAATTATTGAGTATACAAATAAATAATATTATATAAGAATAAAATAAATAAGTACAAGTATAATATTACTATGTTTTAGTCTCAATTCCACCCGCCGGCTGTGCTTGTGATATACTATTACAAAAAAAAAAAAAATTACAAATTATTATACAACAAATTATGGACGTATCTTATACATTATAATATTTAAAAACATTAGTTGGCAAATGCGAGGCATGCGCGAAAACTACTTTAAGAAAAAAATTGTTATAACGTCAACGTCAGATTATAGTTGACAGGTGACATATTATTACATTTGACAGTTTAATCAATCAAAGAAGCTACCTGCGTACAATAATAAAAAATATTTGGAATTTGCACAAAAAAAGTTCGAAGGTATCTTTAAAAGTTAACAAAAAGAATCCAGCTACCCTATAATAGAAAGACGCGTCTAAAACAGCTATGTTGAACAATGTATGTACATAATCGCAAGATAAAAACACCTCATAGTCACATTATCTTACTTCTTTGAGGCTGCTGTTCGCGCCTTGGATGTCGCGCGTTTCGTTGGCGCTGCGGCTACTACAGATGCGGCGGTCTGCCTAGCACGTGAAGTGGAAGATTTGGGGGCCTCCAGCTGAATCGCATTGAGGTCCTTCACACTGCTCACCCTATGTCGCACTCCGTCACCTCCGAGTACAAAGACTGAACCCTCTCTTGTCCAGCAATTAGAGACGCCGAAACGCTGGCGCGCTGCCATGAAGACGTCGTGCCGCGGCTTTGTCAGAAACTCTGATACAGAAATACCAGAGCCCTTCAAGCACTTCTTTGATGCCCAAACTTTATCTCGCACAGCTACATCTTTAAATTTGCAGAGTATTGGGCGAGGTTTATCTGGCTTAGTGACGCGGCCCATCCTGTGACATCTGTTAATCTCACTATCTGTAAAGCCAGGAAGTTTGAGCCGCTCAACCATTGCCTTCACTACCACTGCGGCTGTTGCTTCATCAGGGACCTCTGGAAGCCCATGTAGCAGCAGAATCTTTCGCCTACCACGCATCTCTTGCTGATCTACAGCAGAGGCAACAGTCTCAAATTGAGTAAAAATAGTCTTGAGAGCCTTCAATGTGAACGACTTGAAGTTGTTATAATCCACTGCCAATGCCTCTACTGTAGGAGATTTATTGGGAGATTTTGCTAGCTGGCTCTCAAAGTCTGCCATCCTCTGGTTGAAAATAGCCATGAGATCTTCAATGGACTCTTTTACTCCTTTGACTTCCATATTGTGATGTGCTAAGATAGTGAAGTGTAATATATCTTGCGATGTTGGTGTTGTATAATAAATCGGGAACCACAGCCAGGCAGGTGAAGTTAATTACTTTTAATTTATATCATAAATTAGGTTTTAATACACTTTTTTGCTATTTATTTGATTTTTATTTATAAGAGCTCTAAAAATCGCGTGTGAAACTTTTTACACCTACCGCCCAAAAAAATATATATTATTTATAAGAATGTATTCCCACCTCGTCCAGTACCTCCCTGAGGCCCCGGTCGAGCCGGGCAGCCTCCCGGTTAGCGATCTGTTGCCGCAGTGCGTTGCCGGTGGTACGCAACGTTTGCTGCACGCGCCAGAACATTACCACCTCGCAACACTCCTTCTGCAATACAAAACAATACAAAAACTCTTTATTGTGACCAAGAAAAAAAGAAATGCAATAAAGAATATGTAGGGAGAATGTTTTTTTTTAGTCTTTTCTGTCCCACTGCTGGGCAAAGACCTCCCCCAAATCCTTCCATGTATCTCTTTATTACGCCACCCAGGGGGGGGGGGGGGGGGGGGTCACATCAGCGTGGCCACCTATGAGACAAAAAACAGTTTACGAATTTTCATTATTTTATGAAAATATGCGATATTTTATGTCATAAACTAGAATATCATGTATTGTCTCAAATTGCTTTCAAATTTTGGAAAAAATAACACATAGGTATTATTGTCAAAGTGAAGCAGTTTGACAAACAGCATAAACCGGCTACGCTGAAAGGGACGGAAAAAAATAGGTTCTCCTTTTTCTTCACACAGAATTTTACCTATTGCCATCACACTCACACATAAAATGGCTATGTCTATTTTTATTTTGTCTAAGGCGCCACCTAAGAATTATTTAGTTAGGTGCCATTTTGCGTCGCTGGAGAGTTGAAATTGGCGACAATTCTGGCGTAACACTTGTAATGGTCGCTTCGTGGCGGCCTGGGATTGGCCAATGGTTGGGTAACGCGTGGGTCAGCTAATCTCCTCATCTGAAGAAATCTCCAGAGGGGCTATTGGCTAATTCTCACCCACTACGATTGATAACAACTTCAATGTACATTGCTGCGTTTGTTTTATTACTCATATTTGTGAGGAGGTTTAAGCAATCAATGTACGCAATTTTGTCTATGGATTTTAGTGTTTTACATGCCGTTTGAAGATAGTCAATGGGCCCTCTGATGGTGAGAGTACATTGCCACCCAGGATTTCACAATGATATAAAATCTAGGCGCACTGCACCAACGCCTGTCACTCAAAAGAGTCATTAGTCGTCATACTATAATCACAGTAAAGTCTCCGAAGAGATTTAAAAAATATATTATTGTCTCTTAGCAATATTATGAACAAAAATAATGTACTTATAAATTACTTAAGGACATTTGAAAAACAATATCCATATATATCTTTATAACCACCGTCGCTCTATTTTATGTATTTCCTTTCCCTGCTTAGTTGTCTGGAAGAGATCGCTATTAGCGATAAGACCGCCAATTGCAACACTTCTTTCTGTGTAACCTTAGTTCTAAGTTTATATTGTTGTATTTGTGTGAACAATAAAGAGTTTTCTATTCTATTCTAATATCCCAAAGCATTAAATTCCAAGCTCACTTTGGGGGGTCGCAAAATATATTATTATTTAGCTATTTAGACTCACCCCATTCCCATTTTGTTGGCTGTACAAGTAAAAACTCTTCCGACAATCTCTCGCTCGTGTCAAAGCCTTCTGCAAGAAATTCCTGAAAAAAAAATTATGTGGAGAAGTAAGAAGACGAGCAAGACGCTCTTCTGATGTTAAGAGATAACGCTGCCCATAATCAATACAGTGTTACCTAGGATTTCACAATGATATGCAATTCTAGGTGCACTGCACCAACGCTTCTTACTCAAGAGTCATAAGATGTTAAGACTCTTCAGCCCAGTAATTTCACTAGCTACAGTGCCCTCCTACCTGTGCACGTACCTGTATGTTAGCACATCACTGCTCAGGCGGTAGAATAACTGGCACTGTTGGGGTACCCACCTAGACGACCGAGTGCAAAGGAAGTCTACCCCCGGTATATAATAAACTTTTAAGCAATTTAACATTTTTAAAAGAATATAACAAAAAATGTCATCGCGCTAATGTCACTCAGGTTTAAACCGGCCTTAACAAGAGAATTAACACAATATTTAATTAATTCTGATCACGGATATCAGCAAAGTAACGCCCTAATTCTATTAACTACAATATTTAAAGTCACTAGGTGAAAAAAAACGTAAATATTGTTATTTTATTATTATTATTGGCTATGGTCGTCTCAAAGCACATCTTCCTTCCATTTTTCGTGAATTTGGGCTATTTCTGACCAGTTTTTTTTTGGAAAAAACGCAAATCACTAAATAAAAAAATACGTACTTTAAGTAGACATGTCCCCATATATCCCTAATATAGTCATTATCGCAGTCGACCCCCCTCCGGCGCAGGTTGTCCCTCACAGCGACCGTTTGTTCATAACTGAGTGTTGGTCGGTCGGCGCCGAGTGCGTCCAGCTCTTGTTTAATAATGGCGCGCCGGTGTTGCTCCTCTGTCGTGTATTGCCAATATAACCAACGGTCTTTGAAACTTGGACCTGGAAGAACAAGTGAATTAAATTAAAAATTTAAAAAACCCCCAACGCAATACGTTATTCACCATTTAGTGGTGGCGGCCATCTTGGATTTTAAATTTTATATAGTGCGTTGTATTCTACTAGTTAAGCCCTTTCATTTGATACCCATATTGAGGGGGTCGTGGAAGAAAAAAGTAATCCGCCATTTTGTAGCGGCGGCCATCTTGGACCGATTTCTACCAAACGTGGCTAAGAACACTCTCGACTAACTCTACTTTCAAACAAAAAAAATCTAAATCAAAATCCGTTCATCCGTTCGGGAGCTCCGATGCCACAGACAGACACGTCAAACTAATAACACCCCGTCGTTTTTGCGTCGGAGGTTAAAAAACAATAATAAACAAAAAACACAGAAATATGCATAACTATAACAACAAAACCGGCACAACTCACGTCTAATATTGTCGAGAATATCTCGACCACGGTTTCGGACAATTACGATGTCCTTCATCAGGAGTGCAAGGTACAGACAGGCAAAAATATTACAATTTTTACTACGTAAAGTGAGTGTTTAGTTTGCTCAGAACAGAAAATTCAAACATCCTTAATAATAAGTGCCGAGAAAAAATATACTGTTGACCATGAAATATGTGCAAAATTCGTAACTCTACGATGTTTCGGGGGGAGGGGGGGCTTGGTCTCCCTAAATCCGTCTATGTATAGAGCTACTAAATGAGAGATTATAACGTACCAACGAGTTCCTTAAGCTGTTGGTTGGTGGCCTCGAGTTTGTCTCTAAGCGCAGTTTCCATGAGAGAGACGGCCGCGTCCCAGTCCGCACGAGACCCTACTGAGCGGTCTTGTAGGGCGTTTAATTGGAGGACGCGAAGTACCTGGAAATATAAATAAAATATCATTTATTGTCCAAATTCCATACATAAATACATAATTGACACATAAAAAAGTGTATTATTTACCACCTTACTATACACCACCTTACCACTACCACCTTTACCTTGTACACCTTCGTTATATCGTCAGTTAAAATAAATATAACCCACAAATTGCATATTATAATATGACACTAGAAAATTACACGTTTTTTAAATACATATCTAAACTAAATATATAAAAGGAAAGAGTGACTGATTGATTGATCTATCAACGCACAGCTCAAACCGCTAAAAATTTGAAACACATAGGTTTTATGTCTTTGCCCAGCAGTGGGACAGTACAGACTAGAAAAAAAAAGGTTTTATGATGCAGACCTCCGCTAAGAAAGGATTTTATCACGCGAGCAAAGCTGCGAGCACATGCTAGTGAAAGTATAAATAATAACTCACATCCTGCGCCCTCTCCTCCCACTGATGCCTATTCAAAGCTTCTTCAACCGCCTCCCTCTTCACCGGTTCGTAAATAGGATCGGAGTCTTTCGATTTCTCCATAAGTTCCATAAATTCATCCCTTAATACGTCCCTGCCGGCGAGCACGGACTGCGTGGGCAACTCCGTCTCTGCCCACTCGCGGAGCTTTATGTCCACTGTGGTGTTGAATTTGTCTGGGGAAAGGGGGAATTTGGGGGTGAAAAGTTGTTTGAGGAGAAAAACTGTGGTTTAAGGAGGCTTATTTTGAAATATTACCTCTGGGGGATGAGTTGTGGGGATGAAAAGTTATATTTTGCTTTGGGGGATCGATTTTTGTGGGTGAAATATTGTGTGTTTAAGGGAAGTGTTTAGGAGTGAAAAGTTATATGTTATTTGAGGTATAAACTCATCCCTTAATGCGTCCCTGCCGGCGAGCACGGACTGCGTGGGCAACTCCGTCTCTACCCATTCGCGGAGCTTTATGTCCACTGTGGTGTTGAATTTGTCTGGGGAATGGGGGAATTTGGGGGTGAAAGTTGTTTGAGGAGACAATCGCTTGAACTGTGATTTAAGGAGGCGTATTTTGAAGTAGAGGGATGTGTTTTTGTGTTTGTTATTAGAATATTTGGGGTGAAAAGTTATTGTAGTTTGAGGAGGAGGAGTATTTTGAAGTATTATGTCTGGGGGATGAGTATTGGGGGTGAAAGTGATTGCCGTTTGAGGAGGCGTATTTTGAAGAATTTCATCTGGGGGATGAATTTTGGGGGTAAAAAGTTAGATTTTGTTTGGAGAAGGATTGATTTTTGTTGGTGAAATATTGTGTGTTTAAAGGGGGTGTGTATAAGAGTCAAAAGTTATTATATATTAAGGTGGTTTTGGAGTTGATCCATTAGCTGGGAAAAGGAGGAATTTGGAGGTGAAAAGTATGTTGTTTAAGGAAGTTTTGGAGTGGAGGGATGAGTTTTGTGGGTGAAATGTTGTGTGTGTATGTTTAAATGGCTGTATTTTGGAGTGAATTGTGGGTGAAAAGTAAACGGATTAATTTTTGTGGGTGGATATTTTTGGGTGAAAAACTTGTTATGTTCAAGGGATGTACCTCTATTTCAGTGTGGATTCAATAAAATGAGACTATTTAAAATTCCCAACTAAAACGTAATGATCATTACGTATACCTATAGAAACTATTATTATGACATATTTTATTAGTAATGAAACTAAATTGATGTACTTACAAACTCAACTATATACTTAGAAAATAAAGTGACTTAACATTAAAATTTCTACAACTATTTTGTATTTTTAATGAATCCTGACAACTATAAAAACAAAATTTACATACCAAAAACCTACCCAACAAATTTAAATCAGATTTTACAAAGAAATAAAAATCTTACTAAAATCAATATCATAGGGATCGAGCCATATCGTAGTTTGTTGGTTGCCGTTGTGTTTGAATTTTACGTTTTGAGGAATTCGAATCGCTGCGACAAAATTATATAAGAAACATTAATTCCGAATTCTTGGTCGATGCGACTATTGACTAATATGGTATATTTGGCTCAACTTGTAATTCGCTATTCCTGCGTTACATGTAATTTTCACAAAAACAGAATGTCAAAGAATTTGACATTGCGATACAAAATAAAAAATCTAATATTATATACGCAATTTTCATTATTACTTTGATTTCTTTATTTTAGATAGCGACGCAAAAGAAGGGCCGCCCAGTGCCTAATCCGATGACTTTTTAGTACGGACGCATATTTAACTTTTCGATTGCAATCTTAGGGCACAAATCAGTCGACGGTGGTTGTACCACCAAATTTCATCCCCTATTGATGCCTCACTTACCAACGTCCTGATGTGAAACAGCAGCAGCCTTCAAGTGTATGTTATCAAACACTTTATTTGCAGCAGCGTGCCTATGCACTCTTACGGCTGAGTGCTTTAAGGAAACCAACCGGCGTACTACGACCGGCGACCTGAACCCTTGCTGATCTTTCCTTACCGACATTAAGTAGAAGTGGCAGTAGTCTTCAAATAGATGTTTTCGAGGACTTTTTCAGAGGCTGGGAGACTTTTGTAGTCAACTACATAATAAAGAATAGAATAGAAAACTCTTTATTGTACACACACATACAATAATATAAACTTAGAACTAAGATTACACAGAAAGAAGTGTTACAATAAGCCTTTCAATTACAATCACACACATCAAAAAATAAACCAACTAATTACAACCCCCAAAGTTCATCCCTCACTTACCAACGTCCTGATGTGAAACAGCAGCAGCCTTCAAGTATATGTTATCGAAGACTTTATTAGCAGCAGCGTGCCACAATGCCTGCTGTAACCGAGCCTCCCAGGCGGGGGCGGGGACGGCGGATAGTTCGGCGGATTGGTCGAGAAGTTCTGCGCGGGCTCGCTCGAATACTTCGTCACGGTCTAACTCGCGCTGTCTGAAATGTTAATTTTTTAACGTGAATTAAATAAAAAAATTAAAAAACCGCCAACGTAATGCTTTCAAAATATGTAATTAGCCATTTGTGGGGGCGGCGTTGGATTTTAAATTTATCATAGTGTGCGATACTCTCTCAAGTTAAACCTTATCATTTGATATCCATAATGAAGGGGTTGTAGAACAAAGAAATAATCCGCCATTTTGTAGCGGCGATTTCAACCAAACATGGCTAAGAACACCCTCGACTAACTCTACTTTCAAACAAAAATAAAACTAGATCAAAATCCGTTCGTCCTTGCGGGAGCTACAATGCCACAAACAAACACACAAATCACGTCAAACTTATAACACCCTGTCATCTTTACGTCGAGGGTTAAATCCGTAGTCAACGGAGAAGCCTTAGAATTTCACTTTGTCCGTCCTCCTAAGGTTCGCACCATCTTCCAGAACATTCTAGACAACACTGGAGCCCTGACCTTGGAAAGCTGTTCTTACACTCCGTCTCCAGGTTGAACCTCGTAGCCTTGAAGGCGTCTGCTTGCTGTTCCACTGAAGCACCATCTTCTAGAACATTCTAGACAACACTGGAGCCCTGACCTTGGAAAGCTGTTCTTACACTCCGTCTCCAGGTTGAACCTCGTAGCCTTGAAGGCGTCTGCTTGCTGTTCCACTGAAGCACCATCTTCTAGAACATTCTAGACAACACTGGAGCCCTGACCTTGGGAAGCTGTTCTTCCACTCCGTCTCCAGGTTGAACCTCGTAGCCTTGAAGGCGTCTGCTTGCTGCTCCACTGAAGCATCATCTTCTAGAACATTCTAGACAACACTGGAGCCCTGACCTTGGGAAGCTGTTCTTCCACTTCGTCTCCAAGTTGAACCTTGTGGCCTTGAAGGCGTCTGCTTGCTGTTCCACTGAAGCACCATCTTCCAGAAGATTCTAGACAACACTGGAGCCCTGACCTTGGGAAGCTGTTCTTCCACTCCGTCTCCAGGTTGAACCTCGTAGCCTTGAATGCGTCTGCTTGCTGCTCCACTGAAGCATCATCTTCTAGAACATTCTAGACAACACTGGAGCCCTGACCTTGGGAAGCTGTTCTTCCACTCCGTCTCCAAGTTGAACCTTGTGGCCTTGAAGGCGTCTGCTTGCTGCTCCACTGAGGCTCGCACCATCTTCCAGAAGCAATCTGCCACGGCCAGGGACAGGTTCCGGGTTGTCACTTGCGATGGGGTTACCAAACCGTCTCTGAAACATAAAACAAGTTAAACTGTAATATGCCAAAAGAATTTATGAGGGTTTCACTCTAAATTCTAATAATATATGTCGGAGAACGCTGGATTATGACTTAGAGTTGGAACTCTTTTGAAATGTATTCAATACTCCTCTGACCAGATAAGATCGATCGATAAAAGCACTTGTCTCGAGCGTGGACGAGGCACCATCTTCAAAAATGGAATATTTATTAGAGCTGACTTTGAAGGTGACAGCAATCATAGTATTATGCATTCTTGGAGAGGAAATTGGTGGAACATGATGAGTTGATCGTGCTGGATAGTTATAGAGTGCAATAGTTGTTCATTTTAGTAAGATCGGTGTCCTGAACTCGCTGCTCGGTTCTAACCGTCCCTTTAGTAAAATAATTGTGATACATGTTCAGTTGAGGAATAAACAATGTACGAAGAAGTGATTGTTTGTTTTGAGCACTTTACCCATTGATACCCACAATTGCCATATATCCTGATGATGAAGCCTAGGAAACGATGTCACTTCGACATATATTATATGTCACGGCTAAAGTACGAAGTGCGGCTACATCTAGATTTATTATTTTATTTTACAATCGTAGGGAAACTTACATCTAGGTCTTAAATTAGGGTACTTAAATATTGTAATTAAGGACATTTACAAGTTTCCACATATAGGCGACAGAATAATCAAATATATTGTGGACAAAGAACAAAGAGCAAACTAAGATATTAAACATATACTATATGGTAATATTACATTGAATAGGTACATAGACAAAATTGGTTAACACAAAAGTCTTCTGTGATTATTATTATTATTTTATATTTCTTTTAATAGGTAGGTTTGGTAGGTATTTAGCCGACTAAACCTAGATGTAGCCGATCATTGTCGGCTTAAGTTAGGTGTGAACGAAATGTTTGTAAAAAAACTTGTTTTTCATTACGAAGTTCAGGGTAGACCGACATCAGTACAAATACCCGTTTGTCTCCATGTATGCCACTACAAAAAGGTCCGGGTTTGACCTGTGTATTAAAGTAGAGTCTTTGGCGGCAGTCTTTAGAGGTGTTTACCCAGCAGTGGGACAGCATAGACTAACAAAAAAAAGATTGATTGAAAAGAGTGTGTGTGTGTGTGTGTGTGAGTGATTAAAGTGAAGAGTCTGTGTATTAACTTAATGTTAGATATTGTTTGTTTCATAGCTTTAGTATACAATAAAATGTTATTTATCTAAAGAACAGTTCCTCACTTGAAGAGCTTGGAGCTCCTGAAGAACCTCTCCTCGTACTCCCTGATGGTAGGGATGGAGTCCTCCTTGCGGCTGCGTCCCGTCACCACCGCGTAGTATCCGAGAGCCTTCATCGGGAACAACTTGCCTTCCAGGATGCGACGGATCTGTACGGAATTATGAAATAGATCATTATTACATCAATTAATGGTTTGTTGCCCGTTTGTTGTCCAATGCAAGGTGCCCATGGTCCTACTAATAGAACCACGGGCAAAAAAAAGTGCCCGTGGTCCTATTAGCAGGACTAAGCAGTAGGACCACGGCAACAAACCGAATTAATATAAAAAAAAACTTTAAAACTCCCAATACAACGCTTTCAATGCGACGGATTTGATGGGGAATGATGAACTACATCGTTATTATATGAATTAATATAAAAAACTTTAAAAACCCCCAATACGACGCTTTCAAAGTATATAATTCGTCGTTTAATGGTGGCGCCAACATGGATTTTACAAGTTAAGACCTTTTATTTGATACCCATATTGAGGGAGTCGTGGAGAAACAAAGTAATCCGCCATTTAGTAGCGGCGGCCATCTTGGATCGATTTCTACCAAACATGGCTAAGAACACTCTCGACTAACTCTACTTTCAAACAAAAAAAAATCAAAATCCGTTCATCCTAGAGCTACGATGCCACAGACAGACACCCACACACACAGACACGTCAAACTTATAACACCCCGTCGTTTTTGCATCGGGGGTTAAAAACTAACTTACCCTATTAGGATTGGCCAAGTTCTCTTCAGCCAGATCGACCTTAGTGAGTACGAATATGGTCCTTTTGCCGGTAGGGTCGCAGGATGACACTAGGTCTGTCACGTTACTGCGCTCCGCGTCTACTGAACCGTCCTGGAACAAATTTATTTATTAAGAGCGTATATATCGAGTGACGACTCTCTCGCTCGCACAATTTGACAAATTTTGAAATATAAATTCAAGGAATTTATTTATTGAAAATTCCTCTATACAAGTCCTGCATAATATTATTGCACACATTTTAAAAGTGTTTTCAGTGAGATATATTAAAAAATGGAATAATGAGATTTAAAAAAAAAATCTTTTTCGACATCGCTCCTCATCCCATTTTTTTTATATATCTCACTGAAAACACTATTAAAATGTGTGCAATAATATTATGCAGGACTTGTATAGAGGAATTTTCAATAAATTAATTCCTTGAATTTATATTTCAAAATTTGTCAAATTGTGCGAGCGAGAGAGTCGTCACTCGATATATACGCTCTTAAAGCATGCCAACATAATGTACACCTTTACTAACAATTACACACATTTTTATATAATACATGCTAAGTGTCATTACATTTATAGGCACAGACTGCGTTTAATGAGGTGTGCGAGTAACTTTACATTAAAATAATATAATAAAAAAGAAAGGAAATTAGATGGTAGGCAGAGTTGTTACTAAAACTCACTTGAAAATTCATTTAATACATCTAATATATAAAATTCTCGTGTCACAGTTTTTGTTGCCATACTCCTCCGAAACGGCTTGACCGATTTTGATGAAATTTTTTGTGCTTATCCGGTATCTATGAGAATCGGCCAACATCTATTTTTCATCCCCCTAAATGTTAGGGGTAGTCCACCCCAAAATTTTATTTTTATTTTTTGGACAAAATTTTTAATTTCTATTTTTTTATGATACAACATACAAAAATACATACAATCCTCAATTTTCACCCTTCTAAGATCAACCCTTATTTTTTAATAGCCATTTCAATAATTTAATAATTTTTCCTCTCCGGTCGAAAACTGATCAATCGTCATTTAATTAGTTATCCCCGCCAGATGTCTACAGGTGTCACTTCTGACCCAGTAAACAGCACGGAGTAGGGATGAGAACGAAGCCGGTCTCCTTTCTTTCTCACTCCTTACACAGTTGTCGGCCATCATTATTGTTTATGCATCAAGTGTAGTAGTAACGTTGACAATTATTATTTTGCTATCTCAGTGTAACTCTCATATTAACTTTTAATCATTCCTATTTTATCAATAATAATTAAATTATCAATTTTGAGTGTATTTTGCACGATTAGTTAATGAAGTGATTTTACAACCTCAAAAGTACTCAACACGTGACACGAGCTTCCAATAACAACGGATTTTGTGTTGTAAGTATACTTTTTTTTTATTTATATCGAAAATGTTGTTGATCTTATAAAAATGTAATTTTAATTTAATTTTATTAAAAAATGTAATTGAACAATTATGATTTTCATAGTTTCCAAAAAATCAATAGTTATGAATCTTTATTTTGAAATATCAATGGAAATATTGGTTGTATGAAAAAATTATAAGAGACAATGTTTTCATAAAATTTAATTTTTTACTTTTGTTTGAAAAATTTTTCCATAAAATAATGCTTATTTCACGCATATACCACATTCTTACATACATACAATATACACATTCTAACATACATACATACTTCCAATAAGTAAGCTATTTTTGTCTACACTAGAAATTACTAGGAAATTATTTTTATGGCAAAACAATGTTTGCCGGGTAAGCTAGTATTATATACATTATACATACTAGCTGCGACCCGCGGTGTTACCCGCGGCACAATTATTATAATAATAATAATAATAATAATAAATAAATCTTTATTGGACATAAATTTGTTACATTTTTATTGTTGAATCCATAGGCTCCTGAACTAGTTGAAAACTGTGTGTCAGGTGCCAATGGCTTCTCCCATATTATGCTTATTTCTATTTATGTCTACGAGAGAAAGTTACATTATAAAAAAAGGTCTAAATATTAATTAGAAAAAGAAAACGTTAACAAGCATGCTTTTTTGAGCGCAAGTGCGTGCGTGTGTGTGTGTGTGTGTGTGTGTGTGTGTGTGTGTGTGTGTGAGCGCGTGTGTGTGTAAGTGAGCGTACGGTTGTTTAAATTCTAAATACGAAGACTTGTAAGCATTTTTTCAATGTCCTCATAATCAAATTGTGCTAACCATGTTAAAATTATCTTTTTAAACTCGTTATTGCTTTTGTTTTTCACAGTTAGGTCCTTATTAATTTTATTATATATCTGTGGAGCGACTACGTTATACTGTTTCTGCGCAAAAATTGACTTTATTTGAGGCACAGGACATCTATCTACTCTTTTATTAGAAATTGGTAGAGTAGGAACGGTTTTTCTGTGATAGCGACGTAAACTCTCGTATATGAACATTTTTCGGACTGAGAGGACATTTGCTGTTTCATACAGAGCAGTTGTGGGATGCCTGTAAGGTAAATAAAATAACACCTTTAAGACAGCTCGCTGTGCTCGCTCAGGGATTATGAAATCGGATTTAGATGCATGACCCCAAGCGCAGATACAGTATCGAATCAAGCATTCGCAAAGTGCTTTATAAGTTTGCAGAGCTATATCCTGATCAGCCACTGTTCTGAGAGTTTTAAACGGAAATATTAGTCTTCTAATTCTAGCTGTTAATGTATTTTCCAATTTAGTTTGTCATCTATTTGAACACCTAAATATTTGATGCAATTTACTCTTGTCAACAAGGTACAGTTACATGGGCTCGGACGCAGATTCGATCGGTTACAAGGATATGAGTGTGTTTTAACACTGAAGTCAACTGGGGGTCCACTTACGCTAGTCTTGTTGAAACATAGATATTTTGTTTTGGAGGTGTTTAGTGTGAGAAGATTATTCTCTAGCCATTTATATATAATTATATAATTATAATTACATAATATAATTATTGCCGATAAAACTTGTTTATAATAATAATTGCTCTAATTTTAACTACCTTTTAAAAACTAAATCCACTTTATAAGCTTACTACATTAGGAACAGTTCGCGCGGCGCCAGCGATTAGTGCAGTCGTACGTGACGGTCTAAGCGCTTTTATACCTACGAATATTTATTACCTTATTTTGTTATCAGTTGTGGACAGGTCGGGCCACTTCCGGTCCGTGCCTATATAATAATGATTACGAGCAGAAATAGACTGCCGTCTGTTTCTAGTGAGGAAGGAGGGACTCGAGTACAGGTGGAAAATAGTTCAGACTTTGAGTGGGACAATCGTGACTTAACTGTGATGGATATGAATATAGATGAAGTTATTTCGGCTAATAAAAGAGGGAGAGAAGAATCGAGTGGTAGCGAAGAAAACAACAGGAACGGTGGTTGGACTACGGTTGGAAAAAATAAGAAAAAAATAAGTCGTCGAGAGCCAAATACAAATATACAGTCGGGAAGTACCACGCGCCTTGAAACGCCTCACAATCAAGGTGATATGGATTACCAGGAAGTTTCGGAAGAAGTAGAAGTTTCGATCGTATCAAGTGAGCCGTTACCTAAGCAAATTCGTATGGCTAAAATATTGATGGATGAAAAAATTACAGATATCACTCGAGTTACGTATAAAAGCCCAAATAAAGTACTTATACGCTTTTCAAATAAGAAAGCGGCCGAGAATATTCTGAATCTTGAATCATTCAAAAACAAGGGATGGTTTTGCAAAAAAACTTATGAAGTTGGACACTCTTACGCATTAATCAGAGAAATAGATCTAGATCTGGAAGAAGCAGAACTTAAAAAGATATTGAGTTCCGAGATAGACATTATAGCTATTAAGCGCCTGATGAAAAAAGACATGACAGATGGTAAATGGATCAAGAGTGAAACAGTCAGAGTTTGTTTTAATGGACCGATCATACCTGAGTATGTCTATGCATATGGTACTCGAATGAAATTAGAAGCGTACGTTTTTCCAGTTACCCAATGCTCTAAATGTTGGAAATATGGACATATTAGAGCATTCTGCCCTGCTAGGTCTCAGTTGTGCCCCAAGTGTGGAGGAGAACATGATAATTGTGATAAAGCTATTTACATCTGTGTCAATTGCAAAGGCAATCATTTATCGTTACAGAAAAGTAAATGTCCGGCTTACAAACGAGAGAGAAATATCAGGTTAATGATGAGTAAGAATAATTGTACCTATAAAGCTGCTCTTAAAATTGGGATCAATGAAGAGGTTAATGTGAAGACCGCCGAAGAGGAAAATAATAAAGACGAGAATAAGGTGGTGTCAAATACAGCCAGTGAAGTCGACTTTCCCCAGCTTCCTGCTCCATCCTGCAGTTATAACATGGAAATAGTTGAAGAAAAAACGGAATCCGAAGAAGACGCAGGTAGTATTATACTAAAACCCAAGAAAAGACCACAAAATAAAAATAATAAAAAGAAAATAGAGAAGAAAGATAATGAAAAGGACAAAGAAAATGAACAAAAGAAGAAGAATACGGACAAAATAAACAAAACAGTAGAAGGAAACAAAAATAATTCGGTCGAAAATAAAACCACAAACAGTACAAGTTCTTTCGTGAGAGTATTAGAAAATATAGCTCGAATCCTACTTTGTGAAGATGAATTTAAGATTAAGGTCGGAAATATAATAGAGTACATTGTAGGTGAGGTCAAAACATTCATTAGCAGATTTATGAACTTAGGTTCACTTGTAAATCTGTTTAACCAATAATGGATGTAAACCTCAACCATGTTAATATGATCAACTTATTCCAATGGAATGCAGGTAGTCTTATGCCTAAAATAAATGATCTAGAATTGCTTTTGATACAAGAAAAAGTTCATATAACACTTATTGGAGAAACATGGCTTACTGATGAATCACATCTAAGATTAAAAAATTACAACATAATACGAGCTGACAGAGATGATGGTTATGGAGGTGTTTGTATTTTAATCCATAACTCTGTTAAATTTATCCAGGAACCAACGTTTAATATAAATGAAAACATAGAAATTTTAGCGATCAATATATGTAACATTCCTGAACTCAATCACATTATACTTATTTACTGTCCTCCTTCAAGTCACACGGTTCAAGCTGATTGGGATCAGCTATTTTGCCTCTATAGTGTCAATACAGTAATAGCTGGAGACTTTAACGGACATCATCCATTATGGTCTTGTAAAAGCAATCAAAGAGGAGAATTCATTTATAAAGCCGCTTTCGATAGCGATTACATCTGCCTCAACAATGGGAATCCAACACGAATGAGATGTGCAAACAATGTCGTACAGCAAACTTCTCCAGATATTACATTTGTAACTGCCGATATAGCGACGAAATTTGAATGGCAAACAATGAATGAATCTCTAGGCAGCGACCATATAATTATTAAAATGAATTTCGGATATAATAAAACGGGAATATACAGAAAGCGAAGAAATTTAAAGGAGGCAAAGTGGGACGAGTACAAACAAAAACTAGAAGAAGAGTTTACAGAAGATAGTTTAATGACAAATGTACAGGATAGTTATGATAATTTTATGAGGAAATTGAACGAGTAGCTGAAGTAACAATACCATGGATAAAAATAAGTCAAGACCCTAGCTCCAAGTTTATTCCTAAGCCATACTGGAATTCAAAATTATCTAAAGCTGTCGCAGAAAGACGTCTGGCTCTAGCTGAATGTAGACGAAATCCTACCCCAGATAATTATTCTGAATTACAGAAGAAAATTGTTGAAGGTCGCAAACATATTCAGAAAACACGTAGCAAGAGCTGGAAAGAATTTTGTACTGGAATTGATGGGGAGACGTCCGCACCAGATATGTGGAAAAAGATGAGATGGATGAAGGGTGGTAAATATCGCAACACCACTGTCAGTCCTGACAAAGCAGCAGAACTACTTACATCGCTAACTCCCGATACTGTCGGAAATCCTATCCCAGTGTTAGATGATATACGTGACAATAGTGGCTTAGATAGACCGATCAGTGTTAGTGAACTAGATAATTGCCTTAAACGGAAAGACACTTCACCAGGTGCGGACAATTTTACATATTCAATGTTGTATTACTTATCGGAATCAGGTAAAAGTTATTTTTTAAAGTTGTTGAATTTAATCTTAATTAGTGGTGTTATTCCAAATCAATGGCGTATAATAAGAGTGCTACCCATTCCGAAACCCGGTCGAGATCCTAATTCTTTATCATCTTTACGGCCAATTTCATTAATGTCATGCCCTTGTAAAATTTTTCATTTAATTATTACTAAAAGAATTGAATGGTATGTGGAGAGAAACAATATGTTTTCGGGATCAACTGTAGGTTTTAGAAGGTCATACTCTTGCCTTGATAATTTAACTCGACTCGTGACCAATATTCAGATAGGCTTTACAAAGAAATTAATAACGCTTGCATGTTTCGTTGATATTGACAATGCGTATAACAATGTTAATATTAATAGTGTTGTGACGATGTTGAATAGGATTGGAATAGGACCAAAGATATGCTTTTATATTTGGAATTTCCTAAATGACAGACATTTACAAATAATAGACACAAACAATAAAGTTTTAAGCAGGAGTACAAATACAGGCTTAGCTCAAGGCGATCCTTTGTCTCCTCTTCTATTCAATATTGTTACTATGGATATTTGTAAGATTAGCTGTGACGATGTCTTTATATCACAGTATGCAGACGACTTCGTCTTGTATACTGTGACGGAGAGAAAAGAAATTGATTTGGCTGTCGATAATCTCAATGAGGCAATACAATTAATGAACTCAATTTTAGGAAATACTGGTTTATCTATTTCAAACTCAAAGAGTAATGTATGTGTATTCCAGAAATATAGCAGACACTCTGTAAATGTTAATATTGAAGTTGATGGAACCGTCTTGACAGTAACAAAAAAAGTTAAATATTTAGGATTATGGCTAGATTCGTCGTTGACTTGGCAATCACACATTAAAGAGACCTGTGAAAAGATATACAAATTCATAAATATATTAAAAGTTCTTGCCGGAAATTCATGGGGGATACATCCTAGACATTTAAGGAGACTTTATATATCACTTATTAGGAGCAGGATAGATTATGGTAGTTTTTTGTATGGGAATTGTGCCAACACACACTTGTATAAGCTCGACGTTATTCAGAATAGATCACTTAGAATATGTGGTGGGTTTATCAAGACAACACCAATATATATAATGGAAAACGAATTATGCGTCCCGCCACTTCATATTAGACGGCTATGGTTGGCATGTCGGTATTGGTTAAAGATAATTTCTTTTTCGACCAATACTTCAGTTAAACTAATTACTGAATTAGCGTCTCTTAGTGAAGGAATTAGTTGGCATAGGAAGAAAAAGTCGATACTGGTAATAGTATACGACTATTTCAAAGAAATGGAATGCTACCAAAGTAGTCGACTGGAATTATATAGTATTGATGTTTGGCTGTCCCGTATTAATATCAAGGATTGTATTGAAATATATATTGATGATATGAAGGTTCCTAAAAAACAACTAAATATAGCGACAATGAATAAAATTGTGACAATAATGCTAGACAATTTATATAAAGACTTTTATAAAATTTTCACGGACGGGTCTAAAGATGTACAAGGTGTTGGAGCAGCATTCTACGAACCTCAAACAAACACAGCTATAGGCTTTAAGCTATGTAAAGAATCGTGTATTATGAGGGCGGAGATAACAGCTATTGTGGAAGCGTTGTCGTATGCAAACTCTTTATCTTGTCCGCAAATAGTAATATTGACTGATTCTAGAAGCGCGCTTCAGCACCTTATTAAATGTGTTTCGGGCGATCGAGGAATGCCTATAGCTTATGAAGCACTCAGTTTAGTCGAGAAATTGCAATCTAAAGGCGTTTCTATTAAATTGCAGTGGATACCTTCCCACGTAAATATTGTTGGTAATGACCTTGTTGATAGATTTGCTAACGATGCTATTCAAGACGGTGTGGATTTGCACTGTAGGCCTTTTGCTGCGGAACTGGTGCCAAAAATTAAAGAATACTGTCATAGTAAATGGTTTCAGCATTTTGAAACGAGTTCGGCAGAGAAGGGTCTATGGTATAAAACCATTCAACGATCGCTTACAACTAAAGTACCTTGGTTTGATTGTATGAGACTACCTAGATCTATTATTGTAAATGCACTCAGAATGCGGTCCGGTCACTTGCCCCTAAATACATACTTGTTTTTCCTAAAAATTAAAGGTTCTCCGTGTTGTGACTTTTGTGGCAAGGCAGAAGATTTTATGCATGTGTTATTGGAGTGTACCCGGTATAATGACTTAAGAACTAAAGTTCCATTTATTAATACATTGCATAATGGAGGCATTAATATTATGTTGAGCGACCCGACCGCAGATGATACCATAAGAATTTATTATCTGTTTGAGAAATGTTTAAAAGCTAGATCCCTAGAATAAGTTATATTATATTTAGTTGTGGTTTTTGTTAGCTCCTATGAGGCTGGCATAGCCACTGAAGTGTGCTCAAAGCCTCAATAAATAATTTTGAATAAAAAAAAAAAAAAAATACATTAGGAATTAAAAAATATCAGTCAAATTAACTACGAAAAAAAAAATTAAATCGAAATAAATTTGTCAAATCCTAACTTCACCGAAAACCGAACCGAATAAGAAAACGAATTTCACAAACTGAGCCGAACATCTCCTACATGTTTCTGGTCTTATAAGTAATAAGTCTAATTACTACCCATAATAAGCCCATTTGATAAAACAACAAATGAAGCACTCATAGTAAGCCCATTTAGTTTTCAAATGAAGCACCCATAGTAAGCCCATTTGATAAACCACAAATTAAGCAGCCATAGTAAGCCCATTTGATAAACCACAAATGAAGCACTCATAGTAAGCCCATTTAGTTTTCAAATGAAGCACCCATAGTAAGCCCATTTGATAAACCACAAATGAAGCACTCATAGTAAGTCCATTAAGTTTTCAAATGAAGCACTCATAGTAAGCCCATTTCATAAACCCCAAATGAAGCACCCATAGTAAGCCCATTTGATAAACCACAAATGAAGCACTCGTAGTAAGCCTATTTAGTTTTCAAATGAAGCACCCACAGTAAGCCCATTTGATAAACCCCAAATGAATCTCCCATAGTAAGTAAGCCCATTTGATAAATTTCTCGAAAAAAAAAAAAAACTCGTCGAATTTAAAAAAAAAATAATTAAAATTCGAATATGTCAAATTTCTAAAAAAAATTGAAAATCGAATATGTCAAATTTCTCAAAAAAAATTGACTATCGAATACGTCAAAATGACAATTAATTGTCAAATTTTTCAAAAACAATTGAAAATCGAAAATGTCAAAATGACAATTAATTGTCAAATTTCAAAACTGTCATTTTTTAAATATATATTTGATTTTTTACAGAAACTGTTTCATATATCAGGATAAAAAGTAGCCTATGTGTTATTCCAGAGTCTCAGCTATCTTCATACCAAATTTTAAGTCAATCGGTTCATCCGTTTAAGCGTGAAGAAGTAACAAACATACACACACACACACACACTCACACACATACACACAAACTTTCACTTTTATAATCGACCGAGCGAAGCGAGGTCTTAGAGTCGAAAGCCGCGAAATGCCTGCGTTTGGACCAGTTTAACGCTTGACCTCTGGTGCTTAAGTTTGGTCGACGTTTACTTGAAAACGGTTAATCCAAATTAAATGAAATTTTACACACAAGTTAAGAAGGTTAATTGGATAATTTTAATGAAAACATTAGCTAAATAGGTTCCAGGGTTGCAGAGATATAGGTGACTTAAAGTCTTTACGAAAGGTCTGACGATTATTTCAAAACTGGAGTGCTGATATTTTTTTTTCTAACATATACACATTTTTTATAAGCGACACAAATATATTAGCCAATGTTTATGTTTGTATGTATGTTTGTTACGCGATAACTGGAAAACCAATGGTCCAATCTGCATGAAACTTTGCAAACGCGTAATATAAATCCATAGAATTTTTAAGTTCGAAGATGAGCCAAATCGGTCGAAGGGTTCAAGAGTTAAAGAGATTGCTGTATTACAATGAAACCGATGATCCAGTCTTGATAAAATCTTTTTAAACAGGTAGTACAAACTAAAAGAATTCTCACGTCCAAAAATGAGCTAAATCGGTGCAAGGGTTGTAGAGTTATAGAGAATACAAAATTACAATGTTTGTCGATTATAATATTATGAGAACTGCAGGGATATTCAGTTATCCGTCAGGGAACCGAACCAAAGACCGAATTGTCAAAAATCGATACGACGTAATACGTCATTTCATAAATTTTTGATAATTCGGTCCTAGGTTCGGTTCCCTAACGGATAAGTGAATAGCCATGTTGACTTACTCAAAATATTATGAATTTAAATGATCGTGCGGGTGAAACTTAAACCCATTTTTTTATTCAAATAGTAGTCCAGTCAATGAGTGCCCAAAAGAGGCATGTGGATCGAAAAGTCGAAAGCAGAAAAACTAACTTAGAAACTTTGTTTGGACTATTCAGGAGATTAACATACTAAAAGTCCCCACCCCTCCGAGGTGATTCTGAGGGGTGGGGGGGCCGAAGAAGGTCCCATTTTGTTGTACTACATTATAGAAGCTTTAAAATTTCCTACAACTTTGGCTTTAACACTTTTTTTCTATATCCAATCGTTGTCCAGCTATGAGCTTCCAAACATGGTCTATTTTTAAGATGCTGAAATTAGTTTTCAATACAAAGTCGGTAAAAAAATCTCATATAAGTAATATTTAACCAACTTCTGGTTGTCGTACCATAATGAAACTTTGCAAATGTCTAGAAATATGATGACAGTTCAATAATTTGGTACCACTGAGCTGATCTGATGATGGAGCCAGGAGGTGTTTACTGAACCTCTTCAATGGCTATTAGTAAACCCGTCGAGTTTGGGCACATTACACTCGAATTGGCATAAGCAAAAAACCTAAAAATGGAAACTTCTTCGGCCTCCCCCCCCCTCGGGCTCACTACGGAGGGGTGGGGACTTTTAGTATGTTTATGTTCTGAATAGTCCAAACAATGTTCCTAAGTTAGTTTTTCTGCTTTCGACTTTACGATCCACATTTCTTCTTTTACTGGACTATAGGCTACAGTGCTTCAATTTTAAAAGTAAATTTTACAATTATTTAGATCTAAGTATTTTAAGACTCTACTGTTCGTTCGAGAACGAGCAAGAAACTTATTGGGATTGTTATTTATGTATTTATCACATATCATTATGCCATTAAAACCATCATTCACTCTAACATCTGCAAACATCCCTGACGCTCTGTAGTATCGAGACAGCGCCAAAAGCATCCTGAAAGCATTGTTGTACTGGATCCGTTTTTTGTAAAGTTGTAGTTTGTAAAGTTCATCCACAAGTCTTTTGTTTAAAAAAATAATTAATAATTAGGCCTACGTTTGATCACATCCCACCTGATGGAAAGTGCAAATGTGATCGACGAGCTGCACGTTAAAAAGTCTGATAATGCCTTGAACAAGGACACTTTGTCTTGCTCAGTAGCTGTAGATACATCTTGAAAACCTGCGAGCCTAGATGTTACGCGTGACTGTCATAGCTCTGCGTTCTCGCTCCAAGTCTAAGTCATCATCGGCTGCTACGACAAAAATGTTATAGAATTAGCTACAATATCAATATAATAACTGTTGTAAATTTGCTGTATAAAACAAGTAAAGCTAGATATTTTTTTCCAATTTATATTCTTCTAATGTCCACTGCATCGGCAACTTCTTCGTAAACAAGTGCTACAAACTATGAAGATTTTTTGAGATTTTTTTTTAAAAACTATAGTAATATTTATTATTTTATTCTATTATTTTCTGCAAGTGAATACACATAACCTTTCATATTTTATTATTATTGAAATTTTGATCACAACAATAAAATAGTCACAGAGATAAAGATTTTTTTAATGTATATGCGTTACGTATTTTGAGTTTTAACATTACTTTCAATTTTGGCATTTTCCTTTCCTTTTACGAATATTATAGGTTAAAGTTTCCATACATTTATATTTCGTAGATACTTATAACTTTTACCCATGTATACCTATTTTGAGGGAAATTGGGTCTGCGAGGTCCCAGTTCGCGGCGAACTACTAGTATTAATAAGATAATTCATGTGAACATTTCAAACGGTAGAGAAATTTACCGGGGGTAGACTTCCTTTGCAGGAGGTCGTCTAGGTGGGTACCTCAACAGTGCCAGTTATTCTACCGCCTGAGCAGTGATGTGCAAACATTACTGTGCACAGATAGGGGGACACTGTAGTTAGTGACATTATGGGCTGAAGAGTCTTAACATAATATGACTCTTGAGTAAGAAGCGTTGGTGCTGTGCTCCTAGAATTTCACATCATTGTGAAATCTTAAGTAGCACTGTACTGATTATGGCCAGCGTTATCTCTTAACATCAAGAGAGCGTCTTGCTCGTCTTCTACATTTCTACATTAAAAAAATATGTAAAAATATTGTAATTTTTACAAGCTTTTATTTACTTTCACTTGTCTGTTGTCTGTCTGTCTGTAATCAAATCTTGCAAGTTAAATTTGACCCACTTCCCGGTGTCCGATTGAGCTGAAATTTTGCATGCATGTATAAATCGGATGACAATGCAATATTATTATGACATGGAGCTGATCTGATGATGGAGCTGGAAGGTGGCCATATGAACTCCGTAATTAAACGACGTAACCCCATCGAGTTTGGGCTCATTTGATTCGTCTTGACGATTACTTTATGGTAATAATAATAAAAGCTTGTTTTTAAAAAGTTTTTTTAAAATTTCACTTGTTAAAAGAAATGTTTTCAAGTTATATTATATAAAGTTGTTTAAAGGTAGGTTAATAACAAAAAAAAATCATTTATTTCGGACTCTCGGCCCATTTGTCCACATAACAGTACAAATTGAAATAGGTACATTATAAAATAAATCTAATATATAAAATTCTCGTGTCACAGTTTTCGTTGCCATACTCCTCCGAAACGGCTTGACCGATTTTGATGAAATTTTTTGTGCTTATCCGGTATCTATGAGAATCGACCAACATCTATTTTTCATTCCCCTAAATGTTAGGGGTAGTCCACCCCTAATTTTTTTTATTTATTTTTTAGACAAAATTTTTAATTTCTATTTTTTTATGATACAACATACAAAAATACATAAAATCCTCAATTTTCACCCTTCTACGATCAACCCTTATTTTTTAATAGCCATTTTAGTAATTTAATCATTTTTCCTCGCCGGTCGAAAACTGATCAATCGTCATTTAATTAGTTATCCCCGCCAGATGTCTACAGGTGTCACTTCTGACCCAGTAAACAGCACGGAGTAGGGATGAGAACGAAGCCGGTCTCCTTTCTTTCTCACTCCCTACACAGTTGTCGGCCATCATTATTGTTTATGCATCAAGTGTAGTAGTAACGTTGACAATTATTATTTTGCTATCTCAGTGTAACTCTCATATTAACTTTTAATCATTCCTATTTTATCAATAATAATTAAATTATCAATTTTGAGTGTATTTTGAACGATTAGTTAATTAAGTGATTTTATAACCTCAAAAGTACTCAACACGTGACACGAGCTTCCAATAACAATGGATTTTGTGTTGTAAGTATAAGGTACTTTTTTTTATTTATATTGAAAATGTTATTGATCTTATAAAAATGTAATTTTAATTTAATATTATTAAAAAAATGTAATTGAACAATTAAGATTTTCATGGTTTCCAAAAAATAAATCATTATGAATCTTTATTTTGAAATGTCAATGGAAATATTGGTTGTATGAAAAAATTATAAGAGACAATGTTTTCATAAAATTTAATTTGAAAAAAAATTCCATAAAATAATGCTTATTTTACGCATATACCACATTCTTACATACATACAATATACACATTCTAACATACATACATACTTCCAATAAGTAAGCTATTTTTTGTCTACACTAGAAATTACTAGGAAATTATTTATATGGCAAAACAACGTTTGCCGGGTAAGCTAGTATCTTATAAAATCAAATTACATGTTAAAAAATTAAAATAATTTGATTTGCAGATAAAATTAAATTGAACGTTAAAAAATATTATTCAAATATTAAATTAATAAATATCAAAATAGGGTGTTTTAATTTTGCTGGAAGACGTTGGATGTAGGTCGCTTCCAACCGGTACATATGGAAGTCTAAAGGGGAGGCCTGTGTTCAGCAGTGGACGTCCTACGGCTGAGATGATGATGATGATGATGAAAAGTTGTTTCGTTTTGTGTTATGTTCTACCTAAGTTCTATTTCTGTTCTAAAGAGTTCTAAATCTTCGACCTAAGTCATTTTAAACCTAAAAAAAAAGAGTGTGTGTACTTATGTACACGCGTTAGAAGTTATACTTCTTTGGCGTATGGAAAAATAAATAATAAATGATTAGTATCACCGTCGTATATGAAATTGATTTAATAAATACACCAAAATAATATTTATTTATTGACACTGTTTAATTGTACCCTTACGAAACACGTGTTCTAAATATAACAATACTAGAATATACAACTTGAACATAGTTATCAATTTTCATGCATGCCACCTAGAACTAACTTCACGATGTAGAATTTAGGTGTCGGTGTGCGCGCGCATCGTAAAAATTCACTCTCATCATTTTTCTCTATCGCGCCAAAAGAAGTATAACTTCAAAAACCCCATTTGGTCTCTACCCTCTTTATAACTTATCATTTTATATCCCCCCCCCCTCCCTCTTTTATATTTTTTAGCCCTTCCACAATTAACCCTTATTATGTAAGTTTCTTACCTGTATGCAAAGTATGATAGCGTTCGGATTGTCCATGTATTGTTTGGTCATCTGTTTGATCGCCTCGCGCGTATCAGACGCCATGTCCACTGTTTGAGTCTGAAATTACAACAATACAATACAATTATTCCTTATTAAATACCAAAATACAAGAAAAATAAAGAATTATAGAAGAAAAAAAGTGTGTGCGTGTAACCTTTACGCGCGATTGAAGTAAAACTTCTTTGGCGTTGACGACATATATCACTGAAATGATTAAATATTAACTTAAATAAATAAATATTATATTATAATTTAATTATATTTATTATTCATGTGCTTTACAAAGATTATTTAAATGTTATATTAATATTATTCAAATTATTATTTTTAAATGGCGGAAACTACACAGACTATAGTAAGCGTTACTTCCGTCAGAAAAAAAAATCTGAGTTACTCCCTAGTCGCGCCTAAAGAAGTTTTACTTCAAAAATATAATGAATATACCTTTAAAACTAACCTATCACCTAAAACTTTAAAAAAACTAGTTTACGCTCGTGGTTCAAAATTTCAACCCAATCCGTTCAGCGGTTTGGACTGTGCGTTGATAGATAAGTCAGTCTTTCCTTTTATATATTTAGAAGATAAAATCCAGAATCCAGACAACCATACATTCTTACTAACCATACATCTAATTATTTTTCTTAAAGTTGTGTAATTTATTGTTCAGTTTTACCAATCCTGTCAGAGGGGGGGCACTGGCGACCTGCATCTCAGGTTTATTCCATAAACCTCCAGTAGGCACCAGTCCCTCACAAGATAGGTGATAAAGCTTATGATTACCAATAAATGTTAACCACCTAGTACTTACACCTAGTACTTAAGTACTAACTTATTCTTGTGAGAGAAAATAAACGCTTTTATTATTATTTTTATTACTATAAAAAAAAAAAACGGGTGGCCCCAGGGGGTCACATCATCGTGGCCACCTGTGAGACAATAAATAGCTTACAGATTTTCATTATTTTATGCAAATACGCGATATATTGATATTTTAGGTATATAAACTAGTTGAATAACATTGTATTGTCACAAATTCCTTTAAAATCTGCAAAAAAAACGAAACACATTGTCACAGTGAAGCAGTTTGACAGAGTTTGACAAACAACATAAACCGGCCACGCTGAAAGGGACGGAAAAAAATAGGTTCTTCTTTTTCTTCACACAGGATTTTTACTATCGCCATCACACTCACATAAAATGGGTACTTCTAGTTGTATTACTTCTGTGGGGTGGACCGATAGAGCTGTAATTTAGTATAGAGAAAGCTTATAGACCCTGGAATAATACATAGGCTACATACGTACTGCGGGTAAAACCGCTGGGCGCAGCTAGTATTTAATAAGATTATCGTTAACAAATAAAATCTACGATTTAAAATAAAATACGTAGACACAAAAATAATTTTATCGTTTTATCTATGGTATAACGTGTAGATTGACAACCTTTAATATTATGATGTCCATTATTAGACGAACAAGCCGATAGCGCGATCTAACAACAGTCAGCGCCATCTAGTTCCATCACGACAAACTAAGCATTTAATTAAACAGAAAATAGTATTTTTTTTAGATTCTAATATATATAAACATATGTCGCACCTTCGGCAGAACAAGGGCACAATTGTCCAAATGCATAAGTTTCCAGTCTGATATATTTAAAAATGAAATGAAAAGAATTTTTGAAAGAATATTTTTTTTCATAAATTCGATTATACGCTCTTATATGAAAAGTGATAATGTTAAATAAGGAAAAAGGCATATGCTTAGCTTTATGCTGGCAAAGATGTATACCATAGATTAGTTTACCTATTTTGTAATTTTATTTCAATTTGATAATACTGTCCTAATTAAGTTTTAAATTGTTTACATATTAGTATTTCACCTTGTAATATTGTCTCTGCGCTTAATAAAATGTTTCTCATTCTTTCTTTTGTTTATGAAATGAAAATCCGTTTTTGGGCGTAATTTTAAGAAACCATTACCGAAATTTGTTAATTACGGGGTGAGGATTTTGAAAACAAGTGAAAATTTTAAAAAACTTTTTAATAACAAGCTTTTATTATTATTACTTATTACCATCTTGCATCATAAAGTACTCGTCAAGACGAATCAAATGAGCCCAAACTCGATGGGGTTGCGTTATTTAATGACAGAGTTCCTTTGGCCACCTTACAGCTCCATCATCAGATCAGCTCGATGTCATAAAAATATTGCATTGTCATCCGATTTACACACGCATGCAAATTTTCAGCTCAATTGGAAACCGGGAAGTGGGTCAAATTAAACTTGCAAGATTTGATTACAGACAGACAGACAGACAACAGACAGGTGAAATTAATATAAAGCTTGTAATAAAACAAAATAAAGGTAAATTTTACCAGGGTAGACTTCCTTTGCAGGAGGTCGTCTAGGTGGGTACCCCAACAGTGCCAGTTATTCTACCGCCTGAGCAGTGATGTGCAAACATCACTGTGCTCCGGTAGGAGGGCACTGTAGCTAGTGAAATTACTGGGCTAAAGAGTCTTAACATCTCATGACTCTTGAGTAAGAAGCGTTGGTGCAGTGCTCCTAGAATTTCACATAATTGTGAAATCCTAGGTAACACTGTACTGATTATGGGCAGCCGTTATCTCTTAACATCAGGAGAGCGTCTTGCTCGTCTTCTACTTCAACACATAAAAAAAAAACATAAAAAAGGTACCACGGTAAAGAGTTATACAGTAGTTTGAGTCTCTAGAAGCGGTTGAACTCAAGGTCGCGCGAGTTTGTAACGAGTTGGGTAGGGTTCGGTAGGCAGCGAGGTGACGAATAGACGTTTTTATGTATGCAGTAAGCTTCCGAATAATGGTTGTAACAAGTGAATTAAATTAAAAATTTAAAAAACCCCCAACGCAATACGTAATTCACCATTTTTTGATGGCGGCCATCTTGGATTTTAAATTTTATATAGTGGGCTGTATTCTACTCGTTAAGCCCTTTCATTTGATACCCATATTGAGGGGGTCGTGGAAGAAAAAAGTAATCCGCCATTTCATAGCGGCGGCCATCTTGGACTGATTTCCACCAAACATGGCTAAGAACACTCTCGACTAACTCTACTTTCAAACAAAAAAAACCAAAATCCGTTCGGGAGCTACGATGTCATAGACACATACACACACAGAGACAGAGACACGTCAAACTTATAACACCCCGTCGTTTGCGTCGGGGGTTAAAAATATCACAAAGTATTTAATTCTTTTTGAGTAATTCACAATAATAACGCCTATTCGGCACCTCGCTGCCTACAATCATGTTATACGAGACCCTACCAAGCTAAAAATGATTTTCGGTAAAACAGCCTTATCACAAAAAAGTTGCAAGATAATGACTGTAAAAATATATAACCATCTGCCAAAAGAAATCCGAGAACTACCATTAGAAAGATTTCGTTTTAAGCTTCGGATGTGGTTGGCAGAAAACTGTTTCTATGACATGAAGGAATTTTGGAATTACAAAAATAAATCAATATAAATAAATTAAGTAAATTAAAATTATATTTAATATACCTGACATATTATGTAACATTATTATTTAAATTAATTAAGTTCTTCGACATTTATAATCTTATTGACATATTTTGTAATTCCTTTGACAATGTAAATTCCTTTGACATCATATTTAATTTGACATGTAAATTTGTTTCTAAAGCCCATTACACACGACGCTATACTATATCTTGCTATATGACTCCTGGTACCATATAGCATCGCATAGCAAGGCCTTGCTATACCTCGCTATACCTTGCTATATTATTTTTAGTGATGGCCAGGTTACTGATCGGAACTATATTTTTTAATAGTTCATTCTTTGTGATTGAATCTTGAGTCGATCATTGATATCAAATCAAGTGACTTTATTAATTACTTTATTACAGCATCCGAGAATTCTTAAAAGAAAACGCTTTATATATTTTTTGCTTTTTTTCTCTCTTCTCTCTTGATTTTAAGGTGGTTTGTTCTACATGAAGAGTTTTTTTTTATAAACAAGCCAATCAAAACTAACCAACCTTCAGGTTTTGGAGATTTTGTTGCTATACAGAAAATCACGACACGGGGGTCTATTTTATTTCTCCTTCCTATGCACTTTCATATATCTCGTTTCGTCAGCACACTCGTTAAAGGTACATACCACTTTTCATCATTTTAAAGCTAGTTCCTTGTTAATATTTTTAGGAAGTAGGTACCAGGAGTACCAGGAGTAGGAACGGAGATTCAATCACTTTGATTGCATATAGTTCCAATGATTCCCCAACACTACTTAAACAAAAGAATTTGACAATGTATTCTACATAAAGGATGTTTCTTTTTTTTTTTCCTAGATTTTGGTTTCCTTCAAATCTGCTCCTGGTAAACTTAAAAAAAATGTCGTTTCAAAATTCGTCAAAAAATCCAGAAAAATTTATTCTAAATTAACATCGTTTACTAAAAGTATGACTTACGTTAATCAAATAAGATCAATTCATGTTGGATTTGACCGACTTTATCAGAGGATTCTCGACTACATCGGCCAAATAGCATAGGTAGAGAAACTCATTGTCATCCGGAAAATCAAAGGAAAGCGGACTCAGGTCGTAGTCCGATGCGTTGGTCAGATCAGATCCGCACCACCCTTGAAGTTGCTGTTGTCCTGTTGTCTTTTGGCTCCTGGCTATGAAAATCGCATCCAACCAACCCAGATAGCGATCTATCATCAGATATCAAATCCTCCAAAGGAGGGGCCATGACTCCCAGTAATGGGCAATATGACAAGGACAAGAAGAACTCCAAACGTTCAGTTTCCTAGTAAAAATGTCTAGACAAACTATAAAATAATGATTTCTTAAGCTATTGCATAGCTTTTTTTTTCTCTTTAGAGGTACCTACAAAACCCTTGAAACATGTGTTTGCATTATTAAAGATTTAACTGACAATCACTTTTGTAAAAAAAACCATGGCAACCTCCTGGTATGTATTTTTAAAAAAAATGAGAAAAAAATCATGAATTTTTTTACACATCCTGTATAAGACTCAAAATTGACATTGTCAACAGACATGTTGCTGTAAAACCATACAATTTGGCAAATCCCATATGAACTAGATTAAAAAAAAATGCGTAGCCATTTTGTAACATGACTTAGCCGGTTAAGCGAAAGTCTACTGCAAGGTATTCAAAGGTCTAAGTTATTCGGACAAATAATCATTATGCATAAAAAGAGCTCCTATTACAAGTAAATAGGAGGTGAAATTTAAAATACAAATTATATTACTTTGCTTCGTAATGCTAACAAAAAGACCTGCAAACACAAGAAAATATTTAATATATATAAAAAACATTTTTTTCTAATTTGTTACACAGCGGTTAAACATTTGCTACTATTTAGTTTAACATATCGCGTAGGTAATAGGAGTTTGTTTTATTTTGTCTCGGTAATACAAATCGGCTTAGTCATTTTATCACCTAGTCAAAATGAAAAATGGCGGATTCTACGCATCAACTGTAAAATATAGCGCGATATAGCGCTATATGTCATTTATAGCTACGTGTGTGACGGATGCCGATTTGTACTGAAGCTATGCCGCGCTATAAGAAGCTTTATAGCGCTATATAGCGACGTGTGTAATGGGCTTAATAGGAACATACTAATTGTTCATTACTAAACATTTTTGACATTAAGTACTATTATTATCTAATGAACATTTTCAATTATTAATTATTTTTCTAACTTCAATTTGATTGCATGAGTATTATAATAATTATTTTAATTTTATTTTATTTAAATATTTGTATGCCTTCAATAGGTAGAATTTTGTCGGAACAGGAAAGTAGTATATTAAGATCATATTGTACCAAAATTCATGACAAATAAATCTCATTTCATTTCATTTCACTACCGAAACCTACCCAAATTGTTGCAAACTCGCGGAACCTTGAGTTCAAACTACTGTACATACATATATCTCTTTACCGTGATAATATCTACGGTTAGAAATAAACGTAGACTTAAAAATTGTCCTTACAGTGGTTTTTAAATTAACTATAACTATTTTAAAGTATATCCCACCAAAAACATTCTGTAAAAAACTAGCCAAGTCTCGATGGAGCTGCATGTTTATCTCTAAAAAATAATGAAATCTAGACAAAGTCGTGCCAAGTCTAAGATTTCTTACTGCGATTTCTTTACTATTATAGTTAATGTTGTGTGACTTGGCCGTTTAGGGTAGACAAGGGTATTTATATTATGAAAACGTTGATTGAATAACCAGTCAATTGTAGGCTTGATAAAGATGCGTATTTCAATAATACTTATGTTTAGGCGATCCAAGTGTCATGGAGCATCTGGTTTTGTACCCTTGTGTACCCTTCAACGGCCAAGTCACACAACATTAACTATAATAGTAAAGAAATCGCAGTAAGAAATCTTAGACTTGGCACGACTTTGTCTAGATTTCATTATTTTTTAGAGATAAACATGCAGCTCCATCGAGACTTGGCTAGTTTTTTACAGAATGTTTTTGGTGGGATTTCACTTCTTTTTGTAGAAACGCTATATTATAAGGTTACTATAAGGCCGACAGACAGACAGGTGAAAGTAAATAAAAGTTTTACACAATTTTAACCATTGACTGCAAATGTAACTTTGTAATCCTATACATTTATATGAGATTACAAAGTTATTTATGCAGATGAATTATCTCGAAAACGAAATCGAAATTGCATGTTTTTTTAGTTTTCCTATGGCTTATACAATAAATTCTAAGTATGTACCAAATTTCAGCTCTCTGAGTTTATGGGAAGTACTAGTTCTATTTTGATGATCATGAGTGAGTGAGTGAGTGTCGAAAATGCGAAACTTTGCTTTCGCTTAACTTCGGAACTTAATGACCTACAGACTTGAAATTTTGGATTTTAAGTATGTAATTATAGCTTACTGGATGACGAAAATTTCTGTGTTCTGGTCTTATCCAGAGGTTCTCAAATAGGGGCTTGAAAATGCGGCGAAATGATTCCTGTAAAGGATGGTACGGCAGTGCTTGCTTCGCGCTCGACTTGGCGGGGGCACTACCGTGCCCCCAGATTTAGTTTGTAGTTCATTAATTAGACGAACAAGCCGATACTGCGATTTAACGACAATCAGCGCCATCTAGTTTCATCACGACAAACTATTATAACAAGCTTTTATTTACTTCCACCTGTCCGTTGTCTGAATTACAGAATAAACCATTTATTGATAATTCCTTTAAATTATACGTCATACAATTCAATAAAATTAAATAATCATGATCAATGCATTAATTATATTCATACAGGGTCTTTGGTTATTCAGTACATTGGTGTATACGGCCTTATTGGGGAGGTCATTGGCCAAGTTTTGAGGGCAATATATGTTCTGCGAAAATTTACGGTTTTCGAGATATATTTTTTTTAAATCGAGGTGACAAGTTTTAAAAATATAACCCTGTATAATTATTTATTTTTTATTATCTCATAAAGTGGACAAAATATCTGTGTATTATTTAAATTAATCAAATTTAATTTAATTTATCACATTAATAGAATATAAGATGTTACTTTATAATTTGTTACTTTATAACAAATTTGGGCAGCTTTTATGAAGACCTTGAACATAAAATGCAAAATTTCTCAAAAAAATTGTTAAATTAAATTTATTATACACGTACTATGAAGTATATAGGTGTAAGTATACTCGTATATATCATTAGTTACGTGGGTATTTTTATGAAGTCATCTATAATGTAGAACGATTTCTCGACAAGCCAGTTTTTCAGTTTATATTTGAAAATTAGTGTATTAGGCGCTTCTTTGATGGCATCTGTCTGGCTGTATTCAAATCTTGCAAGTTTAATTTGATCCACTTTCCGATTCGGATCAGCCAGAAATAAAAAACATCCCCTTCTTACACATTCAGGAGGTACCCTAAATTAATTAATTTTTAATTATTTTTTGTACCATTCTCTCACATTTACTAGAAGCATTGTAAAGTTAATTTTGGCGCTATTTCATGGTGAAGATTTTTTCTCGGCTTAGTTATTAAGACAATTTGAATTTTCTAACCACTCGGAGCGAGCGAAACACACTTTTCATATTAAAAATATAATAATATTTTTAATTTATATTTTTGCCCGCACCTTCACGTTTTTATATGTGGATGGATTGCATATTTTTTTAAATCTAAATATATTAAAGGAAAGAGACTGATTGACCGATTGATCTATCAACGCACAGCCCAAACCGCTGAACAGAGGGCCTATTGGCTAATTCTCACCCACTACGATTGATGACAACTTCAATGTACATTGCTGCCAGTAGGTGATAATTGGGCATTCTGGCACAGTTTTTACATGCATCGTTTTTACTGCACTCCGTTCGCTTTGCTCTCTCCGTTCCGTTCAACGATGCATGTAAAACTGTGCCAGAATGCCCAATTGGTTTTCGGGAGCGTCAATAAAGTAAAATCTTTAAACGTTGGTAAACACCGTTCGCTAGGATCACTGCGTTCCGTTCAACAATGCATGTAAAAACTGTGCTAGAATGCCCAATTGGTTTTCAGGTCATCAGTGTTTTACTTCTTTGGTTCAGGATTTTAGAACGTTAATGAGGTAAAAAACTTTTGGTTAGTTTATATTACTTACTTAATTATTATAAAAGGATACTAGATGGTTTTTTGTAATCAGCCTCGAAGTCTCACACACTTGTTCACTAAACACAAAAATAAATTTTACTAAAAACCAAAATCAGAATAATGAAAATGGGTATGCTAAGGAACATCTCAATATCAAGGCCGTTTGCTCGTGTCTATAACCATGGCTGGTGGTACCTAGAAAGCATCCATTCTATCGCAAGGTGATTTTGCATCTTGCTACAAACGTGCTTAGGAAAATTTCATTTCTAGGCCGGTTGCTCGTGCCGTTCTCCAAATATGGAGTTTAACGACACCTAGAATTGATAACTCCATCGCAACAATATTGTAACGTTGTACAGAAAAACCAATGCAAAAGAATTTCAGCAATCTAGACCGTTTGTTCGTACCAGTGACCAAATTTGGTTGGTGACACCATGAAACGAGAGTCCTTTTGCAAGGCCACACACACAATAAATCTGATTTTTGTTAGTAAGACTAATATAACTTTCACAAAACACGACTTATTAACACAATTAGACTAAGAACTGTAATGGCCAATGGTTGGACATAGAGTTGACCGAAAGAGATTATCGATAAATTTTGTTACAGTACTTAGAACTATTTATCGATAAAAGTAACGTTGCACCCTGCAAAGTGTTTAAAGTAAGTATCTAGTAAAATAATAAATGTACTATTTGATTACCGTGATAATTAAAGATGATAGATCCTTTAAAATTAAATATACAACTTTGTATTATTGAACAAAAACATTATGAATATATATATAATTTTATAAAATAAACATAATAAAATGCCATTTTATTACATCTGGATTAATAGCATTCATAATCAATTAATCCTGCTAAGGTTAAGACATAAAACAATGCACACACCTGTTTATCGATATGTTAAATCCAAAAACAGGTAGCTGCACTAGTTTAATTTTGTTGAGTTAGATAAAAAAATATTGTTCACAATCACACGCTCCGATGTAACTTGATCGTTGGAGCTAACAAACAATAACATGGAAATATTTTAATCGCTTGTACAACATGTTTATTACGGCACCTGTTTTCATTGTCATAGCGCCTGTGGCTCAGTAGTAGAACTTCCTGCCGGATCCTAGGTTTGAATCCTCGCACAATAAATTTCTCATTAAGACGCTAAGTCATCGTGTTTACGTAAAACATGTAAATTCGGTTCTGGCTGTATCCTATAAGATATATAGGAACAGTGGTTAGGTTATGTTGCACACCTTGAAGGATTGTTGATAATAATATGTAAAAATATTTTTTTATCAACTGTATGAATTGATACTACCCACCTCATCTATTTCAATGTCTTAGGTACACGAAACGTGAATTACCTATATTTGTATTGAACAATAATTAACTGATCCTAACATTGTAAACCACTGAACATAGTCGCGCGTGAACATAGTTTTATTGCAATGGAAACGCTCACATTTGCGGCTTTCTTTGAGCGCTATGTTTAAAATATCAAAGTAATGCCGAAAGAAAATAATGTTATTTTACATATTTTCAAGGAAATGCCATAACCAAACGCTGCAATTTATTAATTTGCTTACGTTTCAATAAAAACAGTGGTAAAGAACAATTTTCCCATTTTCATAATTATTGTTTTATGAAAGTACTAAGAAAATAAAACATTTTTGTTAATTTATAAATGCTTACAACACCTGATAATGGTGTATTTAATCGGTTTATCCGTTGAACAAAATTAATTAAGTTCGCGGCTCCGATCAAGAAGTACCAGAAGATCAAGAAGCATCAGAAGTTCAAGAAGCATCAGAAGATCAAGGCTCAAGAAGTTTCCATCTGCAAGTTCCTGTGCCGGCTCTACGTGATAGCGCTCGCCGTCAGCTGTCGCTGTTATCATCAACCGCTGGCTCGCGGCTTGACCGTGACCTTCCGTACCTAGCCGTCACAGCTGATCCGCCACAACGAAGATTCGCTGCGTTGCAATCATGTTCGTGAGTTTATATTATAATTTTATTCGATACTAGTTTATGCTCACGGTTTTTCTGTTATGCATATAAGCATGTGTAATCCTTTCTTGGTTCTGATACGTCTTATGTGTATTCCAAATTTTAACACTATCGGTTTGGGGTGATGTTGATAGATCAGTCTCTCTTTATATATTATACAGATTACACTTTATATTTTTTTATAACCTGTGTATTAATTATTACTCGTATTGTCTCGCAGGTCTGAATCCGAATATTCCGACACATACAAGGCTCGCTGCAAGAAGGACCCTCCGACCGAGTCAATCTATACGGACAACGACGAAGCCACCACATCTTCTGGAAAAACGTATGTACTACTTTATTTAACTAGCTGTTTTATTAGTGCTCTAACTATGTATTATCTTTACAAGGAAAATTGTTTATTTACCATAGTCATTTTGCATACTGTTCTCTATGTCTACTATCTTGCAAACAATTTAGTTTGGGCACAGATAAAAGAATACTAGGTTTGGGGTAAAAGCACAGCGCACAAGTTTAAAATGGTGTATTAGAATTTGTATGGTTTAATATTCAACCTTATAATGCACAAAATAAAAGATACATTAATCTTGATATTTTCCTTTTACAAAAGGCGTTGTAGGGCAATATATGAATAACTAGTTGGGCCCCGCGGTTTTATCTGCTGTACTGTAGCTTATGTGTTATTCCAGTGTCTAAGCTATACCAAATTTCAGCTCAATCGGTTCACCCGTTTAGACGTGAAAGAGTAACATACATCCATATATCCATTTTTACAAACGTTCACGTTTATAATATTAGTAAGATAGTAAGATTATAAAATGTAATATACAAAGATTTAAATACCTAAATTTTATTTATGCTAACATTTTATTCTCTTTTCAGGAACAAGAAAGTTGCAAAGCGCAAGGTGCCAACGAAGGCGGCTTTGAAGAAGGTACCGACGGTGTCAGCAAGCAGGACTGTGTCTGACCTGGGGCTGGACTCCGACAGCGACACTGATGGTGCCACACCAAGAAAACGAGCTACTCCACCCTTACAATCGTCGCTAACGCGCCGAGTCGCTGACGGCGTCATTCGGCGAACGGCCACCTTATCGGGTGATGTTTACATAGAAGTTAAAGTATATAACAGTAAGGACATTCAGTCCGTTCCGCCTGTTGATCGTTGGCAGCAGGCGCTTGTATCGTTAAAGTTTCAGGGCGGAACGGACTGTCCGGAGTTTAATACTATAAAAAAATTTTTGAAACAATGCAAGGGATCCTTCACAACTGAGGGCACTTTTTTTGCAGAAAAAAAGAAATAGTTTTTTTTCTAAATTTTTTATTATTTTTTATCTTAAATAATTATCTCTTATAAATTACTTTTCTAATTTTATTCTTCATAATTCAGAAATTAAAACTATAGGAAAGTGTCCTTACTGTTATATGCTTTAGACATAAGTTCCTAATTGATTTTATAATTATTAGGTATATCATTGTTTTTATAAAGTATCTTACTGTTATACGGTTGCTAAATCGAGCTTAAGTTACTATTGAGGGTCAAAGTAGCCAAATCTCATACACAGTATTTTCAAAATTATGTTATGTAGGTACAACGCGTGATAGGTTGATTAATTATTGTGTTTGATTGATCATTTCATTATAAGCAAGTTAACCTTATTCAATAGTTAGAACAATGCCTAAAACAATTTTTTGTACTGTTTGCGACATACAAGTCAAAAGTAAAGCTTTTGCTGGTCATTTAAAGAGTATAACACATAAAAACAATAGTTCAGTAAATGAGAGTAATGGTATTGAAAAAATTAGTAGCGCTTTTCGCGGCCGCATATCGTCATACCGCGTATCGCATAGCAACTCGTCTAGCGCTGAGCCAGACGAGCAGGCAGATAAGGAGCGCGCACGCGTTCCTTTCGAGTATTTGACTCTCTTGCGACGCAGAGTAAGGACTTTGCTTCAGGCACGAATGCAAACCTACTCTAGTCTCAAGGTTAATTTCGAGTTATTTTCTGAATTTATCTTGCATAAAGATAACTCAAGTTCAATAAAATCTTTTGCAACAGAAAACGTAGTCCTGCATCAACATTTTATATTTGATGATTTTTTTTCTGATATCATTCAAACAATCAGTAAAAAAGTTGACGAATTCGAAGACAGAGATAGTGGCTGGGCATTTGTTCGTAACTTGTATTTAGAGGTAAACTTAAACAAATTTAATCCCTTGCGTGCCTCAAGCTACATTGAATTGCCTAAAAGTATCAAGTCTAAACATGCTTGTATCAATGTTCAGAACAGAGATTCTTTTTGTTTCTTGTGGTGTATAATGGCATCGTTATTCCCTGCAAAGAATAATTGTCAGCGAATTTCTGCTTATCCACATTTCGATCCTATTCTCAACACTGAAAATATGACTTTTCCTGTTGGTTTCTCTGACATTCAAATCTTTGAAAAGAATAACCCCGATATAAGTGTAAATATTTATGGACTCAAAAAGAAATCTGTAGTTGTTGGACCTCTTTATAAAACAAAACGTCGTAAAAAACATCATGTTAATTTATTATTACTTGAAAACGGCTTACGTTCTCATTATTGTCTTATAAAAAATTTAGCAAAGTTAATTCGTAGTCAGATAACTAAACATCATGCAAAATTATTTTTTTGCGAAGAATGCATGATATTTTTTGATAAGGAAGATAAGCTGAACTCTCATGTTTGCAGTGGTGTGTCGACTATTCTTCCAAATGAAGGAACTGTAGTTCAGTTCAAACATTACGAAAGAATGCAAGATATGCCTTTTGTGATATATGCCGATTTTGAATCCATATTAAAGTCTGTAAACAAGAGCTCTATTACTAGCGGTACTACATCTTTACACCAACACGTGCCAGCGGCGTTTGCTTACTATGTTGTTTGTGCATATGATAGTTCGCTTAATAAATATATATCCTATCGCGGTGCTGATTGTGTTGAAAAATTTATAGAATACATAACGCGTGACATAACTAACATTCACAATATTTATCAATCCCCGGTAACAATGAATTTTACTAATAGAGATCAAACTAACTTTGATCAATCGTCACATTGTTTTCTTTGCAATACATTGTTATTTGATGATAAGGTCAGAGATCACTGTCATCTTACAGGACGTTATCGCGGGGCAGCTCACTCTTATTGCAACATTAAGTTTAGACTACCAAAATTTGTACCAGTATTTTTTCACAATTTAGCTGGTTATGACAGTCATCTGTTCATTCGAGAATTAGGAAATCTACCTGGTAGAATAAAAGTCATTGCAAAAACTAAAGAGAATTACTTATCATTCACAAAATTTTTTGAAATGAATGATCAGGATATTATGCCAGTTCGTTTTGTTGATTCTTTCAAATTTTTGGGGACAAGTCTTGAAAAGTTAGTTGCAAATCTAAACAAAGATGATTTTGTACACCTACCGCGTTTTTTTAGCACTGAAAATAATTTTAGATTAATGCTTCGTAAAGGGGTATACCCATACGAATATATGTCAGCTTGGAATGTATATGAAGAAAAAGAACTTCCTCCAATAGAGTCATTTTTTAGTACATTAACCAACAGTACGATTTCTGATTCAGACTATGCACATGCTAAGAAAATTTGGAAATCCTTTAAAATAAACAATTTAGGCGAATACACTGACTTATATCTTAAATCAGACGTATTATTACTTGCAGATGTATTTGAAAGTTTTCGAACTACTTGTAAAAGAACTTATAAATTAGATCCTGCTTTTTACATAACTGCACCGAGTTTGAGTTTTGATGCAATGTTGTTAAAAACAGCAGTAAAATTAGAGCTTATTACTGATTTAGAGATAATTAGAATGATTCAAAAAGGTATTCGCGGTGGCATTTGTTTGTGTTCTAACAGACATTCTAAGGCTAATAATAAATATTTAGAAGGCTATAACCCGTTAGACAAAGACAACTTCATAGTTTACATTGACTGTAACAATCTCTATGGTTATGCTATGTGCTCTTATTTGCCGCATTCAAACTTCAGATTATTAAGTGAATCAGAAATTAATACAATCGATTTTGTCAGTATACCCCTCGATGCACAATATGGCTATATCCTAGAAGTTGATTTAGAGTATCCTGAAGTTTTGCATAATCTACACAACGATATCCCATTCTGTGCGCAAAAGTATATGCCACCTGGTTCGAAAGATTCAAAGTTAATTCCAAATTTACATGATAAATTCGAGTATGTTATTCATTATGAGCATCTTAAAGTGTGCTTGAACCACGGTCTTAAGCTAAAAAAAATCCACAGAGTCATAGAATTTAAACAAAGTCCTTACTTAAAACAGTATATAGATATGAACACTGAATTGCGTAAAAGGGCAAAATCTACATTCGAACAAGATTTTTTTAAACTTTTAAACAATAGTATTTTTGGTAAAACCATGGAAAACACTGAAAAATATGTCGATGTTAAATTAGTTAACCAATGGACTGATGATAGAAATAAGACAAATAAAACTATAACAGCAGAACAATTAATAGCCAAGCCCAACTTTCGTAATGCAACTATTTTTACTGAAAACTTTGTAGCTGTACAAATGAATCCAGAAACTATCTCTTTGGACAAACCCATATATATTGGATTCGCGGTTTTAGAAATTTCTAAATCTCATATGTACGATTTTCACTATTCTGTTATGAAACCTTATTATGGAGAAAACATAAAATTGTGTTATACTGATACAGATAGTTTTCTTTATTCCATAGAAACCAAAGATTTTTATGAAGATTTAAAACTATCTTTTTTGACTTACTTCGACACGAGTAATTATCCTCAAAATAATATCTATAATATACCAATCATAAACAAAAAAATACCGGGTTTATTCAAAGATGAATTCGGAGGTAAAGTCATATCTGAATATGTTGGTTTAAGGTCTAAATTATATTGTATTAAAACAACACAAGATGAATTTAAAAAAGCAAAAGGTGTCCAAAAGTCTGCTATAAAAAATGTACATTTTAAGGACTACTATAAGGTACTCCTAGACGATAAATTAATAAGAAGAAAAAACATTATATTTAAATCATTAAAACATATCATTTTTACACAAGCTCAAAACAAAAGTGCGCTCTCGGCTAGAGACGACAAACGTATTATTTTGAGAGACAAAATTACTACTTTATCTTATGGGCACAGGGATGCTTTCTTTTAACTCATTAGGTACTCGTTTTGTGTATTTCATTGTAGTTTGTACGTGAGAATATAATGATGTAATATAATAGGTTTATGTCGTAGTATAATATTGTCTACAATAAAATTTAAAAAATCAATATTATCAATGTATTCTTGTTGTTATTTTAATTTGTGTTAACAGAATAAAATAAGCAAAAAATCCTGTATTAATTGTAAGCTAACATATTGTGTAAGATAAATTAATAACATTTATAATTAACATTTATAATAAATATTGTTGTATAAAATTTTTTTGTCTTTTATTTAAACAGATCTCTTAGTATAGTTATAAAGCACTCCTATGAAACATGTTATAACATGTTGTCAACACGTGGTGTAGGTAACATTATTTTACTGTTGATATTATGAAACATGTCACAACATGTCGAAGGTTCTGATTTAGTTCAAGCAAATGCTTTGATGATAGTAAATTAACCGAGTTCAAATTACGTAATACGATATTGCATAAACACCTGCGCTGCATTGCGCGGATTTTATTATTCACTTCATTAGAGTCACTTGTTAGCGACACTTGTTCTTCTTTTATAAAAATGGATTTAACTGTAAGTATTAAGTTATTCTTTTAGGTTAAAATTGAATCCAAAATTTTCTTTACTGAAAATTATATAATATTAATTCTATGTTTGTTACAGAACGAGACACAGGTGCAAGATTATTGGGTTCTGCCATGCGGGCAAGATCCATTAGCCGACTGGGACGAGCACAATGAAAAAATGAAGAAACAGCTGGCCGCCGAAGCTGCAGCCGAGGCCGCCGCCAAGAAACAGGAATCTAAATTAAAAAAGCGCAAGAAGAAAGAAGCATTATCTTATGTAATAACGAAAATGCCACAAAGAGGACGACGTGTCTTAAAACTTCAGATATATGAATACAACGAGCGGATAGACACCACTTGCGAAACGATTAGAGTGCAATATTCTGCAGTGGGAACATGTGATGAAATAATGGACCTAGCAGAAAATATAGTAGGCAAAATATCGACAAAATTAAGCGATAATTTAAATGATTAGGTACAGTAAAAAATATTATGTAAAAAGTTAGATATAAGATATTTTAAATAAATTTTATTGTGTGTAATTATTTTTGTCTTTTATTTCCCTATAGGTTAGATATTTATTAAAAATAATGTTTCATTATTAGATCATAATTAATTAATAAAATTTAATTTAAGATTTTATATAAATAAAGAGAACAATAATAATAATTATACACATATACAATCTAATTATGACATCAATAATGAATCATCATTTTGAAATAAAATTCAGGTATTTTAAAAATAATTATTTATTAAAATCATAAAAATATATTTCTTACAATAATAATCATTAGTAACACACACACACACACACACACTTTATACATAAATAATTGTGTTATTACAATTAAAAGCTTAAATTAAATTTATAAGTAAATTATAATTAATTAGAAAACAATTCAAAACTATCTATATTATTATCGTCATACCATTGTTTAATACACATTACATTTTTTAAAGCACAATACTTAGTATGATTTGCACAAGTAATACAATATTGTTGATATTCGGAAAAAAGTTTTGACAAATTAGGACACCCTTTTTCTCCTATATCCACCACTTCACAGTCATTACACAGATTATGGATCCATTTTATTTTCTCTAAGCCCTTGGTGAAAATTTTTTTCTCTTTTAAATATGGCATGATAATGCGTTTAAATTCTTTATAATCAATGTGACCATTACTCCAACGAATGCCTCGGTTAATTTCAATCCATCTCACATGTTGTCTTTCGTTATTTGTCAAGTAGTGATACGAATAAGGAGGTTTAACCAAAAATGTTTGAGTATGATTTTTATATGCAATAGCCAGTTCTTTAACAATAAATTGATTACACGAATCTTTAAATCCCTGGAGATCAACAATTATTGTATCTGAATTCATGATAACTTTTTCACAATATTGCTCAATGGTTTGTATTCTACAATACAATCATTAAGAATAAGACAATACGCTGTTGTATTTTCAGGAAATTCTGAATCCGCTTCAAGGTCTACACGCACATCAATTGGGCCACTTTTCAGTAATTCGTTTTGACGCGAACAATCAATCACAAATAATGGAGCCTTATCTTTAAAATCCTCAAAACCTAACAACGCTTCTGGTCGACGATTATAAAATGAATGCTGGAACTTTGCGTATTGTTCATATATTAAAGAATATTCCTCTCTTCGAAAATCAGTATTTAAATTTTCATATGGAAAGTAACATGAATTCAAGAATACTTTTACATTGCGTAAATAACAGTGATCAAATTGCGACATGTCTTTGTGCGGTTGCCTTTTGCGATCTGTTTGTAATCCGATAATTACAAAGCGAGGTTTTTCTATTTGCGATGATGTTTTAATTGACCAAGTATGTTTCGATGATTTTGGAAGTGCTGGGTATTCATAAAGATCCCAGTTTCTAAACACCATATTAATTGCTCGATCTCTCTCTAAATGCTTAAGTAAGTTTATTCTTTCCCGATCGGACACTTTGATATGTGGTACGCGCCAAACTATTTTTTTAATATCAATGGTATCACTAACAAGTTCTCCTGTGCCTACCTTCAATGAGTTTAAATTTGTGTTACTACGCAGTAAAATTAATTCATGTTTACAATTTATAATTATTTTTTGATAGTCTTCTGCGAATCCTAAAATTCTACTTAGTGGAATAGATACTGAAAAATTTCCAGAATAGGTACTTTTCGTACCATTAATATCCCAACCCCAGAATTTTGATGATTTTGACTCATTTTCGTTCATGCACAAAAGAGACTTCATAGTTGTTGTTATCCCAGCATTTTTAATTTTATCAATTTCTACTCCATTTAATTCATATCGAATGTCTTGGAAGAAAAAAAGGGCAGGATTATTCGTGAAGTTAACTTGACTAACTTTTGTTTTGTCGCTTTTGTGTACATTAACATAACCTTCTAAGTATAGTGTACTTGCTGACGGTAATATGTATAAATCTTGTTGGTTGATAGGAATGCGTATTTCATCATTGACATTAAAGCTGGTTACGTATGGCTTATATGAGTGATATTCAACACTCTCTATTGTGTTGTCGTGGACAACAGGATCTGCTATACTTAGAATACTCATTTTAGTAGTCCAATCAATTTAAGAAATTGTCTGTTTTCTTTGGTTAACCTTATCTTAGGTGTTCGCTTGGCGATGGTAAGTTTTGGAGTGATGTTTTTCACAGGTGTGGTCGAGTTTTTATTATTAAAATTAATCATTTTTTCTTTATATGTAAGTATAACTGTATATCTTCACCTCGTAAGTTAACCAAATTGTTTTCAGCGTCCACAATTCTTATAGTAATAGAAGTGACACTGCTTTGATTAACTGGAAAGTATATGACGTTATTAGGTATTTCTATGATTCTGTATCCTGGAGGCACGTTTGGTGCGAATTCGTGGATTATGTGACTAGGTTTTCCGTTTACATAAGAACCACTCACAATATCACATTCAATCCTTAGCACAGTTGTTGATAGAATGCTGACTGGAAATTGAGATTCGTGTAATATATTTGCTTTAAGTAACTCCGCCCCAAAGCCAAGAACTTTCCCCAGAGTACAATCTTTTTCGAAATGAATGTCTTTAGTACAAAATATAGATGTTTTTAAAGTATTGTTGTTACATATCAATTTAAACGAACAATCTTCAATATGTTCTTTTAAATAATCACTAATGTCGTGGAGTTCATATGAACCTTCTGGTATTTCAATTAATTGGTCACCATAATAAAATTTGTTATTTCGATCATCTATATTCGGTATTGAATTAGATGTAGAAAAATACAATAATCCACATTCATAATCTCCTTCCAATGGCAAGGCAGGTGAATAATTTGTAGTGGAAATTGAAGAAAAACTTGTTATTGAAAGTGTGAAAGACATTTTGCTACTAACAGTATGCGATTAAAAACATTTATTTTATATCACGGCTTCTCCAATATTTTTTTAAAAATTTTAAACATAAATGACCGCAATTAACAGTATCAAATCCTTGATATTGGATATAATTATATAAAATATCTTTACATTTTAAGTATTTGATGAGCTCTAAAGGTGGTTTAAGATCGCCGAAACTGTCAAAATATTCACAATATTGTTTATTTTTTACATACGCTACCCAGTGAGTGCCTTCACTATTTTTGTCGTCTAAATTGACTACAGCACATTCGATATGTTTTGGAAATTTAGGTAAATTGTCTCTCATATAAACTCCTCTGAAATATGGAATGTCACCTGCATGTTCTAATATATCAATATCAGTTAATGCTCTTCTGGGCAGCCTTTTACTCAGTTTTTTGAATTTCTTAGATACAAACCACTTCCTTTTTTGTATGGTTTAATATACATGCCTTTTCCTAAAGCAATGGCCTCCATTGTCCTGTTATGGCGTTCAGCTTCTTCTAGACTTTTCTTAGAAGCTTTATAGTCATTGACCGCTTTCGCTATACCTGCAGCACCCCCTGACAGTGCACCCAATGCTGATAATCCCGCAAATATTGGAATCAAAGGCAAGATTCTTCCAGTTTTAGGAATTGGTATTATTCGAGGTAAATTGAAATTTTTGTTAGAAAATAACTTTTTTGCCACTGAATATGCAATCTTTATTGCGGAGTTGTTGCTCTTCGGTTTGAGTTTCTTTAAATGTTTCTTTATTTGACTAATGACTGAGCTAAACTTTTTGGTTCCAGCACCTACTTTAAGTTTAGTTTTCATTACTTTGTTCACTAACCATGAGGCTGCTTTTTCGCCCGTACTAGAATTTTTTGATTTCATTCTTTGTTTCGCCATATTCATTAACTGTAAATCTGCCTTATGTCTGACGTCTAAATTAGTGTTATTTGCATAAGCTATGTCGTGTTGTTTGCAAGCTTCGTCTAGCCCATTAACCCCTTTATCCCCTCTCAAGAGCCTTTCTTTAAGTTTGGTGCCGGGTCCGCAGTAATTATATCCAGGTAAATGAAGTTCACACGGTAAATTATTTATCAAAGTATTAACAAGTCCTCTTCCCTCCATTGGTTGTATGGTAATGAATATTAATTACAATTTTATGCAATTTTATACTATGATTTTATTTTTGTGAATCCATGAATTTTCATTTTCGTTCAAACCCAACCACTTTACAAATAGTTTATTACCTTTCTTTCTTATTACCTTTTCAATTAAATAGACGTCAGGATGTTTTGTTTTAAGAAGTTCTTGCTCATAGAATGCTCCTAATATAGGTTGTTTATGTTGATCTTCTATATAATAAGTGATTGGGGTGCATTTATCATTAATATCTTTAATTTTAAATATTTCTGTTGACCAATTAGGAGTATATCCTTTTTGAAAAAATCCCTTATACTTACTAATGCGAACAAAATCTCCTTGTTGAAATTTAGGTTTTTTGTTATTTACTTGCTTCTTTAATCGGAAAATATTATTTCTAATGTAAAATTCATTGGCAGCATTAACAGCAATTGGTTTACATTTTATTGTACTATGTGTAGTGTTATTATAATCACCAGTAATTTGTTCTAAAGGCTGTCCTATCCATTTATAATTACCAACTAAATTAAATGTTTTGTATAACCTATTCTTTAAAGTTCTAATTAATCTCTCAACAATGGAAGCCTTTTTAACTGAGTATGTAGAATAGTGGTTGATATTATATTTTTGCATCAAGCTTTTGAATTCATCATTATAAAATTCTTTTCCTTGGTCGGTTTGCAGATTTCTCGGCATTCTTCCATCTCTAAGTATATTTTCAAATGCTTTTGTTACTTCAGTTTTACATTTTGATTTTAAAGGAACAGTCCAAGAATATTTGGAAAAACAATCAATTACTGTCAATATATATTTAAAGTTTTTATTATTTCTACCAAAACTTTGCATATCAATTAAATCTGCTTGCCAAAGATCATCTATTGATTTCAAAATAACAGAACGCCTGACAAAGTTTCTTCGCACTTGTTTGTGAATCTCATCAACTATTTCTTTTTTGCTCATCTTTATAAATTTCTTTAGTTTGATGATTGGTTATATCTCCAGCATGTTTTAGTTGAAACTGATTTACTATCATTTGAATTTGAGCCTTTATATTTTTAATTTCTGCATCTATTTCAAGTTTATCATAAAAAGCTGTAAGTTTCTGGTCGATATATTGCTTGTTAGCAGCTTCATCAGGAGACACTGGTAATTTTAATCCTTTAAGTCTTGATGATCTCAAGTCATAATCACCACCATTATTTTTCATCAATTTCTCATTTAAATTTGAATCTCCTGATCCTCGTCGCATCCTTTTATGCACATAATGCCCAAATTTGTCCATGTTTTTTTTTTTTAATCTGCTCTCACCAAATTCTTTATGATGACTGAATTTATGAAATGTGTTTTTCTTTATAAATGAATAGAAATTTTCGATGATGATAATTTCTTCTTCATGCAATTTCTAGCGTATGATACCACATTCTCGTAATTCTTCAATAATTGATATTATTTCATTATCAAGACTGGTATTACCAGCATCACGAGAAGCTAAAAGTAGTTTTAATCTTTCTACGAGTTCATTTGGATCGTCCCAATAAACATAATCGGTATGTGGTTTAAATTTTTTCATCGAAGGCAATCCTAAACCAGTGTGTGGAAGACTTTCAGTACTTGAACAATTCTTAGCTAACTTAAAAAGTGGTTTTATGACTTTTAAATATTTGAGCCCTTTATTGCTTTTTATAGGCTTCCTTGGATTATAGTCACGTCTATGTGCATTGGTATCTAATAAAATTTTTTTGTATTCAAGTAAATCGTTTTCAGTCAATAAATCCATATTAGGAATTTTTTTAAACAGTAATTCATTTAGCCCAGGTGTTTTTTTATATTCTTTGTTTCCTATTAATATATTATCTCCCATTAGAGTTACCCGAGACGATCCCATTTTAAGCTTGCCACGATCTGATCTAATACCGAATGGAGAATCGCAGAATACTTCAGAACTTAAAGACCAGTTATAGTCATCAGGATTTTCTGCCGATCTAAACGATGATCCACTTGTATTTTGCTCATTATTATTATTATCTTCATCACTTATTGTATTATCTGAACTATTTTCTTCCTCTGAATAAGACTTGTTTATTACAGTTGCGTCAGATCTCCTACGTTTAGCAAAACTATCGCCACTATCTTCATTATATGATTTAAGTGTTGCCAAATCGTTAAATTCTAATTTCTTGGTGCTCCAATTCGGAGAATTTTTTCTGAATTCATTGTTAACCGGTTTATTCATTTGCACCATTTTTTCGAGTGGATTTGTCAATGGTTTAAGTACAGCTTCAATAGCGTTATCTGTATCTAATTGTAATCCTCGCATCAACTTAACTTTCTTTTTAACAGCGTCAGCTGATTTTACAATTTGTGCTTTTATGGATTTTTCCGAATTCATTTTAGTAATATAACTTAACTGTATGAAGTCAGGATAGAAAATGAAAATAATATTAGATACACGACGATAAATATAAAAATATTGTTACCTAATCAAATTGTACAAATGTGTCAAACTTCCTCCTATAGCATCCTTGATTTTTATTACAATCTTTGTTTATAACTAAAAAATCATAGGAAACACTCCAAATTTTGGCACACATTTCACGAAACTGTTTCCACGTCATATCTGTGTTGACGTGTTCATCATACACATGTTTGAGATTAATATCATCTTGCTTGAATAAAATAATAAGATTAGCATTGTCCCTAATAAGTTGTTTTGGAATTTTGCTATAAGTTTGATTCAGGTAAAAACAGTCTATATTTTTATGTCTTCCCATTGAAAAATAATCACGTACATGATCTTGTTTTTCACAGGCAACATCATCAAAAATTATTACAGAATTCGGTTTGGCTTCCTTTGGGTTCAAAACACTATCATGTTCGTGGAATTTTGAAAAATGCACTCCAGGTACCATTTTTAAAACATGTTCAAGATATACGTATTTTGGTTGGTATAGTGTTTTGGAATAAATATATACATTCAAAAATTGTAATCCATTTTCATGTAAGAGAAGACCCACTAAAAGGTTGGTTTTTCCACAGTTAGACGGACCGCAAATAATACACCGGATTGTGTTTGGTAAAAGTTTTCCATGCCTTTCAACTTCATGGCTCAATGTTGCACCCACTTCATCAAACTGCAAATTCTGAGGTTGTTTTACAAATATCATGTAGTTGTTTAAATGAGAGCTGATGGAGAAATGAATAATAATACAATATTCGATCACTATATATACAGGCACAAATCAACTCATATCTCTCGACTTTTAAGTCATCATGTCAGTCATTTCAGAAAAGTAAAACACTGACGACTTGAAAACCAATTGGGCATTCTAGCACAGTTTTTACATGCATTGTTGAACGGAACGCAGTGATCCTAGCGAACGGTGTTTAGCAACGTTTAAAGATTTTACTTTATTGACGCTCCCGAAAACCAATTGGGCATTCTGGCACAGTTTTACATGCATCGTTGAACGGAACGGAGAGAGCAAAGCGAACGGAGTGCAGTAAAAACGATGCATGTAAAAACTGTGCCAGAATGCCCAATTATCACCTACTGTGGTTTATAGTCTCCTGGTACTTTATTTGTAAAGTTTAGGATCATTTGGGAATAAAGGTTGAATTTTTGATGTTTTTTGAGTTCAGAGGTAACTTCTTTGTGGTTTATAGTCTCCTGGTACTTTATTTGTAAAGTTTAGGATCATTTGGGAATAAAGGTTGAATTTTAGATGTTTTTTGAGTTGAGAGGTAACCCCTTTGTGGTTTATAGTCTCCTGGTACTATTTATTTGTAAAAACAGTTAAGGATACTTTGGGAGTAAGGTCGAGTTTTAAAATATTTGCGAGGAGACCTCTTTGTGGTTTATTGTCTCCTAATATAATTGTAAAAACATTGGGATCTGTTTAGGAATAATTTGAGTTTAGATTAGTTTTAAAGACTTAATTTCCTTACCATCGTATAAGCGGTGAGAGATGTTGTTGACTGTTCTGTGAGATCGGTTTGAGGATGAACCTGTCGCTCTCCTTTTGAAGGAGGACTAGACAATCTTCTAACATTAACGCCTGAAATAAACAACAATACATATTTACTAAAATATTGTTAGTATTGACCGTGTTTTGACATAATGTTCATTGAACCCAGGGAGGGATTTATCCCGTCTTCTAGGTTTAGTCTGCTACCATCTACGACCGCATTGTCGTTTAACAAAACGCGGGATTGCGGTCAAAGGCTGAAACTGGAAACTATTAACATCTTATGAACAAAATTTAACACAAACGAATATAAATTTAAAATTAGACAAAGATCATGTTAGTCAAATTACTTCCCCCAACGTGAAAGTTTGTAAGAATGGATGTCTGGATGTCGTTATGTCTGGATGTCAGGATGTTTGTTACTCTTTCACGCCTAAACGGGTGGACCGATTGAGCTGAAATTTTGTATAGAGATAGCTTAGACTCTAGAATAACACATAGGTTACATAAGTACTGCGGGTAAAACCTCTGGGCACAGCTAGTAACTTATTAATTAAATATTAATGATGGTAATGGAATTCCGCAAAGTAAGGTCGAATTCCATTAATCCCAACTTCTATTAAGACTTCTATTGAGACAAGAAGATTATAACTAAAAAATTCAAATGCCTTCCATCATAGAACTAGTGAATATAACTTACCAACATAGAAGTCTTCTTATTAGTATCGTTCTTCAGACTTAGTTCCCCTTCCATCCTGAGGACCTTGGAGGTGAGGTCGAGCTTCCTCAACTCTTCCAGGTCAGGAGTGGACAGGCCGCGGTGTTCCAGCTTCGTTTGGATTGAACGTAACCTGTGGGGAAGGATTTAAGTTAATTTATAACGAACTTTTTAAAATTAAGCTTATTATTACCATCTAACACCAAAGTACTCGTCAAGACGAATCAAACGAGCGCAAACTCGATGGGGTTGCATCGTTTAATTACGGAGTTCCTATGGCCACCTTCTTGCTCCATCATCATATTATCATATCACCTCTATCATAATTATATTGCATTGTCATCCGATTTATACATTTATGCAAAATTTCAGCTCAATCGGAAACCGGAAAGTGGATCAAATTGAACTTGTAAGATTTACTTACAGACAGACAAGGGGACAGGTGAAAGTAAATAAAAGCTTGTAAAAATACTCATATAATAGAAGAACGAAATAGGCTTTCTCTAAGTGTCATTTTCATTAATATGATGAAGTACCAGGCAATCAGAAACCATAAAGAGATAGGCACATAACAATCGCGTGATAGTACTTATTGTCTCTTTCTTTTACCAAACCAACAACATTATTAGAAAGAGATAGCAATGCAAACTAGTATTCATTAACAGCAGTCCTAATATCATCAGTATTATAACGCTTTGTAGGACATCTTTAGTGAATAGGTATACCAATTTTATATAAGAAACTAGCTTACCCGGCAAACGTTGTTTTGCCATATAAATAATTTCCTAGTAATTTCTAGTGTAGACAAAAAATAGCTTACTTATTGGAAGTATGTATGTATGTTAGAATGTGTATATTGTATGTATGTAAGAATGTGGTATATGCGTAAAATAAGCATTATTTTATGGAATTTTTTTTCAAATTAAATTTTATGAAAACATTGTCTCTTATAATTTTTTCATACAACCAATATTTCCATTGACATTTCAAAATAAAGATTCATAATGATTTATTTTTTTGGAAACCATGAAAATCTTAATTGTTCAATTACATTACATTTAATAATATTAAATTAAAATTACATTTTTATAAGATCAATAACATTTTCGATATAAATAAAAAAAAGTACCTATATACTTACAACACAAAATCCATTATTGGAAGCTCGTGTCACGTGTTGAGTACTTTTGAGGTTATAAAATCACTTAATTAACTAATCGTTCAAAATACACTCAAAATTGATAATTTAATTATTATTGATAAAATAGGAATGATTAAAAGTTAATATGAGAGTTACACTGAGATAGCAAAATAATAATTGTCAACGTTACTACTACACTTGATGCATAAACAATAATGATGGCCGACAACTGTGTAGGGAGTGAGAAAGAAAGGAGACCGGCTTCGTTCTCATCCCTACTCCGTGCTGTTTACTGGGTCAGAAGTGACACCTGTAGACATCTGGCGGGGATAACTAATTAAATGACGATTGATCAGTTTTCGACCGGCGAGGAAAAATGATTAAATTACTAAAATGGCTATTAAAAAATAAGGGTTGATCGTAGAAGGGTGAAAATTGAGGATTGTATGTATTTTTGTATGTTGTATCATAAAAAAATAGAAATTAAAAATTTTGTCTAAAAAATAAATAAAAAAAATTAGGGGTGGACTACCCCTAACATTTAGGGGGATGAAAAATAGATGTTGGTCGATTCTCATAGATACCGGATAAGCACAAAAAATTTCATCAAAATCGGTCAAGCCGTTTCGGAGGAGTATGGCAACGAAAACTGTGACACGAGAATTTTATATATTAGATACCAGGGAATAAGAACATAGAAGTAGATATCGTGATTTTATTCAAAAGGTGCCACAGTTTCCGATAGTATTTTTGACAGTACCAGGACAGTAAGAAGATCAAGCACAACTTAACGAGTTATTAAGAGAAAATCACAGAATAATACCGTCCCTTTCTTTCACCAGCCAATACCAACATTAGAAAGAGATAACAATACACACCTGTGTTCATTCTCAGCAGTCCTGATAGCAGTATCAACGCTGTGTAGGACGTCTTTAGCGACAGTCACCGCTTGGTTTAGTCGTGCGATAGTTTCTTCGCTTTCGCCGTCGGAATCCGATATGGTTTTACAGATTCCTTCTAGAAGGAGCTGGTATTTGGTTAACCTGGAAAAATTAACGAAAATTAGGTTTCATTATTTACCGCTGGCCATTGTCCTTTAAATCCATCGTAAAAAATACTCTTTCTTTGCTAAGGTACCAGGCCACCATAAGCCACGAGTAACTTAAAAGAAAAATACTAGAGTTATCTAAACTAAGGCACCGAAATCAACAAGTAGTCTAAAACAAAAGTACTAGGGCACCAAAAATCGTAACATAAACGATGAGTAACCTAAAAGAAAAGGTACTAGGGCACCAGAAACCAACGGAGTTCACCATGTAGCCTAAACAAAAACACCAGAACACCAAAAAGGACACGAAAAGTACTAGGGCACCATAAAAGCAAGGAGCTCACCTCTGCCACACGCAAGCCAACAGATCCTTGAGCTGCAGCCTCCCGCACAGCGGCAGTTGCTCCCTGTTCACCAAGAACTGATGAAGCTCCTTGTTCTTCCGCCGTCTTTCGCGAAGGCATTCCAAGGCCATCCGTTGTCCGCGACAGAACTTTGATAGGCATGACGCGTACCCACTGTCTCCTAACTGTGGACAAAGTAAAGTATGAATTAAATGTAAATATTATAGAGTACTAGCTTACCCGGCAAACGTTGTTTTGCCATATAAATAATTTCCTAGTAATTTCTTTTTGTTATTGGAAGCTCGTGTCACGTGTTGAGTACTTTTGAGGTTATAAAATCACTTGATTAACTAATCGTGCAAAATACACTCAAAATTGATAAATTAATTATTATTGATAAAATAGGAATGATTAAAAGTTAATATGAGAGTTACACTGAGATAGCAAAATAATAATTGTCAACGTTACTACTACACTTGATGCATAAACAATAATGATGGCCGACAACTGTGTAGGGAGTGAGAAAGTAAGGAGACCGGCTTCGTTCTCATCCCTACTCCGTGCTGTTTACTGGGTCAGAAGTGACACCTGTAGACATCTGGCGGGGATAACTAATTAAATGTCGATTGATCGGTTTTGACCGGAGATTAAAAATGATTAAATTACTAAAATGGCTATTAAAAAATAAGGGTTGATCGTAGAAGGGTGAAAATTGAGGATTGTATGTATTTTTGTATGTTGTATCATAAAAAAATAGAAATTAAAAATTTTGTCTAAAAAATAAAAAATAAAATTTAGGGGTGGACTACCCCTAACATTTAGGGGGATGAAAAATAGATGTTGGTCGATTCTCATAGATACCGGAGAAGCACAAAAAATTTCATCAAAATCGGTCAAGCCGTTTTGGAGGAGTATGGCAACGAAAACTGTGACACGAGAATTTTATATATTAGATTTATGCGTCTACATCGCTCCTCTGAGCTCTGAGCTCCGCGTACAACTTGGCGTGCCTTTCCCTCACTGATGGAAGGTTCAGGAACTGACTCCTCAATTCCTCAGTGAATAAACCCTTTAGAGGAGTAGATTTCCTTTGCAGGAAGTAGATTAGGAGCCACAGCGCCAGTTGTTCTACCGCCTGAGCAGTGATGCTCTAACATTACTGTGCTTTAATAGGCACTGTAACTAGTGTCATTACTGCAGTCCTAACATCTTATGACTTGCGCGTAGAGTTTCAGACTACGTATTATGGGCAGCATTATCTCTTAACATCAGGAGAGCGTCTTGCTCGCCTTCTTACCTAAAAAAGCTATGATAACAGGTATTTTGCTTATAAAACATAGAGGTGCCTTGCGAATGAGAGGTAGAATATTGAAATAAAATGTAAAATTGACTTGCAAAAGTGCTCCATTGTAGCCTATTTGAATAAATGAAGTTTGAGTTCGAAAACTTACCGTATTCAGTACAGCATCAGCAACCCCCCTAATATCAACAAGTGGAGCGTCCACATCACTCCTCAGAGCTCTGAGCTCCGCGTACAACTTGGCGTGCCTCTCCCTCACTGATGGAAGGTTCGGGAACAGACTCCGCAACTCCTCAGGAGATATGAGGGTGGGAAGCGTCTCCAGAGGCCTGAGGAACACCTTGCCCAGGACCTTGAGCCATCGAAGGTGGGACCCCTCGGAGACTATCAATTCTGTAAATAGATGAAAATGTGTGTGAACGATTTTAATCGACACTGGCAAAATACAAGAAAAGTCTTAATGATTCAATTTGTTTATATATCAACCAAAGTTCTAAGTCTTATTAACATACTATGTTGTTCATTGTTAAACTAAGTCAAAATAAAAACACAAAAAAATAAATTAAATAAAATAATAAAAAAGCTAAAACTAAATCTACACTGATATTATGAATGAGAATGTATATAATATGTTTGTCTGTTTTGAAGAAATTTAATTCTAGAAATTGGAATGGAAGAAATTGGGATGGTAGAAATTAAGATGGTAGAAATTGGGATGGTAGAAATTGGATGGTAGAAATAAGAATCGTAAGACTTAAATTATTACGATCACATCTGTCAAAATCAATTCAAACGTCAATGTCAATTCAAACTCACCATGTATAACCTCCTGTCTCTTTCTAAGCCGGTGCGATAGAGTGAGAGAGTCGAGGACGTGGGGCGGAATGGTGTCCGCCCATTGGCTGGAAAGGGGCTCCTCATCTTCCGACCAATCGGATTGAGATGCTGGAATTAATAAAACACAATTAAATAAAAATCGAGATAATGATTCTTACCAGGGTAGACTTCCTTAGCAGGTCGACTAGGTGGGTGCCCCAACAGTGCCAGTTATTGTACCGCATGAGCAGTGATGTGCTAACATTACAGTGCACAGGTAGGCACTGTAGCTAGTGACATTACTGGTCTGAAGACTTAACATCTTGACATAATTTGATCTTAAGACAATTTACATCATTATGAAATCCTCGGTGGCACTGTACTGATTTTGGGTTGCGTTATCTCATGGGCAGCCTTATTTCTTACCATCAGGAGAGCGTCCTGCTCGTCTTCTTACTTCTTCGCATATAAAGAAAATTCAAAAGCTTGCGGCTCCTGCTCCTGTTTTGGTTCTCTTAAAATCTCGGCGATTTTGACTTCTTGTTTGCTCCAACGTTTTTTGCTTTCCATATCCGATGGAAAGCACGTACAACAAAACATAATATCAATATTCATCAAAATCGCCGAGAATTTTTTGGATGTTGTCATGCTCATGTTGAATGTTTGAACAGGACAAAACAGGAGCTGGAGACGCGGCTTAACGTAAACCGATTGCAATAAAGATGTTTATAGAAGTTGTTATGTTGTTAGAAGAAGTTTTTTATAGCTTATCAGGTACAAGGCGTCCAGAAACTTTAAGATGTCTTCTCATAATGCATTTATAAATAAAATACTATCGAATTAATTTCATATACAAAGTTTTTTTACCCTGTTGTTCAGCCGCAACAGTGTTGCTCTCGTTACTTCTAGAAGATAAGCTTGAACTGCTGGAACTGCCAGAGGGAGCTGTCGCTGCGCCTGGTTCCAAATCACTGAAAAATAAATTGTGATCTTTAAAATATATAATAATGGAGATGGGTATCTGGTACATTCTTTTTTATTTTATACAATGAAGCAAGAAGACGAGCAAGACGCTCTCCTGATGGTAAGAGATAACGCTGCTCATAATTAGTACAGTACTGCCGAGCGCACTGCGCCAACGCTTCTTACTTGAGAGTCATAAGATGTTAAAACTCTTCAGCCCAGTAATTTCACTAGCTACAGTGCCCTCCTACCGAAGTACAGTAATGTTTGCACATCGCTGCTCAGGCGGTATAATAACTGGCACTGTTGGGGTACCCACCTAGTCGACCTCCTGCAAAGGAAGTCTACCCCAGATAATATTCTATTTATTGTAGTCAATGAAAGTTGCTTTTTAAAAATTTATTTTGGTCAAACTTTAGATTTATTTTTTTAAAGTATTGCCGTTTTTCTATCTCAAATAACAAGTTATTCGAAATATATGAAAAAAAAAGTTTTTCAAAAAGTAAATTTAACAAATTTATTTTTAAAAATTTCTCAATAAAGTGCAAGCGAGAAAGACGGACAAAAGTTTGAATGCATGTTTGTACGAGAGGAGGTACAAAGGCCAACATTCATGCAGGAAACTCGAGTCAAAACACTCAAGGGAAGCAGTAAAACGGAGCTAAATCGGTCTTTAAACGTGTTCGCGTCTTAATAACACGACCAGTTTTAATTTGCACCCGTCAGAAGAACTTAAAGTTCCTTAGGTGCAAGGGATTGATACGCAATTTTATAGTGTTTGTATTGTGAAAAGTTCAACCAATTCTAATTTGCAATCGCCTGATGAACATAAAGTTCCTGATGTCTAAGGGATTGATGCACAATTTTATAGTGTTTCTCAGGGCCCAGTTCAATCAGTTTTAATTTGCATTCGCCCGTCGAACATTAAGTTCTTAGTGTATAAGGAATTGATGCGCAATTTTATATTGTTTGCACTCTGACCAGTTCAACCATTTTAAATTTGCGTTTCCATTTCCAAGACCAAGAGCTAAAAGTACGCCTACACAGTACTAAATTGAATTAGTTAATTCTACCTACATATCAGACAAACACTGCGATAGGCAGTTTAAACAAATGTAATGGATTTGGCTTCAATACTCTTGTATAAGTGTTTTACTCTAATTATAAATTCTAGTACGATGACTAAAAATTAAAAAAAACTAGCCCGGTACACAGTTAAGCTGTGGTATAAAAGGGATGTTGACTATTTTTTGTCCATTTTGTAGATTTTTTAAAAAAATATTGGATTGGTATTATTATTTTGTTTGTAAATTTGATAAAAATCGTACTAAATTTGCTTGGTTGTGACGGCCGAACTCGGGTAATAGGTAGGTACATTTTCACAAGCTTTTATTTACTTCCACCTGTCCGTTGTCTATCTGTCTGTAATCAAATCTTGCAAGAAATTTGATCCACTTCCCGATTTCCGATTGAGCTAAAATTTTCCATGCGTGTATAAATCGGATGCAATATTATTATGACATGGAGCTGATCTGAAGATGGAGCTGGAAGGCCATAGGAACTCCGTAATTAAACGACGTAACCCCATCGAATTTTGGTTCATTCGATTCGCTGGGCGTAGCTGGTATATAATAATGAAGTCAATTTAATAATTTAATTTACGTAAACTTTTACATAAAATTTATGTGGAAAAGTCCTTCAATACCCATTTGTGTAAATTACGACAATTTTCCAAGAATAGTGCGAAATTACTTTAATAGATAGAGAATAGTAATAGAATTTTCCACTACAAGTTTATGCGAAAATAATTGTATACCTCTAGGACAGGGATGCACAGACCGCGGCCCGCCGGTGGAATACTGGTGGCCCGCCAACAGCAAAAATAATACTCTCGTACATTCGAAAAATATTGAATTCTATTCCAGAATAAAGCCAAAAAAAATATGTTCGAAAAGTAATTTGAATCTAGCGCGCGCGTTATTAAGTGCGCTTATCGGTGCGCCGTGCGTGCTGATTTCGGTTAAATTCGTTTAGGAGCGCGGCGGCAGGCGACGACGGCAGCTCGGTGGCGTGTGGTGTTGGTCGTTGGTGTTAATTTGAAAACAAACGCTGAAGATCTCATGCAGTTTCACTGCATTATACACCAAAAAGCCCTCTGTTCTAAAAAAATTGAATTTCAAAATGTCATGAAAGTGGTAGTTTCGACTGTAAATTTCATAAAATCACGAGGACTCAATCACAGGCAATTCAAACAATTTCTTGATGATATCGAAAACTAATATGGATATACTGTTTTGTACAGAAGTAAGGTGGCTAAGTCGTGGATTGATACTGGAACGATTTCTAAATTTAATAGAATTGGAATATTTCTGGCGGAAAAGCAAAGGGATGTCCCGGAACTTAAAAATCCTGATTGGTTGTGTGATTTGGCTTTTTTAGTTGACATTACAAATCATTTGAATGTCTTGAACACACGGCTTCAAGGCAAAAATCAACTGATATCCCAGCTTTACGCTCATGTATCATCCTTTCAATGCAAGCCGACACTTTTCAGATCGCAACTGAATTCTGGAAATTACAATCATTTTCCGTATTATAAGAAAATGGCTGAAAAATTCAACAAAACTGAGATTAATTTCAGTTATGTAGAAAAGCTAGATATTTTGATTCAATCTTTTCAAGACAGATTTTCGGACTTTAAAAAAGTGATAGCTCTGTTGGACATAATCAGCAATCCTTTAACGATTTCAGTTGAAAATGCGCCAGAGTCAATGCAGTTAGAAATTATCGACATTCAAAACGACCAAAATTTACGCAACAAATTCAACGAAGGAGATTTGCTGAATTTTTACCACTGCTTTGATAAAAATATGTACAAAGAGTTGCGCATAAACGCTCTGAAATGTGCCAGCTTATTTGGTTCTACTTATATATGTGAACAAACTTTTTCAATACTAAATAATAATAAAACAAAAAATCGAAACCGCCTTGCAAATGAAAGTTTGGAAGTAGTTTTATGTGTTGACACAAGTAAATTTGAGCCAAATATAAAAAAATATTGTAAGCACTATGCAGTGCCACGCTTCAAATTAATAAATTCTTTTTCAATTTTAATACATTATTATCAATTCTTTATTGTCTTTAATTACCTATACTTCTGGCGGCCCGCCATCAGTTCATGATTTGCCCGAGTGGCCCCTAGTCTTAATAAGTCTGTGCATCCCTGCTCTAGGATATGTATTATAAAGATGGATAGATACATGGTATAAAACAAAGCCGCTTCCCGTGTCTGTCTGTCCCTGTATGCTAAGATCTTTAAAACTTCCTAACGGATTTTGATGCGGCTTTTTAAAATAGATAGAAGTGGTTCAAGAGAAAGGTTTATATGTTACACGTGCAAAGACAAGGTCTGTCGCTAGTGGTCTTGAAATAAACTAAATAACTATATAGTTAACAACGACAGGCGCGAATAAATGTATGTGTATGTATGTATGCATCTTACTAATATTATAAACGTGAAAGTTTGTAAGAATGGATGTCTGGATGTTTGTTACTCTTTCACGCCTAAACCGGTGGACCGATTGAGCTGAATTTGCTATTGAGTTAGCTTAGACCCTGGAATAATACATAGGCTGTAGTACAGCGGGTAAAACCGATGGGCGCAGCCAGTTAACCATATACCTATAAACATTTTTGTCAGGGGGATCGGTGTAGTTTAAAAATGGTCAAACTAACACAGTAGGAGGCGTCGTTTTGTCTGCCACTGTACGTCACAAATCATTAGGGGCTCTCCCCACTATACTGTAACAAATCATGGCCAATACTCAATATAGGGCACATACAGCCAATTTCAAAAACAAACGTCGGCCGACGCCAATAGGGAAAGGTTGATAAAGGCGTCTGTCAAAGAAATTATAAATTGAATAATTTCACTAGCTACAGTGCCCCAGTGCCCACCTACCGAAGCACAATAATGTTTGCACATTACTGCTCAGTGCTCAGGCGGTAGAATAGCTGACACTGTTGGGGTACCCACTACCCACCTAGACGGCCTCCTGCAAAGGAAGTCTACCCCGGTAACAAATAAAACAACAACAACATATTAAAAAACAATGTTAAACCGAGTTCAAACTTTTAATAGCGACCACGAGACACACGTTTCAATTTATAACTCGACCGATTTCAATAAAATTCTAATGAAGTTAAAGGAACGTAGTATCTTCCAAATCAGTTCAGATGTTTTCAATTAGGTAAACGATGAAAATAGAAAACATTTTAAAATAATATTACGAACGAACATATTACAAAACGAACTTGTCTCCTTTTTCAAAATCTGTTACCTACTTAAACATTGACCGGTATAGTGTACGCATACCTTAAAACAGTAAATCATACAAACACTGTTATCTATGCATACCGGACTTAAGATAAAAGTTTATTATTATTTATATTATCTATGTTCGAATTCTATATCCTTTTTGGGAGGGTTAAAAATATCCACAATGGGATCCCGACGAAACTTCAAGAATAGAACTGTCATCCCATACATTGTACTTTTGTGAATGTATGGGATGACAGTTCTACTCTTGAAGTTTCGTCGGGATCCCATTGTGGAATGCTACGGCCAGTGCCGTCGTAGCACGACGCAACAATGACACAAGTGAAATTAAAAAAAAACTTTTTAAAAACAAGCTTTTATTATTATTACCAGCATCATAAAGTAGAATCTTATTATTTAGCATCCTAAAGTGCTCGTCAAGACCAATCCAATGAGCCTAAACTCGGTAGGGTAGCGCCGTTTAATTACAGAGTTCCTATGGCCACCTTCCAGCTCCATCATCAGATCAGCTTCAAGTCATAATAATGTTGCATTGTCATCCGATTTATACAGGCATGCAAATTTACCGGTAAGTGGGTCAAATTAAACTTGCACGATTTGATTACAGACAGACAGACAGACAACAGACAGGTGAAATTAAATAAAGTAGCAACTCCCGTCCCACTGTCAAGAATAAACTGACAGCAGGCCGCAGAGTTTCGGTTATAAAAAAAAATTAAAAACTTCTTGTGGTATTCATGTTAGAAAAAATAAGAATAAATGAATACGTCAGGAAAAACTGCACTAAAAATTACTTAAAAAATCTTAATTATGACTTGAATAACACCCCAGGCCCCAAACCCCAACTTTTACTCCTAACTTCCAAGCTTATACCTATTATTTTTATTTTAAGCTAACTACATAGAACCTATATAAATAACCAATATTAATAATACCAAAACCATATCTTTTCTTAAAAAATGTAAGTATTACGTACTTGACATACTTCGCACAGGTATCAAAATTACGAAGGTAACTTTAGTCACTTTACTCATCTGTACACCCGTTTATTCTTTGCCCAATTTTTGCCTACCAACCAAAAACATCTACTAGCAAAATATAAAGAGAAATGCACAGATTACTAACAGATACCTTTCAGAGAGCGTCCTCCTCGCCAACATCGCTACAGACGGCTGTCGTCCCGCTGGTAGCGAGATATTGCGGGAAACTCGAGGCGCTGGAGTCGCCATTTTAAATTTACACTTGTCACTTGTGTTAGTTGTTGCTTATGTAGGCACTTTACATCATTTGTCTCTTCTGTACTTTATATTCATCACTTCTATTCTGAACGAATGTCACTTTGGAACTTCACTCGTTACTTATGTTGGCAATTTACATATATTATCTCTTCTGTATTTAATACGTCACTTATGTAAGTAATTTATATAATTTGTCACTTCGGTGCTTTATAATTAACTTATGTAGGTAATTTACGTAATTTGTCATTTCTGTACTTTACACTTGTCTATTCTGTGATATTACATGTTTAGTCTTTGAACACTTTGTGAACAGATTTCTCTGTATTTCAATGATTATTATGTTTTTATATGTATATAATTTAATCTAGTAGGTACATAGGCACTTTTTACTGATTTATAATGACTATATTTATTTCTAGAATATAAAAAAAAAATTACGTTGGCTGCTAAGTCACTTTAACAGGAATGTAATAAATTATGTAGTTGTAATTACAATTGGTATGTTTTTTGTAAGAGTATGGGGAATCTACTTATTTTAAATGCATTCGTAATAATGAAAAAATAAATTCGAAATTTGATTAATCATCTAGATTTAGACGGTATTCTCGCTAGCGTGATGTCCTTTCAATTTTCAAGGTTGCAAAAATAAAAAATAACCTCATAAACAGTCAAGCAATCATTGTCACGTAATCTTATTCATATCCTGTTCTAAACAATACATAAACATTAACTTCTACGGCAGCAAGGACTAGGAAACCTCGATCTAGGTCCTAAATTACCATTTAATTTTAGACCTAAAGCACTAACTTGATCATTACTAAATTGGTTGACAGTTATTGACTTGACACTGGCTAATGTATAAATCGTGCGACGCCATAAAAGAGATTAGTTTGCTCATTAAAAAATTGTTTTCTTTTTTCTATAGATCGTACTTTGGTGCCGCACAAGAGATTTATTCTTCTCATTTATTATTCTTAATAGAATTTTTTCTTCGATAAGCCATCGTAAAATTATTAGTTATTTTACTCAAAGGTAAAAATGCATTTAAATACTGACGTTTGAAGAAGATTTATCCGCTTTTCCTTACGTTTTTTATTTTAAGTTTTTCATCAAAAACACAAAATTAGTTATTTTTTTATTAACTCTACAAAAAACTACTAAAGTTTAAGCACCTTTCTAATAATAATAAATATCTAATCACTAGCACTAATTAGGTTTGTTTCGTTTACAAAACATAACTATTCGTTCTCGATTCAGGATCGAGCGACGCGCAGTCTCCACTGCGATCGCGTTTCGACTGAGGGAACACTTCTTTGGTTTTCTGCGCGCCTGGTAGTTCGGTTTGCAATGCTTTATTTAATTAACTTTTAATTACATTTACAAGAAAAGTTAAATAAAATTGGGTAGATATTATTTTACTTAAAAACATAAATTTGACAATATGGCTAAGATATAAATAACGCTTATAAGTTTTTTATGTTCATTACATTCAAATTTCAATATAGTAACGAAGTAATGTACGGCCTTTGACCACGATCTCTCGTGATGTGCAGCGGTGATGCGGTCGTAGATTGTAGTAGATTAGACCAGAGGGCCTATTGGCTATTTCTCACCCACTACGATTGATGACAACTTCAATGTACATTGCTGCGTTTGTTATTTTACTTATATTAATGAGGCGGTATAAGCAAGTAATGTACGCAATTTTGTCTATGGATTCTAGTGTTTTTGCGATAGCCAATAGGCCCTCAGTGTAGAAGGTGGAATAAATCCCTCCCTGGCTTCACTGAACATCGTCCCGGAATACGGTCATAATGACCGCTTGGCGACAAGGTTTTGTCTAATGGGCGGTAATAACTACTTACTATTTTTACAAGCTTTTATTTACTTTCACCTGTCTGTTGTCTGTCTGTATAAATCGGATGACAATGCAATATTACTATTCATGGAGCTGATCTGATGATGGAGCAGGAAAGTGGCCAAAAAACTTCGTAATTAAACGACGCAACCCCATTGAGTTGGGGCTCATTTAATTCTTCTTGACCAGTACTTTGGTGCTAGATGGTAATAATAATAAAAGCTTATTTAAAACGTTTTTTTTTTAATTTCATTTGCTTTTTAGTCAAAATCCCTAAAAAAATTGTCCATCTTGTACAGTGGAATTTAATGTTGAATTTACCAGTAAATAACTGTGATAGAACATCACAAACTAATTAAAATTCCCAGCAGTAAAACAACTGAGATAAATCAAAATCATTTTAATAGAATCGGAAGGCATAAACGTCGGAAAAGCTAAATAAATTCATCCTAGTTTTGGCATGAGACGGTAACATTCCTGTTTCTTGAACTACTTTGTTCTAGATTTATTTCATACAAGACATAAGTAGGTAAATAGTGTACCTATCCTATATATATACATCTTATAAATATTATAAAGGTGAAAGTTTGTAAGAATGGATGTCTTGATATCTGCATGTTTGTTACTCTTTCACGCCTAAATGGCTGGACCGATTGAGCTGAAATTTGGTATAGATATAGTTTAGACCCAGGAATAACACATAGGCTATAGTACAGTGGTTAAAACCGCTGAGCGCAGCTAGTAATACATATAACAATAAATAAGCCAAGCGCTTCTTGGGCTAAGCGCAATGTAGACTTCCGTAGTACTGGCAAATCGAATATAACTTTTATCAACGATATCTTTAAAACTAATAAAGATATCTTAACAGCTACAGTTTACCTGAAAAATTCTCGGTTGAAACTATATTCTTGTTTTTTTTTTCAGTAAAAGTAAACATTAAAATTTCTGGCTGCTACGTAACGTACCTACCTTATTAGCCAATTATATTAATTTTCTTTTTAAATAATCTCTTAATTAACAAGACAGGTAAGGAAAGCGAATATATTATTATTTTTGATTTTTACACATCAAAATCGAGCGTTTTTCAAATGGTTCTTCTACTGATGCTTGATCTATGATATAGATTTACTAAATCTATGTTAGGCAAACAATAAAATATTTCCAGTCAAGTTGTAAAAGGTTTACAATGAAATGTTTCCAGCCAAGTAGTAAAACTCAGTAAAAGCGTAATAAAAAGATAATAAAGTTAATGAAGAGTTTAAAGCTTGACCTGATTGTGGACTAATTGTCCCACCTGACCTCACGTGGAGAAAATAACATCTCAGATTACGTGGGTTAGGGACGTCTCATAACTTTTTGTTATCTACATTTTTAAACAAGTGAAATTTTAATAATACTTTTTAAAAACAAGCTTTTATTATTATCTCCGTAAAGTCTCGTCACGATGAATCAAATGAGCCCAAACCCGATGGGGTTGCGTCGTTTAATTCGTTTAATTACGAAGTTCTTATGACCACCTTCCTACTTCATCATCAGATCAGCCAGTCATCATCATCATCTCAGCCGTAAGACGTCCACTGCTGAACATATGCCTCCCCTTTGGACTTCCATATGTACCGGTTGGAAGCGACCTGCATCCAGCGCCTTCCGGCGACCTTTATAAGGTCGTCTGTCCACCTTGTGGGTGGACGTCCTACGCTGCGTTTGCTAGTCTGTGGTCTCCACTCGAGCACTTTTCGACCCCATCGGCCATCCGCTCTCCGCGCTATGTGGCCTGCCCATTGCCACTTCAGCTTGCTAATCCGCTGGGCTATGTCGGATCAGCCAGTGTCATAATAATATTTTTTTGTCATTCGATTTATATATATGCATGCCAAATTTCAACTCTATCAGAAATCGGGAAGTGGATCAAATTAAACTTTTAAGATTTTATTACTGACAGACAGACAACAGACAGGTGAAAGTAAATAAAAGTTTGTAAAATAGACCAAGTTCCTATTTCTTCATGATGTTTTCTTAATGTGACATCCCTAATCAAGAAAATGCTCTGACGTCACCCCATAGGAGCAAGGGTGTGCCAAGGCGCGCCTGAATGACACCATAACCCTGCCATGTGGAGGTTTCCATACAGACAGAAATAGCGCGTTTGTTCAGCGTGTTGATCTACCACCACACGCCCATGTTGTCCTAGTACTTTTTATGGGATTTTGGCTTTTTCCTTAGATATTAAGGTAGGAAGGTTGAAAGACATCGCTTATAACGATAAGGCCGCTCATTGTAGTCCAAATATATTGTTGTTTAATTTGAAATACTAGATCTTAGTACCTCTATGTACATACAATAATTGTATTGTTTTTGTCACCATAAGCCTGTCGTGTGCTGGTTTCCATACAGACAGAAATAGCGCGTTGGATCAGCGAGTTGATCTACTACTTTATAAAAGTAACTTATATAAAAATTCACTACATACTTGTACTTTCACTGGCAAATTAATAATCGTGTGAAAAATAATTTTGACATTTAACGAAAAAAAAACATTAAAAGATTTTTTTGAAATTTGGCGTCACACGTATTTATCATTCTCCTCAATAAGTGGCATCTTGTGAAGTTTTAGAATTATTACAATAAGTAAACGTAATTATTAATTGTTATGAAGTAGGTTAGGTTACCAGTGACCAAGTATATCAGTTACTGTTATGATTATGACGTTAAAGCTATTGTAAGACTTCAGTCTTCAGGCTTACTATGTACTTAGCGTTCATAGTTATACCTGGGAAATTATGTAACTAAGAGAATTATTGTAAACACATACAATAAAAAAAACAATTCCTATGAATTTCAAGCTCGCTTTTCTCATATTGTTGCTTTACGAACAGACAGTATAGTGTCTTAACTCTTAACTAAACAATAAATATCGTAAAATTGACCTGCGAATGTGCTCCATTTTAGCTTATTTGAATAATGCCATTTTTATTAATTTTATGATATCACATAACAACAGTTGCAGGGTTGTATAGACTTAATATTCGTATTTCAAGAGTACCTCGCCTAGTTCATTTAATTTTTAAAAACAAATAAATTTTAATTCATAATTTTATGATATTACCATTATTTTCAGTAAAATGGACATGAATTTTCCATGTTTTTTTCAAAGAGTCATCCAACAATCCACAGACAAACAGATGTGGGCTGATTGTGAAAACAATTCGGTTATTTTTGTGGTTTACCAGGAAGTGTATTTATATAAACACTGATTTTAACAAGGTTTTTGTGAGGATTGAATTCTATTCAGGCGATAATTTTTTTTTTTTTTTTTTTTTAAGTATAAAATAGCATATTGTAGTTGCAATATTATCCAATACTTAGATACAAGTCCTTTGCAGAATCACTGCTCATTGCATTGTTTTTAGTTTTTGTCATTTTTTATCGTTACCGTTTCACTTGCGATTTATTAGTGTCGTGCAATTTATTGGCCAGTCTTAATTTTTAGGTTTAACCATGAAGTTTAGTTATAACTTCTCGATTTGCCAGTGTTAAGATAGAATCAAAGTGATCAAATATCTTAATGCTCGTTTTCAAATTTTAAATGGCTCGACTGATTTCGATAACATTAAGATGGAACTTGGGACCATTTGTCATGATAATATATACCTTTTGAAAGAAAAAGAATTTTCCAAATCCAAGTCGTTATAGATATAAATCTATTCTGAAAGAAAGTAGAATAATAATATATACATATAATATATCAGACAACTACGCGATGAGCAAATTGCAGACTTTATTTTCTAGAAACAAATCTAATAAATATTAAAGTATGTAATAAAAACGTCGGCCTAGTTATTTGAAATAAATCATTTCACGTTACCGCGATCCAGTTTCCCGCGCACACAAAACTGTCAGACGTCAATCTGACAGCTGTCAAACAATCAAACATGGCGGCCACACGCCTAAATTGATTCCTCCTGTCTAAAAACAGTTTTGCATTTGATGTATCGGCCCGCATTCCCTCGTTTGAGTAAATTGGATGGATTCTCAGTGAATTTCCTCGACTATTTAGATTTAGTTAAAACGCATTTTGATTTTATAGGCAATACTTTTTAGAGCATCAAAATTAATCTGCAGGGCTAATCACTTATCTGTTGGGGAACCGAATTGTCAAAAATGTATGAAATGACGTATGACGTCGTATCGATTTAATAAAGCGACATTTCATACATTTTTGACAATTCGGTCTTCGGTGCGGTTCCACGACGGATAAGTGGATATCCCTGCTGGTCTAACAATAATGATCATCCCTATAATGAGGCAAAAATAAGAAAAATACGAGAATTAGTAACACTGAGTGGGATTTATGCCGCCTTCTAGGTTAAGTCTGCTCCTATCTACGGCCGCATCATCGCTTAACATCACCCGAGATCGCGGTCAAAGGCTAACCTATCTTACTAATAATATAAACGTGAAAGTTTGTAAGAATGGATGTCTAGATGTTTGTTACTCTTTCACGCCTAAACGGGTGGACCGATTGAGCTGAAATGTTGTATAGAGATAGCTTAGACCCTGTAATAACACATAGGCTACATAAGTACTGCGGGTAAAACCGCTGGGCCGCAGCTAGTAATGACTAAAAAAAACTCAGCGACGCCCATAAAATCGTGCACAATGAACGATAGTATATTTTTGTTATTAGAACTTTGATCCGGTGCCAATCAAAACCAATGTAGAATCTATCATAAAATTATGAGCATTAATTCATCCTTGCCAGAAATAGATCGCCATAACTTCTGATATTGGTGGGCTAAATTGCTATTTTTAACGTTATTTAATTTATAATAAGCACTGCTTTTTTAAACGCAAATGTTTTGTTTACTTGTGCTTTTTTCTTTGATACACAGACTAAGACAGGGAGGTAGGTACTTAGTTAATTTATTTATTGCGTTAATATTCGCGCGAAGTGTCAAATTTACAAACAAAACTAAATTATGTACAGCGTATTGAGTTGTATAGTGTTGTTTAGTGTCGGCGCTCTACTTGCCGAATATTATTTCGTTATTTTGTTCAAGGAAGGGGTCGCATGACGATCTCAGGAAGCTGCTTTTTAAAATAAATAGCATGCTTTTTAAACAGTTATTTCTTAAGCACCGACCTCCACCTGTTACCTAAATAAAAACCAGGTGTTGCTATTGGCAATAATTATTGGTGATGCCAAGGTAAATGTTTATTTGCTTTATTTTTGAAAATCAAGGATTAATAAAATTAAAAGCTATACCTACATCTAGATAGATGTAGGTATAGCCAGCCCCCGTGGCTGGCAAATGAACCAGCAACACATTATTATATTTAGAAGAATTAGCTACAAAACACATGAGGCTCCTTGGAATTGCATTTCCCAAACCAGAGGAGTATAGGTTTCTTCCTCTAAGTGGGACCACCGCCTTAATAACCCACTTCTTCCATGAGTAAGAAACGATAAGGTAGGGGTAAACACAATAGATCCCAATGGGTCGACGTGTTGCTGGTTCATTTCCCAGCTCCCGTTAAAGATAGATAGATAGATAGCATAGAAATTGCTACAAGGGTAAAGCTCCTAAAGCTATTTGCCCTCAAAACCCCTTGATTACACAGTCAAATGACCATGAAATATTCCCATTCATCCACTATATAACCTTGGGTAACTTTCCGCGGCAGTGTATAAAATGATAGGACATGTTTATCAAGGGATAAGTGTACTTCAGGTACATTTTACTAATTGATTTTGTTACTAGCTTTGATAAGCAGCCATTTTTATACGCCACTTTATGTTTATTAGGTAACCATGTACAAAGAAATTTACTCTTATAGCATGGCGTGCGGGATTCAGCGGGATCCCGCAGTCATGTCAAGACTACAATTAAATGTTTTCTCATACATTCTACTTTTAACCTTTTGAACGCCACGGCACAAACGCATTTCCGTGCCCTGTACGCCAAGGCACAATTTAAAAAAAAAACTCCTACGAAAGAACTAGTGTTGCCAAGAGTCGATAAATGTTTTTATTTCACTTTATTAAGACTGGGTTTTTTGTCGTCTATAGACGTCGTTGGCGTACAGGACCCGCAAGTACTTGTCAAGTATAGGTGACTTTGGCGGTCAAAAGGTTAATGGAACAGTATGTTTAGCAAGACACATTTTTTGATTACAATGACATTGGGAAAAACTGTGGCAATAGCATGATACATGAGATCCCGCAGAAATGTCAAGAGTAGAACTGTCATCCCATACATTGTATATTTTTGTGAATGTATGGGATGACAGTTGACTTGACAGCAAGACAAGTCTACGCGGCGTCTGTGCTTAAGGGACTGCAAATCTATTTGTAATGACAGTGGAAATAGCAAGAGCAGCATCTTGCTAAACGTCACACTACTCTTGACGCAAGATAGGAGTTGATTAGTCTTGACAGGTAAAGCAATTTACAGGGTTAGGCAATTTTGTCGTGTGCTAGGCACTAATAGGTTCTCTAAAGAAGTATTGTAGGTACTTCATCAAAATGGTGGTGCTTTATCAAGGGATAAGTGTACTTCACGTACATTTTACTAATTGATACTGTTACTAGCTTTGATAACGGCAGCCATTTTATAAAGCACTTGTTTTTAGCTTTTTGTTTATTAGATAACGTTAACCTAATCTTTTCATCCATATAAAATTAACATATTTGGCAAAATGTTATTTTTTTTAGTTTTTTTTATATCACTGCGTTCCACCACCAACTTGCTTCTACCAGATATCTAATGATGAATAGATATTATTAGATAGTATATTTGCCGATTTTTAGGGTTCCGTACCTCAAAAGGAAAAAACGGAACCCTTATAGGATCACTTTGTTGTCCGTCCGTCTGTCTGTCTGTCTGTCTGTCTGTCAAGACCCTTTTTCTCAGGAACGCGTAGAGGTAACAAACTGAAATTTATAGGAAATACTAAAGTCCATTGCCTCTTAGAGCTGTGAAACATTCAAACTTCTAGGCCAACGCAATCAAAAGATATAGTCGAATATGTCGCAAATTTCAGCAAATTTTCGACATTACCAAATAAATCAAAACCTACGGGGCACTTCCCGTGAACTCAGAATCTTGAAATTTGGCACGAAGTAACTCCTTAGAGCACAGATAAAGGAAAAATTGCGAAAACCATCAATTTTTATTTGCATCATATGAAAAAAATATTTTGAATAATTTTATACCTACTACCCCTTTTCTCATGAACGCGTAAACGTATTAAATTGAAATTCATATCAAATACTCAAGTCTATAACACCTTTAAACTGTAAAAAAAATCAAACCTCTATGTCAACGCATTCAAAAGAAACAGCAATTTTAGTCGCAATTTTAAACTCGCAACTACTCTCAAAAAATCAAAACCTACAGGGTACTTCCCGTGAACTTAGAATCTTGAAAATTGGCACGAAGCAACTCCTTAGAGCACAGATAAAAGAAAAATTGCGAAAACTGTATATTTTTAGTTACATCATATAAAAAAAATATTCTTAATAATTTCATACTTACTACCTTATTTCTCATGAACGCGTGCAGGTATTAAACTGAAATTCATATCAAATACTAAGGTCTATAATACCTTTAAACTGTAATAAAATCAAACCTCTATGTCAACGCATTCAAAAGAAACAGCAATTTAGCTGTATTTTTAAACTCGCGACTACTCTCAAGGGAATCAAAACCTACAGGGTACTTGCCGTTAACTCAGAATCTTGAAATTTGGTACACAGCAACGTCTTAGATTATAGGCACAGGAAAAATTGCAATAACTGTAAATTTTTACTTCCATCATATAAAAAAAATATTTTTAATAATTTTGTATTTGCTACCCTTTTCCTCAAGAACGCGTACAGGTGTTAAATTGAAATTCATATCAAATACTCAGCTTTATAATAACTTGAAGCTGTAAAACATCTATGTCAACGCAATCAAAAGAAACAGCAATTTTAGCCGCATATTTTCAAACTCCCAAGTACTTGCAAGGGAATCAAAACCTACAGTATATAATACCTATTATACACACTTTTCCCGTACAAACCTACGGGTTTGTACGGAACCCTCGGTGCTCGAGTCCTACTCGTACTTGACCGGTTTTTTTTTTTATATCGTGACAATGATGGTGTATCACGTAAAAGTGCAAATGAAGAAAAATGATTTAGAGTTATTATTGTGTCTTTATGTCAAGCTTTTCGCAGAAACTTAAAGACATTTTAGTCTTTACTAACGAAAAAATCGAAATAGAATTTAAATAAAAATTGAAAAAAAATCATCATCTCGAATTTCATTTTACATCCTTGAAATCCTATTTTTACAAAAAATAACCATTATTTTTCATATTACACTAGCATTTTCATGAAAAACACGCGAATATGTAGAAAAATCTATCGTAAACACGTACGTTACGGTTTAACATAAACACACAAACACGAATCTGAATTCAATGATAATAAAACTGATCGCGGCGGAAACTTACCGCAGTTTACGTTTCCTAGACGTTTTGATATATTTCAGATTTCCCGCCTTTTTCGAGGTCGGGTCAATGTAGGAAGGTTATTGGCACAACTCTAAATAAAAACAATTAAAATTTAAAAAAAAAATACTTTTTAAAACAAGCTTTTATTATTCTAACCATCTAGCATCAAAGTACTCGTCAAGACAAATCAAATGAGCCCAAAATCGATGGGGATGCGTCGTTTAATTACGAAGTTCTAATGACCACCTTCCTGCTCCATCATCAGATCAGCTCCATATCATAATAATATTACATTGACATCCAATTTATACATGCATGCAAAATTTCAGCGCGATCTGAAACCGGGAAGTGGATGAAATTTAACTTGCAATATTTGATTACAGACAGACAGACAACGTACAGGTGATAGTAAATAAAAAAATAAAATCTTGTTAAAAACTAAAATAAGATTGTGAAGCGATTGTGGCCAAGGGATTATAATATGTAATGTAGAGTGCTTTTCACGAAAGGGGTTCCTTTGGCGGGGCGCCACTATTGTGCATTTTAAAATTAAAATATCTATAACATTTTGACTCCTCATAATTTCTCATATTTTAATTTCTTAGTTAAATTAGTATTTACTTTATCTAAGAAATAAAAATTATTTAGGATATGAGGTACAGTAATAATCGATTAAATTAAATTTAGTTCCGCTACATTCTGCGGGACCTCTTTCTTGAAAACTCTAGATATGTGATTCTGGTTCGCTGAGTTCAAATCCCAATGACTATAACTATATTTTCTGTAGATCGGCTTGTGGCCGATCTGTGGTTAATAAAAGTGTTCTTTACTGCTGTAGTAGCTGTAGTATTGTTAGTTTGTTTTTCTCAATAAAGGCATTTGCCACTAAAAATCTATAACTATTAACTAATAATTATTATTATTACTTATGTTTTTTCACACTCAAATCTTCATCAAATCTTTTTCATTATACGGTATACTGAGTTTAATTGTATCAGTTTCAGCAAAAAAATATATATATTGCATTTTTAAGTTTTCTTACAACAGTGGTTAAGTACTGATAATTATTTTATTTTTAAACTTATTTTAAAGAATACCACTCAGAATAAATTATATTTATTCAAATTATGTACTTTATACAGCGCAACTGAAGAAGACTTAAGAAGCTTCAAGGATATTATGATATACTAGCTGCGCCCAGCGGTTTTACCCGCTGTTCAATAGCCTATGTGTTATTCCAGGTCTAAGCTATCTCTTTACCAAATTTCAGCCCAATCGGTCCACCCATTTAGGTATTTTTTTGTAGTGAAAGGGTCACAAACATACATCCAGACATCCATACATTACAAACTTCAACATTTATAATATTAGTAAGATTGGATATATGTACATAATCACATTAAGTTTAAAAAAAAAAAACCTGCTCCTGGCGATTAGTTAGTAAATCTTACTAACAAGTGAAATTTTAAAAATACTTTTTAAAAACAAGCTTTAATTATTATTATCGTCTTGTATCATAAAGTACTCGTCAAGACGAATCAGATGAGCCCAAACTCGATGGGGTTGCGTTGTTTTATGACGGAGTTCCTATGACCACCTTCCAGCTCCATCATCAGATCAGCTCGATGTCATAAAAATATTGCATTGTCATCCGATTTACACACGCATGCAAATTTTCAGCTCAATTGGAAACCGGGAAGTGGGTCAAATTAAACTCGCAAGATTTGATTACAGACAGACAGACAGACAGACAGACAGACAGACAGACAGACAGACAACAGACAGGTGAAAGTAATATAAAGCTTGTAAAAACTAGAGGTGATCGCGGTCTTATAGCATAAATGATTTAATAACGGAATTTAGGAAAATAAATAATAAACAAGTGAAATTTTAAAAATACTTTTTAAAAACAAGCTTTAATTATCATTACCATCTTGCATCATATAGTACTCGTCAAGACGAATCAAATGAGCCCAAACTCGATGGGGTTGCGTTGTTTAATGACAGAGTTCCTATAGCCACCTTCAAGCTCCATCATCAGATCAGCTCCATGTCATAATAATATTGCATTGTCATCCGATTTACACACTCATGCAAATTTTCAGCTCAATTGGAAAACGGGAAGTGGGTCAAATCAAACTTGCAAGATTTGATTACAGACAGACAGACAGACAGACAGACAGACAGACAGACAGACAGACAGACAACAGACAGGTGAAAGTAATATAAAGCTTGTAATAATTGGGGTTTATACTCTAACAGAACAGGTTACCCTACTTACACTGTCAGAGTCAAATCACAATTTACAGGTTGTGTGGCTAACCTATATGTTGCAGTTTCAGGTCGCCGAGATTACTACAGGGCCTGCAACATGACCTAACGACTGCCTCCTACATATCTTATAGGAAACAGCCGGGACTAGGGCTTGCAAAAACCGGCCAAATTTAAAAATCGGTTTTTTCGGTTTTTGGAATTTTAAAAACCGGTTAATCGGTTTTTTCGGGTTTTTCGGTTTTTGATAGTTTTTTAAATAAAAAACCATTAAAAAGATAAAAATGGTTATTTTGTACACATATCTTAGTACAATTGACCATTTCAAAAAAGAAAACATTCAAACTCTACATTATATTCATAAAAAACAACCGTTTAACGGTTACTTTATTTTATTCCGACGAAAAACTACTTTCGAATTAGTATATTGACAAATCTGTGAAAGGAAACATAATAATTTGCTAAACTAAAACTAGATGTCGCGCTTTCCTTTCACTAAATAATACCGCGTTATGACAATTTAATTTCATGTAAAAATGAGAATATATCACCGTTATATATCACCGATTGTCGGCCGCTGCACAATGTGCAGTGTGCACATTTGTGAGGAATTTATTATCCGGAAGGTGGTCGAAAACTGGGATAAGGGATTTTCGATAGGCGGTAAACGCATGACACGGTCATCTTGTCGACGTCTGTAGAAAACATGCAGGAGCTGTTTCAAAGACTCGAGGCTGAGAGCAACTGCATGGGCCTCGCATTAAACATAGACAATACGAAGATTATGGTAGTAGATCGCGCCGGAAAACTTCCCACTACCACGGTAAAGAGATATACAGTAGTTTGACTCCATAGAAACGGCCGGAACTTGGGAGTGAGTAGATGTGGGCAGATGTGGGTAGAAGTGGGTATATAATCTAGAAGCGGGTGCCACGCAGCGACGGGCGGACGTCGCGATAGTTTTTTGCAAGTATTTAGTGTAATTTACGTTATTTACTTTGGACGTATGTATACATTATATAATAAATTATATAAAATGGCAAAAAATAGCATTCGATATTATGCTGTTTTTGAGGTAAATTAGTATGAAGTTATTATAATATTTATTTTTTATTTTTAAAAGTATTCTGCTGAAGTAAGAGTGCGAGTAAGAGACCGAGTAAGAGTGCGAGTAAGAGTCCGATAAGAGTGCAAGTAAGAAACTGATGAGGATGCGTGTAAGTGTCCGAGTAAGAGTGCGAGTAATAGTCCGAGTAAGAGTGCGATTAAGATTCCGAGTAAGAGTGCGAGTAAGAGACCGAGTAAGAGTGCGAATAAGAGTAAGATTCTGAGTAAGAGTTCGAGTAAGAGTTTAAGTAAGAGTCCGAGTAAGAGTTCGAGTAAGAGTGCGAGTAAGAGTTCGAGTAAGAGTTTGAGTAAGAGTACGAGTAAGAGTCTTGTCTCTTGTCTTGTCTCTTGTCTTGTCTCTTGTCTTGTCTCTTGTCTTGTCTCTTGTCTTGTCTCTTGTCTTGTCTCTTGTCTTGTCTCTTGTCTTGTCTCTTGTCTTGTCTCTTGTCTTGTCTCTTGTCTTGTCTCTTGTCTTGTCTCTTGTCTTGTCTCTTGTCTTGTCTCTTGTCTTGTCTCTTGTCTTGTCTCTTGTCTTGTCTCTTGTCTTGTCTCTTGTCTTGTCTCTTGTCTTGTCTCTTGTCTTGTCTCTTGTCTTGTCTCTTGTCTTGTCTCTTGTCTTGTCTCTTGTCTTGTCTCTTGTCTTGTCTCTTGTCTTGTCTCTTGTCTTGTCTCTTGTCTTGTCTCTTGTCTTGTCTCTTGTCTTGTCTCTTGTCTTGTCTCTTGTCTTGTCTCTTGTCTTGTCTCTTGTCTTGTCTCTTGTCTTGTCTTGTCTTGTCTCTTGTCTTGTCTCTTGTCTTGTCTCTTGTCTTGTCTCTTGTCTTGTCTCTTGTCCTGTCTCTTGTCTTGTCTCTTGTCCTGTCTCTTGTCCTGTCTCTTGTCTTGTCTCTTGTCTTGTCTCTTGTCTTGTCTCTTGTCTTGTCTTGTCTCTTGTCTTGTCTCTTGTATTGTCTCTTGTCTTGTCTCTTGTCTTGTCTCTTGTCTTGTCTTATCTCTTGTCTTGTCTCTTGTCTTGTCTCTTGTCTTGTCTCTTGTCTTGTCTTGTCTTGTCTCTTGTCTTGTCTCTTGTCTTGTCTCTTGTCTTGTCTCTTGTCTTGTCTCTTGTCTTGTCTTGTCTCTTGTCTTGTCTTGTCTCTTGTCTTGTCTCTTGTCTTGTCTCTTGTCTTGTCTTGTCTAGATAGTAGCTTAAGTAAGTAGATGATATGAAATAAGTAGGTACCTACTGTATGCGGGCAGTGGCTGCCCGGCAGCCCTATGACTTGTGCATGTACCGCGAGACTGTAGGTATTTATGTTCAAAAATCACGCTCAGTCAAACTACTGTATATCTCTTTACCGTGCCACTACCAACATAATCCCAGGGGTTGACATTGTGGACCATTATGTGTATCTGGGCGCACAAAATATATACAACGATTGTGCACTGCGCAAGGAGATAAAGAGGTGATAGGTATGGCTAAGGATACCATGAGCCGACTCAATAACATCTGGATGAGAAGGGGTATCCAATGCCACAAAGACCCGGTTGATACGCGCCCTGGTATATCCAATTTTCTTATAAGGGGTGGACACATGGACAATACGAGCTCGAGAGAGACAAAGGATTGATGCTTTCGAGATGTGGAGTTGGAGGCATATGCTACGGATACCGTGGACTGCCAATCGCACCAATGCATCTAATTCTTTCGCAGCTTCATATCCGAACTCCGAACCCGTCTTTCAACTATCTGCCAGCAGATAATACTTACCTATTTCGGCCACATAGTCAGGAGGGGAGACGAGAGGCTTAAAAAGCTGATCTTAGTTTGGAATACGGAAGACAAATGAGCCCGTGGTCGCTCTCCTACCAGATGAGGTGATCAAAAGAAAGGCCTCCCTCTTACCAAGTTTTGCTCGGTGCCGGTCGTCAGGGATACACTGGGTAGGCACCGCACTAGTGGAGACAGATCGTCAGACGAGTCACAACACCAATGTCCATAACCAGTGATGACCACGATTCTCAGCCATGAGGGGAGACTGGAGAGCCGTATAATTAGAAACAGAAAGAAGAGGAACCGCGAGTGTGCTGTGTGAAATCGCCCCAGAGTGGATGATTGATCATGTTTTAATGATAAATATTACAGTTATTCGCAATTTAGTAAGAGTATGTATATTCAGAACATTTTATATACGTTTATCGATCTCAAACATTAGCTTATGTTGAAGAGCGATAGTTACTGAAATGAAATGATTTAAGCCCGCCACACGGAGACAAAAAAGTGCAACGTCCAGAGGCCTTTTTGTTGAATTTATATGTAATGGGCGACTGGTGGCACTTATTGGAGTCTGTTTGCGAGTTCATTTATAGAAAATGAGCACAAAGACAGTATTTTTATAAGATTTCATAGCAATAAAAAAAACCGAAAACACCGAAAAAATCGGTTTTCTGCCCGTATAATAACCGGTTTTTAAATAGGTCGGTTAATCGGTTTTTTCGGTTAACCGAATAATCGGTTGCAAGCCCTAGCCGGGACCCACAGTTTTGCGTGCCTTCCGAAACACGGTAGCGTCCTGGCGAACTTTTTGCCACACACTGAGATTTGAACCCAGGGTCTCCGGATTAAAAGCCGGACGTATGACCACTGGGCCACGGACGCTAATCCGGATAAAAAGCAGCTTATATAATGTGTTCTTCCAGGTTACCAGCTATCTGCATGCCGAGTTTCATCGCAATCAGTTGAGTGATTTTCGTGAAAAAGATGAACAAATATACAGACTCACATTCTAGGTCATTGGGAGGATTTCAATTTCTACTTTGATTTTTTCTTCGGCTGTTTAGAGTGGCGTCACACAACTGTGCATTTGCCAATTATTATTAAGTATATTTGCTATATAAATTATACAAATTGTTTTGTACATATATTTAGTACGCTTGCAATAAATTCAATACAATACTTTTTAATGAGACCAAGAGTTCACAGAAAAGACTAAATGAGACTACATTTAGGCCCGCTAATCTTAAAATATTTTGTGGGGCTAATACCTATATCATATTTTAGTTTTAAAGATAATAACTATGAGTGGCGTCGCACGGTAATTACATTTGCCAGTGCTCAAGTATGTTGAGTGATGTTCCATTTAATGCCTATTTAAAGATTCTAAATATGTTTAATATGCCATAATGTCAGTTTGTACGTAAAATCATATTTTACGGTTTCACCGCGTGTTTAGTAGGTTGTATGACATACAAGTACTGTGCTTGAGTAGTTTTAATGTTTAGAGGTAACGAACATAATATTATATGATGCTTTTTCATTGATAAGTATCCTAAAATCTAAAAGTATAGAAATATTGTCCATATACGATGATTTTTTTTTCGCAATAGCGTTGCACGATTTTTGTGTTTGCCATATTCAATGATTCATTTCAATTAAAATCACTGCTAATTCTAATATATTCTTAAAGTATTAGAAAAGTGGAAAATGTGTTATAATTACTAATATAAGAAATTTCTAAAATACCTATTAATTAATTAAATTTTTATAGCATTTTTTGAGCTTATAAATTATTTCTTACTTTCTTACATATTCGTATTTTACACCAAACCTTTCATTTAGGTATTTAAAACCACTAAAATAGTTAAATATAATGAAAAAATTTCTAAACCGCAAAACGTGTAGCAAATTCACTATTTGAATAGAAAAAAACACAATTTTGCAGCAGATCGCAACTGCAATGCGTCTTCGCTCGCGCCGCGAAATATACTGAACCGTATGAAAACCTCCATGAAAAACCAACTTAAACAGACCTTTTCATACAAAACCAAACACCTTGCTGAGAGCTCTATTTAAACTGGTCAATATTACACAATCAAAAATAAGCTTTATTTCATAAAAAATAGATTCCATTTTCAATAGAATTCGTCATTGTTTGGTTGAAATAAAGAAAACAAAATTCAGTAACGTAAATAATAATTACGAAATTCGAACGTTTCCAATCAATTTCGTAATGTGACAAATTTGGCATTCGACTTTATTTAAAAATGAATCTTATTTTCTTAATATTAAAGGTGATTTTTCTTTGTGGGGAATGGCGATTAAGTCGTTTTAATGTCTGTCAAGTTTAGACACGAAATTGGTAGATTTTGTATGGAAATAAGAGAATCGGGATTTCGTCTGTCGCTAGATTGGGAATGCCTATTTTTGAATTTGGAATGCGCAAAATATTTTTGTTATTGTTTGTTTCTAGAAGATGATAATAAAAGAAGAATCCAATTAAAACTTAGTACTTATATCATAATATTTTATGGAATGTTTTTCACGTGCAGTATTTTTTCATGACGTATTTCATGAACGTACATAATGAAAAAGAAAAAAAGGACGCGTCGATATTATAAAACAAACCTCGACGTTTCGCCGCAGTTAAAAATTGCAAAGTTCATGAAAAACCTAGTACCTAGTATTGCAAATTGCAAATATGCTATACCTATTTAACTGTGTGATGGCACAAGATAGGATATATACCTGTTATATTATTATTTTGTTTGCACTACAGTCTACAGAATTGTAATTAAGTTCCATTTCGTTCGCATACATTCCAAAAAGGGTACGTATCATAATACCTACGGTCGTTTCAACTACGGTTGATATAACTACGGTCGAATCGCCTACTGTTCAAAATGTCTATTGGATGTTTCGCCTACGTTCATAATAACTATTGGTCGAAATCACTATTGGACGATTCGCCTACGGTTCACTCAGCTACGGTCGATTGAGCTATGGTTGATTAAACTATTGGACGATTTGCCTATTTTTGACTGAACTAACGGACGATTCACGTTTTATTTTTAGACCATGTTTCCGGCTGCTAGTCAGGTATGACAGCTAAAAAATACTTGTTTATAGTACAGAATTCAGATAAGTTTTTGATACCTGAATTATTTCTATCTGTAGGTGTGCAGACAGCTTATTATGCCGCTTTTCCATGATGAGGTAGATGAAAGAGGATGCCAAAATGCCTGAAGATGCCATGACACAGGATAAATCATTCAGTAATAAGAAAAATACTCATATCTGGCGCTTCGCCGGCCGCTGCCGCGGCACGCTCGCTTCGCTCGCTCGGCTCGCGCATTGTGGTCACTGTTTAAACCTAACCTAATTAACTGATTTCTGTTTGCCCTGAATACTGTACTAAAAACACGCGTAACAAAGAATTTATAAACCGTAGGTGAGTCGTCCATAGTTGAATTAACCAATATCTCAAATGAACATAAGCTGAATCGTCCATTAGTTCACATGGCCATAGTTTAATCAATCGTAGGCGAGTTGAACCGTAGGCGAGTCGTCCAATATGTGAAATGAACATAGGCGAACCGACCGTAGTTATATCGACCGTAGTTGAAACGACCGTAGGTATTATGATACGTAACCTTCCAAAAAACAAAGTAGCTTTCAACTGTTTAAGAATTGAACCTGGTCGCCAAACAAGATGTTCCTAACACCTACTGGGGGTAGACTTCCTTTACAGGAGGTCGACTAGGTGGGTACCCCAACAGTGCCAGTTATTCTACCGTCTGAGCAGTGATGTGCAAACATTACTGTGCTTCGGTAGGAGGGCACTGTAGCTAGTGACATTACTGGGCTGAAGAGTCTTAACATCTTATGACTCTCAAGTAAGAAGCGTTGGCGCCGTGCACCCAGAATTTTACCTTTGTAAAACACTGGGTGCACTGGTAGCATTGTACTAATTATGGGCAGCTTCTTACTTCGTTGTACAAAAAAAAAAAGGTAGCACTCCGGGAGTGCCGGCAGAAGTGAAAACTTCAATATTAACATTGTATTTAATTATAAGTATAAAAGTACTATCATTTATGAGGTAGAATACAATGTTTATTTATTGCGCTATCGTACACAAATATGACAATTTATATGTTGTTATTTATAATATTATATCGTTATTTATATATTACATTAAATTTTATCTCTCAGAAAAATCAACTTCCATCCATTATTTCGACGACTTTTACACCATCAACAGAGCAGAGCACACTCAGGCACGGTAGAAAGAGTGAGAGATACTAGTTCCTCTCCCTTCCCCTCGATCTTACGCTTTTTCGATCAGCATCACGTGACCCTGACGCGAGTTTTAAAGTTTTTACCCATACAAAAAAGTGCTCAGCGCCGCTAAAGAAGTTTTCACTTCAAAAAACCTATATAAAGACCTATAGAACCTATAGACCCTATAGAAAAGAGGTACTCACGTATGATGATGCGCGGTCAGTCGGTTGGGATCGCTCGCGTTCCGATGTTTCCCGCGACGCGGCGCCTCGCGCTCGCGGTCGCGGCAACTTTCCGCGCGGTTGACTCCTCTAGACACCGGTGCTGATGCACGACTGGAGAAAAAAAATTAAAAATAAGTCTTGAGAAATTTACCTTTTTCCAATTTTTCTTTGCGAAAAATGTTTTCAAAAATATTTTGTTTTTTTTACAATTTTTTATTATATTTACCTTTGAATACCTACTTTAGAGATAGGTAATAGGAAATGAGCTTATAGAGGGCTTTATAATAAAGGGCTTATTAGGCTACAGCTACAATGGAGCACATTTTCAAGTCAATTTTATATTTTTTACTATTTTAATACTCTACCGCTCGGCTCGTTCGCACGCTTTATTTTTTTATCATTATTTAGTTTTGTTATTTAAAGTGAATTTTATTTCTAAATATAATTAATTTATTATCTTCAAACTTCAAATAGCCTCCAATATGAAACATTTCAAAATTGTATTTAGCGCCATCTAGCGACGAGTGGCGGAACTAACCCATACGGAATAATCTGCTGCAATAGTTTCCTTAAAAAGGATACCATAGCACCCTATTAAGTATTTTAACTAAATTTAGATAAAATATTGTATGTATTATTATTTAAATACTATTTTACTATGTATTTTGTAACTTACGTATTATCCTTATCAGATTCCTTAGCCGCCGCGTCGTTAGTATCGACGTCAGCGTCAGGCGCTAGTGTCTCTTCATTCGAACCTTCCCGTTTTGATTCTCCTGCGACATAAAACAAAGTAATTAAAATCAAATCATTACATATATTACGTAATAATAATTATACTGCCTTTATTATTTGAGCTGAAAAAAAATTAATATGAAATTTTCATAACACTAAAATTATAATACTCGTAGCGCCATCTGTCATCGAGTAGCTGAACTTACGTTTAGTTAGTATTTCCTGCGCGGATTTTTCAAATCAATTTAGGAAGAATTTATTACGCTTATTTCTAAGATAATAGGTATTACAGTGTTTTTATATTGAATTTTAATATTGTACAAAATTAAGTAAACTATTAATAATTAAGTCCACGAGCTTATAAAAATAATCATGCGTAGCTCAACTTACTTTTGACCTACATTATATAAACATAAACTAGAATTTTTATAATATTATTTATTTAAGCATTTTCATGTACTTATATTGCTCCCTTTTGAACCGAGTAATAAAGTTTTAAATAAAAAAGCTAAAATTAAAAAACCTTTTGATATATCACATGAGTCTTTAAAAAATCTTATATTCTTTAAAATACATAATAGTTTTTAAAGTAACACACAATGATTATAACATAGTAGGTCTCACATAATAAAGACTATCGGTGACCGCTGCTACACCAATTATAGTTCAATGCCATTTGATAAGCGTTATCTATATGTACCTACAATGACATAATAATACATAGATATCTTATATACTAGTTATTTACTTAGTTCTATTGGTCAAGATTTCATATATCTGAAATATTAAGTACCTATTTAATAAAAAAATATTTTGTAATTTACTTAAGACAAAGATTTTCAGCGATTTTTTGTCTGAACCAATTTGGATAATATTATTCTTTTATTCATTTCACTGAACATCATGTCGGAACACGGTCACAATGCCCGCTTGGCGACACGGTTTTGTCCAGTGGGTGGTAGCTGGTAGCTATAGCCACGGCCAAAGCCTACCAGACTCTAGTATAGCGAGTGGAAAAAACTGCACATAACTTACTCGTATTAAGAATTATTGCCATTATTATTATTAGGAGCCTGTGGTGTCCCACTGCTGGGCAAAGGCCTCCCTACCCTCTCGCCATAGGTCTCTGTCTTGTGCAATAGTGGACCAATCCTTGAGGCGTTTGTCGAGGTCATCACGCCATCTTTTTCTGGGTCTGCCGCGACGCCGTTTCCGAGTTGGTGGCACCGACTCAGTGGTTCTTTTAGCCCAGCACTCATCCGACATCCGGCAGACATGTCCAGCAAATCCCATTTTAGCAAAACGGCTTTCTTGGCAACATCGGTGATTTTAGTTTTTTTCCATTAAACTTTTATATACTACAAACTCACCACCTACCCGTGTAATAATTAATATTTCTCTCTCTGCAAGGTTGTCTGGATGAGATCGCTTTTAGCGATAAGACCGCCAATTGTTACACTTATGTCGTGATTTTGTGTTAAAGTTTTTTGTATGTTCGTAGTGTTTCAATATAAAGTTTTCTATTCTATTCTAAAGACATAGTCGAGTCGGGATTCGAACTCGATGATCCAAAATTACATCTGCACCATACTATTTATACTATATTACAAGCTTTATATTACTTTCACCTGTCTGTTGTCTGTCTGTCTGTCTGTCTGTCTGTCTGTCTGTCTGTAATCAAATCTTACAAGTTTAATTTGACCCACTTCCCGGTTTCCAATTGAGCTGAAAATTTGCATGCGTGTGTAAATCGGATGACAATGCAATATTTTTATGACATCGAGCTGATCTGATGATGGAGCTGGAAGGTGGCCAAAGGAACTCTGTCATAAAACAACGCAACCCCATCGAGTTTGGGCTCATTTGATTCGTCTTGACGAGTACTTTATGATGCAAGATGATAACAATAATTAAAGCTTGTTTTTAAAAAGTATTTTTTAAATTTCACTTGTTTTACCGAGGGTAGACTTTCTTTGCAGGAGGTCGACTAGGTGGATACCCCAACAGTGCCAGTTATTCTACCGCCTGAGCAGTGATGTGCTAACATTACTGTGCTTCGGTAGAAGGGCACTGTAGCTAGTGAAATTACTGAAGAGGGCTGAAGAGTCTTAACATCTTATGACTCTCAAGTAAGAAGTGTTGGCGCAGTGCACTGGGTAGCACTGTACTAATTATGGGCAGCGTTAACTCTTACCATCAGGAGAGCGTCTTGCTCGTCTTCTTACTTCGTTGTATAAAAAAAAATAAAAAATAACCTCTTGGCCTCTTATTTAGTTTAAAAGGGTACATCTTGAGAGGCCCCATATTACACCCTTAGCCAAGTGAAGTCTAGAACATGTTTTCCTCATACAAAAGTAAACAGATGACATACAAGCCATACAAAACCGGTGATGATGTCATACATTAAGGATACTGCAACCGCCTTGAGTTGTATGACTTAATAATTTATTGACCGATGGCCGAGGATTCGTCAATAGAATATATTTATGTACTTACAAGCTGCGCCCAGCGGTTTTACCCGCAGTACTATAGCCTATGTGTTATTCATAAAAAAAAATAATAATATTCCAGGGTCTAAGCTATCTCTACACAAAATTACAGCTCAATTGGTGCTCCCGTTTAGGCGTGAAAGAGTAACAAACATCCTGACATCCAGACATCCATTCTTACAAACTTTCACTTTTATAAAATACTAGCTGCGCCCAACGGTTTTACCCGCTTTTCTATAGCCTATGTGTTATTCTAGGGTCTAAGCTATCTGTATACCAAATTTCAGCTCAATCGATCCACCCGTTTAGGCGTGAAAGAGTAACAAACATCCAGACATCCATTCTTACAAACTTTCAAGTTTATAATATTAGTAAGATGTATTAAAAAAAAAAGTGGACAGACTAAACTCGCGAGACGCACTTTTTATTTAGAACCTAATTTAATTGGTTCAGACATTTTCGAGTAAATTTGCTTGACATTTGGAATATAGATAGGTTTTATGATGTAAACCTTTTTTTATTTTTTAATCCCAGGAAAAATGCGTTACGCATCATCACCCCACGCCGGGGGGCGCGGGGCGGTATGTGGGACTCCCCCGCCAAAGATCCCATCCCAGCTGCGGGGATACCCACTAAAAAACCTGGGGGTGTTCCTGCGGGACGCCATAATGCCGGGGCAACGAGTACGCCGAAGCACTCATCCGCAAGAAAGGATTTTGCCACGCGAGCACAAGCTAGTAATATTTAATTGTGTGTGTTAAACTAAGTTATACAATAAACTTTCTATGATAAAATCTAATTATAATTCAATACCTTTTGCCAGGAAATCCATATTGAAAAGTTGGCAATCGTTATACCTATTGACTCACCCAAACACTTTTGTCATAGTAAAATTATAGCACTACTCTTCAACAATAAAATCTATCTATCCAAAAGTTAATTTATTCTGGAAGAGATCGCTTTGAGCGATAAGACCCATTTGTTATTTATTATTATCAATAATATGTAGTAATCTTACTAATATTATAAAAGTAAAAGTTTGTAAGAATGGATGTCTGGATGTTTGTTACTCTTTCACGCCTAAACGAGTGGACCGATTGAGCTGAAATTTGGTATAGAGATAGCTTAGGCCCAACTCAAACTCAAACTCAAAATTCATTTATTCAAATAGGCTACAATGGAGCACTTTTGCAAGTCAATTTTACATTTTATTTTAATATTCTACCGCTCATTCGCAAGGCACCTCTATGAGAAGAATGAGCAAGAAACTCATAGGGATTGCTTTTTTTAAATATGTGTTTACAATTATTATCTTGGTTACATAATTTATTTACAGGTGGTTGCAGAGGTTTCCAGGCATCTTTGTCTTCTATGTATTGGCTAATTTTATAATAGGCTTTCTTTTGTAATATGTCTTTAACACGGCTTTTGAATTTACCTTCTGTGAGCCCCGTTATTTCATCAGGGATTTTATTATAAAAACGTACACAATTCCCTAAAAATGATTTATGGCTCGTTTTGGACAATCTGAATCGAGGTACAGCTAACTTATTCTTATTTCTAGTATTAAAGCTATGAGTGTCACTATTTAACTTGAATTTATCTAAATTTTTTCTGACATACATAATATTTTCGTAAATGTACAAAGATGGTAGGGTCAGTATATTTATCTCTTTAAAGACCTCTTTTAAAGAGTCTCTTGGGCGCATCTCATAAATGGCACGAATTGCACGTTTTTGCAGTATGAAAATAGTCTCAATATCTGCTGCCGACCCCCACAGTAAAATACCGTATGACATTAGACTATGGAAATATGCAAAGTAGGCCGCAAGGCCCTGGAATAACATAGGCTACAGGTAAAACCGTTGGGCGCAGCTAGTAATTTATAATAATTTCTTTTATGCAACGAAGTAAGAAGACGAGCGACGAGGAAGACGCTCCCCAGATGGTAAGAGATAACGCTGCCCATAATCAATACAGTGCTACCGAGGACTTCACAATGATGTAAAATTCTAGGTACACTGCACCAACGCTTCTTTCTCAAGAGCCATGAGATGTTAAGACTTCAGCCCAGTATTTACTATATAAAATATTTTCTATTCTATGTCGACGAAAACCAGTTAAATGCATGTTTGAATTTTAAGTTTGTGCCTATGTTACTTGCTAATCCTTTCATATTTTTGAAATATTATAATATAAAAATAACAATACATCTATTATGATTAAAATTTGTATAGTTTGTGAAAAATATTAGCTAGAATTTTTTATTTTAAGAAAATTATAACGACGTAAAATCGTCACTTAGTCGGTTTTCGCAATAAATCCTCGATATGGAATTGATAACCTCAAAAGGGATTTAAAAGTCGATAAAACAAAACCATTTAAGCTGACGACAGACAGAGGCGAAACGGAGCGGTAAAGCGGTCGCGATCTTCATTTGTTCCTGCCCGCGTTCGCTTTATTACAAGCTTTTATTTACTTTCACCTGTCTGTTGTCTGTCTGTCGGTCTGTCTGTAAATCTTGCAACTTTAATTTGGCTCACTTCCCGGTATCCGATTGAACTGAAATTTTGCATGCCTGTATAAATCGGATGGCAATGCAATATTTTTATGACATCGAGCTGATCTGATAATGGAGCTGGAAAATGGGCATAGGAACGCCTTAATTAAACGATGCAACCCCATCGAGTTTGGGCTCATTTGATTCGTCTTGACGAGTACTTCATGGTAGTAATAATAAAAGCTTGTTTTTAAAAAGATTTTTTAAAATTTCACTTGTATTTGACAGGTTACGTACAAATTCGAACATTACAAAAATTCCGTTCCGCACCGCGTCCGCTTTCGCGCCTGTGTGTGACGTCATCTTTAGCGACACGAACCTACTAAAGCTTACGTCACACTAAGCCGGTAAGGCGAACGCGATCCGGGGCGTAATTTTTGTAATGTTCTAGTTTGTATGTAACCTGTCACTTATAAAGCGAACGCCGGCAGGAACATAATGAAGATCGCAACCGCTTTACCGTTCCGTCCCGCCTCAGTGTGACGTAAGCTTAAGTATACTATAATATTATTATCTTTTTATCTCTTATCTGATTTTACCTTTTTCATGTTTCCTTTATCCATGTGAGGTTTGCCTCGGTTTGTTATTATGCATTATTTCTATAAATTATGGCTTCCTATGTACTTTATATCCTGGTTTATTATCCTTGGGCCTTTCTAACCAACACGCGAAATGAGGAGGTTTTATGAATCCTACTAATCTATGTTCTGGGGTAGACTTCTTTTGCGGGAGGTGGCCAACAGTGCCAGTAATTCTACCGCCTGAGCAGTGATGTGCAAACATTACTGTAGCTAGTGACATAACTGACCTGAGTCGTTAACTCTTGAGTAAGAAGCGTTGGTGCAGTGCACCTAGATTTTACATAATTGTGTAAGCCCTGGTTGGCACTGTACTGATTAAGGGCAGCGTTATATTGTAGTTTTAATTGCTATATATAACCTACCGAAAAAAACACACTAAAACTATTAACACTAAATATTAAATAATAACTGTTGTGATGGATTTCCGCAAAGTAACGCCTAGTTCCATTAATTATTAATAATTCTCATTAAATAAGTAACGTTCACGTTTAGTTTCCTTTGAATAGTTTTCGAAAATTCCTGCCAAGTGTGGCTGGCCTATAAGCAAAGTCTATTGAACAAATACGCTATTCAAGATGCCAATAATATACATTACTGTCTGTCTGTAGACATTCCAGCCACGGTCAATGGGGCGTTAGTGTCTATAAATAATAATTACTTAGTCCTGACTGACGGAATGTTTAAACACTGGCTTATGCAGTTATCGTGTGACGCCATAGAACATATGAAAATTTACGCTTCATTTGGGTTGGCCACTCAACCTATTGTGATTTTACTCTGACAGTATATAAAGTCTACCTATTTTTTTGGAGTATGTACAAACTTTTATAATAGGTAATACATAATAAAATAATTTTTAAAATTTCTAACTACTTTTCACTCGTTGCCACAAAAAAATAAAATCGGCCAAATAAAACGCCATAATTTAACAAGACATACCTTCATTTATCCTATTAAATGTTACGTATAATACTCATTTGGCATAACTTTTTAAGCATATTATTTTTAAGCATACCTACTATTCTAAACCTTATTAAAAAAAAAACATTAGTACAAAATATGTCGTGGTAATATTTACTACGACTTATAAATAGGAGTGGTATATTATTAATTGCTAAAAAACTGATTAATAACAATAATATTGAGGACTTAGATAAGATAAATACTATCTAGATACTTATTTACAACGAGGTGGTCGAATTGCACCAATTTCACTGTTATTGATTTATTATTATTTATTTATTTTATTATTCAGCACAACGCTAGGACTAACTTAATGCTAAAGTAGCATTTTCTACCAGTTGACCTGTTCCTGGAGAAAATCACGTTCCGGATTCGTTCTGGATTTCACGCAAGGGAAAAAATCTTACTGATATTATAAACGTAAAAGTTTGTAAGAATAGATGTCTGGATGTCAGGATGTTTGTTACTCTTTCACACCTAGACAGGCGGACCGATTGAGCTGAAATTTTGTATAGAGATAGCTTAGAACCTGGAATAACACAGGCTACAATAGCACTGCGGGTAAAACCGCTGTGCGTATGTAGTCAAAATATATACTGGTGGCTTCGGCCGTGGCTAGTTACCACCCACAGGACAAAACCGTGTCGCCAAGCGGGCATTGTGACCGTGTTCCGACATGATGTTCAGTGAAGCCAGGGAGGGATTTATCCCGCCTTCTAGGTTTAGTCTTTTAGACTGATCTATCAACGGACAGCCCAAATCAATTAACGAATCAGGTTGAAATTTAGATTACATTTTGAGATTACAGGTTGAGATTTTCGCAACGTAAACCACCGGTAAGGATTTTGCCATGCGGGCAAAGTTGCGAGCTTGTTTTTTTACAAGCTTTTATTTACTTTCACCTGTCTGTTGTCTGTCTGTCCGTCTGTTACCAATGGAAGTTTAATTTGATCCACTTCCCGATTTCTGAGTGAAATTTGGCACGTATGTATAAATCGGATGACCATGCAATATTATTATGACATGGAGCTGATCTGATGATGAATCCCTAAAGAGGCTATAGGAACTTCGTAATTAAACGACGCAACCCCATCGAGTTTGGGCTCATTTGATTCCGTCTTGACGAGTGCTTTGGTGCTAGATGGTAATAATAATAAAAACTTGTTATAAAAAGTTTTTTTTTTAATTTTACTTGTTTTATAATTAGTTGGTGCCACACACAAGAATGTAAAGCTAAACGTTTCGTTTGACCATCGTTAATTTGCTGTTTAACAGCCATTTTACGACGTGTATGTCGAATTACATTCACCGCGTGATTCGTAACGCAGCTGAAAACATACGTCGTTGTGAGACCCATTTGAAGGTTAACTTATTACTAAACATCGCATTATTACTTGTTTTCACGATTTAGAAAAGACCATTTAGTATAAACTCCAACAGAACAGGTTACCCTACTTACACTGTCAGAGTCAACTCACAATTTACAGGTTGTGTGGCTAACCTATATGTTGCAGTTTCAGGTCGCCGAGATTACTACTGTGCCTGCAACATGACCTAACGACTGCCTCCTACATATCTTATAGAACAGCCGGGACCCACAGTTTTACGTGCCTTCCGAAACACGGTAGCGTCCAGGCGAAAATCTTTGCCACACTGAGATTAGAGATTAGAACTCAGGACCTCCGGCTTACAAGCCGGACCAACGATCACTGGATCACAGACGCTATATTATATTTAAATATGTACTTGTGTCTCCTTATACACCTTTGTAACCACCGTCGGTCTATTCGAGTCTTTCCTTTCACTGCTTGGTTGTCTGGAAGAGATCGCTATTAGCGATAAGACCGCCAATTGTAACACTTCTTCTTGTGTAATCTTAGTTCTAAGCTTAATTCATTGTATTTGTGGTGTGCAATAAAGAGTTTTCTATTCTATTTTATATTATCCTCCATGTCCCGCGCGAAAATCATAATATTATAGTAATATAATAATTAATCATTGAGAGGGCACTGTAGCTAAAGATGACAAGGCTGAAGTCATAACATATCTTTTGACTCCTTTGGCTTTAAGAGACTTAATGCAGTAAGCATAGAATTTTACATCATTATGAAATTCTGAGTGAGACTACTGATTATGGGCAGCGTTATTTCTTACCATCGAATGAGTGTCTTGCTCGTCTTCTTAGTTCTTTCACGAATATAAATAAATTGACTTGGCTATGATTAAGAAAGAATTAAAATGAACAGCTGTATTTTAAATTTAAGAAAACGTAGACCAAGAAAATTAGGTCAAACGTCCATTATAGATAGAAACGTTAATCAATAAAATAAATCAGTTGAACTGAATATTTTCGCAATCTAGGTCACGGTGGAATGAAATCATAGTTGTAATTGAGACGTAAAAGTTAAATAATATAAACACACATACACACACACACATACATACATACATATGTAAAAAAAGAAAAATCCAACCGATATTGAGCTATTTTTGGAGACGACAACCCTCTGATTATGAAGAGCGGTTACCATCTTACTTATATTATAAAAGTGAAAGTTTGTAAGAATGTCTGGATGTATGTTTGTTACTCTTTTACGCCTAAACGGGTGGGCCGATTGAGCTGAAATTTTGTTTAGAGATAGCTTAGACCCTAGAATAACACATAGGCCACATAAGTACTGCGAGTAACACCGCTGGGCGCAGCTAGTATTATAAACGTGTAAGTTTGTAAGAATGTATGGATGTATGTTTGTTACTCTTTCACGCCTAAACGGGTGGTCCGATGGAGCTGAAATTTGGTATAGGGATAGCTTAGACCCTAGAAAAACACATAGGCTACAGTAAAGCGGGTAAAACACTTGGGCGCAGCTAGATAATTATATTATTGTCGGTCAAGTAGGGAATTTGTTAACATGCTTTACAGATTGAGCAACTATCATTTCAGAAAGTGGAACTGGCATTAACTAGCTTTTTTATGCATCTATGATCACTGCCTAACTTAATTGGTAGTCTGTCTATTTGAGGCCAGTCCGATAGTTCCATATAGCTATATATAAAGGCCTTAACGTCTTTGCAGACGATGAAAACAATGACTGTGAAGATTATTTTAAGTTGTATAGCTATGGCATTAAGATATGTGTGATATCATGTGTTTATGAGCTAGTTGTCAAAACGTTGCCAGTGCAACTAGTTGCGCTTGCTAGTTGCTGCAATAATTGCTTAGTCTGAAAAAAGCCTAAAGATTCTGGTGTAATAACAAATAAAAGAAAGTTGACTTACCCCAAGGTCCAAACCAAGAGTTCTGTTTAGAAGCCACATCAGAATTCTTCTTTTTCATCAAAGGAGTTTGATCCACAATACTCGCTTGTCTACTTCTGCCCAAAGAAGGAGTCTTTCCATTCTTCTTCTTTGCTTTCTTCAATGTCCCACTGTGAGACTTCCTTAAAGTATTCACTTTTAAGGACTGACTCTTCCCTCTCACTTTACTCTTACTTCTAGAAGTCTGTCTGCTCAACCTTCTCCTATGTTCTGTAATAGGTCTTGGATTTGTCACTGGTTCATCCTCTGAGTCCGTTTCCACTGGAGGCTTGACTGGTTTAACTTCTTCTATCGAAGCATACCTTTGTTCTCCTTCTAGAAACTGCTTAGTAAAGGTTAGAATCTCAAAAGTTGATAGAATCTTGGTCACATCTTCTGGCACCACTTCGACTGGTTTCAAAGAAGTAGGAGTCTTCTTCCTTCGAAGGAAATTGAAGGAACTGACAGAGGAACCTTTGCTCGTTTTCCTCGTTTTAGGAGCATCTGTGTTACTGCTCTTTCTACTGCTGTTCTGACTTTTGTCTTCTTTTTTACTGTTCTTCCTCATCTGATCAAGGAAATTCGTGGATCCATGGATGGACTCACGATCTTCTTCACTCCAAAGACTTTCCCTTGACTTTTTCTTGTCGGAGGATTTCTCTAGTTCTTTTTTTGCTGCTTCGATCCATTCGTCTCCCAAGTTTTTGACCATTTCTAGCGGGTTAGAAAGAGACATTGCTTTTCTGTGTGTCTTTTTGAACTTGTTGTCTCCCTCTTCGTCTGTGACAGCTAGTTTTAAGGACTCCTTGCTGATGGTAGGTGTTCTAAGTCTGGGGAGAGCGTCATCACTGGCTGATATGGTGTCACTGTGGCCATCGGCTGATTCGTACAATGACTCGTCACTTTCATCCCGGCGCTCTGTTGAAAGTGTTATAACTCAGTATTTTTGTTCATTTTTGGGTGTGCCTTGCCATTTTTCCTTTGTGATTTGTAGTTGTAAGAGTCAGGTTAAGTTTTTTATCAGAAAAATAGTAGTTTAGAGTACAGTTGAACGATAGTCAAATATGTAGAAGTTGGTTGTCTAAAATAGTCTAATTATTTAATTTATTATACTTACGTACTATATACGTGATATTTTGAAACTTAACTAAATAACAAGTGTCTGACCATGATTTTACACTCACAAGTTAGTAACTTAAGTGTCAAATAATTATCTAACTTGAGACACTGTAGGTATTATTTGATAAATGATTATTTAAATTCAAAGTTAGATAAACAGTTAAACTAACTTCTTGTATTAAGTCATCATCATCAATCACAATCAAACAGACAAAAACTCAGATTGTACGAGTAGTAACGACAAATTAATTCAAGCACTCGTATGTCGAGATAAAACGCAAAAACTGACGTTAATTAGTATTTCCATACAATGATGGTGTAAAGACGGTTACATGAGATATAGAATTAAGGATTTTAGAATTAATTTGGGTAAAGAAGTTAGTTAATTAGCTTTGCTTTTGCTTTTTTTTAGATTATCACACAAATTTTAGTTTAAATTAACGTGCAAAAATTTTGACTTTCATTTCATATTGAAAACCATAAATTGATTACAGTAAAAACAATATTAAATACATTTAAAAAAGTTATTCTTGGTTACGATTTTTTATTTTAAAATGTTAACACTTAGTATTAACCAGTTTAAATCATAAATATTGTATGTATATTAGGTTTTAAAAGTAATATTTTAACCATTTCATGTGTAAACATCTTTAAAACCCACCCATAACAATACAATGATACTTTCTCATAACTTGTCTGTCTGTAAATGGACAGAATTATGTATAAATACGCAACTAGTGGAGGCGAAAGTGAACTTTCAAAATTGATGTTCTTTTGTTTAACTTATTTTAATTAGTTATCTGACTTATTATTTATCTCATTGTATGACAATTTTTTTGCAGGATCGTTTTTCGTAATTTTATGACTCATGACAATTGGTAATTGTCGCGTCGATATATTCAATGATTTGCATAGAAATTTAAGATAATTTTTCTTTCATATTTTTCGTTTATGATTTTGAAATTACTTTCCATTCTATATATATTTTTACGTTTTTTTAGAAAGCTTTGGATATATTTTATATCGGTGGGCGTAAGTTCCTGTCATATTGATCTATGGATCTTTTTAATGATTTCAAGCTTTAAAACATAAAAAATATTATAGTAAATTATGTAGGTAGGTACCTGCTGGTACCTATCTAAATTGTAAGATACTTTAATTTTTAACAAAAAAATACTATATTATTACGAAAGTCCTCGCTTTTATTTTTAATAGATATTCCTATGTTTAAGTTATAACAACTTTATATTAAAAAGTTTTCTTTGATGTTATTTTGGCTAACAACTCTTATCTGTTAATTAAGTAAAGATTAAGTGTTGCTTAACTTTAAAGTTATCTTACGTAACTTAGATAAGCAGGTGTTATTAAAAACGTTTATTGTGCTATAAATAACCGTTAATTACTTTAAATATTTGCTTTTTTGTAACGTTCCCAGAGCTTTTGTTTAATATTGTATAAATTAGTTTTTAACTTTAACAATAGCATAATAAATTTATGAAAAATAAAATTATTCCAATTATGACATAATATTTAATGTTATGTTTATTTTGTTATAATAAGTAGGTATATAGTACATTTTACTTATTATCTTTTTTGTTTTACTATATGAAAAATCTAAGATTTCCATACAAAATCATAGCAACAATTTTTAATTTCTTTGACGTAAAATTTTATTTTTAAATGTATTATAATGATATTACAACTAATCAGTACCGTATAAATATGAATTTAGAAAATCCTGGTACACATTAATTTTTAATAAAATAATATTAAAATAAGTTCAAAGACCCCAGACCGGATATCGTCATCCTAAAGTAAAATACCGCTAAGTGAAGAATTGAAGAAATTGTGCAAAAAGAGAAGGGATGTGGCATATGCTGTGAACCAAAAAAATGTATTTTTTTTGTTAGTCTAGCTGTAGATAGATAGTTAGCTGTAAAATGTTTCATAAGTACATATTTATTTACCTTGTATCAAATTTATGTCGTCACAATAAAAAATCAACCTCTAGCGTTTTCAATTAGTGACGAACGTAATTTACATATGTATCTATAGATAGGGCTGCTCTGAACTTTGTAATGGAAACATGTCCTTTCTTTCAAATATTTTTTGTTTACACTTAAGATTAAGCAACAGTGACCGACTACAATTGAGATTAGCCGGCTAAACATAGATTAGATTAGCCGGCTAAAAATAGATGAGAATAGCCGGCTAAACATAGATGCTTTTGCCGTGTCATACACATGTCAGAAAGGTAAATCGAATTGCTATTATTTTATTAATAGGGTTAAAAAGGTACTTTTACGCCCGCAATAACATTAATCAGCAATCAGCACACACAGCACCCCTTTACGTAAGTTCCTTAACTTTTCGCACAGTAACTTTTGATACGTCACTTCTAAATATAAAATGGCGGTTGAATGGGATCTGCGCGTGAGTCACTCTCATCATTATTCACGGGAAGTGCCCGAGTACCACGTGGTGGATAAATTATTCCGATATAACATAAAATTCAATTTAAAATTTCGGAAGTTTTGTTTGTAGATGAGGGTTTGAAGTTAAAAAGTATACGATTAGATATTTTTATAAGTGTATGGTAAAAACTAATAGTAGTAGATACTTTACTAAAAAAGTTTTTTTTGTTTGTATTTATTTTTAATTATTTTTACGTTGTATTAATTTTTGTATGTACCTATATAAGTATGTTTTAAAAATATTTAATCTTAACCAAAAATTTTATCTAAAATATACTACACCTATAGGTATTTTTTTATTGGCATTAATTTCTTTTTTTGCAATTAAACGCTCTTTTACTTTATGTTTGTTTTGTATACCTATTTTATTACAATTTTCTAGTATACTTCAAATATATTTTCTAATTTAATAATTAACAATTTTACTAACATTTTTAGTATTTTGTGTTCCATAACAAAGTAAAACAAAACATTCTATTTTCATTTCCTGATTAGCATTTATGACATGAAAACAAGCTTTCGTGTCTAACTTTCATATTTTAATTTTCATAATTGACCCTCCTTGACCTAAATAACTAAAAAGTAGATAAATATACTATGTAACAGTACCTACCTATATTATTATTGTTTTTATGATATTTGCGGCCTAGTTTTGTTTATAGGAGTTTTATTATTTTAAGTTTGTTTACTACTTATAGTAAATTATGCTAAAAAAAAGCATTTCGTATTTTTACGCATTATTTTATTTTTAAATTTTCGGTAATAATTATTAAACTTATTATCCCATTATTGTGGCTATTTTAAATGTTGATTATTATTATATAAAATTTAGTTAAATGACTTAGTTGAATTCAATATATTAAAATTATCTACTTAAATTTTTAATTAGCAACAATAGTCATTAAATGCGTAAACATCAGTTTTCTTCTTTGTTGGAAAAATGGCAACTGGCAACACACACTTGTTTTTTTTTTACAAATATTTTTCAAAATACATACCCAAAGAGCTTTTCATATCAAGAATATCAGAGTATCTCCGTCTCTCTTTATCGCTCTCAGTCGATGTTTCCCTCTCGCTCGATTCCCTCGTAGGTTTCAACAAAGAAGGTTTTTTCCTTCTCAACTTACTGACGACTCCATTTTCTTTCTCTATGCTTTTTTCCGAAACTGGTTTCGGATCTCTCTTAAACCACATCATCTGTACTACCATTTAAATAACACTTTTATTAAGAAAAACCGTTATTTATGCTAATAAATAACGTTTAAATCACAATTCTTGTCACTGTTTTAAACGTCAACAGCATGCTTTTTATTATGCTTTTTTGTAACTACACATGCTATTTAACAATCAAATTATAAATCACTGCTTTTTCAACGTCACTGTTTACATGCTTTTTTAAAAATTTATTTTGTCACATCACTTTAAGCATGCTATTTGTAACGTCATTTTTGCACTAAAAATAGCAGTTTCCGATTTTTGGCACATTAACCTGTAAAATGGCAATATAAATGACGTTTTTGGCAAAGTTGTGGATGTATCGAGTATAAATATAGATTGTCGCTCCATTTAAAAGATTCAAACGTTACTGTATCTTATAATATGTATAGAATACTAAAATAATCAGAGTATGGCAGACATCGCGGAGCCTAAAACGAATCGAAGATCTGCTAATTGCATGAGTAGTTATAAGAAAGTCTATTAAAAATTATCAGACGAATTGAATGAAATCTTATCTATTCTGTTTTTTTTTTCCAAGACTAGCAGCACCCGGTTGATTTGTCTCCTAATAAGACAATCCTATTTCGTAGCAAAACGATATAATTTATAGTAGGTTATAAAACAAAATCCGAAATTTACTGTGTTTTTAACCCCCGACGCAAAAACGACGGGGTGTTATAAGTTTGACGTGTCTGCCTGTCTGTCTGTCTGTCTGTGTGTGTGTGTGTATGTGTCTGTCTGTGGCATCGTAGCTCCCAAACGGATGAACGGATTTTGATTTTGTTTTTTTTGTTTGAAAGTAGAGTTAGTCGAGAGTGTTCTTAGCCATGTTTGGTGGAAATCGGTCCAAGATGGCCGCCGCTACAAAATGGCGGATTACTTTTTTTCTTCCACGACCCCCTCAATATGGGTATCAAATGAAAAGGCTTAACGAGTAGATTACAGTCCCCCTATATAAAATTTAAAATCCAAGATGGCCGCCATACAAAAAATGGTGAAATACGTATTGCGTTGGGGGTTTTTTAAATTTTTGATTTAATTCACTTGTTAGTCAATTAAATGTATTAAAATACACAACACATGCTGAATATTTAAAAAACTGAGTTGCATTTGATTTCGTACTGGACCCTACAGTTTCAGTATTTTTTCAATTTTTTAATCAAAAATTTGTAAAAATGGTAAACGCGACTAGATATGAATTTGGTTTTGAATAACGACCCAAGTTTGATCAGGACTTAGTAGATATTTGGATGTTGTTACAATAAACAAAAATTATTAAATATTAAGTAAACAAAATTCTCAAACCCGTTTTTCCGAAAATAATCTCATAAGACGGCCCATTTATTCAAAACTTGAGGTAAATGGATGTAACGAGGGCAACACTAATCCGACACAGATGTCAAACGACGGAAGTGTCAGTAAACGGTGTTGCCAGGTGGGGAGTTAAATTACTTAATTAAGGGTAATTATTTTAATATGTTTAAATTTTTTGTTGGACACATATTTTATAAATACACAGTTTTTTTTAATGAGTGAACATAATTTGGTTTTGTTTTTTCATCTTCTCTTTATTCGACAGTTGTTTTTCGAATGGAATCCCCAATCAAAACAGAAAAAATTCTAAATCGTTTTATTTTTAAGTTGTCCTAGGTAATAAAATATTTTTACTCAGTTGGTTTAAGGCGGGGCTTTACGAGCAGATTAGGTATTTAGTGCGGGCAAAAGTTGCTCAGAACGCCCGTTGGAAACGTGTGGCGTACGCTTATCGTAAAACGTGCGCGGTCATTGACCCTTGGTGATTGATTCTTTGCATGTAGTTAGCACACACACATTCACAAACACGTCAAACTTATAAAACCCCGTCGATTTTGCGTCGGGGGTTACAATGTGCTAAAATTTTTGGACAAGATCGAAAAAATGAGACACGAGATAAATATTATAGATACACGTATTTTTTGTTGAAAAAAAAAACAAAATTAGATTACATTTAATTGATTAGATTAGATTAATTAAATTGGACCAATTAATTAAATTAAATTAAAACAATAATTCAGATAAATTCAGAAAAAATCTGATAAATTAAGATAAATTGAGAAAAATCTGATAAATTCAAATAAATTCTAAAAAAAGTCTGATAAATTCTGAAAAAATCTGGTAAATTCAGATAAATTTAAAAAAATCAGATAAATTCGAAAAAAAATCAGATAAATTTTGAAAAAATCTGGTTAATTCTGATAAAATCAGATAAATTCGAAAAAAAATCAGATAAATTTTGAAAAAATCTGGTTAATTCTGATAAAATCAGATAAATTCGAAAAAAAATTAGAAAAATTCTGATAAATTCAGATAAATTCGAAAAAAATCTGATTAATTCTGAAAAAATCTGGTAAATTCAGATAAATTAAAAAAAATCAGATAAATTCGAAAAAAAATCAGATAAATTCGAAAATAAATCAAATAAATTCTGAAAAAATCTGGTTAATTCTGATAAATTCAGATAAAATCAGATTAATTCAGATAAAATTAGATAAATTCTGAAAAATTCAGATAAAATCAGATAAAATCAGATAAATTAAAAAAATCAGATAAATTCGAAAAAAAAAACAGATAAATTCGAAAATAAATAAAATAAATTCTGAAAAAATGTGGTAAATTCTGATAAATTCAGATAAAATCAGATAAATTCAGATAAATTCTGAAAAATTCTGATAAATTCAGATAAAATCAGATAAATTCGAAAAAATCATTTTTTTCGAATTTATTTGATTTTTTCGAATTTATCTGATTTTATCTGAATTAATCAGATTTTTTCAGAATTTATCTGATGAATTTTCGAATTTATCTGATTTTTTCGAATTTATCTGAATTTATCAGAATTTTTCTATTTTTTTTTTCGAATTTATTTGATTTTTTCGAATTTATCTGATTTTATCAGAATTTTCAGAATTAACCAGATTTTTTCAGAATTTATCTGATTTATTTTCGAATTTATCTGATTTTTTCGAATTTATCTGATTTTATCAGAATTTTTCAGAATTTATCTGAATTTTTTCGAATTTATTTGATTTTTTCGAATTAATCTGAATTTATCAGATTTTTCAGAATTTATCTGATTTTTTTTCGAATTTATCTGATTTTTTTAAATTTATTTGAATTTTTCGTATTTATCAGAATTTTTCAGAATTTATCTGATGAATTTTCGAATTTATCTGATGAATTTTCGAATTTATCTGATTTTTTCGAATTTATCTGATTTAATCAGAATTTTTCAGAATTTATCTGATTTTTTTTCGAATTTATTTGATTTTTTCGAATTTATCTGATTTTATCTGAATTAATCAGATTTTTTCAGAATTTATCTGATGAATTTTCGAATTTATCTGATTTTTTCGAATTTATCTGAATTTATCAGAATTTTTCTATTTTTTTTTTCGCATTTATCTGATTTTTTCGAATTTATCTGATTTTTTTTCGAATTTATCTGATTTTTTAAATTTATTTGATTTTTTCGTATTTATCAGAATTTTTCAGAATTTATCTGAATTTTTTTCGCATTTATCTGATTTTTTCGAATTTATCTGATATAATCAGAATTTTTCAGAATTTATCTGAATTTTTTTTCGAATTTATTTGATTTTTTCGAATTTATCTGATTTTATCTGAATTTATCAGATTTTTTCAGAATTTATCTGATGAATTTTCGAATTTATCTGATTTTTTCGAATTTATCTGAATTTATCAGAATTTTTCTATTTTTTTTTTCGCATTTATCTGATTTTTTCGAATTTATCTGATTTTATCTGAATTTATCAGAATTTATCAGATTTTTTTTCTAATTTATCTGATTTTATCTGATTTTTTTTTATTTATTTGATTTTTTCGAATTTATCTGAATTTATCAGAATTTATCTGATGAATTTTCGAATTTATCTGATTTTTTCGAATTTATCTGAATTTATCAGAATTTTTCTAATTTTTTTTCGAATTTATCTGATTATTTCGAATTTATCAGAATTTTTCAGAATTTATCTGATTTTTTTTCGAATTTATCTGATTTTATTTTAAATTAGTTCAATCTAATTTAATAATTAGTTTATATTAATATTTAATGTGAATTAATTTAATCGTATTTAATAATTAATTCATATTAATATTTAATTTAAATTAATTTAATCTAATTAAATTATTAACTTATAATAATATTTAATTTAAATTAATTTAATCTAATTTATTTTATATAGTACGTGTGTGTTATATTTTTTAATAATCGACTAGAAGGACAAAATAAAGATTATAATATTTATTATCTAATTACAAATAAATTAAACCCCCTACACGCTTCTGAGATTTGGAAATTCACAATATATGTAAGTACTCCTAAATAATTCAAACGCGCGTGTGTAATCGTAGTGGAGGTGAGATCGAAGTGCACAGGTCCGACGCTGACAGTGGTCACCGGCGTTCTGAGTGCGTGCGGTAATGCTCCGTGGGAATTAAAATTCAATTAAAAATCATTAAATAAACTTATCGATAAAATACCTATATATAGCCATCCGTTTGAATGTTATGTATCAAATAAAGTACTCTAAATGTTTATTTTTGTCCTAGTTTTACAAATATTTAAATGGAAGGAAGAAAATTAGGCATATTTAAAAAAAATAAAACTATCGAGAAAAAAAACAATTATCATGTTTCTGTTAATTAAGATCTCTTGTTCAAAGATTGAAGTTACACATACTAAAATATAAAGTAGTAGATCTTCTTAAAAGTTTGCTATATTAGGCTTTGAAAAACATACATTTCACTTACCATAGCGCCTTAACTCATTTGTAATCAGCAAAAGTGCATAGTTTTAAATATATTTTAGAGATGAACTAACGCATTTTAAGAAAATATCAAAATAAACTTAGAGCTCTAAGTTCCCTTTTTCCAAGAAAAGTCACGCGCCAAAGTCAGTAAAAGTAGAACTTAGTACGTGACAAAATGCAGTTTCTAAAATTATTTCCCAGAATCTTAGTTCCTAAAACATCTTCCACAAACGGTAGTGATGGAGATTTTAAGAATAATTATGATGTAACTAGATGGGATCAGCGCTGTGAATTGAATTTAAAATAACCACGGAGGGATTAATCCCGCCTTTTGCGTTTAGTTTGTTACCATGTCGCTCAGCGAGCAATGGAGCGGGCAATGCTTGGAGTTTCTCTGAAGGATATGATTCGTAATGAGGTTATTCGACAGAGGACCAAAGTTACCGACATAGCCCAAAGAGTGAGCAAGCTGAAGTGGCAGTGGGTTGGTCACAACGTGCGCAGAACCGACAACCGCTGGAGCAGACGAGTTTTGGAGTGGAGACCACGCTTAGGTAAACGTAGTGTAGGACCCCTTGCGACCAGGTGGAGTGACGACCTGAAGAAGATGGCTGGCAGAGACTGGATGAGAAGAGCTGAGGACCGGGCTCAGTGGCGCGTATTAGGAAAGGCCTATGTCCAGCAGTGGAAGAGTACGGGCTGATGATGATGTTACCATTTAGACAACATTCCAGTTAGACACTGAAATATGGACAAAAGATTCCAAAATAAAATTTAATAAAAAAAAATCTGTTTTAAATATAATTGCTGCTATTTATGACAAGAGAGATCAGAGTTTAGAGTTGTTAATATGCACATTTTTTATAAAATTCTGCATAAAATCAGTGTTGCCAGTGTAACATTTCCCCATTCGTTCAAAAATGTCCCAATTCGTTCCCTAGCACAAACAGTTCGTACAGATCATTTTGTCCCTGTATCTATATTAAGGACAGGATGCGTTTCCTAATTCTGTGCCGAAGGGACGCCGACATAATGACGGAAACGGAAAACTATTTTAGGCAAAGAGTTTCTATGAACAAAAGATATATACTTATGTATCTTATTAGTTTAGAAATTGTGAAAAACACAATTGTAGCTAAATACTACTGACATTATTAATGTTGTCATAATAGCAGTATATTTTTGTGTCCAACAAATAAGTACCTATGTAGATTATGTTACTATTATTGTAAACGTTAAAGTTTATAGGAATGTATGGATGTTTGTTACTCTTTCACGCCTAAACGGGTGGATCGATTGAGCTGAAAGTTGGTATAGAGGTAGCTTAGACCCTGGAATAACACATAGGCTACATGTACAGCGTGTAAAACCGCTGGGCGCAGCTAGTTATTAAATATTGGAAATCTCAGTATTTTTATGGAGTCGTGACGTCACTCGTTGAGATCTCACTAAACAAACATTATCACACCACAAACCCATGTGAATAGCAATATTCTCCTCTCCCTGCACGGATGTCTGGAAGAGATCGCTTTTAACGAAAAGACCGCCAATTGTAACACATAGATTATAATATTGTGTTTTATTTTAAGTTTTTTCTGTATATTTTTCTGTGTTCCAATAAAGAGTTATCTATCTATCTATCTCGTTCGAATATTTTGTACTAGATTGTGACGTAAGCGCCTCCCCACCCGTAAATTTATAAGCATTAGGCATATTCCCGTAGAATATCTTTAATAGAATCTTTTTAACATAATATCATGTATTCAAAAATCTCAGGCGTCTTCGAGTAATCACACTCACAAAAATATATTAATTATGTATTTTTAAAATGTGTTTATATGATAAATTTTCTTAAAACACCGGTTTACCCATGTTGTTTATTACAATTAGTATCTTTTATAGTTTAGTTATAAATTACAGGACATTATGGCTGATGACTAATGCAGCTTTATTTTATGATTGATTCGTCACGAGGTGAAAACACGTGATTAGTAACTATAGTAAATATTTAAGGAAATCATATTGCAATTTAATATATTGCCTGCATTAAATGTCAATATTATTATCATTACATAGTATAAAGCTAAGTCACTGCTCGCTGTCTGTCTGTTTGTTCTTGTGTACCTATGCTTAATGCTTAGATTTTTAAATGAATGGATTTAACGGATTTTACAAGTTTTTATTTACTTTCACATGTCTGTTGTCTGTCTGTAATCAAATCTTGTAAGTTTAATTTAATCCACTTCCCGATTACTGATTGAGCTGAAATTTTGCATGCATGTATAAATCGGATGACAATGCAATATTATTATGACATGGAGCTGATCTAGTGATGGAGCAGAAAGGTGGCCATAAGAACTTCGTAATTAAACGACGCAACCCCATCGAGTTTAGGCTCATTTGATTCGTCTAGACGAGTAATTTGGCGCTAGATGGTAATAATGATAAAAACTTGTTTTTAAAATTTCACTTGTTACCATCCCATCTTTAATATGACTACTTTCCCCACGTGATATAAATAAACAAAATAAACCTGGAAAATATCGGAAACAAATTAACGCACCCCTCAGGGAGGCACGCAGGAGGTAGCCGGAAGCGGCGAGGTCATTCACCCTCCCACCCTGTCTGGGGCGCAGTCTGGTATATTTGATTACTGAAGTGCATCCCTTGGACTGCGTATACTACTACTAGAAGGCGGAATAAATCCATCGCTAGCTCTATTAAACATCAAACGATTCTATCAACTGGCAAATGCACTACGGTATCAGTCCAAAATTCGTCTACAAACTTATGAAAAAGTTAAACGTCAAACGAATGTGTATTGCCAGACTGAAAAAATTAATTCATACGTCTGCACTTTGCGTTTTAGCGTACTTTAACGAGTTATTTCAATTTATTCCAAGCTTTTAATTAACGCTGGCAAATATCGCACCGTATTTAAAACGTTCCAGTGGTTTACGATTGAAGTGGTTTGCTAGGATTGAAAGAAATACGTGTTTTTAAATTCACGTTTTGATTTCACTTAGAAACGGAACTCAAAAATGACTCAAAATTCATTTATTCAAACAGGCTACAACGGAGCACTTTTCAATTCAATTCAATAATTTTATTTCGGAAATCATCCATATAGTGCTAGTTTCATTAACTTAAAAGACCTATGTTAGGATGATCCTTAAACTATATGGCATTACCTAAGACATACGCTTACCCATTCATTAAGCAGTGAACCAGCCTTACTTTTGCAAGTAAATTTTACATAATTTAATACCTACTCTACCGCTTATTCGCAAGGCACCTCTATGAGAAGAACGAACAAGAAACTCATAGACATACATATACTTCGAATAAGATTCCTTATTCCTAGCATACATAATATTATAGTAGTAATTTGTATTAAACGATATGTATTATTCTACTAACGTTTTATCATAAGCAGCATATCAACTTTATAAGCGGAAGTTTTGACTTCCGTTTAAACTTAGATATAACTTACAATATTGTTTAAGTCGAGTTAAATTAATTTCATAATTAAGCACACAAAATGTCACAAAAATATTTAGTAAGATTTTTTTAAAGAATCCACTATATTTATTAAAAAATATATAATACTGAACATCAAAACTGTTCCCCAGCAATTTTAAAATGTTGGTGTCTTTCTAAAATTGCTTTAAATTGATAAATTGGGCAAAATAAACATAAAAAATCCATATGTACGATTTTAAGTAAAAGCTTTCCTAGAGACTAGAGACAAGAGAAAATAAAATTAAAAAAAAAAAAATCACAATAAAAAAATAGCAATAGCAAATGCACAAATCGTGCAACGCACCAAAAAGTAGATAAAGATTAAAAAGTTTTATTGTGACAGTTGTTTTTTTTCTTATAATAGAAACTTCAAAGCAAATGTATTCAGCACTCTAAAATGATAAAAACCAGACGCCGACCTTGGGGCAATACTAGAGATATATTGGGAGCCAGATGTTTGTAAGTAATTTAAAATGTCTATAATAGGTGTAGTTATACTAAAGGGTATATTGTAAACAGATATACATATACTAGACTTGCATTGACTTCTAACAATTGTTTTATTATGTGTATAAAAGTTTATAACTAGTAGTTCGCCTCGAACTGGGACCTCGCAGCCCAATTTCCGTGGTAAACCTTAGACTTTAGGCCTCGACTAAATATATCCTAATACAAGAACTTTAACATTAATATTAAAACTCAAAATACAAAAATTCTGAGAAATTAAAACTCAATAAACCTACGTACCGAGATTTTTAGAATATAATCCTTTTTAGAGTTTCGTTCTTCTGAAGGAAAAAACGAAACCCTAATAGGATCACTTGGTCATCCGTATGTCTGTCAAGACCCATTTATACTCTACATCCCGTAGAATTGTATATTTTTACCATAATACACAGGTCTATGGCCGCTTGGTACCCGTAAAATTAAACTTCTAAGTTAACGTATAAAAAATACACCCGTTTATCCTTCAAAAACGTACCTACATTTTTTTGACCCTCTGAATAAATCAACATTCATAGGGAACTTGCCGTTACCATATATTTATGAAATTTGGCAGAATATAAGTACATATATTTTAAATTCGGGAAAACTTCTGAAAGCATTCATTTGAATTAATTCATTTAAAAATGGCTCTATTTAAAGTACGAAAACATCGAAGTTAGGCAATATTATGTGCGTACGTATTTGGATGGGCGCGTACGTAGTGATCTCAACATTTTGCTGACTTTTTTGGAGAGAGCCACCAGCGCGAGCGGCCCGCGGGAGGAGTTAGAACGAATGGCTCAGGAGGACGAGGAGCAGATCCTCCAGATCGCTTCGAAATCCTCCAACATAAAGGGGATTTACCAAAAGTCCCTCAAATGTAGGGCCGGCAGTATGCGAGGAATCGTCCGGGAGCTCACGCAACGCTCGGCGACCGACGAAACGCGGGAGCTACAGGCGAGAGTTGATCGCCTGCAAGCCGAGATCAGCCAGCTTAAGAGCAAGCTGGCTGAAACCACCACACGATCAGCCCAAGTCGGGCAGGAAAAAGCGGTCGAGGCCCCCCCCTCCAACCTTGAGGAGATCATCCGAAAGGTAGTTTTGGAGGAGAGGGCTTTCACAAGAGCCTGCTTCGCAGGCATTGAAGATAGGCTCTTGCCGGAGAAACGTTTGCGACCACCATTGGCGGCCGATAAAAGACGCGCGCCGGGGCCCTCTTTCCAGGGAGGACCAATGCCGGGGCCCTCCTCCCAGAGAGGACCAATGCCGGGGCCCTCCTCTCAAGAAGAGTCAACGCCGGGGCCCTCCTTCTCAGGAGAGCCAGTGCCAGGACCGTCCTCTCGGAGATTACCATCCCCCCAGAGGGAGGACGCTTTTCTTCCTGCCACCGCGCCGTCCAATTCGTGGACAAAGGTGGTCAAGAAGGGAAAGAATAAGAAGGTAGTGGCCACCCCGGCCGCTGCTGCTCCTCTCCGGTCGGTCCAGTCGTTACAGACCACCGGTAAAGGGAAAGGAGTGGGCAAAAAGTCTGCCCCTAAGCCCTCTGCCACCGCTGCACCCGCAGCCAAGGGCGCCTCTGCCGGAGCGAGGAAACGCCTGTCTCCTCCGAAAACTGCGGCCGTTGTGGTGACTCTCACCACGGAGGCTGCGGAGCGTGGGGAGACGTATCTCTCCGTACTTCAGCGGGCTCGCACGAACGCCGACCCTTCCCAACTCGGGATCGAGAAGATTGCGTGCCGCCGTACCCAAACTGGGGCTCGAATTTTCGAGTTCTCCGGGGCCCAAGGCGGCACCAATGCGGACCTCTTTGCAGCTAAGCTGCAGGAGGTCATAGCGGATTCGGCGAAGGTCGTCAGGCCAGTTAAGACTGCAGCCTTGGAGGTGGTAGACCTGGATGACTCTGTCACCAGGGAGGAGGTGGTTGCCAAGGTTGCAGCCATGGGAGGCTGCGATGTCGCAGCAGTGAAAGGCCGGGACATTAGGCCCGGCCGTGGTGGTATGGGCACAATGCGCGTAGAATGCCCAATCTCAGCTGCCGAGGTCGTCCTTGCCAAGGGACGGCTCCTTGTTGGTTTCAGCTCGAGTGTGGTCCGGGCACTTGGTGAGCAGCCTCTACGCTGCTACAAGTGTTTCGCCATCGGACACACTCGGGCGCTCTGTCCAACCAGCGTCGACAGGACGGACTGCTGCTACCGCTGCGGCCAGGAGGGGCACAAATCCGCCTCCTGCAAGGCATCCACGCCACGTTGCGCCGTGTGTGCCGCTAGTGGCCGGCCGGCGGGCCATGTTATGATGGGGAGGAATTGTAATCCTCCCCCCAAGAAGGGCAAAGCACAGGTGCCGACCCGGTCCGTCGCTTCCGCCGCCGTTCCTGTTGCGGGAACTTCAGCGGCCGTTGAGGAGAATACGATGTCCGAATAATGGGTAGAGTCGCACATCGTATTCTCCAGGCGAACACCAACCACTGCAGAGCAGCCCAGGATCTACTTATGCAGTCCATGGCTGAGTGGTTGGTGGATGTGGCCGTGGTTTCCGAGCCGTACGCGGTGTATGGACGGTGGCTGGGGGACCAGAGCGACGTAGTCGCGCTGTTACCGAGGTCGTCCTCCCCTCCTCTCTCACTTTTAGAGAGAGGAATAGGTTATGTGGCCGCCGCGTGGGGAGATATAGCCTTATTAGGCGTGTATTTTGCCCCAAGCCGTCCTCTCTCAGAGTTCGAGGAACTGCTCGAGATCCTCACCGCGGTGATTGGTAGGGCGGCGCCACGCCAGGTCCTAATATGTGGGGACCTTAATGCCAAATCGGAGGCCTGGGGGAACCCAGCTACCTCTTGCAACGTCCGGGGGCGCGCCCTCGAGATGTGGGTGACGTCGTCCGGGGTGTCCCTACTCAACAGAGGGGCGGTCCAGACGTGTGTACGGCAACAGGGAGGTTCGGTGGTGGACGTCTCGTTCGCCACCCCTGTGCTGGCCACCCGCGTTGTGAACTGGCGGGTGGAAATGGTGGAGACCATGTCGGACCACCGTTATATACGGTTCGACATCTCCACCCAGGGCCCCCGGGGGACAGTGCCCTCAGGCAGATCCCCCTTTCCGCGGTGGGCCCTCTCTCGTCTGGACAAAGAGGTGGCTGAGGAGGCGGCCTTCCTCCAGGACTGGCTGACACCTCCTGGTGAGGTCCTAGATGTGGACGCTGCGGCGGTGCAGCTCCGGAAGTCTCTGACCGAGGTGTGCAACTCCAGCATGCCTCGGTCCCGCCGTCCACCCCCTCGTCGTGCTATTTACTGGTGGTCGGAGGAACTGGCGGAGCTACGGTCGGCCTGCGTGGCAAACAGGAGGGACTACACGCGGAGTCGTCGGCTCACACCACGGGATCCGGAAAATGAGGACCGCCTCTACGCCATCTATGTGCAGGCCAAGGAGGACCTCAAAACGGCCATCTCAGCCGCGATCGTCTTGGCAAGAACCGAGATGCTGGAGGGTCTCGATAAGGACCCTTATGGAAGACCATACAAAGCGGCGCGGAATAAACTCCGCCGCTTTGGTCCCCCGCCCGCGGAGACCCTTGAGCCGTCCTTATTGGATGAGGTGGTTCGGTCCCTATTCCCACCAGGAACCGACTTCATCCCTCCGGAGATGCCCCCTCTGCGAGAGATGGTCCCACTGGGGGAAGAGATTCCTCCGGTCTCGTCGGTGGAGTTTGGCGTGGCGAAGCTCCGTCTCCGCGCCAAAAAGACGGCTCCCGGGCCGGATGGCGTTCCGGCTCGAGTACTGTTAATCGCCATCTCACAGATGGAGGAAAAGTTTCGGGACCTATTCAGTGCGTGTCTTACGGCTGGTAGGTTCCCGAAACTATGGAAGGAGGGGCAACTTTGCCTCCTCCGAAAGGAAGGGCGCCCGGCGGATTCCCCCTCGGCATACCGGCCCATCGTTTTGCTAGATGAGGTCGGTAAGCTTTTCGAGGCGATCATCGCCGCCCGCTTGAACTGCCACCTTCGCGAGGAGGGACCGGACCTTTCCGACGCCCAATTCGGTTTTCGGAGAGGCCGCTCCACGATCGATGCCCTGGCCCGACTCAAAGGGCAGGTCAAAGAGGCCGTGGAAGCAGGAGACGGAGTGCTGGCTGTGTCATTTGATATAGCCAATGCCTTCAACTCCGTCCCCCACTCGACAATCCTGGAGGCCCTCCATTTCCACGGAGTGCCTCCATACATGCGGCGGCTGCTGGCCAGCTATCTGGAAGGTCGTATGGTCCTCCTCGCGGACAGGACTGGGCGCGTACGGCGCTACAGCTCGGAGACTGGTGTTCCGCAGGGTTCGGTTCTTGGTCCACTCCTGTGGAACATTGGCTTTAACTGGCTCCTGCGGGGAGCCCTCCTCGAGGGCACGAGTGTCATCTGCTACGCGGATGACACTCTTCTCACTGCCCGGGGGAGGAGCTTCGGTGAGGCGGCGAGGCTGGCCTCTGCGGGCGGATCCTTGGTTGCAGGAAGGATCCGCCGCCTTGGACTTAGTGTGGCGCTGCACAAAACCGAGGCCGTGTACTTCCGCGGACCTCGGCGGCGCATCCCTCCTGACGCCCACATTGTGGTAGAGGGCGTCAGGATAGACGTGAAGGCCCAGATTAAATATCTGGGCCTCATAATTGACAGCGGGTGGCGGTTTGAGCCACACTTTAAAGAGTTGTCAAAGCGCCTACTCAATGCAGCGGGCGCTCTCTCGCGGCTCCTCCCAAATTTGAGAGGGCCTAGAGCGCGGTGCCGGCGCTTGTACGCCGGCATCATAAGAAGTATGGCCCTGTATGGAGCCCCAATCTGGGCGGACACCCTACAGCGCCGTGTAAACGCCACCGCCATCCGCAGGCCCCAAAGGGCCATTGCACAGCGGATGGCGAGAGCCTACCGGTCGGTAGGCTTTTCGGCGGCGTGCGCCCTGGCCGGCACCCCGCCCTGGGAACTCGAGGCGACGGTGCACGCCAGGGTGTACGAGTGGACGGCAGAGCGTAGGGCACTCGGGGAGCGCCCTTCGCAAGAAGAGCGGGAAGCTGTCCGGCGTGAGGCGAGTGAGGCCATCATCCGTTATTGGACGGAGGACCTCACTACCGCCGAATTTGGCCGCCGGACGCTGGATGCGCTCGTGCCAGTTTTCGAGGGATGGCTCGAGCGGTCCCACGGGTTTCTCTCGTTCCGCCTGGTGCAGGTCCTATCCGGACACGGCAGTTTCGGGACGCTCCTGCACCGGATCGGAGTGAGGGAGTCTCCGTCGTGCCTCGATTGTGGGGCGACGGAAGACTCGGCCCAGCACACCCTCGAGGTGTGCCCGAAGTGGGCAGAACAGCGCCTGAGCCTGATCTCGATGGTCGGGCAGGACCTCTCGCTTCCCAGCGTTATATCATCCATGCTGGGGAGCGAGGAAGCCTGGACGGCGGTTGCCTCCTTTTGCGAAGACGTTATGTCGCAAAAGGAGGATGCGGAGCGCTTGAGACAGCACGGCCCTCTCGCCACGCTGTCTCAGGCGATTCGCAACTCCAGAAGGGGTTGGGCAAGGCGACTCTACATGAGTCAACGCCTGCCCCCCGGTGGTGAATAGCGGATGATAGGCGCGGGGGCGCCTACATCCGCATTGCACATTCACCACCACCGTCGGTAGGAACGGCCGAGCACTCGGGACCGTTCCCGGGCCCCTCTCCCTGTTGCGAGGGGCGTGAAGGGCCCGCCTTTGTAAAGGCGGGCGGTCGTCGATGGGGGACTGGATGCTAAGGCTCTGCCGATTCCCAGTCCTCCGTCACAAAGACGATGCGGGAGTGCCGCCGGGTTGTTTTAGTGGGTATACCCGTGCAGTCGCTCTGCACGGGGAGTCCCACATAACCCTCCCATACCCCCGTATGGAGGGTATGCGTAATGCATTTTTTCCCGGCGAAAACAAAAAAAAAAAAAAAAAAAATGGTGTGCTCGTGCACCTTTATTGTTGAATGTGCCGGCACAAACAATTACTCTAAGTTTTAAAAAGTTATGCAGACAGACTACTCAAATAACCTTACTGTCAGCGAAAAAGCAGAGGCTCTCAACTCTAAGAGTTCGCTTTGCTCGGTCGATGATATTATATGTATGTATGTATTCATATAAATTATGTATTTAAATTATATTTTATAACAAAACGATTCAGTGAGTTTTTTTTATTCTATCACCACTTCCACAGACATTGTTACCTGCTTATTATTGTTTATGGTCTCCACTTTCGTGTTTTGCCAGTGGCCGTAGCATGCCACACAGAATCCCGACCAAACTTCAAGAGTAGAACTGTCATCCCATACATTCACAAAACTACAATGTATGGCATGACAGTTCTACGCTTGACATTTCAGCGGGATCTCGTTTGGCATGCTACGGCCACTGTAAAATATTATTTTACTTGACAGCGAGTTATAGTCTGGTACATTGTGTTCGGGATAATTTATACAAAATTTTAGGCAATATGACGTAGTTATGTCGTCATAATAATATTATATTATAATTATGCCTATACTACTAAATCCAACTTTGGTTGCTTGCCATTAGCGATGGGCATAAAATAACGCTATTAATAAGGTTTTTATTTTAAATAACTATTTTACTTTATTTTTATTTTACTTAAATTAAATAACATTATATTTTATCGATCGAGCGAAATGAGGTTTATCAAAAGATTAAAAAAACGTGTACTTACCTACATGTATGTGACACCTATCTCAATAGCAAACTTTAGGCGGCCGGACTATAATTGACGCAATTATTGGTATTACGCAATGTACCTACTAAAAAATAATGTTATTGAAAATAAGATAAATTGCTTGAAATTCTCGAATTATCGCATTATCGGACTTTATCGCAATTAATTCTTTAGCTTGATCTACTTGCCTGCTCTTTCTTGCCTGTAGGATCTTTCTCAAACATAATGTACCTAACAAATTGTGCAAAACATTACAATTTAGTCATCTTTATAACTCTACAACCCTTGGATCGATTTGGCTCATTTTCGAACATGAGAATTCTTTTAGCTTATTACTACTTGATCGCAAAGTTCCATTAAGATTGGAACTTTGGTAACGTTGTAATTAAGCATTTTTAATAACTCTAGAACCCTTCGACCGATTTGGCTGATGTTCGAACTTAAAAATTCTATTGACTTAAACTACGTATTTGCAAAGTTTCATAAAGATTGGACCATCGGTTTTCAAGTTATCGCGTAACAAACATACATACAAACATACACTTTTGATAATATATTTATGTAGGTTATAAAAAATGTGTGTATATTAGAAAAAAAAATATCAGAGCACCAGTTTTGAAATTATCGTCAGACCTATCGTAAAGACTTTAAGTCACCTATATCTCTGCAACCCTAAGGTCTATTTCGCTATTTTTTTCATTAAAATTATTCTATTAACCTATCTAACTTGTGTGTAAAGTTTCATTTAATTTGGATTAACCGTTTTCGAGTAAATGTCGATCAAACCTAAGCGCCAGAGGTCAACCGCTAAACTGGTCGAAACGCAGGCTTTTCGCGGCTCTCGACTCTAAGACCTCGCTTCGCTCGGTCGATAAAATTTCAAATCATTTTAGGGAATCGAATTTAACACTAAATGTGTTTAAATATAAATTGACGCAATGGTTGGCGGAGAAATGTTTTTATAGCATAAATGAATTTTTTGAATACAAAATATAAATAGTCATGCATACTCCATACAATGTAACTAAAGGCATTAATTATTCTTAGCTATAAGTCATTATTGTATTATTCATACGTCTGGAAAAGACAGGTTTCGGCAGAACAATGCATTACATTAAGATCTGATATTATGTATCTACCTGAAATCTATGAATAAACAAATTCTTATTCTTATAAAAGCTTAATTAATGTAAGACTACGTCAGTATAAAATTAATTAATTTTAAATTATTCTAATTATTATCTACTAGCTGCGCCCAGCGGTTTTACTCGCTTTTCTATAGAAGGTTAGTGAAAATAACTAAATTAAAAAATATATATAATCGCTTTTTTTAAAAACTATTGTGTAATCAAACTTAACTCATATCGACGGCTAAACACCAAATCGACGTAAGTGCGAAATTCACCAAATCTGTTAGCTAAACTAAGTGCAGTTTATTTATAAGTTGTAATCGCCAATATTTCTGAGTAGTGCCCGAAATGGCCAATAAACTAATGTAAACACAACTCCCATACGAAACTGAGGCGAAATTAGCACGTGCTGAATGTAGGACGTAGGGGTGGCACTAGCGAGTTTAGAAATATATGTCACTTAGGTATAAGTACGAGTACATATTACTTGATATTAAAAAAGTTTATATGTGGACTGTGGACTAGGTGTACGTTAGTTAATTTTTCACGCTTAAACTGCTTCACCAATTAAGCTAAAATTTTGTACCTGTATCTAATTAATAAATAAACTTTAATTCAGGGTTTTGACCCTGGATTAAGAAAACTAAGCATTAATAATTATTTATGTGGTCAAAAGTCCCCAGTGTGCACTATACTTCAGTGAAAAGATTGCTATATCAGTCACATGGGAGCAGAAAACAACTATTTATTGTAGTTATGTAGGTACATATGTTCATAGAATACTCGAAGTTGTTTAAACCGATTTAGGTTTTTTTGTTACAAATGGTATAATTTCTCAGATGATCCCATTCCATTTATATCAAATATGTACATTAAAGTGGTTAACAAGTTATGAATTAAAATGTGCGTCTTTTTAAAATTGACTTGTGTTAGTGAAATTTTCCACTTTATTGATTACTGTCTAACAAGACAGTGTCAACCCTAAAGCAGATGATGTCGCGTCGCGGGGGTGACCTCATCTCATGACACACTCGGCACAATTAGACAACTGACTACCGACAGCGGCCGATCCTATTCATCTCCAAGGGGAGACGAACAATTCTTCTATTGGTACGCTTTTAAATTGCACGTCGTTTCTTCAGACATAGGGAATAATGGCACTACATATTAGACAACTGACTACCGCAAAAAAGAGAAAAAGCAAGAGATAAAGAGTATTCTATACTGTTCTACCGAGATTGACTCGACTATTCTAGTCTACCAGGAACATTGTTTGGCCTTATGGTGTGTGAGCCTCTATATGCCACCCTTTTGGGTGCCTTACCCACTCTCACGGTCTGCCGTGAATCGCTGCAGTTAGAAGGGTAAAGTGGCCAGGGAAATTACTTGACATATTGGACTTAAAATCTTGTAATGATCACAGGTCAGTGTGTTTAATTATACCTATGCATAAATAATATCAGTGACACAATGAGTCTATAAGTGACGTGTGCATTATGTATGTAACTACTTTGGCGGAAATAGACGCTTTAGCTTAATAGACTTTTAGGATAAATAATTTTTACTTTATCGCCAAAAATACCACTAACAGCAAAAAAATCATGAATATCCTATTCAAATTCATTTATTCCGTTTAAAGTATATCACTCGAATAACGGTTTCAAAATAGTCTAGGTGTTTCCATTATAACATTTTCCTTAACATTTCAATATTTTGTAAAGCTCGGTACACACCAAGCAACGAGCCCTGAGGGCCTATTTGCTATATTTTGCGTACATTACTTGCTTAAACCTCCTTATTAATATGAGTAAAGTAACAAAAGCAGCAATGTACATTGAAGTTGCCATCAATCGTAGTGGGTGAGAATTAGCCAATAGACCCTCTGGCTTTCGTTGGCGCTGTGTGGACGACTTAGCGAAGGCAAGTAACTCAACTGGATTTTACTGGTGGTAGGCTTTGGTCAAGCGGTCATTGTGACCGTGATCCGGCATGATTTCAGTGAAGCCAGGGATCCAGGGATGCCAGCCATATCTTGCCTTCTAGGTTTAGTCTGCAACCATCTACGGCCATTTAATGTACGCGAGATCAAAGCGTGGTCAAAGGCTAGCTAGTGAAATTACTGGGCTGAGGAGTCTTAACATCTTATGACTCTCAAGTAAGAAGCGTTGGCGCAGTGCACCCAGAATTGTACATTTGTAAAATACTGAGTAGCACTGTACTAATAATGGGCAGCGTTATCTCTTACCATCAGAAGAGCGTCTTGCTCGTCTTCTTACTTCGTTGTATATATAAAAAAAAAAAATAATAACTATAGAATACATATTTTTTTAATCTGAGGGAAATACAGTGCATTTGTACACTTGATGGGACAACCATGATGCTTACCATCGGTCATATGATTTGCTCATCTTGTCACTCATTATCATAAAATTAGTGAAATTAAAAAAAAAAACTTTTAAAAAACAAGCGTTTATTATTATTACCATCTAGCACCAAAGTACTCGGCGAATCAAATGAGCCCAACCAACTCGATGGGGTAATCGTTTAATCACGGAGTTCCTATGGCCACCTTCCAGCTATGGAGCTGGATCTGATGATGGCATCAGATCAGCTCTATATCATAATAATATTGCATTGTCCAGTGGAGCGGAGTTCAGTGGAGCTCCAGCTTTAGTTTAAACCAACAAAACAACAAAAAATGTCTTAATACCTTCAGGAATTTAAAGTCGACATTTTAACAGTTAAAGTGTCAATTTATAGTTTTAAAAAGCCAACCCTTTTAAAAGAAACAATTGAAAGATAAGCTATCGTGGTCAGTAAATCTACTGAACCGTTTCTGATGATAATTGGGGACTCCTTCCATTGTTCCATTCTTTTAAATATTTGGTAGAAGGTGTATCCTTTTGACAGATATAATATATTACTTGAAATATACATATAAGCTTCACAGTATTACTCGTTTTTATTGTAAAATTGACTTATTATTCCATAATTTTAATCAAATCTTATTAGCAAATGCATATGCATGCGACTTGCGACGCTAAACTTGACGATCTGCAGTTATCTAAATGAAAAAATTAAATCTAAATCGTGCATTAATGTCGCTTATCTGTCTGAGAAATCGTTCAATAGTTGTTGCATTAAGAAGTAACATCTTACTTATATTATAACGTGAAAGTTTGTAAGAATGGAATGTAATCTGGATGTCTGGGTGTATTAAAGACCTTGGAATAACACATAGCCTTTAGTACAGCAGGTAAAACCGCTGGGCGCAGCTAGTACATAGATACACACATTTAAGCAATAAGTCGTTATAATACATGTTTACTAATAATTATAATTACCGAAATCGATGTTCAATTAAAGGAAAATAAACAGGTATTTAAAACTAATATTGACTTTTGATTATTTTTTGCCACAGTTTTTGTGAACTTTTCGCTACTTAAAAGTTGACCTCTTGCCATTTACACATCATCACAACTAGTTTTTATTAAACAAGTAAGTACTACTTACTTATTTTAGTCTTTTTATGTTCATTTATTTAGTTTTTATCTCTTATGAAAATGAGAATCTAATCACTATTTCCACTTAATTTGGGTAAATCTATTTATAAAGTGGCAACATATAAATTCACTTTTTTCACTCAACTTTTACACTAAATGATTTTGGTCTAACACGTTCATCTATTTGCTAATATTACTCATTTATCGAGTGGCCATTAAATGCTGTTAATTACTGTGTTGATGAGTCTTAAAATGTTGTATTATTAAAATGTTATTTTACTACTTATAATTGACTCCTGACTCCTGAGTAAGAAGCGTTGATGTAGTGCACATAGAATTGAACCTACTGTATTTTATGGTCAGCGTTATCTCTTACCATCAGGAGAGCGTATTGCTCGTCTTCTTATTTCATCACATAAAAAAATGCATAAGCACGTATATTTAAAAATGGCAATTTTAATTGCAGAGCTAAACTCTGGCTTCGAATATTAAAAACGATGATTCCTCGTCTCGATCGAAACGTAAATAACCATGAGGTCATACTGTCAGCCAATAGCACCATTATACGGTGACCTCCAGCCATTGTTAAAAATATGTAGCGGACTAAACTAAGAAAGCGGGATAAATCCCTCCTTGGCTTCACAGAACATCATGCCGGAACATGGATATAATGACCGCTTGGCGACACGGTTTTGTCCAGTGGGTGGTAACTAGCCACGACCGAAGCCTACCACCAGAACAGCGAATGGAAAAAGCAGTTTAATACGACAGAGGTCTTGATTTACTGGTTAGGTTCCCAGAATTATTGAGAACTGAATCTTAGCTGTAATTCTTAGTTTTATTTTTGCGTCATTGAATTAGCGGTTAGGTTATAATTTGTAAGTTTGTTTTCTTGTTAGAGGTTTATGGTAAATAAGTCGTTACGAATGTTTATTTCTGGTTTGAGCTTGAATGATTGGTTTTTTTAAGCATTTTTTTTTTAATCCTCGATCTCACGTGATTCGTGTGAAGGATGAGTATTGTAAGCTTGTGTTTCGTCGTGCAAATAACGAATGCAGTAAGTGCATAATTGCAAGTTTGAGCACTTACCTACTGCATTTTGCTTAAAAATTAACATTAATACAAAAACAATAAATGTTTGTTCATGATAAGCGCAGCAGTATTTGCCAGTATGGTTTTTATTTTTTTTAAGTTTTAAAAGTTTCCTTGATTTTGGCACCACACGTTTTACGTTTTTGCCAATGTTAAACAAACAAGACTTTTTTCCAAATTGAGTATTAATGTAGCTTTTTCAATACTTGTAGCAATTTAACCAATGTATTATTATAGGTATTCGTTTGATTCAGTTTCTGTTACATACATAGAGTACATTAATATAGAGTACATTAATGCAACAATGTTGCCATTAATGTACTCATACAGGATTTAGCAGGAATTAGTAAATGAACTCAATTGTGGCTCCCAATTGGTAACGTTTCCTCGTTAGCGATCATTTTGGGGCGGGCATTTTGCTACTTTTAAATTGACAGGGACATCATTCAAAGTGCATTTTTGAGAGAATTTAGACACTACGATTATGACATCGGCATTATGGCGGTCATTATGACTTATGACCGTGTTCCAGCACGATGTTCAGTGAAGGCAAGGAGCGATTTATCCCACCTTCTAGGTTTAGCTGGTACCTTCTACGGCCGCATTGCCGCTTAACACACGAGATCGTCCTTAAAGGCTAACATATACTATAAAGAACAATAATTAAAATCTACTTAACTTGTCATTTCAATAATGATGATATGAAAATATTATTAAAGCAAAGGGTCAAATTTAAAAAAATATATATAAAAGAAACTTTTGTTTTAAAAAATACATATATGTAGTTATGTAATACCCCGAAATACCAAACTTAATAATGTAGTTAACTATAATTTAAATGGGTAAAACCTATGACTAATAAAGCCAAAATTGGATATTTTACTCACATCTATTGAAATAGTAGTGTCCCTTATCAGTTAATTGGAATAATTCTTTTCGCATAATGTTTCGCCTCCCGCGGTGGTGCAGCGCTTCGACCATGTTCGCAGAAGCCCGCGTGCCGGCTCTCGATGGCCTAATAAGACATCGCATTGCTCGATTTAGGGACTGTGTCCTTAAATCGAAAAACAGAATTATAAGTATTATTGTGAACCATTGCTTTACCGCGCTAAAGCAGTGGTCGAAAATATTATTAAAATGATTATAATAATATATTTAATAATGTTGCATGCACTCCATAACAAAATTGTATTTTAAATTATAAGTGGATCTTTGTAATCTTTGACAATAGAAATTTATTATTATTATTATTATAATTGATAATAATATAACTTTAATATTGAATTTATTATAAAAAGGAATAATAATTATTATATCCTGTATAGAGTATAGAGGTATAATAATCACTATGTTTATTCATTCAAGGAAAAACAATTAAAACCTTGATGTTAAGGAAAGAGGCAAAACGTAAATCATTACGCTGGCAACACTTTCTGACTTCATCTTTTTGACGTTATGAAGAACGCATGATACTGGCAAATACTCTAATCTGTGGGTCCATGAATATGGAAGGGGGAGAACGTAAGGGGGAGAACAAAAAAATAAAACTTATTGGGGTGATTCAAAATTGAATTCGTGTCATAGCGACTCGTCACTTTCGAGTCGCTCGTTGTAATTTTTTATAGAATTTATGAAGAAAACAACACTCATCATCATCATCATCATCTCAGCCATTGGACGTCCACTGCTGGACATAGGCCTCCCCTTTGGACTTCCATATGTACCGGTTGGAAGCGACTTGCATCCAGCGTCTTCCGGCGACCTTTATAAGGTCGTCTGTCCACCTTGTGGGTGGACGTCCTACGCTGCGTTTGCTAGTCCGTGGTCTCCACTCGAGCACTTTTCGACCCCATCGGCCATCCGCTCTGCGCGCTATGTGACCTGCCCATTGCCACTTCAGCTTGCTAATCCGCCGGGCTATGTCGGTGACTTTAGTTCGTCTACGGATTTCTTCATTTCTGATTCGATCTCGTAGAGAAACCCCGAGCATAGCCCTTTCCATAGCACGCTGGGCGACTTTGAGCTTGGAGATGAGGCCAATGGTGAAGGACCACGTTTCGGTGCCGTAAGTCATCACTGGTAACACACATTGATCAAAGACTTTCGTCTTGAGGCACTGAGGTATATCGGACGAAAAGACATTGCGTAGTTTCCCGAACGCTGCCCAACCGAGTTGGATTCGGCGGTTGACCTCTTTCTCGAAGTTGGACCTACCTAATTGGACTACTTGTCCTAGATAGATATACGAGTCCACAACTTCGAGTACCGATCCTTCAACAAATATTGGGGTGGGCACAACATTGGCATTTGACATAAGCTTCGTCTTGTCCATGTTCATTTTTAAGCCCACCCGTTGTGAAGCTCGGTTGAGGTCATCGAGCATCATGCTGAGTTCCTCCATCGACTTTGCCATGACTACGATGTCGTCGGCAAACCGAAGGTGAGTGATGTATTCGCCGTTGATATTGATGCCAAGTCCTTGCCATTCCAGGAGCTTGAAGGTGTCTTCCATCAAACAACACTACCTCGAAGCAATTTAGGTACAGTATCCAAATGCTGTGAATCGGAAATTTTCCTTAACCTTTATTGTCATGTTAATCAAAATGTTTTAACCCTACATTTTCTAGCGTCCCAAAAATGGCACATACCTATTGTATAGATAAACTAACTGCCATCAGCTTCTTTACCTTCAGAAAGATTAAAAAGAAAACCGTATGAATTGTTTGGCATTGAGAACTTTGCATTGAGAAACTTAATAAGCAAATATTCAAAAAGTCAACAATAATGGTAAATTTTTGCAATATTTTATAATGTTAGCGTGATATGGGATGTGCCTTATTTGGAACATTTTAATTGTTACAGTGTAAATGTCATTATAAACGCTAAATTCCTTGTTCATGACATTGAATCCTAGCATTAATAGGTATGTATGGGTGACACAATGGGGTTTGATAGGATTTTCCTTCTTTATCTAAATACTAGCTGCGCTCAGCGGTTTTACCCGCTGTACTGTAGCCTATGTGTCATTTCAGGGTCTAAGCTATCTCTGTGCCAAATTTCTGCTCAATCGGTCCACACGTTTAGGCGTGAAGGAGTAAGGAGTAACAAACATACATCCAGATATCCATACATTCTTGTAAACATTCACGTTTATAAAATTAATATATTAGGTAAGATATAAAAGGAAAGAGTGACTGATTGGCTGAACTATCAACTCCCAAACAGCTGAACGAATTAAGTCAAATTTTACAGAACAAATAGGTTTAATAACGTAGACCTCTGCTAAGAAAGGATTTCTTCATGCAGGCTAAACCACGAGCGCAAGCTAGTGTTAAGTAATTATGAGTTACGCCCTGTGTTTTCTTATACTTCTGTCTCAATTAATAAATATAAGTAATTAAAGTTACTGTTCTTCTGTCTGCAACAGGGCATTGTCTTCCCCCCTCTTATTTGATAATTATTTTTATCTTTATATATCTAGGTACACTTGATGTTTGTCACACTTTCATTTTAATATTAAGGGATATAAATATCAGTTTAATGATTTACTAATCCAGCCCATTTGTCGCAAATGTTCTTACGTGAAGTGTCAGTCTCAAACAAAACAATGTCAAAACTTTTTGTTTGAGAATTTAACATTTGCGAATAATTTCATCAAGTGGAACATACTCTATAAGCGATGTTTATCATAAATAGTATTTTCATTTAAAATATAACTTTTTAAAAAAGGAAGACGTAGAGCGACAATCCATAGACCAAATGTGAACTTAAAAAAAAGAATCACGAACCAAAGGAGCGTTCGTAAATCCCAAATAATCCACAACTTTACGCCAAAAACTTCACTACACATCACACAAACACCACGAATTACACAATTAACAATAATTATTAACACACAAAGTAATTTCCATTGAAAAAAAAGCACAAACTTTCTAAAAAAACGTTTATCGCGCGTCAATCGCGTCCGCCGTGCGCTCAAAGACTGACCCGCGATAGAACGAATAAAAACAATACGAGTGAGCGAGACAGCAACAAGCTGCACCTGTGCACTTCAAATTGAATGATTGTTAGAGCGAGAGAGGTATAAAACATTCAATAATTAAAATGAGACGAAACATTACGTACGCTGGATGGCAAAAACGTGTAAGTGAAGTTTTGATCGTTTTAAATTGAGTTTTAAAGTTGTTACGTAAAGCTGTTTTTTGATTGGATTAATAGTCAGTCTGGATGAATCAGCCGGTTGATTGCCAGGGTCAACATATGGCAAAAAGGTACGTCTGTTGGCCAAATTCCTTATGGTGGAACAATACGTTATTTTCATTTAGATTTATCGATATAACTATAATATTTATACAAGAAAGATGGATTTGGATTTTCTCGTAGTTAATATTATTGTAATATTTTGGATTTTTAATAAATAAAACAAACGTGCTCGTTGTAACAGAACGGATGAAGAGGAAGTATATTTTCACAGACATGAACATAGGTACAAACTAATCAGTATAGAGGTCATTACACTATGGTTTTAGGGATGTTCTATTTTGAGTACAATAATTATAACAATTATCCCTTTGAAAAACGTCACGATGACGTAACCAAGATTCCCTGCGTCTATGACGTATACAATGTTTTTTTTTGTTTTCAATAACAAAACGTCATGTGCTATTTATTCATACTTTCATACAGTCATAAGTTCTGACTTTATTCCATAAGGATGTCATACAAACCGTAATAATATAATGATGTCACACATGTCACTTGATTTTCTAAGTACATAAGGGTAGGTACCTACGTAATATAATAATATTTTTATACTAATATTTTTTTAAATATTTATTTATTTATATATAAAAGATTTCTATCTAAAAAAAATAGAAACCTATATGTTGTTGAATTTATTTAAATACAATGGAACAATCTGTTAAGAAATTGACTATAAATTGGCAAAAACATTGAAAATGAACTAATTAAAAAAAACAATGTAATAAATAATAATGGTGCATTAAAATATCCACATAACTCATTAAGTTTTTATACCTTTATGAACCATTAAAAGTCAAGTAAAATATCTAAAACATTATTTATTTATTTTACTAACTTATGCCAGCAGCCTTGCCTGCACTGTGCACTGAAAAATCCTTTCTTAGCATCTAACAATACCTAAAATTGTGCCAAATTTCAACTCAATCTGTCAAGCGATTTAAACAATCCGTTAATAGATCAAACAATCAGTCGCTTTTCTTAAAGTTATGTACAAATTTCAACTTAATTCGTGAAGAAAGTTCGTAGATAAACAAGTCAGGTAAAATAGCTGTTTCAACAGAGTTGTGAAGTGTATTGTTTTGCAACTGTTTTCATTAATATAAATATTTAGATCCATTTTTAAATAATTAAAATGTAACCATTTCGCCATACATTTACAAGAAGGTTAAACACTAAAAAAACCTGCTTTTTAAAGTTCCCAAACCCCCACATACAAGCGAAATCGTCGAGTTTCCCAGAACAATTCGCATCGACTTCCTTCTATTGAACCGTCGAGATGAAAACTGTAAATACACAGAAACAGCGTTTCAACGTAACACTGGCGCAAATGAGAACCTCCACGAGAAAACCACAAAGATACATAACAACGATCTTAACAAGTGAAATTTTAAAAATACTTTTTAAAAACAAGCTTTATTTATTATTATTATTTTGCATCATAAAGTACTAGTCAAGACGAATCAAATGAGCCCAAACTCGATGGGGTTGCGTTGTTTTATGACAAAGTTCCTATGGCCACCTTCCAGCTCCATCATCAGATCAGCTCGATGTCATAAAAATATTGTATTGTCATCCGATTTACCCACGCATGCAAATTTTCAGCTCAATTGGAAACCGGGAAGTGGGTCAAATTAAACTCGCAAGATTTGATTACAGACAGACAGACAGACAGACAGACAACAGACAGGTGAAAGTAATATAAAGCTTGTAATATACAAGTCAAATGGCGCTAGTGTACACATCTTGGAGCTGTTTGTTAGGGATTCAATATAGCGGAATGTTTAGTTCCATTTTCCAACGCAATAAGCCTACGATTACGATCTTAACAGACGAGTGTAATGGCGTTATATGTTAAAACGTTTCATTTGGAATTAAATATAGCGAAAAATATAGTTCCATTTTTAAATGCATTGTCTTCGTAATTTTTGACAGCTATTACTTTAGTTAACCAGAAGACGCTGGATGCAGGTCGCTTCCAACCGGTACATATTGAAGTCCATAGGCCTATGTTCAGCAGTGGACGTCCTACGGCTGAGATGATGATGATTACTTTAGTAACAACATTTGTTGTTTGTGAATGAGTGCGTGGCGCTATCGTCTACGTGCATATATTTTTTGCCAACGTTTTAATCTGGAAGTAAATTAGTTCTAATTTCAGTCACCTGCCTTTTAATCTTAGACGTTTGGAGTAGGTTCAATGTTGCAAAGAATCTGTTTATATTTGTGGATAATTTTGGCGGCGATCAAAAGGCTGGTTTCTTGTGAATGGACGCACGTTACTTTTCAACGTTCAAGAACGTACACACGATGTGATGAAAACTGGCAAATATTGATTCGTGCGAAAAATTCATTCATAAAAAAGTTCACTTAAAATAAAAAAGACGTGTTCCATATTTGAATCGTTTGGCATCGCAAAAAAATGCATTTTTATAGTTACGTCATTGTTTCTTTGAGCAATCGATTTTCTAATTATATTCACATTACGGAAGTAATATAATTTTCTTATTTCTTTAACTTCAAATGTTTTAATAAAAATAACATGCATTATTTCATTCATAAAGTGTTTTAATTCAAGCTTAAAATATAAATTAATATTTCAAGTCATCCGCACATCCGGTGAACGTGTGAAACCGTTTTGTCTGAAAAAATCTCTTTTGTTTTTTTATGCGGAAGTTTAAGTGTGTCTTCATTCATAAACTGGTTAATTTTAACTTCAAATAATTATAAAAAATATTAAATTTTCGCGTAGACTTTGAAGAAATTTCAAAACGCTTACTTTGATTTATATAAAATATTTTATAATCGAAAATAGAAGAACTTGTATCTTTTAACATTTTTTACGTTAACGCTAAAATTAAGTATGTATAGGTATAAATTAAATAGAATATAACAGAATTACTCTTTATTGCATACTAAGTACCAAATTACAAGAAATAGTACAACACAAACTTAAAGGTAAACAATTGGCGGTCTTATCGCATAAAGCAATCTCTTACAGACAACCTGGCTGGAAGGAAATATATATGATTAACCTACAAATCGCTATGGTTTTGCAACGAATAATTCATCTTGTTTTCTTACATATAGTCGTCGGGCTCATTCGTTTGTTTTATAAATTACAAAACAAACATTAAAAAACCTATCTTTGTAAATAAATGGCATAAACTCACTTGTATTTACTTCGGCTTCGTGCCGACCGTTTGAGTGAGTTTATGCCGTTTATTTACAAAGATGATTCTAAATACTCACGAATCGTTTAGTGTAAAAAAACTATATAAAAAAATTAAAAAAAAAAACATTTTCCCATGACAACAGATTAACCAGCGTTATTATTTATTTATCTAATTGTCATTAAGATAATTATAAATAATTGCAATAATTGTAATAACAAATTAGAGTTGATTGCTACGGACAGACAATGCAATGCTGTCATTGTTTATGTTATTATGACGTGTGTAACAGTACGTATGTCATCCTATTGTTTGGTACCTTTTTACAATTAAACTATTTCGCTAGTCTTTTTAACTAGAAGTTTTTTAAATTTCAACTTTAAAGCTGACGGCAGACAGACTCAGGGTCGCGCGGAAAGCCGCAAGTTTCTTCTCTCGGTCGATTTTGAAATAACGTAAATGGTGGTTCCATTTCAAAGTTTACCCTGGAATATAAATATTTATTAAAAAAAACATCAAAAATTATCAGGCTGCGACTTCATTGGTGTATCCCGCGTGTAATTTAAATATTTTTAAAAATAATGCCTACTGTATGGCAATAAAAATCTATAACAAAATACCAGTTGACATACGAGACTTACCGCTTAATAAATTTAAAAATGCACTTCACAAATGGCTTTTGCACTTCTCTTTCTATTCTATTCGTGAGTTCTTCGATAATAAATCTAAATTCATTGTTTCTGACTGAATAATTTCTACTATTTTGACATATTTTAATTTAAACTAATTAATTAATTTCAATTGTAATTTTAAGACCGATATATTATTATTAATTCGACTATAAATTAGGAACATTTAATATTTGTACGCCGCAAGGCAGAACATGGAGGACCAATTATTAATACAATCAATTGTAACATTTTATATGTATACTCATGTTTTTATGAATAAACTTCATTTCATTCATTTCATTTCATTTCATGCGAAAAAAGTAGTCGCCTGAGGACAGGCGAATAGACGACTTCGAATAGTATGAGACAAGCTTTTCTTATTATTACCATCTAGCACCAAAGTACTCGTCAAGACGAATCAAATGAGCCCGACTCGATGGGGTTGCGTTGTTTTATTACGGAGTTCTTATGGCCACCTTCCAGCTCCATCATCAGATCAGCTTGATGTCATAATAATATTGCATTGTCATCCGATTTTTTACATACATGAAAAATTTCAGCTCAATCGGATACCGGGAAGTGGGTCAAATTAAACTTGCAAGATTTGATTACAGACAGACAGACAGACAACAGACAGGTGAAAGTAAATAAAAGCTTGTAAAAAGAAGTACCTATAGACGACTTAAAAAATAACGCACAAACTCCTTTTATAAATAGTTACTTAAGATATCTATGTATATATAAATAACTCATTATTAAAAGAAAAAAATATGATAAAAATCTAAGTGTTATAATTGGGAGTCCGGAGTCGATAAAAAGAAAAATAATCTTAAAACGTCTCAATCTAGACATTAAATGCATATCATTATGACCTAGACATCCCACCACTGCTCAAAATGACATCATTCTGTAGCGCAAGTGCTTAATCATATAACTATACTTCATTTTTAACAACTTTTTGTGTTTTAAATGTTTTATATTTAGGAATTTTTTCTGTGGTTAATAACATTTACGATTACATATAATAGTATTAACAATCATACAATTTTAAAACCTACTTATAAATAAAAAACGTCATTGAGGTCATGACCTGCAGGGAGTGTACCTAAAAAGCTGGCTACATTACCTCTCTGGATGGCCAAACTTATACGTTGGCCGAGGTAAGAGCCAGCTTTTTGGTCATTGGTTGCTACTATTAGGCGCCTGGAAAGCTCCCTAAAGAAAACCACAGCGTCCTTTCCCCAAGGTCCCATAGTCTCTACCGCAAACGGAAGAAATATGTACCTTTCAGTAAAAGATGCATATTTCTTCCGCTTTAGGCATTCCGCGTCCTCAGCCGCCGCCCCAGCTACCCTTGAAGTTTTGGGCAAGTGAGAGGACGCTAATGAGTCAACACAGGTAGCGTCCCACACCAGCGAACTACTCTACTTTTTGTGTTGCATTATGGATGTTGATGAATTAAATTTATTGCGGCGTAATTTGCGAATTTGGTGAAATAAAAAAAAACTGGCCAAAAAAGCTGTCTCGAAAATTAACTGCCTAACATTTAGTGACAATATCTCCGATACTATTAAAGTTATCTTTACCTTTATAGTTTTCCTGGAAAGTTGGTGAGTTGAAACCGTATTATTGTTTTTTTTTTCAAGCTTTTATTTACCTGTCTGTTGTCTGTCTGTGTGTCTGTAATCAAATCTTGCAAGTTTAATTTGACCCACTTCCCGGTGTCCGAAGCTGAAATTTTGCATGCCTGTATAAATCAGATGACAATGCAATATTTTTATGACATCAAGCTGATCTGATGTTGGAGCTGGAAGGTGGCTATAGGAACTCCGTAATTAAACGACGCAACAAAATCGAGTTTGGGCTCATTTGATTCGTCTTGACGAGTACTTTATGGTGCTAGATGGTAATAATAATAAAGTTTGTTTAAAAAAAACGCATCTAAATCCGTTACGTACCTAGTTTAAAAGATCTAAGCATCAATACTTAGGAATAGACAAACAGCAAGAAGCGACTTTGTTTTTGTGACTACAGAACCCTAAAAAGGGATTGAATTTTTAAGTATGCCGAGAGAGGAATCAAGTGGGATGAAAGGGTATTTTTCCAGATACCTAAAATAGTTCGTGTTTTTGTTAACCCAAATAAATCTAGATTTGTTTGAGTGCGTCTGGTTTGTGTAGATCAAGATAGACTGAATGAATCCCAAGGTTACCAGCGAATCTAATTGTGAGCATGAGTACTTTTGGTATAGGATTAATATGTGTTTGTAGAATACATAAATACTATAGGTTTTTTTTAGTGATGAAGTAGAAGACGAGCTAGACGGTTACGATGTTAAGAGATAACGCTGCCCATAATCTGTACAGTGCTACTTAGGATTTCACAATGATGTGAAATTCAAGGAACACTGCAACAACGCTTCTTACTCAAGAGTCATAAGATGTTAAAACTCTTTAGCCCAGTAATTTCACTAGCTACAGTGCCCTCCTACCGAAGCACAGTAATGTTTAGATATTTTTATTATTAGGTATCTAGTAAAACGTAGTAAACTTTTTAATTTTATTATTAGGTTCACGTAGTAAACTTTCATATTATAAAGCTAACTTTTTTTTTCGTTTGACCAAATTTTATAAAGATATTTTATTGTTATAATTTATTATAATTTTTATTTGATATAGTATGTTAAAAAATATAAACATTAAATAAGATAAAAATACTCTAAATTATTAAAATACTCCATACCTCTATTGTGATGCGAAAAATGTAACAAATCAATCGTAAAAAATGCCTTTCCTTTCCTTTTTTGAAGTAGGTTAAAACATAAAATATTAATATAACAAAATAACTATGTATAACAATGTAAAACTCTATAAATACATTATCTGCCTCGATTTCCTTTAGCAAAAGGTCAAACTATATCTGCTGGAGACTTTTTATTACAACGTTTTTATATTTCTCTTTGTTAACTGACTGTTCAAAGGAGTTTCTGAAGTTATTCGTTTATTATATTACAATTCAATGTTCCTCTCTCTTGGATGACATTGGTTTTAGCGATAAGACCGCCAATTACTACAGTAAAGTCATAAAATTGTGTTTCAGTGTCAAGAGCTTATTATTTTCGTGTGAATCTCTCGTTCGCACGATACGAATAATTTTGAAATATGAATTACTAAAATTTACTTTTTGAAAATGTTTCTCAGTAAGGCTGTAGAAGAGATAGCCTTTTTTACAAGCTTTATATTACTTTCACCTGTCTGTTGTCTGTCTGTCTGTCTGTCTGTAATCAAATCTTGCAAGTTTAATTTGACCCACTTCCCGGTTTCCAATTGAGCTGAAAATTTGCATGCGTGTGTAAATCGAATGACAATGCAATATTTTTATGACATCGAGCTGATCTGATGATGGAGCTGGAAGGTGGCCATAGGAACTCTGTCATAAAACAACGCAACCCCATCGAGTTTGGGCTCATTTGATTCGTCTTGACGAGTACTTTATGATGCAAGATGATAATAATAATTAAAGCTTGTTTTTTAAAAGTATTTTTAAACTTTCACACAAAATATTATAATGGTTTAAGTACTAGACTCGTTTCCTTTCTAAGTGAAACCGATGTGCTGTCAGACCGTCAATACGCTTACCGCGAAGGACGGTCTACAACATCATTGGCACGAGAAGTTATCAGGTGCGTGATGGCCGCCAGAGAACGTAAGCTTCAAGTCGCAGTACTATGCTGCGGCTTGTCTAAAGCGTTTGACGTGGCAGATCACGATGTCTTGGCAGCCAAACTCAAATATTATGGGATACAAGGACGACCACACAGGTTATTGTCGGATCTTCTTATGAATAGATCGCAAATAGTGGACGCTGGAAACGGTCGAAACAGATCCGACCCTCTGTCGGCAAAAATGGGCGTGGCCCAGGGTTCATCTGTATCTAATCTGATGTTCTCTCTGCTGCTCAACGACCTGCCAGACTCTGTCGCCATCGCAGATATATACATGTATGCGGATGACGTCGCCGCCATCGTCACTGCTGCCACACTGGATCTCCTGGAGCAGAAACTAAATGACGTCACCGCCCGATTGGTTGAGTGGTTTTGTGTGAATGGATTAGCGCTAAACTTGAGCAAAACTCACTTCATTAACTTCAACCTATCGGGCAGGTCATCAAGACCCCTAATGGTTGTCGTGGATGGAGTGACTGTTGACCAAGTGGACTCGACCCCGTTTCTCGGTTTTGAGATAGACCGAACTCTGTCGTGGTATTGTCATATAGACAGGGTATGCGGAAAGCTAGGAAGTGCATGTTTCGCGCTGAAGAGGGTAGCTCGTGTGGTGTCCCGAGATATGGCTCGTGCGTGTTTTTGCCACTGTCCACTCGATACTGCAGTACGGCGCTGAGCTCTGGGGGCAAGCTTCCGACTGGGAACGCGCTTTTAGGATGCAAAAACGCGCCGTACGAGCAATAGTGGGAGTGGCACAAGACGTCTCCGCGAAGCCATATTTTAAAGAACTGGGAATACTAACGTTACCCTCTATAGTGATCATGCAGATAGCTTTGTATGTCAGAGCCAACCCTGGCAGATACAGAAAAATGAACAGCAAGCGCTCACACGGAACACGTAATGGCGACAAACTGGTCACGATATCAAGGACCCTCACCAAGTCGAGCAAATTGACCCATGTGATAGGCCCCACTGTGTATAATAAACTGCCTAAACATGTAGTTGACGCCGCCACCACGACTATATTTAAGTGCAAGCTAAAAAGCTGGCTTATTGAGCAGGTGTTCTATTGTGTCAATGAACATGTAAAATTTATAAAATTGTAAATTATTTAAATATTATGACCTATTGTTAATATACTATAAGTATAGAAAAATATTAATTGGTTAACGAGACTCGACATGTAAACAAAGGTTTATGAATAAATTATTTGTATTTGTATTATGACATGAAGCTGATCTGTTGATGGAGCAGGAAGGTGACCATAAGAACTTCGTAATTAAACGACGCAACCCACTCAAGTTTGGGCTCATTTGATTCGTCTTGACGAGTATTTTGGTGCCAGCTGGTAATAATAATAAAAGCTAGTTTTTATTTAATTTCACTTGTTGACTATGATCTCACTCGTGTGCCCGTAGATGGTAGCAGACTATACCTAGAAGGCGGGATAAATCCTTCCCTGGCTTCACTGAACATCATGCCGGAACTCGGTCACAATGACCGCTTGGCGACACGGTTTTGTCCAGTGGGTGGTAACTAGCCACGGCCGAAGCCTACCACCAGTAAAATGGTAAAAATAATAATAATAATTGGGGTTTATACTCCAACAGAACAGGTTACCCTACTTACACTGTTAGAGTCAAATCACAATTTATAGGTTGTGTGGCCAACCTATATGTTGCAGTTTCAGGTCGCCGAGATGACTACTGCGCCTGCAACATGAGCTGACGACTGCCTCCTAAATATCTTATAGGAAACAGCCGGGACACACAGTTTTACGTGCCGCGCCGAAACACGGTAGTGTCCAGGCGAACTTTTTGCCACACGCTGAGATTTGAACCCAGGGTCTCCGGATTAAAAGCCGGACGTATGACTACTGGGCCACGGACATTACGGTAAATTTTGAAATGTCTCAATCAAAGTAACAAAGAATGTTTTCCTAACACACGTAGAACACAAAAACAACGCGCGGTGCGTTGTCAGACCAAAATAACTCGGTTTATGCTCTGTACTGTAATTAACTGTAATCTACGAGGTTTTGTTGTGATTCTGTAATATTTGGATTATTTTTGTACTGGTTTGTCATATATTTAAAAATAATCAAGTGAAATTTTAAAAATACTTTTTAAAAACAAGTGAAATTTTAAAAATACTTTTTAAAAACAAGCTTTAACTATCATTACCATCTTGCATCATATAGTACTCGTCCAGACGAATCAAATGAGCCCAAACTCAATGGGGTTGCGTTGTTTTATGACAGAGTTCCTATGGCCACCTTCCAGCTCCATCATCAGATCAGCTCCATGTCATAATAATATTGCATTGTCATCCGATTTACACACGCATGCAAATTTTCAGCTAAATTGGAAACCGGGAAGTGGGTCAAATCAAACTTGCAAGATTTGATTACAGACAGACAGACAGACAGACAGACAACAGACAGGTGAAAGTAATATAAAGCTTGTAACAAGCTTTAATTATCATTACCATCTTGCATCATATAGTACTCGTCAAGACGAATCAAATGAGCCCAAACTCGATAGGGTTGCGTTGTTTAATGACAGAGTTCCTATGGCCACCTTCCAGCTCCATCATCAGATCAGCTCCATGTCATAATAATATTGCATTGTCATCCGATTTACACACGCATGCAAATTTTCAGCTCAATTGGAAACCGGGAAGTGGGTCAAATCAAACTTGCAAGATTTGATTACAGACAGACAGACAGACAGACAGACAGACAACAGACAGGTGAAAGTAATATAAAGCTTGTAAAATCAACAAATGAAAATGGAAAATGGAAACATATTATCATGGACGAAAAACGACTGAACTGAGATTCTTAAAAAGAATATGTACATATTTCTTTTTACTTTTATTAATAATGATTATTTGTACTAATTTATAAATCTGATTTTGAGTTAATAATAATACTTTTTTGACAATTACTTATGAATGCCTAGAAATTTAAACATTTTGCACAACAACTTTGTCAGAAACAGTAAAACTAAATAGGTGCCATACATATCACTTTTATATGTACCCATCTGTATTAATGCAAATCAATTATATAAATATTATTAATCATTCATTCATTCAAACCAAACTAAAAAAGTCTTACAATGAGTGATTCACTTCAGTTCTAACCAATCTACTTCTAATATTTTTTATATTCTTACAAATCAAATACCATTTTCTATGTTTATTGCGACCTATATACTCAACTAAGAGATATTAAGAGGAATTTCAAAGTTCAATAACCCAGAGGCCCAATATTTCATGCGAACAGACAAATCTTAAGGAAACAGGTGGGAGTCTATAAATATCGGGCAGATGTTTTGGGGGCAGATGGAGATCGATTTTGGAACAACTTTTTATTTCGATTTGGTTGAATTTTTGCTCGATTTGGTTAAAAGGGAAGTGTGTTATTTTTATTCCATTTTTTGTGGCATGAGATTAAAAAAAAATTTAGTACCTACCTAACTTTATTATTTTTTTTTAATCACACTAATCTTCCCCCCTCCATCAGTCGTGGTCCTCATATCTGAGGGTCGTGACCTCCTCCATCCATGACTTTTTTCCTTACGATGTTACGCCATCTTGTCCTATCTCCGGCCACCCGGAGAGCATCGTAGACTGTAGAGTCGAGAGTGTTGCGGATCTGGTCAGACCAACGCATCGGGCTTCGGCCACGGGGTCTTTTCCCTTCCACTTTGACAGTGATTACAAGTTTTTCGAGATTATCTCCATCTTTTCTGGCAATGTGGCCGAAGTACTCTAAAATTCGCTTCAGGCAGATCGTGGAGAGCCTTGTTTTTATTTTGAGTTACACTAATCTTACTAATATTATAAAACGTGAAAGTTTGTAGTTTGTAAGAATGTCTGGATGTCTGGATGTATGTTTGTTACTATTTCACGCCTAAACGGGTAGACCGATTGAGCTGAAATTTGGTATAGAAATAGCTTAGACCCTGGAATAACACATAGGCTACAGTAGGTTCAGCGGGTAAAACCGCATCTGGTTAATTATAGGTGTAAGATTTTAACCACGATCTCGCGTGAGGTTAAGCGATTATGCGGCTGTAGATAGTAGCAGAGCCAACCTAGATAGCGCGAGAAATTTCTCCCTGGGTAGAAAATATAATATCACATGTATTTATTTCACCAATAGGATGTCTATGCCCAGCAGTGGGGAAATAAGCGCTGGATGTGATTAATTTTACATCTAATCCACTTTAAATTACTTGACCCGTTTATTTGAAAACATTTTAATTAATTCCTTTTAGCACCTATAGTCAATAGTCGAGAGTTAGTTTTTAAGCTTTAGCTACTATAAAGAAAGCTTAACTTTCAAAATGTCGGTTTTCTTTGAACCTCTCAAATTATCGTAATATCATAAAAAACATCTCGTCTTTTATTACTCTTTTTGCTTAAACTCCGACAAAAAGATGTTAATTCTTCAAAACGCGGACAAAAATGAATGAATCTACGTCATTTGGTTTATATTTAGATGTTGTGTCACCCGATGAGTGAGCATAAACAAATTATAAATTATTCCACGCAATAAATAACGTTAACAACATTTATTTACTAGTGTTACATGAAAATTGTGTAATAAAACAATTTTATAAGAATTCGTAGGAGTTTAAAATGATTAATGTCCACGCCATCTTTTGGCGAGTAGCCAAAACGTCTACCAAATCTTATTTATGATATTTTTATTAATACATTATGAATTAATAACGAAAATACCAAAAGCAATTTCAAAATAATAATACGATTATGAATTAAAGAAAGATTATAAGTATAAACATGACGATATTATTTATTTTATTTTCTTTACTGAATTTCGTGCCATCTAGCGGCGAGTGGCAGAAACTCTTAAACCAACAGCTTTAGGTTAATCTTAACGCAAGTGATACCAGCTATTGACGACAGATGGCGCTATTCTAAATTAATTACCACTTACCGTTTCCTTACCGAAATTAATTTGTAGAGAAAAAGATTATTGCGACTTACCTGTAACAAAAAGGTATTGATTAATTTAAATAATAAAAGAAACTAAATTAAGGCAATCTTATTTAAGAAAATATACTAAAAATACGTATATATAATATATAAATGGGATTTCATCATAGCACTTCTTAATTAATAATTTATTTTCTTTTAATATTACTTACCTACTTGCATAGCTTTGAATGATAATAATATTTCAATCTAAATATATTGAATAACATTACAATATTTACAATTGAAAATAATATAATATCTTAACAACTAAAACCTATGATCTAAAATGTACAAAATACTAGAAACCTAAATCTAAAGAGCCTATATAGTGGAGGGATATATATTTCAATCTAACTTCTACCTTATTCTTATAATGAACTACATAGTACAGTGGTTTTATCCACTGTACTACGAGAGGAAATAGAAAACAGAACGCACGTCAAACTTTAACAATAGGTAACCAACAGGTTTGCATCTACACTAGCGACATCTAGGAACTATTGTTATGATTGTGACTGTGACGGCCGCCATACAGCTTCCGCACTACTTCCGATGCGAAGACTTAGGATTAGATTGAACTAGCTGCGCCCAGTGGTTTCACCCGCAGTACTTATATAGCCTATGTATTATTCCAGGGTCTAAGCTATCTCTATACAAAATTTCAGCTCAATCGGTCCACCCGTTTAGGCGTGAAAGAGTAACAAACATCCTGACATCCAGACATCCATTCTTACAATATTTCACGTTTATAATATTAGTAAGATTATAATTAGAAACTGATATCGCTCAACTCAACTCAAAATTCATTTATTATAACTTATAAAAAAACTAAATACCTTAAAATGTTTTTACCTTGTCAACATTCCTATCCTTAGATAGTTTAAAGTACTAGGTCATTTCATCTGACTTTGAACTAAAGGGTCAGCAAAACAAAGGCTCACTGAATAAAGAACCTCTTAATTAAAACGTAGTCGAGCGACACACTCTTAATTGGAATCGATTTTTCAACTCGATGTGTCGCGGAAAGGAATCCCACTCTATTCACTATTGATGGAAAACCAGGGATTTAGCCTTCTTGGTTTAATATATTTTATAGACGCAGATCTAGAAAAATGTACGTCGATAAAAAACTGACAAAACAAAAACACATGACTAATTTTAATTTGCTAAAAATCGTAATTTTGAAGCGCTTTTGCAGGCAATTTTACCGGGGGTAGACTTCCTTTGCAGGAGGTCGTCTAGGTGGGTACCCCAACAGTGCCAGTTATTCTATCGCCTGAGCAGTGATGTGCTCGTCTTCTACTTCATCACATAAAAAAAAAATTCATATGCTACAAAAAGTTACCAAATGACGTCAAAATGATAGGATTTTAGAAATAAAGTTTCTTAACTGGTATTTACTTTAAATTATTTTACATGTTAAGTTTAGTTTATATTGTAAATGTAAGAACAATTGAAAACTTTATTTATCATTACCTGTTTATTTAAAATTACTCCACAATATAATTATTTACTTACATATTTGTATAGTTAATTAATTTTCAGTTTGTTCCAACATTTTAGATGATGGTTATTACTGACCTATCTATAGTAAAGCTCGACCAGTTTATAAATGCATTTCATCCCTTTAACGTCAGGAACATTTTGTTCGCGGGATATGTCCATTTCAAACTGGACGAACTGTACATCTGTATACAAATTAGAAACTCGAATAGAATCCCAAACAAGCCAGCATTTAGTAATAACAGTAGTATTCCACGCACAGATGATATATCTACATGGGAGTCGCGAGTTCAGCTTTCGTGTTTGAAGTGTGAAATAAAAAAAAATATTGCTCTAAATGTGGTACAGATAAGGTGTCCTACAATATACAAAGTTTCATGTTAACTTACATTTTAGCAAGCAATATAAATTTTATAAAGTTTGAAATTACAGTTTTATTCAAGTAAAATAATTATTGTTTGTAAGTGGAGAAATACTCTATTTAAGCTTCATTCAATCTCTTAAAAAAATATGCCGACAAAATTTGGGTCCAAGAAACATTTAAGCTTGATTTTAAATGGGTGACATCAGACTTCAAACACATCAACAGGGCTATTGGCTAATTCGTAGCCCCTCGTTTAATGTCCACTTCAATGTACTATTACTTGCTTAAACCTCCTCATTAATTTGAGTAAAATATTAGACGCAGTAATGTACATTAATGTGGACATCAAACAAGTGGCTAAGTGACCACGAAATGAGTATTGGTCATTTTTGTCACTATTGGCCTGCTGACATGGGATATTATTTTGCTATAATGCACATTATTTTCTCGTCTTGCCCCTTCTCGTCATAATAGTTATTTGTTATACAAGAGTGCAAAGTTGCTTTTTTACCGCGTGCTCAGTTTGTATGACCGAGCTAGCGAAGGATTCTAAAATTAAATCACGAGCGTAGCGAGTGATTTATTAATTGGAATCCTGAGCGTTAGCGAGGGAATCAAAAGAGCACAAGGTCAAAAATCTTTGCACTCGAGTGTGACACATAATTTTTCATCCCCCCTCAGCGAGGAAATAACTCAATGCTAAAAGTTTTTTTTTAATTATTCTCACCATGGATGCGCACAGTGTTGCCAGTGCACTATCTTCAAAAATAACCAGTATTCAATTTTAATTTACGTAGGTACGCTTACTTAGAGTCCTTTTCACGAAATAGGTCCCACGGAATTTAGCGGAACTAATTTTTTATTCTATTATTATTGGACTTCATATTTTAAATCATTTTTATTTGTTACATAAAATAAATACCTTTTTGATTAAGAAATTAAATATCAGAAATTATGAGGCGTTAAAAAGGTAAAGGTATTTAAACTTTTAAAATGTGCAATAGTGGCGTCCCGCAAAAAGGTTTCCTTTCGTGAAAAGCACTCTACCTATTCGTTTTAGTGATTATTTTCTCATTTTCAGTTTATTACAGTGAGAAATCGTTAATAAAAAAGTTACTAAAAAGTAATACTTAGAAAAAATCTTGCTACTAACTAGATAAAGTTATAAAAAATTGGCTTATTCTATTATCTCTGCTAAATTAACTCAACTATTATTTACTATTACAGTACTATATAATTCATTAAAAACATTATTGCCTCGAAATGTAACTTATATCTAAACAACTAACGTAAATATAGTTCAAAAGAAACGTAATATGTTACAAAAGTAACTTACTGGCAAGGCTGATGGTGCGCCCAAAGCAAATTAAAAAAAAAGTTTACTAAAGAGGTTCTTACTCCGAGTTTTTAACAAATTTAAAAAAGTTGTACGCTTATTTCGGTACCATAGAGGTGGAAGTCATCATCATCATCATCAGCCTGTGTTCATCCACTGCTGGACATAGGCCTCCCCCATGGCACGCCACTCAACTCGTTCCCCCGTCTTCCTCCTCCACCCGCTCCCCGCGACCTTCCGGATATCGTCACCCCATCTCGCCCAAGGACGCCCTACACTACGTTTGCCGAGACGCGGTCTCCACTCTAGAACCCGTGTACCCCATCGGTTATCGGTTCTGCGGCAAATGTGACCAGCCCATTGCCACTTCAACTTACTAATCCTTTCGGCTATGTCGGTAACTCTGGTTCTCTGCCGAATCACCTCATTTCTGATGCGATCCTTTAGAGAGACGCCGAGCATAGCCCGCTCCATAGCTCGCTGAGCAACTTTAAACTTGTGAACCAATCTAACCGTAAGTGTCCACGTTTCGGCTCCGTATGTCATTACAGGTAAGACGCATTGGTTGAAGACTTTAGTCTTCAGACACTGTGGTATACGTGACGAAAAGACTCGACGAAGTTTTCCAAATGCAGCCCATCCCAGCTGAATCCTTCGAATAGCCTCCCTCTCGAAGTTGTTTTTACCTAACTGCACTGTTTGCCCAAGGTATACATACTCCTGAACAACTTCAATAGGCAGTCCATTAACGATAACCGGTGATAACCGGTGGATAGTGGGATGAAAAAAAAATTACGCAGTCGCGGATTCTATCTTGACATACAATCTACGCCACGTCTGTAGGAGTAAGAGTAAACAGAGCCGTGAATAACACAGGATATGTTGAATTACATCGACGGCTGAAGGTCGCATCATGAGAGCCATGAGTGAGGGGGGTAGTGTCTGTGTACTCGTATAAAGCTATTTATTATGCTAGCTCTACTGTAGGCAAATGTTAGCGCGAAGACATGAAGTGTCAAATTCTCATTCAAAAAGTGTTTTGTTTGAAAAATTGCGACTCAGTGCGTCGTTCAATTTTCAAACATAGCAATAACGTCAAAAGCACTTTATGAATAAAAATAAAAAATTGAAAAATTTAAGATCTAAACACATTAACACAGAACGGCTGTTCTCACGTTAATTATTGGACATCGTAATTGTCCGAAACCGTGGATGAGACATATCTCAACGAATTATTAACGTGAGTACACCCGTGTCGTATTTATAATATGAATAACACTCACGGTAGTTTCCAAAATCGTAATTTTCATCATCACATAATTAAAATTCAACATAATTGACAACATCAGTTTCATCATTATCGAACCATCTTTAAACGAACCTGTGATCAGTTTGTCAGCAGTAAGGCTCCGCAGCAGCCGCTTGATGCTGCGCCTGCGCCGCACGCCGCATGACTCCTCACCGCTCATCACATCTCACTGCACTCACTGTTGGGACTGTTGCACATTGCAAGGGAGTGTTGCACTTTGCAAGGGAGTGTTGCACTTTGCAAGGGAGTATTGCACTTTATAAGGGAGTATTGCACTTTGCAAGGGAGTATTGCACTTTGCAAGGGAGTATTGCACTTTGTAAGGAAGTATTGCACTTATGGTTGGAATTATTGCACTATGTCTATTGGGAGTATGTCGTTTTATATTTCAGAGTATTGCAATTTGTTTAGGAGTATAATTGTTCCTATGTGCGGGAGAAAATAAAATTTTCCGTGAATAATTAAGCATTTTTAGGTTGTTTTTGGAATAAAAAAATAGATAAAAGTAGCAAAATCAACTAAGGTCTCTGTAAATGATACTATGTTATGGGATAAAGCGCATTTTGTATACCGCAATAGTGTTTTTTACTAGCTATTTTCTGCATTTTCCTCCTGATTTGACTCTGACTGTGTATACCTATATCATTAATAAAATTTGTTACATAATTTTTATTGTTCTTTGTTATACTAAAAATACCAAAAATATGTGAGCGCGGTTTGATATAACTCGTTGTTTCGGAAGATTAGGTAAATCGTGTCATATCGAACCCTTGGCTAAAAATGTCGGCAACCTTTAGGTGACATTTAGGGTTCTTTTGGAGACCTACTTTGTAAATTACAACATTTGGTTTATTATTTTGATATAAGAGGCAGGAATAATAAAGAAAATCCTATAAAAACTTAGTTTATCACGTGTCCAATTTGCAACATTAATAAAGAAAAAAAAACAATATATAGTCTGTATCATGTTGTTGTCAATGTCAAAAAAGTGTGAATGTCATGTACTTGTCAGTGTGAAAAAGATTATGGTGAATAAAATTCTCTTGCGGACACGTGCATTTTTGATTTTGCGAAGAAACCTTTAATTAGTAATTAGCATTAAAAATTAGTGAAATAAAATTTAGCTCGCGCGATTAGGTAATAAAAAGACGAGGAATACATTATAATAGTTATCAAAAAAATAATCGTTAAATAAAGTCCAATGTCCGTTCGGGTGAGTTACATTGACCTGCCCAATATTCTACCGCGATGTTCTTTCCTGATGGCTCTTGGTTTATATGGAAAAGACATAAATTAGAATGTGTAGTGGACACATTCTAATTTATGTCTTTACCATTCCCTGCTTGGTGATCGCTATTAGCGATAAGACCGCCAATTGTAACACTTTTTCTGTAATGTGTATTTTTTAAATGATTTTCTATTGTATTTGTGATGTACGATAAAGAGTTTTCTATACTCAGCCTTCTATGTAGGCATATATTTAGTATCCAAATCCTATACCGTCACGTAAGAGCTGACTAGCCACGTATATCTGTGAGTGCAGCCCTCGTACACTGGGATATCAATCATAAGGGATTATGCAACCCTCGAGGGCATGGGAGGGCATCTCTGATCCTACCCGCTAAGTATGTAGCGAGGAGGAACAGCCGGCGCACGGATGAAATATTTTGACATGTCGTACCGTACATGTACATAGATCTGCTAAAGGGAATCAACTCAAAAACCGACTAGTGTGAGTTATGCACACCATTGAATTCCCGAACCAAAGCCATATCTACCTAACCTATATAATAACAAATTTAAAAATATGTTTCCTAAAATAATTTACTTCCAGAAAAGGATGGTACGCCCGTGCCGCTTTTTTGCTCGACTTGGCGGTACTGCCGTGCCCCCAGATAAAAGCGTAATTTCTATTCAGAGCAATTCTACAGTGCACAAGGATAAAGTAATAGGTTAATCGCGTTTTTTAAAAAAATCTTCAATGTAACGTCTAATTCTATTTATACGACTAAAACATACAAACCGATGAACTATGACCGATCTAATGTTTAACATAATCTGTGATCCTACCCTTATCAATCGTTGGGAATGAAACGTTGCTGAATTTTGGCTTTTCAAATGCAAATAGATTTTTTTTATATAATACAGGTAAGGGTAAGTTTTTGGCAATCTTTTAGAAATGATTTTGCTATTACGTCATTCAGAAAATTCGACCTTAGTGGATGTTTCAGAATCTTTAAAAACAGTTTCTTTTATTTACATTTATTACTTTATGACTTTAAATTTAATCTTCTTCTTTTCTTTTTTTATTTCTTTTATCTGAGTTCTAGGTCGCGTTGCTACCTACGGTCCTAAAGTAACTTGGTATATCTCTAAGATTAACACAGAGGCCTTATTCTTAAAATAGAACAAAATAATTGCAAAATTGGCTTGCAAAATGCTCCATTGCAGCCTAATTGAATAAATGAATTATGAGTTTGAGTTTTCAGTGGATAAAACCGACGGGTACATATAGTTAATATATTTTCTACTAATTACATGTAGGTATGTATATCCTTAGATCAAAGTAAACGTAGAATCATACCAAATAATATTAATCTAGCATTCCTTGATGGCGAGATGCCAACGGAAGTAATGTTATGGTTACTTTATTGTACACAAGTTACTGGAATAAGATCATTCCTGCCTTGTTTATAATTACCGATATCTTCAAATAAGTACCTACTTCTAGACATAACTCTAGCGCCTAATAATATTCTACTAATGTTACTAAATATTATAAACGTGAAAGTTTGTAAGAATATATGGATGTCTGTATGTATTTCTGTTACTCTTTCCCACCTTAACGGGCAAACCGATTGAGTTGAAATTTGTATGGAGATAGCATAGATCTTGGTATAACTTATAGGAACTGTAAAGCGGGCGCAGTTAGATGGTAGATAACTTTTTTTTACAAGCTTTATATTACTTTCACCTGTCTGTTGTCTGTCTGTCTGTCTGTCTGTCTGTCTGTCTGTCTGTCTGTCTGTCTGTAATCAAATCTTGCAAGTTTGATTTGACCCACTTCCCGGTTTCCAATTGAGCTGAAAATTTGCATGCGTGTGTAAATCGGATGACAATGCAATATTATTATGACATGGAGCTGATCTGATGATGGAGCTGGAAGGTGGCTATAGGAACTCTGTCATTAAACAACGCAACCCCATCGAGTTTGGGCTCATTTGATTCGTCTTGACGAGTACTATATGATGCAAGATGGTAATGATAATTAAAGCTTGTTTTTAAAAAGTATTTTTAAAATTTCACTTGTTTTATGTGGAGAAGTAAGAAGACGAGCAAGACGCTCTCCTGATGTTAAGAGATAACGCTGCCCATAATCAGTACAGTGCTACCCAGAATTTCACATTATGTGCAATTCTAGGTGCACTGCACTAACGCTTCTTACTCAAGAGTCATAAGATGTTAAGACTCTTTAGCCCAGTAATTTCACTAGCTACAGTGCCCTCCTACCTGTGCACAGTAATGTTTGCAGTACACTGCTCCGGCGGTAGAATAACTGGCACTGTTGGGGTACCCACCTAGACGACCTCCTGCAAAGGAAGTCTACTCACGGTAAACCCCGGTAACTAGAGTTTATACTCCAAAAGAAAAGGTTACTAACACTGACAGACTCAAATCATAATTATAAATTGTGTGGCCAACCTATACATTGCAGTTTCAGGTCACTGATTACTACGCGGCCTGCAACATGACCTAACGACTGCCTCCTACATATCTTATAGGAAACAGCCGGGACACAGTTTTACGTGCCTTCCTAAACTCAGTAGCTTAGGTACGTTAAGGTGAAATTTTTGCCACCCACTGATATTCAAACGTGCCAAGCCGAAACAAGGTGATTTCCAGGACATTTTTACGACGAATTTGAAGAGATTTGAAGCTAGAACCTCATTACAAGCCGAGCGACCACTGCGCCATGGCACATTGCATACTTTGCGCGAGGCACGACAATAACTGAGTTGGCTCTATATATTTTCATCAGTGTACATCATTTTGTATAGTCATTTATTAGTCCCGTAAATTCCGCAACCTTGTCCAGGAAGGCTTGGCGGCGAGCCAAGTGGATACATCGATGCAAAATATTGATCGTAACAACGAATTGACTGACTAACATTGTCTTATCATGGCGAACGGAAATGTCGTAGGGTAATTGGATTTATTGATTTTTCATCAAATCAAAATGTATTCAAATAGGGTACAGCACTTTTGCTAGTGGATTGTACTATTTTTTTATGCGAAGAAGTAAAAAGACGAGCAAGACGCTCTTCTGACGTTAAGAGATAACGCTTCCCATAATCAGTATCTACAGTAATGCCACCTAGGATTTCACAATGTAAAATTTTAGGAGCACTGTACCAACACTCCTTACTCAAGAGTCATAAAATGTAAAGACTCTTTAGCCCAGTAATTTTACTAGCTCCTACCGAAGCACAGTAATGTTTGAACATCCCTGCTCAGGCGGTAGAATAACTGGCACTGTTGGGGTGTTGGTGCAGTGCACGTAGAATTTCACATCATTGTGAAATCCTAAGTGACATTGTACTGATTATGGGCAGCGTTATCTCAGAGCATCTTGCTTGTCTTCTAACTTCTTCGCATAAAAAAAATCTCGTAACCAGCAACCGCGAGTCCCGGTCAGTGATAAAAAATGTACAAAAGTGAAACACTGTTATCCTTTCACATGAAAGTTGCCAGCTCAGTAGGCTCGAATGAACCATACAATAGCTATAGACCACAGCCAGACTAACAAAACTTACAGAGAAACGACCCTTTTAATTTTCAATTACACTTATCCTGCATGGCCAGCGTGGCGTGCGGGTAGTTTGTATGGAAAATCAATACCGCTGACCTACGAATACCGCTGACCTTATTTAGCTTAAATTTGGTACAGAGATATCTTGAATCTCGGGAAAGACAATTTTCTCAGAAATAAGTCTATGAGGGGGAACGGAAAGGTATTAATCAACATCATAAATAAGTTCATATGCATGAATCGATTTGGATTGTTAGGCGCAACGAAGTGTGCGCGGGTCTACTAGTTCCAAGGCAAAATCGCCTAATGTTACCTAGATTTTTCTTAATTGTGTCAAAGTTTAAGCTTTTCTGCATTTTTTGTGGTGTTTCAATGAATCATTCATTAGAAGCTACGTGATACTCAATTCTACTGAGATTACTTTAAAATTAGTGTGGTTCTGTGCGTACATGTTTACTCGCATCCATTGTAAGTTGTAAGCCGTCTTTCTGTGTTGTCTATTGAATGTTTTAGGGGAGGATGGGGTTGGTTCCCGTCTAGACTTCCCTATAAGTTCACCGCTAACTGAGGGACTGGAAAATTGGTTGCCATTTTAAAAACTCTTCTCTTTGATAACAGGGGTCTAGCGAGAAATTGCGTCTGTGTAGTGTGTAGTACATGTGATAGCGTATGTTTTAAGGCTGTAGTTTGATAGATCGGTCAGTCAGACAATAAAAAGTCACGTTTCCCTTTTTATTTTAAGATTCGAATTAAGAATATCAAAAAGAAAGGTAAATTACCAAAAAAATCCCAATTGTTACTTGAAAATGTTCAATGAATACTTGTTATCGGAGGCCAAAACCCACTTTGGGTTTTCGCACCAACCCAGTAACTTAAAAAAATTAGGTCTACATACTCATGTATTTTTTAAATTATATTTTATTATATTTAATTTTTATTTTATTTCGGTCTCAGTCACTGCCATAGAGACCTTCCACATAACAAAATTTTAAAATAAATCACATAAATTATGAAAGGCCTAAGCCTGACTATTTATAAGATAGGACAACACTCAAGACAGTTGCCATCAGTCAGTCAGTGAGTGAGTGAGTGAGTGAGTCAGCGAGGGATCCCGGTGGCCGATGAGTCAGCTGGCACTGCTCCCAACAGCATTTGGTTCAAGTTCACTATTACATATAAATATACTTGGATATTTTTTTTTTTATGTGATGAAGTAGAAGACGAGCAAGACGCTCTCCTGATGTTAAGAGATAACGGCTGCCCATAATCAGTACAGTGTAACCTAGGATTTCACAATTATGTGAAATTCTAGGAGCACTGCACCAACGCTTCTTACTCAAGAGTCATGAGATGTTAAGACTCTTTAGCCCAGTAATTTCACTAGCTACAGTGAATATATATATATATATATATATATATATATATATATATATATATATATATATATATATCTCACAAGTCTTATTTTTTTTACACTAAATAGGCCTACGTTTGACCACACCCCACCAGTATGGGACTGGATGCAAGGCTCTGTCGATTCCCAGTCCCCCGTCACAAAGACGATGCGGGAGTGCCGCCGGGTTGTTTTAGTGGGTATACCGTGCAGTCGCTCTGCACGGGGAGTCCCACATAACCCTCCCATACCCCGTATGAGAGGGTATGCGTAATGCATTTTTTCCCGGCGAAAACCAAAGAAAACATCCCACCTGGTGGACCATGCAGATTATGTGGAACGACGATGAATCACGTACTTTGGGTACTTCTTATAGTTTACTAGTTGCACCCAGCGATTTTACCCGCTGTACCGTAGCCTATGTGTTACTTCAGGGTATAAGCTATCTCTATAGCAAATTTCAGCTCAATCGGTCCACCCGTTTAGGCGTGATGAAGTAACAAACATACACACTCACTCAAGCCTTTATAATATAAGTGTGAAGCGAGATCATTACGGTCTCGTATATTTTCTTTACCATTATTTTTTTGACCCAGGAAAATGCGTCATGCATCATCACCCCACGCCGGGGGGCGCGGGGCGGCATGTGGGACTCCCCCGCCGAAGATGTGCGCGGCGGGGATACCCACTAAAAACCTGGGGGTGTTCCTGCGGGACGCCATAATGCCGGGGCATATATAATAAGCTACCCAAGTTATACTTTTCATCTGCAAGTACGAGTAGATAACCAATAAATCCAGTTATGATTGATGAGTTAGAAATAGCGCAGTCATTTCAAACGAGAGATGCGATGTCGAAAGGTTCCACAAATAGTGCGCGTTGTAGTCCTACCCGGACGTATTGATTGTGGAAATATTCATCTATGGAGCACCGTCAGCAAAATAAATGAAAAAACAATAAATTTTACCTACGCCTTGATAATGGTCCTTTTTTTATTCGTTCGCCTTTGACTACGATCTCGCCTGATCTTAAGAGCGTATATATTGTAATATCGAGTGACGCTCTCTCGCTCGCACTATTTGACAAATTATTAAATATAAATTCATAAAATTAATTTATTGAAAATTCCTTAAGAACAGCCCTCCATAATATTATTGCACACATTTTAAAAGTGTTTCCAGTTTGATATATTTAAAAATGGCATGAAAAGAATTTTTGAAAGATTTTTTTTGAAGTAAAACTTCTTTAGGCGCGACTAGGGAGTAACTCAGATTTTTTTTTCTGACGGAAGTAACGCTTACTATAGTCTGTGTAGTTTCCGCCATTTAAAAATAATAATTCTGATTGGTTGAAAACTTCTTTAGGCGCGACTAGGGAGTAACTCAGTTTTTTTTTTCTGACGGAAGTAACGCTTACTATAGTTGTGTAGTTTCCGCCATTTAAAAATAATAATTCTGATTGGTTGTAAGTATAATATGTCATATACTACACGCTTCTTGACTTCTCGACTTCATTCAACAACGCGTTTCGGTACAACGATAGATGCTGTGTTTTCAAGAAAAGTAGCAAATTTAGAGAGTAAAATTTATGTTTCACATTATAGTTACCACAAACCTATAATTTCGTACGTAAGAAATTATGATGACATTCAATTACCTGTTTCGAATGAATAATATTAATATAACATTTAAATAATCTTTGTAAAGCACATGAATAATAAATATAATTAAATTATAATATAATATTTATTTATTTAAGTTAATATTTAATCATTTCAGTGATATAATATGTCGTCAACGCCAAAGAAGTTTTACTTCAATCGCGCGTAAAGGTTACACGCACACACTTTTTTTTACAAAAATTCTTTTCATGCCATCTACGGCCGCACCATAACGGTCACCTATAAATTTAAAAAAAAGTGTTCAGTGAAGCCAGAGAGGGATATATTTCATCTTCTGGTTACAGTCTGATACCATTTTCGGCGATCGTCTTCGATCGATCATCCATGCGAGATCGAGGTTAAAGGCTAACCTATAAAATGAATAAAATAAAAAAATTAACTAATATTTCAACATATTTTGCTAACCGTACATCTCCCAAGGTAGTCAGAACACGTGGCCATATTTATTTACAATATAAAAAGTTGTGAATCAAGACATATGCAGCAGTAATGCCACGAATACCTTGGATGTAGGTTAAACGGTGTTGAGTGTACGGAATAAATGTAGGTGAACTGAATATACTGGAACATGTGCATATATATGACCTGAATACAGGTGCTTGTCTGTATGTTTGTTGTTTTTATAGCGGTGGGGGTGAATGGATGAAATGACTTCAATTCAAAAATGGCGGGGAATGTGCAGAGCCAAGTGCAGAATTCGTCAGATTTTTTATGTGTATGTTCGCTGATTCTCTGAAAACTAGCCAACATATTTATCTTAAGTTATAAGAAGAAATAACATTTTAAGTTGTAATAGAATATTTTGTTATAAATTCGGGACTAACCATTGAACTTGGCAACCATTTAGATCTCTCTTTTTTTGTCGTTGAAGTTAACATACAACCAACGCATAGGTACCTATATCGTAATATTGAAATTAGCTCTAATTTCACATTTATGATTTGTTAGGATTAACTTTTTCATGAAAATAGGACAAGCGGAATGTCGAGGACGAAACTTCAAAAATTACCAAGTTATATGAAATTTAAAAAGCTTTACAAAAACAAAATAAAAAAGATGAAAAAAGTTGCGAAATTTAGGGAATTGGCTTAGAGCCTTTTAGTCATTAGGGTCCTTAACGAAATAAGATACTTGGAGTCAATTTATGTGCGGCACTCCTCAAGGTCCCGAGTTTCTTCAGCTTAATGTTGGGGCGTGACTGTACTACGTGACACTATGTCACTTTTTTCAAGGTCTATAGAATAATTTTAGGTCGTCTGGAGCGATTTGTACTTAAATATTATGTAGCGCGTCCCCCGTCCAAAAAATATACGTTGTGTTTCAGTCACACAAAAATAAAAACTAAACTTCACTTAAATTAACTAAACTAAAATTTGGAGTGTTTTGGCGGCAAGCCTTGATCATATCATTAGCTCCACGTCTTTTGCTTAATAATCGTGTAGAATTTGATTGTTAGCGTGTAATAATGGTGGAATATTGCGTGTTAAGTGTTTTTGAATGTGCACAGATGTAGGCAAGTGATATGGTGCTGAAATATGAATTTTGGTGCCCCCTCCAAAACTTCTCCGAACTTTCAGTAAAATTCCACCCATTTTACTGGAAGACTCACGTGACTAGACGAGCTATTAAGCTCACTCTGACTCTGACCTGACTAACTAACTTATTACTTAAAAAATAACATTTAACTTGACACTGGCAAAACACGAAAGTGGAGACCATAATTTAATATCCCGTGAACATTCACGAATTTTACTCGACACTGGCAAAATGCATATGTTGCCATATTATTAAAAAGAAAAAAAAAAAAAAACTAAAATTTGGATTGATTTAAAACTTATTTTATTTTATCTCCTATTTTATAGCAGCGATTAAATATATTGTCTTTGTTTTATCTTCTTACTTGTTATTATGTCTCTTTATATATTTTGTTAAATTAAACATTATCCCAACATACATTTTTTATGTAATAATTAATTAAACTGTAAATTTAAGTTTTTTTTTAATTCATTACAGGTTAGCCTTTGACCTCTCGCATGATGTTAAACGACGATGCGGCCGTAAATTGTAGCAGACTAAACAAAAAAGGCGGGATAAATCCCTGGCTTCACTGAACATCATGCCGGAACACGGTCACAATGACTGCTTGGCGGACACGGTTTTGTCCAGTGGGTGGTAACTAGTCAAGGCCGAAGCCTACCTTATATTTTTACAACAAATTAATAAACGAAAATAGATGGATAATTGCAAACAATGGGTAAATTCCCGAGCATTCGGGTCATGGCGGCCGTTAAATATTAACGGTTTTGGTATAAACCGTGTCTCTGGTTCATTTCAATCAATGGGAGTGATTTAGGGGGTTTAGTGGGCATTTTATGGGGCGGGCTTGTTTGTCTGATAATATAATTAATAATGGGTTGATTTTGTTATAGGCTATTTAAGGTTATTAGATACTTCGCTGACCTCGTCTTGATCGCGGATCTCTGTCACCAAAAAGTGATATATTGTTTTTTTTTATTGTTTTATTTGGCTTGGCGAATATTTGAACAAAATAGAGCGGCGGCTTTATCATGTACATTATATAGACAGATTATGATTCCTATTAAGAACTATAATTACGAGTACAATATACTGTACAAAAAAATAAAAGAAAAAGTTAAGTGAATTACGAGTGGAGACTATGGACTAGCAAACGAAGCGCAGGACGTCCACCCACAAGGTGGCCAGACGACCTCATAAAGGTCGCCGGAAGACGCTGGATGCAGGTCGCTTCCAACCGGTACATATGGAAGTCCAAAGGGGAGATATATGTTCAGCAGTGGACGTCCTACGGCTGAGATGATGATGATGTAAAGAGAGTTACAATTGAAGGTGTTATCAATCTACGATAGTAACTAAAAGCTCATAATAAAAAAAAAATAACCAAATTTTCATATTTTTTTCATCAATGGATAGAACGATTCACAGGTAAAACGTTAATTACGATACAACCTATGTTTTAACTATGCTTTTAGTGTATAATAATTAGTTGAAGTTCTGAGCAAATAGGCTGCAATATGACGTTAATTACGTGGTCGCTAACACAGTTTGTCATAGACAAATTTCCTAAATCTATGGTCGTAAATTTCAAATTGCTAATAGGCCTTTTAGCAGGTAAAATCGTCGTTATCTGATAAACACGACAAATATTTATAAATTTATTTAAAAAATAAAGAGTCACATAATAATTGTTAAAGATTTCGTAAGCACCCCGTTTACCTTGTTTACACTTCAATAGACGAGCAGGCATAGACAATCGCCAATCATTTGTAGATAACGTTAAAAAAATGTACCAAAAACGAATGATATCTGTCATCTCAGTACATTTTTAAGCGTTATAACGCTTACAAATAACTACATTTGTACCACAAGCAATTTTTTTTTATGAGAAGAAGGAAGAAGATGATCAAGATGATGTTAAGAGATAACGCTGCCCATAATCAGTACAGTGCAACCTAAGATCATAATGATGTGAAATTCTAGGTGCACTGCACCAACGCTGTCTAAGAGTCACAAGATGTTAAGACTCTTCATCCCAGTAATTTGACTAGCTACAGCGCCCTCCTACCTGTGCACAGTAATGTTTGCACATCACTGCTCAGGCGGTGGAATAACTGGCACTGTTGGGGTACCCACCTAGTCGACCTCCTGCAGAGGAACTCTACCCCCCGCATTTGGATTTGGGGACTAAACAGAAGGGAGAGATTGGAGATTGTTTAACCTCAGTGGCTCTAGCATGTCACACGGAATCCCGACAAAACTTCAAGAGTAGAACTGTCATCTCATACATTCACAAAAGTACAATGTATGGGGTGACAGTTCTACTCTTGACATTTCAGCGGGATCCCGTGTGGCATGCTAGAGCCACAGGTAGTTCTACTAACACTGTCAGGGTCAAATCACAAATACAGGTTGTGGGATCAACCCATCCCGGACCTATAATAATATGTTATTCTATTTTATTTATAACTAGCTGACCCGCGCGCACTTCGTAGCGCGTGACAGTAAATTATTCATATATTAATGAATTTGATGCAGACCATTTAATTCGATTTCCAATTCCACGGAAAAGAGGGATTCAATTCACGGGTTTTCTGCGACTTAATGGGCGTAGAATTAGTAAAGGCTGGCAAACCTTGCCAATATGTAACTACGATCGAATCACCTACTATTCAAAATGTCTATTGGACGTTTCGCCTACGTTCATAATAACTATTGGTTGAAATCAATATTGGACGATTCGCCTACGGTTAACTCAGCTACGGTCGATTGAGCTATGGTTGATTAAACTATTGGACGATTTGCCTATTTTTGACCGAACTAACGGACGGTTCACGTATTTTTAGACCATGTTTCCGGCTGCTAGTCAGGTATGACAGCTAAAAAATACTTGTTTATAGTACAGAATTCAGAAACGTGTTGTTTTTGATACCTGAATGATTTCTATCTGTAGGTGCGCAGACAGCTTATTATGCCACTTTGCCATGATGAGGTAGATGAAAGAAGATGCCAAAATGCCTGAAGATGCCATGACACAGGATAAATAATTCAGTAATAAGAAAAATATCTGGCGGTTCGCCGGCCGCTGCCGCGGCACGCTCGCTTCGCTCGCTCGGCTCGCGCATTGTGGTCACTGTTCAAACCTTTTTTTTTTTTTTTTTTTTACCCAGGAACAATGCGTTACGCATCATCACCCCACGCCGGGGGGCGCGGGGCGGTATGTGGGACTCCCCCGCCAAAGATGGTAGCGGCGGGGATACCCACTAAAAAACCTGGGGGTGTTCCTGCGGGACGCCATAATGCCGGGGCAGCGGGTACGCCGAAGCATTCATCCGCGGCCCCGACGGCGTTTGGTCCTCACTGACAGGAGGACCCCTCCGCGGTGGGGTGAAGAGGAGTTTCACCCCACCCTCTCAAGGGGCGCGCGGAAACACCGCGCGCGCCACCTCGTGGGTCTGTTCTTGCGGCGACGAATACCCCCGTACTCGCCGCCTAGACCCAGGTTATGGGGGCTGGAGAAGGGCGTGGAAGATACGCCTCCGACGCCCCCTTCTCCGGGCACGCATCACTGTTCAAACCTAACCTAACCAACAAATTTCGGTTTGCCCTGAATACTGTACTAAAAACACGCGTAGCAAAGAATTTATAAACCGTAGGTGAGTCGTCCATAGTTGAATTAACCAATATATCAAATGAACATTGGCCGAATCGCCCATTAGTTCACATGCCCATAGTTTAATCAACCGCAGGCGAGTTGCACTGTAAGCGAGTCGTCCAATATGTGAAATGAACTTATGCGAATCGACCGTAGTTATATCGACCGTAGTTGAAACGACCGTAGGTATTGTGAAACGTAACCCGTCCATGCGGGCAAAGCCATGAGAATAAGCTAGTGACTGATGTATCTGTATAACGTACAGCCTCAACCGCTAGATGGATTGGGTTGAAATTTGGAACATAGAAAGGTTTCATGACGTAGACCACTGCTAAGAAAGGATTTTGCCGTGCGGGCAAAGCCGCGAGCATAAGCTAGTAAATAATATTATGAAACATTTTTTGTGAATAATACTTAGATTTCAGAGACGTCCTGGGATAAGTCCCAGAACTATCGTTATACCTATACCTCAGTACAAATTAGAACGGCAATAAATTACCACTTACACATATAGTACATCAAGATTAAATACAGTAAACAACAAGTGAAATTTTAAAAATACTTTTTAAAAACAAGCTTTAATTATTCTTACCATCTTGCATCATAAAGTACTCGTCAAGACGAATCAAATGAGCCCAAACTCGATGGGGTTGCGTTTTTTTATGACGGAGTTCCTATGGCCACCTTCCAGCTCCATCATCAGATCAGTTCAATGTCATAAAAATATTGCATTGTCATCCGATTTACACACGCATGCAAATTTTCAGCTCATTTGGAAACCGGGAAGTGGGTCAAATTAAACTTGCAAGATTTGATTACAGACAGACAGACAGACAGACAGACAGACAGACAGACAACAGACAGGTGAAAGTAATATAAAGCTTGTAAAAATATATCAAATTATCATTAAAATCAGAAAAACTAATAAAAATACGGAATAATAACAGCTTGATTCCGTACACTTACTCTTGACTCTTTTCCGCGTCATTTAATGGTGATCTCTTTACCGTGGGTAGACTTCCTCTGCAGGAGGTCGGCTAGTACCCCAACAGTGTCAGTTATTCTGCCGCCTGAACAGTGATGTGCAGACATTACTGTGCTTCGGTAGGAGGGCACTGTGGCTAGTGAAATTACTGGGCTGAAGAATTTTAACATTTTATGACTCAGCAGTGCACCCAGAATTTAACCTTCGTTAAATCCCAGCGTTATCTCTTACCATCAGGAGAGCATCTTGCTCATCTTCTTACATCGTTGTATAAAAAAAACTAAAATGAAATTTTCTGAAATGAAACTATCATATACCTACGTACTCAAACTATTTATTATAATATATCTATCAAATTTCAGATATTATTAAGATATCTCATACCCGTCGAAATAACGTTAAATCCTTTCTTTTTTAATATTAGGTATTAAAAGTAGAATAATAATAATATATAAGACCGTGTAATGACGAAATTCGACTAAAATACAAATTCGCCTTATTATAATTTTAGTTTTAGCAATATAAAATGATATCGTGTAATAATGCTAAATTTAAATTACGTGGTTCCTGTTACCACCTTCCAGCTCCATCATCAGACTTCAGATCACTTCCATGTCATAAAATTATTGCATTGTCATCCGATTCCCGGTATGCAAAATTTCAGCTCAATCGGGAACTGTGACTGATAGGTAGAGTGCTTTTCACGAAAGGAGTTCTTTTTGCGGGGCGCCACTATCGCAAATTTTAAAAGTTAGCATATTAAATAACTTTAGAATCTTCGATGTATCCTTCTGCAATCTTGTTACACTTCCAGCCACCTTCTTCACTAATGACTAATGATCTGTCGATTTTAGTCTTTGTGTTCAATAATTTTACTAATATTAATTTGTCCGAATGCTTTTCAACGTCGTTTACCTTAAGATTCAACAATTCATTTGAGCGGCACGCACCATTTATGCCAATAATTAATACAACCTGTAAAAAATAACAATAATTTAGTTTACTTATTTTTAGATAGGTACAGTTAGATAGGTTTTCTTTGAAATAAATTAGCTTTTGTATCAATTTACTTACTTTTAAAGCGAGGTATTTACTGTCTGGTGCTTCATTCAGAAATTTTTCTATTTCAAGCGCAGTAAAAACTTTTGACTTTTTAGCACTGAATCCTTCTGATTTTCTTTTTAAAAATGCTATCAACCTATGATATTATGTGGCTATATCAAGGTCACGTTTTGTTTTCAAGACAGCTTTTATCATAGAAAAAATGCTCCATAATGTACTGGATTTTCTTGTTTTAGATAGTTCCATGAAATATGACAGTATCACGGTCTCGGAATATGTTTTTGCTTTTTTTGAGAGGCGCCAATTATTGAAGGATTCGTACGCCTTTACATATTTCACTTTAGATTTTTCAGGCAAATAGCTGAACTCGGCATTCGAAACTTGTTCTTTCAACTCTTTTGGCGTAAGACAACTACCTTCATCACTGGGGTCACTCATTTCTTTGTAATTAAACAGACTATTAGATCACAAATAGAAATTTGCAAAAGTTTACAACTTAAGTTGAAAATATTTATTTGAATCTTTACCAAGAGGTTTAGAACCAAATGGAAAATGTGTCGAGAACACCACTGTCGCAAGAAAAATGACAACTATAAGTGCCATCTCACTTACCTCATACAAAAGAGAGAGACAAAGATGGCATTTATCGATGACGTCACAACGCATTCTCCATTTGACTGTAAACTCTAAACTTCTACATCCCGCCATTTTGTATATTTTTTTTTTATTAAAAGAGTTGCGTTCGAAATTTGTGTGTGTGACATATTTATGAAAAACAAATTGTAATAATATTTAAAAAAAAACTCATTTACGACTTATTATTCTATAATAGTATTTTATTTAAAATATTATTGAAAAAATACAATTTATAAACTTAAAATTCAATAAATAACATTAAAAATTATGTGCATCTCAGTTAAATAAAAATTGTACACAAATAAGTTTCAGAACACACCAACTTCTTCATAGCCAATAAAATTGTGTTCGAAATTCAAATCACTTTGCCTCTCTAGAGAGCAAAAAAACGGCTTTTGCTCACTGAAATCGATGACCAAAGACACTATTTTCGTGCGAGAGTGGTGAAAAATTATTTATGGCATGAAGTCCAGAATTTATCGAAAAAATTTAATTTAGTTCCGCAAAATTCCGCGGGACCTCATTCGTGAGAAGGACTCTACCACTGAGGTGTATACCTAAAATCATAGGCGGATCCAGGATTTGGTTTTGGGGGGGGGGGGGGGGCAAGGTGCAGACGGGCAAAAATATTATAATTTTTATTACGAAAAGTGTATGTTAATTAATCTTTACCATGAAATATGTGCGAAATTCGTAACTCTACAATGCTTCTGGGGGTGCCTTGGCCCCCTGCCCCCCCCCCCCTCCCTAAATCCGCCTACTCGCTCTGAGCAGTAAGAAAGCTTAAACATCCTTTATAATATGTGCGCGAGCAGCTTGCTTAATGACTCGGGGGGGGGGGGGGGGGGGGGGTTGGCCCCTTGCCCCCCCCCCCCCTAAATCCGCCTATGATTATCTATAACACAGATAAAAGGTTCTATAATAATCATTGCAAAATTTTACTAACATTATAAACGTGAAAGTTTGTGTCTGGATGTATGCCTAAATGGGTGTGAACAGATTTTATGTCTGTGTGTCTCCGGATAACCAGTGATTTTTACAAAAGATCCCCCTAGATGGAGCGCCACAATCGCGTGATTTTAAGTTAAAATATCTACAGATTTTTAACAATTCATAATTTCTCATATTTAATTTCTCAATTAAATAGGTACATAGTATTAAATTAATCTAACAAATAAAAAATATATAATAAATGAAGTATTCACAGTAATTATAAATCTATTATTTAGTTCCGCTAGGTTACGCGGGACTTCTTTTCTAAAACTGTTTGCAGAATAAACGATATTTCTTTTTCTTAGGACATTAGTTAAATTATTTTCCGTGGCGCTAGCTTGTATGAAAAATAATCTGGGGGCACGGTAGTGCCCCCGCCAAGTCGAGCGCGAAGCAAGCACTGCCGTACCATCTTTACAGGAACCATTTCGTCGCATTTTCAGGCCCCTATTTGAGAACCTCTGGATAAGACCAGAACACAGAAATTTTCGTCATCCAGTAAGCTATAATTACATACTTAAAATCCAAAATTTCAAGTCTGTAGGTCATTAAGTTCCGAAGTTAAGCGAAAGCAAAGTTTCGCATTTTCGACACTCACTCACTCATGATCATCAAAATAGAACTAGTACTTCCCATAAACTCAGAGAGCTGAAATTTGGTACATACTTAGAATTTATTGTATAAGCCATAGGAAAACTAAAAAAACATGCAATTTCGGTCTCGTTTTCGAGATAATTCATCTGCATAAATAACTTTGTAATCTCATATAAATGTATAGGATTACAAAGTTACATTTGCAGTCAATGGTTAAAATTGTGTAATATCCAACTTATTAATTCAAAATATATTTAAGGCATAGTATATGTATATGTGAGTGTGTATATGTGTCGTAAATCGTCAGTTATGATCAGGCGATATCTAGCGTGGCCAACTAAAATAAGAGCCCAACCAAACTATTAGAAGAGATCGACATACCGCCTTTACTACAAGCTTTTATTTACTTTCACCTGTCGATCTGTCTGTCTGTAATTAAATCTTGCAAGTTTAATTAGGCCCACTTCCCGGTATGATGCATTGGACTAAGAGTGAACGCACACGTATCTAGATGGCGCTGACTGTATTTTAAAACGCGCTTACGGTTTGTATTTCTGATAACCTTATAATATAGCGTTTCTACAAAAATAAGTGAAATCCCACCAAAAACATTCTGTAAAAAACTAGCCAAGTCTCGATGGAGCTGCTTGTTTATCTCTAAAAAGTAATGAAATCTAGACAAAGTCGTGCCAAGTATAAGGTTCCTTACTGCGATTTCTTTATTATTATAGTTAATGTTGTGTGACTTGGCCGTTGAAGGGTACACAAGGGTATTATACCAGGTGCTCCATGACACTATTGCACCAATCTGTCCGCTACCCATTCACGATAGAAAATTTCCACTTGGAAAACGTTGATTGGATAACCAGTCAATTGTAGGCTTGATAAAGCTGCGTATTTCAATAATACTTATGTTTAGGCGATCCAAGTGTCATGGAGCATCTGGTTTTGTACCCTTGTGTACCCTTCAACGGCCAAGTCACACAACATTAACTATAATAATAAAGAAATCGCAGTAAGGAACCTTATACTTGGCACGACTTTGTCTAGATTTCATTACTTTTTAGAGATAAACAAGCAGCTCCATCGAGACTTGGCTAGTTTTTTACAGAATGTTTTTGGTGGGATTTACTTTTACAATGAACTTTAAATGAATTTTTCTATTTATCTTCAGATGATTTTACATGTTTTAGAAATTAAAAATAAGCAGCAAAAAGATATTTATTACTGATATTTACACGCATCATGCGCACATTAGATTAGTTCCATTATTTTCCGCTGGCGCTGATTCATATGAGAAATAAGTTACATTTACTAATTTAAATGAATTCTAATTTGTTTCCTGATGATTTTACATGGTTTAGAAATTAAAAATAAGGTGCAAAATGATACCTACCTATGTACAGACCCTGGCTACTATATAGCATCAACGTACTCGTCAAGACGAATCAAATGAGCCCAAACTCGATGGGGTTTTTTCTTTTAATCACGGAGTTCCTATGGCCACCTTCCAGCTCCGTCTTCGGACCCTGGTTACTATATAGTATTAAAGTACTCGTCAAGACGAATCAAATGAGCCCAAACTCGATGAGGTTTTGTCTTTTGATTACGCGGTTCCTATGACTACCTTTCTTGTTTATTAGCATTTTATATGCGAATCTTTAGATTGATATAACTCTTTTATTTATGAACCGATTTGACTAAAACCAACACTAAGTTTCAAGTAGAGAAAACTGCAACGTATTAGTGAAAATTTTATTCAAATCGGTGGTGTTGTTTAACCACACCAGTGACACAAACTATTTACAAATTTAGCCCAAATTAAACTAAAGGTCAACCACAAGTTTACAGCCACATCGATAGATGACGTCTGTAGCGTTTTTGGCACTATTTTTTTTTAAATTGAATTTACTTTATATTCTATTACTTTTATTTAGAATTTTTGATGTAAATTAGGGGCAATGTGTCCGATATAAATGATTATTATTTATTTTATCATTTTACTTTACGTTTCCCTTGGAAAAATTGACAAAATGTTTTACGAATTAGATCGCGCAAGCGACTTTTTCGCGTCGTTTTGTTCATATGCGTATTTTCACGATTCTTCTTAGTAAAGGATCACAATGAATGGGGAGAAATTTCCATTCTTATTATATGTATGGATCACTTTGATGTAAAATACCAAACAAATAATATTTGTTTACTTACAAACACATGCCCTATGTTCTATTTATGTATGTACTAGTAGCAGTTTTAAAGCTTTTTGCAATTTTATTACATTTTTATTGAACTGACGTAGCTGTATGGAGCAGACTTGTAATGGACTATCAATGACAGTTAAATATACGGCGCGTTATAAAAAACTATTTTGGCAAGAATTTACCGCGGAGAATGACTCAATATGTGTGTGGTACCTATGTTTTTTTTATTAAAATTAATTTGGGAAAAAATTAAACCGGTTTACTTTTTTTTTTTATGAGTGACAGACTAAAACAGACAGTCTGATAAAACAAGTGAAATTTTAAAAATACTTTTTAAAAACAAGCTTTAATTATTATTATCGTCTTGTATCATAAAGTACTCGTCAAGACGAATCAAATGAGCCCAAACTCGATGGGGTTGCGTTGTTTTATGACGGAGTTCCTATGGCCACCTTCCAGCTCCATCATCAGATCAGCTCCATGTCATAAAAATATTGCATTGTCATCCGATTTACACACGCATGCAAATTTTCAGCTCAATTGGAAACCGGGAAGTGGGTCAAATTAAACTTGCAAGATTTGATTACAGACAGACAGACAGACAGACAGACAGACAGACAGACAGACAGACAGACAACAGACATGTGAAAGTAATATAAAGCTTGTAAAAAGCTAATTTGTAACACTAAAAGAGAGGGGTTTATTTTATTGAAATTTTGATTTAATTTAAATTTTGATATGATTTTAATTTTTTTTTTATTTATTTGATATGATATTTTTATTTTCTGTGTATGGACATTGTCTGAAAAAAAAACGAATTGAATTGAATTTATTCCGCCTTCCAGGTTTAGTCTGCACCTAAGGCCCCATCGTTGTTTAACTTCACGCGAAATCGAAGTCAAAGGCTAACCTATAATTAATAAAAAAAAATCAAAAAAGACGTAAAATATGTTGAATCTACCTTCCACATCTATATACGTATTTTGAAGCTTATGCGGCCTGTGTTAAAGACATAAATAAGTTTTCCAGAATCCCCTTGAGTCACGGAACTGAGAATCAGTTTACAAATGTGACGAACCTGCATTCGTCATGCTGTATCTATTTTTCTGTCGCTACTGCAGAACAATATTGTTCTAATAATATTAAAGTAATACTCTTTAGAAAAAGAAAGGTTCACATTTTACCATAGAGGAAAATATTCACCATTTTACTAAGTAGAAAAAAATTAAAATCTTGTTTGGTAGTCCCATTCAAAGAGCATGGTCCCATTTAAAATAAATCGATATCGGTGGCGAATTATTAAAAGTATGAATTTCAAGAAAAAACGTTATCCAGCGTCTTTCGGCGACCTTTATAAGGTCGTCTGTCCACTTCGAGACTCGAGAAGATACTAAATTTCAAAATTTTAGTTACTATCATTTACCATTTCCTAAGCATACACGGTCATACATCATCAGATTAATTTCAATGATTGAAAACATCACAAGCATGCACACAAGTAGGCAGTAAGTAATGTAAACTAACATCATAAATGGCTGCCCGCGGTGCAAGCGGTCGTTCTTGTTCACAAGCTATAACTGAGCTATTTGTGGACTTCCGTGTACATTGCATTATGGGGAATGGTTTGACATCGTTTTGATCATATGGTTGCATACCCGCTCCGGCGAAGGAGTCCTATACCCCATATTACGGGCCTTTGAGCCTAGTTTGGGGTATAGGTTCTCACTAGTAATTTATGTGATTTGAAATGCCTTAACTGAATAAACAATTTATTATTTATTATTATATCTACATATAGGTTAGCCACACACCGCACCGGGAGTACACTTCGTTTGAAAACACTACAGTGCTCCGGTAGGAGGGCACTGTAACTGGTGAAATTACTGGCCTAAAGAGTCTATTAAGCATCTTTTGACTTTTGAGTAAGAAAGTTAGCAGCACTGTACGTATTATGGACAGCGTTATCTCATACCATCAGGAGAGCGAGCGTCTTGCTAGTCTTCTTATTTCTTAGCATAAAATAACCTTTAACAATTGTTTTTACAAGCTTTTATTTACTTTCACCTGTCTTTTGTCTGTATGTCTGTAATAAAATCATGCAAGTTTAATTTGACCCACTTCCCGGTGTGCGATTGCTGAAATTTTGTATGCATGTATTAGTCGGATGACAATGCAATATTTTTATGACATCGACCTGCAGGGCTATTCACTTATCGGTTAGGGAACCGAACCGAATACCGAATTGTCAAAAATGTATGAAATGACGTGACATGACATGTCAAGATGTATCTACATAATACGTCATTTCATACATTTTTGACAATACGGTATTCGGTTCGGTTCTTTCACGGATAAGTGAATAACCCTGCTGATCTGATAATGGAGCTTGAAGGTGGCTATAGGAACTTCGTAATTAAACGACGCAACCCCATCGAGTTTGGGCTCATTTGATTCGTCTTGACGAGTACTTTATGATACTTGATGGTAATAATAATAAAAACTTGTTTTTGAAAAGGTTTTAAAATTTTACTTGTTCTTTATATTCATTGTAGGTTGGCTTTTGACCACGATCTCGGTTTAGGTAGGATTTAGTCTGTAAGTTTATTATTTAAATAAATAAATTGATTTGAATTGAAAACTTCGTATCTATCTACCCCTTTGCCCATGGTCTACAAGTGCAGTCATTATAAACGGTGTCAGCCAATTACTGCGACCTTGACCCTGCCGCCTGCCCACTCCCGAGGTAGGTACCCAGTTATGTAATGTTATATACTATGGTAGCAGTATATAAGATTGGTATTATTAAACACATATAAAAGAAAGTTATCAGTTATTTGATATGTATGTATTACATTATGTGCAATTTACATGGAAAATAATTTGATTTAAGCTTTAAAATTGAACAAACGTGCGTTTTTATAAAGGTCTTTCGTCACATTTCTCCAAAATTATTGGTACTGTATTTATTTTGATTTATATCCTACTAAATAAACAAAGTAAAAGTTTCATCAATATCGGTCTAATTTTTTTATATAAATAACCATCAGCTTTTTTAAAATACTACAGGTACAATAAATATACTTTATAATTTATGGCATAAGTACTAAATTATAGATAGAAAAAAAACCTAAATAAATAATAAGTATTTTAAGTAGGTCTTTGTTTCTGGTAAATTTTTAACACACCACCTAACCCATTATGAATATCAATTTTTCTCTCTCTGCACGGTTGTCTGGAAGAGATCGCTATTAGCGATAAGACCGCCAATTGTAATACTTAGTTTTATATTTTTTTAGTTTATTAAGTTGTTTGTACATTTTCTTCTGTGTTTAAATGAAGGGTAATCTCAATTTAAAATTCGTAGCACTGCTACGCAAGGACCGCTACGCCGCTACAAACTCTACGCCGTAGCGCAAAACCATAGATTTAGGAATTTGTCTATGTTCACAAAACATAATATACTGGCAAATAGTGTATTTAGAGAATGCCTCCTCAACTATTTGCGGAACATTTCAACCTTTGTTAGGGACAAAGCGAGCGAGGAATCTAGATACGAGATCATTCTTTGGATTATGGAGATACCGTACGACGACTGTTTTTGGGAAAAATGTTTTGGAGAAGAGAATGTTTGTGGAACTGACGAGATTAAAAATATTAGGTTTTCTAATTTCTCTGAGCGAAAAAATACGAGCGAATGTACCTAATTAGAATTTTAGTTCATTTTTAATAATAAAAAAACTAACTTTTTTATGTGCATACAGGCTCTGATTCAATTTATCAATACATAGCTCAAACCGCTAAGCGAATAGAGTAAAAATTTGGAATACAGATAGTTTTTATGATTCAGGCTAGTTACTTATACAACGACTCTTCATTATTGTTAATCGAAAACAATAAGAATAAAAATGAAAATACGGAATTGGAAATACACAAGACCAGAAATGCCAAACACCGGCTAATGTTAAAAAAATGTTATGATTCTTTAATAACACATTGTGAAAACTGGCAAATTCACTAACGTGCGAGTCTGTGAAAAAAGCTGGGCCTAAATTCTGCACAAAAAAGAGACGACGCGACGGGGCAACAAAACGTAAGCAAAAAATTAACCTATAAAACGCATTTTTATATTCAAAAACGCCACTTTGAGGCGACCAAGAGATGCTAAATTAAAAAAAAAATTAAGTTGCATTTGATTTTGTACTGGTTTCGTAAATAAAATTTTGGTAAAATTTGACAGTGGACGTTAGCAAGACGAGAAGCCATTTTGGTCCGGAATAGCCCTGCTGGGATCTGTAAAATATAAAATCAAAACCTAAAAAATTACATTGTGTAAAGGAAATAGGTACGTATAGGTATAATATTTCAGTTAATAAATAATTATATCAACAATAATATGAATATCTGTACAGGATGTGATAGAGATGTCGCGACGCTTCGAATACATAACATACATACGTATTTTTCTCTACACATTGTGTATTTCAATAGTAATATGTATAATAAATTTTAATAATATTATTAATGAGAAAGTTCAAAGTTTTTAAGCCGAAATTGAGTAAGTAGGTAGTTTTTATGTAGTGGAAGCAATGAGTTTTAAGCTCTTTGAGTGGAAGCTATGTATATAATTCATCTTTTTTTTTTTTATATATAGCAGACTAAACAAGCGTTTGACCGCAATCTCACCTGTTATTGGTAAGTGACGATGCAGTCGAAGTTGTAGCACGCTTGTTCAGTAAGAACCTATTCACAATTTTTTTTTTAATTTTCTAATTTGCTCGTAATATTTTTAAAAGTTTAGACCCTAGAGAGTTAAAATAACACATAGGCTATACAGCGGATAAAGTCCTTGTTCGTAGGTATTATTAGTTGTAAATTAAAATTTAATAATCTTACTAATATTATAAACGTGAAAGTTTGTAAGAATGGATGTCTGGATGTCAAGATGTTTGTTACTCTTTCACGCCTAAACGGGTGGACCGATTGAACTGAAATTTGGTATACAGATAGCTTAGACCCTGGAATGACACATAGGCTACATAAGTACTGCGGGTAAAACCGCTGGGCGCAGCTAGTTTTTTTTTTTTTTTTTAACTCCAACTCGGAGTAATATGGCTCGAACTGCTAGTTTATTATAAAAGGCTCAGCTCAGAACTATAACACTACCGTCTTATAAATAAAAAATCTATACGCATAAAAGGCAGTGTGAAAGTTATTCCCAAGGTGCGGCTCGAATCTCATGGCGTCACTGTCCCCACCTCCGTTGTTATGGCTCTAATATACCCTAATGACTTACTGTTTACTTCTTGTGGACAAACTTCGGCGCTTTTACGTGCCTACGTCTTAAAAACAAAGGTTTATTTGGCAAATTCGTAAACTTGCGACGTGAACTGAAAAAACCTTCAAAGCTTTGGCAAATTCGTTAAAATTGCGACGCCAAGTAAAAAATAGATGAGTTTTTTTTTTGAGAGCGTCGCCGAGGCATTTGCTAATTCATTATTTTCAGTGTGAAGTTTTATTTGTAACAAATAATACACATTAACATCGTTTTAAACCGAAATATAACTTAGGCTTTTCGTTTACAAGCTTAAGTTGTTACCAAAAATTAAGTAGTAATTTTGTCTGATCTGCAAATTTTGGCATAGCAAAAATATTGTGCATTTGCCAAACTGACAAAAAATAAATGGTATTTTGAACAGAAAAACATAAAAACAGAGATATTACTTTTTTATGAACGAGTATTACTTTACAATAATATTACATTATTTTCTTAAGCCAAAACGCTTTGAATCGTGAAAAGGGAAACTCGCAAACACGCGACCTTGAAACTCCGAATTCCCGCGTGAAAAACATGATTGAACTGAAACGTTCCCGTATGATTTATATAGACATTTTTATTGTGTTACGCGTATTATTCAATTTATGTAATAATAAATGTCTGTTCCATAACACTTGCTTGATGTATTATTCCGTATTTTATGCGTTTGGAGTGATAGATGTTTTACAACTTCCCGTGCAGCAAATTTTTACGTATTTTAAAAATATTTTCTTTCAACTTGACACTGGCAAAAAACGAAAGGTGAGATACATATTCCGCGTAAGCATCATCATCTTCCTGCCCTTATCCCACACTAGGTAGGGTCGGCACAACACGTTTTTCTCCTCCATTCTGATCTATCATCCGTCATATCTGCATCCACTCCCCTAGCACGCATATCCTCTTTCACACAGTTCATACAAACCTTTTTCGGGCGCCCCCTTCCCGGTTTACCACCTATCACCATATTCATAGACTTTTTGGTAACATGATTTTCATCCCTCCGCATAATATGTCCATACCAAGACAACTTCCACTCTTTAATTTCTCTGTCACTGGTGCAACTTTCAGGCTTCCCATACATTCATATTCCGCGTAAGCATCCACATGCAAAAATATTAGTTCTACGTTTTTGGTGTTTTTATAATTTTACATCGGCAAATACACTAACGTGTGGATCCATCATATTCCGTTGAAGGAGGCTACTAAAAATGTAAGCAGCGAAAATAACATTCTTTATAGACTCTAGAATCTAGACTGGGCTTAATGTATAACCCTTTTATTCTTTGTCTTGTATATAAGGATGAAATAATTAATTAAGAAGGACATTTAATTTATTTCTTAGACATAGATTTTAACATCCATTAAGAGACTACAGCTGTAAATGGGAGCAGAATAAACTGAAAGGGCGGGATAAATCTCCGCCATGCTCAATAAAATACTATGCCGTAACATAGCCTGAGCCGCTTGCAAATAACCATGACCTTGGGAAAGGACATAGTTAATGGGAAAAGGAATAGAGGAAAAAGCTTAAAGAGATAAAATCACCGCTCGTTCTACCTAAGATTGAATGTCACTATTACACACATAGTAACTGTGTTTGCAAAAAAACTGAAAAGATATATTATCCTAATTCATATGGTAACGGTCGTCACGAAGCCGAAGTAAATACAAGTGAGTTTATGCCGTTTATTTTCAAAGATGAATCTAAATGCTCACGAATCGTTTATTGTAATAAACTAATTCATATGCTTCATGACCTTGAAAAAGGTGAACAGAAATAAAGCTTTTTAGCAAAAAAATACGCGTCGACGAGTTGTAAACCTCCTCCGTTTTTTTTCGTGGGTTTAAAAAAGAAAACGATTAAAGCTATAAGACCGCCGATTATTATCCTGAAATGGACTGTAACTGCAATAGTTCAATTTATCTCTACTGTAAAAGACAGAGTCCATTTTTCCTACAAGGGAAATGCCACATGATTATCGTATATGCGAAAAAACTGAAGAAATTCTAAATTATGTTCTTCTTGACCTTGGGGAAAAGACGGAGTAGGTAAGAAAGAAAAACACATAATGCGATAAGACCACACCCTTTTTTCTGCAATTCTAATAGTCTTAATTTTTTTTCTATATGAGCAGTATGGTGCACAGATTATCACATTTGCGAAAAATATACTGAAAAGAAGAACCCTAATTAATATTCTTCAGACAACTTGTGAACTTAGTCCCCTAAACTTGTTTATTCGTTACCGCTGACACTGAAGTGTTCCCTAACGATGTTTGTCGGCAGATATTGCTTAACTTGCGTGTTTAAATTCATATTATAACAAAAATTAACCCTACTTTTCCATTACCAAATCAAATAAAAAAACTTCATCAAAAAACTTCATTGTTTTTATTTTGCGTCTGTTATTACCTAATATTCAAAGTGGCGTTTTCCTTTTAACCTTAACAATTAAGAATAGTAGTAGTTTTAAAATTAGTACTTAAATTTAGTTTTAAGTCTATTTTGTTAATTTTTGTCCCAATAAAGAGTATTGTATAGTTTAACTACTCTAGTCACTGTCGCCTTGCTACGCTGTAAAGTTGTCTTCGCACATAATTTTTACAAGCCCAGTATGGGGCTACAAGATAATCATATTTGCGAAAAAAAAAACTTAAAATATATACGGTCGAATTGAGAAACCGTCTCCTTTTTCCTCGGTAATCCTAATAGATATTCTTCAGGCAACTTGTGAAGTTAGTCGCCTAAGCTTGTTTATTCGTTACCCTGAAGCTGACACTGAAGTGTTCTCTAACGATGTTTGGCGGCAGATATTGCTTAACTTGTGTATTTTTGTTTGTTTTGACAAAAGTCGACGCGATTTTTGTGGTTTGTTTAACCTAGATTATTTGGAAGGGAAGTTTTTTTATTTAACTTAGTCTTATATTTTTCTTAAGTAAGATTGTTTGTTTTTCAGTAGGTACTCAAGTTTCAGCGTAGGCTTTTATTGTTTAAATCCTTTTTTTGGTTCACAAAGTTACTATTTTTTTTTAGTTCTAAAATAGAATTACGCAACGTTTTATAGACTCGTACGTAACTCGTACTTGTCAAATATTAATAAAAACAGAGTTTAAGTCATTATTTTACTGACTCCTGTCATAATAACATCAGTTTAAGAAATAGCACATTAAAATTTCCTTTAAAAAAATGTAAATTTATCAATTTTCTCTATTTCTTGAAATCTTCTAAAATGCAAATTAACGAACTCTGCGCAAATTTACTTTGCTAGCCATTAAACTCCTTTGTTATACACAAAATACGATACCCTTCCCAGAATAGTAATAAAAAAAGACAACGCGTGTCACAAAAAAACAGGAACACACTTACTGCAAAATAATGCGATTGAAATTCGCGCTACCAAAGCGTAAAAAAAAAAAACTTATTTTCTTTTTTTTTCACTCGATATCTTTATAATTTTCAAATTTCGAACACATAAAAACGCATGCAACTATTAATAATGGTTGTCGTTCGTAAAAATGCACAAACAATGCGCGGTTACGCGATTTATTTTCGTGTGCGTTTTTGCGGAAAGCGCGCGCGATGACGTCACACGTCCACTCTTGGCGGGAACACCGGCTACACTTCAGAGCTTTCAGCTTTCAGGCGCTTCTTAGTTATATAACAATACAGATGCCGAGAGTGCGTCAGCTTCTAAACAAAGGTATACAAGTTTACTTTACTTTTTCGCTAATTACAGTGTTTTTTTTTTCACTTCGAGTGACGTACATAAGATGTTATGCGTCATTATCATTACATAGTATAAAACAAAGTCGCAACCCGTCTGTCTGTTCCTATGTAGGTATACGCATGTATTAAAACTACGATTTTGGTGCGGTTTTATTAAATAGATATGGGACCACTTATGAAGTATATACCCTTTCCAATAAAAAAAAGAATTTTCAAAATCGGACTATGTAAAAATTTATACGTGGTCATACATAAAAAAAAAACGCGTCGACTTGTACCTCCTCCGTCCTCCGTTGTTTTCGTCGGTTGAAAAAGGTTAATTCGATTTCTTGGTTGTCTGGAAGAGATCGGTATTAGCGAAATTGTAGCACTTTTGAAATCAAATGTATTTTATGTTCATTGTTTTGTTCGTAATTATTGTGTGCAATAAAGAGTTATCTATCTATCTAAGTTCAGTGCATATACCTCGGTAAGCTATCTGCAGGGCTACTGTGAGACCGTGTTTATCAGGCGGGTCGGTATCGCTCGCTCGGCTGTTTTCGATGCGGCATTCGAGGTTAATGCGATTAGTTCCGATGATTTAGCTGTGTTTTATTATTATGCCAAATATTTGCGTATAACTTTACTTATTTTTGCAAGTATTTATTGATTACGTGGAGATGTTTATGGTCGTGTACTTAGTACGACAGTTATTTTGCAGTGAGAAGAGCATTCTTAAGCTTGGCAAATACACTAACCGTACGACACTACAAAATAATTAGAAAAAAATCAAGTGTCAACTGTCAATATTTTTTTTTTAATTTGCCAACAGTAATAAGTGTTGGTGCAACCAAATTACTGTGTAATTTGCCAGTGTCGAGTAATAAAGGAAAGAAATGGTTTGATGATAAAAGTTTATGATTGATGATCTAAGCTCTTTGTTGATGATAGATTTTTTCCATAGGTTCAAGCACAAAATTTGGGCCTTACTAAATTAAAAAATATTAGTATAATAATAAAATAAACTACATAAACAAACGTAGGTCTCCACTAGGATAGGATTTTACCACTTGGGGAAACCTGTGAGCTAGTAAATTATATTTACCTACATTAATTATTGCTATACACCCGTTCAAAACGCACTATCCATAGACAATAGCTATACTCATTAAAACATAGACTAAACTTTAAGAGTAGGTCCACATCCCACGCAGGGCCGACTCGGGGCGAGGGCGGGGGCATAAAGCGTCCAATTAACTACTTAATTTCCCGCCAATTTTGCGCTCAATCGCACACCCCGTGTTATTTGTTTACTAACCTTTATACGTTGTTTTCTTTTGCGGAATTAATTTAATGAAATTCTTTTTCATTTCGCGTTTTTATGTGGAGTTATTTAATAAGCCTTTGGGAATGCCTGCCTCTGTTATTTCGTAATTCATTTTGAGTACAAAATTTGTATAATGGTATTTTAGATTTTATTTGGAACCGGACAGAACACATGCGCCGCAGTGGACTTACAAAACAACACGGCAGCCAAAAGCAGGGCCTAAATTCTGCACAAAAAAGTGACGACGGCGCAGCAAAACGTAAGCAAAAAATAACCTATAAAACACATTTTTATTTTCAAAAACGCCACTTTGAGTTGACCTAAAGGTGCTAAATTAAAAAATATGTTGCATTTGATTTTGTACTGGTATCGTAAGAATTTACAAGTTTTTTTCCAAATTTTGTTAAAATTTGACAGTAGACGTTAGCAAAACGAGAAGCGATTTTGGTCCGGAATAACCCCGCAGGTGAACAGACAATGAACTTGATTCCTACATTTTCGTGTTTGATTCCGTACAATGATTTGATATTTTTCATTGGTTCTTATATCAATACGACATAAGCCAGCTGCGCTCCGACCTACCTCGAGTTTGCTTTAAATACCTTAGAGGAGCTTGAAGTCGGTAAAAGCTACTTTGTCAATAAGTTGTTACCGGGGGTAGACTTCCTTTGCAGGAGGTCGTCTAGGTGGGTATTGGGTACCCCAACAGTGGCAGTTATTCTACCGCCTGAACGGATATGTGCAAACATTGTGCTCCGGTAGGAGGGCACTGTAGCTAGTGAAATTACTGGGCTGAAGAGTCTTAACATCTTATGACTCTCAAGTAAGAAGCGTTGGCGCAGTGCACTGGGTAGCACTGTACTAACTATGGGCAGCGTTATCTCTTACCATCAGGAAAGCGTCTTGCTCGTCTTCTTACTTAGTTGTATAAAAAAAAAAAAGAAAATTTGGTTTTTGCTGTGAGTACCGAGGTTAAGTCACGAGCACGCGAAGGTGTCTAGAATTGAATCACGGTTTAGCGAGTGATTCAAATAATAGACCACTAAGCACAGTGAGTGACTTAACGGTACGAAACATCAACTTTCTCAAGAGTAGAAAATACAGCTTTTCACCTCGAGCGGTCGAAAACTCACATTTTAATTAATTGTAAGTTATAATATATGTATTGTTACTTGAATAAAATGAAGTACCTACATTATAATTCTTATATTAGCAGATGAAATGGTTCTTGTTTTCGTTAATGGTTCTCGTTCATAATATTATGTGAAACTTCCTAGAAATAACGAAATGAAAAGTTTCGCTTAGTAACCAATAACAACTCCTCTCTGAATATCTCACATAACTAACAAAAACAGAATAACTCAAAAGTGGAATATTTAAGCAATTTGTTAGTAAAGTCAAAGGGTAAATGGAACTCGTTTCCCAAAATGATTTAATGTTTGAAATACCGTTCATGGAATCCATTAAAATATTCGTTTGATTTAGAATTCATCAAAATACTGAAAAAACATTGCCGCTAAGTTATTCTCAAGCTTCAAATTTCGTGTATTTTAAAAGAATTTGCCTTAAATTTTAAAATCTGTGATATTTTTACTCAACTGCGCTAGATTGAGGGTTATGTTTTTCGAGGGTATGTATGTGTGTACATAATGTAGAGTACTTTTCACGATAGAAGTCCCGCGGAATTGAGCGGAACTAACTTAAATTTAATGGATACTTGATACATTAAGACCTAAATTATTATTAATTTTTATCTAAGATAAAGTAAATAGGTAGGTACAAATTTCAGAAATTAAATATGATTAATTATGAGAAGTCAAAAATCTATAAATATTGTAACTTTAACGAAGTGAATGAAGATCCCTTCATTAATGAAAAACATTCTTATATATTGTCTGGCACGCTTTGAGGTGTCGTTAGACTGTTTAACTAAGCGTCACAATAAAATATCAAAAGAAACTTCAAGTTTATCTTTATTTCTATATTCTATTAAAGCACTCGCTCTATATTTATTCTGTAGTTTTTCAGGAATCTTCGGAAGTTGGAAGGATCAGGAAAGGTAAGGTTAGTCTGAAACGAATGAGACAGGTTAGTTGGGGTAATAAAACAATTTATTTAACAGTTAGAGTGATTCTGCAATACAACCGATATCAGATACGAATCGGACCGAAGATGTCGTTTCGGATTCGGACTTTCTAAAACAACTGTGATTTTCGCCAACCACAAAAAAAATTTCAACAGAATAGTGTTATAAGAGATACATTATACTTTAAGTGCAGTACACTAAATATATAGGTACCTATATATACCTATATTACTACATATATTAACCTACGAAAACTAAACCAAAAATCTTGACATAAGGTCGGATGTCTGATTTTTTTCGGCTATCGACTTCGGACCTTAGAGGTCAAACATAAGGTCGATTTTAGAAGGAATCTGATATTTATGGGTCTAACTAGAAATATATATTTTAATTAATTTTCTGTTCACGAAAATTTTATAATCAAACTAGTTTAATTAACGGCACGTACAATTTTCCGGTAACAGTTCATACATAAAATATAATACTAAACAAAAACATACAAAATGTACTTACCTTTACTTATTGAAGACTCGCTACACGTTGAAAAATACACACTAAACTAAAGCTATTCTAAAATGTTACATGTAATTAATAACGTTACTAATCAAAGAAACACAAGTCTTAGACTAAGACTAAATTCAAACAGAATCTTTAGGTACCTGTCCCACCGAAGCGAAGGCGAGAAAACGAGTAAATATCGGCGATTTTCTCGCTCAAGAAACGTACAAAAGATATAACATTCTGTGTAAACAAAAGAGATGCATATACAAATAGTTGATCGCTGAGTGTTCATACTGCCGGCGAGGTCTCGCTTCACTAGCTTGTCGCTGAGCGACTCAAGCTATGAAAGATAACACTCGCTCAGCGATACTCGCGCTTAATCAGAACTCACGCCGAGCGACCAACCAGCGATCATTTCCCTACAAACTCAAATATAATTCATTTATTCAAATAGGCTACAATGGAGCACTTTTGCAAGTCAATTTCACATGTCATTCTAATTTTACCGGGGGTAGACTTCCTTTGCAGGAGGTCGTTTAGGTGGGTACCCCAACAGTGCCAGTTATTCTACCGCCTGAGCAGTGATGTGCTAACATTACTGTGCTTCGGTAGGAAAGCACTGTAGCTAGTGAAATTACTGGGCTGATGAGTCTTAACATCTTATGACTCTTGAGTGAGAAGCGTTAGTACAGTGCACTGGGTAGCACTGTACTGATTATGGGCAGCGTTATCTCTTAACATCAGGAGAGCGTCTAGCTCGCTTCTTACTTATCCACATAAAAAAAAAATATATTTATATTCTACCGCTCATTCGCAAGGTACAACAGTGCGAATAATCGCTCGTCTCACTCGCTTATATTTATTTATTTATTCATTGAACAAAATGTGCTGCATAGCCGAGCTACACAACTATCGGAACTACGGACTCGCTTATCGCTGTCGGTGGGACATCTGCCTTAAGGTTCACATTTTTTTGAATTCTACTTGTTATAGGTACTCAAATTAATTACTAATGAAATTACTATTCATTCTTCCATCCACGCAGTGGACAGACGACCTTATGAGGGTCGCAGGAAGACGCTGGATGCAGGTCGCTTCCAACCGGTACATATGGCAGATGATGATTTACAACATAAATACTAAAATAATAATTTTTAAGAAATCTATTCAAAATGCTATGATAAAATCCCAATAAAAACAGAACATTAATAATGGGAAGTAAAATAAAAAGCCATGTATATGTTATGAAGTAAAACTCACCCGTGTCAGGTTTGAGCGTGGTGTCCCACGACTCATCCTCTGCTTTACGGAAACTGCGCTCCACTGCACAATACAGAAAAACAAATAAACATGTGTACAAATATAATACTAGTTTGTCTGTAAACTACATTTTCTTTTTTATACAACGAAGTAAGAAGACGAGCAAGACGTTCTCCTGATGGTAAGAGATAACGCTGCCCATAATCAGTACGGTGCCACCCAATGCATTGCGCCAACGCTTCTTACTTGAGAGTCATAAGATGTTAAGACTCTATAGCTCAGTAATTTCACTAGCTACAGTGCCCTCCTATCTGTGCACAGTATTGTTTGCACATCACTGCTCAGGCGGTAGAGTAACTGGCACTGTTGGGGTACCCACCTAGTCGACCTCCTGCAAAGGAAGTCTACCCCCGGTGAATTCATTAAATAACTAGCTGCGCGTACTGTAGCCTATGTGTTATTCCAGGGTCTAATTGTTTAATATTCTACTTGATTGAACTAATGAAAATATATGAGTGAATGAATGATATTGACTTGTGTCGGGTGCACGGGTAGTGGGGTCAACAACCTCGTACGAGCCGTCGGTGAGAGCGGACGTGTTGTTTCTAGCTACTGGTGACGTCACGAGACAAGTAGTGAACCACTATTTACCCATGTGTTTGTACGAGTTCTACTAAAAAAGTATTATTATTAAAATAAATGGTACTTACTGTTGATGAAGTGCCCCGTGCCTGATGATTTTCTCGATTTCTTGTCCAGCGAGTCTTGTGCTGTTGTAACACATACAATAGATTAATATTTAATTGAATTTCTTTATTAAAAATCAAAGAAAGCTTACAGTGTACACACCAATAGGAATGTTGACTAAAAAACTATTTTTGTCCATAATTAAGATTATTAAAAAATATTCCGCGGTGTACTCGCAGCTAGACATTACATTACTATAGCTATACAATAGAGTACCGTTGTTGGTGTTGTGTTGTATCTTCTCAATGAACCGTGAGATCCTGTGCTGCGTGTTGTGATGCTCTCCGTCCAGGCAGCACCCCTCCTCTATGCTGCGGGTGCAGTCGCAGCTAGACATTACATTACTATAGCTATACAATAGAGTACCGTTGTTGGTGTTGTGTTGTATCTTCTCAATGAACCGTGAGATCCTGTGCTGCGTGTTGTGATGCTCCCCGTCCAGGCAGCACCCCTCCTCTATGCTGCGGGTGCAGTCGCAGCTAGACATTACATTACTATAGCTATACAATAGAGTACCGTTGTTGGTGTTGTGTTGTATCTTCTCAATGAACCGTGAGATCCTGTGCTGCGTGTTGTGATGCTCCCCGTCCAGGCAGCACCCCTCCTCTATGCTGCGGGTGCAGTCGCAGCTAGACATTACATTACTATAGCTATACAATAGAGTACCGTTGTTGGTGTTGTGTTGTATCTTCTCAATGAACCGTGAGATCCTGTGCTGCGTGTTGTGATGCTCCCCGTCCAGGCAGCACCCCTCCTCTATGCTGCGGGCACAGCCACGGTGCACTCGTAACTGACAGTCTACAAAACATACAGTCATTTCAATACTATATTATATAGGTACATAGCGAGCTATGGAGCGGGCTATGCTCGGCGTCTCTCTAAAGGATCGCATCAGAAATGAGGTGATTTGGCAGAGAACCAGAGTTACCGACATATCCGAAAGAATTAGCAAGCTGAAGTGGCAATGGGCTGGTCACATTTGCCGCAGAACCGATAACAGATGGGGTACGTGTTCTAGAGTGGAGACCGCGTCTAGGCAAACGTAGTGTAGGGCGTACTTGGGCGAGATGGGGTGATGATATCCGGAGGGTCGCTGGGAGTGGGTGGAGGTGAAAGACGGAGGAGCGAGTTGAGTGGCGTGCCTGCAGGGAGGCCTATGTCCAGCAATGGACGAACATAGCCTGATGATGATGACATATCAACCTTTGACCACGGTCTCGCTTGATGTTAAAGCGCAACTCGATTCGACTCTATTGTCGCGGCAGCGGCCAGAAACATAGAACTTGACTTTGACTACATAATTTAGAATTCATCCGACGGAATACTAAATCAAAAGATTTTTTAATTTAGTATTCCGCCCCTTTTGCCCCCCCCCCCCCCTCCTTGCTGCCAGAGGGGGTGATAGGGGAGGTTTTTGATCTTAATCTGCTTATTTGGAGATAAGGAATCATTGTGCCAAGTTTCAAACCTCTGCATGAAAACGATATGTTTTGCGCCCAGAGAACGTCTTATATGGAATTTTGGAAAATATTAATAAAAGAAATAAATCATATTATTGAAACTATAAATCCTGGCAATTTACTATATTGGGCAATATTGTAGAGAATTTTACGGAGAATAAGCTTCTCCTTGACATTTTTATTCTAGCTCTCAGAGTTTTCAAGAAAAACGCAAAAAACTAAAAATAGGGATATAAAAGTAGAAACATTGTCGTTGGGAGTTTCTACTAAGCCAAGTTTCATGCTTTCTGCCGCTCCGGGTCATACCGCCATACAAAATCGAGCTAAGGAGCCGCACTAATAATATGTTGATATATGTCTCTGGTACATTGCCATTGTTGGCAGTGTACTATTGCCAGAAATAAATGAATTTATTTATTTACTAGCTTGAGCTCGCGGCTTTGCCCGCGTGCAGAAATCCTTTCTTAGCGGAGGTCTACGTCATAAAACCTATCTATGTTCCAAATTTCAACACAATCCGTCCAGAGGTTTGAGCTGTGCGTTGATAGATCAGTCAGTCACTCTTTCCTTGTATATATTTGGATGTTATTCAATAGACAATGTTCACACGTACCGGTGCAGACGTAGGCTTGCGGCGCGAGTCCCCAGATGACGTTGTCGCACGTGTGACAGTGCGCCACACTCGTCAGCGCTTGCACTTGTAAATGGTGACCACGGACCACGAACTGACAACAAAAAACGCACAAGTAATATTTTAAACAGATTTCAATCTTGCTTTCAATAAACGAGCGAGAAGTTTTCATTCATAACTTTTTACTGTGCACAGGTAGAGGAGGGCACTGTAGCTAGTGAAATTACTCAAACTCAAACTCAAAATTCATTTATTCAAATAGGCTACAATGGAGCACTTTTGCAAGTCAATTTTACATTTTATTTTAATATTCTACCGCTCATTCGCAAGGCACCTCTATGAGAAGAATGAGCAAGAAACTCATAGGGATTGCTTTTTTTAAATGGGCTGAAGAGTCTTAACATCTTATGACTCTCAAGTAAGAAGCACTGTTCTGAGTAGCACTGTACTAATTATGGGCAGCGTTATCTCTTACCAGAGCGTCTTACTCGTCTTCTTACTTAGTTGTATAAAAAAAGTTAAAAGAATTAAAAATTCAAAAAAACCCCAACGCAGCGCTTTCCTAATTTGTAATTCGCCATTTTGTGGTGGCCGGCCATCTTGGATTTTGAATTTATCATAGTGCGTTGTATTCTACAAGTTGAACCCTTTCATTTGATACCCATATTGAGGGGGTTATAGAAAAAAAATCCGCCATCTTGGATCGATTTCCACCAAACATGGCTAAGAACACTCTCGACTAACTCTACTTTCAAACAAAAAAAAACCGAAATCAAAATCCGTTCATTCGTTCGGGAGCTACGATGCCACAGACACACACACTACACACATACAGACAGGCAGACACGTCAAACTTATAACACCCCGGGGTCAATGCGTCGGGGGTTACAAAGTCAGAAAGCGTAATGTGCGTATGAGCGTGTGTATCAATCAGCATGCATAAAGCGTGCTGGTCCACTGCTAAATGAATGGGTAGGCGTGTGTTTTTTTATAGTTTTAAGGATCATAGGTTTTGTAAGTTAATGTAACTAACACTACAAGGAAGATTTCCGAAATAAAATGATTAATAGAATGTTATCTCACCGGTTGCGGATGCTGTTTGGTGATGATCTTGACCCGTTGTTTGTACAACTTGTCTCGTTGTAGGAACGCGGCGCGTTGTGTGCCTACTGCACTTGCCACTGCTGTCGGTCTGTAATACAAAACGTACAACTATATTATTAACAAGTCAAATAACCTATCAGGAAGGCCGGCATCATCAGAGTTTACATCAGATTCCATCACACTAGGGAGTGGTAGGGTATGAGATCGTTGTCTAACAAATGAAGAACGTCAAGTCTTGATTCAACTCTCTTATAATTCTGATCCAGTTTAGTAATCTCGACAAATATAATGCAGCACAAATCATTTAGTCTTGGTGAAATAGCGGTTCATCGAAGACATGGTTCGCAGACGAGATCACGTGAGTTGAACAGGGATGACCATTGACACCATGATCCGCTAGAAGGGGGGCAAGGTACAGTCAGGCAAAAATATTATAATTTTTACTACGAAAAGTGTATGTTTAGCTCACTCTGAACAGTTAGAAAGTACAAATATCCTTAATTATAAGCCGAGAAAAAATTATACTCTTGACCATGAAATATGTGCAAAATTCGTAACTCTACGATGCGTCTGGGGGGGGGGGGGGGGGGCTTGGCCCTTTGCCCCCCTCCCTAAATCCGCCTTTGTGACCATTGAAGAAGCGTTTAACGGGATCGCTGCCCGCTGAAATTTTACATGTAAATGGAAAACTACGGGTACCCCTGTGCATATAAGTTGGTATTAGGGTAACCTGTTCTGTTGGAGTATAGACCCTAATTATTTCACCTGTACGCATAATAACTCACTTCTTAATTTTTTTCTGTTCCATCTTCTTTTTTTTCGCTGATTTAGGCGACCACCAATGTTTCCTCACTTTCAAGGCATTTTCGTCACTTATTGTATCGACCACATTCACCATTTTGAAATCACTTTGATTCTTCTTCAAAAAGAGTTTTTTGTTTTGACTGTATTTTTAAAAGCTTTCATTTACTCCCTAATTTAACGACGCAACCCCATCAAGTTTGGGCTCATTTGATTCGTCTTGACGAGTAGATTTTTTTGACTTTAGTGATAGTTGGTAATAATAATAAAACCTTGTTTTTTAAAAGTTTTTTAAAATTTTACTTGTTTAAGATAACGTCTCACTGACGCGAGAAGCGGTCGCGATTTTTGTGGTGTTCCCGACTTTTTAATTAATTATTCCAACTTTTAGCCCTTGACCACGATCTCGAGTGATGTTAAACGATGACGTAGGTAGCACACTAAACCTAGACGGCGGGATAAAGCTCCCCCTGGCTTCATTAAACGGTCAGTCAGTCAGTCTCTTTTGATTTACAAAAGATTTTTTAAATACTTTTTTATGTGAATAAACTAAATTTGCTTTACAAATGCACTTGAGGTTAGATATTATAACACTGACAATGTATGTTAGTATAATTTTATATGTCAGGGACTTTCCTTGTACGTATTTGTTTTAAGCTGAATACATATTATGTTTATGTTAAAAATTATTATGCATTAATATTTTTTAAGAGTATGTTGTAATTTATACGAATAATTTTTATTTTTTTTAACTGACTGACTCCTTGACTGATTTTGATTTTTTTGCATTTTTTGCTAGTTCGTATACTAACAGTATTTTTGTGCTAGTTTTATTATTTTAATAAAAATTAGGCTTCTATAGTTTTTTTGGAAAAAAGATTCAAACTCATAATAATTCATTTATTCAAATTGGCTGCATTGGAGCACTTTTGCAATAATGCAAATATCACTCATGAATCGTAATTTTTCGCTTGCATATATGTTAGTTACTATACTGAACTATAAATATACACTAACTAATAATAATATTATATATACTACTAACTATAATATTATATACTAAGCTTTACAATTATAACACTACATTTAAATTATAGCGAATGAGTCATCGCACAAATATTATTAGTTATTAATATAGGAAGGAAAATCGAGTTACATATATAGAAACAATATGTGGCATTTGTTTAATATTAGTAATTTTCAAATGGCTTTAATAAAGTCTATTAATTAAGTAGGTACGAGTACATACATTTATATTTTAGTCAATAATTTTCTACTTGTAATGTATTTCTTTTTGTGTGGTGTACAATAAAGCATTATATATCTATAATTATAATATAGACTTGAGTATTTGATATGAATTTCAATTTAATACCTTTACGCATTCATGAGGAAAGAGGTAGTAAGTATAAAATTATTAAAAATATTTTTTCTACATGATGTAACTAGAAATTTACGGTTTACGAAATTTTTCCTTAATCTGTGCTTTAAGACGTTGCTTCGTACCAAATTTCAAGATTCTGAGTTTACGGGAAGTACCCTTTAGGTTTTTATTCCCTTGCGAATGCCGAAAATTTGCTGAAATTTGCGGCATATTCGACTATATCTTTTAATTGCGTTGGCCTAGAAGTTTGAATTTTTCACAGCTCAAAGAGGCAGTAGACCTAAGTATATTTCCTACAATCTTTGTAAACAACGCACCGATAAGCACAGTGACGTCATACAACGTCACATTACAGTTGACCTTTGACCTTAAATGACCTCTTCATAGTCTATAGAAACTCATCGATAATGATAAGATAAGCAACTCTATTGATCCACATATGACTTGCATTTACGCAAGTACAGTACCAACTAGCAACGTCACGTAACCTTTTGAAGTTGACCATTGACCTTAAGTGACCTCTATATAAAGACCATATTTCTAGCAACTCACCGACAATGCAAGTACAGTACAGCGTCACTGCAACGTACCTTTTGAAATTGACCTTTGACCTCAAGTGACCTCCACATAAAGTCCACACGTGCAACTCACCGACAATGCAGACACAGTGCGGCGGCACACAGGGCCGCCAGCAACGTGGCGTGTCCCTCAGGAGTGGCCGCGCACGCGCCCGCCCTCTGTGACCCCGACACACACGCGGTCGCTTCACGACTCAACAACGAACACATCACCTTCTCTACCACCACTTGTTCCTGTTGACAAACAAATTAATTCAATATACAAGAACATGTTTTTAGCCCCCGACGCAAAAACGACGGGGTGTTATAAGTTTGACGTGTCTGTCTGTCTCTCTAACTGTGTGTGTGTCTGTCTGTCTGTGTGTGTGTCTGTCTGTGGCATCGTAGCTCCCGAACGGATGAACGGATTGATTTAGTTTTTTTTGTTTGAAAGTAGTTTACTGAAAGAAAATTTTTACTGAAGAAAATATTATTTACCGGACGTAGACTTCCTTTGCAGGAGGCCGTCTAGGTGGTGGGTACCCCAACAGTGCCAGTTATTCTACCGCCTGAGCACTGATGTGCAAACATTACTTTGCACAGGTAGGAGGGCACTGTAGCTAGTGACATTACTGGGCAGAAGACTAAAGAGTCTTAACATCTTATGACTCTTGAGTAAGAAGCGTTGGTGCGTTAGTGCTAGAATTTTACATAATTGTGAAATCCTAGGTAGCATTGTACTGATTATGGGCAGCCGTTATCTCTTTACATCAGGAGAGCGTCTTGCTCGTCTTCTACTTTATCACAAAAAAAAAAACTTGAGAGGTGTCAAGGGACACCCGGATGGAACGAAGTTCCTTTCGATTAATGAAAATATCTGGCTTGCTTTCTATAAGAGAGAGAGAGAGAGAGAGACAGACAGAGAAACATGCGCACGCCGCACAACTTACAATAGCTTACTATAGCAAAAAGTGTCGTGACAACTTTTCGTAAGAATTTTTTCACAACGCGCGATAAGGAACTTCGTTCCTAAAAAAATACTAGCTGCGCCCAGCAGTTTTACCCGCTGTACTGTAGCATATGTGTTTTTCCAGAGGGCCTATTGGCTATCGCAAAACGACATGTAAAATACTAGAATCCATAGACAAAATTGCGTACATTACGTGCTTAAACCTCCTTATTAATATGAGTAAAGTAACAAAAGCAGCAATGTACATTGAAGTTGCCATCAATCGTAGTGGGTGAGAATTAGCCAATAGCCCTTCTGAAAGCTTTCTCTTTATCAAATTTCAGCTCAATCGGTCCTTACAAACCCTACAATCTTTCACGTTTATAATATTAGTATAAAGTAAGATGAACAATGTTATGTTCAACTTTCCTATTGAATAGATAGATATAGGTATAATGCTTTATGCACCACACAAAAAGAAATACATTACAAGTAGAAAATTAAAATACCTCGTCTATTAAAGAAACCGTATTGAAATCCGTTGCGTAGTTTTAAAGAGCTAAGCATACATAAGGACAGGCAGACAGACAATTCAGTCACACTTTAAGGGGAAGGGAGAGGGTCGACGAAGTGTGACACTGATGTGTGACGACGCGACTGCCTCCTACATATCTTATGGCTCGTCCACATATGCCGGCCAATGATTCGCCGAGTGTGTTTTGTCTATGGACGAACAATTTTTGTCTATAGACGAATGTAGACAAATGTCTTCGGATATTTACGGTTTTTTTTTCGGTAAATTTCTGGTATACATTTTGGGCTCCATAGCTGACGACTTTAATTATATTTTGAATATTATTCAATCATGGATCATTTGAAGCCATTTTGTGTGAATATTTACTTGAAATTAGTTAAATTTTCTTTTTTTTTTTTAATTTATATAATCTGTCTCAAGTGCATATATATAATCTGTGCGCTCGGGCGAACGTTCGGCCAACGACTCGCCGAATCATTGGCCGGCATATGTGGACGAGCCATTATAGGAAACAGTCGGGACACACAGTTTTTCTAGTCGTATATCGTACAAAATGTTTCTTACATCGCAAACTAGATGGCGCTGATCGTCGTTAGATCGCGCTATCGGTTTGTTCAACCAATACAAGCAGTGTTGGTGTACAAAACTGACTACTTAGTGATGAAGTGTCAAAGATTCAATCTTTGGCTAATCTTTGTAATAAGTTTTTAATTAACTTATTTCATACTAGTAGTTCGCCTCGAACTGGGACCTCGCAGCCCAATTTCCGTGGTAAACCTTAGACTTTAGGCCTCGACAAAATATATCCTAATACAAGAACTTTAACATTAATATTAAAACTCAAAATACAAAAATTCAGAGAAATTAAAACTCAATAAACCTACGTACTGAGATTTTTAGAATATAATCCTTTTTAGAGTTTCGTTCCTCTGAAGGAAAAAACGAAACCCTAATAGGATCACTTGGTCATCCGTATGTCTGTCAAGACCCATTTATACTCTACATCCCGTAGAATTGTATATTTTTACCATAATACACAGGTCTATGGCCGCTTGGTACCCGTAAAATTAAACTTCTAAGTTAACGTAGAAAAAAATCCACCCGTTTATCCTTCAAAAACGTACCTACAATTTTTACCATATATTTATGAAATTTGGCAGACTATAAGTACATATATTTTAAATTCGGGAAAATTTCTGAAAGCTATACATTTGAATTAATTCATTTAAAAATGGCCCTATTTAAAGTACGTAAACATCGAAGTTAAGCAATATTATGTGCGTACGTATTTGGATGGGCGCGTACGTAGTGATCTCAACATTTTGCTGACTTTTTTGGAGAGAGCCACCAGCGGCCCGTGATGCATTATGGTGTGCTCGTGCACCTTTATTGTTGAATGTGCCGGCACAAACAATAACTCTAAGTTTTAAAAAGTTATGCAGACAGACTTCTCAAATAACCTTACTGCCAGCGAAAAAGTAGAGGCTCTCAACTCTATGAGTTCGCTTTGCTCGGTCGATGATATATGTATGTATTCATATAAATTATGTATTTAAATTATATTTTATAACAAAAGGATTCAGCGAGTTTTTTTTATTCTATCACCACTTCCACAGACATTGTTGCCTGCTTATTATTGTTTATGGTCTCCACTTTCGTGTTTTGCCAGTGGCCGTAGCATGCCACACAGAATCCCGACCAAACTTCAAGAGTAGAACTGTCATCCCATACATTCACAAAATTACAATGTATGGCATGACAGTTCTACGCTTGACATTTCAGCGGGATCTCGTTTGGCATGCTACGGCCACTGTAAAATATTATTTTACTTGACAGCGAGTTATAGTCCAGTACATTGTGTTCGGGATAATTTATACAAAATTTTAGGCAATGTGACGTAGTTATGTCGTCATAATAATATTATATTATAATTATGCCTATACTATTATATCCAACTTTGGTTGCTTGCCATTAGCGATGCGATGGGTATAAAATAACGCTATTAATAAGGTTTTTATTTTAAATAACTATTTTACTTTATTTTTATTTTACTTAAATTAAATAACATTATATTTTATCGATCGAGCGAAATGAGGTTTATAAAAAGATTTAAAAAAACAGCACAAAACGTGTACTTACCTACATGTATGTGACACCTAGCTCAATAGCAAACTTTAGGCGGCCGGACTATAATTGACGCAATTATAGCTATTACCACTGAGCATATAAAGAAGAGTGGCAACTCCGAAGAAAAAAAATGAAATCGCCTAATGTACTGAATTCATTGGAGTCACCTTACCAACCCAAAAGTAAAAAGTATATTTGATTTCTGATGTTGCCTGCACTGCTGTATGACATTGCTTAGTGATGGGTAGTGTCGATTGTTAGTGATGGCCAGGTCGATAAAAATATATCGATAGTCGGCGCGACCCGTTGGACGGGATAGTTGATGATTTTATTATATGTTTTAAGTTTTATAAATAAAGAAAAGCCATGTTATTTTATAATATTTTAATTTATTAATGCTATTTTTACAATTAAGTAATGTGCTAATAAAAATATATACAAATATTGTGTACAATAAAATTAAAAACGTGTATTTTATATTACTGTACATCGCAAGCAGTTATATCGCAGTATTGTCAGGGAAATTAAGCTCTGCAGCATATGCGGTGTATAAAATCAGGCAACTATCAGATGTAGCTACAGCTAGATTAGTTTACTTTGCATATTTCCATAGTCTAATGTCATACGGTATTTTACTGTGGGGGTCGGCAGCAGATATTGAGACTATTTTCATACTGCAAAAACGTGCAATTCGTGCCATTTATGAGATGCGCCCAAGAGACTCTTTAAAAGAGGTCTTTAAAGAGATAAATATACTGACCCTACCATCTTTGTACATTTACGAAAATATTATGTATGTCAGAAAAAATTTAGATAAATTCAAGTTAAATAGTGACACTCATAGCTTTAATACTAGAAATAAGAATAAGTTAGCTGTACCTCGATTCAGATTGTCCAAAACGAGCCATAAATCATTTTTAGGGAATTGTGTACGTTTTTATAATAAAATCCCTGATGAAATAACGGGGCTCACAGAAGGTAAATTCAAAAGCCGTGTTAAAGACATATTACAAAAGAAAGCCTATTATAAAATTAGCCAATACATAGAAGACAAAGATGCCTGGAAACCTCTGCAACCACCTGTAAATAAATTATGTAACCAAGATAATAATTGTAAACACATATTTAAAAAAAGCAATCCCTATGAGTTTCTTGCTCATTCTTCTCATAGAGGTGCCTTGCGAATGAGCGGTAGAATACTAAAATAAAATGTAAAATTGACTTGCAAAAGTGCTCCATTGTAGCCTATTTGAATAAATGAATTTTGAGTTTGAGTTTGAGTTTATAATATAGGAATCAGGAATAAATAATAATTTTTTCAAGAATTATCGAAGGTCTTATCGAATCTTATATCGTTAAAAAACTTAACTAAACTTAATCCGACTTAGTTTTTCAATGGGCCGAAAAACAAGCTCAGGATCCTCTACAACTCTTAGCCACTGCACCTGTAAAACATACAAGGTTTTTTTTTTTAAAACAACGTACTAAGAAGACCAGCAAGACGCTCTCCTGTTGGTAAGAAATACCGCTGCAATATAATATAGTGCTACCCAGGATTTTACAAATGGGTTCACTGCGCCAACACTTCTCACTTGAGAGTCATAAGATGTTTAGACTCTTCAGCCCAGTAATTTCATTAGTTACAGTGCTCTCCTACCGAAGCACAGTAATGTTTGCATATCACTGCTCAGGCGGTAGAATAACTGGTGTTGGGGCACCTGCCTAGTCGACCAAGGTAGTCTGTTCCTCATAAATGTTGGTGGACAGTTTGTAGGAAAAAAGTACCTACTCCAAAGCAATTGGTGGCTGTTTGTGAGTATTGATTATATTTTGTTGCTTATAACTTACCTGTTTTCATCCAAAGGAAACGATGCGAAGAATACTGTAGCTGATTCCATACTATATAAGATTTACGGAGCGCGAGTTCCAACTCATGATGAGCCGATAACTCTTCAGTCTCTTCGTGAAACAGGCACTAAGAATTACGAACTTTATCTGTACAATATCTTTATCTAACCAAAAACTATAACGAACTAAAATCTATAGAATATAAACTAAAAACACGACTGTCCAGCCCAGAAACTCGAATGTTTAAAGCAGAAAAAACAATCTTTTTTAAACTTTAACTCACGTTACAAAATATCAACAAATAACAACGTCAAACATTGAATTGTCAATTTTGATTTTGTTTTTTTTATTGTCAATGTTCAAAGGAGGTGTATAAGAAAAAATAAACTATTTTTTTATGTTGGTACTTGCTTCCTTGCGCTGGTAACGTGACTCCAAGGAATCTCATACATTTTTTCAATGTATGGAAGTTACGGGAGACTGGGTATTACGCAATGTACTAAAAAATAATGTTATTGAAAATAAGATAAATTGCTTGAAATTCTCGAATTATTGGACTTTATCGCTATTAATTCTTTAGCTTGATCTACTTGCCTGCTCTTTCTTGCCTGTAGGATCTTTCTTAAACTTAATGTACCTAACAAATTGTGCAAAACATTATAATTTAGTCATCTCTATAACTCTACAACCCTTGGATCGATTTGGCTAATTTTTGAACATAAGAATTCTTTTAGCTTATACTACCTGCTCGCAAAGTTCCATTAAGATTGGAACTTTGGTAACGTTGTAATTAAGCATTTTCTATAACTCTAGAACCCTTCGACCGATTTGGCTGATGTTCGAACTTAAAAATTCTATTGACTTAAACTACGTATTTGCAAAGTTTCATAAAAATTGGACCATCGGTTTTCAAGTTATCGCGTAACAAACATACATACAAACATACACTTTTGATAATATATTTATGTAGGTTATAAAAAATGTGTGTATATTAGAAAAAAAAATATCAGAGCACCAGTTTTGAAATTATCGTCAGACCTATCGTAAAGACTTTAAGTCACCTATATCTCTGCAACCCTAAGGTCTATTTCGCTATTTTTTTTACTAAAATTATTCTATTAACCTATCTAACTTGTGTGTAAAGTTTCATTTAATTTGGATAAACCGTTTTCGAGTAAATGTCGATCAAACCTAAGCGCCAGAGGTCAACCGCTAAACTGGTCAAAACGCAGGCTTTTCGCGGCTCTCGACTCTAAGACCTCGCTTCGCTCGGTCGACTATCTGGCCCTAAATTCTGGTCAATTCAACAATTTGCAAGCCGCAAGCAAAACGCAAGCAAAACGAGCGCCGAGCAAAATGGAGGCAGTGCATTGCTGTCAAAAAAATTGGTATTCTTGGAGCCCATCGCATTGCGTCGCAATCGCTCCAGCTCACTAGCGCCTTTAACAATTTAGCGGCAATTTGGTAACCTATAGTCGGGTCAGTCTATGGGTCACAACTCACTCGAGCCACCCGGCACCGCCTCGCCACGTGCGGTTAGTATTCTTTATATGGATTTGTATTGGGCATGCGCTCACTACATCAACTCCGTAACGCCGCTGGATCGCCAGGGACACAGGGGTTCCGCAGGTGGGAGTTTTTGTGGCCCGGCTCGCGCGTCGAATGTTCGACTGCGCTGACAACGGACCACACTCCCACTTACACAACATCGCGCCGCATCATGCCCGCCCACCTGAGGCGCCCCAGCCGCGCGCACTGCTGCGCGACATTCTCCCCCCATGGGAGGATGAAGACAGAGCCCGGTGAACAACCCGAAGCGGCCGCTGTGACGCGCCCGACATTTTACTCGGCTGACGCTCCAGCGGCCCCCAATGCCGCCTGGGTGAAGGGAAAAACCCATTCTCTCACCTCTCCCCCCTGGGGGGAGACCAACGTACCGGATCGCCTCGGTCGCAAAGTGTCCGCGCGCGGATGCGGGTGGACCACTTGGTGACAACTCGCTGCTCGCATGCTTGCCCTGCGTTGGTCCCGAGTTGACCACGCGCTACCCGCGAATCACGTTCATCGTATTTGAACTTATTAATTGCTAATATTTACATTTAAATTTAAAATTTGTAAAACCAACAATCTAAAATGTTCTGAATGTGAATTTTTCTTTTGTTAATATTAATTTTAAGAATATAATAGGTATTTAATTACATGCTTGACGGTGAGACATGGAGTACTTATTATTATTAAACAATAAGATCTGTAAACATGTAGGCGAATAAAGGATTTGTATTTTTGTATCACGCGGCGTACACTCGTCAATTGCGCTGGGTCCACCCGTCGTCAACGCGTGGACGCCGTGTGATAAGGCGGTGCGGAGTGGCCTGCCGGGTGGGTTAAGTGAGTTGTGACTTGTGACCCTAAAAGGCCACATTTGACATTTCATCAAATTTCCCTTACAGTATGTTCTAAAAATTTTACTTATTTTTTCGAAGTTGTAATGCTCATATATGTAAGTATCCATAGGCGGATTTAGGGGGCCAGGGGGCCAAGGCCCCCCAGAAGCATTGTAGAGTTACGAATTTTGCACATATTTCATGGTAAAGATTTAAAAAAAATTCTCGGCGCTCGCAGCAAGCTGCTCGCGCACTTATTGTAATGGATGTTTAAACTTACTAACTGTTCAGAGCGAGCTAAACACTAACATTTCATAGTAAACATTATAATATTTTTTGTCCGTCTGCACCTTGCCCCCCCCCCCCCCCCCCCCAGAACCAAATCCTGGATCCGCCTATGTAAGTATCTATACTTAAACGTTAAATTGAATCAGTTCTAAGTATAAGGAACCCCCACAATTTATTGTTGTTTTTTCTCTTTTTTGTGAAAATCTTAATACGATTCACAGAATACATTCTTAAAACTATGCTTTAAATATTTTTTTTTATGTGATGAAGTAGAAGACGAGCAAGGCGCTCTCCTGATGTTAAGAGATAACTACTGCCCATAATCAGTACAGTGCAGTGTATCAGTAATAATATGCAATTCGTAATTTTGTAGTGGCGGCCATCTTGGATTTGAAATGTATAATAATGTGTAGTATTCTACTAGTCAAGCCCTTTTACATGATACCCATTTTGCGAGAGTAATGAAAAATATAATATGTAATACGCCTTTTCGTAGCGGCGATTGTATGTCCAATTTCCACCAAACATAGCTAATAATATTTCCGACTAATTCATCTTTCAATAAAAAATAAACCTCCGTTAATCCTCTTGGCTGCGATGTCATAGATAGATACATACACACACAGACAGATAAACACGTTAAACTTATAACACCCCGTCGTTTTTGCGTTGGGGGTTAAAAACTTTAGGCGAATAAATAGAACATCCCATACAAAGTTACGTCAATCGGTTTTTATTTTTAAAACTCTAAAGAGGCTACCCATAGATATAAAAGTAAAAAGTATAGATTTGTGGTTTCTTAAGTTTCCATATAAAAAGAGTCTTACAAAGCGTGGCACGAGTTTTGGCGGCAAGCCTTGATCATATCATTAGCTCCACGTCTTTTGCTTAATAATCGTGTAGAATTTGATTGTTAGCGTGTAATAACGGTGGAATATTGCGTGTTAAGTGTTTTTGAATGTGCATAGATGTAGGCATGTGATATGGTGTTGAAATATGAATTTTGGTGCCCCCTCCAAAACTCCTCCGAACTTTCAGTAAAATTCCACCCATTTTACTGGAAGACTCACGTGACTAGACGAACTATTAAGCTCACTCTGACTCTGACCTGACTAACTAACTTATTACTTAAAAAATAACATTTAACTTGACACTGGCAAAACACGAAAGTGGAGACCATAATTTATGTAATATCCCGTGAACATTCACGAATTTTACTCGACACTGGCAAAATGCACATGTTGCCATATTATTAAAAAGAAAAAAAAAAAAAAAAGCGTGGCACGAATCTATAGACAAAATTCTTCATCTGTTCACAAATTGAAAGTAATTGAAGTGTCAGTGACATATTTTCAATGAAAAAAAGTAGATTTTTAATGGAAATCGTCGCTTAAAGTAATAAATAAAATAAAACGTTTTCTTTAACTCATAAAATGCAAAAATGACTACATGCAGTATTAAACAATGCGGTGTAAAAATCCCAAAATAATCCAAAATTATTTTTTCAAAGGTTAGTAAATATTGTTTTTCTATTTGTAGAATGATTTTAATAATTAATGAATATCGTGCGTAGTTTATATGTTAAATATCCCTAATCAGATATATAATTCTAGTCTTTATGTCTAGAAAGTGTGTATTTTCTTAGTTTAATCGGTAGTGTTTGTTTATAAATTGAATAGTGATGTGAAATGTCGATAGTCCGTGATCATTCGATAATCATGTTTTCATCAGGTCTGTCAGGTAGGTATGTACTATGTAGTATTATATTAAGGTAAGTATATATTATATCACACATATATACATACATACCTGTTGTCGCAACACTTATAAAATACGATTTTTAATTTTTACAGATTTTCAGCTGACAAATCTCTAAAAAGAAAGTGGTTAGACATCGTCGGCGAGGAAAATATAAAAGAAAATATAAAACGCCCACTATGTTCAATGCACTTTGCTGATTCCTCATTTATTAGACTATCTACCAATGTAAAGTTACGTAAAAACGCAGTGCCATTGTCTTCCATTACGGCCGAATTTTTTCAGTCCAATCAGTCCAGCCTACCAAACAACCAGAAATTCATTCGCACTTTTGTATTTATACGATGTTAAGATATAAAGAGTGTTATGACATTATAATTATAAGATGTAACATAATACATTTATTAAAAATATTATTTTGATACATTTCTTGTTTTATTATCGTTTACAGTTTACGTTATTAAAATTGCAGTCACATATTGGTTCGGCCATTTAAACGTGAATAATTTACAATACATACACAAATTAATCTCGTCATATTTTAAATAATGTAAATTAGGTATTTAAATAAGTAATTAAATATAAGAAATTATAAAGAGTTAATATGTTATAGATATTTTAATTTTTAAAATGTGCGATAATGGCGTCCCTAGAAAAGGACTCCTTTCGTGAAAAGCACTCTGGGTACGAACTTTTTGAAGCTAGGTACTTATCCATAGAGTTCTTTGATCTGAGGTTCTATGGGGAATGTGTATATATCATCTATGGCAGTCGCTTTCAATTTGCAACAAAAGATCGTAGGTGTAATTCCAAAACGCATTGCTGCGAGCCTCGAAGTATGGCGCTTTTAATCCCAAATTGTTCCGCAAGAGGGCGTGAAAAGAGGTGTCGCAAATTGTTGTCCCTGAATACGAAAATGACAGTAATGACAGAAATTTCTGCGCAGAACTAGGCTTACGTTTTGCGGCGCCGACGAACAATTCCCATGTGAATTAGGCCCCTGCTCCCAGCGGTTTTATCTGCTGTACTTATGTAGCCTATATGCTAATCCAGGGTCTAAGCTATCTCTATACCAAATTACAGCTCAATCGGTCCACCGGTTTAGGCGTAAAGGAGTATCAAACATACATCCAGACATCCATTCTTACAAACATTCACGTTTATATTTCATATTTTTTACCAGCTACGCTCAGCGGTATCCGCAGTACTTAAAGCCTATGGCATATGTGTAATTCCAGGGTCTAAACTATCTAAATGCCAAATTTCAACGCAATCGCTCCACCCGTTTAGCCATGAAGAAGTACCAAACATACACATTCTCAAACTTTCGCAATAATAATATGAGTGTGATTTATACTCCTTTTAATAGAATAGAATAATACTTTATTGCATACCAAATAATTACAAAGAAACTTAATTTCTTAATTAAAACAAGTGTAACATATTATAATAGAAAGAGAGATATTTCAGTAGTTTTCTTCGAGAAAATCACCATCCTTTTGTATTTAGTTACAGCGTCGTGATGTTCATCCCTTTTTTAGTAATTTAGTAGTGGCTTTTATCCCTTTTTTTGTGTCCCTCGCTAAATCTATACATTAGAGAGAGCAACAAAACACAAATTGCACACTGTGCAGATTTTGGCAAAAGTCGTGCAGTTTTACGCCCATTACTGGCAACCCAAAACGGTCCGAACAAGGAAATAGAGAAGTACGCGTAGAAAAAAGATTGCACGATTGCACAGTTTTGTACGATCCTGGCAACATTAACCAGTTCGAACCGGTTCGCGCTCGCCGACTCCATTTCTGCAAAGTCTCGGACCTCCTGCCAATAATTAGTCAGTCGCAATCCCGCTTCTGAAGCGATAACACGCTTTAAATAACAGAGACGCGCGTGAAATTATCCTCTGTAATGTTATGAGTCTTAACGTTGTGTAAAACAAGTAAAATTTAAGTCTTTTGAAAGTATTACGTGTAAAAAGTTTTGTGTGTTAGATATAAGTACTTCTTCCCGAACCCATTTGTAAACAAACCTATAATTGTAGTTGTGGTTAATGTGAACATAAAAGTACTAAAGTGTGAATAATAAACGTGTGGAGCCTACCAACACAACGTATTTTAATACCTACTTATGCCCCTGGCCCGCACCCCAACTATAACTTATTATAGTGGCGCCCAACGTGGGGCGAGAAGCTAAATACCTACACACTACAACGCGCAGTACGTCTCGTACGCGGTGACCAGCGACTCAACACCGGCGAGAGATATGCCGCGCAGTAAATATAATACGCGGAATAACAGCGAGGGAGGAGACAGCGACGAGCCCACCGACACCGTCGTCGACACGCCAACCTTGGCGGGTGGCGCGACGAACGTGATTACGATGTCGGAAGAGCAATTATCGTCCATCTTCACAAACATCGCGAGAACTCAAGCCGAGGCGAACAAGGCTCTCATAGAAAGTCTTGTGTCCAACATGCACGCGTACTCCGCATCGACGCCGATCAGACGTACGCCGTGCCCGGACGCGAGCGCCGCCGACGCCGGCGCGCCCGCCGCGTCCCCGTCACTCTACGCGCATCACGCGGGCTCCTTCGCGAAGTGCACGGCCCGATTCAGCGGCGCCGCCGACGAGAAGGACAGCGCGGAGATATTGGAAGCGTTCCTGGACGCCGTAGAGACATTCAAGGATTGCACTAATGTGTCCGACTACCACGCGCTGAAGGGTCTGCCGATGTTACTGACGGGTGATGCCGCCGTGTGGTGGCAAGGCGTCAAGGCAACGACGGCGACGTGGGTTGAGGCGGTGGCAGCTCTACGGGGCATGTACGGCGCCCCGCGCCCCGCTTACAAGATTTTCAAAGAAATCTTCGCAACGGAACAGTGTAGTGAACGCGCGGAAATAATAATCACGCGAGTGCGGAGCTTAATATCTAAGCTACCATATGGCCTGTCTGAGTGTGTGCAATTAGATATAGTATACGGTCTTTTACATAGACGTATCCGTAAACGTCTACCGCGCGACTCTGTTACGAGCATGGATGCCTTAATACTCAAGGCGAGGTCAGTAGAAGAGACGATTGCAGAAATCGGGGTAAGCGAGCCAATTACTAAGATAGGAACTAAAACTAGCCATCTCTCTAATGTGGATTCCAACTCGAATATATCGCTCTCTAAAACGAACACTGCATGCCGTGCTCCCGTAGAGAATAGTAAGTCGAAGCGTAGTAACAATAGGCCGCGATGTACTTATTGTCACGTATTTGGGCATAGTGTTGCGGAGTGCCGGAAAGCCGGCACGAAACAACAAATTTCTAGTAATTCTGGAAAAGTAGACAATCCGAATACTAGTAATAATAATAACACTCGTGCCGTGACAAACTCTGACACTTCCATATTGCGTTGCTATGGTTGCGGACAACCCGGCGTTATAAGGTCCCGTTGTAGTAATTGCAAAACAAACGAATCACAATCTGCGAAATCAGCTGATTTTAACACTGTGCATATCGAGTATAAAAATATTCCACGACATGCCATAGGTGATGTTAACACGTCCCCTGCCGGTATATGTAACCCTTCGACTGCCGAAAATACATACGTATGTAGTGGAAATGTTAACACGTCGTCTGCCGAAATTTTTAACCCTTTGCCTCCCGATAATAATACAAACGTGCGTAACGTAATACATTTTAACACGTTGCACGCCGATGATGTTAACCCTTTAGCGACTAAAAATGCGAATGTGATCCGTGACATAAAATTAAACACGTTATGTACCGTAGATGTATCGCACCCTATGGTAGACATTTCGATTTTAGGTAAACAGGGCGTCGCAACACTTGATACCGGTGCATCACACAGTTTGGCCAGTCCGGCCTTACATAAAGTTTTATCTACACACGGAGTGCAATTTGTACCTACCAAAAGCACAATCACGTTAGCCGACGGCTCACGACGAGAGCAAGATGTACTCACTGCTAGGGTAGATGTTACCATTATGGGCCGATCCACTCCTACAGATTTTATTATATTGCCGGAAATGAATCCTAGGACTTTATTAGGTAGAGACTTTATTATAAGTTTAGGTATAGTCTTAGATGTTCCTGGAGGAGTATGGTATTTTTCCGATGCGCCCGCATGTAAGTACACATTTTTACAAACCTACGTGATGGCTGAAGATGCAGGCCTGATGCACGCTGATGTTGAGCTTTATAGCTTGAGGTCAGACGAAGGTCAAAAACTGACTCCCGAGCAGAGATCAGTACTTAACGAGTTTATTTTAGAACATACCGACCGTTTCGCCATCGAAGGACCGGCAACAGAGTTTGCGGTCCACAGGATTAAAGTAAGTGACGATCAGGAACCCATAGCTTGTCAACCGTATAGGTTACCTCAGACTAAGAAGGAAGCCTTGAAAAAGGAACTGGAAAAGCTATTAGATGCAGATATAATAGAAGAATGCGAGTCACCGTGGGCCGCCAACGTCGTACTCGTCCCGAAGAAGGACGGAGGTATGCGCTTATGTATTGATTATAGGAAACTCAATGCGGTAACGGAACCAGACCGTTATCCATTGCCCAGGATGGAAGACATCCTGCACGCTGCAAAGAGAACGAATTATATGACGACATTGGATCTCCGATCAGGCTACTTTCACGTAAGTGTTCATCCAGATGACAGGGACAAGACTGCGTTTATTTCACCTGTGGGCACTTTTCGTTTTAAACGTATGCCAATGGGTTTGCGTAACTCCGGAGCTACTTTCCAGCGATTAATTGATAGGTTTAAGTCCAACCTAAAGGGAGTGACCTTATGGGGATACCTAGATGATTTAATTGTTTTGTCGGAGACATTCGAACAACATCTTCAAGACTTAAAAGTGGTTTTCGACCGTCTAGCTATGTTCAAGCTCAGGGTGAACCGTGAAAAGACATTTTTTGCGAAAGACTCTGTGAGATTTCTAGGACATGTCATCGTGCCTGGAGGTATTCACATGGACCCAGGTAAGACTGATGCTATTCTAGCCATGCTTCCCCCACAGAATCTCAAACACCTGCAATGCTTTCTTCAGACGACTAGTTGGTTTAGGAGGTTCATACCAGGATACGCGGAAATCGCACGGCCTTTAACCAACCTACTGAAGAAGGTAAGTAGATGGCAATGGGGTACTGAACAACAAGCGGCATTCGAACAGTTGAAGGAACTCCTCTCTTCTGCTCCGATTCTGAGACAAGCCGATGAAAACCAACCTTTCGTTCTTCGTACTGATAGCAGCGGTTATGCTCTCGGAGCGGCCTTACTCCAGGGGGAGGGAACCGACGAGCGTCCCATTGAATACGCTAGCCGGTTGCTGACAGCCGCCGAGAGGAATTATAGCACCACGGAAAGGGAGGCCTTGGCGGTCGTTTGGGCAGTGGCTAAATTTAGAGGGTACATTGACGGAGCCACCGTGATCGTCAAATCTGACCATCAACCGCTCAGGTGGTTGATGAGCATGCGCTCCCCTAGCGGACGACTAGCCAGGTGGGCACTGAGTCTCCAGGAATACAATTTGAAAATCGAGTACACCCCAGGTAAAGCTAATGTATTAGCGGACACTTTATCGAGACCGACATGTGCAGATGGTCAGGATTGTGACCTTCGTCTCGCTACAGTAGACCTACCTTCCCGTAGCCCTACGGACGTTCGAGAGAACCAGATGAAGGATCCCGATGTTCGAAAGATTATCGAGGCTATGGAATCTGACGATCCCTTTAGGGGGAGACTGTGGTCAGATAGAGGGTATGTAATGACTGATAGTGTTCTTTACCGTTATTGTCCTGAGAACGAGGAAAATGACGATGCCAGCTTAGTGGTTCCGGATCATGAACGTAACAGCGTACTAATCGAGTATCATGATGCACCGACGGCGGGGCATTTTGGTGTCGAGCGTACGCTGAACCGAATCGCAGGTAAGTATTATTGGCCTAATATGCGAGCGTCTGTGTCTGAATACATTAAAAACTGCGTATCATGTCAAAGATACAAGGTGGACACGAGGAAACCCGCCGGACTTTTGCAGACACCAGCTGCAACCCGTCGGTTTGAAGTGCTAGCAGTAGACTTGTTTGGGCCTCTTCCGGAAACCGCTAATGGTAACAAGTGGATATTAATCCTAGAAGATACGTGCACAAAGTGGGTAGAGATATTTGCCCTTTCACAAGCTACAAGTGAAGAGTGCGCCAAAATCTTAATTTCCGAAGTGTTCTTGAGGTTCGGAGTTCCACGACGAGTTATTAGCGATAATGGCGTACAATTTATCAGCGGAGTTATGCAACAGGTATGTCATTCTTTTGGAATATCTCAGTCTTTGACGCCAGTGTATCATCCCGAAGCGAACCCGGTAGAACGGAAAAATCGTGATTTGAAACCCCAGCTCGCAGTGTTGGTTGGACAAGATCACAACACGTGGGATACGCATTTGGGCGCTATTCGCTTCGCAATGAATTCGGCAACAACAAGCAGCACAGGTTACTCTCCCGCATTCCTTATGTTTGGCCGAGAACTTCGAGCCCCAGCTGATGTCCTTTCGGACATGAGGTCTATTATAGAAAATGACTGTGTAGCGACATCAATCTCTCAGTATTTGAAGAGATTAACAACAGCTTTGCTCGGCGCAAGAGATGTCCACGAAGAAGCCCAGGCACGCCGGAACAAATACGCTGATGAACATCGTAGACCCGCGCCTGATTACCAGGTAGGTGATTTGGTTTTGTTGAAAACCCAGGGAGTTAACGACACCGGCCGCGGGCAAACTCCGAAATTGATTCCTCGTCGTGATGGGCCTTACCGGATACGAGACATTGTAAGTGAGACCACATACATGTTAGAACGTTGTCGTGATAAGAGTATTTTAGGTAAATACCATGTGTCAGTGTTGACTCCGTTTGTAGGAGATGCCGAAGTTCCGATTCAGGAAAAGCGTAGGCGAGGTAGGCCGCGTAAATACTAACCCTGATTCGAGGGCGATATATTCGGGTTAGAGGGGGAGACTGTAACATATTATAATAGAAAGAGAGATATTTCAGTAGTTTTCTTCGAGAAAATCACCATCCTTTTGTATTTAGTTACAGCGTCGTGATGTTCATCCCTTTTTTAGTAATTTAGTAGTGGCTTTTATCCCTTTTTTTGTGTCCCTCGCTAAATCTATACATTAGAGAGAGCAACAAAACACAAATTGCACACTGTGCAGATTTTGGCAAAAGTCGTGCAGTTTTACGCCCATTACTGGCAACCCAAAACGGTCCGAACAAGGAAATAGAGAAGTACGCGTAGAAAAAAGATTGCACGATTGCACAGTTTTGTACGATCCTGGCAACATTAACCAGTTCGAACCGGTTCGCGCTCGCCGACTCCATTTCTGCAAAGTCTCGGACCTCCTGCCAATAATTAGTCAGTCGCAATCCCGCTTCTGAAGCGATAACACGCTTTAAATAACAGAGACGCGCGTGAAATTATCCTCTGTAATGTTATGAGTCTTAACGTTGTGTAAAACAAGTAAAATTTAAGTCTTTTGAAAGTATTACGTGTAAAAAGTTTTGTGTGTTAGATATAAGTACTTCTTCCCGAACCCATTTGTAAACAAACCTATAATTGTAGTTGTGGTTAATGTGAACATAAAAGTACTAAAGTGTGAATAATAAACGTGTGGAGCCTACCAACACAACGTATTTTAATACCTACTTATGCCCCTGGCCCGCACCCCAACTATAACTTATTATACAAGTGAATTAAATTAAAAATTTAAAGAACCCCCCAACGCAAAACGTAATTTTCCATTTTGTGGTGGCGGCCATCTTGGATTTTAAATTTTATATAGTGGGTTGTATTCTACTCGTTAAGCCCTTTCATTTGATACCCATATTGAGGGGGTTGTGGAAGAAAAAAGTAATCCGCCATTTTGTAGCGGCGGCCATCTTATTTTCACTAAACATGGCTAAGAACACTCTCGACTAACTCTACTTTCAAACAAAAAAAACTAAATCAAAATCCGTTCATCCGTTCGGGAGCTACGATGCCACAGACAGACACACACACACACACAGACACGTCAAACTTATAACACCCCGTCGTTTTTGCGTCAGGGGTTGAAAAGTTATTAAGTTTTTTCCACAAGAGAAAATTTAAAAAATATTTTTAAAAATAAGTTTTTATCATTATTGCCATCTTGAATCATAAAGTACTGGTCAAGACGAATAAATGAGCCAGAACTCGATGGGGTTGCGTCGTTCAAACTCTATCTATATTAATTTTAAAACATAAAAGATTTTACCGACTTGGTATAACATGGATCTCACAACTTCTTACGGTAGAAGAACTGCGAGTTGCGAGACTTTGTTTTTTACAAGTTATGTTTTTGAAGGCATATTATAATTAAACGTGAAAGTTTGTGAGAATGTATGGATTTTGTAGACCTCGAGGCCGTAGAGTGTGGCCGGAAACTATCTGTTTGTAACATGTAGTGTTCGTGTTAGTGATAGTGATAGTGTCCGTGTTAGTGTTCGTGATAGTGTTCGTGTTAGTGATAGTGTTAGTGTCCGTGTTAGTGTTCGTGATAGTGTTAGTGATAGTGTTAGTGATAGTGTTCGTGTTAGTGATGGTGTTAGTGATAGTGTTAGTGATAGTGATCACCTGCAGTTTATCGAGCATACACTTGTGTATGACAGAGTCCTCGGGCCCGTAGAGTGTTGCCAGCCCCAGTTGTCGTTTCATTTGGAACTCGGTGAGTTGTTGAGCCAACTCCTCCTTGGCTTTTTGTCTTGCTTTGCGGAACACGTTGCGTAGTATCTCTTCTTTATCGTATTCTGGAATAAAAAAATGTCAAAATATCAATTATACTATAGAAACAATTAAACAGTTTAATAAAATACGCTTAAACAATTTGACGCTTCCTGTTGACGTTCTTTTGACGCTTTTGCAATATAAATGCATGGAATTAACTTTTTGAAAATCCTCAAGAGAAGCCCGGCACAAAATTATGATCTCTTTTTCAAATAACCATTTTTTTTTATAGAGAATAGGGCTGCGTTTGACCACAGTCTCACCTGTTGGTAAGTGATGACGCGGTCGAAGATGTTACACACAGACCTAGTAAATACCTATTAACCCTCGATTTGAAGACTCCTAAGTTGTAATTAACAGGAAACACTGATGCTGGCAGAGAGTTCCAAACCTTCGCCGTCCGGTTAATGAAGGTTGAACTAAATCGCTTCGTACGGGCAAATGGAATATCAACAATGAAGCGATGACGCAGCGCTGTTCCTCTAGATATTCGGTGGTAAAAAGGATATTATTATGATTAAAACTCACCGTTAACTAGAACGTGTTCTATTTCATTCGCCATGTTTTCGTCAACACCGTTTAACTGTAACACCTGAAAAATAATATAACTCCGATTAATTTCATTGAATTCACCTTGTGAAATTAATTATGTATGTTTTTTTTATGACAAAATCAACATGAGAGATTTTAAAGAAAGAAAGAAAAAAATACTTAATTAAGTAAAGACTGTGCCTGGGTCACAGCCACTTTTTTCCGAAACTACAAGAACTATACTATTGAAACTTGGTAAGTAAATGTATTCGGTGAACCGCATTAAGATTTTCACACAAAAATAGAAAAAAAACCGGTCAAGTACGAGTAGGACTCGAGCACCGAGGGTTCCGTACAAACCTACGGGTTTCTACGGAACCCTAAGGAAAAGTGGGTATAATATTATATACTGTAGGTTTTGATTCCCTTGCGGGTACTTGTGAGTTTGAAAATATGCGGCTTAAATTGCTGTTTCTTTTGATTGCGTTGACATAGATGTTTGATTTTTTTACAGCTTAAAGTTATTATAAAGCTGAGTATGTGATATGAATTTCAATTTAATACCTGTACGCGTTCTTGAGGAAAGGGGTAGGAAATACAAAATTATTAAAAATATTTTTTTTATATGATGTAACTAAAAATTTAGTTTTCGCAATTTTTCCTGTGCCTATGATTTAAGACGTTGCTGCGAACCAAATTTCAAGACTCTGAGTTAACGGCAAGTACCCTGTAGGTTTTGATTCCCTTGAGTGTAGTCGCGAGTTAAAAAATACGGCTAAAATTGCTGTTTCTTTTAAATGCGTTGAGATAGAGGTTTGATTTTATTACAGTTTAAAGGTATTATAGACCTTAGTATTTGATATTCCTCTTGAGTAAGAAGCGTTGGTGCGTTGGTGCTAGAATTTTACATAATTGTGAAATCCTAGGTAGCACTGTACTGATTATGGGCAGCCGTTATCTCTTAACATCAGAGGAGCGTCTTGCTCGTGTTCTTACTTCTCCACATAAAAAAATGTAAAGTTTTGGTTTATATGTAAGTAACATGTGTGAATAAATGAAATAAATAATATACTAACAGCGTGCGGCATGAGGAAGGTAGAATGTATCTCGTAGGCCCACCGTCTGAGCGCCGCGCCCGCGCCCGCCGCCGCCCGGTACCCGTCCGTCAGCACCAGCAGCAGGCATGCGCATGCGCATCTGGACATAACAATAACAATATATATTTATTTGTCCATAAAACACATGATAACATTTTAAAAAGTATCTAGTGGTCCCCACACTAGGGCAAGCCTGACTCGTGGGGGCCTTACAACACCGTTAACAAGGAACATAGAAATGGAAATATAGAATAGAATACACTTTATTGAACACAACACGTACAGTCAACTACAAAGAGATGTATCCATGTTAGTGTTACAAAATGAAGGAACTTTTAATTACGATAAGTGCGACTGTGGAGCTATCCAATCGATGGACCACCTTCTCCAATGTCCCAGCTGCCCTGTCATATGTACGAAGCAGGATCTCGTCGAGGCCAATGACAGAGCTATAGCTCTGTCCACCTACTGCTCCAAGCAGCTATAGAAAAAATATATATGCGGCATCCCTACTTAGTGGCGCTACCAACAGCCCGCACCAAGCGTTTTGCTTCGTCGTTTCTAATGAGAACTGGTCGCATTTGGAACACTTTGCCGTCATCTGTGTTTCCCGAGAGGTACAACTTGGGTATCTTCAAGGCACGAGTGAATAGGTACCTTTCTAGGCGTCATACGTGATCCATCGTCGACCGCATTTCCACTTTCCATCAGGTGGGATGTGGTCAAACGTAGGCCTATTTAGTATAAAAAAAAAAAATAAAAAAATATATATATATAAAGCCATTTCGACTCGAAAAGAAGAAGAAGGAACTTTTAGTGTGCAACAATTATTTACCCTTACTGACATTTTCAGTATCCACCAAATGCTATACTATATTCGATTCATTTTAAATGCTATTATTATGTATCACCTAAGGAAAAGTAGTGGGATACATCATTGTTGCATATTAAACGAGTCGATGATAACATAAAGTTTGATTGCTACTAGAAATGTCACGAACCAAGGGTAGTTCATTGTGGCAAATGAAAATTTACTTCATTTTGTAAGCCTGACATCTCTTTGTAGTTGACTGTACAACAAAGTGAAATTAAAAAAAACCTTTTTAAAAACAAGCTTTTATTATTATCTAGCACCAAAATACTCAATACGAATCAAATGTTGCGTCGTTTAATTACGGGGTTCCTATGACCACCTTCCAGTTTCATCATCAGATAAGCTCGATGTCATAAAAATATTGCATGGTCATCCGAATTATACATGCATGCAAAATTTCACCTTCAGAAAGTGTATCAAATTAAACTCGCAAGATTTGATCACAAACAGACAGACAACAGGTGAAAGTAAATAAAAGCTTGTAAAAGCAAGTCCGTCTGGTAAGATGTTGGTGCCGAAACCCTGGAAAACTAGAAGAGTGGTGTAGAGTCACGGCAAACGGCAATACGGTATCCCTACTTAGTGGCGTTACCGAGCGTTTTGCTTCATCGTTTTTAATGAGAACTGGTCGCATTGGGAACACTTTGCCGTCATCCGCGTTTCCCGAGAGGTACAACTTGGATATCTTAGGCACAAGTGAATAGGTACCTTTCTAGGGAACATACGTGATACATCGTCGACCGCATTTTCACTTTCCATCAGGTGGGATGTGATCAAACGTAGGCCTGTTTAGTATAAAAATAAGTGAAATTAAAAAAAAAAACTTTTATTATTATTACCATTTAACATCATAACGTACTCGTCAAGACGAATCAAATGAGCCCAAACTCGATGGGGTTGCGTCGTTTAATTACAGAATACCCGCGGCCACCTTTCGATTTGATCAGCTCAATATAATATTGAATTGTCATCCGAATTATACATGCATGCAAAATTTCAGCTCAATCGTAAATAGGGAAGTGTATCAAATTAAACTTGCAAGATTTGATTACAGACAGACAGACAACAGACAGGTGAAAGTAATCAAAAGCTTGTAAATAGAGTATAATAATACCTTCTCTCCCCGAGCAGCCAGTTGAGCAGCACGGCTGTCCTCGCGGTGGAGTCGCGGACGCTGCGCAGGTTGCAGAATAGCCCCGCGTATGTGCCCACCTCCTGCACATATAACACAACATTCAAAAGGTTTGGATGAACTGTGTGTGCAGGGATATGCGTGCTAGGGGACTGGATGCAGATATGACGGATGATAGAGTGGAATGGAGGAGGAAAACGTGTTGTGCCGACCCTACCTAGTGTGGGATAAGGGCAGGAAGACGATGATTACTATGAAATAATAATATGTAATTCATTTATTACAGGCAATAGAACACTGGCACAGACGCAGTGTACCAGAGGCCCATATCATATATACCTTACAGGCTAACATACAAAAAAATTTATAAACTTAAAACTAGGTGACACATAGTCAGCAGGAAGTTACCGAAACACGACTCCCGACTGACGATAATATCGAACATATGTGTGTTATGTGTATTGTGTATTTATTATTTATATTAATTTCGAAGCTCATACCTGGACAACGATTGGAGATAGATAAAAAGTGTAAAGGCCAAAGTTTAGGAAAATTTTATGAGGTTTCGTAATGTAGCAGTACAACAAAACATCTTACGACGCACAGTTTTTGACATTTAAGCAAAATACCTAAAAATAGGACCTTCTTCGCCTCGGGCTCACCTCGGAGGGGTGGGGACTTTTAGTATGTTTATCTCCTAACTAGTCCAAACAAAATTCCTAAGTTAGTTTTTCTGCTTTCGACTTTTCGATCCACACTCCTTTTACTGGACTATATAGAAAGTAAAGTTTTTATCCCACGAGACAAATAATATAGATATTATATAGATAAGAATATAGACAAAGAATAAAAATAAAACCTTTCAAATCCCGTGGAATACGAAATCAGCGTATAAGCTATTGTAACATTGTGTACACTTACAGATGAAGGCGAGTCTTCTTCTTCCATAGAAATGATTGCCCTTTGAGGATCTGCACACGGCTGAAAACAAACCATTCATATATTATAACTCCTCATTTTTTTAAACCAGGAATAAATAAAATTTAAAAAAAAACTTTTAAAAACAAGCTTTTATAATTATTATCATCTAGCACCAAAGTACTCGTCAAGACAAATCAAATGAGCCCAAACTCGATGGGGTTGCATCGTTTAATTACGGAGTTCCTATGGCCACTTTCCAGGTATATCATCAGATCAGCTCCATGTCATAATAATATTGCATTGTCATCCGATTTATACATGCATTCAAAATTTCAGTTCGATCAAAAACCGGGAAGTGTTTTTTTTATATACAACGTAGTAAAGAGACGAGCAAGATGCTCTCCTGATGGTAAGAGATAACGCTGCCCATAATTATTACCGTATAATATAACCGTAATAATAGTACAGTCATATACCCAGTATTTTACAAAGATAAAATTCTGGGTGCACAACGCAACGCCTACGCTTCTTACTTGAGAGTCATAAGATGTAAGACTCTTCAGCCCAGTAATTTCACTAGCTACAGTGCCCTCCTACCTGTGCACAGTAATGTATGCACATGCTCAGGGGGTCAAATTAAACTTGCAAGATTTGATTATCGACAGACAGACAACCAACCCGAAAGCCAACCCGTGCCTCAAGACAAAAGTCTTTAATCAATGTGTGTTACCGGTGATGACTTACGGCACCGAAACGTGGTCCTTCACCATTGGCCTCATCTCGAAGCTCAAAGTCACACAGCGAGCTATGGAAAGGGCTATGCTCGGTAGGGATTGCAATCCGGAAAACGGATCCGGTAATCCGGCCGGATCCGGCACATTTAACGGTTACCGGATCCGGTACAAATATACCGGATCCGGAGACCGGATCCGGTGCTAGTAGTTTGTGGCAAAATAATATAGCTGTTGCATGCGTAGGTACTTTTAATGCGTGTGGTATTCATGCGTGCGAGTTTTTCGTCACCGAGAGTAAGGTATAACTATTGTATCTATTAAATACTACATAATAATTAATATTGTTACCTACTTATAAATAAATCTGTGAAAGTGAAATCTAGAAAGACTGAGTTACTCGTTGCTTCGTAAAATTATAAGTATTACCTACTCTAATTCGTCATCATCATCCACCGCCCTCTACATCCCACTACTGGGAATAGACCTTCCTCAGGTTATGCCAGTCAACCCTGTCCTGTGCCAATCTGGTCCATGTGCGACCCGCCAATTCTACCAAATCGTCCATCCATCTGGCTGCTGGACGACCGACACTGCGTTTGCCTGTCCTTGGTCACCATTCAGTCAACATCTTACTCCACCTGTCGTCACCTCGCCTAGCCAGGTGACCTGCCCAACTCCATTTGAGTCCCATTACTCTCGTTCCGGCATCTTGAACTTTTGTTCTTCGCCTAATTTCGATGTTTGGAACTTGATCTTGAAGTTTGATGTCAAGCATGGCGCGCTCCATGGCTCTCTGTGCTACCTTGATGCGGTAGACAGCCTCATGTGTTAGCGTCCATGTCTCGGCAGCGTATGTCATGGTGGGCAGGATGCACTGAAGGCTATCGTCAAACGATATGTAAAACACATTATTTGCTTAAACCTCCTCAATGTATATTGAAGTTGTCATCAATCGTAGTGGGTGAGAATTAGCCAATAGGCCCTCTGGTTGTAAAGCCTGGTTTTCAGACACTGAGGAATTCGACGTGACTAATTCAGAATGTCGTCTAATTCTACACTACCTACTAAATTTTAATTGTTCTGAATGAAAATATGTTTTTATCTATTTGTCTTAACGGTCTTAACATTGGTTAGGTAATAAAGTCGATTTTAACTACCTTCATCTTACTAATATTATAAACGTGAAAGTTTGTAAGAATGGGTGTCTGGATGTATGTTTGTTACTCATTTACGTCTAAATGAGTGGACCGATTGGTCTGAAATTTGATATAGCTTAGACCCTGGAACAACACATAGGTTACAGTACAGCGAGTGAAACCGCTGGGCGCAGCTAGTATTACGTAATATGAGAGTAGTGACTTGATTAAATCACTTATTGTAGTAAAAAGCAAAAATCATCCTGATTTGATCAATCCGGCCGGATCCGGTCGGATCCGGCCGGATTGACGGAAATCCGGCCGGATCCGGCCGGATTGAAAATGACACCGGATTGCAATCCCTATGCTCGGGGTTTCTCTACGTGACACACATAGCCCAGCGGATGAGCAAGCTGAAGTGGCAATGGGCGCCACATAGCGCGGAGAGCGGATGGCCGATGGGGTCGATAAGTGCTCGAGTGGAGACCACGGACTAGCAAACGCAGCGTAGGACGTATAAAGGTCGCCGGAAGACGCTGGATGCACGTCGCTTCCAACTGATACATATGGAATTCCAAAGGGGAGGCCTATGTTCAGCAGTGGACGTCTTACGGCTGAGATGATGATGATGAGACAGACAACAGACAAGTAAAAGTAAATAAAAGCTTGTAAAACCTATAATACGACTAGTACAGTAATATGTACCTGTGTGTTGGTATTTGGTATGGTATGGCGGGGGCGGGGTCCCGGGCGGCGGCGTGTCGCGGGGCTCCGGCTGTGCCGGGGCGGGGGGCACGGGGGGCACGGGGGACAGGGGCATCTTGCTACATACCTGTGTGTTGGTATGGTATGGCGGGGGCGGGGTCCCGGGCGGCGGCGTGTCGCGGGGCTCCGGCTGTGCCGGGGCGGGGGGCACGGGGGGCACGGGGGGCAGGGGCATCTTGCTACATACCTGTGTGTTGGTATGGTATGGCGGGGGCGGGGTCCCGGGCGGCGGCGTGTCGCGGGGCTCCGGCTGTGCCGGGGCGGGGGGCACGGGGGGCACGGGGGGCAGGGGCATCTTGCTACATACCTGTGTGTTGGTATGGTATGGCGGGGGCGGGGTCCCGGGCGGCGGCGTGTCGCGGGGCTCCGGCTGTGCCGGGGCGGGGGGCACGGGGGGCACGGGGGGCAGGGGCATCTTGCTACATACCTGTGTGTTGGTATGGTATGGCGGGGGCGGGGTCCCGGGCGGCGGCGTGTCGCGGGGCTCCGGCTGTGCCGGGGCGGGGGGCACGGGGGGCACGGGGGGCAGGGGCATCTTGCTACATACCTGTGTGTTGGTATGGTATGGCGGGGGCGGGGTCCCGGGCGGCGGCGTGTCGCGGGGCTCCGGCTGTGCCGGGGCGGGGGGCACGGGGGGCACGGGGGGCAGGGGCATCTTGCTACATACCTGTGTGTTGGTATGGTATGGCGGGGGCGGGGTCCCGGGCGGCGGCGTGTCGCGGGGCTCCGGCTGTGCCGGGGCGGGGGGCACGGGGGGCACGGGGGGCAGGGGCATCTTGCTACATACCTGTGTGTTGGTATGGTATGGCGGGGGCGGGGTCCCGGGCGGCGGCGTGTCGCGGGGCTCCGGCTGTGCCGGGGCGGGGGGCACGGGGGGCACGGGGGACAGGGGCATCTTGCTACATACCTGTGTGTTGGTATGGTATGGCGGGGGCGGGGTCCCGGGCGGCGGCGTGTCGCGGGGCTCCGGCTGTGCCGGGGCGGGGGGCACGGGGGGCACGGGGGACAGGGGCATCTTGCTACATACCTGTGTGTTGGTATGGTATGGCGGGGGCGGGGTCCCGGGCGGCGGCGTGTCGCGGGGCTCCGGCTGTGCCGGGGCGGGGGGCACGGGGGGCACGGGGGGCAGGGGCATCTTGCTACATACCTGTGTGTTGGTATGGTATGGCGGGGGCGGGGTCCCGGGCGGCGGCGTGTCGCGGGGCTCCGGCTGTGCCGGGGCGGGGGGCACGGGGGGCACGGGGGGCAGGGGCATCTTGCTACATACCTGTGTGTTGGTATGGTATGGCGGGGGCGGGGTCCCGGGCGGCGGCGTGTCGCGGGGCTCCGGCTGTGCCGGGGCGGGGGGCACGGGGGGCACGGGGGGCAGGGGCATCTTGCTACATACCTGTGTGTTGGTATGGTATGGCGGGGGCGGGGTCCCGGGCGGCGGCGTGTCGCGGGGCTCCGGCTGTGCCGGGGCGGGGGGCACGGGGGGCACGGGGGGCAGGGGCATCTTGCTACATACCTGTGTGTTGGTATGGTATGGCGGGGGCGGGGTCCCGGGCGGCGGCGTGTCGCGGGGCTCCGGCTGTGCCGGGGCGGGGGGCACGGGGGGCACGGGGGGCAGGGGCATCTTGCTACATACCTGTGTGTTGGTATGGTATGGCGGGGGCGGGGTCCCGGGCGGCGGCGTGTCGCGGGGCTCCGGCTGTGCCGGGGCGGGGGGCACGGGGGGCACGGGGGGCAGGGGCATCTTGCTACATACCTGTGTGTTGGTATGGTATGGCGGGGGCGGGGTCCCGGGCGGCGGCGTGTCGCGGGGCTCCGGCTGTGCCGGGGCGGGGGGCACGGGGGGCACGGGGGGCAGGGGCATCTTGCTACATACCTGTGTGTTGGTATGGTATGGCGGGGGCGGGGTCCCGGGCGGCGGCGTGTCGCGGGGCTCCGGCTGTGCCGGGGCGGGGGGCACGGGGGGCAGGGGCATCGACAGGATCGACGCTGCAACAATACAATATTACTAGTAAACACTTTACCTTACTACCTTTTAATAATAATATTATAATAAAATTGTTTATTCAGCCAATTGAGACCATAATTTGTTAGTTACATTTTTTTTTATACAAGATAGGCCTACGTTTGACCACATCCCACCTGATGGAAAGTGAATGCGGTCGACGATGGATCACTAGAGATGCCTAGAAAGGTACCTATTCACTCGTGCCTTGAAGATATCCAAGTTGAACCGCTCGGGAAACACAGACACAGACATTTTTCTTATATATCTAGTGTTAGTTTACATTTTAATCTAATATATAAAATTCTCGTGTCACAGTTTTCGTTGCCATACTCCTCCGAAACGGCTTGACCGATTTTGATGAAATTTTTGGTGCTTATCCGGTATCTATGAGAATCGACCAACATCTATTTTTCATCCCCCTAAATGTTAGGGGTAGTCTACCCCTAAATTTTTTTTTTTATTTTTTAGACAAAATTTTTAATTTCTATTTTTTTATGATACAACATACAAAAATACATACAATCCTCAATTTTCAATCTTCTACGATCAACCCTTATTTTTTAATGGCCATTTTAGTAATTTAATCATTTTTCCTCTCCGGTCGAAAACTGATCAATCGTCATTTAATTAGTTATCCCCGCCAGATGTCTACAGGTGTCACTTCTGACCCAGTAAACAGCACGGAGTAGGGATGAGAACGAAGCCGGTCTCCTTTCTTTCTCACTCCCTACACAGTTGTCGGCCATCATTATTGTTTATGAATCAAGTGTAGTAAGTAACGTTGACAATTATTATTTTGCTATCTCAGTGTATCTCTCATATTAACTTTTAATCATTCCTATTTTATCAATAATAATTAAATTATCAATTTTGAGTGTATTTTGCACGATTAGTTAATCAAGTGATTTTATAACCTCAAAAGTACTCAACACGCGACACGAACTTCCAATAACAACGGATTTTGTGTTGTAAGTATACTTTTTTTTATTTATATTGAAAATGTTGTTGATCTTATAAAAATGTAATTTTAATTTAATTTTATTAAAAAAATGTAATTGAACAATTAAGATTTTCATAGTTTCCAAAAAATCAATCATTATGAATCTTTATTTTGAAATGTCAATGGAAATATTGGTTGTATGAAAAAAATATAAGAGACGATGTTTTAATAAAATTTAATTTTTTACTTTTGTTTGAAAATTTTTTCCATAAAATAATGCTTATTTCACGCATATACCACATTCTTACATACATACAATATACACATTCTAAAATACATACATACTTCCAATAAGTAAGCTATTTTTTGTCTACACTAGAAATTACTAGGAAATTATTTATATGGCAAAACAACGTTTGCCGGGTAAGCTAGTTTTGTTATAAATTTAAAAGTTTTAAATAGGGTGCCAAGAGTAGAATAGAATAATGCTTTATTGCAAACCAAAAATATACAAAAGAACTTATTACTATAATATGTTATGAAGTAGGTTAACAATCGGCGGTCTTATCGCACTAGGCAATTTCTTACAGACAACCTGGGAATGGAAAAGGACAAAACATACTTACACAGACATTATAATATAAACTTAACTTTTATAACTTTTGTATGAACGAAATAAATAGCAACTTAAGATAGAGACTGTCCTAGTATAATATGTATAATGTTATAAAATAAAAATCCGTATTGGCTGTATGTTACGTTAAAAATGTTTAAACTTTGTTAATTAAAAGCTGTGGATTTTGGAAATAAATGAAATAAAATAAAAATAAAGCCTTTTAACGACGACAATAACGATTCTGGCACACCGCCGACCGATGCCGCGGCAGATCAATCATACACTCAAATTTCGCGTTTCAATCTAGATAACGTATTATTTCTTTTTCGCATAACAAAACCGAAAATGTTTGCTATCTAAACGAATTTGATCAACTATGTTTCTGTTTTTTGAAGTGAAAACTTCTTTAGCGGCGCTGAGCACTTTTTTGTATGGGTAAAAACTTTAAAACTCGCGTCAGGGTCACGTGATGCTGATCGAAAAAGCGTAAGATCGAGGGGAAGGGAGAGGAACTAGTATCTCCCACTCTTTCTACCGTGCCTGAGTGTGCTGCTCTGTTTAGGCGGCACAGGGGGCTTAGACAAGCGCGCGCCCGATTTTTTTTTTTATATTTATATTTTTTTATATTTTATATTTTTTTTATTAGACACTTAAATAGGTTCGAATCAAAACTGTTTGTTTCTTACTTAAGTTATCATAAACCAATTGTATCAGTTGTAAAAAATTTGCGATGATGATTATGATAATAACGATGGTGTAAAAGTCGTCGAAATTATGGATGGAAGTTGATTTTTCTGAGAGATAAAATTTAATGTTATATATAAATAACGATATAATATTATAAATAACAACATATAAATTGTCATATTTGTGTACGATAGCGCAATAAATAAACATTGTATTCTACCTCATAAATGATAGTATTTTTATACTTATAATTAAACACAACGTTAATATTGAAGTTTTCACTTCTGCCGGCACTCCCGGAGTGCTATTTTTTTTTTGTTTTTGTTTTTTTTTTTGTTAAAGAAGGTTATAAACTTTCAGCTTTATAATATTAGTAAAAAGTAAGATATAAAAGAATCATACCTCTAGTTAAATCATGGTCTAACTGTTCGGGTGAAGATCTACTCCTCACATGCAACACTGGCACGCCTGTCCGGTTGTCTGTCTGTAATTACAATATAACATGTTAGATTATACACCGACCAGTTCTATAATGCATGCCGATACTATAAACGACAGGGACTTTTTAATGAAAGACTCATTTTAACCCTAAAAAGATTTACTTACATAATTTTGTTCTATGTCTCGAAAAACATTTTATTTTTGCCAGCTAATCATATTATTAGATAAATTAAACTTTTTCAACTTAGCTTATTCCACGGAATTCATTTATCTAAGACATCCAACGAAGGAAAAACAACAAAAAATAAATAAATAAGCAAGTATAGTTAATTATAAATAATAATTAAGTCAACTGTTAGAATATTATATTTATTTAGAGTCTCAAGGGTTATCTTCGAAGGGTTAAAACTTTTCTTGACTTTTTTGAAATCCTAAGTCCGGCATTGGTCTCAAATCATAATATGTCATAATCTTTGAAAGGCTATTTTATTTATAAGAACATATATTTTCCATGAGTACACATAAGTATTAGTCACAAAGACATGTAGAAAAATGTTAATAAATGAGCTTAAAAACACATCAAGCGGATCTGCAAACTTGACACTAATAAGGCTATGAAGCCATTTCATGTGAGCCTTCATCGGCTACATTTAAAAATCGCCACTATGTGCGTGAAATATGGAGAAGTTACACAAATGTAAATATCTCAAACACACCTACTTTTATAGTCTTTATTAATATAAAAAAATACATAATTTAGAAATATTTTAAAAGATTGTGTGATGCCTAGAAAAGGAACAAGGAAGGTGCCTTGAACATTCCAAGTTGTATCGGGAACCACGGATGACGACAATGCGTTCCAAATGCGACCAATTCTAATTAAAAAGTTGAAGCAAAACGTAGTGCTTTTCCCAAAAAAAAATCCCCCTTAGACAGGGCGTCACAATCGCGCGTTTTTAAAGTTAAAATATCCTAAAGATTTTTGGCATAATTTAATTTCTTAAATTAAATAGGTATTTATTTCATCTAACAAATAAAAATAATTGAGACCATGAACACATTTTCTTGACATTCATCAACTCTTCTTTTTTTTTTTCTTTCATTGACATTAGCTTTTGTTTCAATATAGAGTTATATCTATCTATCATGAAGCACACTAATCATCGATTAAATAAAATTTAGTTCTGCTAAAATCCGCGGGAATTATTTCGTGAAAAACACTGTACGGAAAGTTGGTAGCGCCACTAAGATGCCGCATTGCCGTCTGCCTGTGATGAAAATTACTAGGAACTAACATCGATTTATTACAAAAGCGAGATGATGTAGAAAACTAAAATGGTAAAAATGAATTATCTAAAAAGCTGCAGCATTTTATGGTGAATATCAAATGTAGGGTGATGTTGAAAAACGACTTTTAAAATTGTTATATCTAAAAGCAATTTTTAATACCCTTTATTAAGTATTTATTATAGAAATTGGCTTGTAAGAACTATATTTTTGATAAGTAAATTCGTAAAGATTTTATTTAGGGCCGATTTTTCAAATGACTGTTAACGATTGATTAGGAATTGTATTAAGTCGAATAAATCATGAAAATGCGTTACTCTGCAAAAGCCTATAATATTAATTAGAACGGTATTAACGCTAAATATTGCTTGTTACATAATTGTCAAATACATAAATATTTTGACATGTCAAAACTAGATTTATAAATTTTACAAGCATTTTGAAAAGATTTTAACACAAGATTTTTTATACATTTTTTTTGAAAAAATAGATTAACAAGGTGAGTTGAGTTTCACACACGTTGTCACAAGCATTGTTACTACACTGCAGTTTTAAACACTGTATTACACTCATCTTAAGACTATCTGGTCACAAAGCCTGTGATTTGAAAAATCGCCACTAAATCCACCTTTTTAATAGATTATAATATGTTCAATGTAGATTATAGTGTATTTCAATAAATAAATATTTCAGTTCCATACGTTCCAACAAACCAAAACTCTTACCTGCAAGGGCGGCGGTGGTACATTCACGAGCGGATAACTCATCTGCAACGCTATCGAATTGGGTTGCGGCCCGTCCAGGTCACCATCCAACGAATGCGACGACCTTCTAAACTCGTTCGGCCTTTCTGGCACTCTCTTGTTATAATACTTTAACGGCTGGTTAACCGGTGAAGTGGGACTTTGTTTGGCGAGAGGGTTGACCGGTTGATTAAAGTTTAACGTAGGACTCGGTCTAGGTCTTTCTATCGATCTGGGGGGTAAAGGTGGAGGGGAGACGTTGTCCAAACATGTTGTAGGTACGATTGGGACGGTGTTGTTGTGCCTTTTCTTGTTCGATTCGTCTGAATTCTGTCGTACTAAAGGTTGTTCTTGTTTTCTCGTCTGTCTCAAATTCCTTAGGCTTTGTCCGGTCAAGTTGCTTAGAGAGCGTGGTAGTCCGCTTAGGAAGCCCGTGTTTGGGACGGGTGTGGTTGGTTTTTCTGACGTCTTGGTGCGGTTCCTTGGCGTGGACGGCATGGGCGTGATTCGGGCGAATTCAGCGAACTAAAGCGATGTGCCGTGTTAATGGAGGCGAAAGTCTCTGTGTGTCTGGTTCTATGCATTTGTGTGCAAAATCGCGTGTTTTATTATGTTGTCGGTCTTTGGAGAATAATTCTAGTGCTAATATTGTGTGCTGTCGGTCAGTCAGTCACTTTATATTATCATCCTATATGTAGGACATAATATTGTGTCCTACATATATAATAAACACATTTGAATAGCTTTACTAAATTTGTTTGTTTAAAAAGTGTGTGAATTGTAGAATTTTTTTCATTATTTTATTTTAATTGAATAGATACTATTATAAAACAAAACAATACTTATTTTAACAGTAATTACAACCAATATTTTAAATAAATGAGTTATAATATTAATCCAATGAGTTTCTTGACTGCTCTTCCCATAGAGGTTATCTTACTGAACAGCCTTATTTTTTTTTCCGATATCCACCAACATACATTGCAGTGCAAACAAAAGTATACACAATTACAGGAAACAAATGAACTTTAACACATAAATGACAGGTCATCGACCCTTGTGACGTCACAAACATGCACAGACACAGACATGAGACATATTTGTATGTATATAACGTGTTACGTGGAAATGTGTAGTAAGAGTGAAAGGGTCATTTCTTTCTGTCAAACTGAAACCCGGATGTGAGCGGATGGCCGATGGGGTCGAAAAGTGCTCGAGTGGAGACCACGGACTAGCAAACGAAGCGTGGGATGTCCACCCACAAGGTGGACAGACGTTTTTATAAAGGTCGCCGGAAGACGCTGGATGCAGGTCGCTTCCAACTGGTACATATGGAAGTCCTATTATGTTCAGCAGTGGACTTCCTACGGCTGAGATGATTAAACTGAACCCCAACCAACCAACTGATTACTTTTTGTATTTGTGACACAAATACTTCTAGCTAAGGCTATATGCCTTAGCATTCCAGCCACGTGCTTACTGAGCGAGCCTATCTTCGCCCACTCAGTACGCGGCTAATTATTTTGAATAATGAATTTTGAAATTGACACGAACTATTTGCATGAACGTAAAACAGCAAAATTTTACGTTTTTAACCTATTTGTTATTTTTATAAAACTCGGCGCATTAATTATTATTAGATTATCTGGCAATAAATGATTAAATTTGATTGGAAAATATACACTTTTAAATGAGATGAGAAGTTTTAATATTTTTCTTTGAATCAAAATTACCTACCATGCTTCTTGAACTGATTTTGAAATTTTGAGTTTGAAATACATTATTGTTTCTTATAATGATATTTTTAGGTTGTTCTTTATTAAAAAGATTATACTTTCTTCAATTTGACTTAAAGAGATCATCATTTCACAATCACCACACATTTCCAAAACGTACAAAGTGATACTGTTTGGACCCCTCATTAAGTCAGTTAGTGATATTAATAAAATATTGTTAAATTATATTATTGATGGACACAAATGATCGTCAGACATTGGATGATAACTTTCGCCTCGTTGTTGTGGCACGGATAATAAAACACACTATATTTATTTATTTAGAACTAGTAGCTAATCCACCAATAACAAATCTTCCTATAAATAAAATAAATAAATAAATATTTCAGGACGTTTCACACAGCGCCACCTAACCCCAAACTAAGCAACTTAATGCTTGTGTTATGGTGGTTAGGATAACGGATATATTACTTATATACTTTTCTTTTGTAAATACATACTTATAATAAATATTGAACCACCCTATAATAGTCAAGAGACTGATTGATAGTACAACAACAAAAAATGTACTAGAGGACCCGCGCGCACTTCGTAGAGCCTATTATGCAAATAAACCTTCCCCTTGAATCACTGTCTATTTCTTCACTGAACATCATGCCGGAATACGGTCACAGTGACCGCTTGGCGACACGGTTTTGTCCAGTGGGTGGTAACTAAAAATACTTATTTTCCCAATAATAATCTTAATTATAGTGTGTGCATTATCAGGGCCACAACTGTAAAACAAAACAAATTGCAAAAAAGTGGGGAAAAAAATCATCAAAATAATAAATACTGGCAACATAGTCGGAATATTGCAAATATAACCACGTGCGAAATGATTGCATTACTGTGGTAACACTTTTACGTGAAAAAAAAGTAAAAAAATCTAAAATATTACAAAAATATCTCAGATTAAAAATGGAAACTTAAGTTATACTACATATTTTTCTTAGATTAAAATAAAAAGGAAGATACGGTAAAGGCGTCTTTCAGACTTGAAAATGGACCGCTTCAATGGGGGTTTAAATATTTTTTTTTGTCCACAATGTAGATTATTTTAAAACATTACTATAATACACGTATTTTTTATTTTAGTCTAATAAAAAAAGTAAGATATACAACGCACCAAAGTTACTTGGTTGAAGTGTTAACGTCACAATGTCATACACTTTGTACTGGCTCGAGTATTGTGACGTCATCACAACTTTAGTGCGATGTATCTATTACATTTTTTATTAGATTTACAATAAATATAAAAACGAGTCCAATATTTTTTTTTAATCTTCATTTTGGACTAAATTTTTTTTTTAATTAAAACCCAATTATTAGGTTCCATCATACCCAAGTTTGATGGCCAAACTTGGTTTTGCAACGAAATCGCGTACAAAATCTTTCCTTTTTATTTAATCTAGTCAAATATAAAACTCCGTATTGTTACACCAAAACCAACCTTATATATACAACAATAAGCCACATTACCTGTCCAGTCATGATAACATCTATTTCATGTTGTAAAGTGGTACATCTTTGTTCTGCCGACTCTAGCTCTACTTGCTTCCGAACGTCGGGCACTTTTAGGAGCTCGTCTGAAAAAATAATTAAAATTATTTAGAAAACTTAAGCTAACGTTGTCCCTACAAAAGATTGAAGTGCAATTTAAAATTTAAAGAGATGAATGGGGTTTAAAGATGGGCATAGGGTATTATAAGATGGGAATTAAAAACTATGTTTTTTTTGTCACTAAAAATTTTAGAAGGGGTTTGAATAATTTTTATATTCAGATTTTTTTTTCTTATTCAAAGAAGTAACAAGTGAAATTTAAAAAATACTTTTGCTATTATTACCATCTTGCACCAAAGTACTCGTCAAGAAGAATCAAATGAGCCCAAACTTGATGCGTCGTTTAATTACGGATTTCCTATGGCCACATTTGCTTAAATCATCTTTTATAGATGTAAAAGGCCAGTGATGATGATGATGGCCACATTCCAGCTCCATCATCAGATCAGCTCCATGTCATAATAATATTGCATTGTCATCCGATTTATACATGCATGCCAAATTTCCGCTCAATCAGAAATCGGGAAGTGGATCAAATTAAACTTCCAACATTTGATTAAAGACAACAGACAGGTAAAAGTAAAAAATAAAAGCTTGTTAAATCTTACTTCTCAGATCTCTGATGTACTTCTGTTCCTTCTCCAACATGAGTCGCATGGTCTTCACTTTGGAAGCTTCCAATTGCCTCTGTTTCTCCATCTGAAAACACAATAAACCTTAATATAGCCTTACTAGCTGCGCATGTCGACGGGGGACTGGATGGCGCGGCTCTGCCGATTCCCAGTCCTCCGTCACAAAGACGATGCGGGAGTGCCGCCGGGTCGTTTTAGTGGGTAAACCGTGCAGCTGCCCTGCACGGGACTCCCACATAACCCTCCCATTCCCTCGATGGGAGGGTATGCGTAATGCATTTTTTCCCGGCGATAGCAAAAAAAAGCTATCTCTATACCACATTTCAGCTCAATCAGTCCACCCGTTTAGGCGTGAAAGAGTAACAAACATTCAGACATCCATTCTTACAAACTTTCACGTATATAATATTACCTATCTTGCCAAATTTATACAAACTACCGCGAGTGTTCTCTATAATTAAAACAACAAAACGGCACAACCCACGTCAAATATTGTTGACAATATCTCAACCACAACACTTCGGGATGGTTCAACAACACCAGGTTCTGCACGCGTGAACTCCTGATGAAGGACATCGTAACTGCATGAAACCGTGGTCGAGATATTCTCGACAATATTACACGTGCCTTGTGCCGTTTTGTTGTTTTAATGTATTATTAAAACCTAATACTCTAATGCATTATCCTACAGACTGCGCCATTGTAAAAAAGAAGTTGTCTCAATACTCAGTGCTATGTAGGCTATTCGTAATAAGCGTACAGTTTATAATCTTGGAAGATATCGTAATGAGCTATAAGGTTGTCAATTGTAGTCTAAAAATTATTATTATTTTTACATAGTATAAAATGAAGTCGTTTCCGCTGTCTGTTCGCATAGACCTTTGAAACTAGGCGACTAATTTTAATGTAGTATACTAATTTTAAGGTAGCAGAGTAAACCTAGAAGGCGGGATAAATCCATCCCTGCCCCTTTAGCATAGAAAGACATTGACATAAGACTAGCAACTCCGGTCCCACTGTCAAGAGTAATTGACGTTTGTAAGAGCACAATGACATTGGGAGTAGCTGCAAATTGTATGCAATGACAGCGCGAGTAGCAAGAGTAGCTTTTTGATATATGTCAGTTTAGTCTTGACAGTGGGACGGAAGTTGCTAGTCTTAAATCAATGTCTTTCTATGGTAAAGGGGCTGATTGCATATAACAAAAATAAGGTAAGTAAATAATAATATACAAAATTTTTAATTAAATCACCTAAATTCTGTTAAGGTCGCGCATACTCAGTATCGTGACGTCATCGCAGCAATAAATAACAAGAATAATATTACCGTGACCTTAACATAGCGGAATTGTTTGTACAACTGTACATTTCAACTTGGTGTCACACTTGGTATCACATATTTGGACATATACTCGTATGTGAGCATATGAAGCGTTAAGGGTTCAGTGGGTAAATGTTAAGAGTTTTCACCCAGGAAAAGCAAGGTACTAGGAAGACCCAGGTCGCCGAGATTACTACAGAGCCTGCAACATGACCCAACGACTGCCTCTTACATATGTATCTTATAGGAAACGGCTGGACGCATAATTTTACGCGCCTTCCGAAACACGGTAGTGTGGCAAAAAGTTTTTGCCACATCCAGGGCCTCCGTATCACAAGCCACGGACGCTATAACCTTAATATACCAGACGTTGAATCTTATCATATCCAGCAATTTCGCTGGTTAATCATCACTACAAAGTATAAAATAAAGTTGCTTCCCGCGTTTGTCCCTATGTATGCTTATATATTTAAAACCACGCAAAGAATTTTGATGCGGTTTTCAATAATACATAGAGTCATTCAAGAGCAAGGTTTATATGTGTAATACATGTATAATATAGTACAAGAACAGTGATAATTTTTAGTTTCTACTTCAAGGGTATAGCAGTTGCTGAATCTTGTCATATTCAGCAATTTCGCTGGTAAAAATATAATTAACTACATTATGCGAAGTTAGCTTTCACATTACCTACATATGAAATGGCCAGTGACATATAAAAGATAGCCTATTGAGCAATAACATCACAGGTCGGTAGTTCATACTCCATACGGTTACTGCGTTTGTGGGGTAACACGATACGAACAACTCCTGTTTATTTTAGATATGGGGGAGATAGCGCGGAATTTGTTATGTCAGCTCAGTGATTCTATGAAAACCCTCCCCTTTTTATGTCTTTATTCATCGTACCTATACCACGATCTCGCGTAATGTTTATTTAATTGCCTAGTGCGATAAGACCGCCGATTATGTACATAGCATTCAAGTATCTAGCTCAGTAAGTCTGTTTCTAACTATTTGGTATGCAATCAAGTATTATTCTATTTTTTTCTTCTTAATCCAATTAGTTTCACCCCACATTATGCAACAGCGACTCTCGACTCTCGAACAGTTGACGAAAATCATCGGAGAGCGACCACTCATCTAACTCAGCCTAAGTTAGTAGGTATTGAGCTAAATAACTGTATCAATTGGCGGTTTTATAGCTCAAAATGGTCACTTCCAGACAACCGTGGAGGGAGAGGAAATATACAATACTGGAAGGACGGTGAAACCCTTTAAAAATTCTACTCTAAAATAATAATAATAAAGATATGTTAGGATACTTACATTGACAGGAACAGGTGCTGTGATAGGAGTTTTAAGCCTGGACGCATTCTGCTGGACTGTCAACACGGCCGTGGGATTAGCTGAAACATAATAAAATCTTTTATTAAGGCGCTATGGTAAGTGAAATGTATGTTTTTCAAAGCCTAATATAGCAAACTTTTAAGAAGATCTACTACTTTATATTTTAGTATGTGTAACTTCAATCTTTGAACAAGAGATCTTTATTAACAGAAACATGATAATTGTTTTTTTTCTCGATAGTTTTTTTTTTTTTAAATATGCCTAATTTTCTTCCTTCCATTTAAATATTTGTAAAACTAGGACAAAAATAAACATTTAGAGTACTTTATTTGATACATAACATTCAAACGGATGGCTATATATAGGTATTTTATCGATAAGTTTATTTAATGATTTTTAATTGAATTTTAATTCCTACGGAGCATTACCGCACGCACTCAGAACGCCGGTGACCACTGTCAGCGTCGGACCTGTGCACTTCGATCTCACCTCCACTACGGTTACACACGCGCGTTTGAATTATTTAGGAGTACTTACATATATTGTGAATTTCCAAATCTCAGAAGCGTGTAGGGGGTTTAATTTATTTGTAATTAGATAATAAATATTATAATCTTTATTTTGTCCTTCTAGTCGATTATTAAAAAATATAACACACACGTACTATATAAAATAAATTTGATTAAATTAATTTAAATTAAATATTATTATAAGTTAATAATTTAATTAGATTAAATTAATTTAAATTAAATTTTAATATGAATTAATTATTAAATACGATTAAATTAATTTACATTAAATATTAATATAAACTAATTATTAAATTAGATTGAACTAATTTAAAATAAAATCAGATAAATTCGAAAAAAAATCAGATAAATTCTGAAAAATTCTGATAAATTCGAAATAATCAGATAAATTCGAAAAAAAATTAGAAAAATTCTGATAAATTCAGATAAATTCGAAAAAATCAGATAAATTCGAAAATTCATCAGATAAATTCTGATAAATTCAGATAAAATCAGATAAATTCGAAAAAAACAAATAAATAAAAAAAAATCAGATAAATTCTGATAAAATCAGATAAATTAGAAAAAAAATCTGATAAATTCTGATAAATTCAGATAAAATCAGATAAATTCGAAAAAATCAGATAAATTCGAAAAAAAAATAGAAAAATTCTGATAAATTCAGATAAATTCGAAAAAATCAGATAAATTCTGAAAAAATCTGATAAATTCAGATAAATTCGAAAAAATCAAATAAATTCGAAAAAAAATTCAGATAAATTCTGAAAAATTCTGATAAAATCAGATAAATTCGAAAAAAAAATAGAAAAATTCTGATAAATTCAGATAAATTCGAAAAAATCAGATAAATTCGAAAATTCATCAGATAAATTCTGAAAAAATCTGATAAATTCTGATAAATTCAGATAAATTCGAAAAAATCAGATAAATTCTGAAAAAATCTGATAAATTCAGATAAATTCGAAAAAATCAAATAAATTCGAAAAAAAATTCAGATAAATTCTGAAAAATTCTGATAAAATCAGATAAATTCGAAAAAAAAATAGAAAAATTCTGATAAATTCAGATAAATTCGAAAAAATCAGATAAATTCGAAAATTCATCAGATAAATTCTGAAAAAATCTGATAAATTCTGATAAATTCAGATAAATTCGAAAAAATCAGATAAATTCGAAAAAAATCAGATTAATTCTGAAAAAATCTGGTAAATTCAGATAAATTAAAAAAAAATCAGATAAATTCGAAAAAAAATCAGATAAATTCGAAAATAAATCAAATAAATTCTGAAAAAATCTGGTTAATTCTGATAAATTCAGATAAAATCAGATAAAATTAGATAAATTCTGAAAAATTCAGATAAAATCAGATAAATTCAGATAAAATCAGATAAATTAAAAAAAAACAGATAAATTCGAAAAAATCTGATAAATTCAGATAAATTCGAAAAAATCAAATAAATTAGATAAAAATTCAGAATTTATCTGAATTTATCTGATGTTTTCGAATTTATCTGTTTTTTTTTAATTTATCTGATTTTATCTGAATTTATCTGATTTTATCTGAATTTTTCAGAATTTATCTAATTTTATCTGATTTTATCTGAATTTATCAGAATTAACCAGATTTTTTCAGAATTTATTTGATTTATTTTCGAATTTATCTGATTTTTTTTCGAATTTATCTGATTTTTTTTTAATTTATCTGAATTTACCAGATTTTTTCAGAATTAATCTGATTTTTTTCGAATTTATCTGATTTTTTCGAATTTATCTGAATTTATCAGAATTTTTCTAATTTTTTTTCGAATTTATCTGAATTTATCAGAATTAACCAGATTTTTTCAGAATTTATCTGATTTTTTTTCGAATTTATCTGATTTTTTTTAATTTATCTGAATTTACCAGATTTTTTCAGAATTTATCAGACTTTTTTTAGAATTTATTTGAATTTATCAGATTTTTCTCAATTTATCTGAATTTATTTGAATTTATCAGATTTTTTCTGAATTTATCTGAATTATTGTTTTAATTTAATTTAATTAATTGGTCCAATTAAATTAATCTAATCTAATCAATTAAATGTAATCTAATTTTGTTTTTTTTTTTTTCAACAAAAAATACGTGTATCTATAATATTTATATCGTGTCTCATTTTTTCGATCTTGTCCAAAAATTTTAGCACATTGTAACCCCCGACGCAAAATCGACGGGGTTTTATAAGTTTGACGTGTTTGTGAATGTGTGTGTGCTAACTACACGCAAAGAATCACCAAGGGTTAATGACCGCGCACGTTTTACGATAAGCGTACGCCACACGTTTCCAACGGGCGTTCTGAGCAACTTTTGCCCGCACTAAATACCTAATCTGCTCGTAAAGCCTCGCCTTAACATCATCAGAAAAAAATCATGGAAACTGTTGGAACTCCAAGGTCTCCTCGGAATGAGATCTCTATTATTTTTATTATAATTAGCCTATGCTGTCTCACTGCTGGGCAAAGGCCTCTCCCAAGTCTCTCCACATATCGCGATGAAGCGCCGCCTCTTGCCAGCCCGTCTGGTCCAGATCATCACGCCATCTCTTCCGGGGCCGGCCGCGACGACGTCTTCCATCTTCTGGTGCCCATTCTGTGGCGACATTTGCCCAGAATCTCTATACAAAAGATTAATCTGCATTCTACTGGCACCCACTGGCCATCTTTACTGCTCTGCCGACTGTGGTAACGGACGTATACCTTCGTGTGTATTATATGTATATGATATACAATACAATACAATACAATAATACTTTATTGCAAACCTGGTTACAAGAAATTGTTTCATAAGTAGACAATACACATAAAGCTAAAGGTATACAATCGGCGGTCTTATCGCATAGAGCAATCTCTTACAGACAACCTGGTTGGAAGGAATATTGAGAACATGTATAGAGGCGGTGTGCAATACTTCTGGAAATAATGTTATCTATTGTTACAATAATCAGATACTTTACTAATTAATATACAAATTATGTTTACAATATACTTGTAAATATAAAAATAAGATACCTAACAAAATAAACTTACATATTATAACTATAGTAAATATTAAATATATAATTTCCTTTATAGTATAATATATAAAATAAAATAAAAGTATAACAAATAATAATAATAATATAAATAAATATGATACATAAATTACTATAAATACATACCTACTTTATATATATTAAAATAATATGAGCAAGCTGTGCATTTTTATGCAGCGGAAGTCAGATAATGTTCTTGTACTAGTTTTTTAAAAGAGTCAATAGATTTAGCCTGTCTTATGGACACTGGAAGAGCGTTCCACAATCGAACGGCTCGGACCGAGAAAGATTTGTCAAAGTGTTCAGAACTAGGAAGAGTGTTCCTCAGTAATCTTGTGTATGTAGAGCGCAAGTTAAACGCGTGCCCCTGATGAAGATACTGAAAACGGTCTTTGAGATAGGAAGGAGAGACGGGATTAAAGAGCATTGAATAAAGAAGAGATAGTACATGAGCATTTCGGCGAAGTCTAATCGGTAACCATTTTAGCTTTGTGCGATATTCTGATATGTGGTCATATTTTCGCAAACCAAAAATGAATCGAATGCAAACATTTTGTAAGCGTTCAAGTTTGCTAAGCTGTTCCTCGGTTAAATCCAGATAGCAGGTATCAGCATAGTCAAGAATGGGCAATAATAGGGAATTTGCTAGGGTGGTTTTGGTAGAGATCGGTAGAAATTTGCGCAAACGTCTTAGAGATCCAGCAGCCGCAAATAACTTGCGGCTAACTTCAGCCATCTGTGGCACCCATGACAGCTGCTTATCTATAAGCACCCCAAGGTCCTTAACTGTATCACTTATTTTGATTGGCGTTTTATCAAATATGACCTGAGGCAAGCGAAACCAGTCGATCTTAGATATCATTCGCGAACTGCCTATGACAATAACTTGAGTTTTCGCTGGGTTTACTCTGAGACCATAAGATTTACTCCAATCGTTAATGTCATTAAGATCAGAGTTAGTCTTCCTTATAGTTTCCGGAAGTTCTTCTAGCGAAGTATGACGATAAATTTGTAGATCGTCCGCATAAAGGTGATAAGAAGATGTTAGGTGGTTAGATAAAGAGTTAATAAAGATTGAAAAAAGAAGTGGTGATAGGACACCACCCTGCGGAACGCCTGAGTATATGCGGCACCAGTTTGAGTAGTTTTCATTGGTTCGAACACGCTGCCGACGCCCATGCAAGTAGCTATTAAACCACTGAATTGCCGAAGAGGAAAGGTTAAGATTGCGAAGAAGTGCCAAAAGAATATCAAAGTCTACATTGTTGAAGGCGTTACTAAAGTCAAGCAAAGAAAGGACAGTAAGATTGCCGCTAGCTATACCACACCGGATATCTTCGGTGATTTTAATAAGCGCTGTAACAGTGCTATGGCCAGGGCGAAAACCAGATTGAAAAGGATTGAGAAGGTGATTGTTAAGGAGATAGAGATTTAGTTGCTGGTGTATCAGCCGCTCGAGGAGTTTAGAAAGAAAGGGTAATATAGAAATAGGACGGAAGTCAGTCAGAGTAGAAGGCTTAGATTTTTTAGGGAGAGGAATGATCTGCGCTTCCTTCCATTGCGTAGGAAATTGACCACTATTGAGGGAAACATTGAAGATATGAAGTATAAGAGGCATAATTTCATCAAGAACAAAAAGGACCATCTGACGGCTGACACAATCGCTTCCAGTTGCATTGGAAGAAATAGTAGCAATGCATCTTTTGACGTCGGCATCAGTGATTTGTCGGAATAAAAAAGGAGAAGAGTCAGAAATGGGAGCTGCGGATAGGCGCTGGAGCGTGTTGTTTTTTACAGGTCCGTCAAAGTTGGAAGTAGAAGAAAAATGTTTATTCAATTCATTAATATCAATTTCGTTAGGAATGTCTTCTTGCTGCTGTTTACCTACACCTAGTGTTCTAAGGAATTTCCAGACTTTGGAAGGATCCTCATTTTCTACCTCGTGCTGGATATGTTTACGTTGCGCGTTTCTGCAGATCCTATTGCAGGCATTGCGACGCCGTACGTACTTTTCCTTATTCATTTCAGTAGGTCGACGTTTATATCTGGCTTTGGCAGCACACTTCTTGTGCATTATGGCTTTGATCCCGTCAGAAAGCCAACGCGCGGGAAGATGTTTTATTTTGACTGGCCGGATTGGCGCATGGATGTCGTATAGTTTTATCAAGATGCTGTTGAAAGCTTCAACCATATCGTCAATATTAATAGCGTTGAGTACGGGAGACCAGTCTAAATCTAAAGCATCACTGCGTAGCTGTTCGCGATCTATTGTACCAAAACCACGCTGCAGAAGAATTTTGGGCTTTGATTTGGGGGGGCGAATTTTATAAGAAAGATATATCAAGTCATGATAAGAGAAGGCGTCTGCAGAACATTGACCATGCTTAGAAACGTGACTGAAGGATGAAACTAGAATTAAATCAAGAAGGGAAGGTGTCGAATGCGGAAAATAATGCGTAGCACTTAAGGATAGAATGGACATATTATTAGCCCTCACAAGCGTTTCTAGCCGTGTGGCTCTAGAGTCTTGCTTCAGCAAGCATGTGTTAAAATCGCCCATTATAATAATGTGTTCATACGATAGGGAAAAATCTTCAAAGAGTTTCTCAAAAGTGGAAAAGAAGTTAACTAGTAAAGAAGGTGAGTAATATACTCCAAGCAATACTTTGGTGTTCGACAGGTTGAGTTCAATGAAAAGATACCGGATTCACCGGAGTTAGCAGGAGGTGGCTGTGTTGACATATCCATTATAGAGAAAGGAATATGTTCACGGAGATATATGGCAACACCGCCCCCTCGGCCGGAATATCTGTCATTTCGAATTAACTGAAAACCAGGTAGATTATATAAAGAAGATGATAGGCATGGTTTTAACCAAGATTCAGAAACAAGAATAGCATGAATATTTTTGTCGTTAAATGATACCTGCATATCGGAGACATGTGCCGGAATGCTCTGCGCATTTATGTGTAAGACGTTAAAATTTTTAGAGACATCCGAAAATACTGATCCCAGAGTATCTGAGAGGGTAGGGATACTACAAAAACTATCGCTGCCACTGTCTGCATCGTCTGAAGAAGAGAGTGACAAGTATATTTCATCGCTGCTGCTCATAGTAATAAATATACAATATATAATATTATAATAATAAATACAAAATATAGCACTGTAATAAATAAATACCTATACTTAAATAATTATGAATCTATCAATACCTATAATAATTAAATTTGCTACAATGATTCTCCATTCCACCCACCAGTTGTGCAACAGTATAAATAATTTAAACATGAAATAAAAAAGAAATAAAAAAATATGTGATTATTGCTACATTCCACATCAACAACCAGGCAAAATGTTTGGCAAATGTATAAAACGTACGTGATTTACATAACCTAACATCAAACAAAAAAAAAGAAAAAGTTATTGGTGTCACTGTCATATGTCAAATTAATTGTCATTAGTTATGTAGTGTCAAATAGTCAAGCAAATAGTAAATAAAGTAAAAATAGTAAATATCTAAAAAGACGGTGATTAAAAAATATTGTAGAATCCCTACATATATGCAAATCTTACCCAGTTGAATAATATAGCACATAACAATATAAAATGAAGAGACAGTACACTAGTTTCACTTTCGGAACTATTGGACGAGCCCTGGATGTTGCACGTTTCTTCGCCGGGGCCGGAGCCGCACTCGCAGCTGGCCTTTCTCGCGACGAAGAAGGCTTTGCAGTGGCCTCCTGTGGGATCTCGTTGAGATCTTTGAGGCTATTAACCCTGTGACGGACACCATCTTTTCCAAGGACGAAAACAGAGCCCTCTCTCGTCCAACAACCCTTGATGCCGAAGCGCTGACGAGCTGCGACGAAGACATCGTGACGTGCTTTGGTTAAAAACTCCGAGACTGTGATGCCCGTACCCTTCAAGCTAGTCTTGGCGGCCCAAACCCTGTCTCGCAACTCAACATCACGAAATTTGCATAAGATCGGGCGTGGTTTATCAGTTCCAGCGCGACCCATCCTGTGACAACGGCTAACATCCGTCACTGCAAATGAGGACTGCTTCAACTTCTCAACAATAGCCTTAACTAGTACTGCAGGTGTATCCTCATTGGTATCCTCCGGAAGCCCGTGAATAAGGAGTATTTTTCTTCGGCTTCTCATCTCCTGTTGATCCACCAAAGAGACTATAGCTTCGAGTTGTGACGAAACTGTGTGAAGAGCCTTTAGTATGAACGTCTTGAAGTTATTAAAATCTGCAAACAGTACCTCTAGTGATGGTGTTTTGTCAGGAGTATTTTCCAGCTTGCTCTCAAAGCTATCCATCCTCTGCGCGAACATTGTGGATAATTCTTGTAGGGAATCTTTCATCGACTTGGCATCCATCTTAATGCACCAGTGAAGTGTGAAAAGTGTTTGAGCAAAAAACTTATCTGAGATCCTAGTATTCTTGTGTATGGAGTGCACAAATGGCAGGTGATGTTTTAGACTTTAATATTTAATGCATTAAAGTATATAAATAAACTTTTTAACTATTATTTTAGTTTAATTTTTATGGAGCTCTTACAGAGAGCTGTCAAAGTTTTTTCACCTACCGCCCAAAAAAAAAAAACCTATATATGATTCAAAGCAAATTGAATCCTATAACCCGGTGTTTTAATCATATATACGCCCCCGTGCTTCCTTATAGAAACCATGGATAAAACCAAATCTATACATGCTAAGTATCTTTTTTCGGCAAGATCTATTTTTTTTTCTTTTAGGTTTATCTATTGTCATCGTAAGTTCTGCGGTAAATATATTTAAATCCTTCTTTTTTTCTAAAGATACAATAGAGTAGCAATATCGAGCAAAACAAAAAATAATTTCTCACGGATACAACATAGAAAAGAAAAGCGAAATGTTAGCAATAGTCACCTCTGATCATGTGCACGACCTGCTGATGCGAGCTCCTCTCCACGCGAACATTGTCGACCCTCAGGATCCGGTCACCGGAGCGCAGACCAGCTCGCCACGCGGCCCCGTGTTCCTTAACCGATTGGACGTACACTGGGTTGTCGCCTGGAATGGGAGTCCGGTAGAATTAGACCTTAAAACTTAATACTTTTTAAAAAGTCCAAACTCGTACCATTTATTTTTTCATGTAATATACACAATCAGACAGCCCGCCTGATGGTGAGCGATTCCAGCCTTTTTGCAACTTTAGACATCTACAACGGGTAGATTTTCCCTTCCTCAACTTTCTTCTCTGAACGTCACCACGGTGAAAAGATGCGGATCTGAAGCTGCATATATACGTCACAGATGCACACTTGGCGACACCGCCTGTGTCTACCAGACTACCAGTGGTCGCCCCTGAGATCGATATTAGAATATTTGTTGGCCACATTACCATTTAGCCACAATCGCTACAAACCCTATTGTGAACTTAAGGAGTGATTGTTGTTATCGGTGCCGCGGATGAGTGCTTCGGCGTACCCGCTACCCCGGCATTATGGCGTCCCGCAGGAACACCCCCAGGTTTTTTAGTGGGTATCCCTGCCGCGCCCATCTTCGGCGGGGGAGTCCCACCCCGCGCCCCCCAGCGCAGGGTGATGATGCGTAAAGCATTTTTCTTGGGTCAAAAAAATGTAGAGTGATTGTAGTACCTACCTGAGACCTTCATCCCATATCCGTGCTCGTCTTTGACGACGGTGACGGTGAGCAAGTCGTCGCCGCCGGGCGACACTGCCCCGCCCAGCATCACCTGCAACAATACACCACATTATTACACATTGTTTATGAAACAATCTTCGCAGTTCGTCTAATATTCTCTAGATTTATGTTCCTCTAAAGATCAAGAGTGTGGCTAAGGTAAAACCTGTTACCTAGCTTTCGTTTAACACCATGTCCCCGTACCTACTGAATGTACCTACGTCTACAGAACGATAAGTTCATAATTTATTAATTGATCTTGAATTTCTAAAGATAGACAACTTTATGGATTGATTTTGATGAGTTTCGTCCAATGCGAAGCTGATTGATTGAGGGAAGAGGCCTCACATTGAATGCCCAACTTTAGGATGGAGGTAACGCCAGCAGGACCGGTTTCACTGTTCACTTCTCTCCTTTATAATTTCATTCAATATCCAATCCAGACTTTGCTAAAATAACCATGAAAGTGACCAAATACAGAACTAACTTCCTCTACCACAAAACCTTAATCAAAACATCTCCATTCATACACACTAGCGCCACATTCTAATAGCTACACTAGACGCTAACACCCACCTGTCTAAAGTCTAGAATCATACAAGGCCTCGCCAAGTTCAAATACAAAATGCCAACATATCTGACCATTGGCCGTGACTCTAAATAATGGTACTACAGAGGAAGTAGTAATGCGACCGGACAGATGATATCATACTTGTCTACGAGTCTGCCGCCCTGGTACTTTGACGCAATTTTGTGTTAGTTTTAACTTAGATAAGTTTGTTTCTAAATAATATCTGTTACCCTGGTGCTTTTATCATAATTCTGTACACATTATAGGTTTTGTATAGTGAATTGGTTTTGAATCACCTTTAAAACACGCGACCAAAAAGTCATGAATATGGATGGTGATAGCCTGTGGTAATCCGGGAAGGAGGCGCCGAAAAAGATTTGGATGAACTGTGTGAAATAGGAATGCCTATAAGGAAGTGAATGAAGATATGACGGAAGATAGCGTAGAATGGAGGAGAAAAAGTGTTGTGCCGACCCAACATAGTGTGAGATAAGGACAGGAAGATTATATTATTATAGGTTTTGTATTGTATATACTGAAAACCTAAATTGAAAAGTTTCTCATACATCTGCTGGCCTGGTATTTATTGAAAGAAAGAAATCATCATCATTGCTGAATTTTAAATAAAAATGCTAATTCTTTTTAGATTGTTAGTTGGCCGTGGCTGGTTATCTACGAGTATATTGTGTAATATTACTACAGAGGAAGTAGTAATGCGACCGGACAGATAGAGTGGTGATAATACACTTGTCTACACATCTGCGCCCTGGTGCTTTAGTCGCAATTTTATATTAGTTTTTACTTTTTACCCAATAATGAGAAGTAATTTACCTACAATTTATGCTGCACTGGTCACTCAATTTGTACGGACAATCAATCCAGGATAATGATTTTCTTCTATTTGTCTGCTGGCCTGGTACTTTTTTGCAATTTTGTTTTGAGTTCTCAATAGGTAGATGAGAAACTCCGGACTCATCTGCTGACCTGCTAATTTGGTGTTTTGGTTTTTAAAGGAAAAAAAGGTTACCTATTTTTTCATTTTCGAATGTAGAGCCTTTGTTCTGATCACGAACGGCGCCTATAGACGTCTACAACAGACGGTCATTGCCAACGCAGTTTCAGTCATAAAAGTGAAGTAAACCTCTCCCTTTTAATATTTTCCTCCAAAAGTACACCGAAACGCATCCATTACCGGAGAAATTCAACAAGATAAGATGGAAAAGCAATATTTAGAAGTTGACCTAAATCGACTAATGGACCGAATCTAATTTGGAAGCAATACGTCGAATAGACGAGTGTACGATTCGATATGGGTCGCCGTTTTTGAAAGACAATTTACGGATGTAGGCACCCACTGGTGGTAGGCTTCGGCCGTGGCTAGCGGCTAGTTACCACCCACTGGACAAAACCGTGTCGCCAAGCGGTCATTGAGACCGTGTTCCAGCATGATGTTCAGTGAAGCCAGCGGGGTTATTCCGGTACCAAAATCGCCTCTCTTTTAGCTAACGTCCACTGTCAAATTTTAACATTTTGAAAAAATCTTGAATATTCTTACGATGTCATCAAATGAAACTTACTTATTTTTAAAACAGCTTCTTATTGTCGCTTAAAAGTGGCGTTTTTGAAAATAAATATGTGTTTTTATAGTTTATCGTTTTGCTGCGCTGACGTCTCTTTTTCGTGCAGAATCTACATGCAGGAAAGGATATATCCCGCTTTCTAGGTTAAGTCTGCTAAGGGTGCATCGTCGTTTGACATCACGCGAGATCGTGGTCATATGTTAACCTATAAAATACTTAAAAAAATAAAATTAAATGATATATGAGTAATAGGTACACAGAACTTTATTTAGACATGGTACAAAACAGAACCGATATTATATCTGTGTGTCCTCAAATCAATCTCTTGAAAGGTCGCATTAGCATCTCAAATTGAACATTTTATACAAACGTTAGGTTTAATGTTTCCGAGACCTTCCTATTTGTTGATTTATTGTAGAACAGCGGACAGCGCTCTAGGGCTTGCGACCTTGCTTATTTAACTATCGTAAGGTGTGATTTAGAAGATGAAAATACGATTTTTAAAATTTAAGGATTAAATATAGGACCTATAGGTAACTAGATACCTACTAGAAATCGCTTGATCTTGACTTCAATGTTTTTTTTTACCTGTCTACCAGATATCAAATCTACGTCCTCCGAAGAAATAAAAGCCGGGTGGAGCACCCTCTCTATCCCCACTATCAGAGGGCAAGCAACCGTGAGCTACCGATCTTAATCGGCTCATTTTGACATGAGAATCCACTTCTGTTTAAAAAAGACACGTGATCCATTTTTGTCTTTTAGTGCCCGTGTTGTAGAAATTTAGCGAAGTAGACTTTTTCTGCCTAAACCAAGCAGTTTAAAAATATTTTTTAAACATTTCAGTAATATTTAAGGTACCAGTATGAATGAACTCTCCTTCAGTTCACAGTTCAAAGTAAAACGTAAACAGGAAACGTGCGCGTAGGAAACGCAACTATAAATAAACGCAATCTTTAAAGAGATGGATAAACTGAAATAATCCCAATGTACATTACTGTTTGTTGATACAGATCCGAGATGTTATTATTGAAAACATTTCGATACTCCGATGGGTTTAGTTAATCGTTACTTTTATCCTACCGTCTCTATAAACTATAATTTATATTCGCACTCGCTTTAGCTGGCGCAAACTACAGCGGGTCACAACGCAACGCATCTCACCACCTCATAGCAAATCCTCCTGACTCCTGGGTACATTGTAAGTACCTAGATAAATAAACTATCGCGTTATTTTTTGTATGAACCTCAATTGTTGATTACAAGCTTTTATTTACTTTCACCTGTCTGTTGTCTGTCGGTCCGTCTGTCTGTAATCAAATCTTGCAAGTAAAATTTAATCCACTTCCCAGTTTCCTATTGAGCTGAAATTTTGCATGCATGTGTAAATCGGATGGCAATGCAATATTATTATGACATGGAGCTGATCTGATGATGGAGCTGGAAGGTGGCATAGGAACTCCATTATAAAACGACACAACCCCATCGAGGGGCCCCGATTTGGGCTCATTTGATTCGTCTTGATGAGTACTTTTCTGCTAGATAGATATATATGTATAAAATATGTTTTAAAAAGATTTTTTAAAATGTCACTTATTTTATTTTGTGTAGGCCTGAGAATAGACAGAAGGTAGTAGCTACTTTATTTTCTTCAACAGGCCCATCCGTCATTGGGCGTCAGCGACTTTCAATCGAAGCGACGGAAGTCGCCCAAAACTTGAGACAATGTCGCCGAAGATACGCAAAGATAAAACAGAGTTATCGAAACGATCTCGTGAGTACTGTCGCCCAACATGGGGCTAAAAGACTAAGTCAGTCATCATCGCGGAAACGAAACTCTTGAACATAGAATGATGAAATTTGGATCATAATATATTCGGGACTTCCATTCCAACCAACTAAACCGACCAACTGAAATTGATCAACTATTTTTCTTTCTTAACGAAACAACTTTTTAGTTGGTTGGATTGGAATACTTTAAAAATTTAAATTTGTTCTTATCTACCCAACTCAAAACTGGCCAACTATTTTTCTTTCTCAACCGAACAACTTTTCATTGGTTCGAATAATGTTTTTAAACCTCTTCAACGTAAATTATTTTCCTAAATACACAGAATGTTAAATAACACCAAAGCGTACATTACATACATGACAGAGACACCTGTCAATCAAACTTAAAATGTCAATATCTCGGAAAGTACATGTCCTAGAATGACACTGTCATGGAAGAAATGAAAGGTTGAGGAGATCTGCATTTCAGATGACAGCTGTCAAACTTAAAATGTCAATATCTCGGAAAGTACTCGTCCTAGAGTGACACTGTCATGGAAGAAATGAAAGGTGTTGAGGAAATCTACATTTCAGATGACAGCTGTCAAACTTAAAATGTCAATATCTCGGAAAGTACTCGTCCTAGAGTGACACTGTCATGGAAGAAATGAAAGGTCTTGAAGAAATCTTTATTTCAGATGACAGCTGTCAAACTTGAAATGTCAATATCTCGGAAAGTACTCGTCCTAGAGTGACGCTGTCATGGAAGAAATGAAAGGTGTTGAGGAGATCTACATTTCAGATGACAGCTGTCAAACTTAAAATGTCAATATCTCGGAAAGTACTCGTCCTAGAATGACGCTGTCATGGAAGAAATGAAAGGTCTTGAGGAGATCTACATTTCAGATGACAGCTGTCAAACTTAAAATGTCAATATCTCGGAAAGTACTCGTCCTAGAGTGACACTGTCATGGAAGGCATGAAAGGTGTTGAGGAGGTCTACATTTCAGATGACAGCTGTCAAACTTAAAATGTTAATATCTCGGAAAGTACTCGTCCTAGAGTGACACTGTCATGGAAGAAATGAAAGGTCTTGAGGAAATCTTCATTTCAGATGACAGCTGTCAAACTTAAAATGTCAATATCTCGGAAAGTACTCGTCCTAGAGTGACACTGTCATGGAAGAAATGAAAGGTCTTGAGAAGATCTTCATTTCAGCTGACAGCTGTCAAACTTAAAATGTCTATATCTCGGAAAGTACTCGTCCTAGAGTGACACTGTCATGGAAGAAATGAAAGGTCTTGAGGAAATCTTCATTTCAGATGACAGCTGTCAAACTTGAAATGTCAATATCTCGGAAAGTACTCGTCCTAGAGTGACACTGTCATGGAAGAAATGAAAGGTGTTGAGGAGATCTACGTTTCAGATGACAGCTGTCAAACTTAAAATGTCAATATCTCGGAAAGTACTCGTCCTAGAGTGACACTGTCATGGAAGAAATGAAAGGTCATTTTAAGTTTGACAGCTGTCATCTGAAATGTAGATTTCCTCAAGATCTTTCATTTCTTCCATGACAGTACCACTCTAGGACGAGTACTTTCCGAGATATTGACATATCAAGTTTGACAGCTGTCATCTGAAATGCTTAGCCTAGGACGAGTACTTTCCGCGATATTGGTATTTCAAGTTTGACATATTATTATGTGTTTAAAAATATATCTTATGCCACCAAAAACATAACTTGTAAAAAATACCAAGTCTCGCAACTGCAGTTTTTCTACCGTAAAAAAATTGTGAGATCCATTTACTACCAAGTCGGTTAAATCTTTTGTGTTTTAAATCAATAGATCGACTTGGCCATCGCATGAAAACACAACAATGTATCTTTAAAGTAATATACCGACATAATAATGCGATTGCCAAGTCAATCTATTAATTTAAAACACAAAAGATTTAACCGACTTGGTAGTACATGGATCTCACAATTTTTTTACGGTAGAAAAACTGCAGTTGCGAGACTTGGTATTTTTTACAAGTTATGTTTTTGGTGGCATCTCACTACTTTTTGTTTTTTTTTTATTCGTTATAGGTTAGCCTTTGCCCACGATATCGCCTGATCTTAAGTGACGACGCCCGTAGATGGGAGCAGACTAAACCTAGAAGGCGGGATAATCCCTCCCTGGCTTTATACATTATTACGGCATATATATTCTGGCATTATTATTGGGATTTTATGCAATTTTTACCGTTGACTGCAAATGTAACTTTGTAATCCTATACATTTATACGGGATTACAAGTTATTTATGCAGTTTATGTATCTCGAAAACTAGACCGAAATTGCATGTTTTTTTAGTTTTCCTATGGTTTATACAATAAACTCTAAGTATCTACCAAGTTTGAACCTTCTATGTTTGCTAGAAGTGCCTTAGACTTTTGATGATCGGTCAGTGAGTGAGTGAGTGACAAAATTACAAAACTTTGACTAGTTATAATTTTTAAACGACTAGTTCAAATTGAATGAAATTTGGAATAAATCGTGTTTATACAATGCATACTCGATTGTTAAAAATTGAAGCTTCTAGTTTTTTCCACAACGAAGTTATAGGGGGTCGAAAATGGTCTGAACTGCTTCCAGAAAAGGATGGTACGGCCGTGCCGCTTTTTTTGCTCGACTTGGCGGGGGCACTGCCGTGCCCCCAGATAGACCAACTAAATAGTTGTTTAGTTGAGAAAGAATACAGTTGATCCGTTTTGATTAAGAATTTCAGTTGGTCCGAACGGAACATTTTTGTTATAAATTAAATATCCGATCAATTGGTTGGTCCGATAAGAACAAATCGATTAATCGAGTCCATTCTGACCAACTAGTTGATCGGTTCAATTGGTCGGAATGGCAGTCCCGAATATATTCCTTTTACTACTCAGACAAGTAATAAGAAAGGATTTATGTGTTGATCCTCTAGTCCTATATTTAGACCTCCCGAAATAAAAATCTCGTAAAAACATATCAATCACCCAACCAATCTGAAAACATGAAAAACACCAGAATTTCATAATTGTTATTAATATTAAACACGACTGTTGACATTGACAATGCACTTGAACAACAGTTTTACGATGCGGAACAATCTGCCTCGTTAAACTGCCCACAACATTGTGTTCTGAGAATTCCTACAAACATACAACTTTATAGATGGCGAATTAGTGAAATATACACAACAATTGAAATGATAAAAATTAAACCTTCAAGCGAGCTTGTAGGCTTAGACAACTACCAAAATGATTTTCTTCAACTTGCACTGCTCTAAGACTAAATCGACCTTTTCGTGGATTAGGTAAAGTTCCTGAAAAATAAGCACGTTACTACCAATTAAAAGAAGAAACATTTTAAAAAAAGGATTGAACGCGAATTGTCCAAACTTTGACCACATATCCACAGCATTAATATTTTTATAAAAAGTACCTATAGCATCCAGAAAAATTCCACACGAGACTCGAAGCCGGACAAACTCGCGCTAGGCCACGGCCGCTATAAATTATATCGAGACAATAAAGTTACCCACACAGGCTACATTATACTCGTATTTTATGATGCCATCAAATTGTACAGTTTACATAAGAAATGATTCCTGGAACGTCCCGTTTGCCAGCTGATTGGTATGCCGAGGTTCTTTTAAACTTTAAAAGTAAACGGACCATGGGAAAACTACTCTTATTATAAAATCGGAAGTACGAATGTGTGTGTATAAGAGGAACCATTTGAAATGAAATGAAAGGGACATATAATTTTCCAAAAATGACATTTTGTGAAAGAGATCTTTTGCGCCGAAGCCGTGTGTGACGAACCGATTAAGCTGACATTTGACAGATGATAGGCTCCAAAGGGAGGCTCTTGTGCCCACTGGACAATAGGTGGCTAATTGAATATCATGAGAAAAAATTCTGTGTGTGTAGATTTATAGAGGTTCGTAGCAGAAGGTAAAAGTTGTCTAAAGCGCAATTTCTCCACTTCTTTTCCTGTCCTTATGCCCTAGGTGAGATAGGCATATCTTTGCAATCATATCAATAACCTCCTTCTCTCATGACGTCACACATCAGTCTTTTTAGGACGTCCAAGTCTTCCTAGGACGTCCCCATCTGTTTACAGTCAAAGCGTCACCACCAGAAATACCTCCATCATCGCACGTTAATACAATATTGTCGACAGCGTATAATTTAAAACCGTCCCAAAATATCAATTACGGCGACCGCGAATAGACGCGGATTTCACTATTATTTTCGAATATGTCAGGGTTCCAGGTCTTGGCAACGGGACAAATCTTGGTGACAATATGGTACAACTAGGCCTGTGACGTAATACTTGAAATTCTGAATATTTTTTAAGTGAAGAAGGAAGAAGACGAGCGTCTTGCTCGTCTTCTTTCTTGATCTTATCGAAGCGATGTCGTGAGTTACTGTCGCCCAACATGGGGCTGACCTTACACAACTACGAGTACCTATACTATGCCATAAAGAGGTAATCTGACTAAGTCAGTCATCATCGCGGAAACGAAACTTTTTTTATATGATGAAGTAGAAGACGAGCAAGACGCTCTCCTGATGTTAAGAGATAACGCTGCCTATAATCTGTACAGTGCTACATAGGATTTCACAATGATATGTTAGATATGTTTTAGTAATACAAGAAGTGCGGTTACTATTATACCTTTGCCGTTCATCCGCCAAGCTGTGGGTGGTGTGCAGGCATGATTATATTCTGCACTTTGGGCAGGTCAATGTTACCAACGAAATTACTGGACATGATGACATTCAACAAATCATATCTCAAGAGTGTGGTGGTTTACCTTTCCGTCAGTCACTGGCAAAATTGTGGTGCTATAGCACTTTCACAAGCCATGAATAGAATCTCAAGTGTGACAGGCGCTTTGCCGAGCCAAGCACAATTTTGAATTTCAAAACACTGAGCACAGTGTCTGATGTAGGCAATCCTGAAGCTTACCAATAGGGACTTGGATTCTACCTTTAATAAAACATCCTTTGGCGTTAGCCTTAAGCATTTTGCATTTGTCTAGGAGCCTGCATTGCAGTGAAAAGCCAAAGGGACCAAACAAGGCAGAACAGTAGACTGCATCGATTGGCGGCAATGCGCCAGACGAGTCGACGCCGGCACTAAATAAAGATCTTATCTACTCAGCCGTACCGCGTACCGCACTGGCCGTTATATAAAGGATACGGAACAGCTGTGACACGCCAGAACTCGCTACACAAAACTATACTAAACAAACTGGCTTGTGCATGCGGATTTGCACGCGTGGAGAATTCCTTTCTTAGCATACTAGGTCTCCATCATAAAACCTATGTGGGTATATTCCAAACTATCAACCTCCTAGCCAAGCGTCAGCAATTTAAGATTATGCTATATTGTGCGTATAAAAACGCACTATACTCCTCGGTTTTCTTCTTTGTCGTATCCTCATGACTGAGGGACGTGACTGTGATGCATAGTCCTCGCCACCAGATCCCTCCAGACGCTTCTGTCTTCGGTGTTAGGTTCCACTGCTTACGATTAATACCAGCAGCACTACTAGCAGTGAAAAAGTAATTTTAGTGAAGTTTTCCTTTTTAGGGGATTAAAACCTATCTGTTTTCTTAATTTCAACCTAATGAGCCCTGACCACATCCCACCTGATGAAAAATGAAGATGTGGTCGACGATGAGGTCCTTAGATAAAGCCCGATCTATTCAACTAAATCATCCGTAGATCTTGTTTATATTGCTTTACCAACTGGACTGTACGCATATTCCACGAATACGATTATTTCATCATCACATCCTACTCGAGTGGGAAGTTGGTCATGATTTTAATATTATTCATATAGGTACCTACTGGAGGAATTTCGTGGGTTCGTCCATTCGCGATTTAGTTCACACACAAATATTTGGGACAATACTTTTTTAAATTCGCACCAATAACATTTAACATACGTGCGCTTATTACAAGCTTTTATTTACTATCACCTGTCCGTTGTCTGTCGGTCTATCTGTAATCAAATCTTGCAAATAAAATTTGATCCACTTCCCGGTTTCCGATTGAGCTGAAATGTTGTATGAATGTATAAATCGGATGACAATATTATTATGACATTGAGCTGATCTGATGATGTAGCTGGAAGGTGGCCCATAGGAACTCGGTAATCAATCGACGCAACCCCATCGAGTTCGGGCTCATTTGATTTGTCTTGACGAGTACTTTGATGCTTGATGGTAACAATAAGAATAAAAGCTTGTTTTAATTTTTTTTTTAAATTTCACTTGTTTCACTCGCTTTACCTACCGGCTACCGGTAAAGCGAGTACTGGTAAACTTCGGTCGTGGCTAGTTACCACCCACTGGACAAAACCGTGTCGCCAAGCGGGCATTGTTCCCGTGTTCCCGCATAATGTTCAGGGAGGGATTATCCCGCCTATTAGGTTTAGTTTGTAACCATCTACAGCCGTATCATTGCTTAAGATCAGGCGAGATCATGGTCAAAGGCTAGTCAAAAAAAATAGTAGGAAGTAGTATTATCAAATCGAGTTAAATAAAATTACGCATATCTGCAGTGGCCATATTTTACGTCTGCTGAAAATATCCAACGTTTTTTATAGCAAAACGTGTGCCAAGTTTTTAGGCGACAAAATAAAACTATGATCGATGCGCGGTGGGAATTTCAAAGGCGCTCGGTCGATATTATTTTGAATTCTTTCACGTTTGCGATAACGTGACTTGACCTCTTTTACCAGTGCAATGTTTAAACTAAGCTGGACTGTATGTCGATTCCGCAGGCTTAAGCTGGGTCTCCAGCTCATGTTTTGGTTTATAGTTTACACAATCAACAAAAACATGTCAACATTCAATAAAATCCTTAAGCTGCGTCTTCAGCGCCTGTTTTGGTTCAACACTCAACACAAACATTACAAAATTTTTCACAAAACACCGACAGTAAAGAAGCTTGTTTTTTCCAATAATGTTTTTTGCTTTCCATATCCGATGGAAAGCACGTACCTACAACAAAACATAATATCAATATTCATCAAAATCACCGAGATTTTTTTAATGTTGTGAAGTTTGAACCAAAAAAGGTGCTGGATGTTTTGTGCATGTTTGTCTATGGATTCTAGTGTTTTACATGTGGGTGGACGATAAGCAATGGGCATGCTGCAGAGCTATACTTGTCAATTATTCACTTATCCGTCAGGGAACCGAACCGAAGGCCGAATTGTCAAAAATGTATGAAATGACGTTTGACGTATTATTAAATCGATACGACGTAAAATGTCATTTCATACATTTTTGACAATTCGGTCGTCGATTTGGTTTCCTATCGGATAAATTAACAGCTCTACAGTTGTACCTACTACCACATAACCGAATGAGGTCTAAAAACGTAAAACGCACATTCACGGCCCACAAAACAGCGATCAATTAGCGCCCAACATCCGGGTAAAAGGTGAGTCTCAAACAAAGAGAGCGGACCAATAATAATTCACAGCCGAACCGTGCACCAATCTACACTTTCATCTACATCTGTATACTCTCATTCACTGTAGTTAATTGCCGTTTAACATACTTGTACGACACTAAAATAATACATTAATATCCAGTTCTTACTGGATGCCAAGGCTCTGCCGATTCCCAGTCCCCCGTCACAAAGACGATGCGGGAGTGCCGCCGGGTTGTTTTAGTGCGTATACCGTGCAGTCGCTCTGCACGGGGAGTCCCACCTAACACTCCCATTCCCTCAATGGAAGGATATGCCTAATGAATTTTTTCTTACGTCAACTTAAAAAAACACTTCTTGTCAAGTCGATTGGCTATAGTCAATTTATATTATGTAAATCCTACAAATGCTTAGACCAATGTGTCGCCACTGAATGCCATTGATAACAACGACCATTTATTTGACCATTGTTATCGCCTCGTAGAGGTCCTGCAAGTGTAAGGCAGCTGGGACATTGTAGGAGGTGTGCCATTGATGTACAATCAATAATATTTCCACTCGCTGTACCTATATGTACTGGTGGTAGGCTTCGGCCGTGGCTAGTAACCAACCACTGAACAAAACTGTGTCGCCAAGTGGTCACGGTTGTGTTCCGGCATGATGTTCAGTGAAGTCTGGGAGGAATATTAATATCTCGCCTTCTAGGTTTAATCTGCTAGCATCATCGCTTAATGATCAGGCGAGATGGTGGTCAAAATGTTAACTTATCGTGAATGATTAAAGCAAAGAAAAAATCAAAATCAGTTCATCCGTTCGGGAGCTACGATGCCATGGACACACAAGATACATCAAACTACTATCGTTTCGCATAGAGAGTGAAAAATGGAGCAAATCGTGAACACTTTCATCAATGGACGGTCACCACCATTCCATTGATCTACACCGATGTATCGACTACACCGTTAATGACCGTTTATTAACTGTGGCGCGTAACGTTGTTGTCTTTTTGTTCTATACGCCTACATTACACAGGGCTAACATTGTCTAGAAAATATCATAAGATAAGAAACTCTTTATTGATCCACATAATAAAGTAAATTTTACAAACAAAAGAATTAAAACTAAAGGTGTATCAATTGGCGGTCTTATCGCTCAAAGCGATCTCTTCCAGAGAACCGTGCACGGAGAGGACATATACAACACTGGAAGGACGGTGGTTTCACAAAAGAAATAGAGAACAAGAGAATAGATAGAGGGAGGGAGAGGGGGGGAGAGGGAGGGTTAGATAGAGGAATAGATTCTAGTTTCTAGTCAGCAATAGGTTAAAAGCTTAAGAGATTTTTCATATTGAAAAGCAGACTAAATATTTTTAGATGACAGTAGATAGGCAACTCTGAATCTATACTATTATATAAAATAGAAAACTGACTGACTCATCATCGCAGGGACAAAACCGCTGGACCGATTGAGTTGAGATTTGGACAGCGTGTTCTTTAGGTAACGTAGGCAGGTAATAAGAAGGGATTTTGCGAAATTCCTACAGGAACGGGAACAAAATGGAAATCTGTAACCGTTGAGTCTATCAAGCTGAAATTTGGTGTAAAGGTAGTTTTACTACCATGAAAAAATTCAAAATAGTTTTTATTTCAAAATTCCTACGGGAACGGGAACAAAATGGAAATTTGTAACCGCTAGGCCTATTAATCTGAAATTTTGTATAAAGGTAGTTTGACTACCATGAATGGATTCAAGATAGTTTTCTTTCCTAAATTCTTGCGGGAACGGGAATAAAATGGATATTTGTAACCGCTAAACCTATTAATCTGAAGTTTGGCATAAAGGTAGTTTGACTTTCATGAATGGATTCAAGATCGTTTTCATTCCAAAATACCTGCGGGAACGGGAACAAAACTGAAAATCTGTAACCGCTAGGCCTATTACGTTGAAATTTAGTTGAAAGGTAGTTTGACTACCATGACTTGATTCAAGGTAGTTTTCAACCCAAAATGTCACGGGAACGGGAACAATCTACGAGTATGTCTATACTCTATACCAATATGTATTAAAAGTAGAAATCTACTGATTCATCATCGCAGGGATAAAACCGCTGGACTGATTGAGCTGAAATTTAAACAGCGTGTTTTTTAGGTAACGTAAGCGACCGATAAGAACGGATTTTGCAAAATTCCAACGGGAACGGGAAAAAATGGAAATCTGTCAGCGTTGAGTCTATCAAGCAGAAATTTGGTGTAATGGTAGTTTGACTACCATGAAAAGATTCAGGATAGTTTTCATTCCAAAATTCTTACGGGAACGGGAACAAAATAGAAATCTGTAACCTCTAGCCTATTACGCTGAAATTTGGAAGGTAGTTTGACTGTCAGGAAAGGATTCACAATGGTTCTTCACGGGAACGGGAATAATATGAAAATCTGTAACCGCTTGGCCGGTTAAGCTGAAACTAAATGCAAAGGTAGTTTGGCTACCAAGAAAGTACAAGATAGTTTTCAACCCAAAATTCTTACGGAAACGGGAACAATCGATGTCTATGCCAAAATTTTAAGTGGAAATCTAACTAACTCATCATCGCAGGGATAAAACCGCTGGACCGATTGACCTGAAATTTGAACAGCGTGTTTTTTAGGTAACGTAGGCGACCGATAAGAAGGGATTTTGTGAAATTCCTACGGGAACGGGAATAAAATGAAAATCTGTAACCGTTAAGTCTATCAATCTGAAATTTGGTGTAAAGGTAGTTAGACTACCATGAATGGATTCAAGATAGTTTTTATTCCAAAATTCTTACGGGATCGGGAACAAAATGGAAATCTGTAAACACAAAGTTCAAAGTTCAAAGTTCAAAGTTGTTTATTTTGCGAAAGTAGGTACAAAGAGATCTTATGAATATTATAAACTAATATGAATCCGCTACAATCAGCTTTCTGGCATGCAAAATTATAAATAGTAGTACATGTTTGGTAATTAAAATGTCATTAATAATTATTGTTAGGAATATTTTAGAATTAATACAAATTTAAATAAAATAATAGAGTCAATATCAAAATTAATTAAAAATAAGTAAACAAGAATGTCAAATAGTTTTATCTTGAAGAAACTCATGTATTTTATAGTATGCTTTGCCTACGAGGTACTGCTTGAGCTTAGCCTTGAATGTGTTCATGTCATTACATTCCAATATGCTCTTTGGCAACTTGTTATAAACCCTGGGTGTCATACAGAGTACACTCTTCTGGACCAATGCAGTGTGGTTTGTAGGAAACCGGATTTTACGATTATGGCGTTTACTTTGTAAATTGGCAAACAAGTTCATATTTCGTCTTACAAATAAGCAAATCTCATATATGGCTCTCATATACAAGGCCTATTAAGCTAAAATTTGGTATATAGGTAGTTACCATGAATGGATTCAAGATCATTTTCATTCCAAAATACCTTTGGGAACGGGAACAAAATGGAAATCTGTAACCGTTAAGCCTATAACGCTGAAATTTAGTATAAAGGTATTTTGACTATCAGGAAAGGGTTCAAATAGTTTTCATTCCAATATTCCCACGGGAACGTGAATAATATAGAAATTTGTAACCACGTGGCCAATTAAGCTGCAATTTAATGCAATGTTAGTTTGGCTACCTAAAAAGAATACAAGATAGTTTTCAATCCAAAATTCCCACGGAAACGGGACTAATATGGAAAATGTAACCGCTGAGCTGAATAGTTTGAAATTTGGTGTAATAGTAAATTGACTACCAAGAAACGATAATGGATTGTTTATTCATCCCAATATTCCTATGGGAACGGGAATATTAAGCTGAAAATTTGGTATAAAAAAGTTGTTTGATTTCCAAGCTCAAGCGCATCGCCTCATTATCGCTTCGTACGCTCGATTTGCGCATTGTGGATACTTTCCAACCTAACTAACATAATATGTGGGACTACACTAAACTCTGTAGGATAATCTGACTGACTCATCATTATCATAGTAGAAACGAAACCTAGAATGATAAAATTTGGAATACCTATCCTATAGGTTATTTTTAATACCTAAACATATATATTTTTATTATCTTTTTGCTGAACTGATAGAGTTGAAATTTGGCATAAAGGTATTTAAGTACCAGGAGAGGATGTAAAATAGTGTTTATCTCAAATATTCCCCTCTTAGAAGGGGGAAAAGAGGGCCATTTTTCTCCTATAAAAGTGGGGGCAAATGTTGTATTGAAATTTCTAATACCGCTGGGCCTGAAATTTAGTAAGTATAATAAAGGTAGTTTGTATACCTAAATAGGACATAGGTTATTTTTTTATATTTTAGAAATCCCCTTTTAGAAGGGGAAGGGGTGAAGTTTGTATGAGTTATCTATATTCGTTAGGCCAATTAAGCTTTTTTTTACTTCTACAAAGGTTAGTTTAATTAAACTAACCTTTGTAGAAAGGTTAGGACACAAAATAGCTTTTATCCCCGAAACCGCCCTTTCAGAGAGTAAACCAGGCATTTAAGAGTTTGTATAAGGAATCAGTATCCGTCGAATTGACGTAGCTTTCATTTGGTTTTAGCCAACGAATTAGAGAAATAAGTTTTAACACAATTTGAGTCCTGGGACAGAGCATAAGATAGTTTTTATTTCCCTGAAATCTTTTTAGTATCTCCAAACATTGTAAAGGCCGCGGCAGTGGCCGGCGAAGCACCAGAAGCTACTAGAATATTTTAAGATAGAAATATCATAAATAGGATCACAAGTTGTAATTCATGTTGTAATTCATGTTAAGATGCGAATTTAATGTTCGTGATCATTTTCTATTTCTAGCAATATTATAGATACTAAATCTGTAGATTTGTCATTGAAATATTTATTGCGTAAGTCTTATTATTTAATTTTATTTTTTTATTCATAATGGCACCCGAAGCGAAGCGAGGCCGGGCCGCTAGTATCCTACTAAAATTATAAATGCGTAGGTTTGTAGGTTATGGAAGTTTGTTACTCATGCACGTCTACTCGTAAACGGGTGGACCGATTGAGCTGAAATTTCAACACCAGTTTAGAGTCACCTGTTTAGACGAGAAATAGTAGTAACTAACATCCATACACAATAAAAACTGTCCCATTAATAATATTAGAAGAAAGCAGTGTGTATAATAAAATATGATAAAAAACATCTTAATTTTTTAAATTATGCAACTATTATTATGTAGGTACCTACACCTAAATTAAAACCTACATTACCAACAACCCTATAAACTACCAGTCTCAATCAGTCAATCATTGTTAACATTCTCACACAGTTTTTCCATACATCGCCTTATTAACACGATGGAAAGTGATTCTAAAAGCGAAACACTCGTCGAAACTACTCGCTCATTGCGAAACACTTATTAAAATTCATTGGCTATTCATGCTTCAATTGCTCGTGCTGGCAATCTGAGGAATATGATGTTTGTACACCACTGATTTTAAAAGCAAATGTACACATACATATAATATAACATCTACCTTATCACGCCTGGTTCCTGCTGGGGTGGGCAGAGATTATTTCCCTCTACTTGGTAGGTACGATCCTGACACACCTCTTTCGCTTCCTCAACTTTCATCACATTCTTTATAGGAAATACACGCTCGCCGGTTCTTGCTTTTTTTTTTTTATACGAGATAGGCCTAAGTTTGACCACATCCCACCTGATGGAAAGTGAAAATGCGGTCGACGATGGATCACGTAAGATGCCTAGAAAGGTACCTATTCACTCGTGCCTTGAAGATACCCAAGTTGTACCGCTCGGGAAACACGGATGACGGCAAAGTGTTCCAAACGCGACCAGTTCTCATTAAGAACGACGAAGCAAAACGCTTGGTGCGGGCAGTAGGTAACGCCACTAAGTAAGGATGCCGCTTTGCCGTCTGCCGCGACGTCCGTCGGTAGAATAGGCTTGCTGCTCTTGACCTGGCCTTTCCTTAGAACGACATTTATTTGGTAAGGGATAGGTCGACCAATTGCGGCTAAATCAAATGTAGCCACCTGGAAAATAGGTAACGGTGGTGGCCAAGGGAATACATGGTGAAGATGTACTGGACCACCGAGTTCGAATCCCGGCCTCACACCAAGGACTATAATACCTAATTAGTTATGTGCAGTTTATCCTTACTGGTAGGTTTCGGCAGTGGCTAGTTACCACTCACTGGACAAAACCGTGTCACCAAACGGTCATTATGATCATCCGGTCTTATAGGTTTAGTCAGCTGCCATCTACGGTCGCATCGTCGCATAACATCACGAGATCACTGTCTAACCTAAACAAAAAAAAAACACAAATAAATAGAAACAGAGATCTCGTGGCAGACCACCAGCCCGATGGTCAGACGATATTGTCAAGTATGTCGGAAGGAACTGGATGAGACTCGCACAGGATCGGAAGGTGTGGCGTGACCATGAGGAGGCATATACCCAGCAGTGGGTGGATACAGGCTGAATGGATAGATAGATAGAAATAGAAAAACTTCCACGAACAGTAAACCTCCTCCTTTTTAAAAGTCGGTCAACAAACCAATGTGGCCTTTAATAATTTGATACGTCAGTACCTAAGTGTTCAAGTCTGTACAAGTCTAGATATTACGACCCACTTCCACTAACGATTGTCACCTTTGGACCAGCAATGCAGTTTGTAATCACAAATACAAACACTGAATAAATTACGACGAGGAACAGCCATATAGTTTCCAAGCGCACTATTTGTACTGAATATTACATGTATCCTCTGTTATCAATTAATTTTATTCATTTCATTTAATATTTCACCAAAAGTCCTCACCTAGTCTCCTCGCCCAACGGCATCTCGGAATGTTCCCAAATGCCATCCCGGAGGCAACTGATGAGCAATTGAGAATATAAGTAACCAGCTGCGCCCAGCGGTTTTACCCGCTGTAGGTACTACTATATCGTATATGTTATTCCAGTGTCTAAGCTTTCTCTATACCAAATTTCACCTCAATCGGTCCACCCGTTTAGGCGTAAAAGGGTAACAAATATCCAGACATCTATTCTTACAAACTTTCACGTTTATAATATTAGTAAGATATAATTGTATGTGACATTGAAGGCAACTGCGCCATGGTCAGAACACCGGCTCGATGGTCAGACCTCGTCAAAAAGCAGGGGGTGGCAGCATCTATCAAGCGGTCCTATCCACCCGTGACCGTGCTCTCTGGAGGAGAATATCGTGTGGTCGCGATCCTCAGCAGTGAAGGAACGACGAAGAAGAGAGAGGCGACATTAAAAAAAACGTACGTATTAAAAAAAAACGCGTGCTACTCCTCAGATAAATTATTGGTTGGTAGAGTATGATAATAGAAAAATATGTAAAATTGACTTACAAAAGTGCTCCAATGTAGCCTATTTGAATAAATGAATTTTGAGTTTGAGTTTGAATTGGTTCTTAAATCATCCTTCGCAAATCAAAAATATTACTACCTATTTAGACGGCCGATCTTACCAAAAGTAATCTGTTCACACAACCCACAGTCGGAGTGCGTTATCACGATTGGCCCACTGCACGAATCCAAACAAACATTTCCAATTTCGTCACAGCACGCGGGGAGAATGTCAAATGATATCCTATTAGCATTTTAAAATTAATAAAAAGATAAAATTTTATTCGGGGGTAGACTTCCTCTGCAGGAGGTCGACTAGGTGAGTACCGCAACAGTGCCAGTTATTCTACCGCCTGAGCAGTGATGTGCAAACATTACTGTGCACAGGTAGGAGGGCACTGTAGCTAGTGAAATTACTGGGCAGTCTTAACATCTTATGACTCTCAAGCAAGAAGCGTTGACGCAGTGCACTGGGTGGCACTGTACTAAGTATGGGCAGCGTTATCTCTTACCATCAGGAGAGCGTCTTGCTCGTCTTCTTACTTCGTTGCATAAAAAAAAACTATAAAGATAGGTAGGTACATATTCTCACACACTTTATAAGTTAAGTGGCTTAATACGACGATTGAGCAAAGAGCCCGCTCACTAAGGTCCATAACCGTACATTTCCTCGCGCACACCCACCGTGACTCATGTACTCTTTAAACTACAGAATACAGAATATTAAATAGTACAAGTATATTATGTACTTTACGTATGTTACGTTCCCACGGAGTTGCATCAAAGGGTGGGAGGTGTTACGTAGTTTATAATGCTTACTCAGTTTATTACATGGTTTAGTCAGGGCCGTCTTTCACCTATTCAATCGTTTTGACTAGGGGGATTATACCAAAATCGCCTCTTTTTGCTAACGTCTCCTGTCAAATTTTAACAAAATTTTGAAAAAAATCTTGAAAATTCTTACGATGGCAGTACAAAATCAAACCTGATTTTCAGGCAGTGAGTAGAGAAGGTAGGTAAGGTAACCTACCTATTGATTATAATCGTTTGGTAATGGAGCAGAGTCAAGGTCTTATCCATCGAGGGGGATCTTCAAGGCAAGAATTTAAGTGAGAATTTAAGTTGACATTCAGTATTTATTTAAAAACCCTATCTATTATTTTATTTTCTACTCGTTTATATAGTTATTAATAGTATTGCAGTAAGCGTTTATTATATACCTATCTTTAAATTAACTTGCATGACGTTGTATATTATATACTCTGTTTTGTATATATTATTCAAACGTCTTGAAACTTATATTTACGTCTAATGTTTTTCTATCTAAATCACGCATTTAATTAGTTTTATTCTGAAATGTACTTATCACACTTTGTATTTTTAAGACTGTCAGTTTATATATAAATACCTATAAAATGTAAATCCGTAATTGGCCGTAGGTTAAGACATATTATGCTTGTAAAATAGTTATTTAAGGGCTGTGGATTTTATGAAATAAATAAAATAAAATAAAAAAAATAAAATAAAATAAAACTTTCTAGGCATCTTACGTGATTCATCGTCGGCCTTATCCCCACTGTTCAACAGGTGGGATGTGGTCAAACGTAGGCCTATTTGATAATAAAAAAGTCCCAAAAAGCGGAGTTTGACCGTTATGATGACGTCACACTTAATGAACTTAACCCACAATGCTGCAGGCGCCCACTTAATTGGCTGTGTCCACTTCCGCGTATCAAACTAAAATGGTGATACGTGATGATGAAGCGAGGTCATTGGACAAATTCATCTTAGTTTGGAAAATAAAATTACCTAGGTAGGTACCTAGTACCTACCCACTTCAAATTTTAATTTGATGCATTTTTGCGACCAAGGTCTACCGATCGCATGCTCTTGGGCCATTGGTCTTTAACCTCATCTTAAGCAACGATGCGTCCGAAGATGGTAGCATACTATATCCTAGCGGCGGGATAAATCGCTCCCTGGTTTCACTGAACATCATGCCGGAACACGGTCACAATGACCGCTTGGCGACACGGTTTTGTCCAGTGGGTGGTAACTAGTTACGGCCGAATACTAAATAATCTCGCAGACACGCCACGTAACCTTCCATCATCCTCCTCCAACCAATCCCATTCGACGCTCCAGATATAGTCACCCCATAGTCACATTTTTTTTTATAATACAAAAAAGTAAGAAGGCGAGCAAGATGCTCTCCTGTTGGTAAGAGATAACGCTGCTAAAATCAGCACAGTGCTATCCAAGATTTAACAATGATGTAAAATTCTAAGTCCACTGCCCCTTGCCAACGCCTCTTGCTAAGAGTCATTAATAAGATGTTAGACTCTTCAGCCCGCAGTAATTATTATGTAGATTCGCTCTTAACTCCCAACATACCAATCCCATGAGTAAAAATAAGGTACCATCCCACTATTACAAAAAAACAAAATTCAAACGATGAGTCAGGCATCCCGCGCGTTCACATTCTCCATATTTTATGGCATACTTTCACACGTGGTTTAATTTAACGCAGTAATGTCTTATTAACTTTACAAAGTCGCTTTATCACTGACATTGGGGAAAAATTGGGATGTCGGGACAGCGATGAAAAACGTCCGATATAAAAGAGGAGTAAGGAGTATTGTTAACCTGAATGCCAATAGGTACATTGATTGGAAGTTGGAATTGGAAGACGGTGTAACGAGTTGAGTGGCGTGCCACGGGGAAGCCCAGCAGTTGACTAACGTGTTTTGACGATGACAAATAATAGGTACCTACATGTATAATTGTGGAATAGAAAAAAATTAGGTTTTATTTATTATAGATACCTATTAGCTTTTCCATAGAAGTGATCGACAGAAAATATGTTCCGAAAATAAAATACGGTACATTTATTTAGCGGTCGCTTTTAAAAAAAGATTTTACCTCTAGAAAAAAATCCCGAGCTCGTGTCCAGAATTTACTAAACCTTGTGTAAGTACAAACCAGTGGGATAACTAGACCTCGACCTCGATTTTTATTCGTCAGTAGCATGAATCCCAAAACACGACATCCAGTAACACAATGTGGTCGTTTGTCACAGTATACACACGTTTAATTACCAGCATTATGGTAATTACGGGGCGGCGTCGACAAAGAAACAAAAACAAATCATTAACACGATAACCCCGTCAACTGTTAACTTGGTACCAAGTTGGCTGATACTCAGTACCTAGTACCTACATAGGAACTATAATATTATAATATATCGTTTTATGTGTTTGAGAATATTTTTTCTTATGTACTTATATATACCTACTTTTCTCGGACAAAGAATGGTATACTATTATTTCTACGTTGTGGGATTTAGGAGTAAGTCAAGCCGATATAGGTGCAGACGGACAAAAAACTGACTTTTCTGACAACAAACATTACTCGAGAAAATCATTTTGATATTCTATCGGTAAGAGAGTTAAAAAAAACTCAACAATCCTTCTCCTACACATTTTTAGACAATATTATTAAAAAGTCAAAATAAAAGTATCAAATACCCTACATTCAGTACAAAATTTGAGATTCAAAATGTTCGGAGCTCGCAACACACAGCCAGTAGAATGTTAGAGTACCTAAGGTAGGTATAAAATTATAAAGCCTTTATTTTCCTGAGGAGAAAATTCAAAGAGACGCCTAGCTTTACCATTTACCATACAAATCGACACACTCTTGGTATCTTGTCTAAATATTTATTTTATTAGGTATATTTCATAATGTAACGGAGGGCGGTAGACGTCCGCACGCCATGAATCATCGAGATGGAATGACAAATTCGCGCGTTATCATAGTTCATTTTATTTTTTTCATTTTGCGAGCAGCGTCGCAAGGTCGCCAGTCTTTGGACTGGATGCAAGGCTCTGCCGATTCCCAGGCCTCCGTCCCAAAGACGATGCGGGAGTGCCGCCGGGTTGTTTTAGTGGGTATACCCGTGCAGCTGCCCTGCACGGGGAGTCCCACATAACCCTCCCATACCCCCGATGGAAGGGTATGCGTAACGCATTTTTTCCCGGTGTTAACAAAAAAAAAAAAAAAAGGTCGCCAGTCTGCCAGAGTTTTGACGTAATTGTTTACGAATGTATCTTTGTAACCTCTGCGGGGTTACATAAACATTCAGGTTGATTAATATTATTGAAGTAAGGGGGAAATTTCTTCCACCTTGTAGGTTTAGTTTACTACCATCTGCGGCCGCATTGTCGCTTAACATCACGCGAGACTGTGGTCAAAGGCTTACCTATAAAATATTTTTTAAAAAGTCGCTAACGTTTAAAAATATCCCTATGCCCGAGTTTCTTGCTCGTACTTCTCATAGAGGTGCTTTGCGAACGAGCGGTAGTCTTAAAATAGAACTATAAATTTGTTAAATTGACTGCTCCGTTAGGCTACCTATTTGGATAACGGATAAATGAATTTTGAGTTTGAAAAAAAACCAATTGATTTATTGATGCCCAAAATTCCCAGGCGTCAACTCTTTTCGCACGGTACACGCAACCTCATAATCTCTCAACCGTATGAATGTTGCAATAAGTGTTAATATATTGCTACATAACCTTTGGAGCGTTTATTTTGAAGGACTTATATTAAATTAACGACCACTTGAATATACCTAGTGAACAGTGTCATTATTGTTAGTTATTATACTTTACTAAAACAATAGATGGATGGATTGTAGCTTTTAATTCCGGCTTTTAATCCGGAGACCCTAGATACAAAATCTCAGTGTGTGGCAAAAAGTTCTGGACGCTACCGTGTTTCGGAAAACACGTAAAACTGTGAGTCCTGACTGTTTCCTTTATGATATGTAGGAGGCAGTCGTCAGGTCATGTTGAAGGCCCTGTAGTGATCTCGGTGACCTGAAACTACAACACATAAATTGTGATTTGACTCTGACAGCGTATCTAAGTAGGGTAACCTGTTCTGTTGGAGTATAAACCCCAATTATTAATATTATTTTTAATGGATATAGAGTTCATAGATGCATTTCATCTTTTATCGTGACATACGCGAGTAAAACCGCGGGGCGTAAAACATCCATAAAAAACAACAATAACTGCAGGACAAGTTGCAACTGTCACCATATCACCGACCGCATATGTGAGGTCAAGTTAATTGACACGAATACCGAGCCTGAGGCCCTAACACGAGCACCCTTCTTTTTATCCCAGGAAAAATGCGTTACGTATCATCGACCATCACTAGGGTGGAGCGCGGATGTATGGAAAAATTTTTTTTTTTAGATTCTGAGTTCTAATAGTGCGGGATTGGTGCCTTATATTATTGTCAAAATACATGTTAATTTTCATTTAATTTGAAGGACATCTTCTGCCTCCGCAGTGACATCAAAAATATAAAAAAATTGTAAAATAGTTAACGAGCTTTTGAGGTGAAAAATTATGCTTAACCTAATGCTTAGTATGTATTAAATAATAAAAAACTAAAGTTTTGACATTTATTAAAGTACTACAATATAAAAACACGTGCAAATATTAATAATAAAAATAAAATATATATTATTAGTTAGCACTAAAATCTCTTTTAGTTTCAAATTTAGGCATTACATTGCGTGATTCCATCTTGGCTTTTATTGCACCCAATCTTGCTTTTTTGTGCACTGTGAAATGGAAGTTTTCTTTGTAATAGTCACAGCTCTTTCAAACCGCTTGAGTATGACAGGGAAGCCTTAAAAATATCAATTTCCTAATTTCCTATTACTAATTAAATCTTTAGCCATTTCTGGGAGCACTTGTCCTTTCATGGATGTAATTTTTTTAACAGGCAGCATTTCTCAGCTTTCTGTAGCTTTGCCTAATGCACCAGAATAAGATTTAGGTCCCGAAGTACATCTGTCGAGATTAAAAAACAGGTATCTCAAAGGAAATTAGTTCATGTGCAGTAAATAAATTATCCACTGAAGTGGTTTTTGTAATCTTTTCTCAATCAGCCTTATGATCCCACCATACTTTCCAGTATTTGACATTGGTACTATCACAATCCTTACCATCCATTTACCATCTTTTTTAACATTCTTCAAAGTAACATCTTTCCTGCCATCGAAGTATAAAGATAAAAGCTCTGTGACAGTTGCATTTTTCATTATTTTTTCTCTATTTTTGTTTTTCTTTCTACGTAGCTTATGTCTATCGATAACCTCCAAATCAGATCCAATGTCGAACAATACAGATGATGCTATTGCTGCTGCTGCTCTATATGATACCCCATACCTATCACAGGTCATCGATAACGTAAGGAAATCGACGGACATCATTTTCTTTCTTTTTTTTCAGGACCGCTTTCGATCGTAGTATTTTCTGGTTTTTCTGATGCTGATGATGTCGTTGAAGATGTACTAACATCTAATTCCTCTAACGTTGAAGTGCGTAAGGATGTGTTTGGGCAATTTTCTCGTTCATGCTTCGTTTTAAAAGTTTTTTGCAACTTCCTTATAGCAGTTACGTCAATGAAGCTGATTACAAAAATGCGCATTTGCATGCTGAAATATCAAAAAGTATTTCACTGCTTTGTCGAAAAATTTGTAAATTTTCCGGGGAGAGCCTCTCAATAGATTTTTGTAGGTTTTATATTTTAAATGCTTTCAACATCTGTACCTATGATTCTTGTTCTAGTCACTATCGGAATAGATGCAGTTTGTCATATATTTTCAATCCGGGATATCACTGTATCTGCTATCTCTGCGAATGTTGGTTCATTTGCAGTTTCTAATTGTAATTTCAGTTGATGTCTCGTCCATTCATAGAACTTCATTACATCTTCGTAAGTAGGTAGAACATTTCCTTTTATCTCAAAAATATCACCAAAAAGAGAACATTTAAATGCAATCCGAGTTCTTTGTATAATTGCAGCGATACGAAATCGAGGGTTTGACTTAATACGAGCTTAGAACATTAGAGCATTGAAGCAACGCGAGCAATGTGACCCTTTTGTTTGAGTGGTGATTTTAGCGACAAATGTATGTACTTAAATGTCCATTCACACCCTTTATTTGAATGTAAAAACAACGTCAAGTTTTTTTAATCGAAAACTAACAATATTAGTTATCGTTTCTACATTAAGCAATGGACCATTTATTAAAAAAGCTTACGTTAACATAGCGTCCTAATAGGATCTAAAATTAACTATTTTCATAATTTCAATGACGTTGCGGAGGCAGTTACTCTAAACCAAATTGAATCATATTTTGCATAACTTAATTTAAGCCTAAAATGCATCGAATTTTAACTATTACATTACCGTTTCATAAAAAATATTTTTTCGCTCCACCCTAACCATCACCCTACGCCGCGCCGGGCGGCGCGGGGCGGTATGTGGGACTCTCCCGCCGAAGATGGGCGCGGCGGGAATACCCACTAAAAAACCTGGGGGTGTTCCTGCGGAACGCCATAATGCCGGGGCAGCGGGTACGCCGAAGCACTCACCTACGGCCAACACGAGCACTGAGCACCCTGTTTTTTAGCTGAACCGCACATATATCCGAGCCGAACGAATTGAATTATTTACCTGCCAATATGAAATCTCATGAAATTTCGCACACTTCTCCGCGTGGAATCGTCCGAATTCAATAATTTCCTTTACAAAATATAAAATTCGATTCGTCCAACGCGTTTGACTCAGATAGACGTGCGTTTACCTTCAATCTGACTAACAGATAATCATGCTCAGTGTAAATTTACATACCAAATACATCCCCCTACTCCAGATACTATTGGTTTATTATATTTTTAATTAGGTAGGTAATCACCTTAACCTAATTTTTAATTACCTAATGCTGCGCTGTGTGCGCTGAATTTCAAGCAGTCCAGCTACTACTGAGTAGATATTTTTACAAACATCTCAATGAAAGTGAGTCAATTCCTTTTGCTAGAAGAACTGCAGGATTCTCAGTCTGATAGTCTCATGAACTCAGAAATGATATTTGCTGCTATGGAATATGGAACTAATATGAGTGCAGTGTGAGAGCTGTTTAACGCATATCAACAGATCATAAATTATAATACATCTGTAACAGGCAGTTGGCTCGTTTTACGATATTTGAAAGACACACAATTCTTTAAGCAGAGCTGCATATTTAAGTGTTTTAGTGTCAAAGACGTCTCAACAGACTGCCGCAATGCAGTGTCTGTTTTCAGTCTAGACTTGGCAAAAGTTTGGGCCAATAACATTAGGGGTAGGTTACTCTACAAGTAAAATTAAAAATCTTATTAAACCTACTTTAAATTAATTCGCTTTTAGTAACAGATTCAAGAGATGAGCGCGCGTTTTAATTTCATAGATAGGTAAGTATTTACCTAAAAAAAAACTTTTCGACAGATTTTAATAAAATAAAATCGACACCTACCTAAATTTAGATTTACCTACCTATTTCTATATTTATCTCTTTGTAATTTTAGCGAATGATTAACGTTTAGGACATTAGAATGTACAAGGACTTAGATTGTACATAGTTAAGTGACAGAGCTATTAGCCGCTTATTTCTAAACTATACCGGCTTATAAGTAGGTATAGTCATTAATGTAATAAATAATACCTAGGTATATGTTTGTAAATAAACGATATAAACTCACTTGTATTTATTTCGCCTTCGTGCCGACCGTTCCGATCCTGTACGAGGATCTTAACAAGTGAGTTTATGCCGTTTATTTACAAAGATGAATCTAAATGGGTACTCACGAATCGTTTAGTGTAAAAATACCTAGGTATAATAGGTAAATAACTATGTAGTAATTTTAAATACAGGGAATTCTGCATTTATCCCTGATAATATTATGCTGAATTTATATGCCTGGTTCAGTTTTTGTTTTTCGACTGAGTGAATCATCATTGAACAAGCAAAATTGTGGTAAGATTGTGGTAATACATAAATAAATTCATGTCATACTCCAATGCGACGAATTGCGCCTCTTTTCTATGTGTTGGGGTTTTTTTTTATTGTTTACGCTGTGAAAAAATGTATTACGCATCCTCCCATCGGGGGTATGGGGTATGGGAGGGTTATGTGGGACTCCCCGTGCAGAGCGACTGCACGGTATACCCACTAAAACAACCCGGCGGCACTCCCGCATCGTCTTTGTGACGGAGGACTGGGAATCGGCAGAGCCTTGCATCCAGTCCCCCATCGACGACCGCCCGCCTTTACAAAGGACCCATGTGTCGGGGTTGGCAAATCAAATTTCATTTCAAAAATCTCACAGATCGCGACCGTTTCCCGAATCTGTGGATGTAGACCTCAATAGAGCTCCGCGCAATAAATGTAGGTCACCTATGCTGAACGTTCAGGTAATCTAGTGCTCTATAAATAATTCCTTCATCGCACTCCTTCCATACTCTACATTTTCAGTCACGATAACTGTCTAAGTGCCAAGTTCCAATCCACTATCCCACATAAAATCTGGAATGTAGGAAGTATTCTGGGTCAAACGTTAAATTATAACAATAATAAATAACTATTTTCTGTCCAATAAAGATTAAAATTTTAAAAAGGTAGCGTGTGCTTCCTTCTATTCTATTCTAGGCACCTAACTTCATCTTGAATATCTCTATCATCTATTAAAAAAAACCGTTGCGTAGTTTTAAACATTTAAGGATACATAATAGGTAGGTACATAGGGACAGACAGACACACGAAAAGCGACTTTGTTTTTTATACTATGTAGATACCTTTATATTTGTTTGTGTATCATTCGGTTGTAGGAATGTCTAATAAAAAGCTGTTATTCTGTCGCAAATAGACACTTGAAAACTTCAAACGTTATTCAGTCGTACAAACACATCCAGTTCTTCCCAGACGTCTGGAATCCCGCATCGTTATCGAGGTGACAGTAAAATGGTACATAATAAGCGGTTTTATAATTATAAGGTTGTCTAATTGGTCACTCTCTTCCCAGAACTGCCAAGTGGTCAACCAGAGATCACTTTGAGATGAGATTGGACATCGGCTTTCAAGGATGTGTGCAAGAAGACTAGCCTGAAGGTAGCACAACACAGCGGGAGTCGGTGGCTTTTATTGCCGAAGGCCAAAACTTACCTTATTTTTTATGCCATGACGTGTCGCACTCTACTCGACATCGAAGTCGAGAAAAAATATGTGTTCTGGGACATTTTCTTAAATTTAGAATAATTTAATAGGTCTCTTTTCTTCGAAAAAGCTTGAATAGAGGAATCAAGAGTTTGGACAGGAAAATACAGGGGGTTAGGTTTGCTTTACACGCAAACTTGATGCACGCTGCACGATCGACATTACGCACAAAGTCTGTGTATCTAGTAGGTATCTATAATACCTAATATACCTACTACGTTGAACTTCTGGCGTGACTGGTGTCGTGTCGTGTGCTTATGACCGTTCTGTATCCTTATATGTTATGTGGTCCAGACGGCTCGTTTATTTTGGCGATGGGCCGGCGGAATTTGGGACCAGTTTTTTGAAACTGTATTTTAGATTGAGTTTTATTTTGAGAAATATGTTCTTTACAGTTTTACCTAGTTATGAGGAAATTGCAAAGACGTCAAATTTAATAACGTATCCTACGTGTTCATGAGTTTTTTTTATGACATAGGTGCAAAGAGTCTACTCTTCTAGAGTTTTAGAGTAGAGACAGTCAGGCGTCTAGCATGGCTATGGGCTAATTCATAACTACTAAGTTTGATGTCCGATGTACATTATTTGTTTGAACCTCCTCATTAATATGAATAAAATATCAAACGCAGTAATGTAGAACATTAAAGTGGACATCAAAATTAGTGGCTTTGAATTAGCCAATAGCCCCGTGAGAGCTGGAGCGCCAATATCCAGAAAGTCGCTGGGAGTGAGTAGAGGAGTAAGACGGATGACCGAGTTGAGTGGCGTGACAAGAGGGAGGCCTTTGTCTAGCAGTGGACGAACGTGAAGGACGACGACGTGACGATGGAGTTGGGCAGGTCACTTTACCAGGCGAGGTGATGAATGGAGTAAGACGTTGACTGAATGGTGACCAAAGACAGGCAAACGCAGTGTCGCGTCGGTCGTCCAGCAGCTAGATGGATGGACGATATTGTCCACCGTCCATCGTCGTCGTCGTCGTCATCGATGTCATCGTCGAATTATATATAATATGGCGGACCAAAATGGCACTGGACAAGGTCGAGTAGCATTCGGTTTATTATGAAGGAGGCCCATGCCCAGCAGTGGGATGTAGAGGGCCGTGGATGATGATGATGAGGGACGATCGTGGGCTTATGATGATGGAGATAAGGTGGTAAGTAATAAAATATTAAAACCCTACTTAGGGCGTTACTAGTTCCAACCTATCAACGGAAAATCACACGAAAATCAATTTATAAGTAGGAACGGTGAACAAAATGTCAAGAGGATAGAGCCAATTAGCGGCGCTATGAAATAATTCACGGATGCAGCTGGAAATTGACCTAAATATCTGTCCTAGACGACCTTGCATTATATTAATTATCTAATAGGTAGATAGGTAGGTACCCACACTAGCCATATTATTTCGTATCAATTGCCGTTGAGACCATGGGCAGCTGGTGCGCTTGTTGGTGCAAAAAACTTATTGACGAGCTAGGGCACTCTCCATCGCCATACAACGTGGAAACGCAGCAAGTGTTATGGGCACCTTTCCATCAGGAACGGCTCGGAGCGGTCTTTTTGACAATTTATGATTTTAAACCCACACTATCTATATGATCAGATGATTGGGCCTAGATGAGGTGTCACAGGAAAGAGATATTTGGATAGGTAAGGGAAAGTTTTCTCATTAGAAGAATCTCCGCTTTAATAAATTATTTCTTCAAAGAATAAGAAACATTAAAGGGTGAACACAATAGATCCCAATGGGTCGATGTGTTGCTGACTTACTTAGCCCCAGTTATGAGATTAGAAGGGAAAGTCTTTGCCCAGCAATGGAACAGTATAAACTAAAAGACTAATTAATATGTACCTAAATGTAACAAGTGAAATTTTAAAAAAACTTTTTAAAAACAAGCTTTTATTATTATTACCATCTTGCATCATAAAGTACTTGTCAAGACGAATCAAATGAGCCCAAGCTCGGTGGGGTTGCGTTGTTTTATGACGGAGTTCCTATGGCCACCTTCCAGCTCCATCATCAGATCAGCTCGATGTCATAAAAATATTGCATTGTCATCCGATTTAAACACGCATGCAAATTTTCAGCTCAATTGGAAACCGAGAAGTGGGTCAAATTAAACTTGCAAGATTTGATTACAGACAGACAACAGACAGGTGAAAGTAATTAAAAGTTTGTAAAAATAAGTAACTACACTGTATCCTTTTATAATCGAATTGAAAAGGATCTCTCCTTTTTTAGCAGTCTGTTAAAAATCTACTTTGACTTTTCAGGCCCAGACAGACAGCCAGGCAGACAATCTTTATTTTGCTCATATTCCTATTCCTAATAGGTACGTTGCACAGTAATAAAACGGCTAGACTCATTAGTTAAACACAAAACACGTACCCGAGGGCGTGCCTGTTTATAATAGCAACTAGATGAAAACCCGGCTTCGCTCGGGTGAAATTTGACTCATAACATACATCCAGGTGCAAAATGTAGGTAGATATTTCTGTAGTCATCGGTTCTCAAAGAATATTAAAGGTATAATTCGCAAGGCTTCGTTCGTTGTGTTTAATAAATATAGTAAATAAAAACTGCAAAAATGTTTACACAAATAATTTTTATTTCTAATCAACAATCAAAATAATAGTAGAGTCCCCGAGCCAAATAAAATAAACTTCCGTGGGACATCTCTCCGTCATACGAATTATTGGTATGTGCTTATTCGGCATATTTTTCTGAACATGAAAAGTGTGGTAGTCACTTCCTAAGTGTATGGGACAAAGATGGCCGCCAGGTCTATTCTATTGTACGGGTTGTATTAATATCTACTGAACCGATTTACTTATTTAGTTTAGTTCAACAGCGTTCTAAAAAAACTTTATTCATTACGATAAAGCTATAAACAACGGAACTGCAGCCGTTTGAATGAGCCTCGGTAGCGCTGAACTCATAGCGGTAGCTAAGCCATTAGGCTACCGAGCCTCATTCAAACGGCTGCAGTTCCGTTGTTTATAGCTTTATTGTAATGAATAAAGTTTTTTTAGAACGCTGTTGAATTAAGCTAAATATTATAATTGTCAGCTCTGAGCTGTTTTTGATTCATTCGAAGAAACAATAATCGTTGAGATTCAATCCTAACATAGGCCAAGACACAATATTCATGAAAAAGTTTTTCGGCGTAAAATAATGGGCTAAAATTTTTACGAACAGCAAGTCTATACTGATAAAATTGTAACATTGTAAGACGGCTTCGAGCAGTTCGTCTCTCTTTACTGTGTTGAAGATTTTCATGCCATCTGAGTTCTCCATTAGGAAAAAGTAAAGGAAAGGCTAAAGGGTCAATATTGGGACTGGTTGATTTGAGTGTAGTTAAGTGTTGAGAATATTCTTGTACAGAGAAGTCTATATTTAATGGAGGTTCGCCGTTTTCTCCTACAAAAATGACCGCTACCTCATTATTTGATGGTGTGTTATACCGACGCAAATCAAGAGATTTATGTTTATAAAACTGCATTGATACCGAATATTTGGGTCGATTTTCTGAGGCTGCTTTTAATTCCTCTTCAGCTAAAATTGCACCCACCCTTTTGTATATTTTGACAAAAGGATTAGATTCATTTAGCATTGTTTGTAAGGACCTCATTATATTGCTTCTACAATTGTTATTTCTAGAATCAGATTAACGTTCATTTAATGCTGCTTCATTTTCAATTATGCACAATTGGTTGTATTGTGGTTTATGACCTTGCAACGGAATCAAAGATCCAGTTTTTATGTAAATTTGCCTTTGTACCCTATTAGTGAAAAATCCTGGAGGGAGTGTGTTCAAGTTTGAATTTATAGATGCCATTGCAAATGCTGAATTATATTGTCGTATATTAGCCTTAAAATGATTAGCATCAGACGTATTGCTTTTGTATAAATCTAATAATATATCAGGAATTGGCTTTAATGCTCTATATGGGTCTATGTATACCTTCCCATTATGACAACAATTTTTAAAATGATTTTTAATTTTTTCACCAAAAAAATGAAGTGCTTGACATTGAACACATTCATAATTCATAGACCCAACTGAATGTACTGATACTTGAATGGTGTTATTTGAAAGTGCTAAATATACACAGTTAGTCCTGGGGGGCTGATGTTCTGTACTAAACCTGCTTGAATATTTACGTTTCTTCGGGGGTCTGCCCGCCATTTGGTATGTTTTCTTTCTCCTCTTCTTCTAAATAAATAAAATCACTGCTGACTGACAGCATTGATTCTTGTGTTTTCTCGTTGTCCGAAGAAACATCATCAGTCACCAGTGACTCTTCGATTACCGTCAACTCTTCGTTATCGACCTTAAAGGGGAAAATATATTCAAATAATAATAATTATTGTGAATGTATGTAGGTATATTAGTAGAGTCCCCGAACGAAATAAAATAAACTTCCGTGGGACATATCTCCGTCATACGAATTATTGGTATGTGCTTATTCGGCATATTTTTCTGAACACGAAAAGTGCGGTAGTCCCTTCCTAAGTGTATGGGACAAAGATGGCCGCCGGGTCAATTCTATTGTGCGGGTTATATAAATATCTACTGAACCGATTTACTCAGTAGTGAGAGAACTCATAGCGGTAGCTAAGCCATTAGGCTACCGAGGCTCATTCAAACGGCTGCAGTTTCGTTGTTTATAGCTTTATTGTAATGAATCAAGTTTTTTTAGAATGCTGTTGAACTAAACTAAATATTTTATAATAAGCTATATTTGCATTATCCTAACGGTTACCAAGCTATATACATAAAAAGAAAATTATTTTTTTAGTAATTATGTTTTTTGGAAATATTTCCTTTGGTACTACTGACTTCACATTGATAGTTTTTAGGAATAAAATGATGCTCATTTAATAACCTATTATTTGACATCCTTTTAAAGTAAATCGGTTCAGTAGATATTAAAATAATCCGCACAATAGAATAGGCCCGGCGGCCATTTTTGTCCCATACACTAAGGAGGTGACTACCGCACTTTTCATGTTCAGAAAAATATGCCGAATAAGCACATACTAATAATTTGTATGATGGAGACATAACCCACGAAAATCGTTATTTGAAGACTTTTTTGTAAATGGGTCTTACACTATATTCTCACACCTCCATCTGGTAATAAGTATTATTTTTCATTACACTGTACGCAGTGACCTACACCATTAACTTACCTGAAAGTCATCAAATAAATCTTGGGATTTGTCAGGTTGTGTAAATGTAACAGGAGCAGTTTGATTTTTTGGAAAATGGTTTGATAGTTCCCGAGCCTTGGTTATTCTTAACTGCCTCATTGTTTCTAGGCCACAACACTCGCAAAAATTGAAATTGTCTGCAAAAATATATACAATTAATAATGTCAGTAACGTAAAGTCAGCAGTAAAGCCAAGTTCAAGTTGAACTTGCACATAGGGGTCCATTCCATTATCAAGAAAAACGGTAAAAATTCGTGTCTGTTTCTGTTCATAATACCTCAACACAGGCTAGGTATGCATGTGGTCATTGATATTATTTATCATTTGTCGGGTTATAGAGAAAAAATATTGCGCCGCTTACCGAGTAGGTATATTGTTGTCGCATTCCACACATCGACTGCACATTTGCATTTCCTTGCAGTTTCTTGCAAATATTTTGCCTTTACAAAAATTGCATGTCACTGGAAGTAAATAAGTAGGTACTTATTTTATTTAAATGCAGAATGTCTTACAATCTTATTTCATCTTAATTCACTTAAAAACACAACCTGCCTACATACCTACTAAAATACTACTCACCATCTTTGCGGAGAGCCCTTCGCTGCATCCATTTTGCCAGTGTCGAGTAAAATATGGGTTATGGTTAGTATTTTTTTTTCTATGGTTGTTAATCTCAGGTTCATGGTTCATTGTATATATTATAAAATATGATAAAAATAGTGTCAAAAACAATATTTTCGCGAAACGTCAACGATTGACGCCACCGCAAAAATCAATATTTTTTTATGTTTTGTTATTCATAATATAAGGTTTTGATCGAGTCTACCGTACTCCTTGACGAAATAATATCATTAAAAAAAAAGTGCCAAAACAATATTTTCGCGAAACGTCAACGATTGACACCAAATGAAAATGGCGATAGCGGTTTGTTTGTCAGTGCCGTCGGAATTTAACGAAATTCTCCATAATCCGAATTTTGCGGATATATGTTGTCGACTCAAAATCAATATTTTTTTATGTTTTGTTATTCATATAAGGTTTTGATCGAGTCTACCGTACCCCTTGACGAAATTATTAATATAGATGCCCTTCTTGCGTGCATTACGAACTTTAACTAAACATACCTACCTACAAACAGAACAATTTAAGGAAATGTTATGTCTAATCGATTTCTGTGTATGTTACTTCATACATTGCCTGCACGAGTCAGGCATTCTTTAGGTACCTACATTGCCTGGGCATAGAAAAAAACCTGCATTTTACAGATTGATGGTGACATAGGTGTACAATTTTGTACACCCACCACTTTTACTAATACGACGTACCTACTACAAGAATGAGAATTCTGAAGAGACTTGACATAAGGACTCGTGAGTAAGAAAGAAGCGTTGGTGCAGTGCACCTAGAATTTAACATCATTGCTACGCAACGGATTTTGATGCGGTTTCTCAATAGATAGCGTGATTCAAGAGGAAGGTTTATAGGTATGTATCATTGTTGATTGTTTATTTTTGTTCTGATCATTTTCTGTTAGGTGCCACGACCACTAGCCAACTTCAAGACGAGGAAATCTTAAAGTTAACAACCAAAAGCGAGTGTTGTTACGACCGCGAGGACAGTAAGCAATCCAAACATCGTATGCTATAAATACCACCACGCTTCGATGCCACATGTGGCATTAAATGCAAATAGCTGAGCCAATTACGAACGACTGTTTGTCCAGTCAAAAATAAAAATTCGCTTTTCCTTTCATTGCTAGATAGTCTGGTAGAGATAGCGATTAGCGGTAAGACCGCAAATTGTATGAAATTTGTAGTTTCAAATTCAATAGGCTACAATAGAGAACTTTTGCAGGTCACTTTTATTACAAGCTTTTATTTACTTTCACCTGTCCGTTGTCTGTCTGCCTGTTATGAAATCTTGCAAGTTTAATTTTATCCACTTCCCAGTTTTCGATTAAGCTGAAATTTTACATGCATATGTAATCAGATGACAATGCAATATTATTTACATCGTGCTGATTTGACGATGGATCTGGAATCGGAAGGTGGCCATAGGAACTCCGTAATTTTAGGACGCAACCCCATCGAGCTTGGGCACATTGGGCTCATTTGATTTGTCTTGACGAGTACTTTGATGTACGAGTAGATGGTAATATTAATAAAAGCTTGTTTTAATATAGGTAGGTATACTTTTTTAGTTTCACTTGTTCCTACATTACTAGTATGACAGTATTTTTCAAGCTTGAAGCCTAAAAATCACCAGGTATAGCCGTCTCCAAAAACCGGTGCCAGCTTAAATATTTCGGCAAAGTTGTTCGAAACGAACACTACATGGAGAGACCATGGGATCAGGGAATATCCAGTGAAAAGGTAGAGGGCAAGCGGTAGCGCGGTCGATCACCTACGCGTTGGACAGACCTCATCAAAGCTGCGACACAAACCTCCGTAGTGCAGAGTTCCCGAGACGCTGGAGACCGTGACAAGTAGAGGCGCATGGCGAGGGCTGTTTTAGCCAATAATGAAAACGCAGCATCATCAACCACGACCACTATATCAAGAGTGAACGACTAAGGAGGAGGATAGCCGACTCACAAGAAGCATCAAAATTGGCAGTAGTAAACAAATGTGACGAGATCCGAGAACCGGTTCGCGCGATGAGCTAAGCGCCGCGTTGTAGGTTGGTTGACGCAACGAAACATGCCCTACCGGCGATCAACCATTTTATAATTGGATTCGTCAGCTGTATAAAATGTTCGTGATGTTTATAGGAAGGATCTGCTTTTAGAAATAATATTTGATTTGAGTACAATCGTTTAGACAGGTAGGTAACATAAAAATATGAGAATGAGTGAGTGACAAGCCGAACAAATAAATGTTTGTATTTTTATTATTTGTATTATAAATTAGTAAGCTAGAAACTTTATAGGGTCTAAGTGGGTAAATATAAACAGGGGTAAATGGTAACACAGGTCATAATTTCTCCATTTTTACTTATATAGGAATCTGAGTGCATCAGAATGTGTTTAGCTCACTACTAAACTATTGTAGGAGAAACGTAGAGGGGTAAATGAAACACCCTGTATACGGTATACACCCTTGAACTAGGACTGTATCTCTTTCTCACTGGCAGTTAGCACTGATGAACTGTCAGGAGTGTTCTTCTTCCTTCCCACCACTGCTCGTCAGCCGCGAGCACGGGGGTGACGACATGGATTCGTTGAACTTGGTTGAACTGTTACTTATCCGTCTCGCTAGGACCAATGTCTAGATCACTCCTAGACTTTGGAGCGTAAATAAAACGCCCTTGAAACTAGGACTGTACTCTGTACAGTGAAATTCTTTTTAAGTTTTATGCATGTAGAATGTAGGTACGTATCTACCTACGTTATAATTCATTGCGTTGCGGTGATAGATTGTTTATAACTCGAGATGAGAGACTAGAGTACGGTTGACGATGGATTCTTCCGTTACCATTTTTTGACACATCATCAGCATTTTTTGCACCCACACAGGGAACGTTTGAATAGATTTGTTTTATTTATATATATAATATTATGTATATGTACCTACCTATTTACTTGCTACAGTGGTTTAGAGCGAAACTTGGGTTTCCTGTTGATTGGCGTACGGCCGATCTGTGGTCAACACAAGTGTTCTTTACTGCTGTAGGTAGGCCTTCTTCCTTTGTCCCAATTGGGAAACCATGGAATGGAAGGGAGGAGTTTACGTTCTTTGACCTACTTAAAAAAATCTATGGAATGGATCGGCACTATTTTTAAAAATATATAGGTAATACACAAACCAATAAATCTCATGACAAATTAAAAAAATTTGGCCCTGACGGGGATTATGTGGGAGACAGAGGCATGTAGGTATACTTGTTCCCTTGTTGTTACGTACTTATTCCGTCCAAATTAGGATGTACATATGGTCTAAGGATCCACGTCCTTATTTCTATCTGATAAACGGGATATAGGTATGGTCATATGGTCACGATTCACGATATCCATACATTTATCGACATGGCAGTTAATTTGCCCAGTTTACCGATGAGATAAGAGTTTAACCGCTAATCAGTATCTGCTAACACGTCTCGCCTTGATATCTACCTATACCTACCCATAGGTACCTGTATTTATATGTGCCGATACGCTCTGCTGGTGCCAATCAGTATTGATTAAATATAGATAAACTGATGTATGACTGGGATTGTGTATAACATGTTTCTCGATATATTTTAGAGAGTGATTCATGTCAAAACAAAATTTAGAACGACACACCTTTAAAAACCCTACTGTTCAACTTACTTGTTAGATATTTTGCATCTTTTAATACAGCAGTCAGGTTAGCCATAGAGTTAATCTGACAGCATGCTGAGTCTGCTCCCATTGACTGAGTCTTATACAGTAAAATTTGTACCTAATATTTATACTGATTATTATGTATCTTCTGTTGTCAATAAATTTTATTCATTTCATTTCATTACCTATGTGTGAAAACTAGATAAAAATTAAAGATAGGACAGGATCGGTCATTCCCGACGTATTGTCGACAAGTAGGCGGGGTAAAACGCCTTCCTCGCTTCACTGGACAAGTAACTATCAGGGGGAATGGGTCAGTTTAATAAAGAAAACCAATAATTGAAGACCTAGTGGCAGAGCCAAATATCATCGGCGAGGCAAAATCACACAGACAGGCCATGTAGATGGGGTGTGAAGCGAGCGTACCAGGGACGACCGAGTGGGCGACGTCCGGTGGGCCGCCCACGGTATCGCTGGAAGGATGAGGTCCAGAAGGACCTGAGCAGTCTCCACGTGGAAGAATGGCGGGAGGTGGCGCAGGACAGACCGAGTTGGAGATACTTGTTATCCCACTTTGGGTTTTCGCGCCAAACCAGCAAGGTAATAAAGAAAATCACAAATACACCGGAATTGTAGTTAAAATCAGTGTAACAAATCAGTTGGCTCCACGAGTCTCGGCCAGCTGTTAATAGAAAGTCTAAATTAGCGTCGCTAGTTAACTACGAACGTTATAGGCGGACTACAAAGCGAGATCGTGAACTGTTCGATGTGTAGATCAAACGTTGGCTATTGAAATGTTACTATCACACGATATTTGCTGGTTAAGACCGTTGTAATAATAAAATAATAACAATTGGAACTTATACTCCAACAGAACAAGTAACTTACACTGTCTAGAAGATCTGTCAGAATCAAATCACAATTTATAGGTTGTGTGCCCAACCAATATTATGTTTGCAGTTTCAGGTCACCAAGTAACCTAACGACAGCCTTCTACATATCTTATAGGAAACAGCCGGAACCCACAGTATTACGTGCCTTTCAAAACACGGTAGCGTCCTGGCGAAAAGTTTTTGCCACACTGAGGTTTTGTACCCAGGGCCCAGGGCCTTCGGACTCCGGATCACAATCGGAACGTACAACTACTGGGCCTTAAATAGAATACTGTTGTATTCAATTTAAGGCCTAGTAGTCGTGAATAACTGGCATAGGCTTGGTACTTCCCCATGCGGTCGATGCAATGGAGCCACCACAACAAACAAACATCAAATTAAACATATTACATAATTTTTTTAGGTAATTGTAAATTAAATTGAATACTGTTGTAATTTAATGATGAAATATGTTCAATTTATTTATTGTGGTGGTACTCCATTGCATCGACCGCCTGGGGTAGTAACACATCTTTGCCAGTTATTCATCCGCCAAGCAATGTGCAGGCATTACTGTGTTCCGGGTTAAAGGGCAATATTACCAGCGAAAATGCTGGGCGTGACGCGATTCAATAACTCATATGTCTTTGTTTTTGATAGGCACATGTGGAGCCATACAAAATTTTGTATCTCAAAACCCTGAGAACTGTGTGTCATATGGGAACTGTGTATCATAAGCGACCTTATTAAAAGCGATCTCGAAGTCTGTTTAACATTTTACTAGTACACTAGGTACAATAAATTATTCATGCATTCTCCCATCGTATCAAAAGTGGGACGAAAACGTCTATTAAAAGGCAGATTTACACCAATTAATATCTCCCCTTCAACATATTATCACGAGGGGAGGTGGAACCAAATCGACAAGTGGTTTAATGGACGCACTCGGCCGCAACAAAGGTTCAATATCGGTAGCTGGTAACCCTCGCCTCGGTGATCGTATGCCACGGTTAGGGTTACCACTTGCCGGATAATTGTGAGGGGCGGAACAATTTATTAACCATTTAAAGAACCGCGAAAGGGGTTGTTTTTCTTTGTAGAGATGAAGTTTATCTACCCTATTAATATTATAAATTCAAAAGTATGGATGTCTATGTGTGTTGTCCCTTCACAGTTTAAACGTCTGAACCGATCGAGCTGGAAAATTGTTTCATTACACTTTGAATAACGACGGAAACACAATTTGAAATAATTAACGGCATTATAAACGTGAGTACGATTCTCATTAATATTTCTAATCAAAACACTGCAATAAAGCCGATTGTCCCAAATCACTATCAGCTGTTTTTGACATAAGAAAAATTTGACAGCTAGAATAAGTCACGATTACCATAAGAAAAATTAACCATAGACATTGGTTACGACAGATAAAATATTTTTAGTCGACTTATCGATCACTATCGACTTGGAAAAATAGCGCCATCTAGTGGTGAGTAGAAATGTCACTGACAAAAAAAGACTATTAGTTCAGCTACTCAACGTAAGAGGCCGCAACTAGTAACATGTCAAATATGTAAGCATGAAGTTAGTTCAAAATCCACAGTACTTTGCGCGGTTTGTTCAAATTACTATGAATTTAACTGCATAGAATATTCCGAAAAATTACATCGACTTAAAGATGATGATTTGAAGAAAAAATGGAAATGTAAACTATGTGCTGATAAGGAAGCTAAGAATAAATCCAGCTTACAAAATTCATTACAAAATATCACAAGAAAAAAAATGTTACTTAATGCTGGTTCTACAAAAAATACACCGACAACTTCTACAGAATCTACACCATGGGCTACACCGACCAGTATTATTAACACTGATAAATCCGACTCAAATATGAATGCCTTAAATATACCACTGAGTTATGATAGCCCCGAAGTACAAGCATCTAGCGATTTGAGCATGGTAAATACCCAAGACTCCCATTTTATAATGTCTGCGGATATATCGGATGACACATCCATCTTCCCCGAACAGCGATTGTCCAGGAGTATTGACTTCACAGTTACGGAGTCGGTCAATACGTATGAACTGAATGAGAAAATTGATATCCTTAGTGTTGAACTCGCGAGCGTGCAAAATGAACTTGATAATACAATTTTAGAAAATAATGATCTTAAGCGACAAGTAAGTAAATTGGAAAATGATAATTTCTTACTAAAGTCGTTATGTAGAGTACCCCTTCAAACGAACCAAGACAAAATCTGCAATAAGAGTAACAAAATGACCTTACAAAGTTTCGCTTCATCCTTTCTCACACCACCCAGACGTAAACAGGAGAAACGATTAGAGGAGACGGTGTCTAGTCTACAACAGAACATTGCAAGGTATGAATACCAACTGAAAATAGCTAAAGAAGAAATAAGCGCACTCCATAACCTCATCGATTCCCTAGAGCTCAAACTGCAAGCAACGCCTCCCATCAAAACCAATGTATCACAACATTCTGACGTCACAAAGATGGAAGAAGTACAAGGTACCTCGAAGTCATATGGGAGCATATTTATATACGGAACACAGCAAGGTGTAGGATTAGCTTCCTCTTTAATTAAATCGAGGCTTAATACATTATATGAATGTTATGACGTAACTGCGTTAACTAAACCGTACGCTTTAACAACTGATATCCTTAAAAATTGCAAAAATTTAAATATGAAATGTAATGATAAACTCATAGTTAGTGTTGGTGAGAATGATTATGACATAAATATAATGATATCTCAACTACGTAAGCTCCTTACTCGTTTTAACAGCAATAAAGTAATTGTGTTAAGTCCCTTGCGGAATCTCTATATAAATATGAATGAATTAAATGACGCAATATCTAATGTCTGCAATGAATTTAATAATTGTACGTATTTGAAATTAAAGAATAGTAATATATGGAATATTTGTAAAATGATTAATTATGAAATTGATTGTACTGACTATGATAACAAATACTTAAAAGTTGAAGGGTTGAAGAAACTGGTCTTGCGTAGGGGTTCAAGCATTAGGGATTCAAAGATTCTGTCACCTAAACACGCCAGAGGTACTATCCCTTACTATTTTAATAGACCTCAACGTGGCGTTGATGTTGGAAACAAGCAGGATGCAGTTAAGCCTAACATACAAAAAAAAACCACTTTGTTGGATTATTTTCCATTAGAAAGTAAAAAGCTTTTTCGTTCATCAACAGAATGACACATTACCCGAATTAGAAAATAGCACTCTAAATTTTAAGGTTATGCACCAAAATATCGCTGGCGCTATGTCAAAACAGGATATGCTGGAATTAACGCTACAAGAATTACATGAAACGGACAACACCCCTGACGCGTTCTGTCTCTCTGAAACATTTTTGCATAATGATAATAAAAAATATTTTAAGCTTAGTGGTTATGAACTGGCAACATCTTTCTGTAGAGACAAATGTAGAGGAGGGACCTGCATTAGGGTGGAGCGAAATTTTTTTTTTTATGAAACGGTAATGTAATAGTTAAAATTCGATGCATTTTAGGCTCAAATTAAGTTATGCAAAATATGATTCAATTTGGTTTAGAGTAACTGCCTCCGCAACGTCATTGAAATTATGAAAATAGTTAATTTTAGATCCTATTAGGACGCTATGTTAACGTAAGCTTTTTTAATAAATGGTCCATTGTTTAACGTAGAAACGATAACTGACATTGTTAATTTTCGATAAAAAATCTTAACGTTGTTTTTAGATTCAAATAAATGGTGTGAATGAACATTTAAGTACATACATTTGTCGCGAAAATCACCACTCAAACAAAGGGTCACATTGCTCGCGCGTTGCTTCAGTGCTCTAATGTTCTAAGCTCGTATTAGTCAATTCCTCGATTTTGTATCGCTGCAATTATGCAAAGAACTCGGAGTGCATTGAAATGTTCTCTTTTTGGTGATATTTGTGAGATAAAAGGAAATGTTCTACCTACTTACGAAAATGTAATGAAGTACTATGAATGGACGAGACATCAACTGAAATTACAATTAGAAACTGCAAATGAACCATCATTCGCTGAGATAGCAGATACAGTGAAATCCCGGATTGAAAATATATGGCAAACTGCATCTTTTCCAATAGTGACTAGAACATGAATCATATAGATGTTAAAAGCATATCATTTAAAATGTAAAAACCTACAAAAATCTATTAAGAGGCTCTCCCCGGAAAATTTACAAAGTTTTCGATAAAGCAGTGAACTACTTTTCGATATTTCAGCATGCAAATGCAAAGACTGCTCGATGTATTTGCTAAGATGAAAAGGTACCTAAACAAGAGCAACCTTTTTTAATTGACCAAAGAACGTCGCGAATATTGGTAATCAGCGTCATCGACGTAACTGCTACAAGGAAGTTGCAAAAACTTTTAAAATTAAGCATAAACGAGTAAATCGCCCAACCACATCCTTAAGCACTTCAACGTTAGAGGAATTAGATGTTAGTACATCTTCCACGACATCATCAGCATCAGAAAAACCAGAAAATACTACGATCGAAAGCGGTCCTGAAAAAAAAGAAAGAAAATGATGTCCGTCGATTTCCCTACGTTATCGATGACCCGTGATAGGTATGGGGTATCAGATAGAGCAGCAGCAGCAATAGCATCATCTTTATTGTTCGATATTGGATCTGATTTGGAGGTTATCGATAGATACAAGCTATGTAGAGAGAGAAGCAAAAATAGAGAAAAATTAATGAAAAATGCAACTGTCACAGAGCTTTTTTTTGATGGCAGGAAAGATGTAACTTTGAAGAATGTTAAAAAAGATGGTAAATGCATGGTAAGGGTTGTGATGGTACCAATGTCAATACTGGAAAGTATGGTGGGATCATAAGGCTGATTGAGAAAAGATTACAAAAACCACTTCAGTGGATAATTTGTTTACTGCACATGAACTAATTTCATTTTGGACACCTGTTTCTTAATCTCGACGGATGTACTTCGGGACCTAAATCTTATTCTGGTCCATTAGGGAAAGCTCTAGAAACCTGAGAAATGCTGCCTGTTAAAAAAATTACATCCATCGAAGGACAAGTGCTCCCAGAAATGGTTAAAGATTTAATTAGTAACAGCGAATTGATATTTTTAAGGCTTCCCCGTCATACTCAAGCGGTTGAAAGAGCTTTGACTATTACAACAGAAGCTTCCATTTCACAGTGCACAAAAAAAGCAAGATTGGGTGCAATAAAAGCCAAGATGGAATCACGCAATGTAATGCCTAAATTTAAAACTAAAAGAGATTTTAGTGCTAACTAATAATATATATTATATTTTATTTCTTAATATTTGCACGGGTTTTTATATTGTAGAATTTAAATAAATGTCAAAACTTTAGTTTTTTATTATTTAATACATAATAACCATTATGTTAAGCATAATTTTTCACCTCAAAAGCTCATTAACTATTTTACAATTTTTTTAAATATTTGATGTCACTGCGGAGGCAGAAGAAGTCCGTCAAATTAAATGAAAATTTACATGTATTTTGACAATAATATAAGGCACCAATCCCGCACTATTAGAACTCAGAATCTAAAAAAAAAATTTTTTCCATACATCCGCGCTCCACCCTAACCTGCATACTTGTGAGACGTGGTGTTAAATATCGGGAACTATGTATGTTGAATAATATGGCTCTGCAAAATATATTTGAAGTTTGTGGTATTGATATCCCTACTCACAGGTTGCTCGTCCTATGCCTTTACCGAACTCCATCATCCGATCCAAATATCTTTCTAAGAAAGCTTGATTTGCTGCTACATGAATTGGCTAAACAATATAAATCGAATTATAAAATTGTAATTGCTGGGGACTTTAATATTAACACTTTGAAACCCGGTAAACTAACCGATTATCTCATGGATCTATGTTTCAACCATAATCTGCAACTTCATATACAATCACCTACTCGCAAAGATTCATGCATCGACCATATCCTAAGTAATATCAGAAGCGCAACCGCAACTATATTGCCTCTCTACCTCTCTGATCATGATACTGCGCAATTATTAACTTTTTCTGTAAAAATAAAGGAGTGTGTAGAGAAAAGTTATTTTATTTATAAAAAAGACTATGGTCGCGATAATATTAGAAAATTTAAAGATTGCCTTTCTAGTATATCTTGGTGTGAAGTTTATGCAGAGGATAACATGAATAAGGCATTTAATACATTCCACGAAATTATTTGCCTTTTTTATAATTTATGCTTCCCAGTGATAAGAAAACAAATAAAAAACAACACAAAAAATAATAAATGGATTAGTAAGGGTATAAAAAATAGTTGTAAGACAAAAAGAAATTTAAGACGGCTATACTACAAAACAAAAACAATTTTATACAAAAATAAATACCTCAAATACTCACTGATTCTAAAGAAATGCATTCGTAAATCAAAAAGGTATACTAACAGTGAATTCATACATAACAGTAAGAATAAATGCAAAGCAGCTTGGACTGTTATAAAAAATCAAACAGAAACCGCTATCTCTAGACAAGACATTAATGAATTAAATATAAATAATAATAAAATTAATAATCCCACTGACATTGCCTCTAATTTTAATAATTACTTTATAGACCTGATTAGTCCATTGACATGTGATAATAATAATATGACATCTAATTCTACAAATAATATATCTATATCTACCCCTAATTCCATGTTCCTCAGTTCACTGTCCGAAAATGAGGTAAAAAATGAAATAATGAGACTTAGGAACTCGAAATCAGAAGGATACGACGGAATTAGTACAATGGTACTTAAGGATTGCTCCACGGAAGTTGCTCCTATTCTTACTTACCTTATTAACTTATCCTTCTCAACAGGTATTTTCCCAGATTCACTAAAGCTATCAATTGTGAAGCCACTTTATAAGAAAGGTAAAAAAGATAATATGGACAATTATCGCCCTATAACTATTATACCTGTAATAGCAAAGATTTTTGAAAAATGTATGTATAAAAGATTAATAAAATTTTGTAATAAGTATGATATTATTTCGAACTCGCAATTTGGTTTTCAAAAAAACAAGTCAACAACACTAGCTATCTACAAGTTTTTAAATTCTGTACTGACAAGTCTGAATAATAACAATTTCACTACGGGAATATTCCTTGATTTATCAAAGGCTTTCGACTTTGTAACGCATAATATCTTGCTGGAAAAGCTAGAAACCTATGGAATCAGAGGTCTGGCACTTCAGTGGATGGCTTCATACTTAACAGATAGAAAGCAATGTGTCTCCATTGAAAGATTGGTAAGAAATGAAGTAGTAACATATTCCTCAGGTTATAGATATAATAGAAATGGTGTACCACAGGGAACAGTGTTAGGCCCAATTTTATTTTTATTATATATCAATGACATAATAAATGTGACATCCCATGAGTGTATATTATTTGCAGATGACATTTCTATTATAATGACATCTAATAAAAAAAATAATACTATAATCAATCATCAAACTGACATTAATATTACTATTGACAAAATTATTAAATGGCTAGAATTAAATAATTTAAAAATTAATTTGGATAAATGTAATTACATACAATTTCACAAATCAAAATATTCAAAAACTAATTTAGATCTAGATATCCCAAAATTGAAAGAGGCTACAGAGACAAAATTTTTAGGCATTATAATCGACCAAGAGCTTAATTGGAAATCCCAATTAAATAATTTGTGTAGCAGGATCAATAAATTTACGTTTGCTCTCAATCAAATCAAGAATGTTGCTAGTTTAAAGACTGCCATCATGTCTTATCATTCTTATGTTGAGTCGATATTGCGTTATGGCTTGATGTTTTGGGGCAACAGCACTGATAAGAATCGGGCATTTATTGCTCAAAAAAAGTGCATTCGGTCTCTGTGTGGCAAACGACCTGATGAATCATGCAGACCTTTGTTCCCTAAACTTGGACTGCTACCTCTACCTGCACTCTATATTCATGTTATATGTAATTTTGTTCAGAAACACAAATACCTCTTCAAGACTGTAGGGCAATCAAGTCTTAGATCGCATAGGTATCCTCACAACCTTATATGTACAGAGTCTCCTGCGTCTGCTAAGTATGTAAAAAGCTGTAGTTATATGTGCGTATGAATTTACAATAAAATACCAAACGATATAAAGGCACTGCATTGTAATTTATTTAAAAGAAAATTATACGCATGGTTGTTAAACCAAAATATATATAATATAGAACAAGATTTTTTGTTAAAGAAATTGTAATGAGGTACCTATTGTTATTATTATTATAATTATTTTCCTTTGACTGCATATTAATTGTTACTATTCTTTTTTAATGCAGGAATTTATTGAGAATATTATAATTAACTGACATTTTATATTTTATTGACATTATTTAAAAATCTTTATTATTATTATTTGATGAATGTTTAAATATTACCATTGACATTAATTAATTATATTTGAAATTATTATAACTTTTAAGTAACCTAACCTAGCCCTAATTAGCTACATTTGCATGCTAAATGATGTTAGCTCAACATGTCTATGATCTAAAACTATGTATTGTAACAACTTAAACACCATGTTGCTTGGCAAATAAAGAATTGAATTGAATTGAATTGAAATTTAGTAGGTGGGCTACCTTAAGGCAAAGGTCGTATGCATTCCTAATTCGACCAGTCAAACTTAAAGATTGACGGTCAAGATCCAATTCTTCAAACTTTGACTAGCGAATTTCGGTCAAACCTTGGAGATAATGACTTGGATAGTAAAACTCCGAAATTGTATGTTTTTATCAGGGTTTAAGTAACTACTTATAGGTAAGTAGATAAATAGATGCAGGATTAACATAAAGACTACTTTTTAGCGGGTAAACGCGAGCTCGAGAATCGCTGGCGCCCAACGTGGGGCGGGCCTAAATCAATGTCCCAGATTTCATATTACATCATACACAACATATACCTACCTACTTTGTAATTTCCTCAACCAAATATAATCCATAACGTTAAACTGGCAGCCCCACATCAGCAAGTGTCAAATTTCATTCATCACACACATTTGTGTATGTGTGTATGAACAACAATGAGGTTTGGCTGTGTGAGTCATAGATTGTGAGCGAGACGTCGACCAATTTAACATTGGTGGTCAGTCTTATAGACATTAGAACATTTTATTTGATTGTCAAGTGCAAATTAATAATGGTTCTAGTTGCTTTCTTTGACGTGGTTTTATAATGACCTACATATATCTACCTAAATGATATCACTTGTTAAATATTATTACGTGTTCATGTTGAGTTTATCAATTGAGTACCTATTTGCTCTCAGAGGAAGTTCAGAATAAATGTCCTTGCAAAGTGATGCCGAAGACTTTCTTGGCTAACTTCTGAGGGTAAATATTATTAAGAAGGATGAATTGGTATACCTACCCGCGCCCTTTTGGGGTTGGTAAAAAAACAAAATTGCGCTATCAATTGAGGCTTATAGGTAGGTACCTACTCCAACAGAACCCTAGTGACACTGTCAGAGTCAAATCACAGTTATAGGTCGATTGGCTAACCTATACGTACCTGAATGCACTGACTTAGTTTTAAGCAATGTAAAACAACCTTTGTAAAATTACCAAATAAACGATTGATTCGATTTTGGTTTCGTTGCAGTTTCGAAACACGGTAGCGTCAAGACGAAAATCTTTAGCTACTATATTAAAGGTAATAATTGTATAGCGGTAGAAACCGTTAATTTTTACCTAGGAAAATGCGTGAGTCCACCGCCGAAGCGAGCGCGGCGGGATACCCACTAAAAACCTGGGGGTGTTCCTGCGGGACTCCATAGTGACGGGGTAACAGGTACACCGAAGCACTCGTCCGAGGCTAGCGGTAGATATTAAGCCTACCTTTTTCTTCGATATATCATCCCTTTTAATAATTACTATCGAAAGCAAATAAGCCCTACGCCCTACAGTACAGTTATGTTAGACGTGCGCCGTGGACCGGTTCCGCGCCCTTCACGGTCCTCAGACGAACTTGAATGTGTGATCTCATGTGTGGCAGGTACTTATGTAGGTAAGGTACTAACCACACACCAAGTAGGTACCTACTACACTTAATATTGTAGTAGGGATAACTTTGTTTAAAAAAACATGTATTTCAGGACGTTTCACACAGCGCCACCTAACCCCAAACTAAGCAACTTAATGCTTGTTATTATGGTGGTTAGGATAACGTAAATAATACTTATATATATACTTTTCTAAATACATACTTATATAATAGATATTGAAAACCACCCAGACCAGAACCTACCTGTGGATCACACAAACATTTGTCCCATGCGGGAATCGAACCCGCAACCTTCTGTGTTGCAGGCGGGTATTAGCCCACCGCGCCACAGAGGTCGTCGGTTTAAATATATTAGGTAGGTACCTACCTAAATTAATAAGTATTATTTTCTCTCCGCTATAGTAAACTACTTCTTCAAGAGTTGGAAAGATTAAGCTGAGGTGAACACAATAGATCTTAATGGGTCGAAGTGTTGCTGACTTTGTCGTTGTTGCCCCCCTTAAGATAGAAGGGAAAGTTTTTGCCCAGAAGTGGGATAGTTTAAACTAAAAAAACTAATATACCCATAGGATTTAAGTATCCATCTACACTGTATCCTTTTAAGAGATGAGATTCTAAGATGCTTGGAAGAAATGGCAAACACTACGATGTCAAAAGGAGATACAATCATTCTTTGCGTTGGAAACCATGATAGAGACCCTTACTTGTTGCTTTCTAATATATATGATGCTATATGTAAATTGGAGAATTTTAATATAATTTTACTCAATGTTTTAGAAAATCGATTCATAAATGTTCAAAAGTTAAACTACGAATTGAGATCATTAGTCAAAAAATTTAGTAATTGTAAATTTATTGAGTTTAAAAAACTGTGTTACCAGAACTACTTTTACAATAGAAGAACATCCCTATTAGACTTAATTACATTAAAACTTAACATGGAAATTAATTTGATTAACGATATTGCAAATAAAGAACAAAATGAAAGTCAACAAGTCCCTTTGGTAGAAAATAATTGCGATGACCAAAATTGTACTACTTAGTAGAATTTTTTTTCGATCCCCACTTAAAATGTCAACAGAAATGTAATGAGATTATAGAGGTGGAGGCAGATAACGGTAAACTTTGTATAATGCACCAAAATATAGCTGGACTGTGTAACAAAATTGATTTAATAGATTTGGCCATATCTGATTTAGAGCACCATCACAAAGAAATTGATGTTCTTTGTTTTAGTGAAACATTTGTGAAGGAGAGTGCGAAGGATAATATTGATCTTTTGAATTTTAAGCTGTCTGCGGCACGCAAAATGGGCCAAGAGGCCTAATTGCGGAAAAATTGCCCGCGTATCAGTAAGCTGTCTGCGGATTTTTGTCGTGACAAATCTAGAGGAGGAACATGCATACTAGTAAAAAAATCATTTAACACAAAGCCTTTATGTATTCCCAAAAATTTAGCTACTAAATTTGTTTTTGAGTGTTGTGGTATAGAGATTATAGGTATTAATATAATAGTGATAACCATTTATAGAGTCCCTGATCATAGAAAGTCTCAGTTAGGATTATTTTTATTTAAGTTTGAAAAATTGCTAAATTACTTAACGGATGAATTTAGAAGGAAGAAAATAGTTATCTGTGGTGACTGGAACATTGATACTCTTAAACAAAATCCAGTATCTAAAGATCTTGAAAATCTACTAGCCAGTTATAATTTTCGGATGCACATAAATTTACCGACGCGATTGAGCTCATGCATTGACCAAATTGCTACTAATGTGGGCGAAGTGAAGTCTGAAATACATCATCTTGGACTGTCTGATCATGAAACTGCGCAATCAGTGACATTGAGGGCTAAGAAATTCAAAGCTTTATCTCATTGGTTTGAATATAAACGCGATTATGGCATCGATAATGTGAAAAAGTTCTATGAATCTTTATTTTCATTATCATTTTCTAATGTTTATGAGTCTGAATCGGCAACCACATCTTTTGAATTATTTTATAATGACTTCTGTTTATTTTATTACTTGTGTTTTCCTTTGATTAAAGTAAAAGTAATTAATAAACCGTATAAACTAAGATGGTTGACAAAGGGTATAAAAAAATCGTGTAAGACGAAGCGCAGTCTTTATAGAAAATTTAGAGAAGTTAAATCTGACAAAGCTATTAATAAAAGTAATTTAAAAAAATATAATTATATCCTTAAGAAGTGTATATCAACATCACAAAAAAACATAAATCTAAAACGTATACAAAAAGACAAAAACAAATGTAAAGCGACATGGAATGCAATTTCGGAAGCTGTGACTAGTAATAATTTATATAAAAACGATATTGACTATATTAATTTTAATAATAAGACATATTCAAATCCAATTGATATTAGCAACATTTTCAATAATTATTTTTCTAATAATTTAGAAGTAGAGAAACCAACCACATTAAATAAACATGCAAGTAGTAGGTACAAGATTTCATAACGCAGATTCAATTTTTCTTAACCCTGTGGACGCGAATGAAATTTATAAAATTATATTGTCTCTCAATAATAGCAAAGCTTGTGGATATGACGAAATCACTACCAAAGTCCTGAAACACTGTGCTGATATAATATGTCATCCACTAGCACATGTTGTAAATCTTTCATTTCAGGATGGTGTTTTTCCCGAACAGCTTAAAGTATCGATTGTAAGGCCGTTATTCAAATTAGGTGACAAGGCAGACCCAAACAATTACAGACCAATTTCAATAATTCCAATTTTATCAAAAGTCTTAGAGAAAGCTGTGTTGATTAGATTAAATAGTTTTCTTACTAGAAAGAATATATTGAGGGATGAGCAATTCGGTTTTCGTAAAGGGAGTTCCACTGCTTTGGCATGTTTCGATTTATTACAAAATGTGACTGAGACTATAAACAACGGAAATCCTGCAGTAACATTACTATTAGACTTGAAAAAAGCTTTTGATTTTGTCCACCATAAGAAACTTCTAAGTAAGCTGGACTCTTGTGGTATTAGGGGGAAAGCTTTAGAGTGGTTAAGCAGCTATTTAGAAAATAGAAGACAGTGTACACAAGTAACTAAGGTAGTAAGCAGTAGCGGCAAACGAGATTTTACTAAGAAAAACTTTAGGTCAGAATCAGTTATAAATCACAAAGGTGTACCACAGGGAAGTATTCTGGGTCCCTTACTTTTTTTAGTTTATATCAATGACTTACCAGAAGTTACATCCCACAAATGTATCTTATTCGCGGATGACACTACGGTAGTTATTAAATGTGATAAAAAAGAATCAATGCAGAAAACAATAAACGAAGCGTTAGCGGATATAATTCAATGGACTGAATATAATAATTTACTCATAAATATCAACAAAACCAAAATAATGCAGTTTAATTCGTATAACACACAGATAATACCATTTGATATAGCTTACGGAAATCAGAGAGTGGAGGAAGTTGATAGATTCAAGTTTTTGGGAATATATTTAGATCGACACCTTAACTGGAAATTGCACGTAGAAAATGTTTGTCAGAGGCTTAGTCGATTTGTTTTCGCATTAAAGAAGGTGAGGCAAACTGTATCTGCAGAGGCGGCCTTAGCTGCTTACCACGGCTATGTATCGTCGGTACTTAGCGATGGTTTAATAGTCTGGGGCAACTCTGTAGATATAGACAAGGCCTTCAAAGTTCAAAAAAGATGCGTGAGAGTCATAAATAAAGCCTGGTTTTTAGATAGCTGCAAGCCATTATTTAGGAAAAGTAATATCCTTCCACTGCCCTGTATGTATATTAAAGACATATGTATCTTCGTTCGAAACCATCCAAACTATTTTAAGAAGCGGAGTGAAGTCATAACAAGGCCAAAAAGGCCAAATAGTCTCTGCCTACCCCAACGGGAACCAGGCGTGATTATATGTGTATTTTATGATAAGTATTAGGATATCAGAAAAGAAATGTTCAGTTAACATAATAGATGAGGTCAACGACATTGAATATTTGTTTACTCTATCAATATTACACAATAAAACCGTTATCCATTGTATTGGGTAATAAGTAGATATTGGCGAACGGCCAACCTACTCCACTGACAGAGAATAACAATCACAAATCCAATTATTGTACCATCGTAATCTTATAACTGACAAGAGTAAGCTCAGTGGCCGTAGCATGACACACGGGATTCCGACAAAACTTCAAGGGTAGAACTGTCATCCCATACATTGTACTTTTGTGAATGTATGGGATGACAGTTGACTCGACAGCAAGACAAGTGTGACCCGGCCCTCAAGTGACTTTGTTCAGAATCAACCCCTGCTATGATACCAGTCTCAATATTTTCTTACTACCAAATATTTCTATATATTTTTATAATTAATTAAAAAATTAAATCTGTGTACTTAAAATATAATAAATATAATTTTGATAGTGTTTATTCTTTGAATATGAAAAAATATAGGTAGGTATATACCCTCGTTAATTTATTTTTTAATATCCTTTCATTTGAGAAATCTTCTATTAGTTAATCATTTTTTTGGTGTGGGAACTCATTTGTTTACAAAAAGGATATTCCTTGTTCAATCCGAGTATAGTACCATGCATAAAGAGTTCTATTGTTACTATGACCATTCTTGGTTAGCAGGTTTGTATAACTTGCCTACAATAATCACAAGTGCAGTGATATGCATGCATCAGCTCACATAGCTGCTCGTCCATTATTAAATAATAATAATAAAAGTCAGCAACCAACTCCAACTGGCATGTTAGAATTATGGTTTTAGACATATCGCACATTTTTGGAATGGCACTTGATCTATGTACTAGATCTATGTAGTCCACCTAAAAAATCCTTTATCAACCATGGCCTAGTGGTTGTACATTTAGCTTGTAATCAGGATGTTTTTTTACTGTTTGGAAGGCATGTAAAATGTTATGTTGTAAAAATGTTGCGAAACAACAAATAGTTAACCATACTTTTGCTTTTTTGTATAAGTCAATAATATTATAATGCCCAGCTATTTTACCTGCTAAAATTACCCCATGTACATATATTATTGGTATCCTATGACTCTCTGACCCAAATTTCAGCTAAATTGGTTGTCATTTAGATACATGCAGTGGTAACAAATAAATACTTTCATTTATTAAGTTTTTTCATTCATATTAGCAGAATAGGATGTCAAATCACATCACCACAACAATAACAAAAATCAATTGATAAAAGGACCTATTTAAAAAATTCAATTTCGCATCAACATTAAGAAATCAAAGTAATAAACTATGTACTTTATGGCATAGCAGGTGGCCTAATCTCCGCTTTGATACTATATTTTGCGTCCGATTAAAAATAAGGTACGAAATTATAAGCAAATATGATGTCATTACAAAACCTACGCGCTACTTGGAAAAAATACTACACTAAATACTAAACTAGGTTTTTAAGCATTCTGATCAGGTCTAGAATGTCTACAAGTATGTTTTGTAACAGGTCATCATGTTCTCTAAAATACAAAAACATCACGACCCGCGGCACACTTTCATAGGGCAAGGGACAAATCGTAACCAATCACCCATCCCTCTCACACCCAATAAAACAACACACAAACGAAAGAGACACAACACTCAAAACTTTGCAACAAAGTAATTACACACATCTTTAAAGTTAGTCGACTATGTTCTGTTATTCAATAACTAATAATTCACGTTTACTCACCGTAATCAAGTGTGCATAAATCCAAAAAACAAGTCACAATGAAGTTGTTAGCGAAAACACGAAACAAAAACACACACAAACACCTTTTCACGTTTTCCTGAGATTGTAGCGTTAGCACTTATGTAAACACTGCATGCACTTGCACAGGACACTGTACGGGACACGTTATTACAACAGAATCGTTTAATTACATCGAATAACACGCGACATTACGCAAAATAGACGGGACGTCCAGCGTATCACAATGATATTCGGCCATTTTGATTACTGGAGAAATAGAAAGAGATAGACTCTCTTAACGGCCAATTAGAGCTCGGATGCGAATAAAATGTCTGGTATTGGTGGATTTTTGATTAAGCTGACATTTGTTTCGTTTTTGCTCTATCAAAATTATAAAAAAATATTTAAAAAATATCGTATAATATAATTACAATAAATTTCAATTTAAAAGTAAATTTTAATCGCTTTTTAGTAGGAGAAAATATTAAAATATATGATACATAAACGAAAATTGTTCTTCTTTTGTAATTTCCATAAATTTTTACACCGACATCCGAAAATTTACGTTGATAACAAAACGCAATAACTAATAGACAAACATAATTTGAGAAACCATAAGCCATAAAGTACAGAGTTTTCCTTTTGACGTGCAAATGCGGGAACTTTCAAAATTTGATTCGAGTTGCTAGGTTTAATATTTTACTAAAAATAATTCCTGGTTGGGTTGTGTTCTATTATTTTAAAATAATTAAAAATGGCTAGTGTTTTACCTAAACCAATAAACTACTTATGTTTGATTCTGGTATCTACACCATTATACATTTATTAACACCTGCATAATTATTTGTAGGTTTTAGCTTACAAAGATGTTAAAACTTCAGTCCAGATTTTTATTACAGGTTACCTATGCCAGGATTTAGAGAATGAGAAAATAGACGAAGTAACCAGACATGCATTGGTACATGCATCTGAAGATTCAAGCTGTAATAATTAAGATTACTTACATATAAAAAATGGATAATTTAATGTAGTTGCGTAATTAAGGACAGTTAATTTAATAATAATGATTTTATTATTGTTTCAGTGTATACCCCAAAGATAACTCAAATGATTACTGATGCTCGTGAAATATTGGGTGGTTTCATTACCAAAATGTTCTCTAATATGAGGCTCGTCGGTACAGAATCTCCGGATTGGATGGAAAAGACCGCAAATATTTAAGCATTGTTATCTGCTTTATTATTCCTGTAAAGATATTTGTATGACATTAAAATTTCGATTCTGAGTTTCATTTTTCATTGGCAAATATGGAACTATGCGGCAAAAAAAAAAGTTGACGTTTCCCGTTTATAAATTTCGGCCGGCCGGCCATTTTGTTTTGTGCGTGGCGTTTCAATCATTTTTCAGTGGCATTTTATATCGAAATAAATTTTTGAACGAAAAGAGCGCGCAAATAAATAAATTTAATCCTACAGTATTTTATTAACTTAATAATTTGTTTTAAAAAATGAACGTACAAGCGGATTTAAAAGTTCTTATAACGAATTTAATTGATGAGAAACATTATAGCCATTGTAGGTTATGCTTGAAATACATTGATGATGATAACTTTGCAAGTTTCAGCGACAGAGTACTTTTAAATAATGAATATTTAATAATTAACGAAGTCCTTACACAAATCTTTGGAGGAGTAAGTATCTAAAGAATTTATTTATGTATAAAGCAAACTAATTATAAAAATCAGGTTTTTTTTATTATTATTACTGTTACCTATTGTAATATTATATTCACTGCCTCTTTCAGGTGTGTGAAGAAATACCAGGAGTAGATGCAATATGTAACATTTGTGTCAAAAAAGCTATGAATATGTTAAATTTTATCAATGTGTACAAAGAATGTACAAGAAAACTACACAAAATGATTGATAACTTAAACGCTACACTAAAAGAGGAATTTAATGTGTCTAAATGCCAAAAGTTGTACATAGAGTGTGAGGAGGACGAATCAAAGTTGATTTTTGTTGAGGACAAGGTAACAGAACCAGAGAAAACTTACCATACATGTAGTATCTGTAATAATAGTTATGAGAAACTCAATGACTTTGAAAATGAGTATGACCAAGGGAATAATATTTGTATTGATTGTTCGTACACAAATGACAGTGTTGATGAGGTTACACAGTATGAAAGTGAGGTATCATTCAAAAGTAAGTCATCTCAACGGAGACGTACCAAGGACATCATACAAGAACACTCAGATGACACTGGAGTACACATTTGTAAACGATGCGGAAAGAAATTTGGAAAGCTTTCTAAACTACTCAAGCATGAAGAGAAACATGTAGACTCATACATATGTTCAAAGTGTGGCAAAACATATCTTACTGAAGAATTTTATAAAAAACATGTCGCACTGTGTTTAGAAGACAAAGTCAAATTACATCCGAGACGGAGTGAATTAGAAAAGAAGCATTTCTGCCCCGAATGCGGTAAGGGATACAGTTCCCCGGGAGCTTTAAGAGTTCACGTAAAATTTGTGCACGAAAATGCTAAAGCACATGAGTGTAAGGAATGTGGGAAGAAGTTCACCGCACCTTGTTTATTGAAAGTCCATATGGTTACTCATACTAAAGAGAAAAACTTCCCTTGCGAGACATGTGGAGGAAGATTCGTATCAAAAGAAGCGTTGATATATCATATTAGACGACATACAGGTGAAAGACCATATTCTTGTGATCAATGTGATGAGAAGTTCGTCAACGCATCAGCTAGAGCTGAGCATATCAAGTTTAAACACATTGGTCCGACTTTGAGGTGTGAACTATGTTCTAGGATGTTCGTAACTAAGAACTTCTTGAGGCTGCATATGAAGAAACATCACGATCCTGCGAATAAATTGTACATTGGAAGAGCTAATATACCTCCAAATGTGCCTGGGGAACAGAATATGAGAATAAGAACTGAAATCTAGTAATGCTGTTGCTAAGCCATTCATTGGGTTAGTTCATACATAATATTTGTAGTTAGCATACAAAAAATATATTTATTTTAATACTAGAACCCCTGTGTCACAGATAAAATGCCAAAAGGACAGATTGTCTTCCACACCCCAGACAACAATTTTGGATAATTTATGATAATCATCACTGGAAATATGGAGCCTATTTTAAAACTAATATGTTCTGAAATTGAATAAATCAGCAATACTTTAGTATGTATGTAGTTTAGATTTTAAGATGATACTGCAGGATTAAGTTATTATCTACATAAATCATGTACAAATCCATATTATAATTTATTTATTATTTACAGTACTTATGTATGTACTACATACTTAAAATAAATCAATTTGGCATAATAACAATTTCTCTATTACTTTGAATAATTTCATTTTCAGCTACAAATAGTCTACTCTTTGGGTTTTGATGTCTTACAAAGTGTTTTTTAAGTTCATGAGTTGTTACGAATGTGTGGAAGCAAACAGGGCATACTTTGAGGGAAGTTAGATGTTTCCGTCTTTTGTGTTCCATTCTTCTTGAAGCAGAGAGGAATCTCTCGTCACACATATCACAGGGAAAAGGTTTCTCTCCCGTATGTAATCGTACATGGTATTTCAAAGCTGCTTGTGTTACGAATAAAGATCCGCATTGTGCACAATGGAAATTCCGTTCTCTTGTATGCTTGACAATATGATTTTTCAATTTGCTCGGTGCGTCAAAAGGTTTATTACACCATTTACAAGGAAATATTCTTCCGAAATTGTGTTCAGTAATCAGATGAGATCTCAATCCATTCTTGCGACAGTACCCTTTATTGCAGATGTCACAGAAGAACTTCAACTGCTTTTCCATATCATTGCCACAAATTTTTGAATGAATTTTGAAAGAATATTTGTTATTAAACTCTTTCTCGCATCGAGGGCATTTGTTTGAGTCATGTTTATCTAAATGTTGTTTGAGGTCTCTTTTAGACGGGAACTGTATGAAACAATGCTTGCATATCACAGCTTGGTGAAGATTGGTGTCGTGAATCTGCAGTAACTTGTTGGTACTGAATGATTTATCACATTTAGGGCATTGGAGGACCTTCGGCTTGTGGACTCTGTCTACGTGATCATGCACTTGTGTTGCCGAAGGGAATATTTTAGAACAATGTTTGCAAGTATGTTGTATTTTACTATGCACCTTCCTAATATGTCTAATCAAATGCTTCCTCCACGAAAACTTTGCTCCACATTCGTCGCAAATCGTAGCAGACTCCTGTGCAACTTTCTCGTAATATGTTTTCTTTGCTTTTATGAGATTTGTTATTTTCTTAGATGCTGCCTCTTTATTTTTTAGTTTCTTTTTGCTTGTGTAAATGGAGGTATTGTTATCATTTGTGACTAAATATGCAGTTAGTACTGCGGGAGCTAATGTATTGGCTAGATCTAAAATTTTGTTGAATCGTTCTATGGATTCTAGCCATTGGTTATGTGAGTGTTTACATAGTTTCAAGAAGAGGAACGAGTTGATTGCAGAGTCCGCACAAAACTGGCAGAGAATTTGTGGTAGACCAACTTCCATTGTAATCTGAAAAGAGTTTGAATTGGGATCAAAATTATACACACATCTCAACATAAAAAAGTGTCAGTGATCACTAATCAAACCACAGAACATCATCATCGGCCTTTGCGTCTATTGGAGACTATTTAAGCACTGTCTGTTGGGTTGCATTGGCGGCGGGGTCGAGATAGGGTTGAAATTCGGAATATAGATATGTTTTATGACATAGATCTCCGATTGTACGAGTTAAGGGAAATGATATATAGAAATGTTTATAAAACTGAGAATTTAGTATCAGCCAAATTTTACTTACGCCAAGGTCGGTAAATATATCGTAAAAAGTAACGGTGCCATCGAAATAGGCGCTCTGGAGCGTCCGAATTTCATCCAAAGCAGCCCCACTGCGATCGTCCACAAAACCAAAACATAACCTGCAAATGTTTTCACTCTCCCCGGACAAATATTTGAATGTGGGGAGGATCGCATCGCAGAGTTCAGTCATCATTAGCTAATATTCATTTAACTAGAAACTTAAATTCGTATTAAATTAATATTTTTGTTTACCAAATTATAGTAAACGTCAAAATTTAAAATTTATTAAATAATGGACCACAGATTTGGTAAAATTACATAAGTGAATGAACGACTTTCTATTTTTTTTTTCTTTAAAATATGGCAACAGTTGCATTTTGCCAGTGTCGAGTAAAACGACTTTCTATATTAGGAATAAAAAATGAGACAGTAATGGAAACCTATTGTAATAGGTTTTTTTTTTGGAGATAAGATAAGCAAGTTCAAACATTTGCCAAATATAAGTGCTCGGGCAAGGGGGGTATAATAATAGTGAACGCACATATTTCCGCATCAACCACGCCGAACGAATCGAATTTTATAAATTCTTGCTATGAAATTTCATAAAAACCACTTGCCGGAGTCGAATCGTCCGAATCAGAAGAAGATTTCCTTTACAAATTTTTTTTCGGCGCGGTTGATGCGGAAAGATTTGCTTTATGGAATAACTTTAAGGGACTGGGAGAAATAATTAAAGGGTGTTCTACGTCCAGCTGTGGGAAATTTAAGGCTGATGATGATGATACGATGCAATGAAGATTTGATGGTAGCAATAAATAAAAAAATATAATATCTATCATATTTAGCTTTATGTCTATACCTAACAGTATTTTTCTAAGCGATATTAGTATGTAAAATATTCATATACTAATATAGTAGTACTAATGTAGTAGCTGTAGTATTGTTAGCTTGTTTTTCTTGTAGTAAACTATTGTATACAAATCTATTACATAAATCATCAATTTGACAATATAGTGTGATTTTACAATTTAGTAGTACGTGGATATTGTTAACATCATCTTAGAACTATATTATTTATTAGTCTTATGTCATAACGCAGTGATACATAAATTGTGATACTATATCGTTTCTCTGTTTCACTAAGCCACAAATTTCATGAATATCAGTCTTTGTTAGAGAGTTGTTATAGTGATTGAACAAAGATATAGCTATGAAGCATTCAACATCACGGGCTGATGCAAGAAAACCTCTCATAATATGAGGTACTAATAGGAGTCGGCCTGAATTGAAGTATTTTGGTAAGTATTCTATTAAATGTGAGCTATAAAGCTCCATTACGGAATCAAAATATTCAATTTTCATCTTGTGAGCTTCTTCACAAATGCGTTTGCCGAAATTTTCCCCAACAATCTTTACGCATTCGTCTAGCCTTCTTTTATTATTAGAGAATACTTCGGGAGCTCGCTTCATGCTTTGTCTGACAGCTCTACAGTATGACATCGTCAGATGCAGATCCACGTACAGATTGAAATATTGTTCCATCGGCAGAATGCTCTGCATCCATGTTTTTACCATCTCCATCAACGGGACACTATCGACGTATTTATTATTTAAGAATACCTCTGTAAATTTTAAAGCTTGCAGAATATTGTCTACAAAATTTAAGATCAATTTCTTATTCTTCTTCAGGTTCCAGAATGTTTCTAATCTATTAAGATACAATAATCCAACTTTTTCAAATCTGTGAGTTTGGCTTGCTTCTGTTTCACAGAGAAGTAGGAATTTGCCGAGAATCCTCAAATGCAATAACGCTACAGTGATGTAGTCATTACCATTCGTGTTTGTTAGATTTGGTATTTTGTCAAAAACGAGATCCTTGTTAAGATATTCCAACAGAATATTCTCTACCACAGCTTCGTCAATATCGGGCAGTCCGAGTTTAACCTGACACAAAGTGGGCAGAAGTGATTTTTCATCATCAAACTTCTTGAAAATATTGAAAGCTACGGTTACAAACTCGGGTTTAAGTTTCAATGGTATCTTACTAAAATCTTTTAAGTATCGTCTCAAAGAGTGGCTGGTATCAACTGATTTCTTACTCACTTCCATCATCAGGGGCTTGATTAACTCCCAAACTTGAGAATCATATTTGTTTCCTTGTCGTTGAATGTAAGAAAGACCAGATTTCAAAGCTACATTGGGTCTCATTTTTGCAACGACCGCAAGTGTCTCTACTTCGCAGTTCATCCTCTTAGACAGGATAACAGCTAGTTTAGCAGTTCTTCGCCACATTAAGAGCTGTTTGATGACGTTGTCTACATCAGCTTGCCTGCACACGAGCGCCCTGTTGGCGACATGTTTAGCTCCGAGCTGGCGCCACTCTGTAGAGTCGACGCTGAGAGCTGGACGCGCTACATGCGCGTGTCCGCGTACTTGAGCTGCGAATAGTTTACTCTCTTTTGAAGTTTCAGCATCCAATTTTGAAATATAGCTTTTTAAATCATTCCCCATTAAATAGACCAACGGTCTTGCTAATTTCATTTTGGTTAAGTCAGCTTTTGCTCCTTTGATTGAGAACTGATCACGAATCTCTCTGTTCTTAGGAAAGTAGATATTCATCTTTCGTAAGATATTTCCAGCAAATTTGAAATTATCACCTATGTGAGAGGCTAGTGCCCTTGCCATTTTTGTTATATTATATTTATCAGATATTGTTTTCTTAATGGTGCTTAAGAAACGGTCTCGTAATCCTTTGTTTTCACCAAAGTAAATGTTAATCTTACGTAGGAAATGGCCAGCGTTAAATCCTTCAAACCTCACTAGATTCACAAAATGCTCCGGCGACAACACGTCTGTTTTATGTTTCAGAGCATTCATATATGTATCAGCTGTATGCATTAAAGCAAAATTTTCGTCAAATAATTCTTTTCGACCTATTCTAGAACTGAAAAGTCGGTACAAAATTGGTTTAGCTGCTTTGTTATGTTTGGCAGCAAATGCTTTTATTTTTGTGAGGAGTTCTTGATCAACATTTCTCTTGTAATCTTCTATGGTGTCTAGTAAATACATTAGGACGTACGATTCTTCATAAGGATCAGAAGCCCTCCTTTCACTGTGGAGCAGTACCTTGTATAAGTTATGGAACAGGATGTCTCGTTCATCAAACGTTAGTGCATATTCATTTGTAATTGTTGAGAAGTTATTTAGGAAAGCAGTTTTGATAGCTGCCTCACATTCTTTGTTTGCCAACAAGCTGCGTATTACAACGGCGTGCAAACCTTCTATACATTCACAATCTGCTTTAGCTCCGTCTAATCCGAGTCCTTCAGCGAACATCAGCAGAGATTCCCAAATATCATCAGCGGCTCGCCAGATAGATGTCCGCTTAACGAGACTGCGTACTACAGCCGCTCTGACGTGCGCTGGCTCGTTGCGGTGATACATCATTAATTCCATTAATTTACACAAATTGACCATCTTTCCTCCAGTTTTACTCACTAAAATCAGGAACAAACACATGCGTTTCTTCGGATTGCTCTCAGCAACCAGTTTTTTTCGTAACTCCAGCATTGTTTCGTCAAATGTCATGAATCGGTAATAGTCGAATAATTTTTGTAAGGGCGTCTGTGTTTTTATTTTTAAGCATTTATCTGTATAATGTTTTGGTATAATTTTCACCGCAAACATCATTTTATCAGAGATGCGATACATAGATTGCTCTACCATATCAAGTCGATCGTCCAAAGTTAAGATTATATTTTCATAATGTTCTGGTTGTAATTCATTATCATCGAATATATTATTTGATGCATTGTAATCACCAATTTGGTTATCGTTCCAATGTGTTATAGGATAAGGCCAATCCGCAACTTCTTTACCGACATCTTTATCTAAAAAAACACGTTTTTTGAATGCGTCTCTCTTTGTAAAATTTAATCTTTTGATAAGTGCTTCAACATTTTCGTAGCAAAACCACCCTTTTAACACATTATTATTTTCCAAAAACTTTGCTCGTGCTAATTTAAGAACCAAATCTTCGCATTCTTCTGGGCTCAGACATTGTGCTAAGGTTTCCATGTGCAAGATATTGACAGCATACAATTCTGATTTCTGTAGAAAACGATCTTTTCTCTCCTTCATGATATACTTGGTAGCGGTTGAACTTACACGTGGGAATTTCCAGTCCATTTGCTCTACTAAATCTAGATATATATCCACATCTGACTTTAAAATGGATTGAAGCCCTTTAATGAATTTGTCTTTATGTTCAATACACTTTTCTTTTAAGGGCTTTTGCTCTTTTAAGCTCTCCAGAAAAAGTTTTGCAACAATGGCATTTTTTTCACAGAGGATTTTGAAGTATTTTGGAGTCATATCACCAAACCATTTCGGACAATCCTTTTCAACAATTTCTGGAGAACATTTGGATAAAAATTTAATGGCAATATTTTTATCTTTGTCGCTATAGAATTCGTAAAATTCTTGACATCTTGTTGGGTCTCGTAGGTTCAAATGTATCCAATGTTTAGTTTTGTTGACAGCGGGTGTGATCATGTTTGGATACAAGTCGTTCTCCAGATAGTTGGGGTTCATAATGTGTCGGTAGGCATTCTCCAACAGCCATTTAGCTTTGAGTGCTCGGCTGACATACAACATGTCATCGTCTCGAAGATTGTCCAATATGTAGTGGACATGTCTGTGTTTAGATGCGAGCTCTATCTTGAAGAGTCGGTCCACTGGGCCTGATGCAGGGGAGCTCAGGATAGGCTCAAGTGGTTCATTAACTTTGTAAGCATTGCACACTAATGTGTTAAGGTAATGATGTCGCTCTCCTAAGTTTTTCCCACGCAGAGTAATGCGATTGTATGATTTCTTTTGAAGCATATTTTAAAGCAATATTAGCTATTTTGCGTTATACTCTTAGCCTGTAAAATAATACATATTTTTAACTATGTTCCTAATTAACATTAGGTATATAATAGTAGCTGCGCTCAGCGGTTTTACCCGCTGTACTGTAGCCTATGTGTTATTTCAGGATCTAAGCTATATCTATACCAAATTTCAGCTCGATCGGTCCACCCGTTTAGGCGTGAAAGAGTAACAGACACACATCCAAACATCCTGAAATCCATTCTTACAAACTTTCACGTTTATAATATTAGTATCGTAGATTGTCTTAATATTACATTATACGTACATAAGTAATATAAACATGAAACATATTTGAACAAGAATAAGATGAAGAATCTTACCGATTCTAGATTTCAAATTCAAAATGCTCTCATTGTCGAAACAATGCAACGCATTACATATTATAAATTATAATTATTGCGTTCGCACTAATATTTCATGAACACCAATTTACAAATTCTCTCTAAGAATTCGGAACCGGCTGAAAGAGGGTGCTGGCCATCACTTTTATATTCCCAAAGTATTGATTAAATCACGAGACAGAGCGGCGTCTACGACATTATGTCGCCAATAACAAAACCAAATTTTCTTCTAAATACGTGAAGGCCAAATACGTCAGTCAATCAGTAACTTCTCATAAATATATAGGAATGACAAATAAAGACTGAAACTAATATCCAACCATTCGATGCACTCAATAATGTAAACATTATTTCAGCAGGTGACTTAAAATTTGAATTATTTTTCAATCGCTTAGTAAATTCAATTTTCGCTGGACTATAGTTTTATTCTTATTTTGGGAGCAACTTTATACTTGACAGGGCCGATGCCTGTCAAGTATAAATATTATTACAGTAGGCACCTGTACGAATATAAAACATGAAAATAATTTATAGTGGATAATATCATTTATAATAACAAACAAATATTAAAAACTTAGTAATTTTTATTTTCAAAAGGTACGGTTATATAGCGGTACATAAACAATTATAACATATGTTCAAAATGTTTAGTAATATTAGTTGGAACATAATATAAAAATATAAATAAGATTATCCCGAAGATAATTTGCATTTGCAATGTTCATAATATACGTTAATAATCATTATCATATATAACAGGTAAGCAAAGCTGCCTCGATGCTAATAGTTAGCGGTTTTTCTCCATAATGCAGTGAAACACAAACTGTGATGCGGTATCATTTCGCTGTTTCATGGTGTCACGAATCTCATCAATATCCTTCTTTTCTCCGTAATTAATGAAATAATTGAACATATGAATCCCAAGATAGCATTCTATATCGAGGGCAGATACTAGCAAACCTTTTATAATATAGAGTTCAAATTTATTTTTGTCTCGGACGAAGTAGTTTGACAGGTAACTCATCAAATGTTTGCTGTACAATATAATGATTGAATCAAAATATTTCAATCGCAACTCATGAGCTTCATGGCTGATGTATTTCCCAAATATTTCACCGACAATCTTCACGCCTTCGTTGAGTCTTGTTTTCTTGTCAGAGAATACTTCGGGAGCTTGCTTCACGCTCTGTCTGATAGCTCTACAGTATGACATGGTTAGATGCAGATCTACGAACAGATTGAAATATTGTTCCATCGGCAGAATGCTCTGCATCCATGTCGCTACCTTCCCCATCAAGGGGACACTGTCGATATATTCGTTATTCAGAAACACCTTTGTGTATTTCAAGGCTTTCAATAGCTGATCCACGTATTCCAAGAAGGTTTTCTCATTTTCTTTAGATTTCCAGAACGTTTCTAACCTATTTAGATACAACAGGCCAACTTTTTCATATTTTTCATTTTGGGTTTCTTCAGTTTTACAGAGAAGTAGATATTTTCCGAGAATATTTAAATGCAATAAAGCTTTCGTGTTGTAATTGTTTAAATCCTTTTGTTGTATTTTCTCAAGAATAAATTCTTCATTAAGATAATGTAATAAAATATTTTTTATCATGTTTTCATCAATTTCACTCAGTATAAGTTTCGCTTCACAGAGCATAGTAACAGCTGAAGGTTCATTAAACTTATTAAAGATGTTGAAAACCAATGTAACAAATTCGGGTTTGAGCTTCAATGGAATCTTTTTTATATCTTTGAAGTATCGTTTCAGACAACGGCTGGTTTCGATAGATTTTTTACTCACTTCTTTCATCAGAGGCTGGACCATTTCCCATACCCGAGGATCATATTTGTCTCCTTTTTGTCGAATGTAAGAAAGGCCAAATTTTAAAGCTAGAGTAGGCCTTATTTTTGCGACGGCTACTAAAGTATCTACTTCGTAGTTTGTCCTCTTAGACATGATTACAGCTAGTTTAGCAGTTCGTCGCCACATTAAGAGCTGTTTGATGACGGTGTCTACATCAGCTTGCCTGCACACGAGCGCCCTGTTGGCGACATGTTTAGCTCCGAGCTGGCGCCACTCTGTGGAGTCTACGCTGAGAGCTGGTCGCACTACATGCGCGTGTCCGCGTACTTGAGCTGCTAATCTTTTGCCTTCTTTCGTATCCACGGCATCCAGTTGTACGATATAGCTTTTTATATTACTCCCGATGAGATAGGCTAACGTTCTTGCTAATTTCGATTTACGAGTATTTTTGTCAATTTTCGCTCCATTTATAGCTACCAAGAAACGATCTCGTACGCCTTCGTTTTCAGTAAAATATATATTTAGCTTTCGAAGGAAATTTTCAGCGTTTAATCCCTCAGATACAACAAGATTCGCGAAATCTTCTGCCACTAAAACATCTGTATCATGTTTAAGAGCGTTCGTGTATGAATCAGCGGTATGAATTAAGGCAAAATTCTCTTTGAACAACTCTTTACGTCCAATTCTAGACTTAAAAAGTCGATGCATGATTCTTTCAGCTGCTGTCTTATCTTTCTCTGCAAACGCTTTGATGTTCATGATAACATCTAGACCAACGTTTCGTTTATAATCTTTTATGGTGTCGAGCAAGTACATCAGGAGGCATGACTCCTCATAAGGTTCAGTCGTGCTCCTCGCGCTGTCCAGTAACAGCTTCACCAGGTTGTGGAACAGGATATCTTTCTCTGCAGACGTTAGTGAATACGTCGTCATAGTCGAGAAGTTATTCCGGAAAGCAGTTTTGATAGCTCCCTCACATTCTTTGTTTGCCAACAAGCTGCGTATTACAACGGCGTGCAAGCCTTCTATACATTCACAATCTGCTTTAGCTCCGTCTAATCCGAGTCCTTCAGCGAACATCAGCAGAGATTCCCAAATATCATCAGCGGCTCGCCAGATAGATGTCCGCTTAACGAGACTGCGTACTACAGCCGCTCTGACGTGCGCTGGCTCGTTGCGGTGATGCATCATTAAATTAATCAATTTCCTTAAACTCTCCATCTTTCCCCCGGATTTACTCACTAAAACCAGGAACATGGACAAACGATTCTTCGGCAAACTTTCTGCACCTATTTTTTTCTGCAAATCTTTCAGTGTTTCATCAAAGTTCATGAAACGATATTCGTCAAATAACATGTCTAAAAATGATTTTAGTTTAATTCCCATTCTGCACTGTTCACACTTGCAAGCCATACAGCATCGTTCGCAGTCGGCGTATTCATCTAACTCGTATGAAAATAAACGATCGTAAAGACTTGGTTGCCACTCGTTATCATCGAATACATTGGACGAATCATCTAAATCATTTTCGCCCTCTGAATCGTGCTCGTTTTCAGACTCAACTATAGAGTAAGGCCACTCTTTCACTTCGTCTCCAATATTCTTGTCTACAAAAATACGTTTTTTGAAGCTTGCTCGCTGCTTTTCATCGAGTCTTTTAATGAGAGGTTCAACATTTTTGTACGAGAACCATCCCGTGAATTTCACTTCTAAAAACTTTGCTCGTGCTAATTTCAGAACTAAATCTTCACATTCTTCTGGACTCAGACATTGTGCTAAAGTTTCCATGTGCAAGATGTTGACAGTGTATAACTCTGACTTCTGTAAAAAACGGTCTTTTTTCTTCATCATGATAAACTTAGTCGCACTTGAACTCACATGAGGAAACCTCCATTTAGTTTTCTCCACTAAGTCTAGATAAATGTCAGCGTCACCTTTTAGAATGCATTTTACGCCACCTAAATATTTGTCTGTGTTTTTATAATATTTCTTTCTCAAAGACTTTTTCTTTTTTAAACTCTCAAAAAATAGCTTTGCTACAACAGGATTTCTTTCACAGAGGATTTTAAAGTATTCTGGAGTAATTTCAGCAAACCATTTTAAGCATTCCTTTTCAACGATTTCTGGAGAACATTTGGATAAAAACTTAATGGCAATATTTTTATCTTTGTCGCTATAGAATTCGTAAAACTCGTGACATCTTGTCGGGTCCCGCAGGTTCAAATGTATCCAATGTTTAGTTTTGTTGACAGCGGGTGTGATCATGTTTGGATACAAGTCGTTCTCCAGATAGTTGGGGTTCACGATGTGTCGGTAGGCATCCTCCAACAGCCATTTAGCTTTGAGCGCTCTGCTGACGTACAACATGTCATCGTCTCGGAGGTTGTCCAACATGTACTGGACATGTCTGTGTTTAGAAGCGAGCTCTATCTTGAAGAGTCGATCCACAGGACTTAACTCGGGGACGCTCAGTATAGTTTCAATCGGTTCATTTGTTTTGTAGGCATCGCTCACTAATGTGTTGAGATATTGATGTCGCTCCCCCAAATGTCTTCCGCGCAAAGTTATCGGGATTACTGACGTCATTCTGATTTATTTCGTGCCCAATTACATTGGGCTTAGCACCTGAAAATTAATAAATAATATTATGTTAGTTGCAGACCTATTTTCTTTATATCAATGGTTGCAGATAAATAATAATGAAAAAAAAAAAACTGCTTTAAGTTTGGAACTGAAGGATTGGATTGATTTTGTTTGTATGTATCATTATTTTAGAACTATAGATATTATGATGGACAAACTAATGCGAAAACTGTACCTACACTATGAAAACTGCATAGGGCGGCTAATTTTCTACCAGTTCACTTGATAAACAATATATTTTTCCTTGTGATGACGTAATCGTAAACATTGAAACCGGCACAGGGCGTCACGTCGGTCAAATTTCGTCAAGGTTATGGATTAACTCACGAATCACAGTAAGTTAATAATATTGATGACTCATATCGCAGTTCTAAAAACATCTGAGAATTATTTGATAAGCTAGTGATGAATAAACAACTTGTATGGACCGGCAAGCATTTAGCATTTACCTTAGTAATATTACTTCATTAGCAGCAGCTCTGCACTCTGCACTTAATAATAGGCAGTGGGTGAAACTGTATCTACTATCTACCTATTTTTTACTTATATGATACTAGTTGCTGTGTAGTCCATCATAACAATCACTGTGATAAAATTTGGAACTTCACTCATTCTGAATTATCGAAATACTACTTGTTTTAGCAAGTAGGTACACACTTATGCCTTATATTGTTGTTGCGAAAAAAAGTAGACTTTTTACTTAACGTAATGTTTTCTAATTTCTTTATTCTTCTTTATTAACCATAGTTATATTTTATTATAATTAACAGCAGTAGGTACATATTATTATATTTGTTCAAATCGGAAAAAAAAAAATAGGTACATAAATAATAATTATAATAAATAAGTACCTAAATAACTCACCCAAGCAACGCTATATTCTCGTGTTAAATATGATTTTGGTTATTCTATACAAAATACAAATATATAATCGTCAACAAACAAGTGAACATCAACAAAATAATACAAAACAAAAATATCAAAAGGCAAAGGAACGAACGAGTGAATGACGGCTTTGACGGCTATTGTGTTAGCGCGCAATTAATTACACAGTTTAAAATATTATTTCTTTTCAAAAATATCTATATAATGGCAAAATAATGAAATTAGCTTTCGTTCTATTTCACTATTATTATTATTAAATTTAGATAATTTTTATGCAATTTTTATGTTCCTACTTCAAGAAAGATGCCCTATTTTATAGTCTGTTGTGAGACTTATTAGCTTTTTATTACCTGTGGCAAAAAATGAACGATGAAGATGAAGAATTGAGGGGAGAGTTTTGGCGGCAAGCCTTGATCATATCATTAGCTCCACGTCTTTTGCTTAATAATCGTGTAGAATTTGATTGTTAGCGTGTAATAATGGTGGAATATTGCGTGTTAAGTGTTTTTGAATGTGCACAGATGTAGGCAAGTGATATGGTGCTGAAATATGAATTTTGGTGCCCCCTCCAAAACTCCTCCGAACTTTCAGTAAAATTCCACCCATTTTACTGGAAGACTCACGTGACTAGACGAGCTATTAAGCTCACTCTGACTCTGACCTGACTAACTAACTTATTACTTAAAAAATAACATTTAACTTGACACTGGCAAAACACGAAAGTGGAGACCATAATTTTTTAATATCCCGTGAACATTCACGAATTTTACTCGACACTGGCAAAATGCACATGTTGCCATATTATTTAAAAAAAAAAAAAAAAAAGAATTGAGGGGCAGCCGGCACAAACTTGGCACAAACCACAGATTCGCACAAACACAAACTTTTAGAAACACAAGTGGTGGTGCAAGAATTAAAGCATTTACTTATTTAGTTTATATATAATTTTCGTTTAGTGATTTAGTAATAATATTATCAATAACGCGTAACAAAGGTTTTTATCAAATAAATAACTACAGACTTACAAGCAAGGTGGGTTCTTAATATAATTAGTAGGTATACGGTATACCTACCTTCTTTAATAATAGGAGTTGTGTGTTCCTAAATTAATTGTTATTCTTCTTAATTCACATATTAAGAAGTAGGTATAAGCTATACTCACAACAGTTACTGCTATCATAATATACTCAATACTGTACTCACTTAAATTCAATTGTAAGTATCTATAAAATATTCATTTATTTATTATAAATGTTTGTACCTATCTAAGATTTTTTTTATCATTATTGCAGGTGTTCAAAATCAACAACACATTGATTAGTCAAAACAGATAAACTTTATATTCAGCACTCTATCAGTATGACGTCATACATTCCAATAACTCTGCGTGGAAGTCACTTAGGGGAGCGACATCACTACCTCAATACATTAGTGAACGATGCTTACAACAGGAATGATCCCCTTGAGACTATATTAAGCTCTCCATCATCAGGTCTAGTGGACCGACTGTTCAAGATAGAGCTCGCTTCTAAACACAGACATGTCCACTACATATTGGACAACCTCCGAGACGATGACATGTTGTACGTCAGCAGAGCGCTCAAAGCTAAATGGCTGTTGGAGGATGCCTACCGACACATCGTGAACCCCAACTATCTGGAGAACGACTTGTATCCAAACATGATCACACCCGCTGTCAACAAAACTAAACATTGGATACATTTGTACCTGCGAGACCCGACAAGATGTCAAGAGTTTTACGAATTCTATAGCGACAAAGATAAAAATATTGCCATTAAATTTTTATCTAAATGTTCTACAGATGTAATTGAAAAGGAATGTTCTAAATGGTTTGCTGAAATGACTCCGGAATATTTTAAAATTCTCTGCGAAAGAAGTGCTATTGTTGGGAAATTATTTTTTGAAAGCTTACATGAGAATAAGGCTTTGAAAGAAAAGTATTTTCAACATAACGACAAATACCTTAAAGGGCTCAAATGTATTTTAAAAGTTAATGTGGATATCTATCTTGATATAATAGAGAAAATTGAATGGAAATTCCCAAAAGTAAGTCCACCAGCTACCAAGTTCATCATGAAGCAGAGGAAAGGCCGCTTTCTACAAAAACCAGAGTTATACACTGTCAATATCTTGCACATTGAAACCTTAGCACAATGTCTGAGTCCAGAAGAATGCGAAGATTTAGTTCTGAAATTAGCTTGTGCAAAATTTTTAGAACGCACATTCAATGAATGGTTTAATTACAAAAATGTTGAGCCACTTATTAACCGGCTGGATGCTTCTAAACGAGACGCTTTCCGAAAGCGTGTTTTTGTACAGAAAGATGTTGGGATAGAAGTTGACAAATGGCCTTATCCTGTATCTGAAGAAGATACATTCTGTCACAGTGATGATGAAGTTACTCAAGATGTTTTTGAAGATATTGAGTATGAACCTGTAATGTACTATCCATGTGGGATACGCGATAAATTTATGAAATGTTCATATGGAAGATGTGTTGGTATGGCATGTCGCAAAATGAAAAAACGAAGTGCATCGAAATCATTTTTGGACATGTTATTTGATGAATATCGCTTCATTACCTTTGACGAAACACTGAAAGATTTGCAGAAAAAAATAGGTGCTGAAAGTTTGCCGAAGAATCGTATGGCTATGTTTCTGGTTTTAGTGAGCAAATCCGGGGGAAAGATGGACAATTTAAGGAGATTGATTGAATTGATGATGCATCACCGCAACGAGCCAGCGCACGTCAGAGCGGCTGTAGTTCGCAGTCTCGTTAAGCGGACATCTATCTGGCGAGCCGCTGATGATATTTGGGAGTCTCTGCTGATGGACTCGGATTAGACGGAGCTAAAGCAGATTGTGAATGTATAGAAGGCTTGCACGCCGTTGTGATACGTAGCTTGTTGGCAAACAAAGAATGTGAGGCAGCTGTCAAAACTGCTTTCCGGAATAACTTTTCGACGATGACGACGTATTCACTAACGTCTGCAGAGAAAGATATCCTGTTCCACAACCTGGTGAAGCTGTTACTGGACAGCGCGAGGAGCACGACTGAGCCTTATGAGGAGTCATGCCTCCTGATGTACTTGCTCGACACTATTAAAGATTACAAACGAAAAGTTGATTTAGATCTAATCATGAACATCAAAGCATTTGCAGTAAAAGATAAAAACGCGGCTGAAGAAATTCTTCGCCGCCTCTTTAAGTCAAAAATTGGACGGAAAGAATTGTTCATAGAAAATTTTGGTTTATTCCAAACTGGTGATTCACACATGAATGCTCTCAAACATGGTACAGATGTCTTAGTGGCAGAAGCTTTTGTGAATCTTATTACATCTGAAGGATTGAACGCTGGACATTTCCTACGAAAAATGAATATTTATTTCACTGAAAACAATGGTATACGAGATAGATTCTTGGCCGCAATGAAGGGAGCGAAAATTGACAAAAATAGTCGTAAATCAAAATTAGCCAGAGCGATAGCCTATCTCATCGGGAGTGATATAAAAAGCTATATTGTACAACTGGATGCTGTGGATTCAAAAGAAGGCAAACTATTCGCAGCTCAAGTACGCGGACACGTGCATGTAGCGCGACCAGTGCTCAGCGTCGACTCTACAGAGTGGCGCCAGCTCGGAGCTAAACATGTCGCCAACAGCACGCTCGTGTGCAGGCAAGCTGATGTAGACAACGTCATCAAACAGCTCTTAATGTGGCGAAGAACTGCTAAACTAGCTGTTATCCTGTCTAAGAGGACGAACTACGAAGCAGATATTTTAGTAGCTGTTGCGAAAATAAGGCCCACTGTAGCTCTAAAAGGTGGCATTGCCTACATTCGACAAAAAGGAGACAAGTATGATCCTCGAGTTTGGGAGATAATTAAGCCTCTGATGGAAAAAGTCCCTAAAAGATCGGTAGAGAGCTGCCACTGTCTGAAAAGCTACTTAAATGATGTAAATGAAATACCCACGCAGATCAAACCGGAGTTTGTAACGTTGGCTTACACCATAATTAAGAAGTTTGATAAAGAATCAGTGATAACGATGCTTTACCATGTAAGTCTTCTACTGCATGATATTGATGGAAACGCAGTAGAAAATATCCTTTTGGATTATCTTAATAATGATTTTGTTATTGGAAAAATGTCAAATAACAGAAATGACAATGATTACAACTCGAAAGCTTATTTGCACTTGAGAATACTCGGAAAATATCTGTTACTCTGTAAAACTGAAGAAAGCCAAACTCTAAGATACGAAAAAGTCGGACTTTTATATCTGGATAGATTAGAATCTTTCTGGAAATTTAAAGAGACTAAGAAGACCGTTTTGGAATACGTGGATCATCTTTTGAAAGCCTTGAAATACACAAAGGTGTTTCTGAATAACGAATATATCGACTGCGTCCCGTTGATGGGGAAGGTAGCGACATGGATGCAGAGCATTCTGCCGATGGAACAATATTTCAATCTGTTCGTAGATCTGCATCTAACCATGTCATACTGTAGAGCTATCAGACAGAGCGTGAAGCAAGCTCCCGAAGTATTCTCTGACAAGAAAACAAGACTCAACGAAGGCGTGAAGATTGTCGGTGAAATATTCGGAAAATACATCAGCCATGAAGCTCACGAGTTGCGAATAAAATATTTTGATTCAATAATTGAATTATACGGCAAACATATGACGGACTATCTTTATAGTTACTTAAACTCGGGCTCATATAAAATGGAACCTGTTATTATAAAGAGTATGCTTGGCTCTATTCACGAGAAAGACAGTTATCTGGCGTTCAGTTTGTTCGACCACTATAAATCCCACGGAGCGAAGACTCAAATTGATGAAATACATAAAAGTTTGAAAGTGAGAAATGATGTAACATCGCAGTTTCTGTTTCACTGTGGCCTGTGATAATTAGATAATGGTTTGGCGCAATGATCCAAAGTGGGTTTTGGCTACCGACAATAAAATTGTCCATTTGGTCTGCCCTGAAAGAAAGAAAAAAAGAAGAAAGTGCCCTGGTGGGTCATTCCCATTTTTCTTCCATTGAAATTTGAAGGTTCCGTAGGTCCATTCCGTATCTTCGATATATTATTTTGTTCTTTATATTTCACATTGTTTTATAAATATTAATAAAGTATATTTTAATAATTACTGGTGATTTATTCTAAAAGTGTCCTAAAAATAAGTAGTATCCCCCTCCCGGTTGAACGATTTGAACAATAGCGTACCTCTTTATAAAAGTAAAATAGAAAATTACTATTGGTTTGAATTCTTTTTTATGTTATTCAGAAAATTAAAACAAAATATGTTTTTCAAAATATATTTTTATTAAATATAACTTACATCAAGCAGTTAACAAAATAAATACAACGTTTGGACAATGTCGGTATATATTTGTGTATCACTACACTTTACACAACTAGTGTAATTATTACTATACCATTTCATGGCAATACATTTTGAAATTTAATGGAGAGTTTTTACAATAAAAGCAAGATAAATATAAAACAACAAAAACGGCACAACTCACGTCTAATATTGTCGAGAATATCTCGACCACGGTTTCGGACAATTACGAAGAAGGACATCGTAATTGTCCGAAACCGTGGTCGAGATATTCTCGACAATATTAGACGTGAGTTGTGCCGTTTTTATTTTAGTTAAAAAGAACACTCGCGATAGTTTAAAAATCGTATAAGAAAAATATAGTAAAATACAAAAGCTGTAGAAAAAATGAAAATTACAGATGGTATGGATGGTTTGGTAAAAAGTGTAAAACATAATTTCAGAAAATCATTGGTGTTGGTCTAAAATCAAACCTCTTAAATGCATAAAAATGTATCTTTGAAATCATAAACATAAAATAGTACATTTTTATTATTATCTAATAGGTAGGTCTAATAGGTATAAGTCTCAAATAACAATGTTTGATTCCTTCGAAATGGGTTGACCAATTTTTATAAAAATTTTATTTGTATTAGGTCTAACTCTAAAATACTGCATTATAAATTACATGAAATGGAGCTGGTCCTTTAAGCTGAACGCATATATAACAGAACATCTATCGAATTTTATATATGAAATCTCTTGAAACATTGCACACTTCTCCGCGTCAAATCGTCCGAATCAGAAGATTTCCTTTACAAAATCTAAAATTTGATTCGTTCGGCTCGGATAGATGTGCCTCCAGCAGGGCTATTCACTTATCCGTCGGGGAACCGAACCGAAGACCGAATAGTCCAAAATGTATGAAATGACGTATTAAGTCGTATCGACTTGGTCATTTCATACATTTTGGTCAATTCGGTCTTCGTTAATAAGTGAATAGCCCTGCTTATTTAGTCGCAAAGTATATTTCAGAAGAATCAAACAACGTTACTTGAATCAGCTAGTAAATACATAATATTTAAATAGATCTGAATTAACCTTTGGTCTCTACATTAATTAAAATGTCATATTTTTTCATTAATTTAGTTCCGCGGTTTTGACCACTATAAATGAGGATTTACATAAAATACATATTTTTATGTAAAGAAGATTGTTATGTAAAAAAGTGTTAAACGTAGGTACGTTAATTTGTCTGGAAGAGATCGCTGTTTGCGATTAGACCGTCAACTATTGCACTTATGTAGGTATGTATTACTTGTGCTTTTAATTTCCAGCTTTTCTGTATATAATTTGCCGTGTTTCATGTTTCAAAAGAGAGTCTTTGCAAGTGTTTGAAAGAGTTAATAGATTTTACTAAAATGTTGTATTTAAGTACCTTGTACCTAGATTGGTTTTAGCAAGTAATACCGCGGATGCACCTAGTTTAAATATTAGAGATTTTATCTTTTTACAAGTACATATACATTTAACCTAATTTCATAGCATCTTAACAATTATTTCTAAAGGAAAACACAAGTGACAAACACACATACACACCGACAATATCTATATAAACAACATGTTACAAAAGTTAGTAATAATAGTTAAAAGTATTTTCTCACTAAGTCAGATTCGAATCCGTAAAATGACGGATAAATTTTTTTTTAACTCCACTTTATGAAATCTCGATTTTGTAGCAGTAAAATAAAAAAAAAACCTATTCTAAATTTACCTTTATAGTATTACTAATTTTATAAACGTAAAAGTTTTTGAGAATGTATGGATGTCTGGATGTACATATGTACGTTACTCTTTCACGTCTAAACGGGTGGACCGATTGAGCTGAAATTTGGTATAGAGATAGTTTCGATCCTGGAATAACACTTAAGCTATAATACAGCAGGTAAAACCGCTGGGCGCAGCTAGTAATATATATTTTATTATCTCCACAGGTTTTAATGAGATATAAAATATCAAAATTAGCTCATATAAACTTTTTGTTTTAGCGCATAATATTCTTTACCTCCGAGGTAGATTTTCTCTAATATTGATTTTTCTTCACAAATTGAGTATGTTTGGCAGATACGTAGGTTACCTTTAACTATTATAACCGTTTGTAACATGTTGCATTAACAATATGACTAATTCACTTCTCCTTGTTGAGTGCTTCTATGAATTCTTCAAGCTTCTCTTGAACTTGTCTTACTCGCTCTGAAATAATAAACATAAGTTAAACATATAAAAAACATAATAAATAACTCTTTAGTAATAATAAATATTTCGGGACATTACACACAGCGCCACTAACCCCAAGCTAAGCAACTTAATGCTTGTGTTATGGTGGTTAGGGTAACGGATATAATACTTATATACTTTTCTTTTGTAAATACATACTTATAATAGATACAGAAAGCCACCCAGACCAGAAACAAATATCCATGGATCACACAAACATTTGTCTCTTGCGGGAATCGAACCCGCAACTTCTGCGTTGCAGGCGGGTATTAGACCACCGCGCCACAGAGGTCGTCTTAATCGATACCTCAGAGATAAAACAAACAAAAAAAGTTAATAGTTATCCTAACCACCATATTACAAGCATTAAGTTGCTTAGTTTAGGGTTAGGCGGCGCTGTGTGAATGGTCCTGAAATATTTATTTATTTATTTATTTATAGTGTACCATACGATTTTGAGAACTATCGCGAGTATTCTTCATAACTAAAAACAACAAAAACGGCACAACTCACGTGTAATATTGTCGAGAATATCTCGACCACGGTTTCGGACAATTACGATGTCGTTGACCGAAACCGTGGTAAGATTAATATTCTCGATAATATTAGACGTGAGTTGTGCCGTTTTTGTTGTTTTTAGTTAATAGTGTACCTAGTGGCGGACTTGTCGCTCAAAGCGATCTCTTTTAAACAACCGTGAAGGTAGAGGAGAGGAATATTATGAATAAACATTTTTTACCGATTTACGAGAATTTGGTAAAATGTCATATCCTTATGAAACGATTTAGATGAAATTTGGTACATAAGTAAAATTTATTTAAAGAAAAGTATGAACGTTTTGGTGTAAAAGTATTTAAAATTTTCCCTAATAAGGTATGTAGGAGGCAGTCGTTAGTAATCTTGGCGACTTGAAACAGTAACATATAGGTTGGCCACACAAACTTTTATAATAATTGCAATTTGATGATTAATGGTTTAAACTTACTTAGTTCTTCGGCCAATTCTATTCTTCTTCCGGATAACAGCTTCTTTTTCAGATCAGAATCTGCCGACATCTGGAAATAATAAAATAATTTAATCAAAATTAACTTTTATTATGTACTTATATTGACTAAGAACTCTTATGGAAAGCGACAGGGCTCTAAACGGTCGGTTAACCGCTAGTGCGTTCTTTTTTTTGATCCAGGAAAAATGCGTTACGCATCGTCACCCCACGCCGGTGTGATGATACGTCCCACATACCGCCCGCGCCCCACGAGTGAAATGAAATGGTTTTATTTGCGAGAATGTGTACATTTGGTCTTAATGTTATATTGGTTTAGTTCTAGACATTCTGCCTCCATATGGCATGTAAAATTTTTAGTAGGTACCTAAGTTTAATATGTTAATATTTATCGACTTACGTGGTACGGGGCGTTATGTGGGATTCCCCGCCTTGTATGGGCGCGGCGGGAATACCCACTAAAAACCTGTGTGTGTTCCTGCGGGACGCCATAATGCCGGGGCAACGGGTACGCCGAAGCAGCCATCCGCGGCCCCGACGGCGTTTGGTCCTCACTGACAGGAGTTAACCCCCCCTATCCCATCCCTCCATCTTTCCCAAATCTTTCCTATATATTATTTATATGAATGTATTCCCACCTCGTCCAGTACCTCCCTGAGGCCCCGGTCGAGCCGGGCAGCCTCCCGGTTAGCGATCTGTTGCCGCAGTGCGTTGCCGGTGGTACGTAACGTTTGCTGCACGCGCCAGAACATTACCACCTCGCAACACTCCTTCTGCAATACAAAACAATACAAAAACTCTTTATTGTGACCAACAAAAAAAGAAATGCAATAAAGAATATGTAGGGAGAATGTTTTTTTTTTAGTCTTTTCTGTCCCACTGCTGGGCAAAGACCTTCCCCAAATCCTTCCATGTATCTCTTTATTGCGCCACCCAGGGGGGGGGGGGGGGGGGGGGGGGGTCACATCAGCGTGGCCACCTATGAGACAAAAAACAGTTTACGAATTTTCATTATTTTATGAAAATACGCGATATTTTATGTCATAAACTAGTTGAATATCATGTATTGTCTCAATTTGCTTTCAAATTTTGGAAAAAATAACACATACGTATTATTGTCAAAGTGAAGCAGTTTGACAAACAGCATAAACCGGCTACGCTGAAAGGGACGGAAAAAAATAGGTTCTCCTTTTTCTTCACACAGAATTTTCCCTATTGCCATCACACTCACACATAACATGGCTATGTCTATTTTTATTTTGTCTAAGGCGCCACCTAAGAATTATTTAGTTAGGTGCCATTTTGCGTCGCTGGAGAGTTGAAATTGGCGGCAATTCTGGTGTGACACTTGTAATGGTCGCTTCGTGGCGGCCTGGGATTGGCCGATGGTTGGGTAACGCGTGGGTCAGCCAATCTCCTCATCTGAAGAAATCTCCAGAGGCGCTATTGGCTAATTCTCACCCACTACGATTGATAACAACTTCAATGTACATTGCTGCGTTTGATTTATTACCCATATTTGTGAGGAGGTTTAAGCAATCAATGTACGCAATTTTGTCTATGGATTTTAGAATAGAATAGAATAGAAAACTCTTTATTGTTCACAAAAATACAACAATATAAACTTAGAACTAAGGTTACACAGAAAGAAGTGTTACAATTGGCGGTCTTATCGCTATGGTCTGTCTAATTTAGCTTGATAATTTTGACAGCTCACTATAGGGATGGGGTAGTGTATAATCGTTAAAGACTCGATTCGATTTTTATATTCATCGAATATTGAAAAATTTCTTATCTTATCTATTAATTATAAATTATTAATAGGTGGGTATGTTAATAAAAGCTATGGTGCATTATCCATTATAATTATATGTGGTTCATTTAGATTTTTCAGTAATGCTAAAAACCACTCTTTAAACTTATCAAAATTCATTTCTTCGTGATATTCCGTTGTTTTTGTTGATTTGAAAGCCAACAAACAATTAGGTACGAAACCGTTTGCCGTCCCTGCGTGAGCAATTATCAGCCGTTGACCTTTGCCTTCGGGCACTTTGGTGACTGACTGTGCTGTGTCATCAGTCCACGCTTTCGGCACAGTGTGGTTTGCATTAAGCCACGTCTCGTCTAGAAATACGACTTTATCCCAATTTGAAATATGTTTGGCTTTTTTCAAAAAGTCTATCCGTGCCAAGGCAATATCTGTGCGTTCCATTATTATTTTTCTTTTATCGCATTTTTTATAAGCGAAACCAATTTTATGTAGTATGATGGCCAATGACTGTAAACTGCCCTTAAATAAATCTGAGTCTTTAAGGGACACTAATAATTTTCTTAATGTCGGATATTCATCACGTCTATAATACGCGTAAACATGATTGCGTATTGCGGCGGCATCAAAGTCGTCAATCGCAGTGACACTTGAGAGTCTCCTTCGTTTTTTATTCGGCGTCGACAATTTTTTTTCCGTGTCTTCCTCTGTCGCTTGAGTTGATGAGGGCTTGCCATGCTTTTCTTGCAATATACGAGATACAGTTGCACGACCGATGCCAAGAGCGTCCGCAACTCTGTTGCCAACTTGGGTTAAAGGCAACAACGGTCCGCCATTTTGACACTCACGTTCAAAATAATCTTGCATGCGAACCACAAACTCGCGACATTCGCTGTTCAAAACAGTCTTTTTAGTTCTTTTCGGCATTGAGAAACCAAAAATAACAAAAACTAACGACAAATACTCAACAAAAACAGTAGAAAGCAGAAAATAACAAAAACTCAACAAAAACAATAAACAGCAGAAAATAACAAAAACAGTAGGTACCTAGCAGAACAAAAACAAAAACTCAACAAAAACAGAAAATAGCAGAAAGTAACAAAACCTGAACAAAAGCGTATACAAGGCACTAACGGCGCGACGTCAGAACTCGTACTGATTTACAAAATGGCTGGCTGACAAAAGGATGACAGGCTGTAGTGTTGCCAGTTGCCACAATCTTAGAGTTATACTATTTTTGATTTCCATTTTTATTTTAAGAATAACACCTGTCAATATAAGGGTGACACGCAATTAGTGCCATTAATAGAATATATTATATTGCCAATGAAAAGCTAATTCCAATACATAATTTACGCGATTTTAAATATTCGATTCAATTCAAAACCGATTTTTTATAGTCTGTGGTTTGTTCGTTATACGTGGCACATCACTAAGTGGGCGGTAACCATCCATGAAGTACAACATTAACTGTATGAGAGAAAAACTAAAAAAACACGAAACTTCATAGGCGCGAGCTGTCAAAATTATCAAGCTAAATTAGACAGACCATAATAGCGATCTCTTCCAGACAACCAAGCAGGGAAAGGAAATACATAAAATAGAGCGACGGTGGTTATAAAGATATATAAGGAGACATAAGGATTTTAGTGTTTTACATGCCGTTTGAAGATAGCCAATGGGCCCTCTGATGGTGAGAGTACAGTGCCACCCAGGATTTCACAATGATATAAAAATCTAGGCGCACTGCACCAACGCTTGTCACTCAAAAGAGTCATTAGACGTCATACTATAATCACAGTAAAGTCTCCGAAGAGATTTAAAAAATATATTATTGTCTCTTAGCAATATTAACGCCCCGTAAAATGAAATGAATAAAAATATATATCTTTATAACTACCGTCGCTCTATTTTATGTATTTCCTTTCCCTGCTTAGTTGTCTGGAAGAGATCGCTATTAGCGATAAGACCGCCAATTGTAACACTTCTTTCTGTGTAACCTTAGTTCTAAGTTTATATTGTTGTATTTGTGTGAACAATAAAGAGTTTTCTATTCTATTCTAATATCCCAAAGCATTAAATTCCAAGCTCACTTTGGGGGGTCGCAAAATATATTATTATTTAGCTTTTACCAGGGTAGACTTCCTTTGCAGGAGGTCGTCTAGGTGGGTACCCCAACAGTGCCAGTTACTCTACCGCCTGAGCAGTGATGTGCAAATATCACTGTGCTCCGGTAGGAGGGCGCTGTAGCTAGTGAAATTACTGGGCTAAAGAGTCTTAACATCTCATGACTCTTGAGTAAGAAGCGTTGGTGCAGTGCTCCTAGAATTTCACATAATTGTGAAATCCTAGGTAACACTGTACTGATTATGGGCAGCCGTTATCTCTTAACATCAGGAGAGCGTCTTGCTCGTCTTCTACTTCATCACATAAAAAAAAAAAAGCTATTTAGACTCACCCCATTCCCATTTTGTTGGCTGTATAGGTAAAAACTCTTCCGACAATCTCTCGCTCGCGTCAAAGCCTTCTGCAGGAAATTCCTGAAAAAAAAAATTATGTGGAGAAGTAAGAAGACGAGCAAGACGCTCTCCTGATGTTAAGAGATAACGCTGCCCATAATCAGTACAGTGTTACCTAGGATTTCAAAATGATATGCAATTCTAGGTGCACTGCACCAACGCTTCTTACTCAAGAGTCATAAGATGTTAAGACTCTTCAGCCCAGTAATTTCACTAGCTACAGTGCCCTCCTACCTGTGCACAGTAATGTTTGCAGTACACTGCTCAGGCGGTAGAATAACTGGCACTGTTGGGGTACCCACCTAGTCGACCGAGTGCAAAGGAAGTCTACCCCCGGTATATAATAAACTTTTAAGCAATTTAATATTTTTAAAAGAATATAACAAAAAATGTCATCGCGCTAATGTCACTCAAGTTTAAACCGGCCTTAACAAGGGAATTAACACAATATTTAATTAATTCTGATCACGGATATCAGCAAAGTAACGCCCTAATTCTATTAACTATAATATTTAAAGTCACTAGGTGAAAAAAAAAAACGTAAATATTGTTATTTTATTATTATTATTGGCCATGGTGGTCCCAAAGCACATCTTACTACCACTTTTCGTGGTTTTGGGCTATTTTACAAGCTTTTATTTACTTTCACTTGTCTGTTGTCTGTCTGTGTGTAATCAAATCTTGCAAGTGAAATTTGACCCACTTCCCGTTGTCCGATTGAGCTGAAATTTTGCATGCATGCATAAATCGGATGACAATGCAATATTATTATGACATGGAGCTGATCTGACGATGGAGCTGGAAGGTGGCTATAGGAACTCCGTAATTAAACGACGCGACCCCATTTAGTTTGGGCTCATTTGATTCGTCTTGACGAGTACTTTATGGTAATAATAATAAAAGCTTGTTTTTAAAAATTCACTTGTTTTACCAGCTTTTTTTTGGAAAAAACGCAAATAACTAAATTAAAAAATACATACTTTAAGTAGACATGTCCCCATATATCCCTAATATAGTCATTATCGCAGTCGACCCCCCTCCGGCGCAGGTTGTCCCTCACAGCGACCGTCTGTTCATAACTGAGTGTTGGCCGCTCACAGCCGAGTGCCTCCAACTCTTGTTTGATGGCGGCGCGCCGGTGTTGCTCCTCTGTTGTGTGTTGCCAGTATAACCAACGGTCTTTGAAACTTGGACCTGGAAGAACAAGTGAATTAAATTAAAAATTTAAAAACCCCCCAACGCAATACGTAATTCACCATTTTGTAGTGGCGGCCATCTTGGATATTAAATTTTATATAGTGGGTTGTATTCCACTAGTCAAGCCCTTTCATTTGATACCCATATTGAGGGGGTCGTGGAAACAAAAAGTAATCCGCCAATTTGTGGCGGCGGCCATCTTGGACCGATTTCTACCAAACGTGGCTAAGAACACTCGACTAACTCTACTTTCAAACAAAAAAACTAAATCAAAATCCGTTCATCCGTTCGGGAGCTTCGATGCCACAGACAGACACGTCAAACTTATAACACCCCGTCGTTTTTGCGTCGGGGGTTAAAAAACAATAATAAACAAAAAACACAGAAAAATGCATAACTATAACAACAAAACCGGCACAACTCACGTCTAATATTGTCGAGAATATCTCGACCACGGTTTCGGACAATTACGATGTCCTTCATCAGGAGTGCAAGGTACAGACAGGCAAAAATATTACAATTTTTACTACGTAAAGTGTGTGTTTAGTTTGCTCAGAACAGTTAGAAAATTCAAACATCCTTAATAGTAAATGCGCGAGCAGCTTGCTGCGAGCGCCGAGAAAAAATATACTCTTGACCATGAAATATGTGCAAAATTCGTAACTCTACGATGTTTCGGGGGGGGAGGGGGGGCTTGGCACCTTGGCCCCCCTAAATCCGTCTATGTATAGAGCTACTAAATGACAGATTATAACGTACCAACGAGTTCCTTAAGCTGTTGGTTGGTGGCCTCTAGTTTGTCTTTAAGTGCAGTTTCCATGAGAGAGACGGCCGCGTCCCAGTCCGCACGAGACCCTACTGAGCGGTCTTGTAACGCGTTTAATTGGAGGACGCGAAGTACCTGCCAATATAAATAAATAAATAAAATATCATTTATTGTCCAAATTCCATACATAAATACATAATTGACACATAAAAAAGTGTATTATTTACCACCTTACTATACACCACCTTACCACTACCACCTTTACCTTGTACACCTTCGTTATATCGTCAGTTATAAATATAACCCACAAATTGCATATTATAATATGACACTAGAAAATAACACGTTTTTTAAATACATATCTAAATACATATATAAAAGGAAAGAGTGACTGATTGATTGATCTATCAACGCACAGCTCAAACCGCTGAACGGCTTCGCTTGAAATTTGGAACACATAGGTTTTACGATGTAGACCTCCGCTAAGACAGGATTTTATCACGTGAGCAAAGCTGCGAGCACAAGCTAGTGAAAGTATAAATAACTATCTGCGTTCAGCGGTATTACCCGCTGTACTATGCCTATGTGTTATTCCAGGGTCTAAGCTATCTCCATACAAAATTTGAATTCAATCGGTCCACCCGTTTAGGCGTGAAAGAGTAACAAACATCCCGACATCCATTCTTAAAAACTTTCACGTTTATAATATTAGTAAGATAACTCACATCCTGCGCCCTCTCCTCCCACTGATGCCTATTCAAAGCCTCTTCAACCGCCTCCCTCTTCACCGGTTCGTAAATAGGATCGGAGTCTTTCGATTTCTCCATTAGTTCCATAAATTCATCCCTTAATACGTCCCTGCCGGCGAGCACGGACTGCGTGGGCAACTCCGTCTCTGCCCACTCGCGGAGCTTTATGTCCACTGTGGTGTTGAATTTGTCTGGGGAAAGGGGGAATTTGGGGGTGAAAAGTTAATTATAGCTTGAGGAGAAGTATTTTGAAGTATTTCATCTGGGGGATGAGTTTTGGGGGTGAAAGTAATTGTGGTTTGAGGAGGCGTATTTTGAAATATTTTGTCTGGGGGATGAATTTTGGGGGTAAAAAGTTAGATTTTGTTTGGAGAAGGATTGATTTTTGTTGGTGAAATATTGTGTGTTTAAAGGGGGGGTGTATAAAAGTCAAAAGTTATTATATATTGAGGTGGTTTTGGAGAAAAGTATGTTGTTTAAGGAAGTTTTGGAGTGGAGGGATGAGTTTTGTGGGTGAAATGTTGTGTGTATGTTTAAAGGGGTGTATTTTGGAGTGAATTGTGGGTGAAAAGTAAACGGATTAATTTTAGTTGGTGGATATTTTTGGGTGAAAAGTTGAGTTTAAGGGATGTACAAAATGGGCTTAATTAAATCTTAATGATCATTAAGTATACTTTTAGAAACGATTACTCTGCCATAGTTTTACTAATCATAAAATTAAATTGTACAGTAACCATGAACTAAACTATTTAGAAAAGACTACAAATAACATTTCTATCACTATTTCGCAGATGAATGTTGACAACCATATAAAAACTATAATTTTTACGAAAAATCATTAAAATCTTACTAAAATCAATATCATAGGGATCAAGCCATATCGTTGTTTGTTGGTTGCCGTTGTGCTTGAATTTTACGTTTTGAGGAATTCGAATCGCTGCGACAAAATTATATAAGAAACATTAATTCCGAATTCTTAGTCGATACGACGAGTGAACTAATATGGTATATTTGGCTCAACTTGTAATTCGCTATTCCTGCGTTACAAGTGTAATTTTTACAAAAACAGAATGTCAAAGAATTTGACATTGCGACACACACAAAAAGTTATTCATACGAAATAAAAAATCTAATATTATAAACGCAAATTTCATTATAACTTTGATTTCTTTAGTTTAGATAGCGACGCAAAAGTAGGACTGTCCATGTCTGATCCGATGACTTTAGTACAGACGCATCATCATCATCATTTATACTCCAACAGAACAGGTTACCCTACTTACACTGTCAGAGTCTAATCATAATTTATATGTTGTGAGTTGTGTGGCTGAGTCCTTTAAGGAAACCGCAACCGGCGTACTACGACCGGCAACCTGAACCCTTGCTGATTCTTTCCTAACCGACATCAAGGTACGCCTTCAAATATATGTTTTCGAGGACTTTTTCAGAGGCTGGGAGACTTTTGTAGTACATAATATAAGCCTTTCAATTACAACCCTAAGGACACATATCAAAAATCAACCGGCGTACTACGACCGGCAACCCGAACCCTTGCTGATCATTCCTTACCGACATCAAGTAGAAGTGGCAGTAGTCTTCAAGTAGATGTTATCAAGGACTTTTTCAGAGGCTGGGAGACTTTTATAGTACACAACTACATAATATATAAGGCTTTCAATTACAACCCCAAGATACATAAAAAAAAAACAACCGGCATATTACAACCACCAAATTTCATCCCCTATTAATCCCTCACTTACCGACATCCTGATGTGAAACAGCAGCAGCCTTCAAGTATATGTTATCAAACACTTTATTAGCAGCAGCGTGCCACAATGCCTGCTGCAGCCGAGCCTCCCAGGCGGGGGCGGGGACGGCGGATAGTTCGGCGGATTGGTCGAGAAGTTCTGCGCGGGCTCGCTCGAATACTTCGTCACGGTCTAACTCGCGCTGTCTGAAATGTTAATTTTTTAACGTGAATTAAATAAAAAAATTAAAAAACCACCAACGTAACGCTTTCAAAATATGTAATAAGCCATTTTGTGGTGGCAGCGTTGGATTTTAAATATATCATAGTGCGTTGTACTCTACAAGTTAAGCCCTATCATTTGATATCCATATTGAAGAGTTGTAGAAGAAAGAAATAATCCGCCATTTTCTAGCGGCGATTTCAACCAAACATGGCTAAGAACACTCTAGACTAACTCTACTTTCAAACAAAAAAAGTAGATCAAAATCCGTTTGTCCGTTCGGGAGCTACGATGCCACAAACAAACACACACATAAATCACGTCAAACTTATAACACCGTCATCTTTACGTCGAGGGTTAAAAATAAATATTTATAGGCTTCCGTAGTCAACGAAAAAATCTTAGAGCTTCACTTTGTTTGACCATCCACTGAGGCTCGCACCATCTTCCAGAACATTCTAGACAACACTGGAGCTCTGACCTTGGGAAGCTGTTCTTCCACTCCGTCTCCAAGTTGAACCTCGTGGCCTTGAAGGCGTCTGCTTGCTGCTCCACTGAAGCTCGCACCATCTTCCAGAAGCAATCAGCCACGGCCAGGGATAGGTTCCGGGTTGTCACTTGCGATGGAGTCACCAACCCGTCTCTGAAACAAAACAAGTTAAACTGTAATATTCCAAAAGAATATAAATAAATATTTCAAGACATTACACACAGCGCCACCTAACACCAAGCTAAGCAACTTAATGCTCGTGTTATGGTGGTTAGAGTAACATTTATATAATACTTATATACTTTTCTTTTATAAAACACTTGTTACGTTTACCTATAGTGGACTGTATTACTTATTATTTTCCTACTGGATTTTACTGTTCTATTTAGAGGGGTTTTTAAATAACAACTTTGATTTACACTTTCACTGCATTTATTAACTTATAATTCCCAATCTAGGTTACCTAGGCACAATTTTTACACTTTTACGACTAACTTGTTTACATTATGAGCGTTAGGAGACGAATGAAGATACTGAACACAATATTAAAATCTCAACTTATTAATATACTTTTTTAAGGTCTCCCGCCCGTACGATACTTATGATCGCTAATTGTACATTTTTTATCCCTATTTCCTTCCGTTATATAGGCTTGTCCCTGTTATGCATTTAACGGTCATTAACGGTCTGTATGTCTGTCCTTGTCATACATCTAACGGTCAATTATTATTATTACATTCACAAACTTAAGTTTAATTTTAATACAGGTTCTTAAATTAAGGTTCTTAATTCTAAGGGCTGGCGTTGTCCTCAACAACACTTCTTTTATATACTTTTCTTTTAATACATACTAACAAGTGAAATTTTAAAAATACTTTTTAAAAACAAGCTTTAATTATCATTACCATCTTGCATCATATAGTACTCGTCAAGACGAATCAAATGAGCCCAAACTCGATGGGGTTGCGTTGTTTAATGACAGAGTTCCTATAGCCACCTTCCAGCTCCATCATCAGATCAGCTCTATGTCATAATAATATTGCATTGTCATCCGATTTACACACGCATGCAAATTTTCAGCTCAATTGGAAACCGGGAAGTGGGTCAAATCAAACTTGCAAGATTTGATTACAGACAGACAGACAGACAGACAGACAGACAGACAGACAACAGACAGGTGAAAGTAATATAAAGCTTGTAATAATAGATATTGAAAGTCACCCAGACCAAAAACAAATACCTGTGGATCACACAAACATTTGTCTCATGCGGGAATCGAACCCGCAACCTTCTGCGTTGCAAGCGGGTATTAGCCCACCGCGCCACAGAGGTTGTCAATTATGAGGGTGTCACTCAAAATTCTAAAAAGAAAGAAACACGTTTTAAAAGAGAAACAATTGTTACAATAATGCACATAGACATCAACTAAGCCTGGGAATGGGACTTGCCTCAGCGTTGTATTGCGTGTGTACAGTGAATCACACAGCGCTGGTATTCTAGTATATATATCACGGCTAAAGTCCGGCTACACCTAGGTTTAGCCGGTTAAACCTAGGTGTATACGATCATTGTCGGTTAAAGTTAGGTGTGAACAAAATGTTTGTAAAAAAAAAACTTGTTTTTATCACGAAGTTCAGGGCAGATTTACAACGTGCGAGCCGCGTGCTGCGGTAGCATGCGTTCGTCTCCGTTTATACCTACAAAAAGGCCCGGGTTTAGCCCGTGTTTAAGAGCGAGGTAAAGAGATAATACAGTAGTCTTACTTGAAGAGCTTGGAGCTCCTGAAGAACCTCTCCTCGTATTCCCTGATGGTAGGGATGGAGTCCTCCTTGCGGCTGCGTCCCGTCACCACCGCGTAGTATCCCAGAGCCTTCATCGGGAACAACTTGCCTTCCAGGATGCGACGGATCTGTACGGAATGATGAACTATATCATTATAACGAATTAATATAAAAACTTTAATAAACCCCCAATACAACGCTTTCAAAGTAAAGGGGGTATATTTGTCCCAACGTATAAGTATTGCTATTCAACGTGGCAATGCTGCCAGCATTCTGGGCACTCTGCCATCTCACAGTGGTTTGGAGCATGCGGATTTTCTGTAGATCGGCTTGTGGCTGATCTGTGGTTAATAAAGTGTTCTTTACTGCTGTAGTAGCTGTAGTATTATTAGTTTGCTTTTTTCAATAAAGGCATTTACCACTATAAAAAAAAGTAAAGTATTATTTGTATCAAACATACAAATAAAACTACTTTACTACATTATATATGTAGTTACATAGAGATGTTATGTCATGATAAAATTAGTACAGCATGTCTGGCCAGCGCCGCTGGCATACATATATTAAATTGATTGGTATGCACGCAAAATTAAAAATTAAATCAAAATGAAATAACAAAAGTAAAATATATAATTCGTCGTTTGATGGTGGCGCCAACACGGATTAATTTAAATTAAATTTATCATAGTGCGTCGTATTCTACTTGTCAAGCCCTTTTATTTGATACCCATATTGAGTGGGTCGTAGAGAAACAAAGTAATCCGCCATTTAGTAGCGGCGGCCATCTTGGATCGATTTCTACCAAACATGGCTAAGAACACTCTCGACTAACTCTACTTTCAAACAAAAAAAAATCAAAATCCGTTCATCCTAGAGCTACGATGCCACAGACAGAGACACACACACGCACACAGTCATACAGACCCGTCAAACTTATAACACCCCGTCGTTTTTGTGTCGGGGGGTTAAAAATTAACTTACCCTATTAGGATTGGCCAAGTTCTCCTCAGCCAGATCGACCTTAGTGAGTACGAATATGGTCCTTTTGCCGGTAGGGTCGCAGGATGATACTAGGTCTGTCACGTTACTGCGCTCAGCGTCTACTGAACCGTCCTGGAACAAATTATTTCTTTCAAAATAAATAAAATCGTAGCACTAAGCTAAGCTTGTCCCAATTGACTACAAAATTATGTATAACTAAAATAGCAGAATCTATATTAGGTATAGACTTTTTTATTTTAAGGAACTTATGCATGCTTTTTTATTTTTTCTTTGATTTTTTTACTATTTGTCGCTGTATTTTTTTTTTGTGTCAATAAATAAATTTTTACTTTACTTTAAAATAATAATAATAAAAAAAGTTGTAAATTCATGTACATGTATGTTCATGTAAACGGTAGAGAAATGTAAAAAAAATGTACTTTTTTTAAAAGCTTTTTTTAACTTTCTTTTAAAAAGAAAAGTAATTATTATAATATGAATTGGACATAAGTATTAGTGTGTAGTTTTAGATAACTAAGTTTATTATGGTCTGTGGATGTTGTGATTTGAATAAATAAAATAAATCTTACCCCCTTCACCCGTGACTTTCTTACCTGTATGCAGAGTATGATAGCGTTCGGGTTATCCATGTATTGTTTGGTCATCTGTTTGATCGCCTCGCGCGTATCCGAAGCCATGTCCACTGTTTGAGTCTGAAATTACAACAATAACAAGTGAAATTATTAGAGATGCACCGAATATTCGGTTACTATCCGGTATCCGGCTTATCCGGCCCTTTTTTACTATCCGGCCGGATACCGGATGGTAATGTACTATCCGGCCGGATACCGGATAGTAAACTTGGTAGATTTTATAAATGGAATCTAAATAAAGACACAGTTGTAATTAAAGCTTTTTATTATTTTAAACAACTTTAACTTTTTATAATAAATCAATTATTTAAAGTAACTTGGTGATAATACTGATAGTTAAAAATGTAATTTTTTTTTTTTTTTTTTTTTAAATAAATTTATTTAATAAGAAAGAAAGTTTACACAAAAGTTTGTAAGTCTAGGCTTTTACAATACTTCCCTTAATGTGTGTTAGCACCATTACGTATATGCTGCATATCTAGCGCCCGTACTACCAGCACCACTCACCAAGTATCACCGCCCCCGAACTAAGTAAGAACTTGTATCTCGGGATCCGGATTATTTGTAACTAGTAATATTAATTAATTTAATATTGGAAATCCACCAAAGGTAAATTATGATGTATAAAAACAAGATTTTCAGCATTTTTTAGGAAGCAAACGATTCCTCTTGTTTTCATATATAAGCCCAGCCTCTGAAAACAGTCTCTCGCTGTACACACTGCTACATGGGGAAGAGATATATATTTGGGCAAATTTAACCAAAATCGGGAATTGTTTGGCGTTTGCTGCCCACCATGCGTAAGGGTCACTTTGTCGATCAAGACGAACCATTTTTAAGTAAAAGTCAAGTTTATTGGCTATAGCACTATTATCACTACGAAACAAGTCAAAACCTGCAATGCGCGCGGCCGCGTGGCGGTACGCGACACGCACCTACGAAACTTAAAATGTAGGTATCACACCGCCGGCCGAATATTCGGCGGCCGGATACCGAATATTCGGCTGATGGTCAGGCCGAATATCCGGTATCCGGCCAAACAATTATTCGTTGCATCTCTATAAATTATATATTTAAAAAAAAAACAAGCTTTTATTATTATTATTACCATCTAGGACCATAAAGTACTCGTCAAGACGAATCAAATGAGCCCAAACTCGATGGAGTTACGTCGTTTAATAACGGACTTCCTATGTCCACCTTCCAGCTCCATCATCAGATCAGCTCCATGTCATAATAATATTGCATTGTCATCCGATTTATCAAGACACGCAAAATTTCAGCTTAATCGGACACCGGGTAAGTGGGTCAAATTAAACTTGCAAGATTTGATTACAGACTGTCAGACAACAGACAGGTGAAAGTAAATAAAAGCTTGTAATAGAATAGAATATATATCATTATATCTCTCCCTGCAAGGTTGTCTGGAAGAGATCGCTTTTAGCGATAACACCGCCAATTGTTACACTTATGTCGTGATTTTGTGTTGTAGTTTTAATTTTTCTGTATGTTTGTAGTGTTCCAATAAAGAGTTTTCTGTTCTATTCTATAGAATGAATCTTTATTGCATACCAAAATACAAGAAAAATAAAGAATTATTATGTTGTAGGATATTTATTTAGAAGAAAAACATAAATGAAAATACTTTTAAAACAAACCTATCATCTAAAACTTAAAAAAAAACTAGCTTACGCTCGCGGTTCCAAATTTCAACCCAATCCGTTCAGCGGTTTGGGCTGTGCGTTGATAGATCAATCAGTCACTCTTTGCTTTTATATATTTAGATAAAATCTAGAATCCAGACATCCATACATTCTTACTTAATTTCACGTTTATAATCTTACTAATATTATAAACGTGAAAGTTCGTAAAATAATATATGCATAATGCATATTTCTGGATGTATGTTTGTTACTCTTTCACGCCTAAACGGGTAGACCGATAGAGCTGTAATTTGGTATAGAGAAAGCTTTATATAGACCCTGAGGGGCTATCGCAAAACGACATGTAAAACACTAGAATTTATAGACAAAATTGCGTACATTACGTGTTTAAACCTCCTTATTAATATGAGTAAAGTAACAAAAGCAGCAATGTACATTGAAGTTGCCATCAATCGAAGTAGGTGAGAATTAGCCAATAGCACCTCTGGAATAACAGATTATAGTCTACATAAGTACTGCGGGTAAAACCGCTGGGCGCAGCTAGTATTTATTAAGATTATCGTTAACAAATAAAATCTACGATTTAAAATAAAATACGTAGACACAAAAATAATTTTATCGTTTTATCTATGGTATAACGTGTAGATTGGCAACCTTTAATATTATGATGTCCATTATTAGACGAACAAGCCGATAGCGCGATCTAACGACAGTCAGCGCCATCTAGTTCCATGCCGACAAACTAAGCATTTATTTAAACAGAAAATAGTATTTTTTTTAGATTCTAACAAGTGAAATTTAAAAATACTTTTTAAAAACAAGCTTTAATTATTATTATTATTATCTTGCATCATAAAGTACTCGTCAAGACGAATCAAATGAGCCCAAACTCGATGGGGTTGCGTTGTTTTATGACAGAGTTCCTATGGCCACCTTCCAGCTCCATAATCAGATCAGCTCGATGTCATAAAAATATGGCATTGTCATCCGATTTATACACGCATGCAAATTTTCAGCTCAATTGGAAACCGGGAAGTGGGTCAAATTAAACTTGCAAGATTTGATTACAGACAGACATACAAACAGACAGGTGAAAGTAATTAAAAGCTTGTAATAAATAAAACAAAATAAAGGTAAATTTTACCGGGGGTAGACTTCCTTTGCAGGAGGTCGTCTAGGTGGGTACCCCAACAGTGCCAGTTATTCTACCGCCTGAGCAGTGATGTGCAAACATCACTGTGCTCCGGTAGGAGGGCACTGTAGCTAGTGAAATTACTGGGCTAAAGAGTCTTAACATCTCATGACTCTTGAGTAAGAAGCGTTGGTGCAGTGCTCCTAGAATTTCACATAATTGTGAAATCCTAGGTAACACTGTACTGATTATGGGCAGCCGTTATCTCTTAACATCAGGAGAGCGTCTTGCTCGTCTTCTACTTCAACACATAAAAAAAAAAACATAAAAAAGGTATCACGGTAAAGAGTTATACAGTAGTTTGAATCTCTAGAAGAGGTTGAACTCAAGGTCGCGCGAGTTTGTAACGAGTTGGGTAGGGTTCGGTAGGCAGCGAGGTGACGAATACACGTTTTTATGTATGCAGGAAGCTTCCGAATAATGGTTGTAACAAGTGAATTAAATTAAAAATTTAAAAAACCCCCAACGCAATACGTAATTCACCATCATGGATTTTAAATTTTATATAGTGGGCTGTATTCTACTCGTTAAGCCCTTTCATTTGATACCCATATTGAAGGGGTCGTGAAAGAAAAAAGTAATCCGCCATTTCATAGCGGCGGCCATCTTGGACTGATTTCTACCAAACATGGCTAAGAACACTCTCGACTAACTCTACTTTCAAACAAAAAAAACCAAAATCCGTTCGGGAGCTACGATGTCATAGACACATACACACACACAGAGACAGAGACACGTCAAACTTATAACACCCCGTCGTTTGCGTCGGGGGTTAAAAATATCACAAAGTATTTAATTCTTTTTGAGTAATTCACAATAATAACGCCTATTCGGCACCTCGCTGCCTACCGAAACCTACCCAAATTGTTGCAAACTCGCGGAACCTTGAGTTCAAACTACTGTACATACATATATCTCTTTACCGTGATAATATCTACGGTTAGAAATAAACGTAGACTTAAAAATTGTCCTTACAGTAGGAGTGGGCGTTAATTCAACGAACGGCTTTTTTAACTGTTAATCTAATGTTAACGAATTAACAGTTTTTTGTTTACTGCAAAACCCGCTAAATCTATCAACTGTTACATTCAACGATTTTGGTAATGCGTTTTTTTTATTATGTCAACGAAAAGGTATTCAAAAGTCGCTAACGTAATCTGAAGCTGTTAACGCAAAACCAGTTAAAATTATCTATTTCTTCTGCGTTGAAAGAACGAATAGAAACGGAATATGCCGAGTGGACGCGAGGGCGCCTATGTGAGCGAGCGAGACGCCGCTAGCTTAAAATTGTACGAGCGAGAGTGAGAGATATCTATGTTTCTAAGTTCGCTTGCTACTATTAACTGCTACGTTGCCGTTGCGTTGGTACAAATCTGTTACATTAATGAAAACCTGTTAATAATGTTAACGGCTTTTTTAACAGGTTAACATGATGAATTTAACGGCTTCGTTGCGTTAACCCAAAAATCGTTAACGACCCACCACTACCTTACAGTGGTTTTTAAATTAACTGTTTTAAAGTATATTTAGTTTGTAGTTCATTAATTAGACGAACAAGCCGATACCGCGATTTAACGACAATCAGCGCCATCTAGTTTCATCACGACAAACTATTATAACAAGCTTTTATTTACTTCCACCTGTCCGTTGTCTGAATTACAGAATAAACCATTTATTGATAATTCCTTTAAATTATACGTCATACAATTCAATAAAATTAAATAATCATGATCAATGCATTAATTATATTCATACAGGGTCTTTGGTTATTCAGTACATTGGTGTATACGGCCTTATTGGGGAGGTCATTGGCCAAGTTTTGAGGGCAATATATGTTCTGCGAAAATTTACGGTTTTCGAGATATATTTTTTTTAAATCGAGGTGACAAGTTTTAAAAATATAACCCTGTATAATTATTTATTTTTTATTATCTCATAAAGTGGACAAAATATCTGTGTATTATTTAAATTAATCAAATTTAATTTAATTTATCACATTAATAGAATATAAGATGTTAAAGTAACAAATTTGGGCAGCTTTTATGAAGACCTTGAACATAAAATGCAAAATTTCTCAAAAAAATTGTTAAATTAAATTTATTATACACGTACTATGAAGTTTGTAGGTGTAAGTATACTCGTATATATCATTAGTTACGTGGGTATTTTTATGAAGTCATCTATAATGTAGAACGATTTCTCGACAAGCCACTTTTTCAGTTTATATATTTGAAAATTAGTGTATTACGCGCTTCTTTGATTGTCTGTCTGGCTGTATTCAAATCTTGCAAGTTTAATTTGATCCACTTTCCGATTCGGATCAGCCAGAAATAAAAAACATCCCCTTCTTACACATTCAGGAGGTACCCTAAATTAATTAATTTTTAATTATTTTTGTACCATTCTCTCACATTTACTAGAAGCATTGTAAAGTTAATTTTGGCGCTATTTCATGGTGAAGATTTTTTCTCGGCTTAGTTATTAAGACAATTTGAATTTTCTAACCACTCGGAGCGAGCGAAACACACTTTTCATATTAAAAATATAATAATATTTTTAATTTATATTTTTGCCCGCACCTTCACGTTTTTATATGTGGATGGATTGCATATTTTTTTAAATCTAAATATATTAAAGGAAAGAGACTGATTGACTGACTGATCTATCAACGCACAGCCCAAACCGCTGAACAGAGAGCCTATTGGCTAATTCTCACTCACTACGATTGATGACAACTTCAATGTACATTGCTGCATCTGTTGTTGTACTCATATTAAGGAGGCGGTTTAAGCAAGCAATGTACGCAAAATGGTTTTCTATTCTAGTGTTTTACATGTCGTTTAGCGATAGCCAATAGGCGCTCAGATTGGCGTGAAATTTAGAATACAGGTAGGTTTTGTGTAGACCTTCGCTAAGAAAGGATTTTGAGCGCAAGCTAGTATATCATCATCATTTCAGTCATAGGACGTCCCCTGCCTCCCCTTTGTACTTCCATATATACCGGTTGGAAGCGACCTGCATCCAGCGTCTGCAGGCGACCTTTAAAGCTAGACCTTTAAGACATTTTAAGCTAGTGTGTAGTGTAATGGATAACTGACCGAGATGACCCCTGGGAGGTCCACTAGCACCATGCGATGTAAGCCGGGACCCTTAACGGACATGGATATGACGTCACTGGAGTGTAGTATAACGGTAACTGACCGAGATGACCCCTGGGAGGTCCACTAGCACCATGCGATGTAAGCCGGGACCCTTGACGGACATGGATATGACGTCACTGGAGTGTAGTATAACGGTAACTGACCGAGATGACCCCTGGGAGGTCCACTAGCACCATGCGATGTAAGCCGGGACCCTTGACGGACATGGATATGACGTCACTGGAGTGTAGTATAACGGTAACTGACCGAGATGACCCCTGGGAGGTCCACTAGCACCATGCGATGTAAGCCGGGACCCTTGACGGACATGGATATGACGTCACTGGAGTGTAGTATAACGGTAACTGACCGAGATGACCCCTGGGAGGTCCACTAGCACCATGCGATGTAAGCCGGGACCCTTGACGGACATGGATATGACGTCACTGGAGTGTAGTATAACGGTAACTGACCGAGATGACCCCTGGGAGGTCCACTAGCACCATGCGATGTAAGCCGGGACCCTTGACGGACATGGATATGACGTCACTGGAGTGTAGTATAACGGTAACTGACCGAGATGACCCCTGGGAGGTCCACTAGCACCATGCGATGTAAGCCGGGACCCTTGACGGACATGGATATGACGTCACTGGAGTGTAGTATAACGGTAACTGACCGAGATGACCCCTGGGAGGTCCACTAGCACCATGCGATGTAAGCCGGGACCCTTGACGGACATGGATATGACGTCACTGGAGTGTAGTATAACGGTAACTGACCGAGATGACCCCTGGGAGGTCCACTAGCACCATGCGATGTAAGCCGGGACCCTTGACGGACATGGATATGACGTCACTGGAGTGTAGTATAACGGTAACTGACCGAGATGACCCCTGGGAGGTCCACTAGCACCATGCGATGTAAGCCGGGACCCTTGACGGACATGGATATGACGTCACTGGAGTGTAGTATAACGGTAACTGACCGAGATGACCCCTGGGAGGTCCACTAGCACCATGCGATGTAAGCCGGGACCCTTGACGGACATGGATATGACGTCACTGGAGTGTAGTATAACGGTAACTGTTAGACCTCTGTTGTAGTTCAAACTAACCTTTATATTAATTTACTCGTTTTATATGTTTGAATATGGAATATGTTTTGTTTATGTCTTATTGAAAAAATTACATTGAATTGGACCAACGTAATGTTCGTTTTACTTCCACGGAATAATATAATAAACTAGTTATTTTCATCAGGTTATGGTCCTTTCACGAGAACATGGCTTCAACAGCAGGTAATCCTGCAGCAGCAGCTATACCAGTAATTGAAAAATTAAAAGGGTATGAAAATTATGTAAACTGGAAGTTTCAATTGAAAATGCTGCTCATACATGAAGACCTGTGGGATGTTATCTCCGAGGATGAGGCTGAAAGTGCTGAAAAAGACCCAAATTTTAAGAAAAGGTCGTTGAAAGCACTGGCAAAAATTTGTTTGTCAGTACAGCCAGCTGCATACATGCATGTCCGAAAGGCGGAGACAGCCCGTGAAGCCTGGTCCAATTTGAAAAAGGCTTATGAGGATAAAGGCCTTACGCGACGACTGAGTCTCCTCAGAATATTGTTTGCCACCAAATTGAGTAACTTCAAAGACATGGAGGCGTATATTGCAAAAATTTGTGATGTGAGTCAACAATTGAGCGACATTCAGTCACCTCTTGATGATGATTTTGTCGCGGTTATAATGTTGAGCGGTTTGCCTGCCGAATATGATCCCTTAATCATGGCACTAGAAAACTCAAACATTTCACTATCAAGTGAAATTGTAAAAGCAAAATTGATGCAGGAAGTACAGCGGCGCGGTGACAAAAATGAAGAAGGCTCAACAACAGCGCTTGTTTCACATAAGAAAATAAGATGTTTCAAGTGTAAGAAGTTAGGACACACATCAAAACAATGCAAGGGGGGAGCAAGTAACAAGAAAGAGAATAGTAACGGAGAGGCGATGTTAACTGCATTATCGACGTGCGTGCGTAAGGATGTGTGGATTGTCGACTCCGGTGCCAGCAACCACATGTGTAACGACAGGGACATGATCACTGATTTTGTGCCTGGTTTCATAACTGAAGTGAAAGTGGCGAATGGTGAAAAACTCTTTACTCGCGGTCGCGGCAATGTGATAGTAACCTTAAAGCATAGTGTAAAGACAATAAGTAATGTCTATTACGTGCCAAATTTGGCAACCAATTTGTTATCTGTCAGTGCTTTGACAAGGAAAGGTTTCAGAGTTATTTTTATAGATGAAAATTGTAAAATATATAAAAATGATACCTTGATAGCGTCAGCTAAACGCGAATGTGGTGTGTATAGGCTTGAAACTGTAGAGTCTGAGCGGAGTGATACATCAGTTGTAGGGCATAATAATTGTTCAGCTTTTACAGAATGCAACGAGGCTGTGTCGATGGAGAGTCAAACAGGCTCAAAAGCTTCGCCAGCGGTGCAAGAGGATGTATCACAAACCCAAAAGGCGTCACAAGTAGAGTGGCACAAACGACTAGGTCACCTTAACGTGCGTAGTATGCAAGTCCTAAAAGGTATGAACTCTGGAATAGATTACGATACTTCTACGTTCGAGTCTTGTATTTCTTGCATTCAGGGTAAACAAATTAGATTACCGTTCCCGAAAAAGTCTTTCAGTCGTGCGACTGAGATATTAGGGCTAGTGCACATGGATTTATGCGGGCCCATGCCGGAAAAATCGATTGGTGGTTCAAGATATTTCTTTTCACTTATAGATGATTTTTCGAGAAAGACTTTTGTTTATTTTCTGAAAACTAAAGATGAAGCTTTTACTAAATTCATGGAGTTTAAGGCTTTAGTTGAAAATCAGACCGGGAAAACACTGAAAAGCATTCGTAGCGATAACGGCACTGAATTTATTAATACTCGTTTTCAGAATTTCTTAAAGAAACACGGTATTCGCCATGAGACGACTGTTCCTCACTCGCCAGAACAGAATGGTGTGGCAGAGAGAGCCAACCGCACCATCGTGGAGAAAGCCAGGTGCATGCTTCTTGGTGCCGGGCTGGATCAAAGCTTCTGGGCGGAAGCTGTAAACACCGCCGTATATTTGAAAAATAGGTCCCCCACGAAAGCTGTTAGAGGAACTACGCCCGAAGAAAAATGGTCCAAACAAAAGGTACATCTAACTCACCTTAAAGTATTTGGATGTATGGCTCATATACGGATAGAAAACAGAAAGAAGTTTGATGCAAAAACTAAACCGTGCATTTTTGTAGGATATTGTCAAGACACCAAGGGCTATAGATTCATTGACCCTACGAGCATGAAATGCATAACGAAGGCCAGAAATGTAACATTTCTGGAAAATGTTTTCTATCGTCCTGAGAAGGATAACGGTTCTTTAAAAGAACGTGATGTACTTGTCCACATCTCTCCATCTAAATGTAACTGTCAGCCTGTTAGTGTAGTAGACCCTGCACATTTAGATTCAAATGATGATTCTATAACTCCAAGTAATGCTGGAGCTGATGAATCAGTTGGGCAGGCAGATGGAAGTAGAGATATGTCTCTAGATGTTACTGACAGTAGTGAAACAGATGATTTTCGCGATGAAAATTATATTCCAGATGAATCGTCGTCGTACGAGTCGTTGGAATACGACGAGAACGCTCAGCTGGCATCACAATGCATCTTCGTGGCTGAAGTAGATCGTGCTGACGACGAGCCACTCACTGTGAAGGAGGCGCTGGAAGGCGAGGAATCTGCGAAATGGAGAGAGGCGATGGACGATGAGTACAAGTCATTTATTGTCAACAAATGTTGGACACTGACTGATTTACCGGCAGGACAAAAGACTGTGAAGAGTAAATGGGTGTTTAAGAAGAAAAGAGGACTTAATGGTGAAGTTTTGAGATTTAAAGCTCGTTTAGTAGCCAAGGGCTATACACAAAGGTATGGAGAAAATTATTTTGAGACGTACTCACCTGTAGTCAGATACTCAACTGTAAGGACAATACTTGCTCTAGCCGCTGAACATAACATGGAGGCGGATCATCTTGATGTTAAGACAGCGTTTTTAAATGGTGATCTGTCTGAAACCATTTATATGGAGCAACCAGAAGGCTTTCGTGACAAGAGGAATCCTACAAAAGTATATCGCCTAAATAAGGCAATTTATGGTCTTAAACAAGCGTCCAAAAGTTGGTATGACAAAATAAATGACGTATTAGTAAGAAAACTGAAATTTAAGAAGTTTTCGTCGGAACCTTGTGTGTTCATGAGAAATACTGCTCGAGGTTTGAGTTTTATTTGTCTGTATGTTGACGATATCATCTTATTTTCAAATAATGAGATTGATAAGTCTACAATCAAGAAACAGCTGATGTCTCAATTCGATATGAGAGATTTAGGGCCAGCGCATCACTTTCTCGGCATGAGACTTTGTAGAAAGGAAGAAGGTGGTTTCACCTTGGATCAGTCAAGTTACATTAAAAATGTTTTACAACGGTTTAATATGGCCGAGTGTAAACCGGCTGTTACCCCAATGGAGTGTGGTTTGAAACTGTTGAAAAATGACTCCAAATGTGAAAACTTGCAGTACCGAGAGTTGGTGGGTTGTCTGATGTTCATAGCTGTTTGTACAAGACCGGACATTTCGCACGCAGTGAGTGTCCTCAGCCAGTTTAACGAAAGCTACGGAGAGGATCACTGGAAGGCTGCGAAGCGAGTATTACGTTACCTGAAAGGTACACTGAACCATTGTTTAACTTATAAAAAGAGTGGTTTGTCTGTCAGTGGATATGTAGATGCAGACTGGGGCTCTGATGAGCTGGACCGGAAGTCATTTACTGGTTACATCTTCAAGATTGGTAACTGTGCTATCAGCTGGCAAAGCAGGAAACAGAAAACAGTAGCACTTTCAAGCATGGAAGCGGAATACTTAGGTCTATCAGATGCTTGTAAGGAAGCTTTGTTTATAAGGAGTTTTATGCATGAATGTCTTGGCGTTAACGTTACTGTACGTATCTATAATGATAATCAATCTGCGTTGGCCAGGGCAACAAACTCGATGTATCACTCCCGAACGAAACATATTGACATTCGTCATCATTTCGTACAAGACATTGTTAAGCAAGGGTTTGTTGATCTGCAATATATGTGTACGAATGATATGATGGCGGACGTATTAACTAAACCTCTTAGCGGGGATAAAACGCGTAAATGTGTTAACCAACTTGGGTTAAATAGTAATGTAGTTGGTTAATGTTTGATATATAGTAAGTTTAGTTTGAGGGCCAGTGTTAGACCTCTGTTGTAGTTCAAACTAACCTTTATATTAATTTACTCGTTTTATATGTTTGAATATGGAATATGTTTTGTTTATGTCTTATTGAGAAAATTACATTGAATTGGACCAACGTAATGTTCGTTTTACTTCCACGGAATAATATAATAAACTAGTTATTTTCATCAGTAACTGACCGAGATGACCCCTGGGAGGTCCACTAGCACCATGCGATGTAAGCCGGGACCCTTGACGGACATGGATATGACGTCACTGGAGTGTAGTATAACGGTAACTGACCGAGATGACCCCTGGGAGGTCCACTAGCACCATGCGATGTAAGCCGGGACCCTTGACGGACATGGATATGACGTCACTGGAGTGTAGTATAACGGTAACTGACCGAGATGACCCCTGGGAGGTCCACTAGCACCATGCGATGTAAGCCGGGACCCTTGACGGACATGGATATGACGTCACTGGAGTGTAGTATAACGGTAACTGACCGAGATGACCCCTGGGAGGTCCACTAGCACCATGCGATGTAAGCCGGGACCCTTGACGGACATGGATATGACGTCACTGGAGTGTAGTATAACGGTAACTGACCGAGATGACCCCTGGGAGGTCCACTAGCACCATGCGATGTAAGCCGGGACCCTTGACGGACATGGATATGACGTCACTGGAGTGTAGTATAACGGTAACTGACCGAGATGACCCCTGGGAGGTCCACTAGCACCATGCGATGTAAGCCGGGACCCTTGACGGACATGGATATGACGTCACTGGAGTGTAGTATAACGGTAACTGACCGAGATGACCCCTGGGAGGTCCACTAGCACCATGCGATGTAAGCCGGGACCCTTGACGGACATGGATATGACGTCACTGGAGTGTAGTATAACGGTAACTGACCGAGATGACCCCTGGGAGGTCCACTAGCACCATGCGATGTAAGCCGGGACCCTTGACGGACATGGATATGACGTCACTGGAGTGTAGTATAACGGTAACTGACCGAGATGACCCCTGGGAGGTCCACTAGCACCATGCGATGTAAGCCGGGACCCTTGACGGACATGGATATGACGTCACTGGAGTGTAGTATAACGGTAACTGACCGAGATGACCCCTGGGAGGTCCACTAGCACCATGCGATGTAAGCCGGGACCCTTGACGGACATGGATATGACGTCACTGGAGTGTAGTATAACGGTAACTGACCGAGATGACCCCTGGGAGGTCCACTAGCACCATGCGATGTAAGCCGGGACCCTTGACGGACATGGATATGACGTCACTGGAGTGTAGTATAACGGTAACTGACCGAGATGACCCCTGGGAGGTCCACTAGCACCATGCGATGTAAGCCGGGACCCTTGACGGACATGGATATGACGTCACTGGAGTGTAGTATAACGGTAACTGACCGAGATGACCCCTGGGAGGTCCACTAGCACCATGCGATGTAAGCCGGGACCCTTGACGGACATGGATATGACGTCACTGGAGTGTAGTATAACGGTAACTGACCGAGATGACCCCTGGGAGGTCCACTAGCACCATGCGATGTAAGCCGGGACCCTTGACGGACATGGATATGACGTCACTGGAGTGTAGTATAACGGTAACTGACCGAGATGACCCCTGGGAGGTCCACTAGCACCATGCGATGTAAGCCGGGACCCTTGACGGACATGGATATGACGTCACTGGAGTGTAGTATAACGGTAACTGACCGAGATGACCCCTGGGAGGTCCACTAGCACCATGCGATGTAAGCCGGGACCCTTGACGGACATGGATATGACGTCACTGGAGTGTAGTATAACGGTAACTGACCGAGATGACCCCTGGGAGGTCCACTAGCACCATGCGATGTAAGCCGGGACCCTTGACGGACATGGATATGACGTCACTGGAGTGTAGTATAACGGTAACTGACCGAGATGACCCCTGGGAGGTCCACTAGCACCATGCGATGTAAGCCGGGACCCTTGACGGACATGGATATGACGTCACTGGAGTGTAGTATAACGGTAACTGACCGAGATGACCCCTGGGAGGTCCACTAGCACCATGCGATGTAAGCCGGGACCCTTGACGGACATGGATATGACGTCACTGGAGTGTAGTATAACGGTAACTGACCGAGATGACCCCTGGGAGGTCCACTAGCACCATGCGATGTAAGCCGGGACCCTTGACGGACATGGATATGACGTCACTGGAGTGTAGTATAACGGTAACTGACCGAGATGACCCCTGGGAGGTCCACTAGCACCATGCGATGTAAGCCGGGACCCTTGACGGACATGGATATGACGTCACTGGAGTGTAGTATAACGGTAACTGACCGAGATGACCCCTGGGAGGTCCACTAGCACCATGCGATGTAAGCCGGGACCCTTGACGGACATGGATATGACGTCACTGGAGTGTAGTATAACGGTAACTGACCGAGATGACCCCTGGGAGGTCCACTAGCACCATGCGATGTAAGCCGGGACCCTTGACGGACATGGATATGACGTCACTGGAGTGTAGTATAACGGTAACTGACCGAGATGACCCCTGGGAGGTCCACTAGCACCATGCGATGTAAGCCGGGACCCTTGACGGACATGGATATGACGTCACTGGAGTGTAGTATAACGGTAACTGACCGAGATGACCCCTGGGAGGTCCACTAGCACCATGCGATGTAAGCCGGGACCCTTGACGGACATGGATATGACGTCACTGGAGTGTAGTATAACGGTAACTGACCGAGATGACCCCTGGGAGGTCCACTAGCACCATGCGATGTAAGCCGGGACCCTTGACGGACATGGATATGACGTCACTGGAGTGTAGTATAACGGTAACTGACCGAGATGACCCCTGGGAGGTCCACTAGCACCATGCGATGTAAGCCGGGACCCTTGACGGACATGGATATGACGTCACTGGAGTGTAGTATAACGGTAACTGACCGAGATGACCCCTGGGAGGTCCACTAGCACCATGCGATGTAAGCCGGGACCCTTGACGGACATGGATATGACGTCACTGGAGTGTAGTATAACGGTAACTGACCGAGATGACCCCTGGGAGGTCCACTAGCACCATGCGATGTAAGCCGGGACCCTTGACGGACATGGATATGACGTCACTGGAGTGTAGTATAACGGTAACTGACCGAGATGACCCCTGGGAGGTCCACTAGCACCATGCGATGTAAGCCGGGACCCTTGACGGACATGGATATGACGTCACTGGAGTGTAGTATAACGGTAACTGACCGAGATGACCCCTGGGAGGTCCACTAGCACCATGCGATGTAAGCCGGGACCCTTGACGGACATGGATATGACGTCACTGGAGTGTAGTATAACGGTAACTGACCGAGATGACCCCTGGGAGGTCCACTAGCACCATGCGATGTAAGCCGGGACCCTTGACGGACATGGATATGACGTCACTGGAGTGTAGTATAACGGTAACTGACCGAGATGACCCCTGGGAGGTCCACTAGCACCATGCGATGTAAGCCGGGACCCTTGACGGACATGGATATGACGTCACTGGAGTGTAGTATAACGGTAACTGACCGAGATGACCCCTGGGAGGTCCACTAGCACCATGCGATGTAAGCCGGGACCCTTGACGGACATGGATATGACGTCACTGGACACGGTGCGACCGCCGCGGACTGAGTTGCGCATGCGCAGCTCCACCTCCCTGGGGAATAAACGGGTTATATTAATAATAGAGGTGCCTTGCGAATGAGCGGTGGAATATTAAAATAAAATGTAAAATTGACTTGCAAAAGTGCTCCATTGTAGCCTATTTGAATAAATGAATTATGAGATTGAGTTTGAGTTTGAAATAGAGAACAATTTCTTAACATTTAATAAGTACTAGCTACGGCTTCACCCGCTGTACTATAGCCTTTTTGTTATGCCAGCTATCTCTATACCAAATTTCAGCCCGTTAGGCGTAAAGAAGTAACAAACATACACACTCACAAACTTTCGCCTTAATAATATTAGTGTGAAGTGTGATTACCCCTTAATAAATGGGGGTTTCTGCTAATTTTCTTCTTTTTTTTTTAATTTTGCTCCCTTTGCCATTTCTTAATTTTTTTTTAAATGTGTACAGGGTTCCTCTTGCCGAATTTACAAAAACTTAATTCTGTGACTTTATATTGCAAAATGTAGGTACCAAATAGTGCGCGATAGAGTAATAAAGTTAGTACTCACTTCCTAAGGTCAGCGAGGTCCGATTCCTTGTTGAGGTCGAACTCCCGCGCCGAGTCCCTGAACTGGGCGACGTGGTACGGACCCTCGGATAATGTCACTTTTACTGGCGCCCTGCAATGTACATCAAAAATATATTGTTTAGTCTACAATTGTAAGCGTCTTGGCTAGGCTGTAAGTTTACATTTTGTAATTTTTAAATAAATAAATAAATAAATATATATATATATATATATATATATATATATATATATATAGTAATTTTTAAATAAATAAATATAGAAATGGTGCTCGCAGGGCCGAATTTAGCCCTTCTAGGCACGGAAGAATATGCCCTTTTGAAAACTAATGCGAGTGCTATCCATATTAACTATGGAAACAAACGACTAAACTCAGGGATATAATTGTCTGAAACCCAGAATCGAGCCTAGCTTCGACTATTAGTTATTTATTCTAAATAATACGTACATATAATCACGCCTGGGTCCCGTTGGAGTAGGTATTCCCATTCGGCCGCTTAGTAGATGTTTATATCATCATCATCTCAGCCGTAGGACGTCCACGGATGAACATATACCTCCTCTTTGGAATCCCATACCTATATAATTAATATTTGGAAGCGACCTGCATCCAGCGTCTTCCGGCGACCTTTATAAGGTCTTCTGTCTATTTAGACGTCCCACGCTGCGTTTGCTAGTCTCCATTAGAACACCTAGCAAAGAAATAGCTTACATACATGCATAGAATCACGCCTGGTTCCCGTTGAGGTAGGCAGAGACTATTTTCCCTCAACTTAGTACGATCCTGACACCCCTTTTCTATATGTCCCTCCTAGCAAGACAACCCCTCTAACAAACTACATCACGAATGAGGCAGTTCCCATTCGATGGCTTAGAAGATGTTTATATCATCATCTCAGCCGCTGAACATATACCTTTGGACTCCCATACATACCGGTTAGAAGCGACCTGCATCCAGCGTCTTCCGGGGACCTTTATAAGACAATTTCCCTCCACTTGGTACGTACGATCCTGTCACACCTTTTTCGCTTCAACTTACCACCTTCAAATAAACGTATTTCTTCCTAAATTACCAGCTATCTCACAAATACCTCACCTAGTGCACATCTCCCCAGCTCCCCTTGGGAAGATCCTGGCTTGTGCGATCATCTCCAACACGCAATCTTAGCCAATTTAAGGAATGCATGCATATTTGTCAAAGTCAAACGTCATTTTTGGAGTAATTATATGTCAAACGTCAATATCATGTCAATCAGTCATTCAATAAACTTGAGAAAGAGCACAAGTTTACTTCCGAAATCCCGTACAACCTAAAGGATACCTCATCTACCTGAATACATATGATCACGCCTGTTCCAGTTGGGGTAGCCATTCCCATTCGGTGGCTGAGTAGATTTTTATATCATCATTTTAGCAATAGGACGTCCACTGCTGAACCTGTTATATACCTACCTCCCTTTTGACTTCCATATGTACCGGTTGGAAGCGACCTGCGTCCAGCGTCTTCCGGCGACTTTTATAAGGCTATTTCCCCTTGGTACGATCCTGACACACTTATTCCATTTCCTCCACCTCCAAAAAAGCGTATTTCCTCCTAAATGAACAACAATCACACAAATACCTCACCTAGTGCACATCTCCCCAGCTCCCCGTGGGAAGATCCTGGCTTGTGCGATCATCTCCAGCACGGAGGTCTTCCCTGCACTCTGGTCCCCCACCACCACCACCCGGGGCAGTCTGTCCGTGTGGCCCCCCTCCCAGCCTGACAACTCGTCTAACACTGAGCTGTACATGTCTATTAGGGACCTCTGGAATACATACAAAGGTATCCCGTTAGTCTAGTAAAAGAAGGATTGTGGATCGAAAAGTCGAAAGCAGAAAAACTAACTTAGGAACTTTGTTTGGACTAGTTAGGAGATAAACATACTAAAAGTCCCCACCCCTCCGAGGTGAGCCCGAGGGGGGGGAGGCCGAAGAAAGTCCCATTTTTAGGGTTTTTGCTTATATGTCAAAAACAGTACATCGTACGATATTTTGTTGTACTACATTATGAAACCTCATAAAATTCTCTACATCTTTAGCCTTAACACTTTTTATCTATCTCCATTCGTTGTCCAGCTATGAGCTTCCTTATATAAGAATAAGAATATATTTATTTGTCCATAAAACACATGATTACATTTTAAACAGTATCTAGTGGTCCCCACACTAGGGCAAGCCTGTCTCGTGGGGGCCTTACAACACTGTTAACAAGGATGTGAATTACAAACTGTTTCAACTTAAACGATATCATAATAATATGTTTGATAACTTGACAGTAGAAAAAATGGAAGTAGTTAATATTGCTTAATAAAATAAATTATAACATATAGATACATTGAAAAAGTGTGAAAGTAAATTAATAGATAGGTGTACCAACATGAAGAAAGGTTATAAGAATTTATACTAATACTCCTGTATTCTTAGTGCTCAGTAATTACATAGCAAGCATATTATAAAATAAGCTAATATATGGATAGATCCTACGAATAAATAATAAGTCGGGAAAAGTAACTGCGATCCATATAAGACATATAAGAAATGTTGCCGGAGAAGGTGGTAGCTTAAAATGTTATAATTTCGGGCTTCAGTCTGTTATTTACCTTTCAAGTGAAAACGTCAATTCTATGTGAAAATATTTTCGTTTTATGTCTTATTGATCATACCAGGATGTGTTATGATATGGTGCAGGAGCCACACATAACTGAAGTGTGTTAAGGGATCACTTTTTGCTGTTAAATAAGCGCAAAAATATAATATTGTTACATAAATGTTCAAAAACGTCATTAACGCTTAAAACTTGTCAAAATGGATAATTGTCAAAATCAAAATGAAGTGTTGACAAATGCAGAGCATGCGTACTACAGTTCCCAATAAAAATGCCGTACAATTTATTTTTTAACCAATCAAGACCATATTTTGATAAGACCATATTACCAAGACCATATTTAAAGACCATATTTTTAATTACTGGGCTAAAGAGTCTTAACATCTCATGACTCTTGAGTAAGAAGCGTTGGTGCAGTGCTCCTAGAATTTCACATAATTGTGAAATCCTAGGTAACACTGTACTGATTATGGGCAGCCGTTATCTCTTAACATCAGGAGAGCGTCTTGCTCGTCTTCTACTTCAACACATAAAAAAAATTTTATAAGATTCGTTTTTTAAATTTTAGTCACGTGATTTCTCGATGAGCCACTTTTTCGGCGGAATTTGTTGACAATTACGTACACCTGGTTAGATCAATAAAACACATTTAAAAAACCCCCAACGGTTTACAATGTGTAATTCGCCTGTAAATTTTGTGATGGCGGTCATCTTTAAATGGTTGAAATTTATTTTAAAAAAAATGAAATTTCATGAAATTGATCATAGAGTGTAATATTCAACTAGTCAAGTCCTTTCATTTCATACCAATATTGAGGGTGCGTGCGAGTATTTTATGAGACAGTTTTGTCGGGTGCGTGCGTAGCGACGTTATCGATAATTCATTAGTGTGATATCATTATTGGCAGACTTTTTCATATAGAATTAGTCCTGGCGCCGTTTCTTTTTGTTATTTTTTTGTCCTAGTAATCATTTTTTTTGTAATTTTGTGTAAAGTGTTATCTATCTAATTTTAAGTCCTAGTGCATATGATAAAGCCCTAGTGTTACCTTATGTTTCCTAGCCGGCAAGACTCTTCCTTGTCTGAGCAACATGTTCTGTTGCCTTAATTCTCTGTTTTCTTGTTCCAATCTCTGCAATTCACGTTGGTACCTAGCTTGTAACGCTAGGACCTCTTCTTGTAAGGCGTGGACTCGTTTTTCTGTAAAGCAGACAATAATAAAATAATTAAATTAATCAGTCAATTAAATATGAAAATTTCAACTTTCTAACTATCACAGTTCATGAGATAGAGCTTGGAGACAGAAAGAACGATGGACGGACAACGAAGTCTTAGTAATAGGGTCCCGTTTCATAACCTTTGGGTACGTATTAATTCATTAAAAACTACTGTAGCAATTTTGATTTAACTCACATACGGGCACACTGTGTCCCCGTTATTAAACGAAATGTAAGCAAATAAAAAACGCCTCAAGGGACTGTCACAATTAAATACATTGCACTTCCTATATATTAATAAACAACTAAACATTTATTTTGGCCCATATGTAATCACAAATAATCACATATCAATCAAAAATAAAACCAACAATTCAATAAAAAATATAAAACTATCAAAATTAATATTATTAAATCAACTCAATAATAATTTAGTCAAGTCCAATATAGAATTAACAACCTGCCTTTTGAAGTTGGTCAAATAAAAAAAAAATATTAGCAGTATAACAGTACGTACTCTAGGCCCCTCATATTTAAGTAAAACAAATAAAAAAATTGTAATAAAGAAATAAATTAGATAAAAAATAAAATAATAAAAAACAAATTAAAATTTATTATTAAATTAACATAATTCTAAGTTACTCAATAACAATTCAATTCAAAGAAAAAATCTCTCATATAAAATTAGTGTATGAAAATAAAACTAGATGGCGCTGCACCTTGAGCGAACCGATCCTAGATCGCGCAAGCGACATGTTCACGAACATTGTGTGCTTAGGGCCGTTAGTTTAGCAGTTTATCATCAAGCCTGTCCACAAAAGCTGGGCATAGGCCTCCCTTTATTATATTTTTGTTCCTCTTGGCATATCAATTATGCGGAGAGGTTACCATTTAATTAAAACCGTTAAAATTAATACTGCAAACTTTATACATTGAAGCGATCACTAATGGCAGTAAGACCGCCAATATCACACATTTTAAATGTTTATTAACTATAACATTATAACTCCTCATAATTACTACTTATTTTTTTTTATTAAATAGCTATTTTATCTAACAAAAAAAATGGATGTATAGTCTAGTAATAATCGATAAAATTAAATTTAATTCCGCGTGACCTCTTTTATGAAAAGGACTCTACTAAATGTTTCGCATTTATAAAATTAGTAAGTTTATAAGAACTGTAAAACTCACCGTAAGGAGTGGCATCTTCCTTGGAAGGTCGTTCGGGAGGCGCTGGTCGACTCTTCAAGTTGTTCACTATTGGAGCTGATTCTGAAATAATTACATTTATTAATTATTATTACAACCTATGTCCTGTGACCAGTGGGTTTTAACTTTAACCCGGTGAAAAGTCAGGGTTTAAGCTCGGAATATATTCAATTTGAAATGATCAATGGTTTCTGTCTGTTAGGCGTGAAAAGGTTAATAAAACACACACACACACACACAGACGTCGTAATTAAACGTTAAGTCGTTTAATTACGGAGTTCCTATGGCCACCTTCCAGCTCCATCATCAGATCAGCTTGATGTCCTAATAATATTGCATTGTCACCCGATTTATACATGCATGCCAAATTTCAGCTCAATCGGAAACCGGGAAGTGGATCAAATTTAACTTGCAAGATTCGATTACAGACAGACAGCAAAGCTTGTAATATAATCTAGAGCTTTAGCTGTAGAGCCAGGGAGGGATTTATCCCGCCTTCTAGGTATAGTGTGCTACCATCTACGGCAGCATCGTCGCTTAAGATCAGGCGAGATCGTGGTCGAAGTGTAACCTATAACGAATAAAAAAAAAGCTTTACCGAGAGACATTGTCAAAAAGTAAATTCTATGAATTTATATTTCAAAATTCGTCATAAAAAAGACGTATACAAGGGCAAACAAAGCTTTTATGTAGACATTGCATGTAAAATTAAATTATATTTGCGTGCCGGTGTGAACTACTGGCGAAGTGTGTGAGACATTATATTATTGTATCTGTGCCACCTTTACACCATACTTCAAGTGAATATATATATTTCATTTTAGCATAAAGTAATAAAATAATAAGTAATGAAACGTGTACATACCAACTTGATGCGCATTATTAGCGGCGGCCGCAGCGACCGCATCCTCGTACCGTTGTGCGAGCCACTCGCGCAGCTCTGTAGCCCTCGCCGCTCCTAGCTCCCTCAGCCGAGGATCTGCACCCAGCCACAGTACGTCACCGCCTAGCGTATACATAGGGCTTACTGCTCTCTTATAGGACTCACTAGTCTCTTATAGGACTCACTAGTCTCTTATAAGACTCACTAGTCTCTTATAGGACCTATATAGACTACTACGTCACCGCCTAGCGTATACATAGGGCTTACTGCTCTCTTATAGGACTCACTAGTCTCTTATAGGACTTATATAGACTACTACGTCACCGCCTAGCGTATACATAGGGCTTACTGCTCTCTTATAGGACTCACTAGTCTCTTATAGGACTTATATAGACTACTACGTCACCGCCTAGCGTATACATAGGGCTTACTGCTCTCTTATAGGACTCACTAGTCTCTTATAGGACTTATATAGACTACTACGTCACCGCCTAGCGTATACATAGGGCTTACTGCTCTCTTATAGGACTTATATAGACTACTACGTCACCGCCTAGCGTATACATAGGGCTTACTGCTCTCTTATAGGACTCACTAGTCTCTTATAGGACTTATATAGACTACTACGTCACCGCCTAGCGTATACATAGGGCTTACTGCTCTCTTATAGGACTCACTAGTCTCTTATAGGACTTATATAGACTACTACGTCACCGCCTAGCGTATACATAGGGCTTACTGCTCTCTTATAGGACTCACTAGTCTCTTATAGGACTTATATAGACTACTACGTCACCGCCTAGCGTATACATAGGGCTTACTGCTCTCTTATAGGACTTATATAGACTACTACGTCACCGCCTAGCGTATACATAGGGCTTACTGCTCTCTTATAGGACTTATATAGACTACTACGTCACCGCCTAGCGTATACATAGGGCTTACTGCTCTCTTATAGGACTCACTAGTCTCTTATAGGACTTATATAGACTACTACGTCACCGCCTAGCGTATACATAGGGCTTACTGCTCTCTTATAGGACTCACTAGTCTCTTATAGGACTTATATAGACTACTACGTCACCGCCTAGCGTATAAATAGGGCTTACTGCTCTCTTATAGGACTCACTAGTCTCTTATAGGACTTATATAGACTACTACGTCACCGCCTAGCGTATACATAGGGCTTACTGCTCTCTTATAGGACTCACTAGTCTCTTATAGGACTTATATAGACTACTACGTCACCGCCTAGCGTATACATAGGGCTTACTGCTCTCTTATAGGACTCACTAGTCTCTTATAGGACTTATATAGACTACTACGTCACCGCCTAGCGTATACATAGGGCTTACTGCTCTCTTATAGGACTCACTAGTCTCTTATAGGACTTATATAGACTACTACGTCACCGAATAGCGTATACATAGGGCTTACTGCTCTCTTATAGGACTCACTAGTCTCTTATAGGACTTATATAGACTACTACGTCACCGCCTAGCGTATACATAGGGCTTACTGCTCTCTTATAGGACTCACTAGTCTCTTATAGGACTTATATAGACTACTACGTCACCGCCTAGCGTATACATAGGGCTTACTGCTCTCTTATAGGACTCACTAGTCTCTTATAGGACTTATATAGACTACTACGTCACCGCCTAGCGTATACATAGGGCTTACTGCTCTCTTATAGGACTCACTAGTCTCTTATAGGACTTATATAGACTACTACGTCACCGCCTAGCGTATACATAGGGCTTACTGCTCTCTTATAGGACTCACTGCTCTCTTATAGGACTCACTGGTGTCTTATAGGACTTATATAGACTACTACGTCACCGCCTAGCGTATATATAGGGCTTACTGCTCTCTTATAGGACTCACTGCTCTCTTATAGGACTCACTGGTGTCTTATAGGACTTATATAGACTACTACGTCACCGCCTAGCGTATATATAGGGCTTACTGCTCTCTTATAGGACTCACTGGTGTCTTATAGGACTTATATAGACTACTACGTCACCGCCTAGCGTATATATGTATAGGGCTTACTGCTCTCTTATAGGACTCACTGGTGTCTTATAGGACTTATATAGACTACTACGTCACCGCCTAGCGTATACATAGGGCTTACTGCTCTCTTATAGGACTCACTAGTCTCTAATAGGACCTATATAGACTACTACGTCACCGCCTAGCGTATACATAGGGCTTACTTCTCTCTTATAGGACTCACTAGTCTCTTATAGGACTTATATAGACTACTACGTCACCGCCTAGCGTATACATAGGGCTTACTGCTCTCTTACAGGACTCACTAGTGTCTTATAGGACTTACTGGTTTATGATCTGAAGGACCTACAATCTACAAGTCCCACAAACAAGGATAATTACGTCACCGCCTAGCCTTAACATTGGCTGTAGGACTGATAAGTCCCGAGAACGAGGATCTTCGAGGGTATGTTAATGACGTACACTAGAAATATTACATTTAAGAGTCTCTAGCGTCAATTTATATAATTGGGGATTGCTTGAGCATCAATATTAAATGCAATAGACATTCAGTTTTCTAATTTTTAAAAGAATTCAAAGGGGCTGGCCTATTACAGCAATCACTAACATTTTACATAAAAATATATTTGATTGCTACAAAATACATAGCAAATTACAAAAAAAAAAGAAAAATTATTAGGCTGAGCACTATTCACACAAACATTTTTCAGACACATTCCTACTTACTAATTATATTATAGCAATTCATTCAAAAATTAAAGTGATATTAAATACACACCCATTTGCAGTTGATCGCTGATTTTGTCCTTAGCATCAAGTAGTGTTGCAGTGAACTTGTTCCACTGATCGTTGTCAGGTAGGAGATTGTTCACCCATCCCATGTCAGGGAGGCCGTCTTTCCATTCTGCATATTTCTGAAAATTTATGCCATAATATGGATAAATATATAAGATATGTAGGAGGCAAACATTTATTTATTCATCACAACCATGTAGGTATTATCTAGGTCTTAGTATAACTTATTGTACATCTACATACCCTGTGAGGGCGCTGTTGAGAGTGCGAAAATGCATTTATAAACAAAGTAAAATTAATAAAAATAATTTGATTAAAAAATATTGATTAAGTACACTGGTTAAACAAATAAAAATTGAAATGTCAGCTATATAATAAGAAGAAGTCATAAATATGAAGAAGACATCAGGTCATGTTGCAGGCCCTGTAGTAATCTCGGCGACCTGAAACTGCAACATATAGGTTCGCCACACAACCTATAAATTGTGATTTGACTCTGACAGCGTAAGTAGGGTAACCTGTTCTGTTGGAGTATAAACCCCAATTATTAATATCTAAATATATAAAAGGATAGTGACCGATTGACTGATCTATCAACGCACAGCCAAAACCGCTGGACTGATTGGGTTGAAATTTGGAACATAAGATAGGTTTTATGACGTAGATCTCCACTAAGAAAGGATTTTGCCATGCAGGCAAAGCCGCGAGCATAAGCTAGTTATTAATAATTGTATATGCGTTTGTATTTGTATAGATTTTCATATTACCTCATTCAAGGGCCACCATCAAGGCCAAGGCTATCATATTCCCAATTCCTTATTCTTTCGTTTCAAAATACCTTATAAACTTACCTTATTCAAAGTCATGCCTCCTCCAACAGCTCCACCGAGCAACAAATACCTAATCTTCAGCACGCCCCTCACGGCTCGAGCCACCAGCATGCCGTACTGCCGTTTGTGTACCCACGTGGGGTCGGGGCGGCGAAGCATGCCTCGTCCCGTGTAGACAGAGAAGGCTACGGCTCGCGAGTCGATCGGCCATGATTTGTATGATGTTCTGAAAGTGTATGGGATAACTTTTCACAATACAATACATATACATAAATCTTTATTAAAAGTTAAAGACTGGATGGTATGTGAATATAGGTTAAAGTCTGGATAGTAATTGTTAACAATTAAATATCATAACTGTAAAAACACAAGTACAGTAATATGCACTGATCAGCTTCAAGACCTGCTAGTGCAGTGCATCATAAAATAATAATAATCTTCTTCTTGATTTATGACTCTAATTTGTAGCTGGGCGCTATGATTCTGCCAATGTCCGTATCCTTAAAGAAAGTTGAAGGTCTGATATAATAATAATAATTGCAGGACCTAGATCCTATACAACTTTTTTAATACATAGAAAGTAAGTAAGAAGGCAAGCTAGACACTTTCCTTGTATTAAAATAATGCATCCCAATTCCCATAATCAGTACAGTGCTACCCAGGATTCTAGGTGCACTGCACTTGACTGCACTAACGTTTCTTCCGCGGCCCCCTGGCCCTCCTAGATCCACCTATGTATGTTTATATAGGCCTCTAAAATTCCCATTTAGGCTTAATATTTTATTGCCTGATATAAAATATTTTTTTATTATAAATGTAACTGGTAGGCGGGATATTTCCCTAGATACAATATACCGCATGTTTTCGGTCTTGATGCCGGCACCGGCGGTTATTAAGCAGTTTCTATTACTAAGCATGTACAGAAGACAGAAATCGAGCTTATTTTGATGTGACAGCCTACGGTTCAGTACGCGGATGACAAATTATCACATATTTTACCAAATGTGCAATAATAACTTACCGCATCCGATTGTGCAGTATCCTCGACATTGTTTACGTAATTTCTTAACTTTATTACAAGTATTTCATAACCACGGGTGGCTTTTAAAAAGAAAAAACGAAAAATATATATTTCATAACCTCTACCGGTTGGCGAAAATTATCACGCAAACTCGCTGCGTTGTATAACTCAAATCTCAAGATACGATTAAACGAATACACAATCAACTTGTAAATAAATAAAAATTATTTCATTTTCTATTTTCTTGACAAATTCAAATTGTCAGATGATTTTTTTCGACTTCGCTCATTTTTGTTAATTTGCGTTTTGTTTTTGCTATTTTCACATTACGCCATTGCGTGAAGCCACAGATAAAAATATATCTTTCGTATATTACCGGTTTCTTTCGAATTTGGAAACTCACCTTAAATGGTAGATTTTGGAAGCAATTCTTGAACGTCATGCTAAAATGGCAACATTGAAATTTCGATTTTGACAAGTGTCAAACATGGTCAATTTTCCCTGAAAGAGCAGAAAAATTATTTACTTTTCTTACCAAAAAAGGTTTTCCCGTCGCAAATTTGGCCGAAACCGCAGTTTAACTGAACAATTATCGTGGTTTGTGTTAAAACAACAAGTGCGGACAGTCGTGATGACCTGATTTCATTAATGTTCAAGTGATTGTGCATCGATAAATTCGTGAGTGTATTTTTTGTTAATGGCTATTTGGTTCAGATTAATTAGTTATTCGTCAAGGAAGTGATGATATCACAGTTAGTTTGTTGTGTAGTGATGTAATGTAGCTGTATGTGTTGTGGGGCTTCGTATTCTGTGCATAATTAGTGTTATTTTTAGATCGTAAGTGCGCCGAAGTATAGTTGAGCTATAGTGGATAATATTGGCAGGGAATGAAGTCTTAGTACCTATGTAATCTTTACTCGGTTCAAGGTTGGTCGAAGAGTCAAAGACTCCACTCTTGTTTGCATTGAGATAATTGTATTAACACTTGAAATGTCTAGAAGAAAATAAAAGTCAAAAAACTTAATAACTGTCCTTGATATTGTCTGCACTCCTCCATTATCCATGTAAATTTTCTCCAGGAACAGGTCAACTGGTAGAAAATGCTACTTTAGCATTAAGTTAGTCCTAGCGTTGTGCTGAATAATAAAATAAAAACTTGGTCTGAGTCTGGAGGTCACGAGTCTTAAGTACATATTATTCTGCGTTTTCAGGAAAAAAAATCGTTTTCTATAAATAAGCTATGATGTTATGTTAATAACATATTTTCCTTATAATGCGAAATTGTTTTATGCAAATGACTCATAATTTTTTATGAAATATTTGTTTGTAAAATGATTAGGCTATTTAAATAAAATCTCAGGTTCATTATAAAGATTAATTTACAAAATTATGTTAATTAAGATGGCAATTAAAAAAAAAACTACATTAAACTACCTCAGTTATCTTTGGATGGAAAGGTTTAATAATGGTAAAAAGTTTTATAAATTAATTAAAAACTACATTATCTCTCTTAACATCAACTGAACAACATACTTGTTACATTAAATTGATATAAAGGCATGGATCCCAGCTGTTCAACCATCTACAAGATAATATTATGTAGCAGGCAGTTGTTAGGTCATGTTTCAGAACGCATCATAATCTTGGTTGAGAAAATTCGTGGTTAAAACCAAACTATACTAAAAATAATACCTAATATAATTTTGAGATGTTACACTATCATTGCAAATGGGCTACATCATAGTAATATTAAAAATGTAAATGTTTGTAAGAATGCTTGTTACACCTTATCAGGTGGACCGATTAAGCTGAAATTTGGTATAGAGATAGCTTAGACCCTGGAATAACACATAGGCTTCAGTACAGAGAGTAAAACCACTGGGCACAGCTAGTTAACAATATACCTAATTATTAATATAGCGTCTGTGGCCCAGTGGTCGTTGGTCCGGCTTGTAAGCCGGAGGTCCTGGGATTAAATCTCAGTGTGGCAAAGATTTTCGCCTGGATACTTCCGTGTTTCGGCGCGGCACGTAAAACTGTGGGTCCTGGCTGTTTCCCATAAGATATGTAGAAGGCAGTCGTCAGGTCATGTTGCAGGCCCTGTAGTAATCTCGGCGACCTGAAACTGCAACATACAGGTTAGCCACACAACCTATAAATTGTGATTTGACTCTAACAGTGTAAGTAGGGTAACCTGTTCTGATGGAGTATAAACCCCATTTATAATTATAATTATTAATATGTCGCTCTTTAACACGGGCTAAGCCCGGGCTATATTTATTAATATTATTATTATAAGTAGGTACCTACCTACTTAGATATTATTTGCAATATTTTCCTACTGATAAAAATAAATCAAGGCAACATTAAATAGACTTAGCAATAATAAATTAAACGCAATCAACAACAGAAGCTGTTGACCACATGTGTTATCAGAAACTGAAACAACTATATCACAATAACTTACTACCATAATTGGTTGTATGAATCATTATAATTTATTATGATACAGTAAAAACATAGTACAATTAATGTAGCAATAGAACTTTGTCCTCATAACAAGATTATCTAAATACTAGCTGCGCTCAGCGGTTTTACCCACTGTACTGCTATCTCTATACCTAATTCCAGCTCAATCAGTCCACCTGATGTGTGAAATCGTAACATTTCTAATATTTCTAAGAATAGTGAAATCCAGGGTCGTAGCTATCTGTATACCAAAATCCAGCTCAATCGGTCCACCCGTTTAGGTGTGAAAGAGTAACAAACATTCATTCTTACAAACTTTAACATTTCAGCACTTCTAGTTAATTAATAATATCTAAGCTGTAATGAGATACTAGTAAATCTTACAATGACAGAGTACTAAAATATTTAAAGCCATTCAACTCTACGCCCTTGTATTAAAGTTTACACTTCCTCAATATTTGCATTATTGTAAATAAGAACTTCTGACCTATACAATAGAGTAGGATTTAAATAAATATGGTCTTGTGCAATATCCTTGGTGATAAGAGTATCAAATAACAAAACTATTGGCAATATAAGCTACAAGTTTTATTATAAATTGAAAAAGTAACAAGTGAAATGTTAAGAAACTTTTTAAATACAATATTTATTTATTTATTTATGTGATAAAGTAGAAGACGAGCAAGACGCTCTCCTGATGTTAAGAGATGATCAGTACAGTGCCACCTAGGATTTCACAATTATGTGAATTCTAGGAGCACTGCACCAACGCTTCTTACTCAAGAGTCATAAGATGTTAAGACTCTTTAGCCCAGTAATTTCACTAGCTACAGTGCCCTCCTACCGGAGCACAGTAATGTTTGCACATCACTGCTCAGGCGGTAGAATAACTGGAACTGTTGGGGTACCCACCTAGACGACCTCCTGCAAAGGAAGTCACAACACAAACAAACAAGTACAATTTAATTATTATAACACCAAAGTACTCAATACGGATCAAATGAGCCCAAACTCGATGGGGTTGCGTCGTTTAATTACGCAATTCCTGTGGCCACCTTCCAGCTCCATCATCGGATCAGCTCCATGTCATAATAATATTGCATTGTCATCCGATTTATACAAGCCAAATTTCAGCTTAATCAGAAATCGGGAAGTGGTCAAATTAAACTTGTAAGATTTGATTACAGAGAAACGGACAGACAACAGACAGGTGCAAGTAAATAAAAGCTTGTAATAAAAACACTAACTATTTTATCAGTAGCGTGTATGTTAATGATTATCTATTTTATTATCGGCGCTACTGGGGCGGAAGGAAATCAAGTCTTATCTACTGGGCAATAGTCAACAGTATAGATAAATAGCTTCATAATATGCGACTAGGTATAGGTAATAGGGCCAGGCCACAATAGTGCCTCGGATGTGCCCCAGCATTATGGCGTCCCGTAGGAACACCCACAGGTTTTTTAGTGGGTATCCCCGCCGAAGATGAGTTCGGAGTCCCACATACCGCCCCGCGCCTCCCAGCGTGGGGTGATGATGCGTAACGCATTTTTCCTGGATCAAAAAAAGGACAACACAGTGATGTTACCTGGTCCTTAGGTTTCATAAGCGTATAAAAATTAGGCCTATTTTTTGAATTCATTATTGGTGAGCCTTTGAGCACGATCTCGCGTGATGATAAGCGACGATGCGGCCGTAGACGGTAGCAGACTGAACCTGAAAGGCGGGATACGTTTTTATTAGTCGTTTTTAAAGTCAACATACCTCTATTCTTACAAGAACTGCTTGGTTATTACAATATTTGCCACATCATTTGGCCAATCCTTTAACAATACGACCTTTCACCAAACATAAAAATCACATCAAAATATAAAATTTAAATATTGGCCTAGAAAAAAATCTAATTTAAATATGTATTATCAGCCTTTAAAATTCTTCATTAAAGCCAAGTTTGCATAAAAATATACCCTTTATTCATTGTAATAGAGGTCAAAACCGCATGAGTCATGGATGATCTCATCAGGATATGCTGTATGCTGCAGTTCTCAAGTGGGTGTGTGATGTTTGATTTGAATCAATTCTACTTGAGTCTATTTGTGCTGTATTTTTGTATTGGTTATTTTAAGCACTTTGTAGCTTGTAGCGTCCATGGCCCAGAGTGGTCGTTGGTCCGGCTTGTAAGCCGGAGGTCCTAGATTCAAATCTCAGTGTGGCAAAGATTTTCGCGGACGCTACCGTGTTTCACTGCGGCACGTAAAACTGTGTGTCCCAGCTGTTTCCTATAAGATATGTAGGAGGCAGTTGTCAGGTCATGTTGCAGGCACAGTAGTCATCTCGGCGACCTGAAACTGCAACATAGGTTTAAGCATACAACCTACAATTGTGATTTGACTCTGACAGTGTAAGTAGGGTAACCTGTTCTGTTGGAGTATAAACACCAATTACAACGTAGGTAGAACTATTGTAACAACAAGCTTTTCTTTTCATACAACACATCACTCTAATATTATAAATGTGAAAGTTTGTGAATGTGTATGCTTGTCTTCACGCCTAAACGGGTGGAGCGATTATGCTGAAATTTGGTATGGAGATAGCTTAAACCCTGGAATAACCTATTATAGGCTACTGTAAAGTGGATAAATCTGCATTCTAATGGTGAAAGAATTATCGAAATTGTAACAAACATACAAATCTTTCTCTTTATAATATTAGTATAGTTATAGTCATTTATTGTAAAAAATACTGGTGTCAATAAAGAGCACCTATTCATATTGAATTGACTGACTTTATAAGATCTATTCTTATTCTTATTTTCAGTAATAAAATGGCATCGGTGTGGAAACGCCTGCAACGCGTGAACAAGAGGGCGGCCAAATTCCAGTACACAGCATCATATCATCGCATCGACTTAGAGACTACGCCTAAATGGTAACGAAACTACACCTTTTCTACCACTAACCTACTAGGGTTAACGACTCTAATGAGCCCAAACTCGATGGGGCTGCGTCGTTTAATTAAGGATTTTCTATGTCCACCTTCCTTATTTATTAAATTAAATTAAAGATCCATTTATTTCAAGTAACATAACTCATATTCTAACATGTACATAAAAGACACTTATTTCAAATTATATGTATGTAAAAAAAAAAAAAAAAATATGTCGCTCTTTAACACGGGCTAAGCCCGGGCCTTTTTATAGGCGTACACGGAGACAAAAAAGTCCAACGTGCAGAGGCCCTTTTGAGCTTTTAATATAAATGTAATGGGTGACACTTTTTGGAGTCTGTCTGTGAGTCCATCCATAGAAAATGGGCTCAAAGACAGTCTCCGCCAAGTGACAGGACTATTGCTAATTAATGGAAACTACTTGAACTAGGCTATGGATGTGTATTAATTATATTATTATTATGTTTACATTTATAATTAATAATCATATAAAAATGTCAACCCTGAAGAAATTATATATATATTTTTTTTATGTGATGAAGTAGAAGACGAGCAAGACGCTCTCCTGATGTTAAGAGATAACGGCTGCCCATAATCAGTACAGTGTTACCTAAGATTTCACAATTATGTGAAATTCTAGGAGCACTGCACCAACGCTTCTTACTCAAGAGTCATGAGATGTTAAGACTCTTTAGCCCAGTAATTTCACTAGCTACAGTGCCCTCCTACCGGAGCACAGTGATATTTGCACATCACTGCTCAGGCGGTAGAATAACTGGCACTGTTGGGGTACCCACCTAGACGACCTCCTGCAAAGGAAGTCTACCCCCGGTTATATGAAATTGTCTGATTAAATTACACATTACAACATATATTATTATTATTATAACAACAGATATAAATCTTATGAGCTTTTATGATTTATGATTGTATTACAGGAAACCAAATAAGCTGAGCATAGTTTGGACGCGTCGGTCACGGCGGGAGGTCACAGAGTCACACGAATGGGAACCGTCTCTCAAAGACCCCCTCAAGTAAGTATATAATACTAGCTGTGCCCAGCGGTTTAACCCGCTATAGCCTATGTGTTATTCCACGGTCTAAGTGATCTCTATACAAAGTTTCAGCTCAATCGGTCCACCCGTTTAGGCGTGAAAGGGTAACTAACATCCAGAAATCCATTCTTACAAACTTTCACGTTTATAATATTAGTAAGATTGAACCCGCGCGCACTTCGTCGCGCTTAATAGAAAATTATCAGTGTTTTTCTACTATATTATGCATGTATTATACATATAAACCTAAGATAATTAATGGAACTAGGCGTTACTTTGCGGAAATCCATCACAACAATTATTAGTTATTATTTAATATTTAGTGTTAATTCCGCTCTAAATTTTTTTTTTGATTTAGAGCGGAATTAACACTAAATATTAAATAATAATTAATAATTACATATAAACCTCTTGAATCACTCTATCTATTAATGAAAACCGCATCAAAATCCGTTGCGTAGTTTTCAATTTCTAAGCATACATAAAAACATTCAGACGAGGGAACTTACTTTGTTTTTTCTTTTCTTACTTTACCTTACTTTACTTTTTACCTACTTATTTAGTTAAATTTAATGTTTTTAAAAGTAATATTTATTTATCCAATACAATCCCCAAAATAAAATGTATTGCATTTTGTACAAAAAAAAATATATTTTTAACCCCCGACGCAAAAACGACGGGGTGTTATAAGTTTGACGTGTCTATCTGTGCGTGCGTGCGTGTGTTTTGCAAGCGTTGCGTTTTAAAATTTTAAGCTATTGCATAGCTTCTATCGCGGGCCTTGAGCGTGGGGACCGAATCCAGAAATTCCGTAACGAAAAAAACCTAACACCCCCCACTCCGACCGGCACAGCGGTGATACTATAATTACATAAGTTGATAAAAAATGCTATGCAATAGCTTTACCGCGGCAGTAGTAGAGTGCCACACGTATATATATATATATTTTTTTTTTAATTCGGTTGTTAAAAGTAATATTAATTTAATTAAACTTACAGAGGGTCAGTTATATTCTCGGCTCCTGAAAACAAGACTGTGACGGTAACATTATTCAAAGACTCGAGGACTAACGAGCTTGAGGATAAAGACTGGACTTTTGTTCTGGAAGATGTGAGTATTTGATATTATACTAGCTGCGCCCAGAGGTGTTACCCGCTGTACTGAAGCCTATGTGTTATTCCAGGGTCTAAGCTATCTCTATACCAAAATTAACCTTTTGAACGCCACGGCACAAACGCATTTTCGTGCCCTGTGCGCCAAGACACAATTTAAAAAAAAATTCCTACGAAAGAACTAGTGTTGCCAAGAGTCGATAAATATATTTATTTCACTTTATTAAGACTGGGTTTTTTGTCGTCTATAGACGTCGTTGGCGTACAGGACCCGCAAGTACTTGTCAAGTATAGGTGACTTTGGCGGTCAAAAGGTTAAGCTAAATCGGTCCACCCGTTTCATGGTCTAAGATATCTCTATACAAAATTTCAGCTCAATCGGTCCACCCGTTTATACGTGAAAGGGTAACTAACATCCAGACATCCATTCTTACATACTTTCACGCAGTGCCGGCGTTAGGGTAGGGCGCGGTTGGGCGACCGCCCAGGGCGCCGGATAAAAGGGGCGCCACAGGCTCTATAATGGGGCGCCCGTGGCGCCCCATTCGTTCTGAAAAATTCAATATTTCTCGGTGCTCGTAGCGAGCTGCTCGCGCTTTTATAAGAACATTTAGTTTCTTTGTCACTCGAAGCAAGCTAAACGCACATCATTCGTGTTGAAAAAATCTAAATTTTCGCGCTGCTCGCAGCGAGCTGCTCGCGCTTTTATAAATAAGAATACTTATTTAGTTTCTTTGCCGCTCGGAGCAAGCTAAACGCACAACATTCGTGCTGAATAATTCAAAATTTTCTCGGCGCTCGCAGCGAGCTGCTCGCGATTTTATAAATGAAAACATTTACTTTCTTTGCCACTCGAAGCAAGCTTAACGCACATCATTCGTGCTGAAAAATTCAAAATTTTCCCGGCGCTCGCGCTTTTCTAAATAAGGACATTTAGTTTCTTTGCCACTCGGAGCAAGCTAAACGCACATCATTCGTGCTGAAAAATTCAAAATTTTCTCGGAGCTCTGGAATTTTTCCTTTTTCGTTTTTAATTTGGGTTTGAATTGCTTTTTAGGGGGCGCCGTAGAAATCTCGCCCAGGGCGCTGGTAATGTTAAAACCGGCCCTGCTTTCACGTTTATAATATTAGTTTCCTGAGCGGTACAGCTTGGGTATCTTCAAGGCACGAGTGAATAGGTACCTTTCTAGGCATCTCTAGTGATCCATCGTCGACCGCATTTTCACTTTCCATCAGGTGGGATGTGGTCAAACGTAGGCCTATCTCTAATAAAAAAAAAAAAAAAGTAAGATTTGATGATGATGTGATGATATTATGTAAGTTCTAACATACCATTTATTTAATAACATGCTTTATGTAATAATTGGCAATAAATGTTTTTCTTTTTACAAGCTTTATATTACTTTCACCTGTCTGTTGTCTGTCTGTCTGTCTGTCTGTCTGTCTGTCTGTCTGTCTGTCTGTAATCAAATCTTGCAAGTTTAATTTGACCCACTTCCCGGTTTCCAATTGAGCTGAAAATTTGCATGCGTGTGTAAATCGGATGACAATGCAATATTTTTATGACATCGAGCTGATCTGATGATGAAGCTGAAAGGTGGCCAAAGGAACTCTGTCATAAAACAACGCAACCCCATCGAGTTTGGGCTCATTTGATTCGTCTTTACGAGTACTTTATGATGCAAGATGATAACAATAATTAAAGCTTGTTTTTAAAAAGTATTTTTTAAATTTCACTTGTTTTCATATAACAAGCTTTTAATTACTTTCACTTGTCTGTTGTCTGTCTGTCTGTCTGTAATCAAATCTTGCAAGTTTAATTTGACCCACTTCCCGGTGTTCGATTAAACTGAAATTTTGCATGCATGTATAAATCGGATGACAATGCAATATTTTTATGACAACGAACTGATCTGATGATGGAGCTGGAAGGTGGCCATAGGAACTCCGTTATTAAGTGACGCAACCCCATCGAGTTTGGGCTCATTTGATTCGTCTTGACGAGTACTTTATGGTGCTAGATGGTAATAATATTAAAAGCTTGTTTTTAAAAAGTTTTTTTAAATTTCACTTGTTTTAAGTAACTATTGAAGGTTTTCTGAAATAACAGCCACAAGTCTGTGACGTCAGGTCTAGACACCAGTCAAAAGTGTCAAAGTAGAGTGCTTTTCACAAAAGGAGTCCTTTTTGCGGGGCGCCACTATCGAAAAATTTTAAAGTTAACATATCTATAACTTTTTAACGCCGCGTCATTTTACTTATTTAATTTCTTAATTAAATGTATTTTTTTTTTTTTATGTAATGAAGTAGAAGACGAGCAAGACGCTCTCCTGATGTTAAGAGATAACGGCTGCCCATAATCCGTACAGTGTTACCTAGGATTTCACAATTATGTGAAATTCTAGGAGCACTGCACCAACGCTTCTTACTCAAGAGTCATAAGATGTATGATTTATTTAACAAATAAAAATTATTTAGGATATCATCATCATCATCATCTCAGCCATTAGACGTCCACTGCTGAACATAGGCCTCCCCTTTGGACTTCCATATTCTTATTTAGGATATGAAGACCAGTAATTATCGAAAAAAAATAATTTTAGTTCCGCAAAATCCGCGGGACCTCTTTCGTGAAAAGGACTCTATAACCTTTTTTGTCCAGAAGCACGTGATCACGAAGGTTTGATTCAAAAATTATAATTTGTAATTCCATAGATAAACACCGAAAACTACCTATATTATAGATTTATAGATGGGATGGACCTCTTGTCACAGTGGCGCCAACTGGCGGATTAAATTTTCGTGAAAACCCTCATTACAGTAGGTGGAATTTCCCCTGGTGACCGGCGGAATAAAGGCCTATCACAACCAACAATGGGGATGTTGACAAAGTCAAAAATTTTAAAATTCATTTAGTCCGTATTTTTAATAATAAAAAAATATTCGATACTTATTTTTTTTCTTGCAAATAAAATAAAAAATGGCTGAGATATAACGCTTACAAGATTCTGTGTTGGGACGCGTGACGTCACATCACTAAACAAAAATGTACTAGATTGAGTGATGTGGCGTCACGCTCAAGCAACTTTGGTGCGTTGCATCTCACGTTTTTTATCAGATTTACAAATAAAAAAATACGTGTGCAATATTTTTCAATAATCTTCAATGTAAACAAAAAAAAATTGTAGTCATCCCAATTATTTAATTTATTTTAATTTTCTGTGTGTTTTCCAGGTATCATGTACAGGAAAACGTCGTCGTTTAGCCGCGGCACCTATAAACATGCGACAATACGCCAGTCTAGAACCTTCCTCAAGATCTGTTATTATACCGCTGCAGGTGCATTCTAGGAAGGTTCGTATTTGTCCGTGATCTAAATTATTCAGATATTCGTGGAAAAAAGAAAATTATATCTGTGTCTAATGTGCTGCGACAGCAGCCGGCAAAGCGCCAGAACTCGTTCTAACAATGAATATAAACTGACTTATGAGCGCTTATATTTGACACTCTCTCGCTCGCACAACTTGATACATTTTGCAATATAAATTCATGTTCACTTTTTGAAAATAGGGGATCAATAATTTAAAAAAAATCTCATGCAATTTTTTAATATATGAAACTGAAAACACTTTTAAAATGTGTGCAACAATATTGTGCAGGGCTTCTTTTGAAGAATTTTCAAAAAGTTTAATCTATGATATTATTTTGCAAAATGTATCAAATAGCACTCTTAATTTAAGATCCACATACATACATAATTAAATCTGTCAAAATAGATTCTAATTACTCACATATTATTTTAATTATCCATACATAATTCGGCAATAAAATAGTTATAATTAATCACATTACAATAAATGATTCATACATTTTGCAGGTAGTTTCTGCGTCGATACATCTCACAATGCATTCAGTTCTTGTGAGGGAAGGGCACGCCACGTGAGTATTACTTTAGCTTTTTATATTTTTTACACTGATAATAATAATAAAAGGGCCTCTGCGCGTTGGACTTTTTTGTCTCCGTGTACGCCTATAAAAAGGCCCGGGCTTAGCCCGTGTTTAAGAGCGACTAATAAGTTTATTTCAAAAAGTACAGCGGTTATAAACTTAGAAATTAATTTAAGAACTAGACTAAGTAGGGTATATTGTATTGCTGAAAAAAAAAAGGTTTTCAATTTGACATATATGACGTAATATTGTTGAAGTTTTACCAGGGGTAGACTTCCTTTGCAGGAGGACGACTAGGTGGGTACCCCAACAGTGCCAGTTATTCTACCGCCTGAGCAGTGTACTGCAAACATTGGTGTGCACAGGTAGGCACTGTAGCTAGTGACATTACTGGGCTGTAATAGAGTTAACTTCGTATGACTCCTGAGTAAGAAGCGTTGATGTAGTGTACCTAGAATGCTACTTTATGTTACATCATTGTGAATTCCTCGATGGCACTACTCATTATGGGCAGCATTATCTCTTACCAAAAGGAGAGCGTCTTGCTCGTCTGCTTACTTATTTGCATAAAAAAGCGGTAGTCTTAAAATTTAACTAAATAGTTGTAATATTTACTTAAAAAACTTGTTCATTGGAGTCTTTTTGATTCTATTTGATTAAATGCATTTTGATTTGATTCATATTTGTTACAGAGACGAAGATATGCAGTCTCTCGCTTCACTTTTGTCTGTAAACAATAATTCAGACATAGCGGTGCTTGAAGATTTAGACGAGGATGATACCTATACTCTTTCAGATCATTCTACTAGACAGGTGAGTCTAAAGATATTTATCCTTTAGTTTTTTCTTTCCTTTTGATGCTTCTGTATGGTATGAAATTTTTATTGTCGATATTCCACCTATTTGGCCGATAACCGCGTCGGAATTACCACTGGTTTTGAAAAGTCTGCGAACTAAATTGCGTATTAATTCAAAAATTTTGGTTATCATTGACTAAATTTGTCACTGAATGTAAAGATCATGCACTAAATTTCATGATTATTCACTAAATTTGATGATTATAATTTTATTATAATTTATTTAATTTCATGGTAGAAATTTAGTTAACACGGAGGCTAGAGGTCGCGAATAACTTTTGATGGTCAAATATTACCAAAGTGTAAACTAATTCCAGATGTCCGACCTCCGTCAACAAATGGAGAACCTCACCCAGTCCCTCTCGGGAGGTTCAGAGTCTCTGCAGACGCCAGACAGCGTACAATCACTTAACTTTGACCACACACATACCCACACACCAACCACGCCCACTCCTAGAAATGTGGCCTCTAATGATAAGGTAAGGAAACTATATTTTTACTCATAAAATTTAATGAGTCGGTACTTATCGTGACCACGCCTCATGTCTAAGCCGAAACGTCGAGGTTGGTTGTAAAAAAATATAACACATTAAAGTTCGATTTCAACTCATATTAATTTTATTGCGTAGATATTTAATTATCGCGGACTTATCGCGTAGATATTTAATTTCACAAAAACTTTTAGGTCAACTTCACACTATTTATATAATACTAGCTTGTACACGCAGCTTTGCCCGCGTGGTAAAATCCTTTCTTAGCAAAGGTCTACATCATAAAACCTATCTATATTCTAAATTTCAAGCAAATCCGTTCAGTGGTTTGAGCTGTGCGTTGATAGATGAGTCAGTCAATCAGTCACTCTTTCCTTTTATATATTTAGATGTTCTTTTATGCAACGAAGTAAGAAGACGAGCAAGACGCTCTTCTGATGGTAAGAGATAACGCTGCCCATAATCAGTACAATGCCGCCCAGGATTTCAAAATGGTGTAAAATTCTAGGTGCGTTGCACCAACGCTTCTGTCATAAAATGTTAAGACCCTTTCAGCTTGGTAATGTGTTCCGGCATGATGTTTAGTAATGTCAGGGAGGGATTTGTTCCGCCATCTAGGTTTAGTCTGCAACCGTCTATGGCCGCATCATCGCTTATCACGCGTGATCGTGGTCAAAGGCTAACCTATAATGGGCAAAACATAATTTTCGTTAGTTTCATTATTTTTATTTTAATTACTTTTTCACCTTCTAGGGAGACACAACCCCGAAATTCGACCATCAAAACTTCGAGTTCAAGTCCTCGACCCCAATAGAAGTGGATAACTTCAAAGAGTTAGTGTTTAAACCCAAAACAATAACCAAACACATCCTGAAACCCTTGGAGTTGACCAACAATTTGAACAGTGTGGTCCTGGATACAAATGACAATGAGAAAGACGACGATAAGACCCCCACTGCTGATATGGAGAGGCTGTTCCCTGGGAGATTTGATAAGGATAAAACCCCGGTAAGTTTACCTGCGTGCCAAGTTTTACTTGTTTAATTTATTTTATTATGAAGCAATGCAGTTGTTGACAAGGTCAAAAAAATTAAAATACAATGATTAGTTCGTAATTTCAACAATAAAAGATATTAGACACCTACATATTTTTTGGTTTGGGCAAAAAATAAAAAATTGGCTGAGGTACATACAACAATTGTAGCCTCAGCCAGTACAACAATTGCTCAGCTCAGTACAACAATCGACGTGAGTGCAATTTATATGGCTTATTTGAATAAATTATTTGAATTTTGAAGTTTTTTTAATGTTTTTGGGTGAGGCCGTCGTGAAAGTAAACGGGAAATACGGGATCAACTGGATTATTTAATAGGCTGGACTCCCATAGTCTTTGACATAGAAGAATGGAGGTAGAAAAGGAAGGTCTTTGCCCAGCAGTGGGATAAACCACTAATCAACCACACAACAAAATTATAATATACTAGCTGCGCCCAGCCGTTTCACCTGCTGTACTGTAGCCTATGTGTTATTCCAGGGTCTAAGCGATATCTATATCAAATTTTAGCTCAATCGGTCCACCCTTTTATGGCGGCTCTAGATTAGTGCCGTGAATTCACGCGCGAATTCTCGCTGTGAATTCACGGCACAAGTCGTGCCCTCCACATTCACGGGATGCTCTCAATCGTTCCTGAAACCTGCCGCGAAATGGACGTAGAAGCTGCTGCTGCAATAACTTTGTTTGCTGTGGCAATATATAATGGCGGCTCCAGATTAGTTCCAAAAGTTTGCGCGCCACTCCATTTTGCGCAGCAAAACTGCATACGTCCGTTCGCCTTTGTAGTCCGGAGTATTTTTTTTTTATTTTTTTTTTTATGGCAAATTGTTATACAACATTTATGCCAACATCACGTCAATGAAAACTAAAAAAAAAACAAAAAAACCTCCTGTAGGGTGACGATTTCAAAAATCTGAAAAACGAAACTCCCACGGGGCCGTGAATGTGGATGTGTACGCGTGAACGCCACGCGAGCGAAGGGGGCGCGAACCCTTTGTCGCGGGACAAAATAGAATAGAATAGAATCATTTATTGACCAAACAACAGTAATGTTATTATAGGCATGTCAGGTACATTCATTAACTCTTAAATTAATATATAAATAAACAAAAGTATATAAATAAACAATATTGACATGTTTATTGTATTGCAAGTTAATAATAACGACACTAAATACCGACACTGATCGGGGAACAGGCGTGAATGCGCGTGAACCCCGCGAAAACCGTCCACATTCACGTTCACGCCTGTTCACGGGGCTTCACGCCACTAATCTGGAGCCGCCATTAGGCGTGAAACATACACATTCACTCACAAACTTTTGTATTTAATATTATTGTGTTGTGTGATTTAATTCGATAACCGTTCACATGTATAATACATGCACTGTAGTAGAGTAAAGCCGCGTCTCCAGCTACTTTTTTGGTCTACACACAACAAAATTCCCATACACAAAAAAAAAATGTCTTTGCTTCAAGCTTCAACAAATGTTTTTGCTTTCCATGCCCGATGGAAAGCACGCACACAAAACACAAAACCGCGTGCGTGCTTTCCATCGAGCATAGAAAGCAAAAACATTTGTTGAAGCATAGACATTTTTTTTGTGTATGGGAATTTTGTTGTGTTGGCGTGTTTTTGTTGATTGTGTAGACCAAAATAAGAGCTGGAGACGCGGCTTAACACTGATAATATTTTCTTTAATATAATAATAATAATCCTTTGTAAAATACTGGGTAGCACTGTTCTAATTATGGGCAGCGTTATCTTTTCCATCAGGAGAGCGTCTTCCTCGTCTTCTTCGTTGTATAAAAAATAATAATGATCCCGCATTCCAGGTGCAAGACCTGCTGGAGTGGTGCCAGTACGTAACCCGCGAGTACAAGTCGTGTAAGGTCACCAACCTCACCACCAGCTTCCGCTCCGGCCTCGCCTTCTGTGCTCTCATCCACCATTACCGGCCAGACCTTATGTGAGGACAGCTTTTACTTACTTTACGTTATAATCAAGTGAAAAAAACAAGCTCTAATATTATTATTACCATCTAGCACCAAAGTACTCGTCAAGACGAATCGAATGAGCCCGAACTCGATGGGGTTGCATCGTTTAATTACGGAGTTCCTATGGCCACCTTCCAGCTCCATCATCACAGCTCGATGTCATAATAATATCGCATTTTCATCCGATTACATAAATCGGATGATAAATTTCAGCTCGATCGGAAACCGGGGAGTGGATCAGATTACAAGATTTAAAAGTAAATAAAAGCTTAATGTCTTTGAACCAAGGGTCAAAATCATACGGGCAATTTATTATTACTACAAAAAGTTAGCTCAATCTAAACAGTAACAAATAAGTACGAAAGAAATATAATCTTGACGATCGGCTTATTCCGAGCGCCCAAAAATCGAAAATGTACGATGCTTCTTCCTAAGTTTGAGTGGAATACTTGTTCTGCCGACCCTACCTAGTAAGATAAGGACAGAAAAAGTGTGAGAGAGAAGGAGAGCTGTAAAGGTATTAGATAGGTAGATAATCCTTTATTGAACCACACAAAAGAAAATGTACAAAAACAACTTAAAAACTATAATATAAAACTAAGTGTTACAACTGGCGGTCTTATCGCTAATACCGATCTCTTCCAAACCGTGCAGGCAGAGAAGAGAACAATTGAAATTCATATGAGTTAGGTGGTGTGTTTAATTTCACAAGATAAAAGGTGTTTTATTATGGTTTAATAATATGTATGTATTCGTTCCAGTGATTTCTCCGGGCTACAACCAGAAGAAGCGGAGCGCAACGTGCGTTGTGCCCTAGAAGCTAGCTCGTCTCTAGGCATCTCACAAGTACTAACTGTGCCCGATGTCTGTGCCAGACCTACGCCTGATAGACTTGCGGTGAGAATATTGTCTGTTTATAGAGAAAAATGTGAAGTGTAGCGATGAAACTACGTATAAAATGTGACGCAACGGGATAAAGGCGCGTTGTAGCGTCAACCTATAAACTGTGATTTGACTGTGACAGTGTAAGTAGGGAAACCTGTTCTGTTGGAGTTTAAACCCCCTTCTCCAACCCCAAAAAAACGACGTTCAAAGTGTGACGCATCGGGATAAAACAACATAAAGTGTGAAGTATCGGGATAATACTACATATAAAGTGTGAAGTATCGGGATTAAACAACATATAAAGTGAGACGCATCGGGATAAAGCAACATATAAAGTAAGACGCATCAGGATAAAGGAATATATAAAGTAAGACGCATCGGGATAAAACAACGTGTGAAGTGAGACGCATCGGGATAATACAACATAATATAATGTGAGACGCATTGGCATAAAACAACATATAAAGTGAGACGCATGTTTCGGCGATTTTGTTTTCACACAGAAAATACCATTAGCGGTTGTGTTTGTCTATATTAGAAGTATAGAAGTTTATTTAATGTGTTTAATTTTCAGATAATGACATATCTATTCCAATTGAGAGCACATTTCACCGGGAGCGAGTTACAAGTCGAACAATTAGGTAAATTAACATATAATATTTAGTATACGTTGTAGTTTATTTACTTATATTAATTTGTCAGTTAATTTAAAGTACTTTAGTTAAGTTTTTTAGAATTTTCCATGATATTTGTCTGCGCTCCTCCCATTATCTTGTCATTTTTTTTCAGTAAACAGGTCAACTGGTAGAAAATGCTATTTTAGCATTAAGTTAGTCCTAGCGTTGTGCTGAATAATAAAACAAATAAATAAATATGAAATTATACAATATCTATATGAACGACTCGAAAATCACTTGTTTTAACGTATGGGTGAAATAATGTAGTCAATTCATTACTCACTACTCATCATTATTTCTTTGTATTACAGGTAGTGAAGAAACGGAAAGTTCATACCTGGTAGGGCGTCACGACACGGACGCTTCAGTACCGGCGGAGCTGTTCTCCCGCGAGGTCTGGCAACGTCGCTCCCGCACCAAGCCGCAACACCTGCCCAACCCTGCGCCCATGTGAGTCATTGACCTTTGTGTATAGGGACACATCGGGATAAAACAACGTATGTAGTGTGACACAACGGGATAAAACAACGTATGTAGTGTGACACATCGGGATAAAACAACGTGTGTGACACATCGGGATAAAACAACGTGTGTGACACATCAGGATAAAACGACGTATGTAGTGTGACACATCGGGATAAAACAACGTGTGTGACACATCGGGATAAAACAACGTACTTAGTGTGCCATATCGTGCATAGTGTGTCATGCATCGGAATAAAAGATACATTAGTGTCACTAATAGGGATAAAGCAATATACTATGTCGTAAATCACGTTTTATCCCTATGTATTTACATTGGGATAAAACTACGTGATCAGAGCGGACACCGTGGTAAAGCGATTTAACTACCTATAATAGTGTTGACATATTTATTAGACTTTTATGTAATACATTCAAAATGCAACCTGAAATGTTGACTTGTGTAATCAGCGTAATCTGTTCTATTGGACTACAAACTCCAATTAATATGTTATCATTTGTCCTTAGCCCAATGGAGAGCAAATCCAAGGAGTCCCCAATATCGGAATCGCCTCCAATCAGGGGTCCGCGCGCCTTGCTCACTAAAGTACTGCCGGACAGGACCAAACCCACCGCTAAATGGTTTGAGGTGAGATTTACACATTTTTAATATATAAGTTTAGTAGAAAAATATGTACACTAATTACATTTATTTAGGCACAAAACAGTAATTAAATTAAGGGTAATAATAGAATGAGAATGAATAGAATAATTTAGAATAGAATATTTTTCATTGCCAGAAAAGAACAATACAAAAAACAATTTTGCTTAAGAGCGTATATATCGAGTGACGCTCTCTCCTCGCACTATTTGACAAATTTTGAAATATAAATTCATAGAATTAATTTATTGAAAATTCCTTAAGAACAGCCCTCCATAATATTGCACACATTTTAAAAGTGTTTCCAGTTTGATATATTTAACAAGTGAATTAAATTAAAAATTTAACCTTCAAGCGGTCGCGCGGCGTCGAATCGACCGCATTCAATACACTTTCGCTTATAATAATAATATTTCTTGACGTATGCATATGTTATCCTTAGTAGCTTGTCATTATTTCAGTACCTACCTAATAGACTGTTTACACTTGTTCCCCGCGTCCCTCTTTCCAAAAGAAAAGTAATTGTTTTAGTCACGGCGCAGGCGTCGAATAGACGCCGCGCGTCCAAATGCTCTAAATATGGCAAATTATTACCAAATTCAGAATATTAGAGTATTTTTTGAATAAAATAAGTCGTCCCCTAATGAGACAGAGTGCTATAATTGAAGAAATACTTCGTAAAGATGTAGAAACTGAACCAAAACTTTGTGACTGGTGGTGAGAAACATCCGGTTACCTACTTTCAGAGTTAGGTTCAGGTGACGAAGATCTGTTTTTTTTAGAAATAATTTTGGGAATGAATAAATAAAGAAATAACAATAAATGTCAAAAAAACCTTATTATTGCACAAAATGCAATAAATTTTATTTTGGGGAAGATACTGACTTTGAAAAAAACTAGACCAAAAATGACCATAGTTGATCTAATCGCATAAATAATTTTAGAACTTTATTTTTTGTTACTAAACAGTAGGTATTTATAGTAACTTACAGGTACCTAAGGCCGGTGCAAATTTCCAAGCTGGGTTTTAACTAAATTATGTTATTTGATTTTATAATTAATTTTTTTCCAAGCATTTAGTTACTTATTTTAAACAAATTCATGTCTTAGATAATTAAGAAGGTTCCTGTTAATAAAACAATTAACAATTATTGTTAATTAAGTACTTTGTTTCGCAAATATATCCTATAGGTCTTTTCGGTTACGCGCGACCGCTGCCGTTACAAATGACCACGCGCCTGCTTGAAGGTTAAAAAACCCCCGACGCAATATGTAAATCACCATTTTTTGGTGGCGGTCATTTTGGATTTTAAATTTATTGTGGTGCGTTGTACTCTACTCGTTCAGCCCTTTCATTTGATACCCATATTGATGGGGTCGTAGAGAAAAAAAGTAATCCGCCATTTTGTAGCGACAAACATAACTAAGAACACTCTCGACTAACTCTACTTTCAAACAAAAAAAAAACTAAATCGAAATCCGTTCGTCCGTTCGGGAGCTACGATGCCACAGACAGACAGACACATCAAACTTATAACACCCCGTCGTTTTTGCGTCGGGGGTTAAAAATGGCATGAAAAGAATTTTTGAAAATTTTTCTCTTCTTTCAAAGTTACTCGATATATACGCTTTTAAGTTGCTTAGCTTGGGGTTAGGTGGCGCTGTGTGAAATCTCCGGAAATATATTTTTATCTATCAGAAGCAGGGTTATTTAAAAATAAATACAAATTGCATTAGCCAAAGTAATTTAATATCGAAAATGAATAAGAAACATTGCAAGAAGGAAATTAGCAAAATAATACTACAGAGGGAAGACCGACAAGATGACCGCACCGCACGAATTCTCGAACAAGAGTGACGCTTGCTTTTTTTTTTTTTAAATGACCTACGCTGTTGGTCTCAGATTAAGACTACACTCTATACTCTACAGCTTTACCTGACGTGTGGTGAGCGCAGGAGGCACTCGACCCAAAGTTTTAGTGGGCGACTAGCTCAAGGGCGCCTCAGATGGCACGAACCTCGGCTTGGGCCGTCGCCAGATACGGGGGACTAGACTTGTCCTGGCACCCCTGAAGGGGCGTGTCCTGGGGCCCTAACAATGTTTTGATCTGTTTGATTATTTGGAGAGAATAACTGATCTGAAGGATCTCAGAGGCCTTCGACCGCGCCGGCGCGGTCGGTGTCGTGATTGTGTCGGTTGGAGGATCTGGTATCCGGGACCAGTACCGAAAACGGAGCGACTGTTGCGCATGGTTGGCGGACTCGGTGATCCCATCGCCACCGTCACATCGTCCGGATCGTTCAACACGTTTTTAGGGCGACGACGGAGGGGAGGCCGCGCCGCTCAGCTTGCACCCGCTTTTATGCCGATGTACCCTACGAATAAATAATAAGTCAGGAAGAGTAACTGCGATCCTATAAGGTTTATAAGGAATTGTGCCGGATGAGGAGGTAGCTTAAAATTGTAGGTAGGTATTGTAATTGTAATTGTAGGTATTGTAGGTAGCTTAAATTTTGGGCTTCAGTCTGTTATTTACCTTTCAAGTGAAAACGTCAAATCTATGTGAAAATATTTTCGTTTTATGTCTTATTGATCATACCAGGATGTGTTATGATATGGTGCAGGAGCCACACATAACTGAAGTGTGTTAAGGGATCACTTTTTGCTGTTAAATAAGCGCAAAAATATGAAAATATAATATTGTTACATAAATGTTCAAAAACGTCATTAACCCTTAAAACTTGTCAAAATTGATAATTGTAAAAATCAAAATGGAGTGTTGACAAATTCAGAGCATGCGTACTACAGTTCCCAATGAAAATGCCGCACAATTTATTTTTTAACCAATCAAGACCATATTTTGATAAGATTCGTTTTTTAAATTTAAGTCACGTGATTTCTCGATGAGCCACTTTTTCGGCGGAATTTGTTAGCAATTACGTACACCTGGATGTACCGAAAAAGTGACAAGTCAGATATTAGTGACTAGTGACTAGCCAATCATCTAACAATATATTATTATTGTTCTCAGCCTTTACCGGCGCGTCCAGAGAAACTGATGACCCGCAAAGAGTTGACAGATCCTTTCGGTTCTGATGAGGAAGACGAGGAGAAGAATCCTCCACAGAACCAACCTCTCAACGGGACTGAAGGTATCATTATATGAATGTTATTTATTTATAAGAATTTGTTTATTTATAGATTTCAGGTACATTATATCAGATCTTAATGTACTCGTAATGCATTGTTCTGACGAAACCTGTCTTTTCCAGACGTATGAATAATACATAATTACAATATTTGTGTAAACCGTACTAAGTATAAGTAAATAAAATAAATGCCGTATAGCTAAGAATAATGCCTTTAGTTACATTGTATATATTTAATACATCTTAGGAAGACAAAATCATAAAAAACTTACATAGAAGCAAAAAGCCAATAATAATAGGTCCTCGCGGCTAGCAACAACATAGTAACAAAGCGTTAAACAGAGTCAACAGCAGTCTTAAATCATATTATGTAATATATATGTATACTAGCTGACCCGGCAAACGTTGTTTTGCCATATAAATAATTAATAGAATGATTAAAAGTTAATATGAGAGTTACACTGAGATAGCAAAATAATAATTGTCAACGTTACTACTACACTTGATGCATAAACAATAATGATGGCCGACAACTGTGTAGGGAGTGAGAAAGAAAGGAGACCGGCTTCGTTCTCATCCCTACTCCGTGCTGTTTACTGGGTCAGAAGTGACACCTGTAGACATCTGGCGGGGATAACTAATTAAATGACGATTGATCAGTTTTCGACCGGAGAGGAAAAATGATTAAATTACTAAAATGGCTATTAAAAAATAAGGGTTGATCGTAGAAGGGTGAAAATTGAGGATTGTATGTATTTTTGTATGTTGTATCATAAAAAAATAGAAATTAAAAATTTTGTCTAAAAAAAAAAATATTTAGGGGTGGACTACCCCTAACATTTAGGGGGATGAAAAATAGATGTTGGCCGATTCTCATAGATACCGGATAAGCACAAAAAAGTTTGTAAGAATGGATGTCTGGATGTATGTTTGTTACTCTTTCACGTCTAAACGGGTGGACCGATTGAGCTGAAATAAGGTATAAAGATAGCTTAGACCCTGGAATAATACATAGGCTACATAAGTACTGCGGGTAAAACCGCTGGGCACAGCTAGTTTATGTAATAAAAATTATTTTAATTTCAGTAAAACAAGAATCAAAACCAACAATAGAACCAGTTATAACCGACCCCCTAACACAACAACAAAACGAAATGGAAAAACAAAACGAAACGGAAAAACAAGACAAACAACTGGAAAAACAAAATGAAGTGGAAAAAACAATAGAAACCGTTGAAAAAAATAAAATTTCGCCGGAATTGCCCAAACCTACTCCCGTAAGTATATTTTATTTGTTATTGTGGTTTTTAGTTTGATTTTTTGTTGTAGTTGTTTTTTAGTGTTGTGTGCTCATTTAAAATAAAATATAATTTTATCGAGGAGGTCTGTTGTAAGCTTCGTCAATTCTTGGCGAATTTAATTATTTTAAACAATCGCATTCCATTTAAGGTTAAACTGATGTTGTACAATTCCTTAGCAGAATCATACATTCAGTACGGGTTAAGTAGCTATGGTCGCACTTATAGTACTTATTTAAATAATATCTTTAATATTCAACGTCGAATCCTTCGCTCTTTAGTGTCATCTAATATCAAACAACAATTTTATGATGATGATTATGGTCTTTTTAATTATTGTAAAATTTTACCAGTACAAATTCAAGTCCAATATCTATTACTTAAAGAAAACTTTTTTAAAGAACAATACAGAGACGAAATAAAACGTGATCACCCTGTACGAACGCGCTCGGCTAGGAATCGGCCGGAGTTTCGCACGATAACCGGTTGTAACAATACTTACGGTGAGCGTACGACTGCTTACCTGGTTCCTAGATTAATTAATAATTTACCTCCGGAATTACGTACTGTAGAAAATGTTCGACCGAATAATATTAAGCATAAGTTAAAATCCCATTTTTTAAACAGTATGGTAGACGTCGTAGATGTATAAACATTTTACACAAACCTCATTGGTTTTATAAATGTTGTTTATTTGATTTGTTTTAAATGTATGTTCAGATGATAAATAAATGAAAAAAAAATAAAAAAATTAGTCAACTTAAAAAAGATTTTTTATTATAATTGAAAAAAAAATTGAATGGTTAAAAGTTTATGTATCATACTTTTACTCATCCTAAGTTTTTTATTTTTTATATCGTAAACAAAATGTTTTACTAAAAAAATATTATATAAAAGCGACTTTTAAAAAAAATGTCTTCAATTCGATTTATACATAATATTATATATATGTATATGTATGTATGTATGAGTGTTTGTTAAAACAAATATGCTTCACAGGCTTGTATGTCTGATTATCCTAAATTTATCATAAACTGCTACAAAGTTTTTAACCATTCCTATGTTATTAGTGGAAATAGAGCGAGTTTCATCAAAATCGATTTAGTAGTATTTGAGATACGAATTAAATCATATTGAAATCGAACTAAAATCGCTTTATTTTATTAGAAAAATACATATATCTTTGGTCACGGTAAAGAGATATACAGTAATGTGACTTCCTAGAAGCGGTTGAACTCAAGGTCGCGCGAGTTTGTAACGAGGTGGGTAGGGTTCGGTAGGCAGCGAGGTGCCGGATAAGCGTTATTATTGTGAATTACTCAAAATATCAAAAAGAATTAAATACTTTGTGATATTTTTACTAATTCACAACCATTATTCGGAAGCTTACTGCATAATAACGCCTATTCGGCACCTCGCTACCTACCGAACCCTACCCACCTCGTTGCAAACTCGCGCGACCTTGAGTTCAACCGCTTCTAGGGAGTCACATTACTGTATATCTCTTTACCGTACTTTAGTTGTTCATCATATTAAAAATGTATTTGTAGAATTAAAAAAGCTTTTTCATTAATAATCATGCATATTAAATTGTACCATATTTTCTTTCCATTCGCAACATCGCTTGCCGTGTGACGTCAACGCTTGAAAAAAAAAAAACAAACGCTTGCTATTGGACCGTTACTGCGCTTGGTTTGAATGCGATGACACCATTGGTCGAAATATTAAAAATATACGTTGTTATTGGTTGAAAATTTGATTTTTTTTCAAAACTTTTCACTGTATTGGTCAAAATATGTATAAAAATATGATTATTTTTTGTTAAAAATATGATTGGTTAATTTAAATGTAAATAAATTAATACACTATATTGGTTAAAATATCAATAAAATAATTGGAATCTAATATCTATAAAAAATTGGTACCTATTGAAAATTTCTAAACATATAAATAAATATTATATCAATTTGAATTATTGTAATTCCGAAAAACATCTATCGAAACATTTTGATTTCAATGGTAAATCTTTGCAAATCCTATTACTCTTATATGAACACAACATTCATTAAATAAACAATCAATATGAAATTTCAATGAACAACTTTATAAAATACAAAAAAACAATAAAATTTCTTATTTAAAATAACTAATAAAAATTCGAAAAACAACTAAAATTCCAAAATCAACTAATAAAAATTCGAAAACCAACTAAAATTACAAAAACAACCAATAAAATTCCATAAACAACCAATAAAATTCCAAAAACAACCAAAAAAATTCCAAAAACCACCAATAAAACTCAAAAAAACAACTTAAAATCCATAAACAACCAATAAAACAACAAAAAACCCCGACCATTGGTATAACAGCAACTATTATCAAGACACGACGAGTTGAAAGAGCGAGCGAGACAACTGCTAGAAGCAACTAAGAAAGAAGCGAGAGAGAAGTTCAAACGACAGAACTCTAAGGAAAAAGAAGATAAAGAGAATGGACTTAGGAACGGAGATTTGAGCCCTAAAAAGGTAAATTTTATTCTTCTCCCTATATATTAACGCCTTATTACACTTGGCTGAATTTAGTCACTAAATTCAGAATCTAAATTAGGATGAGCGATACTTTCTTCTAAATTTAGGATGCTAAATGTGATTACACTTGACTTAATTCAGTGGCGACTGAATTTAGGCTTCTAAATTTAGCCAGGTGTAATAAGCCTTTTACTACTAGTTTATGCTCGCGTGACAAAATCCTTTCTCAGCGGAGGTCTCCGTCATAAAACCTATCTGTATTTCAATTTTCAAATTTCAATCGAATCCGTTCAGTGGTTCAAACTTCATTAATTCAAATAGGCTGCTACATTGGAGTATTGCAAGTCAATTGTACAGTTTTTTTTTAGTTCTTTTTTAAGACTACCGCTCGTTCGCAAAGCTCATCCACCCTATAATAAATATATTAAAGCCAATTTTTTTTTTATTTTTTTTGTAATGAAGTAGAAGACGAGCAAGACGCTCTCCTGATGTTAAGAGATAACGGCTGCCCATAATCAGTACAGTGTTACCTAGGATTTCACAATTATGTGAAATTCTAGGAGCACTGCACCAACGCTTCTTACTCAAGAGTCATGAGATGTTAAGACTCTTTAGCCCAGTAATTTCACTAGCTACAGTGCCCTCCTACCGGAGCACAGTGATGTTTGCACATCACTGCTCAGGCGGTAGAATAACTGGCACTATTGGGGTACCCATCTAGACGACCTCCTGCAAAGGAAGTCTACCCCCGGTAAAAATTTAGTGTAATTTAGTGCAATATCAGTGATTATCTCAGCGATTTTTTAAATTAAATTTATAAGATAATATAACTAATCTTCTTGATGCATATATGTCACAATTCACAAGAAATTTTTAAGACCTGAGAGCCTATTGGCTATCTTCAAACGGCATGTAAAACACTAAAATCCATAGACAAAATTGCGTACATTGATTGCTTAAACCTCACAAATATGAGTAATATAACAAACGCAGCAATGTACATTTAAGTTGTTGTCAATCGTAGTGGGTGAGAATTAGCCAATAGGCCCACTGTTATGATTAATATTCGGTCTATGTCAAACCAATAATAAAATAAATGTTTTTTTGGACATACCAATATTAAACATTATTTTTTTGTATTCTAACGTTTCGTTACATATATTATGCTGCGGAATTGTTTTTATTTGAATTTATAACATAGAAGAATATGAATATGACCTATAATACCTATACCACAAAACAACTGTTCATAATATCATAATTATAATTATTAATATTGTAATGTTTATTTCCAGCCAATGACAGAGGAAGAGAGACAGACGATGCTGCGAGAGAGAGCAAGGAAATTGATCGCTGATGCCAGGGCGGGCATAGTCAGGTGAATATATGCAGTAATTATATGTCCAAAGTCGATGTTACTTTTATAGCAAATATTAGCTGAAACAATTCAGCCCATACATCTAGCGTATACGTACGTGATGACCAATTTTGATTTATTAAAATTCTTTCTTCTTTCAAAAATTGTCTTGCAGTGTTCATTAAGCCAGGTCTTGCATTTTTTGGTCTTCACAATCAACAAAATGTTTCAAAATTTTTCACAAAAAAAAAAATAGAATAGAATAGAAAACTCTTTATTGAAACACTACAAACATACAGAAAACTTAAAACTATAACACAAAAAACGACATAAGTGTAACAATTGGCGGTCTTATCGCTAAAAGCGATCTCTAAATACACAAATTTTTGTTTGCACACTATTATGCAGGGCTGGTCGTAAGGAATTTTCCATAAATTAATTCAATGTATTTATATTCTAAAATTTGCCAAAAGGTGCGAGCGAGACAGCGTCACTATATGTACGATATAATAATTGGGGTTTTATACTCTAACAGAACAGGTTTCCCTAATTACACTGTCAGAGTCAAATCACAATTTATAGGTTGTGTGGCTAACCTATATGTTGCAGTTTCAGGTCGCCGAGATTACTACAAGGCCTGCAACATGACCTAACGACTGCCTCCTACATATCTTATAGGAAACAACCGGGACCCACAGTTTTACGTGCCTTCCGAAACACGGTAGCGTCCAGGCGAAAATCTTTGCCACACTGAGATTTGAACCCAGGACCTCCGACTTACAAGCCGGACGTATGACCACTGGGCCACGGACGCTACAATATATACGCTCTTAAACCGTCGGGCGCAGCGAGTTAATAATAAATAAATAATAATGTGTTATGGAAAGGGCTATGCTCGGGGTTTCTCTACGAGATCGAATCAGAAATGAAGAGATCCGTAAACGAACTAAAGTCACCGACATAGCCCAGCGGATGAGCAAGCTGAAGTGGCAATGGGCGCCACATAGCGCGGAGAGCGGATGGCCGATGGGGTCGAAAAGTGCTCGAGTGGAGACCACGGACTAGCAAACGAAGCGTAGGACGTCCACTCACAAGGTGGACAGACGACCTTATTGCGGTCGGCTGCAGACGCTGGATGCAGGTCGCTTCCAACCGGTACATATGGAAGTACAAAGGGGAGGCCTATGTGAGGCAGGGGACGTCCAATTGTTGATGATGATGATGAATTAATAATTCAATTCAATTCAATAATTTTATTTCGGAAATTTTCCATATAGTGTTAGTTACATTAACTTACAAAACCTATGTTAGTATGATCCTTAAAACTATAAAAAACACACGCCTACCCATTCATTTAGCAGTGGACCAGCAAGCTTTATGCATGGTGATCCAGTGCTCTATTATGGGTCCATCAAACCTGTCCGCAAACACTTGCAGGAGTCCGTTGGAGCTGCCCCGCACCCGCGCCATCAGGTATGCTGCTCTTTTGCGCATTATAGCATTAAAACTATCCACTCGAGCCTCAGCAAACATTCCCGATGCACTGCAGTAACGAGGCAGCCCCAAAAGAATCCTGAAAGCGTTATTGTACTGGACTCGCAGCGCGTTGAGAGCCCTGTTTGTACATTTCACCCACAAGCGGCACGTGTAAAAAGTTTGACAAAATGCCTTGAACAAGGACACTTTGACTAATGTAATTGTTCCCACAGTCCAACATCTCCGTTGTCGCCGAGTCGGTCGCGGCCGACACTTGAGATTATATCGCGGAGCTCCGTCATGGAAGAATTCGCACAAGGTATGTTTATAACATCTGTACACTTCTGTAGATATGAAATGAAATGAAATATATATATTCGCTTGAAGTATGGTATAAAGGTGGCACAGATACAATAACAATGTCTCACACACTTCGCCAGTAGTTTACACCGGCATGCAAATATAATTTAATGTAACATGCAATGTCACACGATTTTACGTTAAATACAACTAAAGGTCAAAATCTTAATAAATATAAAAATAACCATCTAATAGTTCCAATAGCAATGAGAATAATTATTTGTAAATAAGTGAAATAGGGAATTAAAATGTCAAATTGTATTTAAAATTAGCATTACAATAAATTTAAAATAATAATTATAATAAACTTATGTGTATAAAAGTTTATTAAAAAATTCCAAATCATTTTAGGGAATCGAATTTAACACTAAATGTGTTTAAATATAAATTGACGCAATGGTTGGCGGAGAAATGTTTTTGTAGCATAAATGAATTTTTTGAATACAAAATATAAATAGTCATGCATACTCCATACAATGTAACTAAAGGCATTAGTTATTCTTAGCTATAAGTCATTATTGTATTATTCATACGTCTGGAAAAGACAGGTTTCGGCAGAACAATGCATTACATTAAGATCTGATATTATGTACCTAAAATCTATGAATAAACAAATTCTTCTTCTTCTTAAATTCTTCTTCTTCTTATAAAAATAAACATTTTTATGTGATGAAGTAGAAGAACTAGTCACTCTCCTGATGGTAAAAGATAACGCTGTCCATAATCAATATAGTGCTACATAGGATTTCACAATGATGTGAAATTCAAGGAACACTGCCCTGACACTTTTTATTCAAGAGTCATAAGATGTTAAGACTCTTCAGCCCAGTAATTTCACTAGCTACAGTGCCCTCCTACCGGAGCACAGTAATGTTAGCACATCACTGCTCAGGCGGTAGAATAACTGGCACTGTCAGGGTACCCACCTAGTCGACCTCCTGCAAAGGAAGCCTACCCCCGGTAAAATATTGTTGTGTATTGTTAATTCAATTTCAGAATAAGACGTAAGGAAGCCTAAAATATGTTCACTACTTTTAGTTATACTTATTATTGTTAACTACCACCGATAGTAAAAGGAAATATTTATTTTTGAAGTGAAAACTTCTTTAGCGGCGCTGAGCACTTTTTTTTGTATGGGTAAAAACTTTAAAACTCGCGTCAGGGTCACGTGATGCTGATCGAAAAAGCGTAAGATCGAGGGGAAGGGAGAGGAACTAGTATCTCCCACTCTTTCTACCGTGCCTGAGTGTGCTGCTCTGTTTAGGCGGCACAGGGGGCTTAGACAAGCGCGCGCCCGATATTTTTTTTTTATATTTTATATTTTTATATTTTATATTTTTATTATTAGACACTTAAATAGGTTCGAATCAGAAACTGTTTGTTTCTTACTTAAGTTATCATAAACCAATTGTATCAGTTGTAAAAATTTGCGATGATGATTCTGATAATAACGATGGTGTAAAAGTCGTCGAAATTATGGATGGAAGTTGATTTTTCTGAGAGATAAAATTTAATGTAATATATAAATAACGATATAATATTATAAATAACAACATATAAATTGTCATATTTGTGTACGATAGCGCAATAAATAAACATTGTATTCTACCTCATAAATGATAGTACTTTTATACTTATAATTAAACACAACGTTAATATTGAAGTTTTCACTTCTGCCGGCACTCCCGGAGTGCTACCTTTTTTTTATTTTATTTATATAAACTAATTTTTTGTTCCAGCGGGCGGTATGGAGCAACTGGATGCGTTATTGTCCCGGGACTCTACTCCTAACTCCAGGAAATCCATGAGTCCTGACAGATCTGGTACGTATATATGACAATAGATAACATTATTTCCAGAAGTATTGCACACCGCCTCTATACATGTTCTCAATATTCCTTCCAACCTGGTTGTCTGTAAGAGATTGCTTATGCGATAAGACCGCCGATTGTATACCTTTAGCTGTATGTGTATTGTCTACTTATGAAACAATTTTTTGTAACCAGGTTTGCAATAAAGTATTATTGTATTGTATATATATATGTTACGGCTAAACTCCGAAGGGAGGCTACACCTAGGTGTAGTCGGTTAAACTTAGGTGTAGCCGACCGCAGTCGGTTAAACTTAGGAACGGATGGTTTCGATCAAGGGTGAATCCAGGATTTTTTTCTGGGGGCCAAGGGAGACGTGCAAAAATATTATAGTTTTTACTAAGAAAAGTGTGTGTTTAGCTTTCTCTGAACCGTAAGAAAATTCAAATATCTTTAATAATAAGTGGCGCAGGTTGCTGCGAGCGCCGAGAAAAAATTATAAGCTATACCATGAAATATGAGCAATTCGTAACTTTACAAAACTTCTGGAGGAGGGCCTTGACCCCCTGCCCTCCTAAATCCGCCTATGGTTTCGATCAATCGCACCATATGTGGTGCGAAACACCTTGTTTGGTGCGATGGATCGTAAACGATATCGTGCGATCGATCGAGAATGAATGAATGAATGAAATATTTATTTATGCATAAACATTTTTGACACATAACACCTTCAACTTAGAACAAAACATAAGATAGACCACAGATAGACATTTATACACAAAAAGGTCGCAACTCAGCATATTGCCGGCCGTTCGACCGACGTTGGTCTTCCGTTGCGGCCGTTTTGGTGACTTCATAATAATTAATGGAACTAGGCGTTACTTTGCGGAAATCCATCACAACAATTATTAGTTATTATTTAATATTTAGTGTTAATTCCGCTCTAAACTTCTTACTTTTAGAGCGGAATTGACTTCGTAATTAAGTTAATAATTAATTAAGTTATTATACAAAAATAATACACTACGCTTATTATATCTATTTTTGGAGAAGACAAAGTTAACGACGGAAAATGACGATCTACAAAGTTAACGATCGATTGTATTGTGGAAGGGCTTTAACCTCGATTGTTTCCAGACGGACGCAACAGTGAGGACAGCAAGAGCATCAAGAGTACCAACAGTGAGGACAGGAAGTCTCCGCTACATTCATTCTCTGCACTTGTCGACAGGCTCACTCCTGATAAAGATTCCGACGAGGTAACGCATTATTCACTTCAGATCAATCAGCAAGACGCTCTCCTGATGTTAAGAGATAACGCTACCCATAATCAGAACAATGCCAATATTTCACAATGATGCAATATCCACGTGGACGCTATTCTTTGCTCTGCTAGACGCTCACTCACTTACACTATTTGAGATGATTTTGAAGTAAAAATTAACTCGTGGAATTAACTTTTTGAAAATTCCTCAAAAGAATCTCTTTGCAATGTTATTAAATACATTTTAAGTGTTTTCAGTTACTCTAAATGATAAAAAAGTAATTGAACAAATAGTAATAGAAAGAAGTCAACTACAAAGAGATGTATCCATGTTAGGCTTACAAAATGAAGTAAATTTTCATTTGCCACAATGAACTACCCTTGCCTTGGTTCGTGACATTTCTAGTAGCAATCAAACTTTGTATTATCATCGACTCGTTTAATATGCAACAATGATGTATCCCACTACTTTTCCTTTGGTGATACATAATAATAGCATTTAAAATGAATCGAATATAGTATAAGATTTGGTGGATACTGAAAATGTCACGAAGTAAGGGTAAATAATTTCTGCATACTAAAAGTTCCTTCATTTTGTAAGACTAACATGGATACATCTCTTTGTAGTTGACTGTACCTAGTATAAAAGTATTATTATAAGTAAATAGATGTATACATATTATATTACCTATATAGTGTTAAATAACTGTATGGATCTTTGTTATCTGACAAATAAAGAAATTTAATTTAATTTAATAATGATTGTTTTGTATATTACAGAAGGAAGAGTCAGGTTCGTACATACAAAGCGAACTGGAAGCGTTAGAGCGAGAACAACGCGCCATCGACGAACGTGCCGCTGCATTAGAGAAACAACTCAGGAATGTTATGGAATGCTCCGATAATACTGAGGTATCTAACTTAAACTACTCAAGTCAATTAAATTAATATTTAAAAAACCCCCAACGCAAATTGTAAGTCACCATTTCGTGGTGGCGGCCATTTTGAAATTTAATATTTATTATAGTGTTGTATTCTACTAGTTAAGCCCTTTCATATACAATGGAGCACTTTTGCATAAACTCAGGAATGTTATGGAGTGCTCCGATAATACTGAGGTATATATTGTAATGGGGTAGGGGTCAGTTCATCTAACATAAAAGATTTTACCGACTTGGTAATACATCTCACAACTTTTTACGTTTGAAGAACTGCGAGTTGCGAGACTTGGTTTTTTTGCACAAGTTATATTTTTGTAGGCATTATTTTCACAGAAAGTAATAGGGATGATGACAAGCTTAAGTAAATAAAAAAACAGTCCGTTTAACATAGTTAGATATTGACATAAGACTAGCAACTCCCGTCCCACTGTCAAGAGTAATTGACGTTTGTAAGAGCACAATGACATTGGCCGAGTCGCTACAAATTAAATAAAATTAATAAATATTTCAGGACATTTCACACAGCGCCACCTAACCCCAAGCTAAGCAACTGAATGCTTGTGTTATAGTGGTTAGGATAACGTCTTACGATACTTTTCTTTTGTAAATACATACTTATAATAGATATTGAACCATCCAGACCAGAAACAAATACCTGTGGATCACATAAACATTTGTCCCATGCGGGAATCGAACATTCTGCGTTGCAAGCGGATATTAGCCCACCGCGCCACAGAGGTCAATTGTATGCAATGACAGCGCGAGTCTTGATATATATGTCAGTTTACTTATGTCAATGTCTTACTATGCTAAAGGGGCAGATAAAAAATTTCTATACTCCGTCGTAGTATAGAAAATTAAACATACTGCCGTGCAGAGACTAAACCGCAGTAAAATGATTTGTAAAATTTTATTGTCAACCTTATTACACACAAAATAAAGTATACATTATTTTTGACATTTTACTTTTACTGCGGTTTAGTCTCTGCACGGCAGCATAGTACACTTTTAAAAAATATCCCATAAGGATTTATTTTTTACATTATGGATAAAAACATTTTTTGTCACCATCCCTATTATTTTGGAAGAATTCTAGTGGGATAGTTTTTTTTAATCATGTTTAAACCTTTTTGTGGCATCTAAATTGTTTATTTCTGATTTTTTTTTATTATTTGTAAAGTTTTAACCCATTTCATTCCTCCTTTCATTTTTATCATTCATTCCATATCATTCCACCTTTTTCCTTAAATAATCACTAAATTCATGGTTTTTTAAAATGGTTTTCATTAAAAACTACTTTGTGCCTGTAACTTAACTAAATTTTTTTATAATTTTCCATTAATTTGTAGAAAAAATGGAGAAAAGTGTTTTTGTCGTGTGCCAGTCCGCCATACTGTCCGGTAAACATACATACATACATACTTGTTGTGCTTAATATATATGTTAACATTTGATGAATATTTTCATTGAAAATAATATTTAAAGTCTTAAAGTATCAAGTAAGAAGTATTTAGGGACAGTATTCAAAAGTATTTATTATAGATTTGTTTTTATTATTTTAGTTTTTATTATACATTTAATTAATAATAATACTATGAAAGTTATTAAATAATTTATATTAGTTATTCAGCTGAGTTCGTAGATTTCATAATATGGAAGAAAGTAATATTATTTAATAAATTTATATCGTTGATTAGCTATACTATACTAGAGGTCCCGCGCGCACTTCGTAGCGCCAAGCTTTCAATTATACATTTATTATTATAGTATTGTACATATTGTATAAACATACGTGTGTTTTGAATCACTATGTTTTAAAACCGCATCAAAATCCGTTGCGTAGTTTAAAAGATCTAAGCATACAGACGGGAATCGTCTTTTCTATACTTTATTTTTTTATGTGATGAAGTAGAAGACGAGCAAGACGCTCCCCTGATGTTAACAGATAACGCTGCCCATAATCGGTACAGTGCTTCACAGGATTTCACAATGATGTTAAATTCTAGGAGCACTGCACCAACGCTTCTTACTCAAGAGTCATAAGATGTTAAGACTCTGTAGCCCAGTAATGTCACTAGCTACAGTGCCCTCCTACCGGAGCACAGTAATGTTTGCACATCACTGCTCAGGCGGTAGAATAACTGGCACTGTTGCGGTACCCACCTAGACGACCTCCTGCAAAGGAAGTCTACCCCCGGTGCCTTACATTTTTGTTATCTATTATTTATTGTTATCTGACAAATGAAGAAATTGAATTTAATTTATACTATGTAATTTGTTATTTTTTTTATAAGATTTAATAAATTAATGAAATTGTGTTAACCAAAGTAAATGTGCTTTGTTGGTGTTATAAAATCTTATTTATTAATTTCGAAAATCCATATAATCGCGAGAGGAAATATACAGAATTTAAAAAGTATAATACGTAGGTAATATATTTCAGGAGGAAGCTCACCTAATGTCGCAATGGTTCAACTTGGTCAACAAGAAGAATGCTTTGTTAAGACGGCAAATGCAACTCAATATACTGTAAGTATGATTTATTTTATTGACTACATTTTAAATTAATATAAGTCCCTTGTAATTTAACTAGCTTATGCTTGCGACTTTGCCCGCGTGGCAATAGCTATTTGTGCAACATGTGAGAAAAGTTGTTTTTTTGCTGTGAGTATCGAGTTTGAGTCACGAGTTCGCGAAGCAGTCTAGAATTGAATCACGGGCGAAGCGAGTGACTCATGCAATAGAATGCTGAGCGCAGTGAGTGACTTAACGGCGAAACATCAAAACAAAACTTTCTTACGAGTTGAACATACATCGTTTTCATCCCAAGCCACAACGCCACCTAACCCTTTTTTTTTGAAAGGAGGGAAAATGCCTTCGCACTACCCTTCCGCCACGGGGGTGACGGAAGGGGGAGTGTGGGACTTGCACCCACTATAAACCCTCCGTGAACAATCCTCCGCCGAACAGAGTGAGACGGGGTCGCGATAGCATTCACCATCTCACCCCAGCAGTAGGCCCGGACTATACCCGTAGGCCTCAGTACCCGTTGGGAGACTGATCTTGTTCACGAACATCAATCCCCAGACATGCGTGGATCGTGCAAGCCGGTAGAGTCCCCACTTACACAGGCGGGAGGAGGTGGGCAAATCTCCTCCTCCTCACTCCCGTTCGTCTGCGCCGGAGAGGATCAGCAAGAGCGTTCTCTTCTCTGATCCTCTCCGCAGCCTCCTTTTGCGACATAACATTTTCACAAAAGGCCACGAACTCTCGCTGCTGAGCATTGCGCTTACCTCGCTTGGCAGGGAGAGATCACCTCCTATGACTTACCTCGCTTGGCAGGGAGAGATCACCTCCTATGACTTACCTCGCTTGGCAGGGAGAGATCACCTCCTATGACTTACCTCGCTTGGCAGGGAGAGATCACCTCCTATGACTTACCTCGCTTGGCAGGGAGAGATCACCTCCTATGACTTACCTCGCTTGGCAGGGAGAGATCACCTCCTATGACTTACCTCGCTTGGCAGGGAGAGATCACCTCCTATGACTTACCTCGCTTGGCAGGGAGAGATCACCTCCTATGACTTACCTCGCTTGGCAGGGAGAGATCACCTCCTATGACTTACCTCGCTTGGCAGGGAGAGATCACCTCCTATGACTTACCTCGCTTGGCAGGGAGAGATCACCTCCTATGACTTACCTCGCTTGGCAGGGAGAGATCACCTCCTATGACTTACCTCGCTTGGCAGGGAGAGATCACCTCCTATGACTTACCTCGCTTGGCAGGGAGAGATCACCTCCTATGACTTACCTCGCTTGGCAGGGAGAGATCACCTCCTATGACTTACCTCGCTTGGCAGGGAGAGATCACCTCCTATGACTTACCTCGCTTGGCAGGGAGAGATCACCTCCTATGACTTACCTCGCTTGGCAGGGAGAGATCACCTCCTATGACTTACCTCGCTTGGCAGGGAGAGATCACCTCCTATGACTTACCTCGCTTGGCAGGGAGAGATCACCTCCTATGACTTACCTCGCTTGGCAGGGAGAGATCACCTCCTATGACTTACCTCGCTTGGCAGGGAGAGATCACCTCCTATGACTGCTGTCAGTGTGTGCCGCTGCCGTCCAAATGCAACACATTCTTCCAACAAACGCCACCTAACCCTGAGCTGAGCAACTAAATGCTTGTGTTATGGTGGTTAGGTTTGCTTTTTTTTTGTAAATTCATACTTATATTGAAAATGAAATGTATGTTGTTATTATAGTGAGCAAGAAGAGGACCTGACCCGTCGCTGTTCGCTGCTGGCGAGGGAATTACGGCTCTCCCTCGGAGTGGAGGAGTGGAGGAAGACGCCCGGACAGAAACGGAGGGAGAGGCTGCTGTTACAGGTATACACATAGGCGGATTTAGGGGGGGGGGGCAGGGGGGCCAAAGCCCCCCCCCCCAGAATCATTGTAGAGTTACGAATTTTGCACATATTTCTTGGTAAGGATTATATTTTTTTCTCGGCGCTCGCAGCAAGCTGCTCGCGCACTTATTATTAAGGATGTTTAAACTTTAACTGCTCAGAGCGAGCTAAACACACACTTTTCATAGTAAAAATTATAATATTTTTGCTGCACTTTGCCCCCCCCCCCCCCCCCCCCAGAACCAAATCCTGGATCCTCCTATGGGTATACATACATACATACATACTCATACACACATAGTTGCGAGTCACTGTATCAGTCATCAACAGTCATACAGTGCGGTGTCCCGACCGATGTATGGAAAACAGTTTGAAGCAACACTATAAGTACAAAATACTCACTATAGGTGTCAAAATTTACGTAATGACACATTGTGATGAATCTAAAAAATAATAAATTACATTGTTTGTACAAATATGTCTTATTTAAGTTGTTTAGTTTGGGGTTAGGTGGCGCTGTGTGAAACGTCCTGAAATTTTAATATTTATTTTAATTTTATTTTATTTCCAGGAATTATTATCAGCTGTCAACGAAAGAGACAGACTCGTGCAGGAAATGGACGAACAAGAGAGGGCGTAAGTTGCCATTTTTATATTCAAATAAAATTTAATGATAAAGACAAAACATATCTTGTTGTCAGTAAAGAAATCAGCGACATTTTAAATCATATTTATATTATTATGTCGCTCTTAAACACGGGCTAAATCCGGGTTTTTTTATAGGCGTACACGGAGACAAAAAGGTCCAACACGCAGAGGCCCTTTTGAGCTTTTAATATAAATGTAATGGGTGACACTTATTGGAGTCTGTCTGTGAGTCCATCCATAGAAAATGGGCACAAAGACAGTCTCCGCCAAGTGACAGGACTATTGTTAACTACCTGCGCCCAGCGGTTTTACCCGCTGTAACTGTAACCTAGTTTTTCCAGAGTCTAAGCTATCTCTATACCAAATTTCTCAGCTCAATCGGTCCACTCGTTTAGGCGTGAAAGACAGTGAGTAATAAACGTACATCCATACATTCTTACAAACTTTCACTTTATAATATTAGTATTTGCTCGTTCTTCTCATAGAGACTCCGAGTTTAGTCGACCGAGCGAAGCGAGGTCTTAGAGTCGAGAGCCGCGAAAAGCCTGCGTTTTGGCCAGTTTAACGGTTGACCTCTGGTGCCTAACTTTGATCGACATTTACTCAAAAACGGTAAATCCAAATTAAATGAAATTTTGCACACCAGTTAAATAGGTTAATAGAATACTTATAGTAAAAAAAAAGCCAAATAGGCTTCAGTATTGCAGAGATATAAGTGACTTAAAGTCTTTAAGATAGGTCTGACGATAATTTCAAAACTGGTACGCCGATAATTTTTTTTCTGAGCTATTAACATTTTTTATAACCTACCTAAATATTTTATCAAAAGTGTATGTTTGTATGTATGTTTGTTACGCGATAACTTGAAAACCGATGGTCCAATCTTGATGAAACTTTGCAAACGCGTAGTACATATCCATAGAATTTTTAAGTTCGAACATGAGCCAAATCGGTCGAAGGGTTCTAGAGTTCAAGAGATTCCTTGATTACCACGTTACCGAAGTTCCAATCTTGACGGAACTTTGCGAACGGGTAGTACAAACGCAAAGAATTCTCATGTTCAGAAATGAGCCAAATCGGCCCAAGAGTTGCAGTTAAATCTTTTATTAATAATGTAACCGGGATATAATTGCGATTCACTGTCTTAGGAGATGGGAACATTTTGGTAGGTAGATAAACGCAGTTTGAAATTAGTTCGAATAGTACGGACCGTTATGTAATTGCGATTCACTGTCGTTGAAGATGGGGCATTTCGGTAGTTTGATAAACGCAATTTCAAATTAGTACAGATATTAGAGTTGACCATTATAGATTTGCGATTCATTTTCTTAGAAGATAAAAACATTATGTAAGGTTGATAATCGCAATTTCAAATTGGTACAGAAATTAGGGTTGACCATTATAGTTTTGCGATTCATTTCTATAAAAACACTTACATTTTGTTAGGTTGATAGACACAATTTCAAAATGGTTCATAATTTAGAGATAATCATTATAGATTTGCGATTCACTCCCATAAAAGACAGTAACATTTTGTTAGGTTGATAGACGCAATTTCAAAATGGTTCATAATTTAGATATGATCATTATAGATTTGCGATTCACTCCCATAAAAGACAGTAACATTTTGTTAGGTTGATAGTCGCAATTTTAAAATGGTTCAGTATTTTGAAAAGACCATTATAAGACCATTTAATAAGGCTGCAGCCTTTTTAATTATTAAATACACAATTTCATCTTGGGCATATTAGCTTTTTCGCTGGCAGTAAGATATATTATTATTTTTGTAGCCTATCTGCAAAACTTTTTAAAACTTAGAATAGTTTGTGCCGGCACATTCAACAATAAAGGTGCACGAGCACACCGTAGTGCAGCGCAGACCACTGGTGGCTCTCTCCAAAAAAGTCAGCAAAAAGTTGAGATCACTACGTACGCGCCCATCCAAATACGTACACGCATAACATTGCTTAACTTCGATGATTACGTTCTTTAAATAGCGCTATTTTTAAATGAATTAATTTTATTAAAAACTAGCAATCCCGGCGAACTCCGTTTCGCCACCAGATGGCTTCGTTTTAAATTTCTGTTGAAATTTTTCCTGAATTTTCTTTGCTATAAACCTTACGGAGCCCGAGACCTTTCCAACGAATGCAAAACCGTGGAAATCGGTTCGTGCGTTCTGGAGTTATAGCGTCAGGAAGGAAAACCCGACTTATTTTTATATAGTAGACTAGCAATCCCGGCGAACTCCGTTTCGCCACCAGATGGCTTCGTTTTAAATTTCTGTTGAAATTTTTCCTGAATTTTCTTTGCTATAAACCTCACGGAGCCCGAGACCTTTCCAACGAATGCAAAACCGTGGAAATCGGTTCGTGCGTTCTGGAGTTATAGCGTCAGGGAGGAAAACCCGACTTATTTTTATATAGTAGATTAAAAGTTTTCAGATTTTTTCCTGTATTTAAAATATATGTTAAGGTATGCCAAATTTCATAAACATAGGGTAACGGCAAGTTCTCTATGAATATTGATTTATTCAGAGGGTCAAAACATTTTTTGAAGGATAAACGGGTGTATTTTTTCGACTTAAGGTTAAAGTTCTTGTATTAGGATATTTTAAAAAAAGTCTAAGGTCTAAAGTCTAAGGTTTAACGGAAATTGGGCCGCGAGGTCCCAGTTTGAGGCGAACTACTAGTGTAATAGAGTTCGCTTTGCGAACAAGCGGTAGACAGCTATTAGATGCTTATTTTTTATATTTATTAAGAATTTGACCTTTAATAATGGCGGCTCCTCACTTGGCGTATCGTGTTCGTGTATTTGCATTATTTGTCCAAATACAGCAATGTGTAGACGGTCTATTTGATTGTATTTGCTTTATTTGCCCGAATATGGCAAACAACGCAAATAGCGAATATGCGTTTCCGTCAACTTGTCGGTTTTTGATTACACATCAAAGGAATAAAATAAGGCAAATATTTGCGTCGACTGTCCACACTTGGTTGTCAACATCCACCAACGCCTTGTCAGCAATCGTCTATTTTTAATTTTGTACTTCTGTAGATACAACAGGTGTTGGTAAGCCGCATTCAGGTAAATGTAATAAGCTGCTGCCACTGACACGTCCATCACTGTGCGTTCAATTTGTTTTGTGAATAAGCAAATATTGTGGCATATTATTTGAGTAATTTGCCCGTACATGTCCATGTGTGGATGACGTATTTGACGGTATTTGAAATATTTGAGGCAAACACAACAATATCGACTCACGAATACGCTAAGCCAAGTGAGGAGCCGCCATAATTGTATTAAACGTTAAATCGTGTGACATTGCACGTAACATTAAATTATATTTGCATGCCGGTGTAAACTACTGGCGAAGTGTGTGAGACATTATGTTATTGTATCTGTGCCACCTTTATACCATACTTCAAGCAAATATATATATATTATTCATTTCATTTCATAAAAAAAATATTAAAATTGACTTGCAAAAGTGCTCCAATGTAGCCTATTCGAATAAATAATATTTATTTATCTATTTGTTATTTATTTCAGGATTGCAGACGACGATGAGATCGAGCGTAATCTATCACAAGTGGAAATACAAAGGAAAAATAACTGTATTTTACAATAAAATGTGCTTATTATAGTATTACTAACTATAGCCAGCGGGTTTACCCGCTACAAGTAACCTATGTTTTATTTTAAGGTTCAAATTACATGTATATACCAAATTTCAAGTAAATGGTTTAGTATTTTTGGTGAGAAACAAACGTACACAAAAAACGTGATATGTATACAGTTTTTTAATTTATATATCGATGATATAAATATGTATTGACATAACTCACAAAATTTAAATTTTCGTGACGTTGCAATATTTTTTTTATTTTTGACTTTAAAAACGGAAATCTCCACGTAATTATTAAGATCAACAAAATAAAATTAATTTTATTTTAATTGACTAGTGCAGGTTTTTTCTCAATAGTGGGACAGCACATATGTATAAATAAAAAAAAATGAAAACGAAGTTCCAAAACGAATGCCATATCTTATTAATATACTTAGTTTAAACTGTCCCACTGGTAGGCAAATACCTTCTCACATCTTAAATTTATTTATTTTAGACAATTTATTCCTTTGATACATAATAAAAATATAATTCACGAAAATAGTTCTTTAAAAACCGTTTCAAAATTATGAAAAAAATTGAAAAATGATTTCGTTACTTATTGAGAAAAATAATTTATATATGTTTATCTCAATAGGTATATAATAATTAGAAAAATTTGTAATGGTAATTATTTATTATTAATTGTCATTATAATGTTAAATTAATAATTGTAAAAATGCTCGTTTCTGAAAAACTACTAAACAACTTTAATCTGTTGTTTTTCCAATAAATAAAAATAAGTAAATCAGCCCCCATTTTAGCGAAATTAAAACTATAAATTGGATAGATAAAAATCGCCGAGATTTTTTTTGGATGTTGTCATGCTCATGTTTGGTTTGACGACCTCTGTGGCGTGGTGGGCTAATACCCGCTTGCAACACAGAAGGTTGCGGGTTCGATTCCCGCATGGGACAAATGTTTGTGTGATCCACAGGTATTTGTTTCTGTTCTGGGTTGTTCAATATCTATTATAAGTATGTATTTACAAAAGAAAAGTATATAAGTATTCTATCCGTTATCCTAACCACCATAACACAAGCATTAAGTTGCTTAGCTTGGGGTTAGGTAGCGCTGTGTGAAACGTCCTGAAATATTTATTTATTTAATATTTTTACGGCTTAATAGTAATAGTCACAAGTGGTTTTTTTTAAAGTTTTAATAATCTGTAGTTTTTCAGAAACCGCTTATAAATCGATGTAAAATAATAATAAAAAATTGGCCTTATTGTATTCGCAAGTCATAATACTCATGATATTCGTTTCCTATTATAATAATTCATTATTAATATCAATTATTATTAATAATTAATATTATGACATTAATAATATTAATTATTGATAATAATTTATCATTAATTTTACAAATAAATGTATGGACATTGTTTTAATGTGGTCAGTTTTTAAATATAACTTTTTTTGATTTGCTAAAAATGGAATGACCTACATATCTTATGGGTGACAATAATTGTAATTAGCCCCATCATTATTATTAAAATATTATTTGAATTACCCATTTGGAAGAATTGCTTCAATTTACTGTCTTAACGATTTCTTCTAGAGAAAGTTTTATTTTATTTTATATTAGTGGCGCCCATCAGTTTCACCCGCTTTACGGTAACGTATATATGTTATTCTAGGGTTTAAGCTATCTCTATACCAAATTTCAGCTCTCGGAATCCATCTGTTTAGGCGTGAAAGAGTAACAAACATACATTCTTACAAACTTTCACGTTTATAATATTAGTAATATTTAACAATATTGACCACATTAAAACTAAATTTTAGTCATAGTGTAGCATTATATTTAATTTAATTTTTGGTATAAATTTACCAAAGAAATATAATATTTTATGTTAATTTTAGTTTTATATGTTTGTACGTAGAAACGTGATATTTAAGTACAATTGCTTTTTTAAATTATTTTTTTTAGATTAAAAACACAGACTTGTAATAAAGGCAGATACCGCGGAATGTACAAAATTAAATGTCATCCATTATTTTTAAATTAAAATCTTGCGTCCTTTGAATTTTACGTCTCCGTGAACTATTAAAAGCCCGCGTTAAGCAGTGGCGTAGCGTGTCTTGTCGGGGCCCCGTATAAAAAATTTTTTGGAGGCCCTTATAATAAATTAATTTTTTTGGAGGTAAAGATTTTTCACAAAAGAAAATAAATATTGTGAAAAGAAATATTTATTTATCACATAATTTACCCATTTTACAAATAAAAATCGAATTTTAAATGTTCACTCTCCTTGCCTTTTTTTCGGCAAACTGATTTATTAAATCATTTATGGCTGATGATGATTTTAGTTTTTCTAAAGTTTCTGCCTCTATGGACAATAGTGAGATGTCTGATAGCCGTTCTTGTCCCATCGAAGTTCTTAAGTAATTTTTTATTAGTTTTAATTTTGAAAAACTTCTTTCTGCCGTTGCGGTTGTATCTGAAAGGGTCAAGAATAAAAAGCATGCTGTGATTACTTCGGGAAAACTGGATGCAAGACTATTGAATTTTACTAGCAATAATTCAATGAGTTCTTTAATGGAATAATTTTTTTTAATTTCAGAATTTAAGCATGTTTTTAGAGCCTTTAATTGGTCACAAAGATTGAGTGAGATGTCTTTACTGTATTTAGCAGACAGTTTTCCGTAAGCGTTTAATATCTCTTCGCTTAAAGAAGATAGGAGTTTCTCCGGTTGTAATATTTCGAATATACTACTCAGGTTGCAAAGGCTCTGAAATCTTTCTTTAGTTTGAGGAATTGCTTTATAGAATTTTGTCATTTGTAAAATAAAATAAATTAGAAAGTTTTTATTCTTTTTCCTTACACACTTTGGGGGCCCCCGTGGCCCGGGGGCCCCGTATAATTGATACGGCAAATACGGCGGTAGCTACGCCCCTGGCGTTAAGCTCGTCGCTTTTTAAGAGTTCTCTCATTCGGAAAGTACCTCTATGAGAAGAACGGACAAGAAACTCATTACAATGTCGCTCTTAAACACGGGTCAAACCCGGACATTTATATAGGCGTATACGGAAACTAAAAAAGTCCAACGCGCAGAGGCCCTTTTGAGCTTTAAAGATAAATGTGATGGGTGAGACTTATTGGAGTCTGTCTGTGAGTCCATCCATAGAAAATGGGCTCAAAGACAGTCTCCGCCAAGTGACAGGACTATTTAATTAATGGAAACTACTTGAACTAGGCTATTGATGTGCATTCTAAATGGATGGTTAAAAACTCATTATTATTATTCACCCTATATCGTCTTACTGCATGGCAAAGGCCTCCCTTCTCTCATTTCTCTGGGAAGCGGTTAGGGTCCAACCCTTGAGGTAGGAGTCAAGTTCGTCTCTCCACTGAGTTCTAGGCCTGCCACGTCGTCGTGTCCTATTGGGTGGGCTCCACTGAGTGGTAGTCCCAAACTGGAGGGTAGGTTTCTTCCTCTAAGTGGGACCACCGCCTTAATAAACCACTTCCATGAGTAGGAAACGATAAGGTAGGGGAAAACACAATAGATCCCAATGGGTCGACGTGTTGTTGGTTCATTTGCCAGCCCCCGTTAAAGATAGATAGATAAAGTGGCAGTCCAGGCCCACAGTTCCTCTGACCTGCGGCATATGTGGCCGGCCCAGTCTTATTTGAAGCGAGCGGTTTTCCAAACTACGTCTGCTATTTGTGTTTTGGAGATACTCATAGGGATTTAAAAAAAAATGTTTATAATATTTGGCTTGGTAACATTTGTTTTATTTTGTCATTCAAAAGTTTCTAGGTAGGTATCTTTATCTTTCTTTTTAGACTGTATGCGGTGTCTGCTATTTTTACAATGCACGGTAAAACGCGAAAAAAATAAGCACTAGAGTCTTAAAATTCAAGTATACAAATCAAATTAATGTTTTTGTTTTGAAAAATAGGATAGTTTTTTTATTTAATTTTTTATTATTAGTTTTTGAAAATGGGTTATGTAAATAGTAGAAGGAATATATTTTTTAAGTTTTTATGTAAATTATTTATTTTACGCTTTATTCAAAACGTCTTGCCTATGTAACCAAAATGGCATATTTTTTTATTTATTTCATTTTTTAACAATAAATGATATTCATAAAAATCGTAATAAAATGGATTTTTAAATGCACCAATATGTATTTATAGGGGTACAATAATAATATACTTATGAAATATTATAAAAATTAAAAAGTGTATTAATATTTAAATGGTCAAAATTCGAAATTTAACTTATAATTAGCTCAGGGCGAAGTGTGAAGTGACACAATTCACAATTTAGTATTTTTTTAATTTGATGATTCTTTTTTTTTTTAATTGATAGCTGGTGCTTCCCTTGTGGTCCTATTTCAATTATTTACAGTTCTGACAATGGAATCCAAGAGAAAATTATATTAAGTGTGGAGTTTTTTTGATAATATTTTTGTTTATTTTATTACAAGTAACAATTTTTAAATGTAGACCTTTAAATATTACTACACTTTTCGTCACATGTATTAGTCTTAAATACGTAGTGTATTTATTTATTAATTTAATTTTAACAAGAAATAAAGCTTTTTTAAGTAAATGTGTTTATTTTTTTCAACAACAGAAGTCACATGACCCTTTGTTGACAGTTGTATTCTTAACGAGTCACACTCGAGAGTTTATTGAATGGAGGCTTTACAATCTGAACAAACTGCCCCCGAAGCACATTTCGTCATTGACATAAGAGTAGCCATTCACGTCCCACTGTCAAGAGTAAACTGACATATGAGATTGAGTTTTGGCGGCAAGCCTTGATCATATCATTAGCTCCACGTCTTTTGCTTAATAATCGTGTAGAATTTGATTGTTAGCGTGTAATAATGGTGGAATATTGCGTGTTAAGTGTTTTTGAATGTGCACAGATGTAGGCAAGTGATATGGTGCTGAAATATGAATTTTGGTGCCCCCTCCAAAACTCCTCCGAACTTTCAGTAAAATTCCACCCATTTTACTGGAAGACTCACGTGACTAGACGAGCTATTAAGCTCACTCTGACTCTGACCTGACTAACTAACTTATTACTTAAAAAATAACATTTAACTTGACACTGGCAAAACACGAAAGTGGAGACCATAATTTAATATCCCGTGAACATTCACGAATTTTACTCGACACTGGCAAAATGCACATGTTGCCATATTATTAAAAAAAAATGAAATTCATTTTGCCGCGCTTTTGGAAAGCGGATGAAATTTTTTGTGTTCTTGGATAATAATTTTGCAATAAGTGCTAAACGCGTATTAATAGTGGGTTTAATAAACGTTGAGTGTTTGTGAATGTGATTTACTGTCGAAGAATGGAAAAAAGTTCAACAGTCTGCTATTTTCAAGAATCGTCACAAAATGAATCGATGTGACTCGATAAACGCCCACTCTATCGAATTTTGGAGGGAATATCCTCCAATAAACAAGAAACTTAAAATTATAATAAAGTTTTCGACTGAAGGACTTGTATCCATGGTCAGAATAAATTAATTATTTTTTAACTCGACACTGGCAAAATGCAACTGTTGCCATAATATAAAAAAAAAACTGACATATATATCAAGACGCTACCGCCCCACCTGGGTGATGATGCGTAGCAAATTTTTACTGGGTCCAAAAAAAGGGTCTAAGCTACCAAATTTCTGCTCAATCGGTCCACCCGTTTAGGCGTGATAGAGTAACAAACATCCAGACATCCATTCTTACACACTTTCACGTTTATAATATTGGTAAGATAAATAAAAGAAAGAAAGTAAAAAATGAGAATTATTTTATTAAGTACATAATACGACGTACAAGCAATAATAATTATAATATTAATTTTATGAGATTACAATTCAAACTTAATATTATACAATAATGCGTTTAAATGGCTGATTTTTCAAGTGTATAAGTTGCGCTTCTTTATTGTAAGATGCGATTCTGAAATATAGGTAGGTATTATATAATTATATTAATAAGTTATAATAATAATTAACAAGTTAAAAGAACAAATCTGAATGACATTTTAATAACTTTTCCTTCATTCTGCACGGTTTGCATATTATCCAATTTCCATATTATGAATAATTTTTTTTTTAGGTAAAAATCAATAAAATTTTAATTAAATGAAATAATTAATACTTATCAAAATAATTAATACTAAGAACATAATAAAAATCGGTCCTGTAAAAATCAGCCATTTTCAGTAAAAAGTTGACTGGAAAGTAAAAGTCAAAATTTTAACTATTCATGGAAGAACTTGGTCTTTAAAAATCGTAATATACTAAAAATAAGTATTAAAATTTAATTGTTGGGGTCAAATTACTATAATAATTAATCAATATATCTACAAATTATTGCAAAGTTGTGCAGTGATACTAAAGGGGGTAAGATCACTGCTGAACAAGTAAAACTAATTTAACTGCATTTTTAAGTTTTCTTTAATTTGAGAAATTTGAAAGTTTTAAACAGTTTATTCATAAACTGACAATAATTAAATATTGTCAGACGATAATATTGCTTTATGTTTTTTTTTACTTTATTAAAACCACCGTCCTTTCAGTTTTATTATACTCGTAATTAGTCTCCCTGAATGGTTGTCTGGAAAAGGTCGCTTTGGCGTTAGGGTTTAGTAGGTACTTAATTTTTTGAAATATATATGTATTTATTTTGTTTTTAAACAATTCCTGTGGTACTCCACTCTTTCGTATCACTACACATTTTTGCATCCCGTGTTTAATAAATTAGCTCTTAATATTACAATATCTTTTTCTAATACCTATATTTTTAGTTATTGCAAATATACATTAAAGTAAAATATACTTATTACCTATATTTTTGTTATTTATGTAAAAATGATTACAGTTATCTATCATTTAGAAAAGTTTTTTTCAAGTATGCAGAAAAACTACATTTTCACTTTGTAAGCATATATAATATTATAAAATACTAGCAGCGCCCAGTCTTTTAACCGCTGTACTTGTGTTGCCTATGTGTTATTACAGGGTCTAAGCTATCTCTATACCAAATTTCAGCACAATCGGTCCACCCGTTTAGGGATGAAAGAGTAACAAACATACAACCTTTCTTACAAACTTTCACGTTTATAATATTAGTAAGATTGGTATATATAAACTCTTTTGCAAAAAAAACGGGCACTTTGATGATTTCTCTGCTTCAATGAAAAAGAACAAGAAAGAGGTTTTATTAATTTGACGATGCATTGACTTATCATTTATAAACATCCTGGCATGATTATTAATGTTCCAAATTTAAAATTTGAAATTAAAAAAGAAAATTACTGATTATATAGTGAAATAGCTTTGCTTTTTGGCGCGAATTGATGCGAATTGCTGTAACAATTTTAAAACTTTTTGAGTATTTTCTGCAAATTAAACAATTTATTCTTTCTTTCCACAATAAATACCACTTTTTGATATGAGCGATAAAGCGATAAGCCGGTAAAATTATAGCCCTACTTGAAGAAGGTTGTTCGCAAACTTACGTGGCTCAACGGCTAAATGTGTGCCGTTCAACTGTCCAGAGGACATGGCAACGATATCAAGAGACCGGTTCGGTTAAAAGAAGACCCGGCTCGGGAAGAAAACGATGCACAGAACCAAGAGACGACCGTTTTTTGGTGAGTCAGGCGTTGCGGAATCATAAGGCGTCAAGTGTGGACCTGAAAAAAAACCTTGACGAAGTAAGAGGAGTAGAAGTAAGCTTGTGGACGGTTAGAAGGAGGCTTTTGGCTGCCAATATCAAAAGTTACCGCCCGGCTCGAGGCCCTAAATTACTCCGTGAGCACCGTGTTGCTCGACTTCAGTTTGCTCGAAACTGTGCTTCATGGACTATGGAGGACTGGAATAAGGTATTGTTTTCTGATGAAGCTAGAATCTCTTTGTGTGGAGAGGACCGACGCCGGCGAGTGCTGCGAAGACCACGGGAACGCTATGCGGAAGTGTGTTTCGAAAAAATCACTCCTTATGGCGGAGGCTCCGTTATGTTTTGGGCAGCAATTAATTCGACGGAGCGTACGGAGTTAGTTTTCTTAGAAAGAGGAACATCAAATGCACACCGGTACATAATGGAAGTCCTAATTCCACATGCACAACCCGCATTGACTGCACTTGGGGAAGACTCCATTTTTATGGACGACAATGGCCGCCCGCACCGTTCTAGTGACGTGGAAGCTTACATGCAAGAAGTTGGGATCCGTCGTTTAGATTGGCCAGCTCGCAGTCCTGACCTCAATCCAATCGAGCATGTCTGGGATGTTCTAAAAAGGCGGGTAAGATCAGTGCAACCTGCTCCAAAAAACATCAGAGAGCTAAAAAGAGTAATTGCTGAAGAGTGGGAACGTATTCCTCAAAACGTAATTAAAGACATCGTAGAGAGTATGCCCAGAAGGATTCAAGCTGTGATTTTGGCAAGAGGAGGTCACACTCGTTACTAGGTTTTTACAGTTGTAAATTTATTTAAATAAAAAAGTAAAAAAATCTTCTTATCTTTATTGCCGGCCACTTGTTATTGTGTGGTCGTGTACGTCGGTTTTGAAAAAAATCATCGATTTAAATACAAAATTGCCAAAATTCACACTTATTTCACATGATTATTACACGATTAGGTACGAGTATAAGTATACAAAGTGTATCAAACAATTAAATATTTTTAAACTAACACAAATCTACCTTAGAAAGTAAGTTTCCTTAGGTGCCCGTTTTTTTTTGCAAAAGAGTGTATATCAGTCGCAGTCAACTTCTATTTTTCTATTAGAAACACTGCGTTCTTCACTTTTTTAAATGTCTATGTCATTTGTTGAGTATTAAAATAAAATTATTTATATATTATTAAAAGCACTTGGGGCCATTGTACTTATTATCTAAAAATATAATTAATTATACAACTTTTAAATTCTACATCAATTCCAATTTTTAATGGAAGATTTTTTTTATTTGTTGCCATCGTCAAAAATTCTGGACCTGCAGAATTGGTAGAATTTTAGCAATTATTTAAATTCTTATTAATAATATCAATATAATTTTACGTAATATATTTGTAACTATGATATATTTACAATTTTTTATTTATTTTTGTCATTTTTAAATGGATTAAAATCACATTTGCTTTCACGCTTCAAAACGTTTTAACACTCGAAGGGTCATCGTCCACAGCACTATTCTTTCGCAAAAAATATTTGTCATAATTTTATCATTGATTTACTCAAGTGGATTAATTGTAAAATATGTATAATACAATATTAAGAACAATAAATTTTTATTATTTCAATTAAATATATTATAACATATTTTTATGAGTATAATAAACTCGCTTGCCGCCATTTATACCCCCACTAGTTTTTCTTTAGATTTTTCTTTTACACTACGTAACAGATTCTCAAGAAAAATATTCATATACGTAGTATGTAGAAAGGAAGTTATGGGGCGACAAGCTTATGTAAGGTATTAGGCCTATAATTAAAATATAAATATATATAATTATGCGCGTGTATGATTGTTTGTAGTGACAGGCGGTGCTTCTTCTTCGGCCGCGGCTGCTTCCGCTTTTAGCCGCCGATATTTACCTGCAATAGCAAAATTTACATTAATTATTATTATTGTGAGCCCCTAGGATCCCACTGCAGGGCAAAGGCCTCCCTACCCTTCCTCCATCTGTCGCGGTCTTGAGCTATTGTTGTCCATCCTTCCACATATGAGTCAAGGTCGTCTCTCCATCTCCTCCTTGGTCTACCGCGTGGCCGTTTGGTAATGGGGACCCATTGAGTTGTAATCTTGGCCCAACGTTCTTCCGGCATGCGGCAGACATGTCCCGCCCAGTCCCATTTAAGCGTCGCTGTTTTTTGGGTGACATCAGCTATTTTACATATTAATTATAATGTATAAAAATTACCGCTTAATATCAAGCGATATCATGGTCAATGGCCAACCTATAATGTATAAAAAAAAGACATGCAAACCACTCTAGCCTATTGGAAATGATTTTGGATGTGATTTTGGTTGATAATTTCAAGTTTAGATATTTTTATATATACTAAAGCTAGGGAGAGAAAATACGATTTCTATGTATAGTCCGCTATCATATACGGCCGTATCGTCGCTTAACATCACGCGAGATCGTGGTCAAAGGCTAATTTATAAAGAACTAGTTGCGCCCAGCGGTTTTGCCCGCAGTACTTATGTAGCCTATGTGTTATTTACATTAATTATTAAAAAGCAGGGTCTAAGCTATTTCTATACAAAATTTCAGCTCAATCGGTCCACCCGTTTAGGGGTGAAAGAGTAACAAACATCCTGACACCCAGATATCCAGACATCCATTCTTACAAACTATAATATTAGTAAAATAAATAAAAAAAGATTCCATCGAGACAAGCTTATGACTTACGTGATATCTTAATCATGATGGTGGCCCACCAGATGGACCAGCCCCACCCCACCAGGCAGAACAACACTGTGAACAGCTGACCCACCCCCACCAGGATGTTGATTATTAACGAACCTGCAAATATTCATCAATGAATGGAGATCGGCTGCTTGGGACTTGGGAGCTGTCTAAAGCTGGCCAAACAAACAAAAAAAGCCATATAAATAGCACTTTTGCACGGCAATAATTGTTACTATTTTAGTATTTAGGTATACATTGTTATTTATGGAATAAATAATAATAATAATATTAACATTGAACATATTACATTGGTTTCCAGACATCCTTGTCATTTATATAGGTATTCATCGGAGGTGTAGTACGCTTTCTTTAATAAAATGCCTTTAACATACGTTTTGAACTTGTTTTAGTTAAGACCTAAACGTTTCGTGGATATATCTGGTGAATACTGGTTGGATTTTACCCAAAAAATAGCATTTTGTAAATGAAAGGGCCTGAATAATGGAACCACATTTTATGATGAATACTAATTCCAAGATGGCCGCCGACACAAAATGGTTAATCAAGTAAATAGGTAGAAACATATATTTTTAGCGTTGAGGGATTTTTAATTTTTCTTGTTTAATATTGGGTGTCGATAACCGATGCGGTAGGAGCAAGTTAACCGCCTACCAAATAATTCTTAGAAGTTTGTGTAGTTTGTGGTCTGTAGTAGACCGGTTGGACGTTCAAAGTAGGTATCTATGTACTTCTTATTCAAAATTACTAAGAAATAAAACAATATTTACTTTTCATATAAATTATTACCAATTGTGAAAGGTTTTTTGTCTTTGGCATAATGTTCAAATTTAGCATAATAAACATTAGTAATAATCTTACCTATCCTGTATTTAGCACCGTCATGCGGCCCGAACCTTGGTATACCGAAACACAAGCAGAAGAGACCACTGAATATCGTACCTGAAACAAAAAACCATTTTATTTTTATAAAATGTATAAGACCGAATGAGACATACATAAAATGTTATTATATTCTTCTATAATTTTATTAATAAGTTTGTCGTGTTCTTCACTATAATAATAATTAGTACAGGTTGTGTGGTCAACCTACATTATATTATACTAGCTGTGCCCAGCGGTTTTACCCGCTGTCCTAAAGCCTATGTGTTATTCCAGAGTCTAAGCTATCTCTATACCAAATATCAGCTCAATCGGTCCACCCGTTTAGGCGTGAAAGAGTAACAAACAAACATCCAGACATCCATTCTTAAACTTTCACGTTTATAATATAAGTAAGATTTGCAGTTACAGTAACAGGTGAGGTCACTCCCTGTATAGGTGATGACCTTACTCAACAGATGATGAACCCAGCTATAGGTATAGGTGATGACCGATTCGCAACACTCGCTGCACTGGGTTATCACTCCCTTAGGTGCCTTTCGAAACACGGTAGCTTTGAGACGAAAATATAAAATAATTTTATATCATAATACTGCAGATAAAAGACATGGATGTCACAGCAGAAGAAGAAGACTAGGTACCCCAACAGTGTAAGTTATTCTACCGCCTGAGCAGTGATGTGCATACATTGCTGTGCTTCGGTAGGAGGGCACTGTAGCTAGTGAAATTACTGGGCTGAAAGTCTTAACATCATGTGACTCTCTAAATAAGAAGCGTTGGCGCACTCAGAATCTTAGCTTTGTAAAATACTGAGTAGCACTGTACTAATTATGAGCAGCGTTATCTCTTACCATCAGGATAGCGTCTTGCTCGTCTTCTTCTTCTTCTACTGAGCATTATCCCGACTACTTACAGGGTCTGCTTTTCGGCTATACCTCTTCCACTTCGCACGATGTTGAGCATCCTCCTTAGTTAAATTATTGGAACGAAGTTCCTTATCGCGCGTTGTGAAAGGGGGCTAGACGGAAAAAATTCTTACGAAAAGTTGTCACGACACTTTTTGCTATAGTGAGCTATTAAAAGCTGTGCGGCGTGCGCATGTTTCTCTGTCTGTCTGTCTCTCTCTCTCTCTTATAGAAAGCAAGCCAGATATTTTCATTAATCGAAAGGAACTTCGTTCCATCCGGGTGTCCCTTGACACCTCTCAAGTTTTTTGGCTCTTAAGTCGTCCTTGAGCACGTCACGTCTCTTACTTCGTTGTATATAAAAAAAGATAACTCACCCAGCCCCGGCACTAACACGTTGCACATCAAACAGAAGTAGGCGAGCACTGGAGGCAGGATAGGTATGGCTGCCCGGATCATGCTCGTGTGCTCGATTAGGGACGGGTCTAGCTTCTTGCGGGTGTCCTGGAAAATTAAATATTTTAGATTTATTATACGTTACAAGCTTTTATTTACATACATGTTTAACATGTTTTATGTGAACAAGTAACGTAAATTTATTTGTCAACAATTCAAAAAAAGTAACGTACCTAATATACTCGTATACTCTATAATATTTTTTTTATGTTATAGGTGACAATCAAGCAGACGGCCCACCTGATGGTAAGTGGCTACCGTCGCCTATGGATACCTGCAATACCAGGAGTACCGCTGGTACGTTGCAAATATATTTTATGTTCAAGTCTAACTTTTTTAAAAACTTGAAAATCCTTAAAAATACCTCTAAATCCTCCTCAATGTCGATGTCCTTTTTCATAAAATCTGAGGACGCGAGCACTTTAGAACTTCTCTTTATTGAGGGCTGGGGAGACGGTAGAGGGGTAACTTTTAATAGTTCAGACATTTTGAATGACTTATATGGAGAAGGTTCTCAATAATACCTATATTTTTTTGCTTTGGCCGTTAGTATTTTGATTTATACTTATAACTAGGTATAGCCGCAAGATATAACTTAAATGTGACTTAATTATTTAAGAAGAAAAAGTTATGTTTAGGTTTTAATTGAATGTTTGCTTAAACGACTAAAAAAGATGGAGTTTCGTAAAATCAGATGTAATAAATCGAATTTATAAGGTGACTAGTTTTCTTGCTTTTAAAAGTATTTGGCACTTGTTTAATGCGTAAAAAACTTTCAAGCTCTCTATTTCTTTAAATAAAGTTGTTTTGTACACCGCTCGCCCGATTTCCACGGAATTTTAGCAAACTGTCACTTGTAGTAGAATCGAAGTCAGACTGACAAGTTATCATCCATTAAAATATTGTGTAAAACTGCAACTCATTCAATGCTTTTAATAAACTAATCGATTTTCATTGTTACATCGTAACCGACGACTTTATACCTGTAGACCCGTAAAATCTTTAAGGTCTTAATCTTTTTAAAAATAATTATTAACACAATATAACTAAATTTGAACAAAAAAATAAACAGACTTCAAGCTCGCTTTTAATAAACATTTATTTTGTTTAATATCATTTATTTTATAATATTATAAGGATATTATGTAGTACACATACTAATTATTCCACGGTCAAAAAGTTACACAGCATAACTTATGTAAGTCAAACTTCGAACAGATTTTTCAGATTTTACATAGTTCTACAGATGGATCGAAATTCGAAATACTACTCGAACAAAGGGTCGCTAGATGAGAATAAATTAGTTCATCATCATCATCAGTCTCTGTTCGATCACTGCTGGACATAGGCCTTCTCCATGGCACGTCACTCAATTCGGTCCTCCGTCTTTCTTCTCCACCCACCCCCAGCGACCCTCCGGATATCATCGCCCCATCTCGCCCATGGGCGCACTATACTAAGCTTATCGAGACGTGATCTCCACTCGAGAACTCGTCTACCACAATGGTTGTCGGTTGGGAGAACCAGATTTACCGATATAGCCGAAAAGTTTAGCAAGCTCAAGTGGCAATGGGATGATCACATTTGCCGTGGAAATTAGTTAGTTAAAATTAATTAGGCGTCTATTTGTACAAAGTCGTCGTCGCAAATCGCAATCATAGACTAAAGAGTTTATTACATGTATAACAACTCTATGGTAACTGACCTTCTTGCAAGTTTTTAAATATTTTTAATACGAGGGTAGATATCAATCTAGCGTGTTTCATTTCTCACGCAAGTGTTCCAAGTGTCTTGTTAAATGGCGATTAATTAATAGGACTTAACCGGCGTGAATTGTTAATTCATGAAGAAAATGCTAAAAATATTCATTATTATTCAAACTGCTAGTAATAATATTATAAATCATGCGTTGACGTGACAAGGTTAAAAAACTGACGATATGTGGGGGCGAATCCAGGACTTTTGTTTAGGGCGTTTAAACTAGCTGATATAGGCGACTAAAAATAATAAATAATACTTGGGGCTTATATTCCAACAGAACAGGTTACCCTACTTACACTGTCAGAGTCAAATCACAATTTACAGGTTGTGTTGCCAACCTATATGTTGCAGTTTCAGCAGCATGTAACATGACTACTGTGCCTGCAACATGACCTGACAACTGCCTCCTACATATCTTATATAGGAAACAGTCGAGAATCATAGTTATACGTGCCATCCGTAACACGGTAGCGTCCAGGCGAACTTTTTGCCGCACACTGAGATTTGAACCCAGTGCATCCGGATTAAAAGCCGGACGTATGAGCCGACTGGGCCACGGACGCGAAAAAGTCGTATATAATATAACTAGCTTATGCTCGCGGCTTTGCCCGCATGACAAAACCCTTTCTTAGCTGAGGTCAACATCATAAAACCTATCTATGTTCCAAATTTCAACCCAATCCGTCCAGTGATTTAGGCTGTGCGTTGATAGATCAGTCAGTCACTCTTTCCTTTTATATATTTAGAAGATATAAGTCGTATATAAATGACGTCACACCGCACTTTCAGCGTGTAAACCCATATAAAACAGCTAGTATGTACATTGTATCGCGTGATTATGGACCGCTACATTAAACACAGGGTCACTGGTATAATAGCTAAGGTCGGACTTTTTACTCGGACTTTTTATTTATATTTTGATGAATTGTTTGTATTTCTTTATGGGTTACGAATATAACTTGTTGGTTTTATTGTTTAAGAATAATAACTCTGGTTACAACAGTGTAGCGTCTGTGGCTCAGTGGTTTTACGTCCGGCTTGTAATCCGGAGGCCCTGGGTTCATATCTCAGTGCAAAAACTTTTCGCCTGGACGCTATCGTGTTTCGGCGCGGCACGTAAAACTGTGGGTCCCGGCTGTTTTCTATAAGATATGTAGGAGGCAGTCGTAAGGTCATGTTGCAGGCCTTGTAGTTATCTCGGCGACCTGACACTGCAACATATAATAGGTTCGCCACACAACCTATAAATTGTGATTTGACTCTGACAGTGTAAGTAGGGTAACCTATTCTGTTGGAGTATAATCATGTTGCAGGCCTTGTAGGAATCTCGGCGACCTGAAACTGCAACATATAGATTGGCCATACAACCTGTAAATTGTGATTTGACTATGCCAGTGTAAGTAGGGTAACCTGTTCTGTTTCTGTTGGAGTATATAAACCCCAATTATTTATTTATTACTATGCTAGACTAAGTTATACTCGTAGGTTCAGACCCTGGAATAACACATAAGCTACAGTACAGCGAGTAAAACTGCTGGGTACAGTTAGTTATTATAATATTTTTTTTTTTATGTGATGAAGTAGAAGACGAGCAAGACGCTCTCCTGATGTTAAGAGATAACGGCTGCCCATAATCAGTACAGTGTTACCTAGGATTTCACAATTATGTGAAATTCTAGGAGCACTGCACCAACGCTTCTTACTCAAGAGTCATAAGATGTTAAGACTCTTGAGCCCAGTAATTTTACTAGCTACAGTGCCCTCCTACCGGAGCACAGTAATGTTTGCACATCACTGCTCAGGCGGTAGAATAACTGGCACTGTTGGGGTACCCACTTAGACGACCTCCTGCAAAGGAAGTCTACCCACGGTAAATTTTCCTTTCTAAGTCCTTGTCCAGAGAGAATGATTTGCCTCGAACTCAGTTGCGCGTAGGCAGAATTGATTCGCGCAATGGATTGTGGGCGCTAAGTAACCTTATTCAGAAAGGGCGAATTCACGCGAATTAAATCGCTTTTGATTCTTCATCTCGACCTACGTACGTATGGATACGCGAACAGTATAATTAATTGATTTAAATTAGTGATTTATCTCGCCTTTTATGTTTAGTCTGCTACCATCTACGGGCGCATCTATGCTTACGATCATTCGAGATCGTGTTTTTTTCTTCTTTCCCTGTTTCTCTTCCCCCTTGTGTGGTGCGGGGACATTGGCATTCGGTATACAGTTTCCGCTCAGTCTTTCATTCTTCACCTTGCGTGTCATTCACGCATTTTACTTTCATTCATCTTCTTTCATTTTCGCGCGTGATATTCCTCTCAATCACAACTTTCATAATCTTCTCAGCATACTCCAAGAACACTCCTACTTTCTTTCCTCCTATCACACTCGCTACATTTTCACGCGTCACATCCACTCGCGAGATCGTGGTTAAAGATTAAACTATACATAGTATTAAACAAAGTCGCTTCCCCCGTCTGTTTGTTTATCTGTCCCTATGTACTTTTGGATCTTTAAAACTACGAAACGGATTTTGATGCAGTTTTTTTTAAAGTGATTCAAGTGGATGGTTCATATGTACAAAACATGCATAATAGTAGAAACAATGATGTGTAATTTTCTAATAGGCACTACGAAGTGCGCGCGGGTCCTCTAGTAATTATTATGATAGTGTAGAAACAGAACCTAGTGGTTATACTTTTCTTTCTTATTCGTGAAAAACAGCCATTTTCAGTGGACTGTTGTTATAAATACCCTAAATTATTATTATAAGGTAGGCTAATTATAATGAAGTAGGTAATTAGCCTCGTTATGAAATACTAGCTCACTCGCACAACTTCGTCTGGTAAAAAAAATTGTACGTCCTGTTCTCAGACCTACTACCTAAAGTTCGGTAACAAACATTGCGAGGCCTTATACAGCTGAACGCTCTCTCGCTCTCAATATTTGATACATTTTTTCATATACGAGTAAATTCATGCAATGAACTTTTTTAAAAATTCTTAAAACGTCGCGACGTAGCCGGATTATGGTCACCGCACCAAAGCCAATTTGATTCCTGATAGTGGGGTGAAGGGGGAGTCCCACATTCCGCCCTTCCCCTCCACCCCCGCATAAGGTGTCGATGGGTAAAAAAGGATGGGTCATGTCGAAGGAGTATCCCTAGATAGTAAGAGAGTAAAGGTTAGGAGGAGAGGAATTAGTTAGGTACATTTGTCCCTATCTATAAACACAGTTTTACTATAAAAATCTCTGAAAAAACAACAAGGTTTATTTTACAAAGTTTCTAGAAACGTTTGTACATCATATATTATTATTTTAAGCTAATTCATAATTCATTTATTCCAGCAAATGTAGGTTACATAATACAAGATCTTATTGTTATATTTAAATAACTACATTTTACCCTGCCAGGGCGCTGTGGATGAGTGCAACCAAGATTATAATATGAATTGAACTAATATTGATAAGAATTACTACAATTATCATAATAATATAATATAATAAATTATGTCACGGCAAAATAAAATTAAAAATGTACAATACTCACCTGAAAAAACAACAAGAAACAACATTTAATGCCTTTTCTTCAGGTTTAAATTAATTCTGTATTATTCTTACATACCTCGGGAGGCAGCGTGGGTGAGAGGCTCTTGTTCTTGCTGAAGAGGCTGGCGCGGCGGCTTGCAGGCGGCTCGCGGCGTCGGCACATGCCGCGTAACCACGTACACAGACGGTTGTTGCAACAACTGCGGGAACAATGCTTTTATCAACATTTACACGATTATACCATTAAGCTCATTACAGACGTCGCTATATAGCGCTATATAGCTTCATATAGCGCGGTATAGTATAGCAACATGTGTAATGGGCTTTACGATGACGGTTTTATGCATTCTGATAAACGAGACGAGCCGGACAAGAGAAAACAAAACAACGTCGACTATAATTGGCCCCACGTTGGGCGCCAACTTTATTTTTGTTGATAAAACATTTAGTATAGCTTTTTATAATTGGTTTTTGTGTTATATATACGTATATTTCACCGGGAGCTGACTTCCTTTGCAGGAAGTCGACTAGGTGAGCACTTCCACGGTGCTTATTATATCGCCTGAGCAGTGATGTGCAAACATTATTGTGCTTCAGTAGGAAGGCACTGTAGGTAGAGCTAGTGAAATGACTGATCTGAAGAGTCTTTTAACATCTTATGGCTCTCAAGTAAAAAGCGTTGGCGTAGAATTTTTCTTTTGTAAAATCTTGGGTAGCACTATACAAATTATGGGCAGCGTCTCTTAACATCACGAGAGCAACTTGCTCGTCTTCTTACATATAAACTATACTTACGTGGTAGGAGTCCTATCGCTCAGTATACTATCCCTTCGTTCCCGTTTCCTCCCGCCACAACAGCCCGTGTCGTGTTCCGGAGACATGGTGACGTCACTCATGCTCTGCACCGGAATGCCGCTGTCCGCCACGCGGTGCCTGCGCGTGCAGCAGATTATGTCGCGGAACTTGCGCTTGTGATGGGTCTCGTCTTCGTATTCGATCGTTGCTCCCTGAGAAATAAGGACAATTAACAGAGCTCATATTAAACACAATAGATCCCAATGGGTCGACGTGTTGCTGGTTCATTTGCCAGTCCCCGTAGAGAAATAAAAGAGAGTTTCATCATCATCATCATTCGTCATTTTCATTCATTTATACATTTTGCAACATAAATTCATAGAATTAATTTTTTGAAAATACCTCAAGAGGAACTCTGTACAATACTATTACACACATTTTAAAATTGTTTTCAGTTTGATATATTAAAAAATGGCATGGAGAGCAATTAAAAAAAAACATTGCAAAAATCTACAATTTTTTTAAGAATAGAGCTGCGTTTGACCACAGTCTCACCTGTTTGTAAGTGATTACGCACACAGACCTAGTAAATACCTATTAACTTTTCGTTCTAGTCTTTAAATCCTCGATTTAAGTTGTAATTTACAGAAACAGAACACTTAATCAGGTAGAGGGTTCCAAACCTTCGCCGTTCGGATGGTGAAGGTTCAACTAAATCGCTTCGTATGGACAAACGGAATATCACCCCAAATTTTCTCGTTATAGGTCACGGGTTGAAAATGCTACTTTTTAGCATTAAGTTAGACCTAGGGTTGTGCTGTATAACAAAATTATGATGAATATTATAATTTTTCATCCCACTATCTCGGAAAGTGTATTTTTACTCATCGTTAACTGACTGGAAAAGTCCATTTTATCCTCTAGAGAAATTCAAATTTACTTTACCCTCTAGAGACAAAAACATAATTAAACCCATTTACTTCCACCTCTATGGTACCGAAATAAGCGTACAACTTTTTTAAATTTGTTAAAAACTCGGAGTATAACCTCTTTAGTAAACTTTTTTTTTTTATTTGCTTTGGGCGCACCATCAGCCTTGCCAGTAAGTTACTTTTGTATTACGTTTCTTTTGAACTATATTTACGTTAGTTGTTTAGATATAAGTTACATTTCGAGGCAATAATGTTTTTTTAATGAATTATATAGTACTGTAATAGTAAATAATAGTTGAGTTAATTTAGCAGAGTTAATAGAATAAGCCAATTTTTTATAACTTTATTTAGTTAGTAGCAAGATTTTTTCTAAGTATTACTTTTTAGTAACTTTTTTATTAACGATTTCTCACTGTAATAAACTGAAAATGAGGAAATAATCACTAAAACGCAAGAGCGGTAGAGTGCTTTTCACGAAAGGAGACCTTTTTGCGGGACGCCACTATCGCACATTTTAAAAGTTTAAATAAGTACCTTTAACTTTTTAACGCCTCATAATTTCTCATATTTAATTTCTTAATCAAAAAGGTATTTATTTTATGTAACAAATAAAAGTGATTTAAAATATGAAGTCCAATAATAATAGAATAAAAAATTTGTTCCGCTTAATTCCGTGGGACCTCTTTCGTGAACAGGACTCTAAGTAAGCGTACCTACGTAAATTAAAATTGAATACTGGTTATTTTTGAAGATAGTGCACTGGCAACACTGTGCGCATCCATGGTGAGAATTTTTATGACTTCGGCTGAAGGACTTGTATCCATGGTCAGAAATAAATTTAAAAAAAAAAAAAACCATGGTGAGAATAATTTAAAAAAAAACTTACAACATTGAGTTATTTCCTCGCTGAGGGGGGATGAAAAATTATGTGTCACACTCGAGTGCAAAGATTTTTGACCTTGTGCTCTTTTGATTCCCTCGCTAACGCTCAGGATTCTAATTATTAAATCACTCGCTACGCTTGTGTTTTTATTTTAGAATCCTTCGCTTGCTCGGTCATACAAACTGAGCACGCGGTAAAAAGCAACTTTGCACTCTTGTATAACAAATAACTATTATTATATAGCGTTCGAGTATGGGATAGACTGAAAACCAGCGCTGCGCAGTGGTTTCTCCCTGTGCCGCACAAAGCTGAGTATTCCCATTTGACAATAGAATTGTTCAAATTGTAAACTTTTTATCGTGTGTGTATCTTTTCTGTTTTTTTACTTGCAATAAATTGCTTTTTATTTATTTATTTTAATTGACTTACCTTTTCCACAGCTCTTTCCACCTCCTTCTCAACTTCCTCTTCAACTTTAGTCTTCTTGCAGCATGAGAACTTGCTCATCATTCCTTGTTTCCTCACTTCTCCGGTCTCTTCCGTTCTCTCCTGCGTCGGTTCTCTTCTTGCTGGTTCTTCTTCATTTTCCTCTTCCCCTTTGATACAGCATGGGCAGCATTTACCTAAATCATTTAATTTGATGACATTTTTTTTTAATTTAAACAACTACCCCATCTGTTATCGGTTCTGCGGCAAATGTGACCAGCCCATTGCCACTTCAGCTTGCTAATCCTTTCGGCTATGTCTGTAACTTTAGCTCTCTGCCGAATCACCTCATTTCTGATGCGATCTTTTAGAGAGAGCATAACCCGCTCCATAGCTCGCTGAGCAACTTAGGTCAAAAACATTGCATTGTTCGACTTTTTTTTAAGTAAGTACCGAAGTTAAACTTACTTTTACATTTGCCCATAATCCTGGAGCAAATGTTAGGTTTCTTGTGCGCATCTTCTGGGTCGTTCTTGAGTTCGTTCTCTTCTTTCTTGTCCTTGTCTTTCTGGTCTCGTTTCGTTCTCGCTGGCGGTTTGGGTGTGGTACTTGTGCTTTGGGGGAATCTAAGAAAAAATAAAAACATTTAGTCTTAACTTACTAATATTACAAACGTGAAAGTTTGTTAGAATGTATGGATGTATGAATGTATGTTTGTTACTCTTTCACGCCTAAACGAGTAGACCGATAGAGCTGAAATTTGGTATAGACATAGCTTAGACCCTGGAATAACACATAGGCTACATTACAGCGGGTAAAACCGCTGGGCACAGCTTGTATAATTGTAACTATTTTATTAGCTATTTTGCTTATTGAAAGGCGCTTTTGCCATTCCAAAGTCTAAGCTACATGTTTTTTTGTTATGCAAAGAGGTAAGAAGACGAGCAAGACGCTCTCCTGATGGTAAGAGATAACGCTGCTTATATACAGTACAGTGCCACCCAGGATTTCACAAAGATGAAGACGGTATAATAACTGGCACTGTTGGGGTGGTGAAAAATGTATGCAATTATTTTGTACAGGGTTTCTCTTGAAGAATTTTCAAAAGTCAATTCTATGAATTCATATTTCAAAATGTATCGAATTGTGCAAGCGAGAGAGCGTACAACTGAATAAGCGTAAGACGCCAAACGGTTGTATTATTTGCCAGTGTCAAGTAAAGAGGTTACGTGAAGCTAATCAGTTGGTAAAGTCCGATAAGAATGACAGGCATGCGATGGTCGAAGTTTGAAAACCTTTCTTTTTATTTACCTGAGCAAGGTGGACGGGCCGGGGTAGCTAGAATGTTGAATTTAGAATAGCTTTAGTATTTATTTTAACAGTTGGTAGCATTGCTTTTAAATTTTTAAAAATATAATAGAACTGGTTTATGCTCGCAGCTTTGCCTGCGTGACGAAATTCTATCTTAGCGGAGGTCTACGTCATAAAATCTGTATTCCAAATTTGAACCCATTCCGTTCAGTGGTTTGAGCTGTGCGTTGATAGATCAGTCAGTCAATCAGTCACTCTTTCCTTTTATATATTACAAGCTTTATATTACTTTCACCTGTCTGTTGTCTGTCTGTCTGTCTGTCTGTCTGTAATCAAATCTTGCAAGTTTAATTTGACCCACTTTCCGGTTTCCAATTGAGCTGAAAATTTGCATGCGTGTGTAAATCGGATGACAATGCAATATTTTTATGACATCGAGCTGATCTGATGATGGAGCTGGAAGGTGGCCATAGGAACTGTGTCATTTAACAACGCAACCCCATCGAGTTTGGGCTCATTTGATTCGTCTTGACGAGTACTTTATGATGCAAGATAATAATAATAATTAAAGCTTGTTTTTAAAAAGTATTTTTTAAATTTCACTTGTTTAGATAACACTTTGGAAGCCAAATATTTACCAAAAACTAAATTAAAGAATTAGATATATTAAATGCTAGGTTAAAAACCGGCGGTCTTGATTGTACGTAAGATACCAAACAAAATGATTTTCGGCTACGCCGGACTGTCAACTGTCAATTATTAAGCTATGTTACAAAAATTGTGAGTAATTGTAATTGATTGTAATTTAGCCATTTTCATTATAAAGCCTTTTTAAATTAAGCCTTTGACCGCGTGATGTTAAGCAACGCTGCGGCTGTAGGTAGCAGACTAAACTTAGAAGGCGGGATAAATTTCTGGCCTAAAAAGGTTACCAGTAACAAAAACATGTTGGGTTTACCCAGGTTCATTGTCGTACCGCTTTGGTAGCAATTCGTTAGGTAAAATGTACACGGTTCTGTTGTGAAGCATTTTACTTTAAAAAACTATTCACTACACACTAAAATCTTTCTCATCTACACTAGCAGTTTAAAAAAAATCTACATTTTGCCTATTAAAACACTAAAAACTTTTTCTTTAATCTACACTTTCAATTATTAAAAAGTCTACATTTTGTCTATTAAAACACTTAAACCTTTTTCGTTAATCTACTAGCTATTAAAAATATACACATTTTGTCTATTACGGTCGTACGAAAATGGAATAGAAATAAATCTTCGAAATTTAATTATTTACGCCAAAAATAACATTGAGTTAATTTAAATTCTAACTAACGACAACGTATATCCAAAAAAGGATTACAAAATAATTTATTTATTCAAAAACACATATTAAAAACGTCTTTTGAAAGAAAACATTTTTCATGTCAAGTTCGCGCCATTTTGTCAAGAGGGCGGGCGCGGCGTAAGGCGATCGAGGCCAAACTAAAGTAATTCCTTAAGGGCTTGTTGGAGAGCCAAGAATTGCGTGGCCAGAACAATTATTAAACCTTACACAAAGGTTTTTGAGAAAATGCGGGTAAATTCTTGGGAAGCCGTGTTTTTATGACGGTTTATAATTTATGAGTAGTGCTAACCTAATTAGGTACAGATTAAAGTGAAATAAGCACTGACGGGGCATTCTTAAAGGCCTGTTCAGACCTAAGCGGTATTCGCTACCGTCTGCGGCAGAGAAAACCCAGTGGGTATGCGGTAATATTACTGTTCAGACCTAAGCGGTATTCGCTACCGTCTGCGGCAGAGAAAACCTCTACCCACAGTATGTACCTCTACCCACAGCGGCAGTGAATATCGCTCAGGTCGCTCTAGCCGCGGTACTTGATACCAAATAACTGAGCGAAACCCGCGCGGTATATACCTCTACCGCTCTACCCACAGCGGCAGCGAATATCGCTCAGGTTTGAATAGGCCTTAAGAGTCTACATTCTATTGTCACCCTTTTTGACTACTCAGTGTGGCTCTAGCATGCCACACGGAATCCCGACAAAACTTCAAGAGTAGAACTGTCATCCCATACATTCACAAAAGTACAATGTATGAGATTACAGTTCTACTCTTGACATTTCAGCGGGATCCCGTATGGCATGCTACGGGCCCTGTCCCTTTAGCATAGTAAGACATGACATAAGAGTAGTAACTCCCGTCTCACTGTCAAGACTAAACTGACATATATCAAGACGCTACTCTTGCTACTCGCGCTGTCATTGCATACAATTCGTAGCTACTCCCAGTCATTATGCTCTTACAAACTTCAATTATTACTTTTGACAGAAGGACGGGTAGTTGCTACTCTTATGCCAATGTCCGAATGTGCTACGGGGGCCGTAAGAGCACAATGACATTGGTAAAGCGGCCCGAACATTGACCCATAAAAAAATTTACATAAGCAACTTCCGTCCCACTATCAAGAGTAATTATATTGACGTTTGTAAGAGCACAATGACATTGGGAGTTGCTGCAAATTGTATGCAATGACAGCGCGAGTAGCAAGAGTAGCGTCTTGATATTATGCCAGTTTACTCTTGACAGTGGGACGGGAGTTGCTACTCTTATGTCAATGTCTTACTATGCTAAAGGGGTTGGCAAATCTCTTTGCAATAACAGATCGAGTAGCAAGAGACGTCTTGCTAAACGTCCGACTACTCTTGACGTAAGATAAGAGTTGATTAGTCTTGACAGGTGGCGTGGTGTGCTATACCATTGTTAATGGCAATATTAAGCTAAACTAGTTTTTTACCCGCTGTACTGTGTAGCCTATGTATTATTCCAGGGTCTAAGCTATCTTTATACCAAATTTCAATTCAATCGGTCGACCCGTTTAGATGTGAATGAGTAACAAACATACATCCAGACATCCATTCTTGCAAACTTTCACGTCTATGATATTAGTAAGATAGTAAAAAAAGTCAGTCGATTGTGAGCGCCCGCTTAGTAAACACGAGTCACTTTTCGCAATATTGGATTTGCAGGGGTCGTCAACCTTTGGATTACATTTGTGATCAACATGAAGTGCACAATTTGTAGTATTGATTTCAATGATGGTGTGCAGTGTGGGTCATGTAAGAAGCATTTTGATTTCGGCTGCGCGCAGATAACTGAAGTGGGATGGAGGAAGCTGGGTTCTGATAGGCGAGCTACATGGAAGTGCGGATGTTGTAGAGGTCATTCTCCGACTCCATCGTCTGCAACTTGTAACCTCGAGACAGTGTCGCTAGAAATGGTGCTCAAAGAGATCCAAGGAATAAAGAAGCAACTTGCCCAACTAACCCAGCTCCCGGGACTTATTGAGGATGTCAAGTCTATTAAACAGGAGCTGAAGGATGTTAAAACTTCAACCGAATTTACCATCAACAAAATTGATGACTTTACCACCAGAGTAGCGGATGTGGAAGCGCGATTAATCCCACTCGAGAAGCTAGGTGGAAAAGTTGACAACATCCAAAGTATGGTAGACGCCATGAAGTCTCAGCTATCCATCGATGACCAGCGTTCGCGCCTTAACAATGTGGAAATTAAAGGGGTTCCATTTAAAAAGGACGAAAACTTGTTTTCGATTGTGGACTCCATATCCAATAAAGTGAACTACAAATTTCCCAAGACTCAGATAAATTATGTCTACAGAATACCGATACTGAACTCGAAAGAAAAATCTATAATTGTTAGTTTCATCAATCGGTACGTTAAGGAAGAATTTGTAGCCGCAGCCCGCGCCGCTAAAAACTTAACAGCAAGCGACATTGGATACAAAGAAACCCAGCGCGTATTCGTTAATGACCACCTCAACGCAGAGTCCAAAAAATTGTTGAATAAAGTCAAAGACATAGCAAAAGAAAAAGGTATTCAATACGTGTGGGTTAGATTTGGTAAGATACACGTCCGCAAGAACGACACGTCCGGGGTATTTGTAGTGTTAAAGGAGAGTGATTTAAACAAATTATCGTAGCCTGTTTTTATGGCTTTCACGAAATCTATATTTTTCTGACCATTTTAGAAATTAACTCGTTGATATTTACTTGTATACTCGCTTGCTCCTGTAAGTCTTTAATATGTATATTAATTAATTGCATACTTAAACACGAAATGTACCAAATGTGCATCACCCCTGACTCGGCCAAAGTCCAAATGAACTGGTCTCGCTCACTTGAAGTAAACAACTATTGTTTAGAAGCGCATCACTGTGCTACTATTGTCATCCTTTTCTCACTATTGGCTGTTGAATGCTGCTTGCTCTGTCGTATTTATGCTATTCATACATGTTATGCCTATAACATGAATTTGCATATTATGTGTATCTTTACGTTTATGCTTATTTTGAATTTTACCTTAAACAAAGATATTATTATTTTGAGAATTTATTTGCTGTCACGTTTTAAATTTAACAATGGATAATAATAAACCGAATAAATTAAGCATTTATTATCAAAATGTACGGGGACTTCGTTCTAAAACGGAAGTTTTTTATCGTAATTTGTGTTTATGTAACTATTACGATGTTATAATTTTGACCGAAACCTGGTTAGTCGATAGTATTTCGAGTAGTGAATTGTTTGATGATCGTTATATAGTGTGGCGTAGGGATCGTGATTATTCAGCTACGGGTCAGTCTCGGGGGGGAGGGGTACTGATAGCGGTAAGAAGAGATATTCCGACATTACAACTAGAAACTTATCAATCCTCGGCTGAGGACCTGTGGCTTACCTTGTCCTTTAAAAATAAAAATAATATTACTAAACTTCACTTATGTGCTATTTATTTATGTAATCAAAACTTGGGGTTTTCATTTTCTCAACAATTAACCAATTTCTTAACTAAACTTAATGATATAATTATGACCTATCCTTCTGATAAGTTTCTCATTATAGGTGATTTTAATCTAAGCGGAATTAATCTGGATATTAAACACGGACTCTTGCTACTCGCCAACTAATGTAAGCTCGACCGATGAACACTTGCTCGTCGATGAATTGAACTTGTGTGATCTGCGTCAGTACAACGGTATTTGTAACGATTTTAATAGAATTTTGGATTTAGTTTTATCCAACGACAATGTTACTGTATCGGAATGCGATTTTCCCTTCGTCCCTCTTGACCCTCATCATAATTCTCTATCGATTAACGTCGAATTTTTAGAAATAGCTTTATTAAAGCCTTCCTCAGTAGTTAAATACCTCTACAATAAAGGTGATTACATTACTATCAACAACATTATCTCAAATATTGAATGGCAAAGCATTCTTTCACCTATGTCGGTTGAGGATGCAGTCTCGTATTTCTACTCGGTAATCGAAGATTTAAGAAGTAAGCATGTACCTTCTAAGTGTGTCGCGGACTTGTCATATCCGAGATGGTATTCGTCAGCCTTGATAAAAATTATTAAAGAAAAATTCAAATACTTACATAAACACAGGACGTATGGTAATATGTCAGATTTAGCTGCTTATAAACTACTGCGTGAGAGAGCCCGCAATGTTGAAAATTATTGTTACGATAACTATATGAATCTAATTGAAAACTCTATTGAATGCAATCCTAAGTGTTTTTGGACCTTTTTAAAGTCGCGGGCAAAATCTGGCAATATCCCCAGCACTGTAACCCTGGACGATGCCACAGCGAACACTGGCGAGGAAATTTGTAATCTCTTTTCGAATTATTTTTATTCCACTTTCCTCACTCAGAGTGACGCGAGTGACGCATTTTTATCCTTAAATATTTCAGGTTTGGACCAGACATCTGATTTAAGTCATATTAGCATTGATGTATCAGAAGTTACTAAACTCTTAGCTAATCTTGATCCCTCCAAGGGGGCTGGCCCAGATCATATAAGTCCAATATTCTTAATCAATACGTCTAAAGCTATTGCTCTCCCTATTAGTCTGCTATTTGAGAAGTCTCTTAAATTTGGTTATTTTCCTGATATTTGGAAATCTGCATTTATTTCACCTATACACAAAAAAGGGCCCAAAACTGAAGTTAGCAATTATAGACCTATTTCCAAACTGTGTATAATTGCCAAAACTTTTGAAAAGATAGTTTATAACCAACTTTATGCAGCTATAAATAATTCTCTTGATTCCTCTCAGCACGGCTTTTTAAGGTGCAAATCTACTGTGACCAACCTGGTTTTGCTCAATGACTTCTTGACAGAGACTATGGACGCCGGTAGTCAAGTGGACGTTGTGTATACAGATTATAGCAAGGCTTTTGATCGTATTGACCATAAATTACTAATTATTAAACTGGCTAATATCGGTGTGCGAGGAGATCTGCTGCGGTGGTTTTCGTCGTACATCGATAACCGGACACAAGCTGTAGTCATCAGTAACTACATTTCCAGCTGGATGAAGATACCTAGTGGTGTACCGCAAGGGTCACTCTTAGGGCCGCTTCTATTTCTTATTTTTATTAACGATATCTCGCAATGTTGCATTCATTCTAATATATTATGCTTTGCGGATGATATGAAAATTTTTAAAGCCATTAATTCTTTACAAGATACTAAAGACTTGCAAGCGGATCTGTTACGGTTAGATAATTACTGTTTTCGTAATAAGTTAGATTTAAACCCTCTAAAGTGCTCTGTTGTTACTTTTACGCGTAAAAAGACATATATATCCTCTCAGTATGTTCTCAAAGACCAAGTTCTTCAGAAAGTAAAATTAATGAGAGACCTCGGAGTGGTCCACGATTCCAAACTCGTGTTTGATGAGCATATCGATGTTATTGTGAAAAAAGCTTCGAGAGCGTTAGGTTTTATAATGAGGAGTTCCAAGAGTTTTAACAGAGCCAAAACGTTTAAGATTTTATATTGTTCTTATGTACGAAGCATACTTGAATATTGCTCACAAATATGGAATCCCCGTTACAATAAGTATATTGACCGCATCGAAAATATACAGAGGAAGTTTATTAAATACATTTGCTTTCGTCTAGGTATACGCTACAGATCTGAAGATTATTTACAACTTTGTAAAAAGTTTCACTTTCTGCCTTTATCTACCCGACGTGATATAGCTGACATCTCATTCCTATTTAAAATAACTTCAAATCGTATTAATTGCCCAGAACTTGTTAGTAAGATAAAGTTAAATGCCCCTGGAATAACTCTGAGGTTTAATCCTCTTATTAATATACCTTCAGTTAACACATATTACCGGCAAAATAGTTATATGACGCGAGCAAGCAGAAAATTCAACGAGCTGAGCAAACTTTATAATCTTGATTTATTTTGCACAAGTGAAGCGACAATGAGACGATGGTTGAGTACAGAATTTTTCTCTAAGACTCCTTAATGTTTCTGTCTTTATCTTAATGATTTTATACTTAAGCTCACAGTTTTTATAAAATACTTCGTATTATATACGTGTGAACCTATAATTGGCTGTATGTTGTATAAAATGTTAATTATTAAGTTTTATTTTAAGCTGTTGGTTTACCTAATAAATAAATAAATAAATAAATAAATATCGTCCAAAACTTTTGGCTTTATTTACAATGAATAACAAAATGAATAACGTTTTTAAATAAAACATGAACTATATAATTTAGGTTTTGAAGTTAGATGTAAATCTGTCTGTTCTAATTACTACAATGTCTAGACCTAATAAATGATTCAGTTTACAACATAATTTGTAATACCTGTTTACTACCACGAGTAAATAGGTACATGATCTAAAAGTAAAATGGTGGCGCTGTCGTTTACGTGTTCATAATATTTGACTGAAATTCTGTAGGTGTTTAATTTCAGGACTTTAGTTCCTCTTTTGTCCGCATGCACTCATATACCCGACTTAACTACACTTTGAAAAAAGAACTATAGTGGCGCTGTCGTCTTTATGTTCATTTGTTTTGACTTCAATTCAGAATGGCATGACTTTAGTTTCTTTTTTATTTTTTATTTATTTATTTAATTAATTAGACGACACTAAGGCCAATTACACTTTTATCCGCATACACTAAGATAGTAGCCGTCTTAACTAAGCCTTGAGAAACGCACGACAGTAGCGCTGTCGTCTATAATGTTAGCACAAATTTGAAGGGCAGAGCATTAGTTCTACTTTTGCCCGCACACACTTCGATAGTAGCCGTCTTAACTATGAATTGAAAAATTACCGACGGTGGCGCTGTCATCACGTTTTAACAAATTTTATGGAAAAGTTAATATAAGGCAAGAAAAAAATACTTCGATGAGAAGTTATAATACTAATTATAATATTAGATAATGTGGACTAAGATAAAATGTGGACTTAAAAATGATATATTAATAAATAAATATTATACCTATACACATAGGTAAATTTAGTTCCATTTTTACCCGTGTTTCATACGATCGTAGCCAGTACGTCATGCTTGGGGTTGGCCAGGGGGAGGGCATCGGCGGATTTTTTGTATATCAACACTGGTTGTATTTGCTACCCCACTCGTAGCGCCACGTGACGCGCCGTTTAGTAGCGGCCAGTTTAAGGAACTACGCGGGCCTCACGGAATATTCTCTTTTACAAAAAAATCACGACTTCTTATTTTTTTATAAAACTGTTTACCGTATTATTATATAATAAAGTATACATATAAAATATCTAAATTTATTAAATCGATTTTAATATCCCCAGAAATGTAAAATAATCCTCAAAATTATGATAATTTTTTGTTCTAGTGAGGGATCAAGTTATACTGGTCAGGCAAATTGCCTCTCTTTCTAATAAAGCGTTTTCTCCAAATAGCTATCCTTGTCTACTGACTCGTATTTAGCCAGTGTTGTGAATATTTTGACGATTGAATCGATGCATGATAATCGATTAGAGGACAAATGCATACCACATCTTCGACCAGGTCTAATTGCATGCTATCTTTAGGTACAACTAGCGCATAATATGTTCTGTAGGCCCATGTTGACGACTCATAGTTCAGTACGACTACTACGGAAATTCATTTATTCCTATCCAGTTTTACCCATTGAAAAGTACCTACTGTTACCTATTGTCAAGAGCCTACAGAGACTTATAGAGCCTAAGCTACCTATTATACCAAATTTGATTAGTTCAGCTGTAAATATGTTAAAAATAGCTAATGTGTAATGTGTATGTTCATTAGAAAATATTCCAAAATAACATTGCAAGAAATGAGTTTTAAGGGGTTTGCCCACTATACCGTACCATATGCCCGTTTGCATTTCTTCTTTCTCTCGTATTTTGCCCGTGTTCAAAACAGAATCTAATCACGAGAATGCAGTACCAATTTCATTTTTGCATGCCTATCAATATAATATGTTGCTTACATGTTCAAGCATCTTTACGTGTTAACCTTTTTCGTCGAACTGGCAACAGATGAACTTAGATGAGTTTTCTTTATTAATAATGAAAATAAGTTTATATTATTATCCTTTTATCGGTCATCATTCGTGGCTATAAACCTGTACACTCACTGCATTCTGGTCCCCAGTCCCCACACGCAGTTGTTTGGCAACATCGCATGCCATGGATAGACCTGTAAGTATCAGCAACATATTCTCAGCGATATTTATTGTTAACGCTCCGTGCAAGGCTCGCAACGATGTTCTCTTACTTTTTAATACATACAATACTGCCGTGGTACATATATAATATATAATGCGGTTATCTACCAAAACCTAATTTTAAGCTATGAGCAATAAATAAATGAAAATAAGGTTCATAATGGCATGGGCCAGATGTTTATCTTTGTAAATAAACGGCATAAACTCACTTGTATTTATTTCGGCTTTGTGCCGACCGGTTCGATCCTGTACGAGGATCTACTTTAAGGAGTAGCTGCAGTCGGCACGAAGCCGAAGTAAATACAAGTGAGTTTATGCCGTTTATTTACAAAGGTGAATACTCACGAATCGTTTAGTGTAAAAAGGGCCTGATGTTATTTTTCGGTTTGGCATGTTCCTAAGACAATTATTATTATTGTATGATACGGTATAATGGACAGTCGCCTTGAAGTCCATGTCATTTATAAGTTGACAACTAGAGCAGATGATTTTTTATAGTGGGTTATTCTCATAAAATTTTATCGTGGCAGTATCGTCACAATTTATTTTTTAACCCCCCACGGAAAAATACGGGGTGTTATAAGTATGACGTGTCTGTCTGTCTCTGTATTACGGATTTTATTTTTTGAGATTGTTCTTTTTTTAGGTAGAAATAGTCTAGAGTGTTCTTAGCCGCCATGAAATGGTGATTACATTTTTTTCCACAACTCCCTCAACATGGGAATCAAACTAAAAAGTTTGATTAGTAGAAAACTACAAACTATAATAAACAGATTTTAATAAACTAACATCTGAAAAACTAAAAGATCGTTGCAACCACAAAATTACATATTTTGAATGCGTTGGGGGTTTTTTTTAATTTTTAATATAATTCACTTGTGTTGTAAAAATTGGGTAGTTCCCGTGTTCCCCACTATTCGTCCCACTAGTGGGGCAGGTGGAACTGTCAAATATTTTTTGCTTCTCACGCGCCCCACTGATTGCGTTTTAGTGTGGCGGGTGATAATATTAAAAAAGTACACTTCACGCGCCCCATCAGAGCGCTGTAACTCATGCAAAAATATAATTTATTGGGCACGACTAAATGATGAATGGTGTTATTAATGCAAATATTTTGCGAAGAACTAGGAGATCAGAAATTATAAGGAACTATGTACTATTTAGTAGACAAACAACACATAAGAAAATCATCTCATCTGATAATATATAGGTATTATTAAAATCTCGTATTGCGGTGATTTTAGTCGCACTTTCCTGATTAATTCGAACTTTTATGTACCTTTGTGTAATTTATATGAATGGGATAACATGTGTTTTTTTCATTAATAGACGCAGGTACAGGCAAAGCAGTACAAGTCAACGAATACTCGTATGTAAGACTTCATTTCAATTATGATCTGGTACCTTTTTCTTGTTATCTACCTTGCAAATATGTGAAAGTGATGGAAGAAATGAAGGGTCTTGAGGAAATCTTCATTTCAAATGACAGCTATCAAAATTAAAATATCAATATCTCGGAAAGTTCTCGTAGTCTTAGGCTGATGGTGTCTTGGAAGAACCCGCCCCACCAAAACGCGATCAGTGGGGTGCGTGAAACACAAAAATTATTTGACAGTTTCACCTGCCCCACCAGTGGGGCGGATAGTGGGGCACGCGGGAACTACCCTAAAAATTTGATTTCAACGAAATTTTAACATAAATAAAAAGTACATGGATATTTTAGGATGTATCAAAAAAATATGACACGTGAAGTTGCGTAAAGTTATCGTCATTTTTCGTGACAAAAGATCATCTCGTAATTTGGTATATAAAACCTATGGCGAATACGAGTCAGAATTGCGCACAAAAAGCTACGTATCATTCATTATCTATACAACAGGGAGACACTTTTATAATATTATGTCTATTATTTATAATATTTACAATATTATCATATAACCTCTTGTTTAGTCGCTTCACGCGGCGCTGCGAGTAGGTTAGTGAAAACCTACAGTATTGATATACAACTATAAAATTTGCTAAAATATAAAAATGCTCCGATGCCATTCCCCTGTTTTCGATCGAGATACCTACAAATTTAATATTTTCTTTTTTATGAGCGGATGAGAATATACCATCCACATTATGAAAAAGTCATTTTTTGTTATAGACTAAAATAAGTTCCGAACAAGAAATGAAAACTCTTTTTAAAAGTTATTCACCAAAAACTAAAACATAAAAACCTGACCTCTTTTTAACCCCGAAGCAAAAACGACGGGGTGTTATAAGTTTGACGTGTCTGTCTGTCTGTCTGTGGCATCGTTGCTCATGTACTTTGTCTTACTTCTGGGTCCCGTACAGATGAACGGATTTTGATCTTGTTTTTTTGTTTGAAAGTAGAGTCGAAAGGTAGTCGAGAGTTTTCTTAGCCGTGTTTGGTGGAAATCGATCTAAAATGGCCGCCGCTACAATTTGGCGGATTATTTTTTTTCTTCACAACCTCGTCAAATGTAAGGGTATGAAATGAAAGGACTTGACTAGTAAAATATATGCATTACATTTAATACATTTAAAATCCAAGATGGCCGCCGCTAAAAATAGCTGATTAATTATTTTCTCCATAATCCCGTCAATGTGCGCATCAAATGAAAGTTGAAAGGGCTTGACTAGTAGTAGTATGTAGTATATATTATTATGATAAATTTAAAATCAAAGATGGCCACCATCCACAAAATAGGTAATTTTGAAAGCGTTGCGTAGGGGGCAATTTTTGTTTAATTTTATTCACAAGCTTTTTTTTACATTCGCCTGTCCTGTTGTCTATAATCAAATCTTGCAAGTAAAATTTAATCTACTTCCCAGTTTTCAATTTAGCTTAAACTTTGCATGCATGTGTATAAATCAGATGTCTTTAATAATCTAAATTTATATAAGGAAAGAGTGACTGACTTATTGACTGACTGATCTATCAACGCACAGCCTAAACCGATGGACGGATTGGGTTGAAATTTGGAATATTAATAGGGTTAATGACGTAGACCTCCACTAAGAAAGGATTTTGCCATGCGGGCAAAGCCGCGAGCATAAGCTATTATTTTATATTTGACTTGTTTAAAACTAAAACGCTATTTTTGCTATAAGATGAAATCGGAACTAACAATGTCTTTGGAAAGCAAAAATCTTCCTTTATGATTTCCGACATTAACACCATTTAAAACAAAAGATCAGATTTGCAACCGTGCGTATGTATGTTCTGCCTCTTACTCAAAAATATTATATTATCGCTTTGTAATCGATTACTTGGCATAATCGAGTTTTAAATTGAAACTTTTTCGTTGCCCATCACTAAAACCAGCGTAGCCAATAGGAAAAGTGGGCGGAGTCGTCAAATTGTGAAAAAATTTATTTCAAGGAAAACTTTGTCTATTGCCCCTCTATTGGATATGTCCTCGATGGGGTTGGCATATAAATTAACGCAGCGGAAATTACCCTCAGGTGGGGTCATTGTAATGGCGGGGGCTTCCGGAGCGAAAACTCGACTTGGAGTAGTCTGGGATTTTAGGACGCACCGTGTTTGTTATAGTATCAGCCGTAGATAGTATACAGCTTTACATTGTTATTTATGAAACACTAGCAACCTTGCAGGACCAGAGGGCCTATTGGCTAATTCTCACCCACAACGATTGATGACAACTTCAATTATATTATGTAAAGGAAAGACTTCCCCAAGTCTCTCGCACGTATCTACTCTATCCTGCGCCACCTCATTTAGATAGAATATTAAATTGATATATTCGAAAGTCAATATAAACCTAAGAACCATTCATATAATATTTAATTAATTATTACAATTATTAGTAATTATTTAATATTTAGTGTTAATTCCGCTCTAAATTTGTGAGTCTAACTAATATTATTATTTATTTGTGAGTCTCGGTGGTGGAATTAATACTAATTACTATTTTGGTAACGTTTGAATTCCTCGCCGTCTCTTAAAACTTAGTTGGACTCACAAATTTAGAGCGGAATTAACACTAAATATTAAATAATAACTAATAATTGTTGTGATGGAATACCGCAAAGTAACGCCTAGTTCCATTAATTAATTAATTATTATTATTCCTATCAGTGAAATCAATAGGAATTCATATTATTCATTCCGCATTGACTTCCCTCCAGAGAACAAGTCAAAATTCCCTCATGGGAATATTATAATATCACTTTCTATTATTCCATTGGGAATAATTAACATTTTGCAGTAACGGGTGGTGATCATTCATTTTATATGTATATAATTCATTTTTACATGCGTTTATTTACCTGTCTGTTGTCTGTCTGTCTGTTATAAAATCTTGGAAGTTTAATTTGATCCACTTCCCGATTTCTGAGTGAAATTTGACACGCATGTATAAATCGGATGACAATGCAATATTATGTAATAGAGCTGATCTGATGATGGAGTAGGAAGGTGGCCATAAGAATTTCGTAATTAAACGACGCAACCCCATCGAGTTTGGGCTCATTTGATTCGTCTTGACGAGTAATTTGGTGCTAGATGGAAATGATATGGGACCAGCTCCACCAACCCTACCCAAGGCTCCTTCTGCCATCAAGACCAACATCAAAGCAGCCAACCAAATACATCCTTATCAAAGATAAATACCATTAGAAATAAAAAATATATAGATAATAAAAACTAGTTTTTAAAAAGTTTTTTAAAATTTCACTTGTTTGGTATAGAGATAGCTTAAACCCTGGAATAACACATTGGCTATAGTACAGCGGGTAATACCGCTGGGCGCAGATATTCTGACATATAGCAAGACGCTATTCTTGCTATTTCCACTGTCATTGCAAAAAGATTTACTCCTTTTTTATACAATGAAGCAAGAAGACAAAAAAGACGCTCTCCTGATGGTAAGAGATAACGCTGCCCATAATTAGTACAGTGCTACCGAGCGCACTGCGGCAACGCTTCTTACCTGAGAATCATATGGTATTAAGACTCTTCAGCCCAGTAATTTCATTAGCTACAGTGCCCTCCTACCTGTGCACAGTAATGTTTGCACATCACTGCCCAAGCGGTAGAATAACTGGCACTGTTGGGGTACCCACCTACTCGACCTCCTGCAAAGGAAGTCTACCCCCGGTAAGTCCCAATGTCATTGTGCTCTATAAACCATCATCATCATCTCAGCCATAGGACGTCCACTGCTGAACATAGGCCTCCCCTTTGGACTCCCATACATACCGGTTGGAAGCGACCTGCATCCAGCGTCTTCCGGCGACCTTTATCAGGTCGTCTGTCTACCTTGTAAGTGGACGTCCTACGCTGCGTTTGCTAGTCCGCTTGAGATTATTATTAGTTCGATTTAAAAAAATCACTTACCCGCCATTACTCAGCGACTTGTTAGATCCATTGCCGTCCATCTTGTTTTCTTTTGGAGTAGAAACATTAGAGCTTTGCACCTCTACCTCTGCGTCTCCTTTCACTAACGTCTCATTAACTTTTACTGCATCTGTCTCTTTCATTTCATTCACTTTAATTTCTGTCTCTTTCACTTTTATCCCTGTTTCTTTCTTTTCATTAACTACCATAACTATCGGTTCGATGGTATCTTTTTTTACTGTTTCTTGTTCGGTTTTCTGTTCTTTTTCTGCAATTTTCGGTTCTTCTACAGGAGTGATAATGCTATCGACAATTTTTTTAGCTTCTGTACGAATTTTAGAAGCTTCTGTTCCTATTTTAGCAGCTTCGGAATGAACTTCTTTAGTAACGTTGTCTTTTAGTTCTTCTTTTTGTTTCATCATTTCATTTTTTAGTTCTGTCAGTTTCTCTGAAATAGAATCTTTGCTCTCTTTTACATCAGCTTTAGTTTTTTCTGCAATGTTCTTAAATTTTGTTTCTCTAGATTTAGCTGATGATGTAAGTATGTTTTCTCGCGAAATTTCTGGAGTTTTCAATATATCATCGATTTTTTGTTTCACTTTGTCTAATTGTGGATCGTTGAAAGGAGGCTGGAGAGGTTTAAGTTTAATATTGTCTTCGTAATGCTTCTTAGGTTTTTCATGATCACTTGGTTTTTCGTGTTTTTCCGTTTTCTTCTTTTCGTCAACTACTTTAACTTCTACTTTCTCATGCTTGTCTTTGTCCTCTTCTTTTCCTGTTATAGACTCTTTAGAGTTAAGTCTTTCTATATTACGCTTTTCCCTCGCTTTTTCTAAAGCAGCTGGCAGCTGATTAGTAACTGTAGTCACAACTTCTAAAGGTAAGGATGTTATGGCGGCAGTTGTCATGGAAACGATATTTTTCTTCGTCAAAATAACGACTTCTCCTTTATCGTTTGTAATTTTATCGTACTGGGTTTCATTATCTTGTTTTGGGACTTCTTCAGGGTCTGTAGAGGAATCTGTACGTTGTACATCCTTTTTATCCCCTTTCACTTCACTCTTTCCATCACTACTCTTAGATTTCACTGAATCTTTCCTTCCAGTGTCAGTTTTGCCAGACTGACTCTTATTCGATACTTTACTATCACTTCTCTTAAGTGGAGGCTTTCCGGCTAAATTCTTAGTACTGGAAGCTCTATTCAAACTTTTGTTGCTATCCGTACGAGTAATTACTTTTTTAGCGTCAGTTTTAGTTGGTGTTGAAGGTTTTTGTATAGATTTAGAGCTAGGTGTTCTAGATATAGGTTTGGTCATGTTCGTTTTAGGTTTTGTATTCTTTTTGTCTGGACTGGGCTCCCTACTTGCGATAGTTTTCGGCTTAGATGCTGTAACTCCAGGTTTTTTTGTAACCTTTGCGCCTTTAGCTTTCAAGTCCTCTGTAGGAGTTTTATTTGGAGTTCCGACGATAGGTGATAGACGTTTAGCGTTTATACTCCTGTTTGATGGCGGAGGACCTTTTCCCGGAGAGATGGGAGGTTTCCCCTTTATAAGAGCAGGGGAGATACTCAAATGCTGTGCGCTTTGACTCAAACCTCTTTTATCATGTATTTGACTGCCTATTTTAATCGTCTCATGAATACTGCTCGTGCTGTTAGATATATACCTATTTTGGCTCAAATTAGCGTTCAAATTCGGTCGTCGTGATATGAAATCCTTTCTCGGTAAGCTTTTAGTCCGGTTTGGAGAGACGGAGCTTTGTCTTTTCGGTATTTTCGAGTTTTTAGGAGACCCATCGTTAGATTGCGGCTGAGATTTGGAAACTCTCACTCGAGACTCTCTAGAGTTGTGCGTTTTTGGAAGACCATCGTTGGAATTAACAAATTCCTTACTTTTAGACCCGTCTTTCTTTAAATTCGTTGATGGTGAATTGGATCGAGACCTCAAATTGATCTTACTAGGAGAATTACTTCTGGAATTCGTCCTGGAATTATTTCTGGAAGCAGCAACACTTCTCTTGGCTTCTTCTTTTGCGTCCTTCTCTGTGAGGCCCATTTCTATTAAAATGGCGGCTTCTTCTTCGATTTTCATCCTCTCTGCTTCCGCTTCGTGTTTCTCTCTGTTTATCTCGCTTATTCCTCGTATTTCTTCGATGTTTTCTTTGAGGAAGTTTCTGGGGGGTACTATGATGGGGAGTGGTAGCACGGCGGCCATCTTGTCTATCCTTGAGAGTGAGTTGGTTCGTCTTCTCAGAGGCGAGTTGGCTCGGGAGTTGGTGGTGGAAGTTCTTGGAGTGTTGTGGCGAGATGTTTCTTCTCTGAAGCCTCGACCTATAAGAAATTAGACTAAATTAATATATAAATAAAAGAGGTCAACACTAGTGTGTTCTGGCATGGTTTTTAGTGAACCACGTTGTGATTTATGCCACCTTTTAAGTTTAGTCTGCTGCCGACTACGGCTGCATCGTCACTAACATCATACGATATTGTGCAAAGGTTAACCTATATCGAATTAAAAAAATGTGTATAAAAATCCTAGGTAAAAGATTAACGAAAATAATACAAATAAAGGTCTTCGTTTGACCATATCACACTGGATGGAAAGTACAGATGCGGTGGACCATGGGTGATATGATATTATATTTTATCATATGATGCCTAGAAAGGTACAGTAAAGGAAAGATCGACTGACTGACTGACTGATCTATCAACGCACAGCCCAAACTGCTGGACCGATTGAGCTGAAATTTGTTATAGAGATAGCTTAGAACTTAGAACCTGGCTTTTTGCCGATCCCTGTCGACCGCATTGCAAATTCGCGCGACCTTGAGTTCAACCGCTTCTAGGGAGTCAAAATACTGTATATCTCTTTACCGTGGTACTCTAAGACTATGTAGTTAATGTGTATTGTATTTACCTTTAAAAGGAGAGACTCTCCCTCTGATCTCGACAGGCAGTGACCGAGGACTGGTCGGCCGCGATACAGGAGTCTCAGTCAGTATTGCGAACGACTTCACCCTCTTCCGCACTGATGCTGGTATTACCCTGGGGAAGAGAACACTGTTTTAGGACCACTCATCTTATAATCTATATCTTATTATTGATGATAGGAAGAAAGAAAGGTTTTTTTTTTATGTAAAGAAGTATGAAGCAAGACGCTCTCCTGAAATAAGAGATAATGCTGCCCATAATCAGTACAGTGCTAGGTAACTTTTTAGTAACAAGCTTTTATATTATTTTATTACCATTTAGCATTAAAGTTTTGTAGTTAGTTTTAGTTTTTAAGTTTTAACCTATTTTTTAGTTACAAATATATTAAATCTTTAGCATCATAATTATAAAATATTCGCCAGAACAAATCAAATGAGCTTGGGCTTCATTCACTCGATGAGGTTGCGTCGTTTAATTACAGAGTTCCTATGGCCACCTTCCAGCTTCATCATGAGATCAACTCGATGTCATAATATTATTGCATTGTCATCCGATTTATACATGCATGCAAAATTTCAGCTCAATCGGAAACCAGGAAGTGGATCAAATTAAACTTGCATGATTACGGATACAGACAGACAACGGCGGGTGAAAGAATTAGAAGCTTGTAAAAAATGAAACAAAAAAGCTAATGCTAACCTCATTTTTTTATAAAACATAAAAAATTGCAAAAATACAGCATATTTCATATAATGTTTGTCGCAATGAACCTTGGCGAGGATTACTTCAGAATAACTTAGATTTTGCAAGTTAACGGTTAAGTTAACATGTTAAGCTATAATTACTCGTATTGCTGAGTTCATAGGGGCTGTTAATTACTTATATGACCTCTGTGGCGCGGTGGGCTAATACCCGCCTGCAACGCAAAAAGTTGCGGGTTCGATTCCCGCATGGGACAAATGTTTGTGCGATCCACAGGTATTTGTTTCTGGTTTGGGTGGTTTTCAATATCTTTTATATGTATGTATTTACAAAAAAAAAGTATATAAAGTATTATATCCGTTATCCTAACCACCAAAATACAAGCATTAAGTCACTTAGTTTGGGGTTAGGTGGCGCCGTGTGAAACGTCCTGAAAAATTTATTTATTTATTTAATATAGATTATAATTTAGTAATCATCATTTGTGTAGAACTAGCTTATGCTTGCGGCTTTGCCCGCGTGGTAAAATCCTTTGCTTAGAGGTCTACATCATAAAACCTGTGTTCCAAATTTCAAGCGAATCCGTTCAGCGGTTTGAGCTGTGCGTTGATAGATCAATCAGTCTTTCTTTTTACAAGCTTTTAATTACATATTTAGATTTGGTGATCATCATTTATATAGAATAGAATAGAAATACTCTTTATCGTGATTCAACATGTTCAGAACTAAAAAATAACACTGACTTAAGTCATTTACACAATTATTACACAAACTAGTACTTACTCAAAAATAACTTAAAATTAGACACAAATAATGTTTGGCCACCATGATCACGTCCCTCAGTCATGAGGCTACGACCAAGAAGAAGAATGTTTGGCCTAAAATAGGCGGCCTTATCGCTTTAAGCGATCTCTTCTAGGCATTGTGAATGAATACAGACTATCTCAATTATTGAGGTTTGACCTCTTTATGTCTATGGATTCTAGCGGGGCGTTAGGCAATAGACCTTCTTAGGTATCTGTCTACGCATTATAAACAATAGATATTATGGGCATTTTCAGTTTTAAGTGTACCTGCCAATTTGAGCATGTCGCCGGTGTTTAACATTTTTTTGCGAGTTTAATAATGGACATTTTGTTTAAAGTTTAATATAAAAAGGTAAAATATATATTAAGTTAGCGAATTAGACTGCAGGTTTAGTAAAACACCTTTTAATTATTATTTTATGAGTATTTTAAATATCCAGAGTAGCTGTTTTTGGCATGTCGCCGCGCCGCCGTCACAAGATTATATTGGCTCAAATTACTAAAATAATAGTATACATATATATTCACTGTTTTGATGCAAGCATAGCTTGTTATTTTTACTTTCACATATATTAAATTTGTAATATAAATGCTAATAAAACATACTAAAATACATTTTTAAACAAATGTCTAAAACTTGAACCGTTTGGACATGTCAATTTAGTGACAGTATTTTATGGTTAAAAAGAATTACTAAAGAAACTTATATTGCCTAAAGTGGCAGCATCTGTGAAGAAGATCACGGCCAGTAATTTAAACATTAGTAATTAAAACAGTTTCTCAAGCGAAAGGGTGTTTTGTTTTGGTCAGCAGCTGATGCCATTTTTATTGTCAGGTTAGTGATGTTATTTCCTTGTTAAATATAGACGTTAAGCATCCTAGAATTATTTCAAACCATTCAGGTATAACTTAGAATTATTTCCGCTAACTTTATTCTTACTAAATATCATATTGGAATTTAAAAACATTTTTCTTTTAATCTTGCCTGAGAATGTGACGTCAATTTAGTGACATTTTTATTTCGTCACATATAGGACTGACTTCAAATGTCACTAAATTGACACATAAGGCTAGAGTTACATCGACAATTTGAAAATATATTTATAATATAATTTTACAGGTAAATTGATATTAAAATATATATAATACACTTCACTATGCCACTTAGTGGCGCGGAAAGGACTAAACGTTACAGAGAAAGGCTAAAACTAGAACGTTCATAAAATCTGTATCATTTTCTATTCATGTAACCTCAGCTTAAGGATATTCAATGGGTCAGTTTCGTGACTGTCTCCATTTTTAGATGAACAAAATATTTATTTATAAATTATGTATTGTTAGTTTACTTAAAAGCATTTTAAATATTGTTTGCGCCGGTTGAAATGTTGAACTCAACACAATTCATTAAAAAACTAACCGCTCTGTTTAAGAAATAAAATAAAAAAATCAATCTTATTGGCATCACTTTTGGCAAAACCGATGTTAAAAATTCATTATAAAAAATCTGATTGAAATTCAAAGTTACTATCTATTTTTTTCGATGGATTATAATATCAAGCTGCAATAGAAAATAGAATTTAAGTTATAATCCCTTTAATATTAATACAGGGCGATTTTTATGTAGTCACTAAACTGACCTCTATTTTACTACAATGTCCATTTAGTTATCGTTTTTAATAAGGAAAACATGCTATTTGTAATAAATAAAATAGTTATTTAAGTCCGCCAGATTACATAGTACAGCTTAGGTCCATTAAACATCTTAAAAACACAACTTTGAAAAAATACGTGTATTTTGATCAGGGTACACTTAAAAATGAAAATGCCCTTATCGACCGAGCGAAGCGAGGTCTTAGAGTCGAGAGCCGCGAAAAGCCTGCGTTTTGACCAGTTTAACGGTTGACCTCTGGTGCCTAACTTTGATCGACATTTACTCAAAAACGGTAAATCCAAATTAAATGAAATTTTGCACACCAGTTAAATAGGTTAATAGAATACTTATAGTAAAAAAAAAAGCCAAATAGGCTTCAGTATTGCAGATATAAGTGACTTAAAGTCTTTAAGATAGGTCTGACGATAATTTCAAAACTGGTACGCCGATAATTTTTTTTCTGAGCTATTAACATTTTTTATAACCTACCTAAATATTTTATCAAAAGTGTATGTTTGTATGTATGTTTGTTACGCGATAACTTGAAAACCGATGGTCCAATCTTGATGAAACTTTGCAAACGCGTAGTACATATCCATAGAATTTTTAAGTTCGAACATGAGCCAAATCGGTCGAAGGGTTCTAGAGTTCAAGAGATTCCTTGATTACCACGTTACCGAAGTTCCAATCTTGACGGAACTTTGCGAACGGGTAGTACAAACGCAAAGAATTCTCATGTTCAGAAATGAGCCAAATCGGCCCAAGAGTTGCAGTTAAATCTTTTATTAATAATGTAACCGGGATATAATTGCGATTCACTGTCTTAGGAGATGGGAACATTTTGGTAGGTAGATAAACGCAGTTTGAAATTAGTTCGAATAGTACGGACCGTTATGTAATTGCGATTCACTGTCGTTGAAGATGGGGCATTTCGGTAGTTTGATAAACGCAATTTCAAATTAGTACAGATATTAGAGTTGACCATTATAGATTTGCGATTCATTTTCTTAGAAGATAAAAACATTATGTAAGGTTGATAATCGCAATTTCAAATTGGTACAGAAATTAGGGTTGACCATTATAGTTTTGCGATTCATTTCTATAAAAACACTTACATTTTGTTAGGTTGATAGACACAATTTCAAAATGGTTCATAATTTAGAGATAATCATTATAGATTTGCGATTCACTCCCATAAAAGACAGTAACATTTTGTTAGGTTGATAGACGCAATTTCAAAATGGTTCATAATTTAGATATGATCATTATAGATTTGCGATTCACTCCCATAAAAGACAGTAACATTTTGTTAGGTTGATAGTCGCAATTTTAAAATGGTTCAGTATTTTGAAAAGACCATTATAAGACCATTTAATAAGGCTGCAGCCTTTTTAATTATTAAATACACAATTTCATCTTGGGCATATTAGTTTTTTCGCTGGCAGTAAGATATATTATTATTTGTGTAGCCTATCTGCAAAACTTTTTAAAACTTAGAATAGTTTGTGCCGGCACATTCAACAATAAAGGTGCACGAGCACACCGTAGTGCAGCGCAGACCGCTGGTGGCTCTCTCCAAAAAAGTCAGCAAAAAGTTGAGATCACTACGTACGCGCCCATCCAAATACGTACACGCATAACATTGCTTAACTTCGATGATTACGTTCTTTAAATAGCGCTATTTTTAAATGAATTAATTTTATTAAAAACTAGCAATCCCGGCGAACTCCGTTTCGCCACTAGATGGCTTCGTTTTAAATTTCTGTTGAAATTTTTCCTGAATTTTCTTTGCTATAAACCTCACGGAGCCCGAGACCTTTCCAACGAATGCAAAACCGTGGAAATCGGTTCGTGCGTTCTGGAGTTATAGCGTCAGGAAGGAAAACCCGACTTATTTTTATATAGTAGATTAAAAGTTTTCAGATTTTTTCCTGTATTTAAAATATATGTTAAGGTATGCCAAATTTCATAAACATAGGGTAACGGCAAGTTCTCTATGAATATTGATTTATTCAGAGGGTCAAAACATTTTTTGAAGGATAAACGGGTGTATTTTTTCGACTTAAAGTTAAAGTTCTTGTATTAGGATATTTTAAAAAAAGTCTAAGGTCTAAAGTCTAAGGTTTAACGGAAATTGGGCCGCGAGGTCCCAGTTTGAGGCGAACTACTAGTATTATTAGAATTCACCCAAATCTGTCAGTACACCACATACAATAGTAGTCTCTATATAATCACGGTAAAGAGATATACAGTAATGTAACTCCCTTGAAGCGGTTGAACTTTAGGTCGCGCGAGTTTGTAACGAGGTGGGTAGGGTTCGGTAGGCAGCGAGGTGACGAATAGGCGTTATTGTTGTGAATTACTCAAAATATCAATAAGAATTAAAAACTTTGTGATGTTTTTACTAATTCACAACCATTATTCGGCAGCTAACTGCATAAAAACGTGTATTCGGCACCTCTCTGCTTGCCGATCCCTGTCGACCGCGTTACAAACTCGCGCGATCTTGAGTTCAACTGTTTCTAGGGAGTCACATTACTGTAGGTATATATCTTAACCGTGATACAACTCAGTAATTTCACAGTCACTGCTGGTTACGATGTAGTTCGTATAACTTTCGCCAGACGATATGCGTCGCTGGTTCCAGTGCGTGACAAGCGGAAGCGGGAGCGGGCTTAATGATTTGTTTTCTTCATTTGTTTTCTTTATTATTTGTTTTTTTACCGGGGGTAGACTTCCTTTGCAGGAGGTCGTCTAGGTGGGCACCCCAACAGTGCCAGTTATTCTACCGCCTGAGCAGTGATATGCAAACATCACTGTGCTCCGGTAGGAGGGCACTGTAGCTAGTGAAATTACTGGGCTAAAGAGTCTTAACATCTCATGACTCTTGAGTAAGAAGCGTTGGTGCAGTGCTCCTAGAGTTTCACATAATTGTGAAATCCTAGGTAACACTGTACTGATTATGGGCAGCCGTTATTTCTTAACATCAGGAGAGCGTCTTGCTCGTCTTCTACTTCATAACATAAAAAAAAATTATTTCGCTCCTAAACACAGGCCTTTTTATAGGCTTACACAGAGACAAAAAGTCCAACGCGCAGAGGCCCTTTTGAGCATTTAATATAAATGTAATGCGTGACACTTATTGGAGTCTGTCTGTGAGTCCATCCATAGAAAATGGGCTCAAAGACAGTCTCCGCCAAGTGACAGGACTATTGTTAATTAATGGAAACTACTTGAACTAGGCTATGGATGTGGGGGTGTGTGCAGGAAACCTCCCAGTGCGACTGGCGACTATTTTTGTTCTTTTCTCTGGAGGAGGGAAAATTGGTAGTTGCTGGTCCGGTGCACCCCGGGCAACGTCGTCTGAGTGCTTTCTCTTTAGGGTTTGTAACCAGGCGGCGGCTAATATCCTGCCAAGTGAGCTGTGGTGGGCCCTTCAATGGGTAGACCACCGCGGCCGGAGGAGAGGCGGGCTCAGTAATGAGTCACGCCGGGCAGCCACCTTCGACTAGCGGAGTGTGTCTGTGGGCGCTCCAGCTCCCCTGTATCAGGGGACTCCGGGGCGCATCTGAAGTAGGTCGTCGCTTTCAGTATGTCTCTGTTTTGCAGAGTCGACAGGACAGTGACGAGTTATGGTGGGAGAAGAAAGATAGGATAGGAAGAGTTTAGGGACTTAGGTAGTCATACCTTAAAATGACAAACCATGGAAAAAGCGCGTTGCAAAAAGAATCTACCCCAGGTGGGTACCTGCGGAAACCCCGCAGGAGAATCCCACCCTCCTTCTGGAGGCAGGCCCTCGTATTCTGGGGGGGCCAACAATCGCTTTTCACCATTATTAGCAACCATTGACAACGACGACCCTTGCGAATGTATTACGGATACCGATTGCTCACGAACAAAAGCGCAGCAGGCGCTTACTAGTATGGAAGAGGGCAGTATAGTGCTGCAGAAGATAGGAAGTAGTGGAAACCTCAGTAGGGAGTCTAGTACACCGAATTTGTGTGAAACGTATAGTGATGCCATGAGCGTCAATATGGAGTCATCTCGAGAGGGTTCTCGGGCGGCGTCACCAATTATTACGCCACGTCGTAAGAGAGATGCCTGTGATTTGGAGGACGAGATTCCACTTAGTCAGTTTTCCACAGCGAAGCGTGGTCGTAGTCGTCAATCGACTATCAGCCAATATATCGGTGTTGGAAAGGCTAGAGTAGAGCATCAAAGAGCAGTACGCGAACAGAAGCGGCTCGATGCCGAAGAAGAACTGGAGGAGGATGCGCGACAAAAACGGGAGACAGTTGCCGCTTTTCTGAAAAAACCAGTGGATAACCCATCGGCTGTAACGGCGCAAGACGTCGAAAAATGTGACGTTGCAGAAATATTTCGGATGATGGCGGACGCTCAGGATGGAATTAAAAAGATTGCCACAAAAGCTGGGAATTTAAAGGGTGGACATGTACGAGATCTTAAAAATTACGCCAATTTAGGAATGGCATGTTTTGAAGCCCTACAGACAAGAGTAATGTCAAAAGAGATGGAAGCGTTGATCGAGACTAACAATCGTTTGACAACTGAGTTAAATGAATTGCGTCGAGCAGCTGTTGAGGTTCCGTCCTCGAGCCAATCGAGGCCGAAACCAAAACCGGCGCCACGGGTCCCTGCGACATCACAGGCCCCCACGATGCAGGATATCATGGATACCTTTACGGTGAGGATGGGAGAAATGATAACCTCTCGGCTCGATGCCCGTTTCGATGCTATCGAGGACAGATTGCTTCCTCCCAAAGACCCCAGAGCAATGCTTAGTACACCTGCTGCTACTAGGCGGAGGGAAGAGGCAGCTGCGATTGTAGTAACAGGTGATAAATTCGTCCATGGGAAAACCAAAGGACGAGACAGTGAAGTCACCAACGCGGCACTCAGAGAAGTTGCATCCCAACCTGCTGAGCCAAGGAAGCAGGAGACATGGACGAAGGTCGTTAGACGTAGTTCCAGAAGAGAGGTGCTACAGAAGAGCTCTGTTTCAAGTCAGCCGTCTCAGCGAAGGGAACTAAGTCGGACTGCCGGCCCCCGAGCCACGGTACCGGCTTCAAGACCCGCTGCAGTGAAATCTTCTAGAATTCGTCCACCTCGAACTGCAGCTGTTATAATAACACTGCAGCCAGGGGCGGCGGAAAAAGGATTGACATATGCCAAAGTCGTTGCGGAAGCAAAAGCGCGCATCGACTTAGGAGAGATGGGGTTGGCTTCCAAAGCCAGGATGCGCACAGTGGCAACCGGGGCTAAAGTGATTGAAATTCCTGGAGCCGAAAAAACCGAACAGGCTGATTCCCTGGCTGGAAGACTTAGGGAGGTCTTCAAGGACGTGGAAGACATTCAAATCTCAAGACCGATTGTTAAGGCTGACATGCGAGTTAGTGGTCTTGACGATTCTGTAGAGGTGGCTGATCTAATTGAGACGTTGGCCAAAGCTGGCGATTGTTCTCCTGCAGATATTAAAGCTGGTGAAATTAGGCGCGGTATAGCGGGTATGGGCACTGCGTTTGTGCGATGTCCGTTGACAGCTGCAAATAAAATAGTAGCTTCTGGGCGGCTGCTGGTTGGTTGGGTTTCAGCGCAAATCCGTTTGCTTGAGCCACGACCTCGCCGATGTTTTAGGTGTTTGGCGTTGGGTCACATCAGAGCCCAGTGCAATGCCGAGGTGGACCGCAGCGACGAATGTTACCGTTGTGGTGAGAAGACCCATAAGGCTAATGGATGCTCCGCCTCTCCACACTGTACACTTTGTGCAGCAGTGGGTAAATCGGCTGGTCACTTATCTGGGGGCAAGGCTTGTACCAAGCCCCCAGTGAAGCAAGTGCGTAGAAAGAAAACGGCGACTGAGGTCATGACCAAGTCGCAGTTATCTGGCCCCGAAAGGGAGCAGGAGTCGCGAATGAATTTAGGTTAATATGGCTGTAACTTTCCTTCAGGCCAATCTGAATCATTCTGCCAGAGCTCAAGATGTTTTTCTCCAAAGCCTGGCAGAGAAGTCCATACAGGTGGGTGTAGTGGCTGAACCGTATACGGTTCCATCCCGGCCGGATTGGGCTGGCGATTTGGATGGATTGGTGGCTATAACCACTCAGTCGCCAGTCTATACGCCCCCTTTTCGGGGAATAGTAAGAGGAAATGGTTTTATTTTGGCCGAAGTTGACACCTTAGTCATCATTGGTGTATATTTCTCTCCGAACAGGGTCCTCGCAGAATTTGAGACCTTTATCGATGGTCTGGGGATCCTGATCGGACAGAGACGCTCCCAACCCATGATCGTCCTCGGAGATTTCAACGCCAAATCTACGGCGTGGGGATCTCCGGCGACAGATGCTAGGGGGCGAGTGATGGATGAGTGGATGATTGAGACTGGCCTATGTCTTATTAATACAGGTAATATACATACGTGTGTGAGACGATGGGGTGGCTCGGTGGTCGACTTGACCTTTGCCACTCCGGATATATCCCAGCGCATTTATGACTGGGAAGTGTTGATCGATGAGGAGACACTGTCTGATCATCGTTATATCCAGTTCAGTGTTTCCTCGTCGTCAGCAGGGTGGAACGGCCAGAGCACTCCGCGGATCGGTCCTCGCTGGATGCTCAAGAAGCTTGAGAAAGATTTACTAGAAGAGGCGGCAATTTTCCAAGCGTGGGTGGCGTCTTCTGATGCGGTTAGTGTGGACGAAGAGACAGAAAGACTTTGTGTGGCAATGGCGTGCGTTTGTGATGCATCTATGCCACGCGTGAGATCGCCTCCAGTCAAACGCCAGGTATATTGGTGGACTGAAGAAATTGCTGAGCTTCGCCGTCAGTGTATAGCAAAGCGACGCCGTTTTCAGCGGTACCGAAGAAGGAGACGTGCAGAGACGTCTGTTGCAGATGAGCTATATGCACAGTACAGACTCGCAGCCAAGGCGCTCCGTGTTGCCATTGCAGAGTCCAAGGTGGCGTCCTGGCAGAGACTCTTGGATTCGCTGAACGGGGATCCATGGGGAAGGCCATACAAGATGGTGAGGCAGAAATTACGCCCATGGGCCCCTCCTATAACTGCAACTTTACAGCCACTGGTGCTTCGGCGTGTGGTGGAAGGACTTTTTCCGGCTGCTCCGGCAATGGATTTCTCTCCTCCATTCGTAGCTGCAGTTACCCTTCCGGGAGAACAGCAGGACGAAATGGTACCTGAAGTGTGCGAAGGAGAGTTAGGTGCCGCTATTCTGAGGATGGTGGCCAAAACCACGGCTCCTGGGCCGGACGGAATTCCCGGCCGCGCATGGGCCCTAGCAATGGAATCGTTAGGATCACGCCTGAGAGACCTTTTCAGTCGCTGCATGCGAGAGGGGAGGTTTCCTAGACGCTGGAAAAGGGGCCACTTGGTTTTATTGCGCAAGGAGGGTCGTCCAGTAGACGAGCCGACAGGATATCGGCCTATTGTACTGCTGGATGAGGCCGGAAAACTTTTCGAGCGAATATTAGTTGCTCGTCTCAACCGGCATCTAGTGGACACTGGTCCTGACTTAGCGGACACTCAATTTGGGTTTCGTAGGGGGAGGTCCACAATCGAGGCAATTGATCGCGTACGCGAGCTTTTGGACAGGGCATTCTCTAGCGGCGGGGTCATGTTGGCAGTGTCACTCGACATCTCAAATGCCTTCAATACTTTACCATGGAGGACAATCATGGCAGCTATGTCGTATCACAGGTTTCCCCCTTACTTGTGTAGCCTTATTGGGGACTACTTAAGTGATAGGGAAGTGGTGTTTCCCACAAAATCTGGGGTTGAGTCGAACCCAGTAACACGCGGTGTTCCACAGGGGTCGGCCCTGGGTCCACTCTTGTGGAACATTGGGTATGATTGGGTAATACGAACCGCAAACTTGGATGGAGTTAACATCGTCTGCTATGCAGACGACACTTTGGTCACTGCCCGCGGGAAAAATTTTCGAGAGGCATCTGTCTTAGCTACAGCGGGCGTTGCAGCAGTCGTGGCAAGGATTAAACGGTTGGGCTTGGAGGTGGCACTACATAAATGCGAGGCAATTTGCTTCCATGGTCCTCGGAAGGCGCCACCTCCAGGCTCGGGTATCATAGTAGGAGGGACCTGCATAGCTGTCAAGCCAACACTCAGATATTTAGGCGTGGTGCTTGAGAGCAGATGGCAATTTGGGTCACATCTGCAACAACTCTCTCCCAAATTGTTGAGAGCTGCGGGAGCGCTCAGTCGCCTTCTTCCCAACCTCGGTGGCGGAAATGGAAGTTGCCGACGTTTATATATGATGATGTTGCGTTCCATGGCATTATATGGAGCACCGATATGGGCCGGGTCGCTTCACCCTCGGGAAATTGCGACTTTGTACAGGGCCCAACGGGTAATGGCAGTTAGAATGTGTCGTGGTTATCGCACACTTTCCCATGAAGTGGCCTGTGTTCTATCTGGGAGCATCCCATGGGACCTGGAAGCCAATATTTTGCACACAGTCTTTTGGCGCAGGGCTGATGCGCGCATAAGAGATCTCCGACCAACAACAGAGGAGATCACTCATTGGCGGGAGGAAGCAAGAGAAGAGATGTTACAGGTTTGGAGTGAAAGACTCCAAAATAACCCTGTGCGCAGGGGTACTGGAGCTGTCAGGCTCCTGGACGCGATTTGCCCGGTGCTAGTTGACTGGGTTAACCGAAGGCATGGGCAATTAATAAATAAATAAATAAATAAAAAGCAATTTATTGACAGTAAAACAGAAAAAAACAAAATACACATGAAAAAAGCATACACAGTTTGAACAATTCTATTGTCAAATGGGATAGACTCAGCTTTGTGCGGCACAGGGAGAAACCACTGCGCAGCGCTGGTTTTCAGTCTATCCCATACTCGAGCGCCGGTGTTAGTCGAGTAGTTACAAAAGTAGTATCAGCGGGGTTTCTCACACATAAAATAATAATGCTACTTACAGCTAATTAACATCCACAAGATTTACTACAATTACAATATCATGTCCGTATGAGTGTGGTACCTTTAGGCGTGTGTGCGTGTGTGCGTGTGTGTATGTGTGTGTGTGTGTGTGTGTGTGTGTGTGTGTTAGAGAGAAAGCGCGGGTGTGCATTAACCTTCCGAGTTACACAGATTCTATCCGGACATGGATGTTTTGGTAGATATTTGTGCAACGTAGCTCGGAAGGAACCAACGCCCGTGTGTCATCAATGTGGCTGTGCGGAGGACACCGCACAGCATGCTCTCGAGGTGTGCCCTGTTGGGACAGAGGAACGCCGTAATTTAATCGCGGTCATAGGGGCGGACCTTTCCTTGCCAGCTGTAGTTGGCGAGATGGTCAGAGGGGCGGAGAAATGGGAGGCAATGGTCGCTTTCTGCGAGGCCACCATGGTACGGAGGGAGACCGAAGAGCGGCAGAGGGAAAATGACCCTTTGTCGCTCCCCATCAGGAGAGCGCGGACAAGGAGGAGGAGAGTTCGTACTCCGTCACCGCTGGCGGGACCTGGGGCGTCAGATTTGGGGCCTTCTGACGTCCTACCTAGCACTTAGGGTCCCAAATAGGTGCCAGCGATGCGTCTCATGTTCCGGCGCATCGCAGTAAGGAGGAATCAGGGGGGAGGGAGCTCTACGCCCTCCCTCCGAGGTGTTTCCGCATAAGGCGGAACTCAGCGTCGGCAGGGTCGCGTGAGAGTGCAAAAGCGGACCCGTGACCTTGCCACTTGCTGTTGATGAAGGAACATCGTGGTAGGTTTAGTCGGTATGGGTGCTGTTCTTCCATCTTTACAGCACCGAGCCCGACATAACCCGCCTTACCCCCAGGGCGGGTATGCGTAAAAGCATTCCCCCACGTAAAAAAAAAAAAAAAAAAAAAAAAAAAAAAAAAAAAAAGGCTATGGATGTGCATTCTAAATGGATGGTTAATGAGGCTATTGCTAGGACTACGGCATCTGCCACTTCCGTCCCATTAGGAAATATATAGGTATATAGGCAGATTATGATCATTATTATTATTGTTACCTTTCAATTTAATTTTGTTCTTTGTTGGAAGTTCCGAATGTTTCGGGGAGTGACTTCTTGTTGTTGTATTCTTTACCTTCTTATCTTACTAATATTATTAACGTGTACGTTTGTAAGAATCTGGATGTCAGAGTGGACCGTTTGAGGTGAAATTTTGTATAGAGATAGTTTAGACCCTAGAATAACACATAGGCTACATAAATACTGCGGATTAAAACCGTTAGGCTCAGCTAGTACATAATAATATCGCATTGTTATCAGATTTTTATATACATGCTATTTGCTATAAACTCGGAAATGGATCAAATTAAATTAGCAAGTTTTGCTTACAGACAGACAGACAAGAGACATGTCAAAGTAGATAAAAGCACATTGCAACATATCATCATCATCATCATCATTGCATTGTAACACAAGCTTTCTGTGTAATCTTAGTTCTAAGCATATGTTACTGTACAGTCAACTACAAAGAGATGTATCCATGTTAGGCTTACAAAATGAAGTATATTTTCATTTGCCAATGAACTACCCTTGGTTCGTGACATTTCTAGTAGCAATCAAACTATATTATCATCGACTCGTTTAATATGCAACAATGATGTATCCCACTACTTTTCCTTAGGTGATACATAATAATAGCATTTAAAATGAATCGAATATAGTATAAGATTTGGTGGATACTGAAAATGTCACGAAGTAAGGGTAAATAATTTTTGCAAACTGAAAGTTCCTTAATTTTGTAAGACTAACATGGATACATCTCTTTGTAGTTGACTGTACGAGTTGAATTTTCAAAAATCCTTTCAAAGCGGATGTCTACTATTTCTACTCAATCCGTCCAGCAGTTAAGGCTGTACGTTGATAGATCAGTCAATCATTCAGTCAGTCACTCTTTCTTTTATATGTGTCTAAATGCAATAAAAAGTTTTTTTTTATACAACGAAGTAAGAAGACGAGCAATACGCTCTCCTGATGGTAAGAGATAACGCTGCCCATAATTAGTACAGTGCTACCGAGCGCATTGCGCAAACACTTCTTACTTGAGAGTCATAAGATGCTTAAACTCTTCAGCCCAGTAATTTCACTAGCTACAGTGCCCTTCTACCGAAGCATAGCAATGTTTGCACATCACTTTTTTTATGTGGAGAAGTAAGAAGACGAGCAAGATGCTCCCCTGATGTTAAGAGATAACGCTATCCATAATCAGTACAGTGCTACCCAGAATTTCACAATGATGTGCAATCCTAGGTGCACTGCACCAACGCTTCTTACTCAAGAGTCATAAGATGTTAAGACTCTAAACTACTGCTACTACTCAGGCGGTAGAATAACTGGCACTGTTGTTGTGGCAACTGGGTACCCACCTAGTCGACCTCCTGCAAAGGAAGTCTACCCCTGGTACCCTAGTTTTCTATTTTATTCTAAATGCTTGTAAAATTATAATCTGCCTGCCAAGCACAGACGCTGCGTAGACTTGTCTTGCTGTCAAGTCAACTGTCATCCCATACATGGGCGGATTTAGAGGGAGGCAGGGGGCCAATTCCCCTCCCCCCAGAAGCATTGTAGAAATACGAATTTTGCACATATTTCATGGTCAAGATTATAATTTTATTATCGGCGCTCGCAGCAAGCAGCTCGCGCACTTAATGTTAAGGATACATATAAACACACACTTTTTTTAGTAAAAATTATAATATTCCTGCCTGTCTGCACTTTGTCCCCCCCCCCCCCCCCCCAGAACCAAATCCTGGATCCGCCAGTGATCCCGTATACATTCACTAAAGTACAATGTTTAGGATGACAGGGTCTAAATTCTGCACAAAAAAGAGACGACGTTGCAGCAAAACGTAAGCAAAAAAATAACCTTAACACATTTCTATTTTCAAAAACGCCAATAAGAATTTTCAAGACTTTTAAAAAAAATATATTAAAATTTGACAGTGGACGTTAGCAAAGCGAGAAGCGATTTTGGTCCGGAATAACCCCGCTGTTCTACTCTTGAAGCTTCGTCGGGATCCCTCATGGCTCGTCCACATATGCCGGCCAATGATTCGGCGAGTCGTTGGCCGAACGTTCGCCCGAGCGCACAGATTATATATATACCCTTGGGGCACAGATTATATAAATCAAATAATAAATAAAATTTTACTAGTTTCAAGTAATTATTCACACAAAATGGCTTCAAATGATCCATGATTGATTAATATTCAAAATATTATTAAAATCGTCAGCTATGGAGCCTAAAATGTATGCTAGAAATTTACCGGAAAAAACCGTAAATATCCGAAGACATATTCGTCTATGGACAAAAATTGTTCGTCCATAGACAAAACACACACTCGGCGAATCATTGGCCGGCATATTATGTGAACGAGCCATCATAAGTCATGCTACGGCATATACTAGCTTCATGATCTGTGTGCTACGGCCGGCGGCCACAGAGTTCAAAGTTTAACAAAATATAAACTAGATGGCGCTGATCGTCGATAAATCGCGCTAGCGAATTGTTCACCGTATCAGTAGATTAGAGTTTATTAATATATTAACTATTTACACCTTACAACTAATAAAAATTTCTTCCAATTTTTGAATATACGTATATTTATTATAACGTATGTAATGGTATGAAGAATGTAGTTGGATGATTCCTGAGAGACAAAATTTTACGTGTCTGGGGGAATAAACTACCCGTAACATAAAAATTCTACCCAAAGGTATTTTTTTTCTGTTAGTTTAAGGTTCATTAAGCTGCACGTATCTGAAAAAAAATGTAATAGCCCTGAAATTTGATTACCGTGGGGTGTCCCTTACACATTTTTGGAACAAAATATATTTTTTACACTAATTTATAAAAGGAATTTAATTAATTGCTGCGATCAAAGCTGTAAAGGGTGAACTGTTATATGATTTTAAAAAATACGCGAAGGCTGTACTCAGCATTGTTTTAGAAAAAATAACTAATTTACGTTTGTCCCCGGACAAAAAGTGATTCCCATGGCGCGCGACATAACTACCTACATTTCACAAACCACAAGACTTAGAAGCTTGTACGCACGCTATTGGCTAACTTCGATTGCGCTCTAAACATCGTGAAGAGAGGCTGCTCCTCTCGTTGTTTTAAACTAGATTTACGAAGGTGCGAAATTGATTACCGTGGTTTTGGTTCACTAGGTCATTGATTACCATTTCCATGTTTAAAAATATTTTTTTATCCATTACGGTTTTTTGACTACGGTGTGCAGTTAGGAAAAGGGTATTGTTTATCATATATTTTATTATTATTGGTCTAAAATTATGGTATTTAAAAATATTGACGAAAAACTATACAATTTTGATTTCCATGGTATTGATTCTCATGGCGTTTTACCACGGTGATCAATTTTCCCCTGAGTTTTATAGCGCATTCTTTCATTTTTTATCCTTTACCCGACTACAGCGAAGTCAGGTAGGGAAGTGATTTTGGCTGGCTGGAACTTCAGTCCAGATTAAACAAACTGATATATATAAATGAAATTTTGCATTAATGTATAAATCGGATGACAATGCATTACTGATTTATTTTTCCTTTCTTGTAATGACTTAAAATCTTTATTATTATACTTTGATCCTTATTTCTGTAAAACTCTATTTGTGTAGGCTTCATTGGAGCACTTTTGCAAGTCAAACTTACTCTACTGCTCGTTCGCAAAACACCTCTATGAAAAGAATGAGCAAGAAATTCATAGGTAACCCCCGACGCAAAAACGACGGTGTGTTATAAGTTTGACGTGTCTGTATTGTGTGTGTCTGTCTGTGGCATCGTAGCTCTCGAACGGATGAACGGATTTTGATTTAGTTTTATTTGTTTGAAAGTAGAGTTAGTCGAGAATGTTCTTAGCCATGTTTGGTGGAAATCGATCCAAGATGCCTGCCGCTGCAAAATTGTGGATTACTTTTTTTTCCACAACCCCGTCAATATGGGTACCTATTAAATGAAATGGATTGACTAGAATACATACATAAAGATATATTTAAAATCCAAGATGGTCGCCACCACAAAATGGCAAAGTACGAGTACATGTTTTGAAAGCGTTGCGTTGGGAGGTTTTTAATTTTTTTATTTAATTGACTTGTTTATATTTTGTAATCAAAATCGCTTCAGCTTCCGCTAGCGCTTATCACCCAGCGCAATAGTTACGCACAAGCATAGCGTGTAATTACTATACATTGACCATTACAGGTTGTTAGGTTATAGACCTAGAATATCTACCTACAGCTACCTAGGTTACGCCTAGGTTTAACGCATTGAAAGGTAAACTGTGATATACACATAAATACTAGTCGACCCATGTTATTAATATTTTAGGGCCTTTTTTAGGGTTCCGTACATCCAAAGGAAATAAAACGGTCAAGTACGAGTAGGACTCGAGCACCGAGGGTTCCGTATAAACCTACGGCATTCTACGGAACCCTAAGGAAAAGTGGGTATAATATTATATACTGTAGGTTTTGATTCCCTTGCGAGTACCTGCTTGAAAATATGCGGCTAAAATCACTGTTTCTTTTGATTTCGTTGACATAGATGTTTGATTTTTTTACAGCTTAAAGTTATTATAAAGCTGAGTATTTGGTATGAATTTCAATTTAATACCTGTACGCATTCTTGAGGAAAGGGATAATAAATACAAAATTATTAAAAATATTTTTTATATGATGTAACTAAAAATTTACAATTTTCGCAATTTTTCCTGTGCCTGTGATTTAAGACGTTGCTGCGAACCAAATTTCAAGATTCTGAGTTAACGGCAAGTACCCTATAGGTTTTGATTCCCTTGAGAGTAGTCGCGAGTTAAAAAATACGGCTAAAATTGCTGTTTCTTTTGAATGCGTTGAGATAGAGGTTTGATTTTATTACAGTTTAAAGGTATTATAGACTTTAGTATTTGATATGAATTTCAGTTTAATACCTGCACGCGTTCATGAGAAATAAGGTAGTAAGTATGAAATTATTAAAAATATTTTTTTATATGATGTAACTAAAAATGTACAATTTTCGGAATTTTCCCTTTATCTGTGCTCTAAGGAATTGCTTTTTACCAAATTTCAAGATTCTACGTTCACGGCAAGTACCCTGTAGGTTTTGGTTTTTTGAGAGTAGCTGCGTGTTAAAAATTTCGGCTAAAATTGCTGTTTCTTTTGAATGCGTTGAGATAGAGATTTGATTTTATTACAGTTTAAAGATATTATAGGCCTTAGTATTTGATATGAATTTCAATTTAATACCTACACGCGTTCATGAGAAAAGGGGTAGTAAGTATAAAATTATTCAAAATATTTTTTTCATATGATGAAATTAAAAATTTATGGTTTTCGCAATTTTTCCTTTATCTGTGCTCTAAGGAGTTGCTTCGTGCCAAATTTCAAGATTTTGAGTTTACGGGAAGTGCCCCGTAGGTTTTGATTTATTTGGTAATGTCGAAAATTTGCTGAAATTTGCGACATATTCGACTATATCTTTTGATTGCGTTGGCCTAGAAGTTTGAATTTTTCACAGCTCTAAGAAGCAATAAACCTTAGTATTTCCTATAAATTTCAGCTTGTTACCTCCACGCGTTCCTGAGAAAAAGGGTCTTGACAGACAGACGGACGGACGGACGGACGGACGGACGGACGGACGGACGGACGGACGGACAACAAAGTGATCCTATAAGGGTTCCGTTTTTTCCTTTTGAGGTACGGAACCCTAAAAACGGAACCCTTATAGTACTACTTTGTTGTCCGTCTTTGGTGTCAACATATTAAAGAACAATTGCAAAAACCGTAAATTACTAATTAGATCATATAAAAAATTATATTTAATAATTTTATATTTACTACCCCTTTCCTCATGAACGCGTAGAGGTATTTAAATGAAATTCATATCAAATACTCAGGTCTAAAATACTTTGAGCTGTAACAAAATCAAACCTCTATGTCAACGCAATCAAGAGAAACAACAAGTTTTAGCCGCACATTTTCAAACACTCGCAAGGGAATCAAAACCTGCAGGATCCCGTGGGCTTAGAATTTTGAAATTTCGTATACCTACAGGTTTGTACGGAACCCTCGGTGCTTGAGTCCGACTCGTACTTGACCGGTTTTTTTAATATATCAAACTGAAAACACTTGAATGTGTGCAATAATAATTTACAGCGGCTTCTCGAGGAATTCAAAAAAAGTTAATTAATTCTATGATTTTTTTCAGAAATATTGCGAGGATCTTAACATGAGCAGGGCTATTCACTTATCGGTTAGGGAACCGAACCGAATACCGAATTGTCAAAAATGTATGAAATTACGTGACATGACATGTCAAGTTGTATCTACATAATACGTCATTTTATACATTTTTGACAATTCGGTATTCGATTCGGTTCTTTCACGGATAAGTGAATAACCCTGCAGGTGACCGTATTGCTCGTCTTCTGACCTTGCATAAAAAAAGAAAAGAAGACTGTTATCTTTATCAGGACAGAAAAAAATGCAATTTTCACAGTATCGTCACACATAGGTGAAACTGTTACTTTCCCGTTTCCATAATAAATAATAATGACGTTAGTTGATGCGGTCGCGGGTTGCTTTGTTGCGGTCTACGAAAGTTACATTGAAAGAGATACTTACTATTATATTGCAAGCAAGCATTTTGTCGGTTCACGACATAATATTATATACAAAACCTATACTGTTGTATTTTTTTTTATGTGAAGAAGTAGAAGACGAGCAAGACGCTCTCCTGATGTTAAGAGATAACGGCTGCCCATAATCAGTACAGTGTTACCTAAGATTTCACAATTATGTGAAATTCTAGGAGCACTGCACCAACGCTTCTTACTCAAGAGACATAAGATGTTAAGACTCTTTAGCCCAGTAATTTCACTAATCTGTTCTAGTAAGTTGTATCCCATCAAAAACATTCTGTAAAAAACTAGCCAAGTCTCGATGGAGCTGCTTGTTTATCTCTAAAAAGTAATGAAATCTAGACAAAGTCGTGCCAAGTATAAGGTTCCTTACTGCGATTTCTTTATCATTATAGTTAATGTTGTGTGACTTGGCCGTTGAAGGGTACACAAGGGTACAAAACCAGATGCTCCATGACACTTGAATCGCCTAAACATAAGTATTATTGAAATACGCAGCTTTATCAAGCCTACAATTGACTGGTTATTCAATCAACGTTTTCCAAGTGGCAATTTTCTATCGTCAATGGGTAGCGGACAGATTGGTGCAATAGTGTCATGGAGCACCTGGTATAATACCCTTGTGTACCCTTCAACGGCCAAGTCACACAACATTAACTATAATGATAAAGAAATCGCAGTAAGAAACCTTATACTTGGCACGACTTTGTCTAGATTTCATTACTTTTTAGAGATAAACAAGCAGCTCCATCGAGACTTGGCTAGTTTTTTACAGAATGTTTTTGATGGGATTTCACTTATTTTTGTAGAAACGCTATATTATAAGGTTATCAGAAATACAAACCGTAAGCGCGTTTTAAAATACAGTCAGCGCCATCTAGATACGTGTGCGTTCACTCTTAGTCCAATGCATCATAATATTATACCGGGAAGTGGGCCTAATTAAACTTGTGTAATAAAACTTCTTCTTACTTCTCGGTATTTATTAATACTTATACACTTTCTTAAACAATCTACTACTATTCTGCTAAATTATGAATATTCGACGATAATAACACTTGGACGACTGTTCACTTTCGCTGCCAGAATATCAATAATCCACAATTTCGAGTCCGTTCCCTATTTCGAGACATCTCCCGCCACTCGCAATAGTGCCCGGACTCGTAACAAATCAATAGAAGTACTATTACATTAATATATTAAATTAATAATCTTGTTATTACTATTTATGTGCATAATATTAAATTATAATAATTATTTGATTTTATCGACCGAGCGAAGCGAGGTCTTAGAGTCGAGAGCCGCGAAAAGCCTGCGTTTCGACCAGTTTAGCGGTTGACCTCTGGCGCTTAGGTTTGATCGACATTTACTCGAAAACGGTTGATCCAAATAAAATGAAATTTTACACACAAGTTAGGTAGGTTAATAGAATAATTTTAGTGAAAAAAAAATCGAAATAGACCCTAGGGTTGCAGAGATATAGGTGACTTAAAGTCTTTACGATAGGTCTGACGATAATTTCAAAACTGGTGCTCTGATATTTTTTTTTCTAATATACACACATTTTTTATAACCTACATAAATATATTATCAAAAGTGTATGTTTGTATGTATGTTTGTTACGCGATAACTTGAAAACCGATGGTCCAATTTTTATGAAACTTTGCAAATACGTAGTTTAAGTCAATAGAATTTTTAAGTTCGAACATCAGCCAAATCGGTCGAAGGGTTCTAGAGTTATAGAAAATGCTTAATTACAACGTTACCAAAGTTCCAATCTTAATGGAACTTTGCGATCAGGTAGTATAAGTTAGAAGAATTCTCATGTTCGAAAATGAGCCAAATCGATCCAAGGGTTGTAGAGTTATAGAGATGACTAAATTATAATGTTTTGCACAATTTGTTAGGTACATTAAGTTTAAGAAAGATCCTACAGGCAAGAAAGAGCAGGCAAGTAGATCAAGCTAAAGAATTAATAGCGATAAAGTCCAATAATTCGAGAATTTCAAGCAATTTATCATATTTTCAATAACATTATTTTTTAGTACATTGCGTAATACCCAGTCTCCCGTAACTTCCATACATTGAAAAAATGTATGAGATTCCTTGGAGTCACGTTACCAACGCAAGGAAGCAAGTACCAACATAAAAAATAGTTTATTTTTTCTTATACACCTCCTTTGAACATTGACAATAAAAAAAACAAAATCAAAATTGACAATTCAATGTTTGACGTTGTTATTTGTTGATATTTTGTAACGTGAGTTAAAGTTTAAAAAAGATTGTTTTTTCTGCTTTAAACATTCGAGTTTCTGGGCTGGACAGTCGTGTTTTTTAGTTTATATTCTATAGATTTTAGTTCGTTATAGTTTTTGGTTAGATAAAGATATTGTACAGATAAAGTTCGTAATTCTTAGTGGCTGTTTCACGAAGAGACTGAAGAGTTATCGGCTCATCATGAGTTGGAACTCGCGCTCCGTAAATCTTATATAGTATGGAATCAGCTACAGTATTCTTCGCATCGTTTCCTTTATGCAGTGCAGTGGCTAAGAGTTGTAGAGGATCCTGAGCTTGTTTTTCGACCCATTGAAAAACTTAGTCGGATTAAGTTTAGTTAAGTTTTTTAACGATATAAGATTCGATAAGACCTTCGATAATTCTTGAAAAAATTATTATTTATTCCTGATTCCTATATTATAACTGCTTGCGATGTACAGTAATATAAAATACACGTTTTTAATTTTATTGTACACAATATTTGTATATATTTTTATTAGCACATTAATTGTAAAAATAGCATTAATAAATTAAATTAAAATATTATGAAATAACATGGCTTTTCTTTATTTATAAAACATATAATAAAATCATCAACTATCCCGTCCAACGGGTCGCGCCGACTATCGATATATTTTTATCGACCTGGCCATCACTAACAATCGACACTACCCATCACTAAGCAATGTCATACAGCAGTGCAGGCAACATCAGAAATCAAATATACTTTTTACTTTTGGGTTGGTAAGGTGACTCCAATGAATTCAGTACATTAGGCGATTTCATTTTTTTTCTTCGGAGTTGACACTCTTCTTTATATGCTCAGTGGTAATACCTATAATTGCGTCAATTATAGTCCGGCCGCCTAAAGTTTGCTATTGAGCTAGGTGTCACATACATGTAGGTAAGTACACGTTTTGTGCTGTTTTTTTAATCTTTTTATAAACCTCATTTCGCTCGATCGATAAAATATAATGTTATTTAATTTAAGTAAAATAAAAATAAAGTAAAATAGTTATTTAAAATAAAAACCTTATTAATAGCGTTATTTTATACCCATCGCTAATGGCAAGCAACCAAAGTTGGATATAATAGTATAGGCATAATTATAATATAATATTATTATGACGACACAACTACGTCACATTGCCTAAAATTTTGTATAAATTATTATCCCGAACACAATGTACCGGACTATAACTCGCTGTCAAGTAAAATAATATTTTACAGTGGCCGCAGCATGCCAAACGAGATCCCGCTGAAATGTCAAGCGTAGAACTGTCATGCCATACATTGTAGTTTTGTGAATGTGTGGGATGACAGTTCTACTCTTGAAGTTTGGTCGGGATTCTGTGTGGCATGCTACGGCCACTGGCAAAACACGTAAGTGGAGACCATAAACAATAATAAGCAGGCAACAATGTCTGTGGAAGTGGTGATAGAATAAAAAAAACTCGCTGAATCATTTTGTTATAAAATATAATTTAAATACATAATTTATATGAATACATACATATATCATCGACCGAGCAAAGCGAACTCATAAAGTTGAGAGCCTCTGCTTTTTCGCTGGCAGTAAGGTTATTTGAGTAGTCTGTCTGCATAACTTTTTAAAACTTAGAGTAATTGTTTGTGCCGGCACATTCAACAATAAAGGTGCACGAGCACACCATAATGCATCACGGGCCGCTGGTGGCTCTCTCCAAAAAAGTCAGCAAAATGTTGAGATCACTACGTACGCGCCCATCCAAATACGTACGCACATAATATTGCTTAACTTCGATGTTTACGTACTTTAAATAGAGCCATTTTTAAATGAATTAATTCAAATGTATAGCTTTCAGAAATTTTCCCGAATTTAAAATATATGTACTTATAGTCTGCCAAATTTCATAAATATATGGTAAAAATTGTAGGTACGTTTTTGAAGGATAAACGGGTGTATTTTTTTCTACGTTAACTTAGAAGTATAATTTTACGGATACAAGCGGCCATAGACCTGTGTATTATGGTAAAAATATACAATTCTACGGGATGTAGAGTATAAATGGGTCTTGACAGACATACGGATGACCAAGTGATCCTATTAGGGTTTCGTTTTTTCCTTCAGAGGAACGAAACTCTAAAAAGGATTATATTCTAAAAATCTCGGTAGGTACGTAGGTTTATTGAGTTTTAATTTCTCTGAATTTTTGTATTTTGAGTTTTAATATTAATGTTAAAGTTCTTGTATTGGGATATATTTTGTCGAGGCCTAAAGTCTAAGGTTTACCACGGAAATTGGGCTGCGAGGTCCCAGTTCGAGGCGAACTACTAGTTAATCTGTTTTAATTTATTTACTTAATACATGTCAAACATTTCAAATCAATACTAGCACTTTTATTTTAATTCAATAAATTGACAGTCTCTTTCGTTATTTAATGTGCATAATATTGAATATTAATTGTAAATAGAAATCTTAAATAATAATATTAAATTTATTAACTAAATATAAATGAATCACTACACTTGCAAGATTTAATTACAGACAGACAGACCGACAGGTGAAAGTAAATAAAAGCTTGTAGTAAAGGCGGTATGTCGATGTCTTCTAATAGTTTGGTTGGGCTCTTATTTTAGTTGGCCACGCTAGATATCGCCTGATCATAACTGACGATTTACGACACATATACACACACACACATATACTATGCCTTAAATATATTTTGAATTAATAAGTTGGATATTACACAATTTTAACCATTGACTGCAAATGTAACTTTGTAATCCTAAACATTTATATGAGATTACAAAGTTATTTATGCAGATTAATTATCTCGAAAACGAGACCGAAATTGCATGTTTTTTTAGTTTTCCTATGGTTTATACAATAAATTCTAAGTATGTACCAAATTTCAGCTCTCTGAGTTTATGGGAAGACTATTTTGATGATCATGAGTGAGTGAGTGAGTGAGTGTCGTAAATGCGAAACTTTGCTTTCGCTTAACTTCGGAACTTAATGACCTACAGACTTGAAATTTTGGATTTTAAGTATGTAATTATAGCTTACTGGATGACGAAAATTTCTATGTTCTGGTCTTATCCAGAGGTTCTCAAATAGGGGCCTGAAAATGCGGCGAAATGGTTCCTGTAAAGGATGGTACGGCAGTGCTTGCTTCGCGCTCGACTTGGCGGGGGCACTACCGTGCCCCCAGATTGTTTAGTTTTATATTTAGTAGCAAAAAGAACCCTAAATGTGTTTGTGCGTGTGTTCTTAATGCATAATATTTTGTTGTTATAATTTGTATATTATATTATAACTAGTTGCGTCCAGGCTGTAGTACAGCGGGTAAAACCGCTGGGCGCCGCTAGTAGAATATAAATGCCATTTTTCAACATTATTATAATGAATACACTTTTAAAATGTGTGCAATAATATCGTGCAGCGACCCTTTTGAGGAATTTTCAAAAATTAAATTCTAAGAATTTTTATTTCTAAACTAGCTTATGCTCGCGGCTTTGCCCGCGTGCGTCTACTCCATAAACCTACCTATGTTACAAATTTCAACTTAATAAATCTGGCGGTTCAGGCATTGCGTTGATAGATCAGTCATTCTTGCCCTTTTATATATGTAGATGTAGAGCATACGCTCGGGGTTTCTCTACGAGATCGAATCAGAAATGAAGAAATCCGTAGACGAACTAAAGTGACCGACATAGCCCGGCGGATTAGCAATCTGAAGTGGCAATGGGCGCCACATAGCGCGCAGAGCGGATAGCCGATGGGGTTGAAAAGTCCTCGAATGGAGACCACGGACTAGCAAACGAAGCGTAGGACGTCCACCGACAAGGTGGACAGACGACCTTATAAAGGTCGCCGGAAGACGCTGGATGCAGGTCGCTTCCAACCGGTACATATGGAAGTCCAAAGGGGAGGCCTATGTTCAGCAGTGGACGTCCAATGTCTGAGATGATGATGATGATGAGATGTATCAAATCCCTAGTGAGAATGAGAGAACGTCTCGCGGCATAAGCGCTCTTAATGCGTATAATCAAAATTGCGAATCTCATTTCTTAACCTAATAACATTACACCTAATAACATTACACCTACACAACTTACACCTAATTACCTTAGATTGCGAGATCGTAACAAATGAACAATGGCTCAGGGATCCGTGGGCAGCGGTGGGAAGCCGCGGGTTCCGTACGTGTTGCAAGAACACAGGTGCGCATCTTAATGTGTAGGAGATCTTGATAAGATAGCTCATTGTTAATGTGAAAATAATAACCGTGACTTATGAATTAAATTGTCATCTTTGTAAATAAACGGCTCTACGGCAATAAACTCACTTGTATTTACTTCGGCTTCGTGCCGACCGTACAAAGATAAATCTAAACACTCACGAATCGTTTAGTGTATAAATAAAATTGTCTTTTTTTATATAGGTACAGTCAACTACAAAGAGATGTATCCATGTTAGGCTTACAAAATGAAGTATATTTTCATTTGCCACAATGAACTACCCTTGGTTCGTGACATTTCTAGTAGCAATCAAACTTTATATTATCATCGACTCGTTTAATATGCAACAATGATGTATCCCACTACTTTTCCTTAGGTGATACAAAATAATAGCATTTAAAATGAATCGAATATAGTATAAGATTTGGTGGATACTGAAAATGTCACGAAGTAAGGGTAAATAATTTTTGCATACTAAAAGTTCCTTCATTTTGTAAGACTAACATGGATACATCTCTTTGTAGTTGACTGTACATCTAGCTGCGCTCAGCGGTTTTTCCCGCTGTATGTGCCTATGTGTTATTCCAAGGTCTTTTACGCTATCTCTATACCAAATATCAGCTCAATCGGTCCACCCGTATAGGTGTGTAGAAGTAACAAACATACACAATTACTCATAAACTTTTGCATCTTACGAATATTATAAACGTGAAAGTTTGTAAGAATGTGTGGCGTGTGGTTGTCTGGTTGAATGTTTGTTACTCTATCACGCCTGAACGGGTGGACCGAATGAGCTGAAATTTGGTATAGAGATAGCTTAGACCCTGGAATAAGACATAGGCTACAGTACAGCGGGTAAAACCGCTGGGCGCAGCTAGTATAATGTAATAAAATCATACCAAAAAGATCGGGTGCGCGTGCGTCGAAATCTTTTATATGTCACCATATAAAAGAATTCAACGCGCGCAAAAATTTATTGGTAGTTTTTTTTATATAAATTATAGACCTTTTATTACAATTGCCTTTTATTATCATAATCTCGAAACTGGGAATAGTCATATTTTTTATTTTATAAATAATCTATTACCAAAAGCATTACCGAAAAAAAGATGTAATGTATTAAATTTTTATATTTTAATAGAGTTGCACGCAAGGACTAATTTCTTAATATTACCACGGTATACACATCTTATTGGTACTAAGTTTAAATAAATAAAATTTAAATTAAGTACATAATCTATAATTAAAACTAAATTAAGGACTCATCAAGGCTACCTACTTACTATATTTATAAAGATGCACCAAAATTGCAACATCTATTATCTCAAACAAGTAGGTAGATAATTTACAATCAAAAACACACGTGGGTTCGGGTTCTCAGATGAGCAGTTCAAGGTCCTTTCTCAGTGCAGTGATTCATGCCGCCCACTGGCAAATGGGTTATGTGTTCGACGCCACTTTTGCTCGTGACATTGAAAAAAAAGCTTATGTCAAATGTCAAAATCTACGAGGATGTGACATAAATGGTTTAACCTTCCACCGCATGTACCATATTAAGATTTTTGATTATTCTATTAACATTAACTACGCATTTTTCGAAAATACTATATAATATTATTTTTCCTTGACCAAAACGCCTGATTTTGTTTGCTTTAAAGAAAGTTTTTTTTTTTAACACTAGTAGGTACCCATAATATTAATAATTGGGGTTTATACTCCAACAGAACAGGTTACCCTACTTACACTGTCAGAGTCAAATTGCAATATTAAATACAATATAATTATTTTTTTTTTCGAACAATGGCAAACGCCTTTATTGAGAAAAACAAACTAACAATACAAAACTAATACAAATATTATAAATTATATACAAATGTGAGATGTCCTACGAGATGAATACATCCTAATAAACATCATAGTTTTGTAATGAAATATATATTTTTGTAAAATTTTAGGCTTATACAAAACTTATTACAAAACAAGCTTCAAAACAATAATTTGAGTTAATATCTCAAACACAATCTCTGCGTCATCAAATTACTGTTTTTGTTTCTTATTTCATACGTAATGGCCGCAAATTATACCAAATCTAACATCTAGCAAATTTTTATTTATTCATCGTGCAATCTGAACGTAATTATTATTTTCCAAGTAGGGCTAATACCCGCTTGCAACGCGCGAAGGTTGCGATGGGGTTGCGAATGGGTTCGATTCCCGCATGGTACAAATGTTTGTGTGATCTACAGGTATTTGTTTCTGGTCTAGGTGGCTATTAATATCTTTTATAATTATGTATATTTACAAAAGAAAAGTATATAAGTATTATAACCGTTATCCTAACCACCATAACACAAGCATTAAGTTGCTTAGCTTGGGATTAGGTGGCGCTGTGTGAAATGTCCTAAAATATTTATTTATTTATGTCACTTACAATGTTTTTAAGTAAGTCCGAAACAAATCTTCCAACAAATTTTAACCCTACAACACTCCACTTTCGGCCGCGGTTAAAAACAAACTATTTTTCTAATTCAAGTGAACAATTACTCAATTTACTTCATAAAGACAAATTACGTAATAGTGAAGGAAGTAATTTCAATTAGTGACAATAGAATTGCGTACAGACAGACGGACATTACGTACAATAGAACAATAGATGCGTAATACGAAAGGGATTTAAATGTAGGGCGAAAGGGTTAAGTAGGTACTACTTAGAATTTTTGAATTTTGTAGTAGTGTAAACTTGAATATCTTTCAAATGGATTACTAAATCGAAAAAGTTTCTTAGAAACCCGTCCCTCATTTTAAAATACCTATTCAACGATACCCCATATGATGGGATCAGCCAGAAAAAAAAATCAGCCGTAAGACGTCTACTGCTGAACATAGGCCTACCCTTTGGACTTTCATATATACCAGGTGGAAGCGACCTGCATCCAGCGTCTTCCGGCAACCTTTATAAGGTCGTCTGTCCACCTTGTGGGTGGATGTCCTACGCTCGAGCTCTTTTCACCCTCATTGGCCATCCGCTCTCCCCTAATAATAAATAATAATATGTAATAGGTAGTTCATTAGCCTAAACCTTATGAAACCAGTAATTTACATGAAAGAAGGAAGAATTAACGAAATTAATTACATCGCGTTATGATAATAGCACTTTCCACTTACTTCGGCAAAAACGCAACCAAATTCTGTGTTTTCGCCAAAAAAACTGATGCAAGACGTGGATGAAAAACTACTGGATAGAGCTTGTGAATAGGAAATGAAGCATTCAGCCACGGTAAAGAGATATAAAGTAATGTGACTCCCTAGAGGCGGTTGAACTCAAGGTCGCGCGAGTATGCAACGAGGTGGGTAGGGTTCGGTAGGCAGCGAGGTGGCGAATAGGCGTCGTTATTATTATGAATTACTCAAAATATCAAAATGAATTAAATACTTTGTGATATTTTACTAATTCACAACCGTTATTAGCATACTGCCTAAAAACGTCTATTTGGCACCTTACTTTTTGCCGATCCCTGTCGACCGCCTTGCAAACTCGCGCGACCTTGAGTTCAACCGCTTCTAGGGAGTCATATTACTGTATATCTCTTTACCGTGGTTCAGCCATTCCTTTCAGGTGAAAGAAAGAAAGAAAGAAAGAAAATACATTTATTCGGCAAACACACACAGCACAAACAATAAAAACACACCAACACAAAAAACTCAAAAACATTACATAATATACTATACATTAGCACTACATAAAATACACTTACAATTAAAACAATGAAAACATAATAATATTATAAATGAGATGATTGTGCATCGGCGTCCGGTGTACCCATACCAAGTGTGTGCCGCATGAGTCGCCGAATAGGTGCTAACTCAGCATGTGCTGGAGTGATACACCCAGCGCTGGTTTTCAGTTAGCACCCATCGGTAGCGAAGCATGGTAATTGCTATCCTAAATTAATAGTTTACGAAATTGCATATAGTTAAAAAATTAAAGGTATATGGGAAATTAGAAAATAAATAAATAATACAAAGCATAATATATTATTTCCTAAGTATAATGGAGAGCATAAGTATATATATAAAAGAATGATATAATGTAAACAAACTATGTATATAACCCGCTATTAATTCTGATTTACTACTACATAATAATAGAAAATATAAAATTTACAGTAAGAATAATGCTGTTATATGTAAGAAATGTCTGCATTAACATTTCCATGCAGCCTCTGAGCAGTTATGAGAAATTTCTTTAAATTGGTCTTGAAAGAATAAATATTTTTGATCATCCTAATGGGCGGAGGCAGATTGTTCCAGCACTTGGATGCTGCGTACCGGAAACTTCCTCGAAACGCCGCGGTAGAGTGCTGCGGGATAGATAATTGTAGAGCGATATGGCGTCTAGCATTTTGCCGTTTATCACCAACCCAGCTTAGTTTGTTATATAGATAAACTGGTTGTTTGAAGTTTATCACTCCAAACAACAGACACGCAAGGTGAAATATGCGACGAGACTTCATTTTCAGTGAATAACCTGCGTTTAAAAATGGAGGAGGTGCAGGTTATAACTTTGTCATATTAAATATGCACCTCAAGTTTACGTAAACTATTTTGCATATTAAATATACTAGAAACACATAAGCAATAACAAAAGTGTGATTTGGTTTCTAATTATTATTAAACTAGCTTGTGTTTGCGGCTTTGCCCGCATGGTAAAATCCTTACTTAGCGGAGGTCTACATCATAAAATCTATCTACATTCCAAATTTCAAGCGAATCCGTTCAGCGGTTTGAGCTGTGGGTTGATAGATCAGTCAGTCAATCAGTCACTCTTTCCTTTTAATATATATTTAGATTTAATTAATTACCAAATTATTTAATTCAATATTGTTAATACTGTATAAGTTTGTGTGCGCAAGCATGTTTGTGTGAATCAAGTGGGCTTACTATAGATGCCTCATTTATTTCAGCAAGCTCTGTCCAATAATATTATTTTGTACTAGAGGTATATTGCAAAAAGTTATTATGTAGGTATACATTCTCTTAATTTTTGCTGAACTGAAAATGATTAGGTAATACAATGTGTTACAAATTATAAACAGTTGTAGTTGTATTTAAGGGGGTGAAGTCATAACAAGGCAAAAAAGAGCTAAATATCAACACCTTCTTTTCCAACCCACTTGCCAGAAAGATATCTACAAAAGAAATGTATATAACATGTGCATCACTATTTATAACAAACTGCCTGATAGTATTAAAGTTTTAAAATGCACTCAGTTTAAACACCACCTAAGTAAATGGTTAACTGAAAAATGTTTCTATAGTATTAAGGAATATCTTGATTTCAAATGACATAATAAGATTAATTAATAGATTTTGATGGGACATTTTATGTAATTACTCGTATTTTAATTTTGATATTGTTTAATAATTTAAATCTAAAAATTTCGCACGCCTGCTTGCAGGCTGAATACCATTGACATTATATAATTTTAAGACCTTTTGTATATGATTATTTTGTGTGTATTCTAGCGAATAAATGTTTTTGATTTGATTGATTTGATTTGGTGAACAAATTCTTTAAAATCAAGCACATGTAAAAATACTACAGCTTTGGATTTTTTTTTTTATTCATTACTAGCTGCGTCCATCTGTTTTACCCGCTGTTTAGTAGCCTGTGTGTTATTCCAGGGTCTAACCTATCTCTATGCCAAATTTCAGCTCAATCGGTCCACCCGTTTAGGCGTGAAAGAGTAACAAACAAACATCCATTATCATTGTTTTTGGCGTATTTAAGGCCTCAATAAAGAGTATGTAATTGTATTGTATCCAGACATCCAAACATTCTTACAACACAACTTTCACGTTTATAATATTAGTAAGATAGGTTAGTTTAGTGATGTTAAGCGACGATGCGGCCGTAGATGGTAGTAGACTAAACCTATAAGGCGGGATAAATCCCTCCCTGGCATGGCCGCAGTGATACTATAGCCGCAGCAACTTCAACAAATTGTTTTAACAACTGTTTTACTAATAAAAGTTTTATTTTAGGTATTAAGTTATACCGGGCGTAGACTTCCTTTGCAGTAGGTCGTCTAGGTGGGTACCCCAACAGTGCCAGTTATTCTACCGCCTGAGCAGTGATGTGCTAATATTGCTGTGCACAGGTAGGAGGGCACTGTAACTAGTGAAATTACTGGGCTGAAGAGTCTTTTAACTAGAGATGAAACGGATATTCGGTAACTATCCGGTATCCGGCCTATCCGGCCTTCTTTTCACTATCCGGCCGGATGCCGGATAGTAACACAGTATCCGGCCGGATACCGGATAGTAAAATGAAAAAAAACTCATTGTTTTACATAAGCCAAATCATACCACAATAGGTTATGGACAACTTTTATTTTTATTCAATAATCAAAATTGACAAGTGGCAAATTGTGGTGAATGAATAGTTTTCCGCATTTGTTGGTAGCAGGCGACTCTGCTTGGCTTTGTATTACCAGACCCGCTTCTGAACATAGCCTTTCGCTATAAACGGTACTGCCAGGTGCTGAAAGATAAATTCTAGCAAACCTTGACAACTGCGGGATTTAAATTAACTGACCACCAAATGTATGGATCGTCATTGCGATTGATCCGAGATGTATTTAAGAAAAAAGTATATCTCGTTAGCAATTGGATTTTGTTTTTCTTGATCGCGACAATCACTCAAATTATCTTTCGCCACTTCATTGAAACAGTCCTAAAAAGAGTGAGCTTCACGTGTGAAGTTAGATGCAGTTTCATCTTTTCTCATTAGTGTAGCAGGTGTTAAACCCGGCGTTGATCTGTTACTGTCAGAAAAAGATTCGTCGTAAGAGTTTTTTATATATTCTATCATAATTTTTTGTCGGGCTTTTTCAGTTTCAAGAGTTCATAAGTAGTCTGACTTAAACCTTGGGTCTAAAAAGGTAGCAATTAGGTGGTTTAGTTGTTTGAATTAGGTAGTTGATAAAAGTCATTAGTAATGACACAGTAAGTAGGTAAATGTTAATTAATACAAAACCACTAACCAACTAAAAATACGCGAACGTTCACTACGAAACAAGTCAAAACCTGCAATGCGCGAGGGCGGCGTGGCACTTACGAAACTCAAAATGTAGGTAAGTACCTATCACACCGCCGGCCGAATATTCGGCGGCCGGATACCGAATATTCGGCTGGTGGTCAGGCCGAATATCCGGTATCCGGTATCCGGCCAAACAACTATTCGTTGCATCTCTACTTTTAACATCTTATGACTCTCAAGTAAGAAGCGTTGGCGCAGTGCACTCGGTAGCACTGTACTGATTATGGGCAGCGTTATCTCTTACCATCAGGAGAGCGTCTTGCTCGTCTTCTTACTTAGTTGTGTAAGTTAAAAACAAAATCATGTGTAGATATTAGATATAGTCAACTTAGCATATTATAATATTATATTAGTATATTTGTTAATCGTCATTTCGGCCCTCACGACACAGACTCGTGTCTAGTGTGAGGACCACTAGTACACATATTAATGTCTGACTCAAATGTTTAAATATGTTTTTCATTTTCATTTTTAACCCCCGACGCAAAAATAACGGGGTGTTATAAGTTTGACGTGTCTGTCTGTCTGTCTGTGTGTGTGTATGTGTCTGTCTGTGGCATCGTAGCACTTAAACGGATTAACGGATTTTGATTTTTTTTTGTTTGAAAGTAGAGTTAGTCGAGAGTGTTCTTAGCCATGTTTGGTGGAAATCGGTCTAAGATGGCCGCCACTATGAAATTGCGGATTATTTTTTCTTCCACGACCCCCTCAATATGGGTATCAAATGAAAGGGCTTACCGAGTAGAAAACAGCCCACTATATAAAATTTAAAATCCAAGATGGCCGCCATAAAAAATGGTGAATTACGTATTGCGTTGGGGGTTTTTTAAATTTTTAATTTAGTTCACTTGTCAATATAAAAAAAGTGATCTTATAAGGGTTCCGTTTTTTCCTTTTGAGGTACGGAACCCTAAAAAACACATATTTTTCTGTACAGCGGGTAAAACCGCTGGGCGCATCTAGTATTTTCGTTTTTTTTTAGTAAAAAGTCAATGTGTTAATGACCGTAACCTTTCGCCTACATAACTGGTCATTACCACATTAATCTGAATACATTTAAAATTATAATATAACCTACTTTTACTAAATATTTGGATAAATATTAAAAGTGAGTGTTTTAACAGACTATTTATTATCTTTTTTTAAAACTTTCTTACTTTTCTAAATATATAAAAGGAAAGAGTGACTGATTGACTGACTCACTTCATTGATCTATCAACGCACAGCCCAAACCACTAGACGGATTGAGTGGACATTTGCCATATAGGTAGGTTTTAGAGCGTAGACATCCCCTAAGAAAGGATTTCACCACGCGGGCAAAGCCGCATATACAATTTGTATGAAGCATTTTCAAGGAAAATCTCAGTGTTTATACCTTCCTTGGTCACTTGTGACCTCAATATTTCTGTAATCCCATATTCGATTCTTAATTTTGATATCTCCAAATAAAGCCACTAAAACGTAGATGTTTTTCAAAAAATCTGCCTGAAATTTTATTCTATGATTTTTTTGAGAATTTTTGCAATTTAGGTGCAACGGATTAATAAATTTGCCAAAATTTGGTACTTCTCCTCTTCTATTATTTTATTGTGACAAATTAGATTTAATTTGATTAATTAAAATAATATTCTGATATTTTGTCCGCGTAATGAGATAATAAAAAATAAATAATTATACAGGGTTATTTTTTTATGAATTTTTAAAATGGACACCTTGATTTTTCGAAAAAATTCAAATAACTCAAAAACCGTAAATTTTCGCGGAACATATATTGCTCTCAAAACATGGCCAATGACCCTCCCAATAAGGCCCTATACACCAATGTACTGAATAACCAAAGACCGTGTATGTGTTATTCCCCCGCCAAAGATGTGTGTATGTTTATTACCTACCTCATTCCACCTACTAAACCAATTAAGTTGAAATTTGGTATACAGGTAGCTTAGAACCTAAAACACATAGGCATAACTGATAGGCTACTTTGCCTTTAAGCCGCTGGTCATAGCTAGTTACACTAATATTATAAAAGCGAAAGTTTGTAAGTATGTTTGTTACTCTTTCACGCCTAAACGAGTGGACCGATTGAGCTGAAATTTGGTATAGAATAGCTCAGACCCTGGAATAACACATAGCTTATAGTACAGCAGGTAAAACCGCTGGACACAGCTAGTCTTACTTTTAATATTATAAACGTGAAAGCTTGTAAGAATGGATGTCTGGATGAGTGTTTGTTACTCTTCCACGCCTAAACGAGAGGACCGATTGAGCTGAAATTTGGTATAGAGATAGCTTATACTCTGGAATAACACATAGGCTACAGTACAGCGGGTAAAACCGCTGGACTCAGCTAGTTTATAATTGTAAAGACCTTGCAGTTAACGTCTTCGGTAATCTAGTTTTTGTTACAAAAAACCTTGGTTTTTACAATCATATGATTACAGAACATTACACTGTAGTAAAAACAGACTACAGTAATACTGACGGATACCGCGCTTTGTTTTGTTTTGTCCATAATTTTATTTATTTATTTATTTAATAATAATACATACAATAATGTCCTTACTATAGTGGAGCGATGGAGGCTGTACTAGTAATGAAACTGTATAACAGCCACCAGGGCTTTCCGTTTAGAAGTGACTCGTAAAGTAGTTTACATGAATATTATTATAAATATAAATGAAATCTGGCTGAGAGTTAAATATTTGATTTTCTTACTTAAAAAAAAAACAAAATATAACATTATAAATTACCAAAAAAATATAAATCATTAAATTATAAAACAATATAAATACAAATTATTGGATTAATGAAGATTATTAAAAAATATTGGACCCGTATTTTTTACAAGCTTTTTTTACTTTCACCTGCCTGTTGTCTCTGTCTGTCTGTAATCAAATCTTGCAAGTTTAATTTGACCCACTTTCCGGTATCCAATTGAGTTGAAATTTTGCACCCATGTATATATTGAATGACAATATGCAATAATATTATGACATCGAGCTGATTTGATGATGTATAGCAGTAAGGTTTTTACCGGGGGTAGACTTCCTTTGCAGGAGGTCGTCTAGGTGGGTACCCCAACAGTGCCAGTTATTCTACCGCCTGAGCAGTGATGTGCAAACATTACTGTGCTCCGGTAGGAGGGCACTGTAGCTAGTGAAATTACTGGGCTAAAGAGTCTTAACATCTTATGACTCTTGAGTAAGAAGCGTTGGTGAAGTGCTCCTAGGATTCACATAATTGTGAAATTCTAGGTGACACTGTACTGATTATGGGCAGCCGTTATCTCTTAACATCAGGAGAGCGTCTTGCTCGTCTTCTACTTCATCACATAAATAAATAAATAGGTGGCCATAGGAACTCCGTGATTAAACAACGCAATCCCATCGAGTTTGGGCTCATTTGATTCGTCTTGAGGAGTACTTTAGCGCCGGATGGTAATAATAATAAAAGGTTGTTTTTAAAAACTTTTTGTAAAATTAGACTTGTTTATTTTAATGAAAAACGTGTGATTTACAACGCACTTTTAGAGAGACACTGATAATATGTTTTGTTATGAATGGTATTAATTGAAGTTGATTTAGGCGTGGTTTCTGGTTAAGTTACATGCTCTGATAGCATTGTCCCCTTAGATTTGTGAGCCTCTTTAATTGACCGAGAGGCTATGTTACACTCCGCCGATTTCCACTACTAAACAGAAAACTTTGCTTTGTCAAAATGTCAAGTGATAAATGGTCTGTAAATATAAATTTATACAAATATATAAAAAAAAACAGACTTCGATCATTACTATAAAGCGATTATTTATAAAGCGTGCTGGTCCACTGCTAAATGAATGGGTAGGCGTGTGTTTTTTTATAGTTTTAAGGATCATACTAACATAGGTTTTGTAAGTTAATGTAACTAACACTATAAGGAAGATTTCCGAATTAAAATGGTTGAATTGAATTGAATTACCTATATTATTTAAATTGAACCACCTGTAGTATTAGTTACCCTTTCAAAAAAAAACAAATCATTTCAGGCGTTTTGGGGTGTGAACATAAAGGGATTTATCCCGCCTTCTAGGTTTTGTCTGCCACCTTCTACGGCCGCATCACGCGAGATCGTGCTCAAAGGCTAAGCTAGCCTATAATGAATATAAAAAAATATGGTTAAAAAGTCGAAACACGGGGCTCACAGAAGGTATATTCAAAAGCCGTGTTAAAGACATATTACAAAAGAAAGCCTATTATAAAATTAGCCAATACATAGAAGACAAAGATGCCTGGAAACCTCTGCAACCACTTGTAAATAAATTATGTAACCAAGATAAAAATTGTAAACACATATTTAAAAAAAGCAATCCCTATGAGTTTCTTGCTCGTTCTTCTCATAGAGGTGCCTTGCGAATGAGCGGTAGAATATTAAAATAAAATATAAAATTGACTTGCAAAAGTGCTCCATTGTAGCCTATTTGAATAAATGAATTTTGAGTTTGAGTTTGAAAAAATACACTAAAAATTGTAGAGGTATCTATAAATATATAAAAGGAAAGACTGATTGACTGACTGATCTATCAACGCACAGCCCAAACCACTGATTGGAGGGGGACCACGGATTGAGTTAAAATTTGGCATACAGATAGGTCTTATGATGTAGACTTCCGCTAAGGATTTGTCCACGCGAGCAAAGCCGCGAGCATAAGCTAGTAATATTATAAAGCTGACGACAGACAGAGGCGGGACGGAGCGGTAAAGCGGTCGCGATCTTTATTTTGTTCCTGCCCGCGTTCGCTTTATTATGTGACAGGTTAAAATATAAAAAATAAAAATATACTAACAGCTCCTCGACACCACGGGACTAGTGAGAGGAGTAAAGGGATTTTTTCCTTTTGGATTGATTTAAGTGTAGTTAATAGTGAAAAGTAGGGTTAGTGCTGCATATTAGGAACACATGAACAAAGTGTCTTCAACTTTATAGAGACAGAAAGAATAAGTGTTATTAGACACGTTCTTAGAATAACTCTACTTATCAGTTTACGATAAAATTAAATTACTTTTTGTCATAATTTAGGCTAGGTTGTAATCTGATGAAATGTCTATTGTTAAAATAGGCATAACTTCCATACGAAAAAAAAATATTCCATCCCGCATCGCGACCGCTTTCTTGCCTCCTCCTTTTTATGAAGTCGATAAAACAAGTTTATCTCAATTAAAAGTGATGAATAGATTGAGCCAATGTTTACGTAACCAAGTTAGCAAACAAATAGGTTTTATGTTTACTTTAATGTGATATTTCGAACGCGATCTTTGACTTATTACATTAATTTGTGTTTTTGGCTCATGGTAATCGTGTTGAGACATATGAAATTTAAAAAAAATGTAGTAATTTCACAGATATTGAGATCTCACACTGATATATTAATGTTTAACGTTTCTATTAATAATACTACACGGCTATTACTAATCACATATTAATAAGGTTAATATTGAAAAAAGTTGTTATACTTTTTATATATTTTTTAAATCTAATTTAAAAACATTACACGTAAAACTTATATTATGTATATCTCGTGAAATGCTTTTTCGAGTAATTTCTTAAATATTTTAAAGTTTTTGTATTTGTATATTATTATGAGAGTTAAGAGGGTTTTCGTACATAATATAGGTACCTAAATATATATCATAGAACTATTTATTATTTACTAAAAAAAAACTATATATTAAAAAAAAAAATATACATTACAAATTTACATTATTAAATCGATATTTTGTGGATTTGTTAAAATTAGAGGAAGCCTAATTCTTTAAAATCATCATTACACAGCAAAAACATCGATTTTAAAACAAAAAGTATCAATGTCCTAATCTTTTTGTTGACATTAGCTGAATGCAGAAACCTTGTGAAACCAACGGCCATAACGAGAAAAAAAACAGCTTATTCATTATTTATATTTTATAATAATTATTATGTAATAGTAAATTACAATAGGAAGTGAGGAAGTAGTCTATATTATTTTTGTTAGTTCAAATTTTACGAAAAAATAATAATAAGTAAGTTAAGGCTCCTGACTAATCGCGCAACCTTCTCGCTTGCACGATATGACTTACTTAGATAATAATATTAAATAGGTATGATGATTTTTTTTGGTGGAAATTTAGAGTAATCAATTGATCTCTTTGATTATTTTTTTTGGTGGAAATTTAGAGTAATAGTTACTTTTATTATTTTTAAAAGTATTTCCAGTTTTTTATCTTAAATAACAAAGTAGTTTGAAATATATGAGAAATACTACTTTACTATATTTAACTACTCCCTACTCCTTTGTCATTCTTTAAAATTTGAAGTATCAAAGTGAAAATAGTTTTAAACACAATAAATAAAATAACCCTAAGGTTCCACAAAAATGAATGTTAAAAAAGAAAATTCTACGAATTTATATTGCACTCGCTGCGCCTGGCGGTTTTACCCGCTTTTCAGTAGCCAAGGTGACTGTTATTTCAGGGTATCTCTATACCAAATTTCATCTCAATCGGTCCACCCGTTTAGGTGTGAAAAAGTAACGTACACAAACTTTCGCATTATATTAATATTTATTAATTAAGTTAGTGTGATATAATAGAGAAGATTCGTAGGTTCAAAGTAACCTATTGTAACTATGAAGTATTGTAAGTTTTTTTCTGTTTTTAACTAAATCCTTGGAGTTACTGAAGCGTATAGACCTTTCCAAGGTAGATTGTTTACTTGATTTAACAATTAAATGTACTTTTAGATAGATTTAGTCTGTTTATCCGTATACCAATGAGTTTTATAGATACCTATCTGTTTTCCAAATTTCAACATGACCGTTCAGCGGTTTGACCTGTGTATTGAAGATCAGTCAGTCAGTCAATTTAATCACTTTCCGTTTATATATATTTTTTTATACAACGAAGTAAGAAGACGAACAAGACGCTCTCCTGATGGTACGAGTAAGAGACAACGCTGCCCATAATTAGTACAGTGCTACCCAGGATTTTACAAATGTAAAATTCTGAATGCACTGCGCCAACGCTTCGTACATGAGAGTCATTAATATGTTAAGACCCTTCAGCCCAGTAATTTCACTAGCTACAGTGCCCTCCTACCGGAGCACAGTAATGTTTGCACATCGCTCAGGCGGTAGAATATAGTAACTGCCACTGTTGAGGTACCCACCTAGTCGACCTCCTCCAAAGGAAGTCTACCCCCGTTATATCTAGATATATATATATTAATTTTAAAGTCAAAATTATCAAAATATCACACAAAAAACATGGAGGTATTATTTAAAAGTCACTGACACTGTAAATGGTAACACCAACGCGCAAACAAATATGGTAACCAACCACTTTTCAAATTTGATCGCGTCTGGTTAAGTCCATTTTTAAACTACATCTGCTACCCAAACAAAATGTTCGTAACATCTAGTAAATTAGATTCAATTTAAAAATGGTCGACTTTTACTTGTTTTGGATAAAGCCATGAAGTTTTGTGCATTTTGGATTTTATAGATGACGTGATTTTCTTGACCGTTTTGGATGTTTTTATATAAAATCATGTAATTATAAATAACTGTATCCTATGTTCTGTGATCTGTGTATTATTCAAGGTCTAACTACCTACATAAAGTCTTCTTTATTGATTTAATGGTTTTAATTAAAAAGGATAACAAAAAATTGATGTACTCTACCAAATTCGTATCTCTTTATTACGTATCTCTCCGTTATCTACTTACCAAATTTTAGCCTTCACGCCTCAGTAGTTTTAGCGTGAAGAAGTCACGAAAACCATCACCTATTAACATATTTTTTATTAATTAATATTTTTTTATTACGGTCTTCCAAAGCGTGACCAATTTTAATTTGTCGAAATCAAAATTGTGAGGAAAATTTGTGAGAAATTGTGAGTGACAACTTTTTAGGGAATTTTTACAAACCTGTCAACTATAAAAGGCCATAAAACTATATATTTACTGAAATATTACTGTTTTTGCTTTCCATGTCCAATGAAAAGTACGTAGGTACAACAAAACATAATAGCGCGATGCGATTAAGGCTCGACCTCCTGCAGCCATTACATATAACTATGACAATGGGATGTTAAAATGCCCCAAATGTGCACGTACCTTCATCAACAAGGTGGGCTATGCAAGCCACCAACGAGCACATCAAAGGGTTGACTACCAGCCAACACCCTGAATGTACATATTATTATATTTCAAAGCCTATCCAGTCCTAACAGTCGCCGAGGCCGAAAACGGCCAGGACGACATCATCATCATTCATCAAAATCCTCGAAATGTTTCTTTTAATGTTGTCATGTTTGTGTCGAATGTTTGAACTAAAACAGGCGCTGAAGACGCGGCCTTAACCCTGCAGGAAAAAATCTAAAGATTACACATCAATCTATTTTCTAACGTGTGAAACTACAAGTAGTTAATATAGTATTATAATTAATAATTAAGTTGCAAATGACCGTTACGTAATAGGTAACAAAATAATGTTTTATTCGGAATATTTATGCTAATTGTGAACTAGTTTCTTATACTTTTTCTTCACATCGTTCCGTCAAGTATTTCCTAAGGAACAGGTAGCCTGGTAATTTTTGGTTTAGAAATATTTTGGAGCTTAATGTGCCTATCGGTTTTAGCTGAGAATTTTAGTTGAATGGTAGCTTATGAGTTATTCTAAGGAATATTCGAGCAATATGAAAGTGTTAGGATGTTGGTAAGGTTAAAAAATGTCATTAACATCATCAGCCTATGTTCGTCCACTGCTGGCCATAGGCCTCCCCATGGCACGCCACTCAACTCGGTCCTCCGTCTTTCTTCTCCCACCCACCCCCAGCGACCCTCCGGATATCATCGCCCCATTTCGCCCAGGGCTCTACACTACGTTTACCGAGACGTGGTCTCCACTCGAGAACTCAACGAAAAAAAATATATGAATAAATTATTAATTAAAAAACATAGTCATTTTTCGCGGGTCACAAAAAAGATTTATGTTATCTTACTAGGAAGGATTAAAATATTTATATAATCGAAATAGGTCGAGCTGTTTTCAAAATCAATGCGAAATTAAAGGGAGCTTAAAATCGGTTTTCTTTTTTTATTCACTTGTTTTTTTTTTCGTAAGAATTAATGGAGTTCATAAGAATTAGTCAGAATTAGTTACTTTGGACGTGCGCGCCCTGCAGGTCGAGGACTGGCGGGAGGTGGCACAGGACAGGACCAGCTGGAGGCTTTTATTGTCGGAGGCCAAAACTCACTTTGGGTTCTCGCGCCAATCTAGTAGTATAAGAATTAGTGGAAAATGTAGGGAAATCCGTCTGGGTGACTTTGCCCAATGTTATGCGTGCGATTCGCTTCAAGTCACATTGGAAGGATATGAATAGACAATAATACAGCAATTCACAAAAAAAACCGTCACATTACTTACCTATTGTAATAGTATGTTAATAAAGTACATATAGTTTTATAAAAACTTGTTGATTTTTTCGAAAAAAAAAACAAGCTTTTATCAATGTTTAAAAAGTGTTAAAATATTAATATTTAGTATTCATACGTTCTAATTTAGAAGAGACTAAATATAAATATTATTTAAATTAATATTATCGTTGATTTTAACGAAGTCACGCATAATTCCATTTTTTTATACCTATAAATATACCTAATACATATTATGTATTTAAATATACGTTTGATCACATCCCACATGATGGAAAGTGCAGATGCGGTCAACAATTACAATTCATAATAATTTAATATAAAAAAAATTAGTTTTGGAAATTACATTAAAACAAAATTAACATTAAATTAAAATTATGCTAATTGAAATAACTAAGATAAATAATATACAAACTAAACCATCTAATCTTACTAATATTATAAACGTGAAAGTTTGTAACAATGGATGTCTGGATGTTTGTTACTCTTTCACGCCCAAACGGGTCAACCAATTGCGCTGAAATTTGGTATAAAGCTTTACACCTTGGAATAACACAGGCTTACTGTACAGCGAGTAAAACCGCTGGGTGCAGCTAGTATTACATAAATAAAAACTAAAAAAAAATATAAAATACTCACGTAGTGGCAATCGGCTCAGTCTGCGTCTTCACATCACTATTCAAAACTTTGAAAGCATCTTGCACTTTCGCACCACTACTCAACTTGTCCAAAGATTTACTAACGAAAGGTTTTATTAAGTCCTTCTTGTCTATTAATTCATTCGATTTATCTCGATTAGACAAATCGAAATATCGATCCTGCGCGTGGATCAATTGAGTTACGGTGAATGCGGGAGCATTTTCTCGGAAAACGTCTTCGAAATCGAGACTTAACCGTCGATTGAAGAATCTGTCATCTTCTATGTCTTTCGAGGGAGATATTTCGGATCGATCGATGGTAATATCGAGTTGGTTTGCGCTGCGGAGCGACCGTTCTGTAGCGAACGCGTACGGCGTGTTAGCCAGTTCTTCTTCGATACTATTATAGCGACTTCTGAATAGTGAATGGGGCGCATCCCCACTTGAATCGGTTTTGTCTTCGTACTTCCCACCGAATAGATCGTAAGTGCCGAATCGATTGTTGATCGAATCGAATTTGGGATCGATTATCTCGTCCCGAGGACTGGAATTCGGGGACATGTTGATGTGGACTATTCCGTGCTCGTCGGTGTATTTCAACTTTAACGCCATTTTAAGGCATTTTTGAGGTATCTGTGAACAAAAAGAAATACGTTAATATCGACAAATCTAAAGTTAGTTTTAGTTTTTGATAAAGAACTTAGTTTTTTATAACTTGTCTTATTAAATCTTGGATATACATAAATGATTTATTAAATAAATATTTAATATGTAAAAAAGCAATAATATTAATAATTTAAATTAGATTCTTGGCTAACTACGGTTTTTAGCCTACATAATATACTTGTAACAATGTTCTTAAATAGGTTGAATAAATTAGAACTACTGAACCGATTGAGATGAAATTTGGTGTAATTAAGTTACACCAAATGCTTAATATTCTTTATTCTGATTTTACACGTAATCATGACTCAAAGTAAATATTGTCTACTACCTACAATAATTAAAAACTCCAGTAGAGAATAGAGAACTGCCCTGTCTAAAAATGCACGCCATTCCACTAACATCACAAACGATTAAAAGGGCCAAGAAGTGCATTTTAAAAGTGGACAACCATCTAAATATAGAACAAGACCTAAAATTACTTGCAACTATTTCGGGCAGTGTTGCCAAGCGCCAAATATGTGTGAAATGTTACCAGAAGTAATTACAATAATTAATATTATATATAAGCCACGTAGGGATTTTCGTATATTTTGGGTTTGTTAATGTGTTAGGAAATGCAAGCAAGGCAAAGTCCTTATTGTAAAACAAGTGAAATTAAAAAAAACCTTTTTAAAAACAAGCTTTTATTATTATTACCATAAAGTAATCGTCAAGACGAATCAAATGAGCCCAAACTCGATGGGGTTGCGTCCTTTCATTACGGAGTTCCTATGGCCACCTTCCAGCTCCATCATCAGATCAGCTCGATGTCATAATAATATTGCATTGTCATCCGATTTACACAAGCATGCAAAATTTCAGCTGAATCAGATACCGATTTGATTACAGACTTGGTTACAGACATACAGACAACTGACAGGTAAAAGTAAATAAAAGCTTGTGTAGTCACAAGTGCTCAGTAAGCAATCTTTACTAATATTATAAACGTGAAAGTTTGTAAGAATGGATGTCTGGATGTGTGTTTGTTACTCTTTCACGCCTAAACGGGTGGACCGATCGAGCTGAAATTTGATATGCAGATTGCTTAGGCCCTAGAATAACACATAGGCTATAGAAAAGCGGGTAAAACCGCTGGACGCAACTGGTACACAATAAAAAAAAGACGTGTGGCACTCGGAGACTGCCGCGGTAAAGCTATTGCATAGCATTTTTATCTATAGATGGAAAAACTAAAATGTATCACCGCTGTGCCGGTCGGAGTGGGGGGTGTTAGGTTTTTTTCGTTACGGAATTTCTGGATTCGGGCCCCACGCTCAAGGCCCGCGATAGAAGCTATGCAATAGCTTAAAATAAAATTCATTTAATTCGGACACACAGCAAATAATATACCGTACCGTCAACTTTACCATCCAAGGCATAAAAACCCTTAAATTGCTAATAGCCAAACGGTGCGTAGTCCTTGAGGAGATGGCGCGATAAGCAGGAAGTGACCCAAGGTCCGACCTTCGACCTGATGGTGGCGGCCATTTTTCAACGTGTGGTGAATATGACACACATAAAATGTTACCTTGGGCCCTTGAGCTATATGAAGTGATGACCAGGGCCTAAATTATACAAAAATAGAGATTATAAATAAATAAATAAAAAAAAGAGACGGCGGCGCAGCAAAACGTAAGCAAAAAATAACCTATTTATTTTCAAAAACGCCACTTTGAGGCGACCAATAGATGCTAAATAAAAAAAAATAGCACTCCGGGAGTGCCGGCAGAAGTGAAAACTTCAATATTAACGTTGTGTTTAATTATAAGTATAAAAATACTATCATTTATGAGGTAGAATACAATGTTTATTTATTGCGCTATCGTACACAAATATGACAATTTATATGTTGTTATTTATAATATTATATCGTTATTTATATATTACATTAAATTTTATCTCTCAGAAAAATCAACTTCCATCCATAATTTCGACGACTTTTACACCATCGTTATTATCAGAATCATCATCGCAAATTTTTACAACTGATACAATTGGTTTATATGATAACTGAAGTAAGAAACAAACAGTTTTGATTCGAACCTATTTAAGTGTCTAATAAATACCGCATCAATAGTAGTTTTGTATTTCGTTGTGCTAAAATTGCGATCATTTGACATAGTTAAACCAAATTCATTATTTAAAAATTCAATTAATGATTGATTTTTATCGTCTGCAAAATTTATATTGAAATCAAAATTAAAAAATAAAACGGGCGCGCGCTTGTCTAAGCCCCCTGTGCCGCCTAAACAGAGCAGTACACTCAGGCACGGTAGAAAGAGTGGGAGATACTAGTTCCTCTCACTTCCCCTCGATCTTACGCTTTTTCGATCAGCATCACGTGACCCTGACGCGATTTTTAAAGTTTTTACCCATACAAAAAAAAGTGCTCAGCGCCGCTAAAGAAGTTTTCACTTCAAAAAATTAAGTTGCATTTGAGTTTGTACTGGCATCGTCAGAATTTTCAAGATTTTTTTCAAAATTTTATTTTTAGGCAGTGGGCGCTAGCAAAACGAGAAGCGATTTTGGACCGGAATAACCCCGGAATACCGGAATAGCATGACGTATGGGAACACGCCGAAACTTCAAGAGTAGAACTGTCACCCCATACATTGTACTTTTGTGAATGTATGGGATGACAGTTGACTTGACAGCAAGACAAGTCTACGCAGCGTCTGTGCTTGAGGGGCTGGGCAAATATTGTAATGTTCGAAGTTTTACGCGCAGATTTTCCTAAGTGAGAAAACTTTTCTTAGTAGACGACATACTCGTAAAACTACGAGTATATAAACTTGTCATATTTTTCTAATTTTAAATAAGAATAGCCGGCTAAGCAGAGACATTGCGTAGACTTGTCTTGCTGTCAAGTCAAACTGTCATCCCATTCATTATACTTTTGAGAGTGTATGGGTGACAGATTTATTTGTACATACAACATACGGAATATAATTATAAAATGTGTAGTGTGTAGCCAACCTATATGTTTAAGGTAGTCAAGATAACATGGCATGCGACATGACGATTGCCTCCTCAGATATCTTATAGGAAAAACAAAATTTGCTACACACTGAGATTTGAACCCAGAGCCTCCGGATTGAAACTAGGCGATATAAGCTAGGCTACGCCAAAGCTACGGACACTATAATGCCTCCATGACTAACTAAACTTAGCTATAACTTAGCCCATAACTTAGATAATGACTTGGTAGGTGACACACAATTTCATGTCAAGAAGCAATTACCTTCAGTCATATGCCTTTATTATAGCAGCAATTTTATGGCTCAGCTAATGTTACTCAAGTAGACATTTGTTTACGGTTTCGCTAAATTGCGCCGTTTTTGGTTTAGCATTTAAGTGCCTGGCGGTATTGTGAACAACTAGTTGAAATTTGTAAACGGCAGGCGTTAAAATGCCACAAAATATTATATGTACAGTCAACTACAAAGAGATGTATCCATGTTAGTCTTACAAAATGAAGGAACTTTTAGTATGCAAAAATTATTTACCCTTACTTCGTGACATTTTCAGTATCCACCAAATCTTATACTATATTCGATTCATTTTAAATGCTATTATTATGTATCACCTAAGGAAAAGTAGTAGGATACATCATTGTTGCATATTAAACGAGTCGATGATAATATAAAGTTTGATTGCTACTAGAAATGTCACGAACCAAGGGTAGTTCATTGTGGCAAAGAAAAATTTACTTCATTTTGTAAGCCTAACATGGATACATCTCTTTGTAGTTGACTGTACCTACTCTATCCAACGAAACGAATTTTTAGCAATATTTGACTATTATTTTGTATATTTTATTAACAACTAGCCGCACCCAGCTGTTTTACCCGCTGTACCTATGTGCTAATTCCAGGGTCTAAGCTATCTCTATACCAAATTTCACCTCAATCGGTCCACCCGTTTAGGCGTAAAAGAGTAACAAACATACATCTAGACATCCATATATTCTTACAAACTTTTACGTTTATAATATCAGTAGGAGTCTAAGAAGTAAGATAGTATGTTTTTCCTAAAAAAATATATTTTAACATCTATTAAGGTGCAACTCTCTTGATATGATAAATTTTTAAATGTATAATCGTAGGATTTACTTTTGTAAGTGTCTCAAATGGGCAGATGATTAATGTATTCACAATTCACACTAATTTAAACTCAAACTCTACCGCTCGTTCGCAAAGCACCTATGAGATGAACGAGCAAGAAACTCATAGAGTTATTTTATTATTGAAATATCTGTTTACAATGTTTATCTTGGTTCATCTTGGTTACATTAATAAAGCTCTAACAATAATGTAATCTAGAAAATTGCAGTCCATGCGAGTTGTTAATATCGATCCTTAGTAAAGCAAACAATTGTGTAGGGACAGCAAAAAAACATTTAAATAGGCACCTATATAATACTGATTTTACTGGTGGTTTACCACCCACTGTACAAAACCGTGCTGCCAAGTGGTCATGATAACCGTGTTAATTAGGCCAGTGATTTATCCCGCTTTCTAGGTTTAGCCAGCTACCATCTACGACTGCATCGTCGCTTAACATCATGCAAGATCGGGTGAAATGCTACCCTATAATGAATAAAAAAAATTGAAAACCTCTACGTCATACGTGAATGAGTGTATTGCTGACCGTACCAGCAGGTCATTGACTCATCGTATTATGCACGGTATTGCACACGCATGGCGAACTACGAAGCTGAATTGAATTAAACCTGCGTAAGTAGGTAGGTAGGACCACGGACTAGCAAACGAAGCGTAGGACGTCCATCCACAAGGTGGACAGACCCTTATAAAGGTCGCCGGAAGACGCTGGATGCAGATCGTTTCCAACCGGTACATATGGAAGTCCAAAGAGAAGGCCTATGTTCAGCAGTGGACGTCCTACGGCTGAGATGATGATGATGATAATGATGAAGTAGGTAGGTACCTATTCAAGGCCTATTTTTTAAATATTATTATGCTTCCTTCACGCCAAAATAATGGCTCTAAACCAACTGAGCTACATTGGTGACTTATGTACCTAAATATTACATTCATATTATCAAATTTAAGAAGCGTAAGTGCAGTGTGCCCTGAATTTTACATCATGAAATACTGAGTAGCCCTGTACAGATTATAATGGGCAGCGTTATCTCTTAACATCAGGAGAGCGTCTTGCTCGTCTTCTTTGCATAAAAAACGGTACCAGCCTTATTCTAGAAAATGAGATAAAGGACACCAATGTATAGTCATTAATATATAAATTTCAGCCCAACATATTTCTAATTTCCCATCGCGTTTCCGTACAGGTGTAAATGGCAAACCGCTGACTCATTTCTGATTGAACTCTGAACCGCGGGTAATTACTGTGGGGGTTGCAGGCACTGAATCAGTCATGAGTCAGTGAACTTAATATGGAAGGTCGGGGGCGAATCATTTCTTACGATTACCAAAGCAGTTTTGATGAAATGTGCACTACCTATGTGTTATTCTAGACTTTCACATCCAAACCACAACCTTAACCCAAACCTTCTGAGATACTAGCTGCGCCCAGCTGTTTTACCCGCTGTACTATCAGCCTATGTGTTATTCCAGGGTCTAAGCTATTCCGCGGATGAGTGCTTCGGCGTACCCGTTGCCCCGGCATTATGGCGTCCCGCAGGAACACCCCCAGGTTTTTTAGTGGGTATCCCCGCCGCTCCCATCTTTGGCGGGGGAGTCCCACATACCGCCCCGCGCCCCCCGGCGTGGGGTGATGATGCGTAACGCATTTTTCCTGGGTAAAAAAAAGGGTTTAAGCTATCTCTGTACCAAATTTCATATCAATAGGTCCACCGGTTTAGGCGCGAAATGTTTACAATGGGTTTTTTATAACAAGAATAAATTATATCATTTACCATGTCAATTTTTAAACACACCCACATTTTTGCTTTAATTTTCATGAAAAGAGCCTTACAGATACTTATAATTTTTCTGAAATGACGGACTAAATAGAATTTCCATTTTTCACCGCGTCATCATCCTCGTTGCCAGACATATCATTAATCATGCTTTGTTACCTATACGGAATTAATTCTGTTACAATGTACTTACGGTAAATTAAACTCATTTTACTAATTAGTTTTTAACAGACCTTTTTATACAAAGAGGTAAGAAGACGAGCAAGACGCTCTCCTGATGGTTAGAGGTATCTCTACAGACCTTTTTTTTAAATAAAAATAGGTAAAAAGACGAGCAAGACGCTCTCCTGATGGTGAGAGACAACGCTGCCCATAAGTACATTGCTACCCAGGATTTTACTATAATACCTACTAATTTGTATTTGTATTTGTTTACTACAGACGTCAGGTCATGTTGCAGGCCCTGTAGTCATCTCGGCGTCCTGAAACTGCAATATATAGGTTGACCTTACGGCCCATTGTAATTTGACTCTGACAGTGTAAGTAGGGTAAAACCTGTTCTGTTGGAGTATATAAACCCCAATTATTATTATTGTTTTGGTCAAATCTGAACTTCGTCAAATCGGTAATTAATCAAAAGGTAGTTTTTTCCAAATTCTCCATTATTATTCTCCATTGTAGCGTACTTAAATTTTGCCAATGATTTTGCTACTAATCCGCAAAGTTTACTTTTGCTAGAGTATAGTTATGATACAATGCATAGTTGAGTGCACTAGTCGTTGTTTACTGACCTTGCCCGTCTCAAGGCTAACATCCAGCACCGCACGTGCAAACAAAACACTCACTTTTAATATTATCTTCAAATTTATTCAACAACTGCCGTTGCACACTTTGACGTTGACATAAGACTAGCAACCCCCGCCCCACTGTCAAAAGTAAGGAGAAGTGAAAGTGGAGGAAAAGAGGAGTTAAAATGATATTATAGATATTTTTAACCCCCGACGCAAAAACGACGGGGTGTTATAAGTTTGACGTGTATGTCTGTGTGTGTGTGTCTGTCTGTGGCATCGTAGGTCCCGAACGGATGAACGGTTTTGATTTAGTTTTTTTTGTTTGAAAGTAAAAAATAAAAATAATAATATTTTTTTAATTTAATTCACTTGTCAACATTTAAAATGTGCTATAGTGGACGAAAAAGGACTCCTTTCGTGAAACAGGCAGGTGAAAGTAAATAAAAGCTCGTAAAACAAAGTTGCCTTCCGTGTGTCTTCGTTGTCCCTATGTGTGCTTAAATCTTTAAAAAACGCAATGGATGTTGATGCATTTTTTTTAAATAGATAGAGTGATTCAAGAGGAAGGTTTATAATGTTGATGCATAATATTGTAGAAAAACACTGATAATTTTCTGTACGTTACGAAGTGCGCGCGCGTCCACTAGTAATGAATAAAAGTTGTGCGACCCATATAGCCCCATACACATACATAGGTACATATAAGAACCTAAATAAAATGCTAAGCAGTAATAGAAAACAGCGTTGGAGGTCAACAGTCAGGTAGGCTAGCCACAGACTAGCTCCCTAGCTTAGTCCTTGAAGATATACTAACTGTGCTAAAAAACAACAAGCGCGAGAAAAGATGGCGATAAATTATTAGGTGCCTACTGTTTTTATTACAAGCTTTTATATACTTTCACCTGTTTGTTGTCTGACTGTTTGTAATCAAATCTTGCAAGTTATATTTGATCCACTTCCCGGTTTCCGATTGAGATTAAATTTTGCGTGCCTGTATAAATCGGATGACAATGCAATATTATTTTATATTATTATGACATGGAGCTGATCTGATTGATGGAGCTGGAAGGTGGCCATAGGAACTTCGTTATTAAATGACGCAACCTCATCGAGTTTGGGCTCATTTGATTCGTCTTGACGAGTATAGGTCGGTTAACAAAAGCTGGTACTTTCGCAGTACTTACACTAATGCAATTTAATTAGAGGTTTCATTATACAGACACTCCTTATAATTAAATTACATTTTTTTGTTATTTAGATTGAAATTAAGAGTAGTCTCTAATATAATTTTATTAAATTATATTCCGCGCTTATTAACGTAAAATAATAAATAAGCGTAATTTGACAATGTGTTGCAGATGCCAGCTTTCGTTAACCGATCTATACTTTATGATGCTAGATAGTAATAATAATAAAAGCTTGTTTTTAAAAAAGTTTTTACTTTTTACGTAATAATTTCTTATTTTAACAGACTCCATAAAAGTAAGCGGCAATTAGTCAAAATTTCGGAAAAAAAAACCTATGAGTTTTACCAGTGAGAGAGATTTATCCTTGTAGGTTTATCTACGGCTGCATCACTGCTTAACATCACCCCGGATCGTAGCCAAACGCTAACCTAAGTATAATGATTAAAAAAAACTTGAGAGGTGTCAAGGGACACCCGGATGGAACGAAGTTCCTTGCGATTAATGAAAATATCTGGCTTGCTTTCTATAAGAGAGAGAGAGAGAGAGAGACAGACAAAGAAACATGCGCACGCCGCACAGCTTACAATAGCTTACTATAGCAAAAAGTGTCGTGACAACTTTTCGTAAGATTTTTTTCCGTCTAGCCCCCTTTCACAACGCGCGATAAGGAACTTTGTTCCAAAACTAACGCTGCGCTGTTCCATGACTGACGTTGTCTACCTGCTACCAGCGGAATCCATATAGGTACAGTGTTTGGCCTGAAAATTCGCGCCTCTTTTCTTTTCGCACTTCCCTACCTACCTTAGAATTAAGTACCCGTTTAATATTCTTATTTTTACAACGTAGGGTGGGGTGTGGACACGAATATAATGATTGTTGTAATATTATATGTTAAAATACTAATTTTGGTTCACATGTTACATAGAAAAATAATTTTACTCTTTTGTAATATTTTCAGATTTTTTTTTACAAAATTTGCAAAGATTATACAATTCGCGGTCTTATTGCTGAAAGCTAGGTTTTTCAGATATCTATGCCATAATATTATCTACTTGTTATAGTATGTATCGCGGCCTTTTTAAATTAATTTATTGTATCGTATATAATAACAACTTTTAATACATTGGCAAGTAATGCAAGCCTATACACCAAATGTATAATAAACAAAAAATAAATATTATAAAATGAGGATTCTGAACAAAAAGGTAGACTTTGACAGCTAAAACCTCTTTGTCTTGCTTGCTAACTTAACCTACAAAACATACTGGCTGAAAATGTATATGAAAACTTTACTCACAAATGAGGTTACTCACCGGAAGTGAATTACAAAATCCAAAACACTTAAAACTAACACTAAGTCTTGGAAGATCACAATATACAAGTTTAACGTTTCTGGTTCACATTTTTGCTATCATAATAATAATACACGCGTTTTAAATGTCGTCATTTCAATTTAATTTTGAATAGGTAAAATATAACGGAAACAATGGCCACCATTATGGTTTTTTTGGCGCGAAAATAAACTGTCATTGTCATTTTTTCAAAATTTAGAACACAGCGCGTTGAAAAATGAGATCACATTGCATGCGCGAAGGTTATACGCCATTATGAAAAAAAAATACTTCACAATGCACTTAACCACGGAGGTATGTCAAAAAGAGTTTGATTATTATTTTTTTTATTAAAATTTGTTCATATTTGCGTAAAATCGCTTGTTTATTTTTGTTTTGCGCTCAGTAACTAAGACGACGACTTCTTTCAAGGCGATGGTGTTAGAACTGACCGTTATATGAAGAAATGGGGTGCCCACCCCCATGGGGAGGCTTTTAATCAAGCACATTTTAACCACAAACTTAAGGATCGTAGGTGGTGGCGCTAGCGTCTATGTGATTAGAGTTTTCTTGAGATATTAATATAGGGAGAAATTTAGTTCGCTTTTCTTCCGTGCGCGTCCTAATCGTGCTAGGACTTTGTATGCATAGATTTAGTAACCTAAAGATGTGACTTTCAGTTATTCTCAATTAAATTCATGTGTCAATGTGACCTGTCCGCTTTTAGTCGTTTGATATTGGATTTCACACAAAACAACTTTCTTAAAGCCTATCTCTTACGAAATGAAATAAACATTTTTTTTTCAGAATAAAAAAAATATGTTGTACCAGTTCTCTTCGTACTTCGTACACAATGGAAATGTAGTTTTTTTTCCTCAAAATATATTTTTTTTGTAAATAACACAGATGCACACAATAGTTAGGTATAGGATGGTTTAATATATCTACTTTTACAAGACAATGATGTCAAAATACGCTGATAGAAAATCACAGTACAACATTAGGCTAACTGAATAAGTAGCTCAATTGCTGAGGTTTATAACTTATATATATCGTTTATGTTACCCCCTCATTTACAGTCCACCCTAAACGGAATAATTTTGTTTTTTAATTGCGTGGTGCGTTGATGTTGGCGATTTTGGCGCCATTTTGAGGTTACTGTGCCATGTTCAATAATGGTGGCCCTATTTTATGTTATTTTTAGTGTTTTATAGAGAATTGTTGCTTGAAGGTCAGAGTTTCCAAAATAAACTGACCTAAATAAATTTGTATGAGATTTTTTATTATTTTAAAACTTGCCCTTGCTTTTGAAAAATCCTTTTATAGTGGAGGTACATATATACCTACGGGTCTTTCGTTATTCAGTACTATTGGTGGTTGGAGTATTGGTGTATAGGGCCCTATTGGGGAGGTCATTGGCCATTTTTGAACGCAATATATGTATGTTCCGCAAAAATTTACGGTTTTCGAGAAATTTAAATTTTTTCGAAAAATCGCGGTGATAATTTTAAAAAATCATAAAAAAAACCCTGTATAATTATTTATTTTTTATACGTGGACAAAATACCTAAATATTATAAAATTCTCAAAATACTTACTTAATGTGATAAGACCGCCTATTGTTGACCTCTAAGTTTTTATTGTATTTATCTGGGGGCACGGTAGTGCCCCCGCCAAGTCGAGCGCGAAGCAAGCACTGCCGTACCATCCTTTACAGGAATCATTTCGCCGCATTTTCAGGCCCCTATTTGAGAACCTCTGGATAAAACCAGAACACAGAAATTTTCGTCATCCAGTAAGCTATAATTACATACTTAAAATCCAAAATTTCATGTCTGTAGGTCATTAAGTTCCGAAGTTAAGCGAAAGCAAAGTTTCGCATTAACGACACTCACTCACTCACTCACTCATGATCATCAAAATAGAACTAGTACTTCCCATAAACTCAGAGAGCTGAAATTTGGTACATACTTAGAATTTATTGTATAAACCATAGGAAAACTAAAAAAACATGCAATTTCGGTCTCGTTTTCGAGATAATTAATCTGCATAAATAACTTTGTAATCTCATATAAATGTATAGGATTACAAAGTTACATTTGCAGTCAATGGTTAAAATTGTGTAATATCCAACTTATTAATTAAAAATATATATAAGGCATAGTATATAATGTATATGTGTGTGTATATGTGTCGTAAATCGTCAGTTATGATCAGGTGATATCTAGCGTGGCCTAAGGCTAACCTATAACGAATCTATCACAAGAGCCCAACCAAACTATTAGAAGAGATCGACATACCGCCTTTATTACAAGCTTTTATTTACTTTCACCTGTCTGTCGGTCTGTCTATCTGTAATTAAAACTTGCAAGTTTAATTAGGCCCACTTCCCGGTATAATATTATGATGCATTGGACTAAGAGTGAACGCACACGTATCTAGATGGCGCTGACTGTATTTTAAAACGCGCTTACGGTTTGTATTTCTGATAACCTTATATTATAGCGTTTCTACAAAAATAAGTGAAATCCCACCAAAAACATACTGTAAAAAACTAGCCAAGTCTCGATGGAGCTGCTTGTTTATCTCTAAAAAGTAATGAAATCTAGACAAAGTCGTGCCAAGTATAAGGTTCCTTACTGCGATTTCTTTATTATTATTGTTAATTTTGTGTGACTTGGCCGTTGAAGGGTACACAAGGGTATTATACCAGGTGCTCCATGACACCATTGCACCAATCTGTCCGCTACCCATTCACAATAGAAAATTTCCACTTGGAAAACGTTGATTGAATAACCAGTCAATTGTAGGCTTGATAAAGCTGCGTATTTAAATAATACTTATGTTTAGGCGATCCAAGTGTCATGGAGCATCTGGTTTTGTACCCTTGTGTACCCTTCAACGGCCAAGTCACACAAAATTAACAATAATAATAAAGAAATCGCAGTAAGGAACCTTATACTTGGCACGACTTTGTCTAGATTTCATTACTTTTTAGAGATAAACAAGCAGCTCCATCGAGACTTGGCTAGTTTTTTACAGTATGTTTTTGGTGGGATAACTATTTCTTGTAACCTGATAAGCAATTAAGAATTATCCTATTCTATAATCTAGAATTTAAAAATCTATCTCTAAACCCTAAAACATAGCTTCCCAGTAATTATAGTTTAGGAGTGGCGACCTGAATAGGCTGCACCCTTTATAATGGAACTTGCAATTTGGGTAGGGTACCTTTATGCCAACCGATTTTTCTTCTAGTGCGTGCTAAACTACCATTACCAATAACTAGACTCATAAAAGAAGAAAAAGAAATTTGCAAAAAACTTGACTATTTAGTTTTAGTAGTTAGTGAAACTAACAATATCTAGATATAAAGAAAGAAACGTTTATTCGACGGCTTATAAAAACCACATTTTAAAAGATAAACAATAAGAAAAAAAGATAAAAGGGTAAAAATAAAAGTAAGGATTAAAGGGTTTTAAAAGATATAAGGGTAGGGTTAATTTAAATTTTTTGGAAACATGTTTTCCGAAAAGGACTGAACGAATTTGTAAAATTACATTAGATACATTTCTCAGGATCCATTAAATTTTATCGAAATCGGTTAAGTGATTTTTATGATAATAATATGAATCTACTAGTAAAAAGCGTTCCAGCGTTGTTTTATGAAAGCGTTTTTGAAAGCTTGAAGACGGTTTAATACTTTTACCTGTGAAAACAATTTTCCAAATCCATTCAGGTTTCTTCGATTATTCGGTTAATCCAACGATTTCTACACTAGAAATCGTTGTATTCACCGAATAGAGAAATCGTTGGATAAACAAAAAAAAATAATTAATCCGATTCAGGTACCTCTCCTCGTTAGAAGAAAAAGAAACAAGAAAAAATAAAATTTAAAAAATTCTTAAAAAATCGTATCGTACATTGTAAAAAAACTATTCGGAACATTAGAGTAATTGAAACCGGCTATGATCTGAAATATGTATGTAGGTAGACTGAAGGTACAGAATTTTAATAAAAAGCTGTACCTAGCCGATCTTACCGATGAGATGCTTGATCTTCTTCGTTCGGTGCCTCTCCAACTAGTGAAGGTTGGCAGTCAGCTCAGCATATTTCTTTCTTAGCTAGGCGGAACAGTTCGGCGGCACTCGCTATCCCGGTCCATTCCCTGATGTTGCGCAACCACGACTTCTTTCTCCGACCGACTTTTCGCTTACCGGCTACTTTTCCCATCATAAGTCAGGATGTCTGGATGTCTGGATGTGTGTTTGTTACTCTTTCACGCGTAAACGGGTGGACCAATTGAGCTGAAATTTGGTATACAGATAGCTTAGACCCTAGAAAAACACATAGGCTATAAAAAAGCGGGTAAAACCGCTGGGCGCAGCTAGTATAATATATAGATGGTTGATGGTGGCTGCCAAATTACCGCTGTGTGTTTCACTGTACACACGCAGCACAACGCTGAGGCAGGTCCTATTCGGCGTGGCCGCGGATGAATGCTTCGGCGTACCCGTTGCCCCGGCATTATGGCGTCCCGCAGGAACACCCCCAGGTTTTTTAGTGGGTATCCCCGCCGCTACCATCTTTGGCGGGGGAGTCCCACATACCGCCCCGCGCCCCCCGGCGTGGGGTGATGATGCGTAACGCATTTTTCCTGGGTCAAAAAAAAAAAAAAAAAAAAAAAAAAAAAGGTCCTATTCGGCGTGGTGGCGGATGAGTGTTTCGGCGTACCCACTGTCCCGGCATTATGGCGTCCCGCAGGAACACCCCCAGGTTTTTTACTGGGTATCCCCGCCGCGCACATCTTCGGCGGGGGATTCCCTCATACCGCCCCGTGCCCCCCGGCGTGGGATGAGGATGCGTAACGCATTTTTCCTGGGATAAAAAAAGGTCCCATCCGGCGGCTTAGTGGATGCTCATGTGCATTTTTGTAATTGTTTTGCTTTTTATATTGTATTTTATAAGCCGTCGAATAAACGTGTTTCTTTCTTTCTTTCTAGTAGTAACGCCCCGCATATACCTATCAACATAGTTTATAGCGGCAGATATATTGGTTAGTTAAGTCGAAAATTCATAATAAATATAAATATCATCATTATCATCTCAGCCGTAAGACATCCACGCCGAACATAGGCCTTCCCTTTGGACTTCCATATGTACCAGTTGGAAGCGACCTGCATCCAGCGTCTTCCGGCGACCTTTATAATGTCGTCTGTCCACCTTGGGGGTGAACGTCCTACGCTGCGTTTGCTAGTCCGTGGTCTCCACTCGAGCACTTTTCGACCCCATCGGCCATTCGCTCTACGCGCTATGTGGCCTGCCCATTGCTACTTCAGCTTGCTAATCCGCTGGGCTATGTCGGTGACTTTAGTTCGCCTATGGATCTCTTCATTCCTGATTCGATCTCGTAGAGAAACCCCGAGCATAGCCCTTTCCATAGCACGCTGTGCGGCTTTGAGCTTCGAGATGAGGCCAATAGTGCAAGACCACGTTAAAATAAATATGCTTAAATATTATTTTGACACATTTTTTAAAACAATTCACAGCTAATAATAATAAATAGGGTTTATATTTTATATGTATACTCCAACAGGCGCATACTGTCAGAGTCAAATCACAATTTATGAGTTGTGTGGACTGGACAGTGGCCAACCAACGTATATGTTGGAGTTTCAGATCGCGTTGATTACTACGCGACCTATCTCCTTATGGGAAACATCCGGGATACACATTTTTACGTGCCTTCCGAAACACGGTAGCGTCCAGGCGAAAAATTATGCCACAATGAGATTTGAACCCAGGGCCTGCGGATACGAACGTACGACCTAGGGCCAAGGACGCTACAATAAAAAATCACACAATAAAAAAATTCCTAGACGAATCCTTCCCACCTTTTGTTGAGGAAAAAATTCAAAATTTTATGATGGCCTCGGACAGATTGATCAAAATTAATGCCCACATGGCATTTACTATTATCAGGTATTGTTTGTTTGTATCAAAATTTACATACGTTTTACGATGTTGTCCATTGTGGAAACACAATGAGCTTCTTGTAAGCTTAGACAACGTCATAAAAAATAGGCCAAGCGCGAGTCGGGCCACGCACAATGTAGGGTTCCGTAGTTCTAGTAGATTGAATACACTGCACAACAGCATTTTGGATGATTTTTGACGACGATTTCAAATTTGTGACTGAAATTTCTGTACCAGCTCTAGTTAAAAAGATATGACACATATTATGTTGTTTTCGTAATAAAACGCTATAAATGTAGAGATCATCATCATCATCATCTCAGCCGTAAGACGTCCACTGCTGAACATAGGCCTCCCCTTTGGACTTCCATATGTACCGGTTGGAAGCGACCTGCATCCAGCGTCTTCCGGCGACCTTTATAAGGTCGTCTGTCCACCTTGTGGGTGGTCAATGTAGAGATGATCCTAATTAATTTAAGTTTAAGTTGAAAAACTCTTTATGTTATTTGATTTTCTTGCTGAAACTGAAGGCAGAGCTATTCTAAATGCTATTCTTATTCTAAGGGCTATTCTAAATGCTCTAACAATATTCAGCCATCATATGTGCGTTCCAGAAGCCTTGATAGCGTTACTTCATCGAACAAAAGTTCGGGTGGAATTGCTTGCCCAATTCTTCACTTAGTACCCCAAGATTGTCATGAATATAGTCTAGGTGGTCGTGGAGAGAGTGTAACTTGATGGTTATGTCACATTCGAGCCTTTGAAAGTGACGCATTAGTTTTTGGACGTGTTGAGAAAAGTCCAAATAATTCTTACTTTACAATAAAAAAATATAACCACCATTGGCCTAAAACAAAGTAAACCATTTTTAAATGAACACATTATGAGCCAGTTATGTTCCGCATACTTAATTTTTAATAAAATCAAAACAATAGTTTTATGTTTACACTAAGCAAAAATAAGTCATCGTGATGGTTCTCGAGTCCTTTCCACATTATAGCGGTTTCGTACCAAAATCTATTTATTTTCTAATTTGTCCACAAACGTAGATACTCAACACACGTTTTGCATAACTTTTGGGGAATCCAAGGCTTGTCGTTAATTTCCAGGGAGTATCCAAAGTAATTTTTGTAAGCCTAAATTATGAACGTTGTCACATTCAAACGGAATTCTTTGAGCATAATATTCTCCGCAAATTAAAAAAAATTTATCCGGATCATTCACACAAGTAGCCTTGACCATGCTATATCAAATTATAATAAAAAAACTTAAGTTAGAAATTATGAGCTAAGTAACACTGTAATATGGTGATTTATTTGTGATAGCTATAACTCGTAAACAATACAACCATGAACAATTCGCTTGCGCGATCTAATTTTACTACTAGCGCCATCTAGTTATGCATTAATAAACTATAGGCTAGGTTAGCTTTAGGTATTCTTATTTTGCTGATTTTACCGAAACTAATAATTTTATCTTAACCGCTATAGTTTTCCTGGAAAGTTCATGGTTGAAAGCATACCTCTGATTTTTTTCAGAATTTTAAAGCTAGTAGTTCAGATTTTAGAGGGGGGGGGGGACGCTCAATTTTTTTTTTAAAACTTGAATATCTTTCAAACAGAACATGAAATCGAAAAAGTTTCTTAGCAAACCGTCCTTCATTTTAAAATACCTATTCAACGATACCCCACACGATGGTATCAGCCAGAAAAAAAAAATCATCCCCATCTTACGTGTACGGGAGGTAGCCTAAATTAATTAATTAAAAATTATTTTTTGTCACCGTTCTCTTACCCTTATTATTACTTACCTGTATACAAAATTACACTTTTCTAGGACTTATAGTTTCTCCGCAATGCCGCGGACAGACAGACGGACGGACGGACGGACAAAGCGAAACTATAAGGGTTCCTTGTTGACTACGGAACCCTAAAAATACCCTGATGTCGGTCCTGAATTTGAGCTTGGATGACAGGGCTTGGTCTCAAGCCTCCTTACCTATCAGGTTTGGGGGCCTGGGGGTCCGTAAAATTTCTAGTGTCGCTCTCCCGGCTTTTTTGTCCTCAGTGCATAGTTCGGACAATCTCATTCAAAAAATACTCGCTCCCTCGCGAGACCCCGCATTATCATCTTTGGCTATAGCTAATTCAGCTGAGGCAAAAAATGCTTGGGTTGCAGCTTGCCCCAATACCGATTTACCTAAAGTACCATCTTCACAGAGACTGTGGGATGGGCCTCTCTGCGAGTTGGCACGGAATAGTCTAATACAAACGTGTCCCAACTCGTCAGACCGTGCCCGACTTCTAGCAGTCTCTGTTAGGGAATCTGGTTTTTGGTTGCAAGCCATCTCTTCCATTAATACTGGTAATCTTTTAGATTCATCTGCTTTTCGTGTAGCTGTTTGTTTGCGCCTGGGTGCAGCATGTTATGTAGGTCACCGCTGTCAGTGTGGTAATGCAGTCGACGAACTCGGTCACCATGGTCTCTCATGTTCTCGGAGCGCTGGCCGAATCTCCCGCCACTCCAGTCTCAACGACATCATTCGGCTTTTACCAGCGCCAATGTAGCAGCCATTCTCGAACCGAATGGTCTGATGCGTGACGATGGTAAAAGACCTGACGGTATGACTTTGATTCCCTGGAAGTTAGGTCGGCCGTTAGTGTGGGACGCGACTTGCGTTGATACACTGGCGCCCTCACATCTTCCAGAGACTCAAACTGCGGCTGGTGCGGCGGCAGTTTCTGCTGAGCGGCTCAAGCGGCGTAAATATGCTAACCTCGATAGCGGTTACATTTTTGAGCCGTTTAGGGTAGAGACTTTGGGTCCTTGGGGTCCGGGAGCTCACCGCATTTTCCAAAATTTATCTGAGCGCTTGGTCGAGGCGACGTGTGACCAAAATGCTGGGGTATATTTGGCCCAACGTACGAGTATAAGTATTGCCATTCAACGTGGCAATGCTGCCAGCATTCTGGGCACTCTGCCAACTGACAGTGGTTTGGAGCACTTGGATTTTCTGTAGATCGGCTTGTGGCCGATCTGTGGTTAATAAAAGTGTTCTTTACTGCTGTAGTAGCTGTAGTATTGTTAGTTTGTTTTTCTCAATAAAGGCATTTAAAAAAAAAAAAAAAATCAAAAGGCATTTATTCAAAAGCTACAATAGAGCACTTGAGTACATTGTCACAAAGTAATTTATTCTAATACTCTACCACCCATTCGGAATAGATACTTCTGTGAGAAGAACGGGCAAGAAACTCACAGGGATTTTTAAAATATGATATGTTTACAATTTTGTTTTTTATTTTTTTCCTGGCTTGGTTATAATTTTAGTTTGAAAGGCATTTTGCAGAAGTTTCCAGGCATCTTTGTCTTCTAGATATATATTAACTCGTTAATTTCGAGTAACAATAAATTATATAAACTTAAATATATTCATACAGGACAAAATGGTTATTTTAAATTATATATATTCTAAAATAGGTGTATACTAATTCTTCTTTTTTGTATAACGCTGGGTACACACCAGTGGCGGCGCTAGACCACGCGTGGACGTCGGCGAAATTAGGTTCGCGAGGCCCCCTTTTTTTGGCTAGAATTTTTTTCAAATTAAGAAGGGATACATTTTAGCGTAGTCTTGCAATTTTGAATTCTTTACACTTTTTTACACTAAACGTCTTGTTAGATTAAATTAACGGCATAAACTCACTTGTAATTACTTCATCTTCGGGCCTTACCTTACCCCTTCACTCCGAGCTATAATATATTTTTTAAATTCTGTCTAAGTGAGTATGAAAGGTGTGCGTTTATCTCGCCCCGAGTTACCACTCGGGGCACTCGCGCACCTACAAATAATGATACTTTTGTTACCACAAAAGTATCATTATTTATAGGTGCGCGAGCAGCGAGAATTTCTTGCAATTTTCAGTACGAATGATGAGCGTTTAGTTTCTCCGAATAGCAAGGAAAATAAATACATATTCCAATTTATAAAAGAATTTGAATTTTTCAGCCGAAAAAAATTTTGAATTTTTCAGCACGAATAATGTGCGTTTAAGCTTTCTCCAAGTGGTAATAAAAGTATCATTATTTGTAGGAGCGCGAGCAGCTTGCTGCGAGCGGCGAGAAATTCTTGTATTTTTCAGTACGAATGATGAGCGTTTAGTTTGCTCCGAGTAGCAAGGAAACTAAATACATATTGTTATTTATAAAAGCGCGAGCAACTCACTGCGAGCGCTGAGAAAATTTTGATTTTTTCAGCACGAATAATGTACGTTTAAGCTTGCTCCAGGTGGTAATAAAAGTATCATTAATTGTAGAAGCGAGAAATTTTTGTATTTTTCAGTACGGATGATGAGCGTTTAGCTTGCTCCGAGTAGCAAGGAAACTAAATACATATTCTAATTTATGAAAGCGCAAGCAGCTCGCTGCGAGCGCCGAGAAAATTTTAAATTTTTCTGCACGAATAATGTGCGTTTAAGCTTGCTCCAAGTGGTAATAAAAGTACCTATCAATAATTGTAGAAGCGAGAAATTTTTGCATTTTTAGTACGATTGATGAGCGTTTAGCTTGCTCCAAGTAGCAAGAAAACTAAATACATATATTAATTCTCATTTATAAAAGTGCAAACAGCTCGCTGTGAGCGCCGTAAAAAAACATTTTTCAACATGAATAATGTGCATTTAGTTTGCTCCAAATGGCTAAGAATAAGAATATTTTTCTTATCTATAAAAGTGCGAGCAGCTCGTTGCTAGCCCCGAGAAAATTTTGATTTTTTCTGGACGAATGATGTGCGATTAGCTTGCTCCGAATGGTAATAAAAGTATTATTATTTGTAGGAGCGCGAGCAACTCGTTGCGAGCGCCGAGAAATTCTTGCATTTTTTTGAACGAATTATGTGCATTTGCTTACTTCGAGTGGCAAGGAAACTAAACATTCTTATAATTATTTATAAAAGCGCCAGCAGGGCGCTGCAAGCGCCGCGATATTTTGAAATTTCCAGTACGAATAATGTGCGGTTCACTCGCTCTGAGTGGTGTTAAAATTAAATATTCTATATAGTAAGAGCGCAACCAGAGAAAATTTTGTATTTTTGAATGCGAAAGATGTACGTTTAGCTACTTAATTTTCATGACCCCCATGACATGACTGCGGGGCCCTAGGTCCGCGTCTGATAATAACATGGAGTTAGTAGTACCTATCTTTACATAGTTCGAATGACTGTATGTCGCTGTTTTCGCCTTCCCAAAATATTGGAAGTCCTACCTATATAAGAAGACCTTTTCAAGTAGTGTAATGAATGATTTATCATTATACTACTTGAAAAGGTCTTCTTTTGATGCGTTTTGATGAATGCCCTTAAGTACTACTCACGCATTCATTTAACTCGTGCATGTGTTTTAAAAAATGAATAAATAAGTAAATTTTAAATAATTTTAAAAAATTGCGAGGCCCCCTCAAGCGCGAGGCCGTCGGCGGTCGCCGACGTCGCTGACGCCTAGCGCCGCTACTGGTACACACCAAACGACCTACGAATGACAACTAGCGTTTACTCGCTTGCCTCGTTGGTTATATTGCCTTCGCTCATCTTGCACACTGTGCCAACGATAGCCAACGAATCAAACTCAAAATTCATTAATTCAAATAGGCTACATTGGAGCACTTTTTTGCAAGTCAATTTTACATTTTTTTTCTATTTTAACACTCTATCGCTCGTTCGCAAGGTACCTCTATGAGAAGAACGAGCAAGAAACTGATGATTGCATTTTTTTACAAGCTTTATATTACTTTCACCTGTCTGTCTGTCTGTAATCAAATCTTGCGAGTTTAATTTGACCCACTTCCCGGTTTCCAATTGAGCTGAAAATTTGCATGCGTGTGTAAATCGGATGACAATGCAATATTTTTATGACATCGAGCTGATCTGATGATGGAGCTGGAAGGTGGCCATAGGAACTTTGTCATAAAACAACGCAACCCCATCGAGTTTGGGCTCATTTGATTTGTCTTGACTAGTACTTTATGATGCAAGATAATAATAATAAATAAAGCTTGTTTTTAAAAAGTATTTTTAAAATTTCACTTGTTTATATGTGTTTACAATGTTTATCTTGGTTACATAATTTATAGTACCTTTGAGGGGCACCAACTGGTTTATCATGCAGAGGTTTCCAGGCATATTTGTCCTCTATGTATTGGCTTATTTCCATAGTTATAATAATCCCTTTGGTTGTAAGGTGTGTACCCGAGCTTTAACATTTACTCGACTGTAGCATAAACAGCAAAATCATTGAGAATGCCGCATGTATTCTCGCCCATACTAATCCTGAAATATCCCTGCTCTCCAAAACATTCACCGTAAGAATTCTTAATAATCCAATATTTCACACCATATTCCTCGCCATAACCTACTAGCAAAACCGGATGGTTAATACGATCAGCTGGACAAGATATTTTCTCAATAATACCACCTTTATAATATTGAAAAACCCTTGAATCAATGGCAATGGCAATCGGACCATATTTGAATAAATACTCTTTTAAATCATCCTCATTTCTTAAGTTAAAGTTTATGCAGCCGGTAACATTTACTTTAACTTTAGACGCATCTATGAGCCTACACTGTTCATCTTTTTCTTTGTATGGATAGTCAGATTCAAGAACTATACCGTAATGTAGAGTCGATAATTCTGACAAGGCATCCGCAGCTTGACCACCGTGACGACAACCCCTACTGCACATAAGGCAGCTCATTAATTCTTGTTCAGAAAAACTAAGTAATTCGCGGTGTTTAATAGCGTAACTTCCTTCAATAGTACCAATTGAAGCGAAAATCCAGCAGCTTCCGCATCGGCCTTGGTTCTTTACTGGTGTCACAACATTCATCTGTCTGTAATCTAAAGACGCAGGGGCTTCGAATTTTGTAAACTCAGCATTCATCCTTTGACATTTATTCGTCGAATTCAAACTGGCATGTTCGTTTAAACCCGTATATGTATTCGTAAACTCTTCTTGAGTTAAATCACTAAATTCAGTAACACCAAATATGGCGTCGTCCATAGAGTTCAAACGGTTTATTTCTTTTAAATTCCCCTTGAAAATTTCAAATCTTTTTATGAACTCTTCATTTTCATACTCCTTGTTATATTCTTTGATGAAATTTTCAAAAAGTTCTGATGCATTTTCTTCGTTATAAAAAACTTTTTCACCGGCAACGACCGCGAGAATTAAAAATAAAAGAAACATTATTTCAAGTTGGAAATTTTAAGTCTAACGCCCATTTTTGTTGTAACCTATTTTATAATACTTTTTCAGGCCAATAACGGCAAATATTAAAAGTATTTTTGGATTTTATTAGGTAAGTCGTTATAAATATAATATCTATGTTATTTACTTCGATAAAAGTTTATAGCTTGGTTATCACCTGAAAAAAATCTGAAATATCCTGAATATAAAATGCAGGTTATCCTATATATCCTTTAGGTATTTGGTGGACATACTCAACGGTGATTTTGAGGTATGGTCAGCGAAAATGTGACTCAAAATCCCAAATATAGGCAGCCTTTTTATCCATGAGAAAATAATCATTACCCCCGCCAGGGGTTTGTGGGACTCCCCGTACAGAACTACTGGAGTATAATGTACGGTTTAACCACTACAACTCGGCGACAATCCTGCAGCATGCATCGTCTCTGCAATGGAGACCTGGGAATCGGCAGAGCCTTAACATCAAGTCCCACATCGACAATACAGGCTAACTTGAGGTAGTGGTATAATGATAATATAAGCCGCCGCAGGTCAGCTTATGGGGAGCTGTTGAGGAGTAGCGACCCCACGGACCCGAGTGCTCCCGGGGGAGGATCCTGTTTCTCATCTCCGGCTTGCCTTCATTTGCTGGCCAGAGTGGAGTCGCGAGAGCTTCGTGCTCTTTGGCAGGGTGTGAAGCGTAAGTGGCGAGTTGGCTACTGGATGCGGGCACCCACTGGGTGTTCGACATCCTCGTTTAAAGTCCAGCAACACCTCTCCTGCCTCTAGCCGCTCTACCAAATGGTGTCCCCTTGTCGCTCCGAGCGTGCGACCGTTCGAAGGGCCCATTTAAAAGAGTTGGCGAGTCACCGTCTGCCCATTTGTACGTGTTTTAACATAGTTACGGGCAGACGCCATAGCACTAGACAACCAGTCCACTAGCATTTCACCACAATAGCTCAGTAATTTTTCACCATTTTGTACAATAGTCTTACTCTAACCGGTGGTTTTAGTTTTTGGTTGCATTTTTATAGTGCATTCAGGGCTAATAAAACTGTCAATGGGGCCTCTACGTGTTGGCTTCGGCCCTACGCCCACCAGCACGCCTACCAGAGGCCCGGGTCATCAATGGCCCGAAAATCGGAAGGATTAATAACATAATAATAATAATTCATTTATTTCAGGCAATAGTCATCATCATCATCCACAGCCCTCTACATCCCACTGCTGGGCATAGGCCTCCCTCATATTATGCCACTTAACCCTGTCCTGTGCCAATCTAGTCCATGTGCGTGTGCGACACGCCGTCAAGCAATAGTAGGTACACTTGACAAAAAAATTTGTGTACCAGCGGTCCATATCAATAAATACCTTAAAGATTGACATACATAAAAATGATAAACTTAAAAAATCTAGGTAACACGTAGTGCCGGCTACGTGTTGTCAGCAGGAAGTTGACCTCAGAATTTCCGAAACACGACTCACCCTGCGGCCAGAAGTTTTCCCTCATGAAGGTCGGCAGATGGCTGGTCGGCACCCTCACCACAAATGAATTTAAAATTCGTTTTGTTACATACCTACCTACAGTTTTATAATTTTTCGCAGCCTCAGAACTATGGCGTCTCACCCTCAGGTTTTTAGTGGGAGAAACACTCTCAGCTTGTTGATTCACAATCAAATTGTCAACTTTGGTATGTTCTCATCGAGTTACACTGTGACTGGTTGAGAAAAAAAAATCCATGGAGATCTGTTCTTCCGAAAGAGTAACATTCTTTGTAATACGGTTAATTTTTTTTTTTCAAACCTTTTTACTAAGCCGGGTATACACTCTAAACAGAAGAAAGCCAGCGACGGAACTCGTTGGTTTTTTTTTTGTTCTCTCCCGGAAAAAATATATTACGCATACCCACCGGGGGTATAGGAGGGTTATGTGGGACTCCCCGTGCAGAGCGACTGCACGGTATACCCACTAAAACAACCCGGCGGCACTCCCGCTTCGTCTCTGTGACGGAGGACTGGGAATCGGCAGAGCCGCGCCATCCAGTACCCGTTAGCTATAGTTGGGGTTGTGAGGACTAGCAAAGGCCAATGTAGCCAATATAGAGGACTCAACCATAGAGTTTGCATTACCGGATATGCTGACGCCGACGATACGCATTGACGCTGCATAACTAGCCAATCGCCTCCCACACCGCGCCATATTTTAGGGATTTTGTTTTCATACAGGAAATAATGAAAACGGCATCTTTGTAAACCTTTGTAGCCTTAACCTTTGTAACTTTTGTAGTCGAAGTGAGTTTATGCCGTTTATTTAATCTTAATACTTACGAATCGTTTAGTGTAAAAACCGGGTCTGTTTTGGTTCTCTTGTCTATGGACATGGCCTATTAAAAATGTGAAAATAAAATACAAATGCAGTTTATAAATCATTTATTATATTATTTGAATCATTATGAAACTACACACACAGGGTTATTGGTTATTCAGTACATTGGTGTATAGGGCCTTATTAGGGAGGGCATTGGCCATGATTTGAGCGCAATATATTACATGTTCCGCGAAAATTTACGGTTTTCAAGTTATTTAATTTTTATCGAAATATAACCCAGTATAATAATTTATTTTTCGTTATCTCGTTACCTAGGCAATAAATATAAAAGCAATATTTTTATTAATCTAAAAAGATCTAACACATCAAAAGTATAGAAGTATCTAACAAATTATGGCAAATTTTATGAAATCCCTTTTCTATCCCATTTTAATAAACCCTTGAACAGCCGGTCCATGGGGACCAAATTTTTAACCAAAACACTACTTAAATTTATTATATGAGGACAAAATAGTGTCATTAAATATGTTCTAGAATAGGTTTATTTAACTTTCTTTTTCGTTTAAAGCTGGGTACAGACCAAACAAACAAAGACCAACGAATAACTAGCGATCACTCGCTCGGCTCGTTGGTTATGTTGCCTTCACTATGTCGTCCACACTGCCAACGATAGCCAACGAATTCCTTCGTTCGTTAGGAGTGTACCCGGCTTTAACATTTACTCGACTATAGCAGAAGCAGCCATATTATTGAGAATGCCACACGTATTCTCCCCCATACTAATCCTCAAATATCCCTTCTCTCCAAAACTTTCACTGTAAGAATTCTTGATAATCCAATATGCCTCACCATTTTGTTTGCCATAACCTACTAGCAAGACTCCATGATTAACAGGTCTAGCTGGACAAGATAGTTTCCTCAATATACCACCTTTATAAGATTGTAGAGTGTTCGCATTCAAAGCAATAGCTATTGGGCCATATTTGAATAAATACTCCTTCAAATCATTTTCATTTCTCAAGTTGAAGTTTATGCAGCCAGTAACTTTTACTTTGATTTTAGAACTGTCAAGTCGGCACGGTTGGTCCCTTTGAGTGTACGGGTAGTCATTTTCTAGAACTACCCCGCGTTTTGTCGACAATTCTGATAGAGCATCCACCATGAAACCTCCGTAATTACAACCTCGACTGCATTTAAGGCAGTTCATTAATTGTTGTTCAGAAAATCTTAGTAGTTGTCCGTGTTTTATGGCGTAACTTCCTTCAATAGTACCAATTGAAGCGAAAATCCAACAGCTTTGGCATCGGCCTTGATTCTTTACTGGTGTGACAGCATTTTTCTGTCTGTAATCTAATGACGCAGGTGCTTCGAATTTTGTAAACTCAGCATTCAACCTTTGACATGTATTCGACGCATTCAAACTGGTATCATGTTCGTTTAAACCCGTATATGTATTAGTAAACTCTTCTCGAGTTAAATCACTAAATTCAGTGATACCAAAAATGGCGTCGTCCATAGAGTTCAAACGATTTATTTCTTTTAAATTCTCCTTGAAGATTTCAAACCTTTTTATGAACTCTTCGTTTTCATACTCCTTGTTGTATTCTTTAATGAAATTTTCGAATAATTCTCCAGCATTTTCTGCGGTATAATAAACTTTTTCACCGGTTGCGACCGCGAGAATTAATAATAAAAGAAACATTTTTTCAAGTTGGCAACTTTTTGTCTAACGCCCATTTTTGTTGTAACCGATTTTATAGTAATTTTTTAGGTCATTAACGACAAATATTAAAAGTATTTTGGTTTTTATTAGGTAAGTAGTAGTAAATACATACATATGTTAAAATTTTTACATATTATTTAGTTTGATAACAAAGTTTATTGCTTTGTTATCACCAGAAAAAAATCTGAAATATCCTGGAAAAAAAAGGCAGGCATTAATATTATTATATAGCTCGCACACGATAACGTGCTCAAAGGCCGACTAATCTCTAATATTCTAAAGGCGAAAGTTTGTGAGTGTGTGTGTGTGTGTGTGTGAATATTTGTGACTTCTTCACGTTTAAACGGGTAGACCGATTGAGCTGAAATTGGGTATAGAGATAGCTAGACCCTCGAATAACTTATAATAACTTATAGGCTACTGTACGTCAACTATAAAGAGATGTATCCATGGTAGTCTTACAAAATGAAGGAACTTTTAGTATGCAAACATTATTTACCCTTACTTCGTGACATTTTCAGTATCCACCAAATCTTATACTATATTCGATTCATTTTAAATGCTATTATTATATATCACCTAAGGAAAAGTAGTTGGATACATCATTGTTGCATATTAAACGAGTCGATAATAATATAAAGTTTGATTGCTACTAGAAATGTCACGAACCAAGGGTAGTTCATTGTGGCAAATGAAAATTTACTTCATTTTGTAAGCCTAACATGGATACATCTCTTTGTAGTTGACTGTACAACTGGTAAAACCGCTGTGCGCAGCTAGTACAGTATAAAACAAAATGTTTTTAGTGACCTTCATTTGTTTGGTCAGAGGGCCTATTGACTAATTCTCACCCACTACGATTGATGACAATTTCCATGTACATTGCTGCGTTTGTTATATTACTCATATTAATGAGGAGGTTTAAGCAAGTAATGTACGCAATTTTGTCTATGGATTCTAGTGTTTTACATGTTTGCCGATAGCCAATAAGCCCTTTGGTCTGTGCCCAGCTTTACAGTAACCAAATACCTATTAAAATGGACGATTAAAATCTATACTATTATATAAAGAGGTAATGTGTAAATTAAATACAAATTCATTTTATACATCATTTATTATTTGAATCATTATGAAACTAATAAATTAGGCGAATACATATTATGTAACTATTTCATAGAATTTTATACAATATTCACAAATATACAAGATTTTGCCGAAAAAAAAAAATTGTTAATTCTGTTTACATGAAAAAAGTAATTTAGAAATACATATTTCTTTAATAAATATAATAAAAGTAATGGTAAGTAGTTAATTTGCATTACGTGGAACAAAAACATTTATTATTTTAAAAATAAGCAAATTACAATACGTTATTGAAACATTATTTATTTCAAGTAAAACAATATTTCTTCATTAAATATTAAAATACTTATTGAAAGTACTATTTAAATAACAAGTTTTTATACAAACACTAAATAATAAATTGGAATCAAAATAAGTGATTATTAACAAAATTAAATTATTAACACATTTATTACACACAAAATTATTAATGATAGAGATGTGTCCAAAAAAGAACGTCACCGTGTAGGGCCATTCTGTAAAATGCCTTAGCCAAGTAGTGCTAAAGGCATTTTACAGAATGGCGCCAATGTGCGTCCCAAACAAAAAACGATGAAGCGTTATATATACCTAGTCAGGTCATAAGTATTGTCACACAGTAAAAACTTTTCTTTTAGAATGCTGGCCACAAAAAAGTTTATTGAATTCGAATTTCGAATTGTTCATGAAAATAAAAATGTATACTTTTTAGAATTTTACTCATTTTTAAATATGGAGTGGACGCTTAAAGAAGACTGTGTTGCAGTTATTGCGTTGCATCGTTGCGGTTACGCGCCAATTAAAATTTTTGACATACTGAAAAATTTGAATATAACCAAAAGATTCGTTTATCGTACCATCAAACGATACAATGAAGACTCTAGTGTAGATGACAGGTCAAGAAGTGGTCGCCCTCGGTCTGTTAGGACTCCAGCAGTGATAAAAGCTGTGAAGGCGCGAATTCAAAGAAATCCCAAACGTAAGCAGAAACTGTTGGCCCTTCAGATGGGGTTAAGCAGAACCACGGTGAAAAGGGTGTTAAATGAAGACTTAGGGCTTCGGGCATATCGAAGAAAAACAGGACATCGTTTAAATGCTCGTCTAATGGACCTGAGACTGAAGAGATGCCGCGCTTTGTTGAAGCGGTACGCGAGAAAAAAATATCGAGAAATTCTTTTTTCGGATGAAAAAATTTTTACCGTAGAAGAGAGCTACAACAAACAAAATGATAAGGTGTACGCACACAGTAGTGAAGAAGCGAGCAACCGTATTCCGCGTGTCCAACGAGGTCATTTTCCATCCTCGCTCATGGTATGGTTGGGAGTTTCTTATTGGGGCTTAACAGAGGTACATTTTTGTGAGAAAGGTGTAAAAACGAATGCAGTTGTGTATCAAAATACAGTCCTGACGAACCTTGTGGAACCTGTTTCTCATACCATGTTCAATAACAGGCACTGGGTATTCCAACAAGATTCGGCGCCAGCTCATAGAGCGAAGAGCACACAAGACTGGCTGGCGGCGCGTGAAATCGACTTCATCCGGCACGAAGACTGGCCCTCCTCCAGTCCAGATTTGAGTCCGTTAGATTACAAGATATGGCAACACTTGGAGGAAAAGGCGTGCTCAAAGCCTCATCCCAATTTGGAGTCACTCAAGACATCCTTGATTAAGGCAGCAGCCGATATTGACATGGACCTCGTTCGTGCTGCGATAGACGACTGGCCGCGCAGATTGAAGGCCTGTATTCAAAATCACGGAGGTCATTTTGAATAAACTTTATTGTCATAAGAATCTATGTTTTGTTAAGTTCATTTTGGTATATAAATGGTTACATAATAAATAAACTTGTTCCAATAATTTTATATTAAACATGTGACAGAATTTATGACCTGACTAGGTATGAGTTATTATTTAATTACATTCAAAAAGGAATATCTACGTGTCCAATATTTTACATAATTTCTCTGTCTGTTTTAATTTTTTTGGTTACACATCCTTATCATATTAGAATTGAAAGGCGAATTAAATAATAATAACACAAGTAATAAAAAAATACAATTAAAACTATAATTTAAGGCACCAAAAACTTATTATTACAGTTTAACACAATAATATAATTATTAATATCAAACAAAAACTTTATCTTACTAAAACCAGCGCTTTATTTCGCGCGAAGTGTCAAAAAGTGGCAAATTCTCATAACAAGAATTATTTAGACGTTTTTTTTTTTTTTTTTTTTCATATTTTGACACTTTAAAGTTGGTTATAGCTATATGATAGCAGCACTCGGCGGTTTTACCCGTTGTACCTTTTATGTTTACCAGGGTCTCTAGGCTATCTCTTTACCAAATTTTAGCTCAATTGTTCCACCCGTTTAAGTGAAAGAGTAACAAAAATACATTCTTACAAACGTTCACGTTTATAATATTAATATGAGAATTATTATGAAATTCGAAAGTTTATAGGGATGAACGTTAGTTTATTTCATGTCTAAATATATAATTTCAACTCAATCGATCCACCCGGGATCGATTGAGTTGAAATTTGGTATGTAGATAGCTTAGACCCTAAAATAACATATAGGCTACAGTACAGCGGATAAAACTTCCGGGCGTAGCTAGAATAATAATTATTATATTATTTTGTTATACATTTATTAGCTATACAATGTTCACAAAAAGTTATAGTAATATTCACTACGAGAAAGGGGAGAGATTTCACGTCTATCTCTGATACACCCTCTTTATATATTACTATACTTCTTTTTAAATTAACAGCATAAACTCACTTGTATTTACTTCGAAACGGTCGACACGAAGCCGAAGTACTCGTAAATACAAGTGAGTTTATGCCGTTAATTTACAAAGATGAATCTAAATACTCACGTATCGTTAATTGTAAAAATTACTATACTTCTTGAAACGTTTTAAATTACATAATATATTAAACATTAAAATACTATTTGAACATAATATTTAAAATTAATATGACTGAATGATTGTTATTTTATTTCATAATAATTAATAATATAAATTGATGACATATTTATTATATATTTTCAACCAAAATTTAAATTTCTATACAACTTTACGAGCCAGATCAAAAAATTATTATATACATATCGCCCCAGCCCATGAAACTTTTAAAAATATATCTTGGACGTTTGAACCATAAGGTTGGATCAACATAAGGTCGGTGGTTTTTAATCCAGACAATTAACTTTATGTTTGAGACCCATAACCCCAATTTTTTAATTAGGTTTATATTTCAACAGAACAGGTTACCCTTCTTACAATGTCAGAGTCAAATCACAATGTATAGGTTTTGTGGCGAACCTATATGTTGCAGTGTCAGGTCGCTGAGATGCCTACAGTGCCTGCAACATGACCTAACGACTGCCTTCTACATATCTCATAGGAAACAGCCGGGACACTCAGTTTTACGTGCCGCGCCGAAACACGGTAAATAAGCGTAAAGTTTTTGCTACACTGAGATTTGAAAGGGTCTCCTCGCATGCCGGTACGACCACTGAGCTACGGACGCTACATAAACCCATAAGGTCCGATGTCGATAGTTGATAAATCTGACATCCGACCTTATGGTTCTAACGTGGAGATTTTTTACGATAAAGCAATGATTTTACATGATAAATGCTCGTAGATAATAAAATAGTATTATTTTACAAATAAACATATTTCATTGCAAATAATTATAATTGCAATAACACAAAATAATATTAATAAATACAATCTCTGCAAGATATCTTACTTATATTACAAAATGTGTTTTTCTCTTTCACGCAAAATCTACTGAACCGATTCAGCTGCAATTAATAGGTCATGTAAGTTAGATCTGAAAATAAAACATATTATGTTTCTTTTATTTATAATTTATTATATAGGTTACCCTTTGACCACAATCTCGTGTGATGTTAAACGACGATGCGGCCGTAGATGGTAGCAGGCTAAACCTAGAAGGCGGGATAAATCCCTCCCCGGCTTCACTGAGCATAACTTTGCAAGATCGTCGATGTCTTTGAAATCGCCATAATCTTATTATTATTAAAAACTTAAATTACAAAATAGGTATGTCACAATATATTATGTTTATTATTCGCAGGAACGCTGCCCTACTGCTGTAAGTCATTTTAGGTAGTGAAATTACATAAAGCGCATTATATCTCCGCAAAACATTGATATAACATAAATAAAGACAATTGATACTAAATAACATCTCGTAAACTAGATGGCGCTGTATATACACTCGTCGTTTGATAAAATCAACGCCATCTAGTTTTAAAACCCGACAACTTTCCAATATCAACGCTAACTACAAACTCACATATTTATCTGCAATCTCTGCAAAATTCATCATTGAAATTACAGATATGGAGACAAATGACTTGCAAACTAGAGGGCGCTGTCTAAATTGAAATGTACAGCGCCATATATTAGTAACAATTGGAAACTACAAATCAGCGCCATCTAGTGTTGAAATCCGTAAACTTTCACATATCAAGCTCTGTAATTATGAACATCAGCGCCACCTAGGTTTTAATTAGACTGTCTCATACAGTACTAACGCCATCTAGTGACTCACATATCTCTAAGCACGTGCTTCAGTTTGGCTCCCTCGTTGTTCCTATATTCTGATATTAAATATAATAGGCGTGATGACAAGGCTAACATTTTTTAAATGTTATTAGTCCGTAATTAAAATAATAAAAAAATATTCGATACGTATTTTTTTGTTTGTCAATATCATTGAATTTGACTGAGATATAAGGAATCTAAAATTATGGGGGGAGAAACACTACGTCACACCTCAGTACAAATCGTACTGAGGCGTGACGTCATTACCCCCTTCTCCGCAACTTTAAGGCGCTGTAACTTACTCATTTTTCATTAAATTTACAAGAATAAAAATACGTGTCCAATATTTTTTTTAAATCTACATTATGGACAAAAAAAAATTTTCTGTCCACATGCCTATTGTTGAAAATTGATTTTTGATACTAAATTAGAACCTGTCAATTAGATGGCGCTGCTCGGATTTTTTTTTTATACTAGATAGGCCTACGCCTATATTTTCAAACGTTCGTCATTCGACAAAATCAACGCCATCTAGTTTTAAAATGAGACAATACCAACGCCATCTAGCGACAGCCTAGCTACACACTCACATATCTCTAAGCACGTGCTTCAGTATAGCTCCCTCGTTGTTCCTCGTCTGTGTGACGCCGGTGTCCAGCGTGTGACGCTGTTCCGCGGACACTTGTGACGCTTGTGACGCTGTCTCCACCTTGTCTATGGCCGTGAAGAGCAGGTTGTTGGAGCCGGTGGATGGCACGCGTTTGTGGCTCGGGTCCGGTGATGGACCTGTCGACAAAAATAAAGATTATACGATGTATCTATACTTCGTTTAAAAAACACAGATATTTTTTGCAGGGTTCGAAGGTTAGATATCAATGAAAATATCATTGATGTATTTACAAAAGCTGTTATATCCTATATATATATCTGATATATTATTATGACAAATATCCGATATATATCGAATTTGTAAAGGTATCTTTTGAACCCTGCAAAAATTTTCTTTGTTTTTGAAACGAAGTATAGTGGCCTCGTACACTTCGTAGTGCCTAACAAGAAAAGAAAAAAAAGAAAACTGTTATATTTATATGGGTTTAAACTCCAATGGACACAAATCCAAAAACAAAAAATTATCAGTGTTTCTCTATTATACTATGTTGTAAACCTTCCTCTTCAATCACTCAATTCGTTAAAAAAAATATTGTATCATCGTCGGACAGTTTTCAAGTCCATGCGTATATTAGTTTTTATGATTCCGACTTTAGACAGTCGTAACGTTTAGTTTTTTTACCTACCCTCTTTTTTACAGTCATTTTACCCATAAAATCTTAGAAAAAATCAAACTACCTACATTTTAATCCAACTTATTTTGATAAATTTATCAACATTTTAAGTATCAAATCCTTGAAAATTTCAAACTACCCACTTTTATATCCCAATTATTGCTAGCATTTTCTACCTACCCTCTTCTTCTCCAACATTTTGACCATAAAATCCTCGAAAATTTCAAACTACCTACATTTCTATTCTATTTTTGCTACTTTCTTCCCCCTATCTTCATTTTGCTTCAATATTTTAACCATGAAATCCTAGAAAATTTCAAACTACCTATATTTCTATACTATTTTTGCTACTTTTCTTCCACCTAACTTCATTTTGCTCCAACATTTTGACCGTGAAATCCTATAAAATATCAAACTACCCTAATTTTTTTCTACATACCAGCATTAGAGCTCCTCCTAGAGCCAGGCGTGGTGCTCCTACTCGTCAGCCCCATCATGTTGGGTGCGGGAGGGCGCGGTTTGGACTCGTTTTCTAAGAACTTGACGAACTCTGCCGCTAATGAGTCGGGCGCCTGAGACTTCACCAGCCCTAGCTTGGTGCACTCCTGCTGGTTGAAGTCTAGAACCGTCGAGAGGATGCGTAGAACTTGCGTTCTAGAAGGAAAAACGGATACAGATTATGTACACGGCTATAAGTTACAATTTGTAGGTTAATTACCTAAAGTAATTGTGTCTATAATATTATACGTTGATAGATGGAACGGGCTATGCTCGGCGTCTCTCTAAAGGATCGCATTAGAAATGAGATGATTTGGCAGAGAACCAAGGTTACCGACATATCCGAAAGGATTAGCAAACTGAAGTGGCAATGGGCTGGTCACATTTTACGCAGAACCGATAACCGATGGGGTAGACGTGTTCTAGAGTGGAGACCGCGTCTCGGCAAACGTAGTGTAGGGCGTCCTCGGGCGAGATGGGGCGATGATATCCGGAGGAGAAGGAAGACGGAGGAGCGAATTGAGTGGCGTAACCAGGGCAGGCCTATGTCCAGCAGTGGACGAACATAGGCTGATGATGGTGATGAAAGAAGACTACTTTAAAACACATTGCACACTTACTACAGGTTGAGATAATAATAAAATCTTGTTTTTAAAAAGTTTTTTTTTTATTTCACTTGTATAATAACGCGGAATATGTTTTACTCCAGGGTCAAAAAAGTTTGGGCAAAACGTATGCAAGTCATACTTTAAATTACTCTTCTTTAAAGTAGTGATTTTTCGCAAATGACTTTACTAGCTTATCCCGCGGTTTTGCCCGTGTGCAGAAATCCCTTCTTAGCTAGGATGTCTACGCCTTAAAATCTAACTGTAAGCGAAGTTTCAACTTAATCCGTCCAGTGGTTTGGGATGTGCGTTAATAGATCACTCAGTCACGCTTTCCTTTGATATATGTATTTAGATTCTTCAGATAGGTCGATATGGTAGCTAGTTAAGGGGTTAATAGTCGCTGAGCCTCTGTCTCGCACGATATAACTTATTGTCAAATAACAATTGATAAAATTTACTTTTTGAAAATGTGTTAAATTGAAAATTTAGCTCATATTTTAATACTATTTATAAGTATTCCCAGTTTGCTACCTTAAATAACAACAATGGCATTCTTAATTATATGAAAAATATCTATCTTTAAAAATGCCTCAACCATTTTAGAAAGTATCAAACTGGTTATACTTTAAGAAATTGTATAAAAATATGAGCTAAATATTCAATTTAACACATTTCCAAAAAGTAAATTTTATGAATAGTAATTTGACAATTTGTTATATCGTGCGAGCGAGACATAGGTTCAGCGATTATTAGCCGCTTAAAATAAAACTCTCGGTCGAGCGACAGGCAGGCGGCCGGTTGGACGTCCGCGATATCGCTGGAAGGATGAAGTGGAAAGGCTCCAAGAAGTAGCCCAGAATCGGGAAGAGTGGCGTGATCTTGTATCGGAGGCCAAGACTCAGTTTGGGTCGCTGCGCCGTAGTAAGTAGTAAAATAAAACTCACTTGTTACTATGATTCCCCGTGGTCATGACGTAGTTGATGATCAGATTCTTGACCAGGTTCTTGTCGACCTTGTCCTGTTGGTTCGATATGGCGTTGTAATATCTATCTTCGGCCGCTTGCACTGACGTTTGGAGGGTACGGACTGGAGGTTAACATTAATTATAGTAATTATTATGCTCTATATTTAATAATAAGAATGATAATCATTTATTGCCAATTGCCATACAAAAAATTAATAATTAAAATGTACAATAACAAGAAAAAAAATACATTATAGGCAAAATACAAAAGAAAATACAAAAAAAATGTAAATGCTACTGTTAAATAATAATAATAATAATTGGGGTTTATACTCCTACAGAACAGGTTTCCCTAATTACACTGTCAGAGTCAAATCACAATTTATAGGTTGTGTGGCTAACCTATATGTTGCAGTTTCAGGTCGCCGAGATTACTACAGGGCCTGCAACATGACCTAACGACTGCCTCCTACATATCTTATAAGAAACAGCCGGGACCCACAGTTTTACGTGCCTTCCGAAACACGGTAGCGTCCAGGCGAAAATCTTTGCCACACTGAGATTTGAACCCAGGACCTCCGGCTTACAAGTCGGACGTGTATAACCACTGGGCCACGGACGCTACAAATAATTAAATGCTTAAATTGTAGGCTCCCTCGGCACAGGCCCAGCCTAGTGAGGGAGTCACAGGTTCTTACATAAATAACTCTATTAATAATATATAGTGTTAAAATGTTTCAGTATTGAATGTTTTTCTTTTAGTGAAATAAATATTTTTCATTTTCATATTTTTTTTCATAGGAGCAGACTCAGCTGGTAACCATATAACATGTATGATGTGTATTTATTATCGATTTTAATGTTTTTTTTAATTATATCTAAAAATAATAAAAACGAAGATAATAAATTGTTATGATTGTTGTTGACTAAGCCCGGGCCATTTTGTAAGCGTATAAGGAGACAAAAAGTCCAACGCGTCCTTTTTATTATTATTGTTTATTTCTCATGTGTAGCGTGGATTTTCATAGGCTTACCAAACAAAATAATGGGATTATTCAGTATTACCATTGGTTTAAATTTAAAATATATGTAGGTACGAACAAACAGCGTATTATGAATCTTTTTAAGTATTTCTTATTGAAAATGAATATTTTTAGTGATTTAGCGGCATAAATTGAACTACTCTACAATACATATTTTAGTACCTACCTACTTATTTTATTTTATAACAAACATTTATTAATAAATAACAAAAATATAATTAAAAATAAAATAATAAACTACACACTAATTCTCACCATGCACTATAGAGCAGATCCATCGATGCGATGCGCACACGACCTCAAAGTATTAATCAGACACTGATTCAAGTGCATACGTCACTCACATTTAGGGCAGCTATAGGAAAATAGGACTTTTAGGTCCTATATACGTCCATATAGCCTTTATACTTTTTGACCCGATAAGAAAAACAACCATCACGGCCGTGGGTTAAAATTAAATGCACGAATTGTTTTTTTTTTTCTATGTAAGACATTGAACATCATGCTGGAAAACTCGATATTGGCAAATGCACAGACGTGCAACACGAAACACTGATCTGGAGTTAAAAAAAAAGATGACAAAAATCTTAAACAATTTATACTGATGGCAAACACTACAAACACTATGATCCGACAAAAATGATATGTTTAGACTTAACCGTATTGTTAAAAGGCTTTTTTTAACTTGGTCGTAATACACGATTGTGTTATGTGGCAAAGTTGAGCAACACCTTTTAACGTAACCGTTCTATGTCTTTAAGGGCATATTATTTTAGTCAGGTTATAGTGATTTCTTCCAATATAAATTGTTTAAAATCAGTACGATTTTTTTTCTTTAACTCCAGATTTGAGACACCGCAAGTCACTGCATTTACCAATATCAAGTTTTCAAGTTTGACCATTATAACTTTCTAGATGCACTCCAAAAGACTAGTGACGTTTCCTATGCATACCCTGAGCCAATTTAAAATAAATTGACATAATGCGAGTAATTTCTGCACTATTATTAACGACCAGTACCTGAAGTAATACTCAGAGACAATGCGGCCTTATTTTCTTCTACTTTCTACTGAAAATGCAAATTATAAGACAAGCTTTCTTGCTTTGGGAAAAAAATCACATCGAAAAACGTATATAAATTCATAGTATTGAACATGAACGAATACAATAATAGAATTTCTTTATCTTTGTCATTAATAAAGTTTATTTAATGCATGTACTATTTAATTTTCTATTATATTATTTTAAATTGGAACATTTTTTAAAGAAAAGAATTGAAATTATACGACTGACATTTTTAACTAAGTCTTGGCAAAAAGTCATCATAAACCGGAAAATCTGTTTCACAAGTCACAAGCCAAGTTTTATCATCCATTTAAAATTAAATTAAAGCAAAGTTTCTCCATATAAAAGTGTCAAAAAATCTAAAATATTTTCCCAGAGCAAGAAAAAAACAAAAGTACAAAACGCATACTTGCCAGTGCGAAAAAAATACGATCACAAGCCAAAAAATGGTGTAAACACAGGACGGCACGACGAAAAGCCAAACGCCTCGTTCAAACCCCATATGGTAATCTGAGTACAACGGCACACCGGCTGACAACACCGATAATGACAGCTGTCAGAATGACACTACTGTCAGAGTAACATCTGTCAAATACGTCAACTGTCAAACTGAGGCAACTGTCAAACGATGATGACTGTAAAATATTAAGCCGTTGCAAGCAGTCTTCTGGACCCAAACTGGGTTGTAAGCATATTTATGATAACCAAAAGACTGGTACATATACATTAATTGTACACAGTTGTTTATACAAACAAATGTTTTGGCTAAGAAACATTGGCTCAGAAGATATCCTACCGACTGCGCCAAACATTGAGCCTAGAACCGAGTGTCCAGAATTTTGCTGGCAAATTCAATTGTCATCCCATTCTACTTCTGAGAATGTAAATGACAGTTTGATTTAACAGCAACACAAAACTGTTCACTCCGTGCTAAGTCCATTTCTTGTAGCATGCCGTGCGGCAATTAATGTTCATTGCTAAAACTAGAACTGTCATCCCATACATTCTACTTTTGAGAATGCATGGGATGGCATTTTCAGTTTTGACATGACTTAAGAGCCCGAACGCCATGCTTGCCCCGCTTAGGTCAGTGGATGATCAACTCGGAAATTTTGACAGCTGTCATTGTGACAGGTGTCAGTTTGACAGTTGCGTGGGATCGCCGGTCGGCGGCCGCGTTGTGTCAACCTCACAGTTACCAAATGAGATTAGAGCGAGGTAGGCGGACGATCGAAGCTTGATTTTAACTTGTTTTTTTTTATTTACGTGTCAAAGATGTAGTTATTCATTAGCGAGTGCATCTAAGCGATTAACGGAAAAGTTAAGTATAAAATAATTCAGTTACTTTGCGGATAGACAGCTTTTCCGTCTATGTATATCCGTGAGTTGAAACGGTATTTTAAAACCTTATTAATTTTATCATGGATTTTAAAATTTGTATAAAAATAAATTAGAAAAAGATATTAATGTAACCCCCTAGTGAATTACTACACCTTTATGTAACAAATATAATAACAAAAATTGTTTGTTAAAAACAAATTGAAAATGCAAAAAACATAAAATCCTAAGATAATCAAATCAATAATGAAAAAAATAACATAAATAAAGCGAACGAACAGACACACTCACAAATTTCAAAAGCGAAAAAAACATCTACAACACGCATTACACAAAACTTACTCGTGAAATTTTTTTCTCAAAAATTTTTTTCTTGAAAATTTTATTTTTTTATTGTGAGTGTGCGGAACGCAACTGCATATCAGTCGGTACTCTGGGGTTGCCATAGCCCAGAATTACCAGCTGATATTTAGCTGAGTACCCGATGTTACCATATTACGAAGAAAAATTTGGTCAATTTTCTACTTTTTAAAACTAATTATTATCTACTAATTCTATATATAAAATAAAACATAAAATGCTGCAGTCTGCGTGAAAAGAAAAATATGCAATACAATAAACTATAATGCAGAATAAACGAATTAAATTATATAATTAAAAATATAATTGATATATTTTAAACCACAGTATTAAAACAATTTTTCTTTTTACACAGACTTTTCAATCATACTAATTAAGAGTTAATTGCGCCATTAGTTGTGCTTTAAAATAAAAATTAAATTTAATAAAAATTTAACTTAATGTTTTAAAAATAAATAATATGAATTTTAATTTACAACTACACACATTTTACTTTAATATTTAAAAAAAACTACGTAACAAATTAAAATTGAAAAAAAAATTATAACTAAATGAATATTATTATAACAAACTCAATTTTTTTCAAACTGAATACAAAAAATATCATACAAAAAAAAATTGAAAACACACATACCTTGCTCTTTCAAATCATTGATGACCGCCGTTTTACTTTCCAACTGATCGCCTAGCCTATTAGCCGCCTGCAACCCGGCGACTGACTCCTCAAGCTTGGCGTTCAGCCGGCTTATCTCGGCTAATAATGTGTCATTATGACATTTCATGTCAGCCATCTTGTTTTTTATTTTCTCTGTGGCGGTTTCTATTTCGCGGTCTTTGTCTGGAATATTAAAAATGAGTTGATTAAATCACATACTATTAAAAAATCATGAGGGGTTTGATAAACGGAAGTCACGTGATCAACTGTGAGCTTAGTAATTCCGAAATTTGAAATTTTTACGAGGTTGATATCAGGACATTTCTTGTAGATATTGATGTAGTATGTAATTTTGAAAAAAAAATGGGAATCATTAGATATGCCACAATCTTTATACAAAAACTTTGCAGTGTCATTGCGAATAGAGATCCTTTCTAAACGTCTAAGCAACCAATTAGAGAAAGAGAAATAAATTTGGTCTTCAACTGATCGCCTAGCCAATTAGCCGCCTGTAACCCGGCGACTGACTCCTCAAGCTTGGCGTTCAGCCGGCTTATCGGCTAGTAATGTGTCATTATGACATTTCATGTCAGCCATCTTGTTTTTTATTTTCTCTGTGGCGGTTTCTATTTCGCGGTCTTTGTCTGGAATTTTTAAATGTTCTGTTAGTTCTTCAAGTTTCTTATTTTCCCAATTTTCCTGTACGGGTGGAAACGTGGACGATACGTGCTCGAGAGAGACAAAAAATTGATGCATTCGAGATGTGGTGTTGGAGGCGTATGCTAAGGATACCATGGACTGCCAAGCGCACCAATGCATCAATTCTGTCTCAGCTTCAAGTCCGAAACCGCCTCTCTACCATCTGCCAGCAGAGAATTCTAACCTATTTCGGCCACATTATCAGGAAGGGGGATGAGAGCCTTGAAAAGCTGATCGTAGTTGGGAACACGGAAGGCAAGCGAGCCCGTGAACGGTGTCCCACCAGATGGAGCGATCAAGTTAAAGGCCCATCCTTAACTAAGTTTTGCTCGGTCGTCAGAGAAGCAATGGATAGGCACCGATGGCGGCAGACCAGAAGTCGTATCACTGCACCAGCATCCTCGGCTAGTGATGACCACGATCCTCAGTCATGAGGGGACGACTTCAAAGTTCTTTAAAAAAAGTTTTTAGCTTTTTTTATACTGTATAGGTTAGCCTTCGACCACGATCCAGTGTGATGTTAGGCGTCGATGCGACCGTAGATGGTAGCAGACTAAAACTAGAAGGCGGGATAAATCCCTCCCTGGCTTCACTGAACATCATACCGGATGCTCACATTATCCGCTTGGCGATACGGTTTTGTCCAGTGGGTGGGAACTAGCTACAACCGAAACCTACCACCAGTACAGCGAGTGGAAAAACCGCACATAACTTATTAAAGTCATTGGTGCGAGGCCGGGATTCGATCTCGGTGGTCGAGATTTGCATCCACACCACATAACTCTTTGCCCACCACCGCTTCAAAACCCACCTACCTAGGTACCCACCTAGTCGACCTCCTGCAAATAAACTTTACTCCTAGCAAAAAAAAACTGAAAAAGCTGTAGCTTTTTCAGCGTTAGAGGTATACCTCTAATATAAAGAACTGCTCTAAGACAATCTGCAAGTTGGTCAAGACCGCTTCGCTTCGACTCCTGGCGTCATCCGCTTCGCTTAACTTCGCTTGCACATTTTTGCACTAAACGATTCGCTTGCACACTTACCGTTGCTTCTCTAGCAGCTTGATTTGGTTGCGAAGCTACTATGGAGTTCCCCGCAAGCATGAACAGGCCTTTAGCTTAACATACCTAATTGGAACTGCTCTAAGACAATCTGCAAGTTGGTTAAGGCCGCTTCGCTTCGACTCCTGGCGTTGTCCGCTTCGCTTGCACATTTTCGCGTTGCTAGCAGTTACTGGGCTGAAGAGTCTTAACATCTTTTGACTCTCAAGAAAGAAGCGTTGGCGCAGTGCATCCAGATGTTTTCCTTTGTAAAATACTGGGTAGCACTACTAATTAATGGGAAGCGTTATTTCTTACCATCAGAAAAGCGTCTTGCTTGTCTTCTTACTTCGTTGCATAAAAGCTTGAGCTGGTTGCGCAGCTTCTATGGAGTTTCACCGCAGGCAGGTATAAACAGGCCTTTAGCTTAACATACCTTGTTGGAACTGCTCCAAGACAATCTGCAAGTTGGTCAGGGCCGCTTCGCTTCGACTCCTGGCGTCGTCCGCTTCGCTCAGCTTCGCTTGCACTTCTTCACGTTGCTTCTCTAACAGCTTGATCTGGTTGCGCAGTGTCTCCACCTCTTGGTTCGCTCTGATACTGTAAGAATATGAAGAAATTTAAATAAGTATTATAAAAATATTATTATGGGGAAAACTTTCCATCCAGACATCTGTGGGGCTGTTCACTTATCCGTCAGGGAACCGAAACCAAGACTGAATTGTCAAAAATGTATGAAATGACGTATTACGTCGTATCGTTTAATAATACGTCATTTTATACATTTTTGACAATTCGGTCTTCGGTTCGGTTCCCTGACGGATAAGTGAATATCCCTGCTGATCTTAAGACGTTATACCATCTTATTTTAAGTGCTAGGCGAGTAAATCAAATTCATATTAATTTATTTACCATAGATATAGCGATTTGTTGTTCAATTATTTTTTTTAAATGGCTTGTAATTACAAATACAGTCAAAATTCTTAATACAACACAATTAAGAGCGTTAACTACGCTTGACGCTCTCTTGCTTATAATATTTGATACATTTTGAGATAAAAACTTGAAAGGTGTCAAGGGACACCCGGATGGAACGAAGTTCGATTAATGAAAATATTTGGCTTGCTTTCTATAAGAGAGAGAGAGAGAGAGAGAGACAGACAGAGAAACATGCGCACGCCGCACAGCTTACAATAGCTTACTATAGCAAAAAGTGTCGTGACAACTTTTCGTAAGATTTTTTTCCGTCTAGCCCCCTTTCACAACCCGCGATAAGGAACTTCGTTCCAAAAAACGATTATACATACATACCTATTGCTAGTATAAACAGTGCTAGTTTGCTTGGCGCGTTCTTCCACGCTGTGTAACCTAGTCTGACATTCTGTTAACTTCTGTTCACACGTCATCAACTCCTGCGTGTAACTCTCTTCGGTCTCGACAAGATGGCGTCGCAAGCGTTCCAGTTCACGCGTCGAGTTTTCATATTGTTCTGACAACTGAAAAATGTAGATAGATAGAGAATGTAATAAGTGAAATTTAAAAACGAGCTTATTATTATGATCTTATTAGCATTAAAGTACTCGTCAAGATGAATCAAACGTTCCCAAACTCGATGGGGTCTAAGCATCCATCTTATCTCATCTTATTAGCATCGAAGTACTCGTCAAGACGAATCAAATGAGCCCAAACTCGATAGGGTTGCGTCGTTTAATTACGGAGTTCCTATGGCCACCTTCCAGCTCCATCATCAGACCAGCTCGATAACATAACAAGCGAAATATAATAAAACTTTTTAAAACAAGCTTTTATTATTATTACCATCTAGCACCATAAAGTACTCGTCAAAACGAAACAAATGAGCCCAAACTCGATAGGGTTGCGTCTTTTAATTACGGAGTTCCTATAGCCACCTTCCAGCTCCATCATCACAGCTCGATGTCATAATAATGTTGCATTGTCATCTGATTTATACAAACATGCAATTTTTCAGCTCAATCGGAAGACGGGCAGTGGATCAAATTTAACTCGCAAGATTTGATTATAAACAGACAGACAGACAACAGACATGTAAAACATTTATATGACCTCCTGCATAGTTGTTTGGAAGAGATCGCTATAAGACCGCCACTAAGATTTTTATATTTTATACTGTTTTAGCTTCATTTTCATGACATCAGTTTAACAGCCTTGGTAGAATCATACTAATTTTTTATATGCGAAAGTTTGATAAGTATGTCTAATGTCTGTTACTCTTTTACGCCTAAATGGATCGATTTAGCTGAAATTTGGTATATATAGATAGCTTAGACCCTAGAATAATATAATATAGGCTAATGTACTTAAACCAGCTAGTTCTATATATTATTTTTAGCTCTTGAATAATAAGTTTTATAGAAATTATGTAAAAGTTTACCTGTCCATTTTCCGTCGTCAATTTCTTAACAAACTCCAACTGTGTGTTCAAATTTTTGTCCAAAGAATCACATTTCTCCGTCAAATTATTCACAACTGCACTTGCATTATTCAGTTCTTGTTTAATTCTTTCATATTCCGACAAATTCTTGTTTAAATTTATTATTATCTCGTCTTTTTCTTTCAAAGTGATGTTTAATCTCTCACAATTATTACAATTTTCTATATTTACATTCCTTTTTTCTAATTCTTTCTTGAATTCGTTAGATTGTTCTAGCAAAACATGGTTTAAGCGTTGTATTTCGTTATGATATTGAATACTTTCATTATGTTTTAAATTTATTAAATTGATTAATTCTGCTTTCTCTGTTGTCAATTTTTCTTCGTTATTTTTATATTCTGCAACTAAATTGTCCAATTCTTCAACTTTTCTTTTCAATTCTGCTATTTCATTGTCTTTTTGTGCTATGTCATTTTTAAGTTCGTAAACTTCCTTCATAACTGAGTCTTTCTCTTGAACAACATTAACGAAATCTTCATTTACATGATTGTTTGTTTTTAGCTTTTCTGTTAACATGTTAATTGTTTCTTTTAATTCTGTTATTTCATTTTCTTTAACAGTGATTGCAAATTGGAATTCATCTCGATTTTTTTCTACTTGTTCTAACTTATTGGCTAAGTTTGTTAAATCATTATTCTTTGCAAATAATTCTTCCTTTATTTTGATTATTTCTTGTGAATTTCTGTTATTTATCTCGTCTTCATGTTGATTATATTTTTCGTGCAAATTTACTATTTGTTTGGATAAATCTGCATTATTATCTCTAAGTTTTTCTTCTTCTGTATTTTTTATTTTAATACTATTTTCAAGTTCAGCAACTGTATTGTTTAAATTGAATACTGTAACTTCATAATTTTTCACAGCATTATTAAGTTCATCGATTAATTCGTCTTTTTCATTGATATCTGCTGTTAATTTATTGAATTCTTCGTCTAAATGTATTATTTTGACGTCCGTTGAAGATATTTCTGTTTCTAATTGTGAATTTTTCTCATTCAATTTATTATTTTCTTCTTTTAAAGTTGTAATTTCTTTGTACAAATCTTGTTGGATAATTTTAACTACACAAGGATCTTTTGTGTCACTAACATCACCTTTTGCATTAGAATTAGCTTTTAGGTTATTATTTTGAGTAACTAAATCCTGTTCCCTACTTTGTAAGGATTGAATTTGTGAAACTAAGGTGGCATTTTCTTTTGCCACTTGGTTTAGTTTTTGTGAAAGATTGTTTTTGTCTTCAGTCAAGCGCTTTACTTCCGTTGCATTGTTTGTTACTTCGCCTTCCAAAACTGTTACTTTTTCTAGTAAATTATGCTTTTCAGCTTCAATTTCGGTTTTGTGTTTAAGAATTTCCTCTACTTTCCTATCAAATTCTTTCAATTTATTTTCCATTGCTAATTTTATAGCTTCTAACTCTAAATGCGAAGATGTTTTCGCAGCTAACGAATTTTTAAGGTCATCTATTTGTTTTGTTAATAGAACTTTGTCATTTTCAACAATATGGATGTCTATGGACAATTGCTCGTTTTTAGAATTTGCTATATTAAGCTGTTTCTTTAAATCATCGCTTTCATGTGCTACTTTCTTCAGTTTTTCAATTTCTTGCACATGCGCTGTAGTTTCCAGTTCTTCAACTGCCTCAGTTTTGTTTTTACACATTTCTATTTCGCTTAACATAGTTGTGTATTTTGTTTTTAAATCATTTAAGCTTTCTTGAAGACTCTTCTTCTCTGAATTTACTTCCTGAAGTTCTTTTTCTATTCTTTTAATTTCTGATTCAAAAGTTTTATTCATATTATTGCAAGCATCTAGTTCTGTTTCGAGTTTAGCTAAATTGTCTTCATGCGCTTCTACTATAGGTTGTAGTTTTGAAGCATTCTTTAAAACTGCTAGTTCTGATATAAGAAAATCGTTATTTTTCTTCATTTCGTTCAATTCTTGCTCAAAATGTTGTATATCTGTTGTAAGGAAATCATTTTCTGTCGTCAAATCATCTAATTGAGTTTGCAAATGGTTAACATTAAGATTTCTCTCAGAAAGCTGGTGCTCTAATACATCTATATCCCTTTTAAACGAATTCACAGTTTTGAAAACGCTTTCCAGTTTAAAAAGTACTACATTGTCATGTCCCGTAGGCTCCATTTCTCCAACGTAATCTAACGGAATTTCAAAGTTTACATATTTATTGTATAGTTGCATTATTTTCTCTGGTTTTACCATTTTGTGACATTCATCTTCATCTCTTTGCGATAACTCGTGCTTTAATTTTGAAATATCACGTTTTAAGTTTTCAATAACACTTTTCGCGTTATCATCTATGTTTATTTCGTCAAGTTGCATAAGATTGGCGTTTCTTCTATCTTTTACGTCATTCAATTCTTTCAATACATCTTCATATAGTTGTTTAGGTACTGTATCTGATAATTCAACAGTTTTAGCTGACACTTCTAAATCATGCTCCAATTTTGTAACTTGTTCTTGTAACTTGAAAACTTCTTCGTGCAAATCTTGATTTTCTTCCTGGAATTTCTCAGCATTTTCCCTTAAAACGCCATAAACTCTTTCTAGATTTACATACTTATGATGAAGCGTGTCATAATCTGATTTAAACCCCTTCATACTTTCTATTTCTCTATCTCTCTCTCCTATCTTCTCCAACAGCATTCTGATTTCAGCTGAATACTCATCGTTACTAGCTTTCAAGTCTTCGTGATCTTGTTTGAGAACTTCGAAGTTTTTATGCAGTTCTTTCTTCAATGAAAGAAGTCTTTCCATGGCTTGTTGGTGTTGAGTGTCTAGGTCTTCTAGATTATTAGTTAGGTTTTGATTTTCTTCCCTTAGCCTGGCTAGTTCATCGTTGGGCCTAAGGTCTACAGTGTTTCTTTCTCTTAAGGTGGATATTTCATTCTGTAGTGTTCGTATTTGGACTTTGTACTGGTTTTCGAGGTCTTCGTCGGGTTTGGTCTGCGGCGGTGGGTCCCAGTACCAGCTGCCTTCGTCTTCTTTGAAACCATTGTGTTTTGTGAGCCTCTGGAAAGAAGAGAATAAGATGGTTAGAAACATTTGAACTTTTTAATTACGGACAAGCAGTACGTATTGGTATTACTGTGTTCTGGACTGGAGGGCAATGTTACTAGCGAAATTTGTGGCATGATGATTGAACATCTAATTCTCAGGTTGAGTGCAGTGCCGTGCAGATTTTTTTTTTCAAAATGGGCAATCATGATGCTTACCAACGGGCACATGATTTAATAATAATAATTAAACAGATGTATAGTGAGACCATAATTAGTTAGATCCATTTTTCTTAAATCTAGTGTTAGTTAATATTTTTTTGTTATAAATTTGCTCTAGTCGCTCATTATTATTTAAAATTTGGTAATCATGTAAGTCGAACTTCAAATCGATTTAAACTAGGGCTAACTTATTTCTACGAATAAGTCGAATTAACGCGTCATTCTAACGATGTATGAGAAATCAATTCACAATACAGCTCGTCATAATGCGTTCGTCATGTGTAAAGTCTAAGCCAAACATTACGTAGCTTGTTGGATGTTATTATCAGACGATGGTAAATATATTTCAGTTTACGTATAATGTATAGCAGATAGTACATAACATAGTGGGTCAGGTGGGATGTGGTCAAACATAGGCCGATTTACTATAAAAAAAGGCTTCCTTGTTGACTACGGAAGTCTAAAAAGCATTTTTTTATGCAAAGAAGACGAGCAAAACGCTCACTTGGTGCTAAGAGAAAACGCCACCCAGGATATCATAGGCGCAGCGTAGGTACCAAATTAGGAGGACACTGTAGCTAGTGAAATTACTGGGCTGAAGACTTATCTCATAACTCTGCAGTAAAATACGTTGGAGCAGTGCACATAGAATTTTACATCATTGTGAAATTCTGGGAGCAAGACGCTCTCCTGTTAGTAAGAGATAACGCTACCCATAATCAGCACTGTACTACCCAGTATTTCACAATGATGTAAAGTTTTGGGCGCACAGCACAGCACCAACGCTTCTTAAAGAGTTATAACTAGTCTTAAGATGTTAAGACTGTTCAGGTCAATAATGTCAATAGCTACAGTACTTTGGTAGAGCCAAAGCACAGTAATGTTTGCACATCACTGCTCAGGTGTTAGAATAACTGGCACTGTTGGAGTACTGATCTAGTCGACCTCCTGCAAAGGAAGTCAACCCCGGTAGTCCTAGTGACAGAAGGGCCACAATGATGGTAAAGTCAGTTCTACTTTTATGTCTTTACATACATATAGCTACGCCTGTTTCCCGTTGGGGTAGCCAGAGACTATTTCCCTTTACTTGGTACGATCCTGACCCACCTCTTTATTTTTTTCATGTCTTTAAAACTGTACAAACCCAAAACCGTTCAGCTCAACCAACCACTATGATCCACGTACACACGTGAGCATATATATGGTAATTGTGAGCTGTCTGTTGGTCTGTTTGCACAACCGATACGTTATCTTTATAGCCGGTGACTCAGTTCTGTGCTGGTGTGTTACACGTTTTAATCTATGTACTTTTGTTTTACGGACGAGCTGAAGATGGTTGTACGTATTCGAAAGTATGACGATTTGTCTTACTGAATATAGGATATAAATAAATAAATAAATAAATATTTCAGGACGTTTCACACAGCGCCACCTAACCCCAAACTAAGCAACTTAATGCTTGTAATATGGTGGTTAGGATAACGGATATAATACTTATATACTTTTCTTTTGTAAATACATACTTATATTAGATATTGAAAAACCACCCAGACCAGAAACAAATACCTGTGAATCACACAAACATTTGTCCCATGCGGGAATCGAACCCGCAACCTTCTGCGTTGCAGGCGGGTATTAGCCCACTGCGCTACAGAGGTCGTCAGCAGTGGGACAGCATTGGCTTAATATAATAATAGAATAGAATAGAATTACTCTTTATTGTGGCCACATAACAAAATGTACTGTTGTATGTAATGTAATAATAATTATTTTATTAAATTACAGGTCAGCCTTTGGCCACAATCGCGCGATGTTAGCGAAGATGCGACCTTAGATGGTAGCGGACCAAACCTAGAAGTCTGTATAAATCCCTGGCTTCACCGAACATCACGCCGGAACATGGCCATTAATGACCGCTTGGCGACACGGTTTTCTAATGTTTTTTTCCAGGCCCGTTGAACACACAGTTTTAGAGCACACATTAGGCGCTCTGGCAACGCGCCTTTTTAACCCCCGACGCAAAAACGACGGGGTGTTATAAGTTTGACGTGTCTGTCTGTCTGTCTGTCTGTGTGTGTGTGTGTGTGTGTGTGTGTCTGTCTGTGGCATCGTACCTCCCGAACGGATGAACGGATTTTGATTTAGTTTTTTTTTTTGTTTGAAAGTAGAATTAGTCGAGAGTGTTCTTAACCATGTTTGGTGGCAGCTATAGTGTTTACAATCCACCACTATATAAAATTTAAAATCCAAGATGACCGCCACCAAAAAATGGTGAAAAACGTATTGCGTTGGGGGTTTTTTAAATTTTTAATTTAATTCACTTGTGAGACCCCGGAGTTCTATTGAAGTGCACACATGCAAGCGCGCGTTAGCTTGACCAGATAGATTCTGGTCAAGCTAACGCGCGGAAGAAAAAAAACGAAAAGAAGATGAAGCTAGATTGAAATGGAAGCGCTTGAATGAGTACACTTCAATAGAACTCCTGGTACTCAAGAAGTCCTGGTAACAAAACGCCAACTGTGTACAGGCTCTTAAAGTTGTACCAGTGACAGGAAACAGCGGCGATTAGGACGCAAGTGGCGCGTAACGCTGATAACGCTGGTGACAACTTTAGGTACAAAACTTAGTTAATTGCTGTGTGAATATTAAGCAGACTTCAATTGATAGGCTACATATTGGTTGCTAGGCTAAATCATTGATTGAATACAACATGTAATAATTGTGAAACTCTTGTCGCGAAAATTAAGTCAATAATTTTGGACGGTATATATTATGTGGTGTGGTATAAACTCAAGATCAGAACAAGGGTCTCTGCAATATACCTTCATAAAATCATGGAGTATTTCGGACACATTTCCAGGAAAGACGGAAACAATCTTGAGAATTGGTGGTCACCGGCAAAGTGGAAGAAAAAAGACGACGTGGTCGTAGCCTAATGCGTTGGTCCGACCAGATCCGCACCACGCTCGACTCTATACCGTCTACGATGATCTCCGGGTAGCCGGAGATAGGAGCGGATGGCGCCCCATTGTTGGGACGAAAGTCATAGATGGAAAGGGTCACGACCCTCAGACATGAGGACCACGACTGATGGAGGAGAGGGATATTATGTGTTTTTTTTTTTATTCTAAATAGGCCTAAGTTTGACCCCGTCCCACCTGATGGAAAGTACAGATGCGATCGACGAAAAATCGCGTAAGATACACTCGTGTCTTAAAGATGCCCAAGTTGTAACGGGAACCACGGTTGACGGCATTGTTTTCCAAATGGGTCAAGGCACGAGTAAATAGGTACCTTTCTAGGCATCTTACGTACATTTTCCATCAGGTGGGATGTGGTCCAACGTAGGACTATCTTACTAATATTATAAACGTGAAAGTTTGTAAGAATGTATGGATGTCTTGATGTATGTTTGTTACTCTTTCACGCCTAAACGGGTGGACCGATTGAGCTGAAATTTGGTATACAGATAGCTTAGAATAACGACAGCCGCTGGGCGCAGCTAGTTTAGTAAAAAAACTAGGTAAGAAGACAATACAAGTAGGCTTTTACGGTCTCCCATCTCATTACGAGCTCGGTACTAAGTACTCGGTGACACAGATTATAAATGCAGGATCAGCACGCGATGGCAGCCTTGACCAAGTTCCCGTGGCGTCTCGTTGCAAGCCATTACCAACGTTTAGCGTTTGGATTTACGTAATGAGTTGGTTGGTTTTTCGTGTGAGGTTTTACATGTTTTAAGGCCTGAGCGATATTCGCTACCACCGCGCCAGTGGTAGCAAAACAATGCATAGAACTTTTTTAATAAGAACTGGTCGCATTTGGAACACGTTGCCGTCATCCGTGTTATCCAAGCATTACAACCTGAGTATATTCAAAACAAGTGAATACCTTTCTAGACATCTTACGTGATTCATCGCTGACCGCTAATCTGCACTTTCAGTCAGGTGGTCAAACGTAGGCCTAATTAGTATAAAAATTAAAAAAATATCAATGCAGTTCTGCTAGTAACCCATCTTTAATTATTTTAAATATCCTAGGCATTTAAATTAGCAAAACTCTGTAAAAGATTCCAAAAAGTCTTTGCCTTTGCATTTCCAGTGTTCTTTTACAGGAAACTATCCATTCAAGTTACCTAGTAAAATGTTTGGAAGTACCAGGGCGCCAGAAGCGTGTAGGAGATTCCAAAACGTAAATGTAAGTATAAATACAAGCCCCAATGTCGGCATTCTCCCACGGTAACTACCTAAGGTCGTATTACAGAGTTACAGACGTAACTAATTATTATTTTATGTCAAAATGTTTCATTTATATTATTTACTGCTTGACCACAAGGTCTTTCGGTAATTAGGAAAAGATTTTTGACCGTGTCACTTAAATCGGTTGGATTTCATGTTTAAAAAGGCAACAACTAGTGAAATTACCCGCTGGGCTAAAGAGTCTTAGCATCCTACGACTCTTGAGCAAGAAGCGTTTGTGCTTTGCTGCCAGAATTTCACATCATTGCGAAATCCTGAGCACTGTACTGATTATGGGCAGCGTTATCTCTTACCATCAGGAGAGCGTCTTGCTCGTTTTCTTTGCATATAAAAAGAAGTGCACTTTAAAACTGGTCTATATTAGAAACAATACAATTTCATTCGATTAAGCCCTGCATATTGCAAATTCCACAACGCTCGTATAATCGGATCCCTTCCGCGAAAGGTCACAAGGTATAGGAAATGTTAGATTCGCACATTGGTTTCTGGTTTATGCTCCATTGTCGAGGATTTAACGCGCCAGGGACGGAACGATTGGCAACGTAGCTATATGTTTCATTATTATGTTCATCTTAATATGGACGAAGAAATATACAGGAGGGCACGTCATAAAAAAGTATAACAGCCAGGGCACGGAAGGCACGTAAAACTGTGGATCCCGGCCCCCGGCTGTTTCCTATAAGATATGTAGGAGGCAGTCGTTAGATCATGTTGCAGGCCTTGTAGGAATCTCGGCGACCTGAAACTGCAACATATAGGTTGGCCACACAACCTATAAAATGTGATTTGATTCTGACAGTGTAGGTAACCTGTTCTGTTGGAGTATTAACCCCAATTATTATTATAATAATCAATAATATAATAATAATAAAAGAGGGCTAAAGAGCTGGGCTGGGCTGGGCTGGGCTAAAGAGTCTTAACATCTTATGACTCTTGAGTAAGAAGCGTTGGTGCAGTGCTCCTAGAATTTCACATAATTGTGAAATCCTAAGTGGCACTGTACTGATTATGGGCAGCGTTATCTCTTAACATCAGGAGAGCGTCTTGCTCGTCTTCTACTTCAACACATAAAAAAAAATTGGGGTTCATACTTGGTGGCCAACCTATATGTTGCAGTTTCAGGTCGCAGAGATTCCTACAAGGTCTGCAACATGATCTGACGATTGCCTCCTACATATCTTATAGGAAACAGCCGGGACACAGTTATACGTGCTGCGCCGAAACACAGTAGCTTTCAGGAGAACAGTTTTTGCCACACTGAGATTTGAACCCAGGGCCTCCGGATTACAAGGCGAAGCTATGGAACTCGCTACCATCCTCAATGTTTCCCGAATGCTATAACGTGGGTTTGTTCAAATCAAAAGTGAATAGGTTCTTACTGAACAAGCGTGCTACAACTTCGACTGCATCGTCACTTACCAACAGGTGAGATTGCGGTCAAACGCTTGTTTGGTCTGCTATTTAAAAAAAAAAGATGATGATACATACCTCCCTTGCCATCAATGGGAGAAGAATACATGTAGAAAACTCCAATAGTTGAAATAAAATAATAACTTTTAACATTTTTGCCGCATTTTGCAATTAATTCTGAATGTTCAATCACTTTTCAATTGGATTTTTTCCTCCTACAATTATTTTTAATCATCGCTTTCATAGACTATACCTGCCTGCTTCTACGGTATATTCATAGACCCACACACATTAGTGCATTTGCCAGTGTAACGCAAGTTTATTACACTTTTACATTTTCCAGGTTTATCATGTCAGTCAGGAGTCAGAGAGTCATGTTAGGTCTTTAGAAAACTTTTAAAGTTATATAAAAAATCATCTCGGACTTTTTTTTGCAAACGGAAGAGTATTTTGGCGTTACACGATTAATGCATTTGCTAAAGTCTGTTTTATTGCTAGTCTTCGTGATGGAGGACTAGGAATCCATCAAACTGGGTGAGTTAGTTTTATAATAGACAAAAACCTGACAAAACGCAACACCGACAACCTGAGGGCCTATTTAGTATCGCCCAACGATATGTAAAACTCGAGAATCCAAAGACAAAAATGCGTACATTACTTGCTTAACCTTCTGATTAATATGAGTTAACTAACAAACTCAGTAATGTACATTGAAGTTGTCATCAATCGTAGTGGGTGAGAATTAGGCAATAGGCCCTCTGGTCAACTTTGTGTTGCCAATTACCAAACACAACTTCGCTGAACATCTTGCCGGAATACAGTCGTCATTACGACTGTATTCTGTATGTTCAGCGACGCCAGGACGGGATTCATCCCACCTTTTAGGTTTAGCCTGCTACCATCCATCGCATCGTCGCTTAACACACGCGAGATCGTGGTTAAAGGCTTAACATTTTTTTTTAAATATCCATTTTCATTGACCCAGTACCAGGGTGACATAAAAGCGAGCAAGTGAACTTATAATAGAATATAATAATAATAAACTATTAAATCATACGTGTGTGCGTACGTGACGACCCGTAACCGTGACTGTTCACCGTGACCGACCGTACTTTATAGCCCCAGAGCCCAGGTACAAATTGTATTACCCATTTTACTGAGATTTTAATATTGATTGAGTCTACTACAGACCTGGTTACTCTACTTAAGCTAACGTCAGACAGGCGCGGGAAAGCAGTCGCGATCTTCGTTCTGTCCCTGGCCGCGTTCGGTTTTTATGTAACAGGGTGCGTGCGAATTCCAACTTTACAAAATTTCTGTCCCGCGCGATAGTCTGTGTGGCATCAACTTTAGAGTGTCAGAGTCATATCACAAATATTTTGATTGTGATTTAATTTTGACACTTTGTAGAAGACAGTCGTTAGGTCATGTAACATGACTTATAATAGTAATCTCGGCGACCTGAAACTGGAAACTACTTTGTGAATTTGATTCTGAGGCTCTTTGTGGACCATAGTTTAATTTCATTTTAATGGTTTTAAAATATAGTATCCATTTATTGTTGGTACGTGTAAATCTTTTTACTACCGAACTTCCAGGCAAACGGCACTGCGCCACCAATATCTGGTGAGTATACCAGCAGCTCGGACTAAGCGATTCGCTTCGTCTTTCATTATGAGAACGGCGAAGTAATGGAACTCGCTACCACTCTCAGTGTTTCCCGAATGCTATAACGTGGGTTTGTTCAAATCAAGAGTGAATAGGTTCTTACTAAACAAGCGTGCTACAACTTCGACTGCATCGTCACTTACCAACAGGTGAGATTGCAGTCAAACGCTTGATTAGTCTTCTATAAAAAAAAAAAAAAAAAAACTATTTAGTTTTTGGTAACTATAATTTGTAAATTTTCAATTTATAGTCTCACACAAAGAGTATTTTATTGTATTGTAACCTGTCCTGTTCGAATTTACACCCACAAAATAAAATATATTTTTAAGATTTAAACTCTTGAAAGAACAATTAATAATTTTAATAGTCCTTCATAAAGTTTACAAGAATGTTGTTATTATTAACAGCGGGCAATAAATTAGCTAAGTTTACCCACACGACCGCACTTGATTTTTCCGCTCCAAATATTATGTATAATTATTAGTTTTATTTGCTCAACAGGTCACGCTTTTTAAACATACAATTTTTTAATGGTAATACTTTTATTATCCAACAGAACATGTTATGGGTATTGGCAAATACACAGACATGCGGCGCCGCGCCAATCTCTGATAAGCAGTGCTACAATGCGCAAGACGACGAGATTTATTTTTTTGTTAACGCCGGGAAAAAATACATTACGCATACCCTCCCATCGAGGGAATGAGAGGGTTATGTGGGACTCCCGTGCAGGACAGTTGCACGGTTTACCCACTAAAACAACCCGGCGGCACTCCCGCATCGCCTTAGTGACGGAGGTCTGGGAATCGGCAGAGCCTTGGCATCCAGTCCTCCGTCGACGACCGCCCGCCATTATAAAGACGGGCCCTTCACGCCCCTCTCAACAGGGAGGGGCCCGGGAACGGTCCCGAGTGCTCGGCCGTTCCCGCCTACGGTGGTGGTGAATTGTGCAATGCGGATGAAGGCGCCCTCCGCTCGTCCGCGATCATCCGCTATTCACCACCGGGGGGCAGGCGTTGGCTCATGTATGTAGAGCCGCCTTCTCCAGCCCCTTCTCGACCTGCGGAGCGGTTCTGCGAGGGGGCCATGCTGCCTCGTACGCTCCGCAGTCTCCTTTTGCGACATCACATCCTCGCAAAAGGAGGCAACCGCGGCCCAGGCCTCCTCACTCCCCAGCATGGCTGAGATCACGCTGGGGAGCGAGAGGTCCGGTCCGACCACTGAGGTCAGACCCAGGCGAAGCTCGTCCCACGACGGGCACACCTCAAGGGTGTGCTGGGCCGAGTCCTCCGTCGCGCCACAATGGATGCAGGACGGCGACTCCCTCACCGCGATCCGGTGCAGGAACGTGCCAAAGCTGCCGTGCCCGGACAGAACCTGCACCAGCCGAAAAGAAAGGAAGCCGTGGGAGCGCTCGCGCCATCCCTCCAGGACTGGCCCGAGCGCGTCCAACGTCCGACGACCAAAAGTGGCGGTGGCGAGATCGTCCTTCCACTGGCGGAGGATGGATTCCTCCGCCTCCTTACGGACCGCCTCCCGCTCTTCCTGCGCAGGGGGTTCCCCGCGTGCAAGACGACGAGGTACCTAATAAAGTCTTTTTAGGCTTCCGTAGTAAACAAGAAAGCCTTATAGTTTCACTTTGTCCGTCCATCCGTCCGCCTGTCCGCGGCTTTACGGAGAACCTATAAGACTTAGAAAGCGCTGTAATTTTCACAGAGGAGAATAACGATTAGTGTAAGAGAACGGTAACAAAAAATATTTTTTTGTTTGCGTCTAAATTATCTTATTCGCTTGTATAGTTCAGGTTGTCAAGATTTTTACAATGCCTGCAACATGACCTAACTACGTTTATAATACGGCGACATCCGGGACCCAAAGGTTTTTTTTGTTTCACTTGACACTGGCAAATACAATGTATGAGAGTCAATATTTACGATCCCCTAAAACTTGTTAAAAAAAAATAATCTCGCAGGAACAAATTTTAGACACAATCGTTACAATTATCACTTGAAGGTGGAAGATCTACTTGTGCCGTTTTTCACTTGTTTTCACAAATCACGATTCTAATTTCAAATCGGTATTTTTCGAAAATCGAACGCGGCGAACAATGGAGCGAATTCGCGCCGCACTGGCACCTCGTAATATTTATGCAATAGGTACGTTTACATCGAGCTAGTACTTGATCCAGTCAACTCGAATACACTATGGCATGGCAGTATTATCGCTTAACAATATCCTACTGGCTGGCGCGGCTCTGCCGATTCCCAGTCCTCCGTCACAAAGACGATGCGGGAGTGCCGTTATTCCACTTGCCACCTGCCCCTTTTAGCATAGACAGTCATTGACATAAGACTAGCAACTCCCGACCCACTGTTAGTAATAGTTTCTATTCTTTGCCACTGTCAAGAGTAATTGACATTTGTAAGAGGACAATGACATTGGGAGTAGCTACAAATTGTTTGCAATGACAGCGCGAGTAGCAAGAGTAGCGTCTTGATATATGTCAGATTAGTCTTGACAGTGGGACGGGAGCTGCTACTCTTATGTCAATGTCTTACTATGCTAAAGGGGCAGGGGACGAAAAACGTTGGGACCAATGTGAATAAACCACTCGACTCTCCACTGTCCCAAAACAAACGAGTCACAAAGTTTTCATAACAAACCCAACTGTGTGGCTGTGGCCTGTGTGGCGAGCGGATTATGTTATGACTATACTTGTTGTGCCTGACTTCGCTCGGGATTCACAATAGAGAACATTATGGGGAACCCGATATATGTAGCTACTAGCTGCCAGCGGTTTTAGCCGCTGTACTATATATAGCCTATGTGTTATTCCAGGGTTCAAGCTATATCTATGCCACCAAAAACATAACTTAATAAAAAATACCAAGTCTCGCAACTGCAGTTCTTCTACCGTAAAAAGTTGTGAGATCCATGTACTACCAAGTCGGTAAAATCTTTTGTGTTTTAAATTAATAGATCGACTTGGCCATCGCATGAAAACACAATGTATCTCTCAAGTAATATATACCGACACAATATTGCGATTGCCAAGTCAATCTATTAATTTAAAACACAAAAGATTTTACCGACTTGGTAGTACATGGATCTCACAACTTTTTACGGTAGAAGAACTGCAGTTGCGAGACTTGGTATTTTTTACAAGTTATGTTTTTGGTGGCATCTCACTACTTTTTGTTTTTTTTTATTCGTTATAGGTTAGCCTTTGCCCACGATATCGCCTGATCTTAAGTGACGACGCCCGTAGATGGGAGCAGACTAATCCTAGAAGGCGGGATAATCCCTCCCTGGCTTTATACATTATTACGGCATATATATTATGGCATTATTATTGGGATTTTATGCAATTTTTACCATTGACTGCAAATGTAACTTTGTAATCCTATACATTTATACGGGATTACAAAGTTATTTATGCAGTTTATGTATCTCGAAAACTAGACCAAAATTGCATGTTTTTTTAGTTTTCCTATGGTTTATACAATAAACTTTAAGTATCTACCAAGTTTGAACCTTCTATGTTTGCTGGAAGTGCCTTAGACTTTTGATGATCGGTCAGTGAGTGAGTGAGTGAGTGAGTGAGTGAGTGAGTGAGTGAGTGAGTGAGTGAGTGAGTGAGTGAGTGAGTGAGTGACAAAATTACAAAACTTTGACTAGTTATAATTTTTAAACGACTAGTTCAAATTTAATGAAATTTGGAATAAATCGTGTTTATACAATGCATACTCGATTGTTAAAAATTGAAACTTCTAGTTTTATCCACAACGAAGTTATAGGGGGTCGAAAATGGTCTGAACTGCTTCCAGAAAAGGATGTTACGGCCGTGCCGCTTTTTTTGCTCGACTTGGCGGGGGCACTGCCGTGCCCCCAGATACCGAATTTCAGTTCAATCGTGGACCCGTTTAGGCGTAAAGAACAAACATACATACAAACTTTCGCTTTTATAATATTAGTTTGTTAACCTAAGTATTTGTACTGGTTAGGACTTATAAGACGATGATCAGATGTAGAAAATAGCAGTCGTTAAATTTCAATAAATTTGCACGCCATGAGTAAGAGCTTTTTCCGACTTCGCTTGAGATTATTATAAACTAGCTCCGCCCAGCGGTTTTACCCGCTGTCCTCTAGCCTGTCTTTTATTCCAGGGTTCAAGCACCAAATTTACTACACCAAATTTCACCTCAATCGGTCCACCCGTTTAGGCGTGAAAGAGTAACATACATCGAGACATCCATACATTCCTACAAACTTTCACGTTTATTATATTAGTAAAATTTATTTTAGAGAGGTTTTTTAATTATTAGCTAGTGTTTTGTGTTTTTATTGCAATGGATTTCCGCAAAGTAACGCCCTAATTCCATTAATTAGAGTTTTTTTGGGAAGAGAGTTTTTCCCATATATTTTACGGATGATCATCAAGGGAAGGAAGTGGGTTAATAAATGGTCAAAATGTGTCGCGAATTCGTAAATTACATTAAATTACTTAAGTGCTTAGTAACATTTCGAGTAGCGGTCATACAGGTCAGTTTAAACATATTCTCGTAGAAAACGAAAACTCTAAACACCTACTTGTGGAACCTCAAATGACAATTACCTATGATTAAATAGTTTATTACAGATCGGTCAAAGTCATCACAGTCGTTTAAGCAAAGGATCTTGTCTTACTGCAAATTTGAACTGTCATATTTTACCACTAATACTAGGCTAAGATTTTATTATTATACCCATAGGCGGATTTAGGGGGGGGGCCAGGGGGCCAAGGCCCCCCCCAGAAGCATTGTAGAGTTACGAATTTTGGACATATTTCATGGTCAAGATTATAATTTTTTTCTCGGCGCTCGCAGCAAGCTGCTCGCGCACTTATTATTAAGGATATTTGAACTTTCTAACTGTTCAGAGCGAGCTTAACACACACTTTTCGTAGTAAAAATTATAATATTTTTGCCCGTCTGCACCTTGCCCCCCCCAGGACCAAATCCTGGATCCGCCAGTGATATACCTACTAACTATGGGCATTTAATAGACTAAAATATTTTTTTATTTATTCGCTAGAGACTAGGGAGTGAAGTCGGTTTGTCTTTTTATTTACTTGAATATCGATTGAATTCATGTAAAAAAATCAAAGGCGCGGTCAATTTTTTTTTTGAAAATAACTTTAAAGCCCTACCTTCTATTTAAACCAATATGGTATTTAGATTTTTAGTCATTTCTACTTTTACTATCTCTTAAACAGGACTTTTCAAAATGAAATATATTGTTAAGTTTCATAAACTACAGATTTCGGTACGTAATTTATAATAATTAATTTAAAAAATAATTCCAGTTTGATATTTCAAAAAGTGCAAAATAAATGTTGAAAAAATATTTTAATAAAACTTTGCCCGCTCGGAAGCATATCACGGCCGTTCCTCTTACTAAATTACTTGATGACGATTACAGAATCAGCTAACCGCGAAATCTTGCAAAAATCACCCTTAAGTCCATTACATAAGATTGAAAACAGTTTGTATGGAAGTCACTTAAGTCGTTATGTAGCCGACAATGTATGGAAGTGCATGGTCCAATGTCATACAACATGATTGACGGTTGGATGAGTTTGTATGTGACGTAGTGTAACAATATTACACAGTAGGTAAAGTTCAACGTTTTGTAAAACTAAGATTTGCCGTTAGGTGGAGCGAATGGCGGTTTTTGTATGACTTTTTTGACGCTCATCTGTTGGTAAGAGATAACGGGCAGCGTTAATTCAGCGTTATAATCAGTACAGAATTTCACAATGATATAAAGTTGTGGGCAAAGACCACCAACGCTTCTTACTCAAGAGCCCAGTAATTCCACTAGCTACAGTGCCCTCTTACATCTGCACAGTAATGTTCGCACATCGCTTAGGCGGTAGAATAACTATGGGTCACGGGTAGAGTCGGGGGATTCTGCCGGATAACACGACCCGCAAGTCTGAGGTATGATCTCAGTGAATGGGATTATCCCCCAAGGGTATTAGGGCCTGGCAAATTGGGCATACTGGGGCGAGATGGTGAATGCTTTCCCGACCCTATCTTGCCTCGATTGAGAGGACTGTTTACGGGGGGTTTTTAGTGGGTGCAAGTCCCACACTCCCCCTTCCGTCACCCCGGAAGGGTAGTGCGAAGGTATTTTCGCCTCCACAAAAAAAAGAGGCGGTAGAAAATCTCCTGTTAATTTTGTAGCAAGAGTAGCTTACGATCGCGGCTTTGCCCGCATGCAAAATCCTTCCTTAGCGGGGGTCTACGTCATAAAACCTATCATGCCTTTGGTGCCAGCGGAAGACCAGCGTAAGTATTTTCTGAACCTACATATGCTGAGCTGGGGCCTTTTTGCGGTAAATATAATACTGTTTCATGTACCTACTTAAACTCCAATTATATTGTTACATATTTGCCGTAAATAAAGCTTTTTTCTTTTTCTTTCTTTTCTATCTGTGTTCCAAATTTCAACTCAATCCGTTCAGTTTTTTAGGCTGTGCGTTGATAGATCAGTCAATCAGTCACTCTTTCCTTTTAACATTTAGATTTATGCTACTGTATCTAAACTGCACTGTGTACAACCTCAGGCGGTGCCGTGTGAATGTGTGGTTGTCATTCGTGTAATTATTTATTATTGTTTGTACGTTAGGTAATTATGCAACTGACCGAGAGGACGTCGTTTGTATATTTTATTCCGAAAATAACGAGTCGCACGGTTCGCGCGTTTGCCATATTTTTCATTCTCATGTTTTAAGATTTTCCGTCTTGTTGATCTAATGCTAAGCTGATGATAGGGATATGTACTTTGGTGTAAATTTGTGATAATTTACGCTACAGAACGAGACTTTTTACTGAAAATCGCTCAACCGATTTCGATCTTGCCTTTATATAAAAGGAAAAATTGTACTTTCACAGCTTCGCACCAAAACGGTGGAAAATTTAAGGGCCGCCACTGATTTGTCAAAAAAGGGTAAATTTTCAGATACCATGATAACTTGAACACACCAACATACTGTTCAAAATTGACTGCATAAATAAAATAATAAATATAAATTTTGCGGGATTTCAATCTCGGATCTATACCACGACTGTCAGAATCAGAATCAAAGGTTGTGTGGCCAATCTATATGTTGCAGTTTCAGGTCGCCTATTACTACAGGGCCTGCAATATGAACGACGACTTTCTACCCTTGGCTCTAACATAAGAATTCAAATTTTCACAAGATTTTATAATACAATATACACAATTTTGTAGATTCGTTCAATAGCAGTCACCTTGGAGACAACAAACAATATATATACATACAGACGTTCTGCTCATCAATGCGACAATGGTTGTCACATTTGACTCTTGCACAACTCACTTTGGCACATTTACTACTTTTTTATTTAATATAGGTTAGTTGACTAAGCAACGATAGGCCGTAAATGGTATCAAACTAACCCTAGAAAGCGGGATAAATTCCTCCCTGGCTTCGTTGAACATCACACCGGAACACGGTCACAATGACCGCTTGGCGACACGGTTTTGTCCAGTGGGTGGTAACTAGCCACGGCCGAAGCCTACAACTAGTATAAAGTAAGTAAGAATTCCAAATTCCACAAGATTTTGTCCACAATTTTTAGATTCAATCAATAGAAGTCACCTTGGAGACAACAACAAACAATAAATACAGACGTTCTGCTCATCAATGTAACAATGGCTGTGGTCACATTGACTCTTGCACAACTCACTTTGGCACATTTAGGGACAAATTTACTTCATTTAGATAACTTAAAAAGTATGTAGATAGCTACTTTTGTTAGTAGTATGTAGGTATTGATTAAAAGGTATTAAGAGAATACTTGAGGTTTGAGGTTCCTAGAACGAAATTTTGTTGATGATTAAACGTGGAACATTTTCAAAAATTTAATTCTAGAATTTACATTTTAGAATTCGTCATAAGAGCGAGCGAGAGACTCAACTCAAAGCAAAGACTAGGCCCTTAAGATTCTTCCGCCAATTCGGAATGTACGAATATATCTATGGGAAGAACGGGCAAGAAACTCACAGAAATTATTGTTTTCTCTCTTCTAGTTTTACATAAGGCTCGATGGCACATAGTTTACGTATAACAATAATGTCCAATAAGTGCCGATGTTCTGCGCCCGCGCATCGCCACACATCTAGCACAAGGCCTAACACTACCTATCAGTGCAGCCTTTACTGTGCGGAAAGAGATGATTTATACGAATTTATATTGTATTTTACCGACAATACCTCTAAAATAACCAATTTAAAAATATTTTAAAATTTTACTATTTGATCCTAACCTGTTTATACTTTTAGTTTTTTATTAAATTTTATTTTTGTTTGGTTACCGATTTGATATGTTTGTGTAGTATTTGAACTCATAAAAAAATAAACCCCATATAACCCCAAACACAAAACCGTAAACGGACAACTCGACTCTGTTGACATTACACAGCACATCCACTACACCGTCCCTTCACGACTACCTAGATACCCTACAACCAATCTTTTCTTTACTCCTACCTGTAAAACAAACCTTGGGCTTAACTCGCCAATTATTAGAATATGCCGTGAATATAATTCACTAATAAAGTCCTCTCCAAAAATCGATCTATTTGGTGACTCATTAATGCAGTTCCGAAAAAATGTAATGGAATCTTTTTCTTCAGATGCAATACCAACTTTTACATCTGAAGAAAAAGGGTCTGATAACATCTAACAATTTTTATTTTGTTATTCTCTCTTTTTTTTACATTATTCTTATCCATAGTTTTGTTTCCCATAACATTCATTCTCTTTTTTTAAAATTTAATTTTAAGGTCAACATGTTTTCCAATCGCAAATGCTGAGGCCTCCCCTAATTGAGAAAACACCTAGGTGTTTTGTACAAACAATGTTATTGTCACTAGAGTTTAAGGTGTTTTTTTGTCGGCGGCCCTTAATAATAAATAAATAAAAAAATAAATAAACTTCAATTAAAATTACCAGTGACTTGCGCCTGCGCAAGGTGATATCGAGTATTTCCAATGAATGATGATGAAATGATTTTTTTGTGTGTGTATTGTTACACTTTTTATATTATAAACTAGCTTATGCTCGCGGCTTTGCCCGCGTGTCAAAGTCCTTTCTTAGCGGAGGTCTACGTCATAAAACCTATCTGTATTCCAAATTTCGAGCGAATCCTTGCAGTGGTTTGGGCTGTGCGTTGATAGATCAGTCAGTCAGTCAATCAGTCACTCTTTCCTTTTATATATTTAGATGTTTAAGAATAACAAGTTTAAATATAACAATAATTATTACATATTCTTAAATTTACGATAACTAAACTTATTTAGATTGTTTGAGTTATAAGTTTTTGAAGATTAAGTTTCTGTTTGTAACTGTGGTTTCACATAAAAGTGTTTTCTGTTCTATTCTACTCAATGTGGGGGTTCAGCCTCAAATATGATGGATGACTCGCGAGCATAATGTCAATGTGGTCTAACATTCCATCGGTTCAGTGGCGCTGTAATACTATACCCTGAGGTTTCGGCTGTCACACCTTACATTGCATGAGGAAACTTTTGCAAGTCTAAACTTGCAAAATGTTTGGGAGACTTTTTTTATATCACTACATAGAATAGAATAGAAAACTCTTTATTGAAACACTACGAACATACCTACAGAAAACTTGAAACTATAACACAAAATCACGACACTTATCGCTAAAAGCGATCTCTTCTAGATAACCTTGCAGGGAGAGAAATAATGATGACATGGGTTTTACATATAGTCTTCTAAATATATAAAAGGAAAGAGTGACTGACTGACTGATCTACTCGTATCAACGCATAGATCAAACCGCTGAACAGATTTTCTCGAAATTCGGAATATAGATAAGTTTTATGATGTAGACTTCCACTAAGAAAGGATTTTGATACAATTTTAAATTACCAATTACTCAATTACCACTAATAGTGTACTAATTAGGGGTCTTATCGCTGAGAGCGATCTCTCCCAGACAACGTACATATATGAAATTTGGTATATTAGGAAGCTTCTAAAAGAATCATTCGAAATTCTCGCAGTTCCAACTACTTTACATTAATTATTACCAAATTAATAACCTTCCTTTTTAAAGTCAGTCAAAAACTTAACCCATAAAACCTGCGCAAACGCCACGCCAATCGTAATGCGCGTGCGTTCAACTCCTGCTGAGTAAACAATACTGTTGCCTAGCAACCGCGAGCGAGACAGCAATATAATGAGCTGTGCGAGTGAGCGGGACAGAAAAGTTTGTTGAACGATAAAGACACGGTGGATTTAAAGTTTTATTAGTACTTTTATTGCTTCCCAGTGTATTGAAATGGTTTATGAACTTCCTAGATGCTTGGCCAATGCATAATCCTGCAAAATTTTCATATAACATTTCGAACGATATTTTTTTATTTAGCTTACGTTGCATGGACTAGCATTCGAGTGAATTTGCCAGAGTCAAGTTTAGGAATTTGACAGTCTCAGGTGTATCTTAGTTTTTCTTTGATTACATGTTACTTGTTTTTTACTAGTTTTATTATGTAAACATATCATTTAGTATACATGGTAATCATATTCAAGGGTTCTAGATATTAATATTTCTTAGAAGTCAAAACTAAAAGAAATTGTCACTATAGGTAGCAACAAGAGAAAAATAGTAGGTACCTTTAACTCGAAAACTATGGACTTTATTACAAGTTTTAAATATTTTTTGTAGACATACGTAAATATATGTTATTTTATATACATAGTTTTCCTAGCACCTGTGTATGTTTAAGAAACATTTAATTCGAAAAATTCCATAATGAAAACAATTTATTTAAAAGAATACATTATTAATTATTACTCTAGCAAAGCATAGGTGCACCTACGAGTACAAAGAAAATTATATCTTCAATTCTTTTTTTTTTACGAGAACTAACATCTTCATTAAAAAAAGGTTTTATATTTTACACCCCTGTCATCGACCGCACCACAAAGGTTGCGTTCGAAAATTTGAAAAAAGAACGACAAAAAAGGCGCGAAACAGTGCAAGCCCACCCACTGATCTCATTGTCACTACCGAACGAACGCGTTCCTAAAACAAACTTGACGTTTGCAAAAAAAAGTAAACAGAACCACAGAATACTGAATAGTGCAAACAGAACCTCTTTTGACATTCCCATATCTTAATCTTGTTTTTTTTATTCGTATCTTTTTTTTTTTTTTTTTTTAGAGCTTTGAAAAATTCAAACTTCTAGGCCAACGCAACCAAAAGATATAGACGAATATGTCGCAAATTTCAGCAAATTTTCGACATTTCCAAATAAACCAAAACCTAAGGGGTACTTCTTGTGAACTCAGAATATTGAAATTTGGCACGAAGCAACACCTTAGAGCACAGATAAAGGAAAAATTGCGAAAACTATAAATTTTTATTTGCATCATATGAAAAAAATATTTTGAAAAATTTTATACCTACTACCCCTTTTCTCATGAACGCGTAAACGTATTAAATTGAAATTCATATCAAATACTCAAGTCTATAATACCTTTAAACTGTAATAAAATCAAACCTCTAAGTTAACGCATTCAAAAGAAACAGCAATTTTAGCCGCAATTTTAAACTCGCAACTACTCTCAAAAAACCAAAACCTACAGGGTACTTGCCGTGAACGTAGAATCTTGAAATTTGGTAAAAAGCAATTCCCTAGAGCACAGATAAAGGAAAAATTGCGAAAACTGTAATTTTTTTGTTACATCATACAAAAAAATATTTTTAATAATTTCATACTTACTACCCCATTTCTCATGAACGCGTGCAGGTATTTAAATGAAATTCATATCAAATACTAAGATCTATAATATCTTTAAACTGTTTTAAAATTAAACCTCTATGTCAACACATTCAAAAGAAACAGCAATTTTAGCCGCATTTTTAAACTCGCGACTACTCTCAATGAATCAAAACCTACAGGGTACTTTCCGTTAACTGATAATCTTGAAATTTGGTACTCAGCAGCGTCTTAGATTATCACAGGAACCTGTGCCTATCACAGGAAAAATTACGAAAACTGTAAATTTTTAGTTACATCATATAAAAAAATATTTTTAATAATTTTATATTTACTACCCCATTCCTCAAGAACGCGTACAGGTATTAAATTGAAATTCATATCCAATACTCAGCTTTATAATAACTTTAAGCTGTAAAAAAATCAAACCTCTATGTCAACGCAATCAAAAGAAATAGCAATTTTAGCCGCATATTTTCAAACTCGCAAGTACTCGCAAGGGAATCAAACCTACATTACCTATATACGAGTAATATTATACACACTTTTCCTTAGGGTTCCGTACAAACCTACGGGTTTGTACGGAACCCTCGGTGCTCGAGTCCTACTCGTACTTGACCGGTTTTTTTATGTTATATCTTAACGGGTCTAGTACGTTTGCGAAGAGTGGGTTCTTAAGAGTCTTGTTTCTATTGTCACCATTTTTGACAGCTTTGTAAGAGCAAAATCACAATGACATTGGGTCAGTGACAGTCGCAAGAGAAGCCTCTTGGTAAACGTCAGACTACTCTTGACGCAAGATAAGAATTGATTAGTCTTGATAGGTGGCGTCGTGTGCTATTAATTTATCCAATTAGAATTTTCGTACGATATGACGAATAATTTTGAAATATAAATTCTTAAAACGTACTTTTTGAAAATGTTTCTTAGTAAAGTTCTTAACGATAAGGTGCATTATAAAACTGGACAAACTCTCGTTCAAAGCTTTCACAAACAAAGATACAGCATCAAGACGCCACCGTTTCACAACTAACCCCAGTTAACCTCAAACGACAAAGAAAACCAACTAAATACAGCACGTTCTCATTGTCATTCAAATAAATTTAAATTACGGATGGCGCAAACGAAAACTGAATATGTGCGGCATGGAAGAATTGTTATGGCTTGTCCACATATCCCGGCCAATGATTCGCCGAGTGTGTGTTTTGTCTATGGACGAACAATTTTTGTCTATAGACGGATGTAGACGAATGTCTTCGGATATTTACGGTTTTTTTTCCGGTAAATTTCTGGTATACATTTTGGGTTCCATAGCTAACGACTTTAATAACCTTTTTGAATATTAATCAATCATGGATCATTTAAAGCCATTTTGTGTGAATAATTACTTGAAATTAGTTAAATTTTCTTTATTTTTTGATTATATAATCTGTGTCCCAAGTGCATATATATAATCTGTGCGCTCGGGCGAACGTTCGGCCAACGACTCGCCGAATTATTGGCCGGCATATGTGGACGAGCCATTAGAAGGAGTCTGAAAAATGAAGCATCTATATTAAACCTCTTTTTATACTCCAACAGAACAGGTTACCCTACTTACACTGTCAGAGTCAAATCACAATTTATAGGTTGTGTGGCTAACCTATATGTTACAGTTTCAGGTAGCCGAGATTCCTACGAAAAATCAAATGGAGAAAAATGGATCGATCGATTGTGGATCGATTCAAATGGAGAAGATCGTTATTAGAGATGAGACTATAAATAAATGTGATATTTATTGTGAAAAATAATAATTGTAATTAATTCCAACAATAATAAATGGGGTTTAAACGTTTAAACTCCAACAGGACAGATTACCCTACTTAAACTGTCAGAGTCAAATCAAAATAATTAGAATTCCTTTGGCCAACCTATATGTTCGCCAATTGTTACAATTAATTTTGTGTTAAAGTTTTATGTTTTCTGTATACGAGTATTTATAGTGTTTCAATAAACAGTTTTCTTTTCTATGTTTCAGTTTCAAATCGCCAAAATTATTACGTAGCCTGTAACTTGACCTAACGACTGCCTCATACATTTCTTTTTTTACAAGCTTTATATTACTTTCACCTGTCTGTCTGTCTGTCTGTCTGTCTGTCTGTCTGTCTGTAATCAAATCTTGCAAGTTTAATTTGACCCACTTCCCGGTTTCCAATTGAGCTGAAAATTTGCATGCATGTGTAAATCGGATGACAATGCAATATTTTTATGACATCGAGCTGATCTGATGATGGAGCTGGAAGGTGGCCATAGGAACTCCGTCATAAAACAACGCAACCCCATCGAGTTTGGGCTCATTTGATTTGTCTTGACGAGTACTATATGATGCAAGATGGTAATGATAATTAAAGCTTGTTTTTAAAAATTTCACTTGTGTTATAATAGCAACTAGGTATTTATGATTTTATTTGTATTCTTTGACGGGCAGTGATGCATCACATTTTGTCTCTTAACATTTTTTTTGAGCAGTTGCGGTAGGTCGTTTCGCAGTGTTATGTCAAATTTAACTATTTATTAACATGCGGTCAGAAAAATCACACATTCGTACTTTGGATCTAGTTATATACGTAGATCAACCGATTTTCCAAAAACGCCGTGACCAATTTTTGTCAATGTGTGAAATATATAAAATTCTGAGGCCCTACATTGGTAGCACACGACGCCACCTGTCAAGACTAATCAACTCTTATCTTGCGTCAAGAGTAGGTAGCCTGACGTTTAGCAAGATGCTACTCTTGCTATATTTGGTAGGTAAGAGCGGATTCTTAACTGTAGAAAAAGAGTGTGGAGAGTTATTTTTGTTGTCCCCTATTTTGACAATTTTTTTTATATATATAAATAGAGCGGCAAACAAGCAGACGGCCCGCCTGATGTTGAGCGGTTACCGCCGCCTATTGACCCTTCCAACACTAGAGGTGCTATCAGAGCGTGCCGGCCCTTTAAGAATTTGTATATACCCTTCTTAAATGCATCAAGGTTAAAGGTCTCAAACACACACAAACAAGATTGATATGACATTGGGAAAAGCTGCCCCTCAAGCACAGACGCTGCGTTGACTTGTGTTGCTGCCAAGTCAACTGTCATCCCATACATTGTACTTTTGTGAATGTATGGGATGACACGCACAGTTCTACTCTTGAAATTTCGTCGGGATCAAATACGTCATGCTACGGCCACTGCAAATCTCTTTGCAATGACTGCGCGAGTAGCAGAAATAGCCACTTGTAAAACGTCAGACTACTCTTGACGCAAGACAAGAGTTGATTAGTCTTGACAGGTGGCGTCGTATGCCACCAATGTTAGATTGGATCTCTATGGTTATTGCAACTGTTTGAAAAAATAATAAAAAAAAACAAGTGACAGTTGACAGCTGTTTAGGCGCGAAGCCCGCATTCGAATTTATCTTCAAGTCACGTTCGAAAACTGACCAATATTAGTTGACCTGTCGTAGGTTAAACAATGAGGTAAGTTTCTAAACTATGCAGGGGTCTGGTTATATTGGGTGTTTCGCAAGCAAATTAGTGCGTTTTGTTTATGCGGGATACAGACGTGCTTGAGTTACGTTTAGATTTTTCGATTGCGTTCGTATATTTTAGTTTCTGCCCCTTTAGCATAGGAAGATATTGACATAAGACAAGCAACTCCCGTCCCACTGTCAAGAGTAATTGACGTTTGTAAGAGCACATGACATTAGGAGTAGTTACAAATTGTATGCAATGACAGCGCGAGTAACAAGAGTAGCGTCTTGATATATGTCAGTTTACTCTTGACAGTGGGACGGGAGTTGTTACTCTTATGTCAATGTCGAAGTGTGCTAAAGGGGCAGAAAGGGTTTTCAAGATTTGTGGCTTACCAAATGGTCCGCCATTTTTTTTTCAAAATTGCTGCCAGTGACGATATCTATGTTTTTTTATGTCATGAAATAGAAGACGTGCAAGACGCTCTCCTGATGTCAAGAGATAACGCTGCCCATAATCAGTACAGTGCTACTAAGGATTTCATAATGATGTGAAATTCTAGGAGCACTGCACCAACGCTTCTTCCTCAACTTAGCGTATTCGTAAACGTGTTTCTTTCTTTCTATTTATGCATGATCCTCTAGACATGCCATAGGAACATAGTACGACCACAGGTATGAGTATGGAATGGCACAGAGTAAACAATAAACACAGAGCCGGCTGAGTCAACAGTCTAAAGACGGCATACATGGATATCAACAGCTGTTTTTGATACGAGGTATGGTATAAATTATACTATGTATAAATTTAACTAGACTTCACTATTTATGCTGTTATATATTTCCCCTTTCCATATATTAATTATCTCCTTCTATATATATCCCGTTCGCAAAAGTTCCCTTTCGTAAACCGTCTCTTTCTCAAAAGATAATTTTTGCAAAAAAGTATTTAGTCTAAAGACAGCATACATGAATATCAACAGCAGCAGTTCTTGATATTTAAATTATATTACGTAGGTTTAAACTAAATTTCACTAGGTATATTATGCTGCTATATATTTAATACAGCTTCGTCGCAAAATGTCTCTTTTGTAAAATGTCCATTTTGCATAAATTTAACTTTTTGTAAAATGTCCTTGTCGCTAAATGGCCCGTTTCGTAAGGTTTCTCAAAATGCCCCTTTCTCTAAATGTTCTTCGCAAAAGATCCCTTTCGCTAAATGCCCTATTTTTGCGAAAGAATTCCTTTCCAAATAAAGCCAAATATAATTGCACTTATTTGTGAAACAATCTACTATCTAATAATATGGATAACTCTCACGTTAGTTTTCAAAAACGCACAATCTACTATCTATTTATTCTTTCTCTTTTCTTGATTTGAAGGAACCCTAGTTCAAACTTTACACTATATTACTTCAAAACAGTTTTCTCCAATCACCCTATCTTGTCCAGCATCATCAGCTAAAAATGCAAACAATTTTCTTCATTTAAATGTTATAAAAAAAGGCAAAGTTAAAAAAGGCTAAAGTAAAATGGCGAGTGTTATCTCGTCACCCACTTAGCTTTCCTTTTAATGGTACAGAGAATTTAGTTCAACCGATAACATACACTTTCTAGGAAACTAATGTTTCTACTGAAATTAAATATGGGAGAGTCCTATTTATATAAAAAAAATGCAATCCTCATGAGTTTCTTGCTCGTTCTTCTCATAGAGGTGCTGTGCGAACGAGCGGCAGAGTGTTAAAAAAGAAAAATGTAAAACTGACTTGCAAAAGTGCTCCAATGTAGCCTATTTGAATACATGAATTTTGAGTTTATGAATTCTAAAATGCTTATGTGGACTTTCTTCTTCAACATATCGCAAATCTATATCTAAAGGGAGACGACTCTAAAAAACATTTTTTCAGAACCCTTTTCCGACACGTTTTTAGAAAACGCCGTGGCCATTTTTAAAAAACCGTTATGTTGAATTTCATCGAATAAAATTTTCATATTGACACAAAAAGAAACAACATTTGTTACGAAAATATATTGGTCAGCGAATTTATAAAATACTGCGCAGGTAAATATTTAAAAATATAATTTTGATACGATTTAAAATTTAAATCAATAAATTTGTAAACATGAATTCCCTTTTGAGGTGATATTTAGGTCAAACTGAAAAGTTATTGTCTTCGAAATCAGGCTCTAAGCTATCTCAATACCAAATTTCAGCTCAATCGGTCCATCCGTTTAGGCGTGACAGAGTAACGAACAGACATCTATCATATTTTTGGTATTTATTAATACTAAATACTATTTTAAAACCTAGCCAACTAGTATCGTTTGAAAACCTAGCCAACTCTTAAAACAAAAAAACTAGGTTAGACTAAGAGTGGAATTAAAACTAAATATTAAATTAATAGCTAATAATTTATATTAGTAAGATAATATAGACGTATAAAACAGTTTTATCCTGTGGGATAAAAAGTAGATAAAAACTTTAACTATCCTATGTACCCGAGACTTAAACCATATTTATACCAAACCTTATCTAAATCGGTTCAGTGGTTAGTAGTGCAGAGTCTGCAAAAAGACATGCACACTCGCAATTATAATATGTATTAGCACAGATATTAATAGATAACCTTTCTTTTTGGATCGGTTAACCGAGTAAGATACCAGAGTGTGAGAAACTCCGTTTGACACACAACACCACAGTCAGCAGAAATGTTTAAAGTTACCGCTGAACATTCCAAGAATCAAATATACAAGAATCTTATATGTTACAATGTATTATGTATATTAATATCGACGTCTATTTAGAAATAAAGCTGTGCCCGCTTAATATATAATTATGAATTTAATTTTAAGAGAGTTTTATGATGAGCCTATGTGGTATTCTATACTTCGTTCTAAAAATAACTAAGATAATTTTTGCAGGGTTCGAAGGTTATATATCAATAGTACCGGTAGCTGAAAGAGGAAGACGTACCTATAAGTATTTGTACAAAAAGTACTATATGGTTATATAGCTACTATGTTATAATGTTATGTACGTAGTACGTAGCTACATACAAAGATATTATTAAACCTTCATCAATACATAATACATATACACAAAAAAAATATTATACCTACTTATATATATATAGACTACAGACTAAAACATTTTATTTTAATTTTAAAGTGGTTTAACACTAAAGATATATTATTATATGTCCCTACATATAAATACTCGATATAGTAATAGGTAATAGGTAATAGAAGTGAACAGTGAGACCTAGATATTATATTAGTTCATAAAAATATAGATTATTGCCCGCCGCTCACGACTACAGAAAAAACGTGACTGCACCAGCAATATAGTGCTTATAAATTATGAATCTAGTCAATATAATATATAGGTAGGTGACATTAAAATATATGTGTATCCACCGTCCTATTTAATAATTACAAGCTTTTATTTACTTTCACCTGTATGTTGTCTGTCTGTCTGTCTGTAATCAAATCTTACAAGTTTAATTTGATCCACTTTCCGGTTTCCGATTGAGCTGAAATTTTGCATCCATGCATAAATCTGATGACAATGCAATATTATTATGACATCGAGCTAATCTGAAGATGGAGCTGGAAGGTGGCCATAGGAACTTTGTAGTTAAACGACGCAACCCCATCGAGTTTGAGCGCATTTGATTCGTGTTAACAAGTGGGTAATTCGGTGCTAGATGGTTATAATATTAAGTTTAGGGTTTAGTTTAGAGCTTGTTTTTAATTATTTTTTTTATTTCACTTGTTTATGCTCACAGGTTCGAAGGGTCTCGTATATGTATGTGTGCAACTATTGCTCCCACGAAATTTTGATATATAAATTCGTACACCTGACCGTTTTTGGTCAAGCTTTAATTTTTTAAATATTTTAAGGTATTTTTAGTTTGATACTTTAAAATGGGTTTATTGATTTCATGTTTTAATAGATACAGAAAGCTACCCCAGACCAGAAACTGAGGATCAGTATTTTTTTTCTATAGTATGCGCAGTCCGCGTTTGACCACAATCTCACCTGATAATACAAATATTTGTCCCACACGGATATCGAACCCGCTACCTTCTGCGTCGCAAGCAGACCCACTTCGCTAAGACGTCGTATTATTTTTTAAAAATAAAAATATGTCATAACCAAACATAAAACCGTACAGTACCAGGAAAGGCGGGAAGTGTACGACCGTTATATTCTTATCGGTTAACCGTATTATCTACAAACATCGTGCACTTACGATAATTTCAGATAACTAACGTAGTTTCTTCGTTGTATGATTTTAGGTGCTTTTCATTAGTATACACACCTTACACGAATGGAATTAGACACAATTGGATTTTGTCAGACTTAAACAATGTAATTTTGACTTAAGATCCAGCCAGAGCAGGCTATGTAGTTTTGGCGAGCTGAAACTGCAACATATAGGTTCGTCATTTCACAATAAAAAACGAAAATAAAATCCTTCTTACCAAAACGGTTCAAAATAGATAAAGAGAGGCGCAACAAAACGAGACGCTCTTAATAACTTATAACACTTACACACAATATATGTATTTATTTCCAAAACCTCCACTTTGTAGTTTGGATGCAAAATATTAAGTTGTATTTGATACGCTAGGGTTTGTCAAGTTGATTTTTTATGCAATTGTTGTTTAAACTTTACAGTAGGGGATGGCGAAAAGAGAGCCGAATTTGGTCCATGCAGATAGTATGGACTAAATTATTGTCTACATGCAGATGTGATACAGATATAGCCTAAAAAAAAATAGATAAAAAAGTTACAGTGCCGCACATTCATTTGCCACTTACATTTTCTTACCATACCGAACATAATATATTGCATATATATTCTAAAACGTACACTATCTACCGTCACGAGTGACTAAGCACGGGCAGGATGTACATATTAATGTAAAGCGACTAACAAGTCATAGGTGCACATTTCCATAGATTACTTTAACATTTATTTTTAACTTTCGTATGTCATTTTTGAAATTGGCGTATATAAATTACGTAGTTAATCAAGTGTATGTTAAATTTGTGTTGCCATGCGCAATCGTTGAAATTAATCAAAAGTGTAATCTTCAAGTGATTTTTGACGAATTTACACGAATCTTACTAATATTTCAAACGTGAAAGTTTGTAAGAATGTATGTCTGGATATGTGTTTGTTACTCTTTCACGCCTAAACGGGTGGACCGATTGAGCTGAAATTTGGTATAGAGATAGCTTAGACTCTGGAATAACACATAGGCTATAGGACAGCGGGTAAAACCGCTGGGCACAGCTAGTAAAACAATAAAGCGGTTGTCAATTTGAATTTATATTTTGAAAATTAGCGAGCTGTATGGCAAATATGTATCTTATCCGACTACATAACAAGAAGGTTGCGGAAAATTTCAACATAATTAGTGCCACAAAACCTTTGAGATTACTGATTACAAATTACAACAATTACGATGTTTTACTTATAATTGTTTAAAAACAAATTTCTTGGGTTACGTTATTTTTGCACTATACAAACGACATACAATTCGTCTACTAGCGATGAAAGTGCGACATCTCAAAAAGAGTTATTTTACCAAAAACGACACTTGGTGAAAAGTAGTCTTGTTAAAATTACGCTTTTTGAGGATAATCACACTGTCATTGTAATTGGACGAAATATATGTATAAGGAAAAATAGTCACACTTTATAGCCATTTTTATTTAGTTCAGAGTTCCTAGTAACTCATATGGGTCATATATTATCTGATAAACATCTATATTGGGTTTGTAGTTTGTACTCAAAATTCCATTAATAGATATATGTAGACACTTCAGCGTAATATGTTATCTATTACCGATGTTTAAAGACGGCGCTCTACTTCGCGCTAAAATAACATTTATTTTTAAACCTCACTTCACTCTAATGTTCGCATTTCACATCTATACCAATATTATAAATACAAATGTGTGTCTGTCTGTCTATTTTATGCCTTTTGGACTTTAGACAGTTTGTCCAGACGTTTGATGTTTAATACTTTTACGCGTAAATTTCTGAACAGATCAGGGTGAAACTCGTTATATAGGTAGACATAGGCTATATTTCAGCAGGTAAAACAGCCGGACACAGCTAGTTATATAATTTCTAGTTTAATTATCTTAAAATGATATAAAGACCAGCCATTTTGTCATCGGCGCCATTTTTCCTGTAATAGACAATCAAAGATGTCTTCTTTTTTATCGATCCTCAGACAATGGCTGATGATTCGCGTGTATTTATGTATAATTTAATTGCTAGTGGCCAATGAGAGAGGACCTGTGGATATTATTATTGTTCTATAGACTATAGAGCATAATACCCTACTTTAATTTACCGTCTATAAAAAGGAGTTATCAAAACTATATTATGTAGGTATATAATATCATATACTTATTTTATTAGATCTGCATGAAATGTACACGGGACAATCCTTTCAGGCTTCCAAATAAATTTTAAGATATGTATGTTTACATTTTTTTGTTTGTCTGTCATTTAGTCATAACTTAGGGCACAGAACAGGAGGAGGTCTATTATACCCAGCAGTGGGTGGATACGGGCTGAGTAGATAGATAGGGCAAAGCGATAGTTTCATTAAAATCGGCACAATATCCCACTCCCATGCGATTTTAGAGGACTATGAGTATGATGGGGACGAGAAATATCATTAATTTTGAACAACATATTAACATTTTTACACTAAACGATTCGTGAGTATTTAGATTCATCTTTGTAAATAAACGGCATAAACTCACTTGTATTTACTTCGGCTTCGTGCCGACCGTTTCGATCCTGTACGAGGATCTTCTTCAGGGAGTAGTTGCGGTTACGCGACGGCGTCCGCGTCCCGCTTAGCCGCTTAGCCCCGTTTATGCCGTTTATTTACAAAGATAAACATATAAACATGGTCGAAAAAATCTTTCACTACAGACAAGCAGACAAGCGCTTCAAAATACCTGAAAACCTGGTTTCTGTAGACGACGGTATCATTTGGCGAAATCTCAAGCAATCACCAAGACTTCGACAAACTGGAGATGCGAAATAGGCTCCAAATCCGGCCTAACTTGTATATCCAGTAAAATATTTCTCAAAACTAACTACAATTGTATGAATGCCCGCAAGGTCAAGAATCATACGGTTTTTGTGCAACTTTTACAAAGATTCGGACGAACGCACGCGATTCTCTCCACACCGAAGGTTGGTGAAATTAGACACAGATATAGAGGTACAATACACATTTTGGATATTAATCCCACTTTTTAGGGTTCCGTGGGTCATCAGTCATCCCACACCCCCCGCACACTTTGTGATATTCATAGAGGACTCAACCATAAGAGTGCGCATTACCAGAGGTATGGTGTTGCCAACGATACGCATTGACGCTGCATAACACGTCAAATCCCTTTAAACCAGAGTCCTATTCTAAACGAGCCAATCAAAACTAGACAACCGCCCCCCGCACCCCGTCATGTTTTGACGATTTTGTTTCCATACAGAAAATCTCATAAGCGGGGTTTGATTGAGTCTGTGGTGGTAGCTAAGCTAGTCTGATGTAAAAAATGTTAGATATTTTAATATAGAAATTGAAATTATTTACGTGTTACGAAACGGCCCGAGAGCGCGGCAGCCATAATAGTACAACGCGACGTGCAAAAGGTATAAAGGTACAAATATGAATAGTAAAGTTTGGTTGCTAGGCGAGGCAGGCAATTAAACCACTCGACACCATCCTTGACACCCATCCGCGTAAGGGCCTCATTACGAGACGAACAATTCATTTTGTTTGACTTAAAACTGCAAAAATTCAATTGTGATGGAAGTGTGAGTAAAAAAAACAAGTTAATATTTAAAAAAAACTTTTTAAAAACAAGCATTAATACCATCTAGCACCAAAGTACTCGTCAAGACGAATCAAATGAGCCCAGACTCAACGGGGTTGCGGCCACCTACCAGCTCCATCATCAGATCAGCTCGATGTCATAATAATATTGCATTGTCATACGATTTATACATGCATAGCTGAAAATTTCAGCTTAATCGAAAACAGGGAAAATTAACAGCAAGATTTGATTACAGACAAGACAGACAACGGACAGGTGAAAGTAAATAAAGCTTGTAAATAAACGATGCGATGCGCTGGGTGAACAACCCAAGTTATTTATAATTATCTTATATAGGTATTATAGTTATCTTATCACGGGGCTGACAGAGCCAGCAACACTTCGACTCATTGGGATCTATTGTGTTCAAGGAACAATAAGGACCTGTTAAATGTTCCTTACTCTTTTAAAAAAAAATGTTTATTAACGCGGTGAGCTCACTGCGATGAAGAAATCTATACTCCTCCGGTTTAATACATTGGCTGCTGCGGCGTTTTATAGAACTATAAGATTAATTTCGTATGGAAAAATCCTTTGACAAAACACAACATCTGTGTTTTTCAGCACTCGCGTTCACTCCGCGTTGTTTTCAGCAGTCAATATGTTAAGATACGAGCGCTACCTCGCGCTTCTTCGCCAATCAAACATTCTGGTGTGAATCACTCCGGTTTCGGATTAATAAGTGTGATTAACAGATTCAAATTTTTTTGTTGTTGTTGAAACGGATTTCGTATTCAATGGATAGCGGATACAACTATGCGGTATCAGTTTCTAATTTAATCAGATCCTATGATCCGTGGACACAAACCCAATTTTTGAGTTAACTCACTGTAGATTTAGATGTGCGATACATCTTTGTAAATAAACGGCATAAACTTACTTGTATTCACTTCGGCTCTTCGTACAGGATCGAAACGGTCGACACGAAGCCGAAGTAAATACAAGTGAGTTTATGCCGTTTATTAACAAATATGTATCGCACATCTAGATCTACAGTGAGTTAACTCAAAAATACGTTTAGTGTAAAATGTGCGATACAATAACATGAAAATCAAAAAGAAGTCATTGGTAACACATCTAAGGCACGCGTACAAACGGTCACCAGTTCATAGGCCCCATAGGGCCCAGACAGTCAATATTTGTACAACGCAGCTGCCCTGCCGTATCCGGCCCGCGTTTTATTGAGGAATTTGTACCTTGCAGGGCGTAGAGGTAACCTATCCCCCTTTATTTCTAACACATTATCTCCTGCCTCAGGGCAACTGGTAGAAAATGCTATTATAGCATTAAGTTAGTCCTAGCTGTGCTGATTAATAAATAAATAAGCTCGTACATAAAGAAAGAATAAAAGAAATAAATTAATTTGCACACAATCCAAAGAGGAAGTTCTTTAGTTGAAGTAAAAAGACGAGCAAGATGCTCTCCTGATGGTAAGAGACAACGCTGTCCATAATTAGTACAGTGCCACTCGCGCCACTTTCGCCAAGTAGGGCTATATTATTCTAACTATATAATGGGCCTTTGGCATTAAAACCTTCTTGGATATTTCAATTAACAATAACTATGAGAAGTAAATTAGTAAGAATGGCTCGATGACCAAAAATATTAAATTGACAATCAATTTGGATAATATTATAATTAACTTGAGGTCACCAGCCTTTCCTATGCACATTCGCACGTTTAGATCTAAAGGGAATCAACTCAAAAATCGACTAATTTGAGTTATGCACACCATCGAATTCCCGAACCGAAGGCATATCGACCAATACATATATGTATATGTTTAATATATACGTAAAAGCATATTTCTATTTAGGACTTCTACAGTTCACAAGATAATAATAAGATTTTCGTCTTTTGAAAAACAAAGCGCTTTTTTGAGTCAAAACCTTACGACGCGACTGCCTCCTACATATCTTATAGGAAACAGCCGGGACCCACAGTTTTACGTGCCGCGTCGAAACACAGTAGCGTCCAGGCGAAAATCTTTGCCACACTGAGATTTGAAGCCGGGACCTCTGGTTTACAAGCCGGATGTATGAGCACTGGGATACGGACGTCACATATTAATGAAAAGTAAGTTTTTTTAACCCGGTTTTTATTTTTTACGTATTACGTACAATAACTCAAAATGCCCCCCCCCCCCGGTGTGTCTTGGTTTTCTGGAAGAGATCGATATTAGCGATAAGACCGCTAATTCTAACTATTTTTATAATGTTATGCTTATTTTAGCATTAAGTTGTTTAGTTTGGGGTTAGGTGGCGCTGTGTGAAACGTCCTGAAATATTTATTTATTTTATTATATTTATGGTGTGCAATAAAGAGTTTTCTATTCTATTCAAGTACAGCAAGCAGGGCTATTCGCTTATCCGTTAGGGAACCGAACTGAAGACCGAATTGTCAAAAATGTATGAAATGACGTACTAAGGCGTATCGACTTGAGGTGACATTTCACGTCATTTCATACATTTTGACAATTCGGTCTTCGGTTCGGTTCCCTGACGGATAAGTAAATAGTAACGTGTTCAGTCGTATCGATTGTAATGAGCAGTTTTTTATTCATTTTTACATAAAAATACATTTCTGCCGCAGAGCATCAACCATGAAGGATGTGAAAATGCTGAAAAGAGACAAACTACAGCCATCTCTGTTACATGAGTGGTCATAAGTTGTGATTTGAAATGATAATGCAACCTTGGTGCGAGAAGCGATGCGTTGCGAGCCTTGTGTTAAAGTATTAACTTATTATGCACATGCAACGTAGTTAGTGCCTTGTTACTACTATCGTTGGAGTGGTAAATCACACTGCTGGGTTTTTTTTAAAGCGAAGAACCAATTTATCCCGTCGGGGAATGGGAGGCTTCAGGGGAGTAATCGATAACCAAATTTTTGACAATCTCTGTGGCGCGGTGGGCCAATAATACCCGCTTGCGACGCAGAAGGTTGCGGGTTCGTTTCCCGCATGGGACAAATATTTGTGTGATCCACAGATATTTGTTTCTGGTCGGGGTGGTTTTCAATATCTATTATATGTATGTATTTACAAAAGAAAAATATGTTAGTATTATATCCGTTATCCTAATCACCATAACACAAGCATTAAGTTGCTTAGCTTGGGGTTAGGTGTCGCTGCGTGAAATATCCAGAAATCACATCAAATATCTATTATTATTTTAAAAAATCGACTCTCCGCGCCTGATCCAACGCCTATTGTCAAATTTTAACAACATTTTGAAAAAAATAACCTTTTAAAACCCTATTGCGCCCACACGACATGAAATGCAATTTTTTTTTTTTATTTGGTATCTTTCGGAAACCCCCAAACCCTACCGTTCCAGTACAAAATCAAATGCAACTTATTTTAATTGTGCATATTTTGGCAATTCCGTCGGACACTGCTTCAATCATTGACATAAAAATGTTTACAATATTTCTAAATGTGTTCATTTAGATTTTTTAAAGTACTTATTATATTCGCCGATTACACGAAAAAGCCTGATATTTAGAAAATTCTTTTGAATATGTCACCGGTATATAACAATATTCGTAAACGTAAAATAATACAATTTATCTCTCGTTTGGAATCCTACGAAAGTTTATAAATTTCTTAGGAAAGTTTATAAATTTCTTAGGATATTTATAAAATTACGAATATTGTTATTTTTCGGTGACAAATACACAAATTATTGCATTAAATTTAATTTTACTATTTATTTCAAATAACGATTGTAAGGGTGTGTCTACAGTCTACATATCCCTTACACGCTTTGATAATAAAACTTTATCGGCTTATCATAAGATTGTTAACTGATGACAAACCCACTTAAAGCGTATGTGATTCATTTAATGTGCTCGCATGAATGACACTTGAGCAAAGTATGTATATTAACCAACTTGCTTAGCTTGGGGTAAATGTCCTGAAATATATAAACCTTCGGGCCCAGTAGGGTCTGGATCCCAAGGCTCTGCCAATTCCCAGTCCCCCGTCACAAAGACGATGCAGACAAGCAGACAAGCGCTTCAAAATACCTGAAAACCTGGTTTCTGTAGACGACGGTATCATTTGGCGAAATCTCAAGCAATCACCAAGACTTCGACAAACTGGAGATGCGAAATAGGCTCCAAATCCGGCCTAACTTGTATATCCAGTAAAATATTTCTCAAAACTAACTACAATTGTATGAATGCCCGCAAGGTCAAGAATCATACGGTTTTTGTGCAACTTTTACAAAGATTCGGACGAACGCACGCGATTCTCTCCACACCGAAGGTTGGTGAAATTAGACACAGATATAGAGGTACAATACACATTTTGGATATTAATCCCACTTTTTAGGGTTCCGTGGGTCATCAGTCATCCCACACCCCCCGCACACTTTGTGATATTCATAGAGGACTCAACCATAAGAGTGCGCATTACCAGAGGTATGGTGTTGCCAACGATACGCATTGACGCTGCATAACACGTCAAATCCCTTTAAACCAGAGTCCTATTCTAAACGAGCCAATCAAAACTAGACAACCGCCCCCCGCACCCCGTCATGTTTTGACGATTTTGTTTCCATACAGAAAATCTCATAAGCGGGGTTTGATTGAGTCTGTGGTGGTAGCTAAGCTAGTCTGATGTAAAAAATGTTAGATATTTTAATATAGAAATTGAAATTATTTACGTGTTACGAAACGGCCCGAGAGCGCGGCAGCCATAATAGTACAACGCGACGTGCAAAAGGTATAAAGGTACAAATATGAATAGTAAAGTTTGGTTGCTAGGCGAGGCAGGCAATTAAACCACTCGACACCATCCTTGACACCCATCCGCGTAAGGGCCTCATTACGAGACGAACAATTCATTTTGTTTGACTTAAAACTGCAAAAATTCAATTGTGATGGAAGTGTGAGTAAAAAAAACAAGTTAATATTTAAAAAAAACTTTTTAAAAACAAGCATTAATACCATCTAGCACCAAAGTACTCGTCAAGACGAATCAAATGAGCCCAGACTCAACGGGGTTGCGGCCACCTACCAGCTCCATCATCAGATCAGCTCGATGTCATAATAATATTGCATTGTCATACGATTTATACATGCATAGCTGAAAATTTCAGCTTAATCGAAAACAGGGAAAATTAACAGCAAGATTTGATTACAGACAAGACAGACAACGGACAGGTGAAAGTAAATAAAGCTTGTAAATAAACGATGCGATGCGCTGGGTGAACAACCCAAGTTATTTATAATTATCTTATATAGGTATTATAGTTATCTTATCACGGGGCTGACAGAGCCAGCAACACTTCGACTCATTGGGATCTATTGTGTTCAAGGAACAATAAGGACCTGTTAAATGTTCCTTACTCTTTTAAAAAAAAATGTTTATTAACGCGGTGAGCTCACTGCGATGAAGAAATCTATACTCCTCCGGTTTAATACATTGGCTGCTGCGGCGTTTTATAGAACTATAAGATTAATTTCGTATGGAAAAATCCTTTGACAAAACACAACATCTGTGTTTTTCAGCACTCGCGTTCACTCCGCGTTGTTTTCAGCAGTCAATATGTTAAGATACGAGCGCTACCTCGCGCTTCTTCGCCAATCAAACATTCTGGTGTGAATCACTCCGGTTTCGGATTAATAAGTGTGATTAACAGATTCAAATTTTTTTGTTGTTGTTGAAACGGATTTCGTATTCAATGGATAGCGGATACAACTATGCGGTATCAGTTTCTAATTTAATCAGATCCTATGATCCGTGGACACAAACCCAATTTTTGAGTTAACTCACTGTAGATTTAGATGTGCGATACATCTTTGTAAATAAACGGCATAAACTTACTTGTATTCACTTCGGCTCTTCGTACAGGATCGAAACGGTCGACACGAAGCCGAAGTAAATACAAGTGAGTTTATGCCGTTTATTAACAAATATGTATCGCACATCTAGATCTACAGTGAGTTAACTCAAAAATACGTTTAGTGTAAAATGTGCGATACAATAACATGAAAATCAAAAAGAAGTCATTGGTAACACATCTAAGGCACGCGTACAAACGGTCACCAGTTCATAGGCCCCATAGGGCCCAGACAGTCAATATTTGTACAACGCAGCTGCCCTGCCGTATCCGGCCCGCGTTTTATTGAGGAATTTGTACCTTGCAGGGCGTAGAGGTAACCTATCCCCCTTTATTTCTAACACATTATCTCCTGCCTCAGGGCAACTGGTAGAAAATGCTATTATAGCATTAAGTTAGTCCTAGCTGTGCTGATTAATAAATAAATAAGCTCGTACATAAAGAAAGAATAAAAGAAATAAATTAATTTGCACACAATCCAAAGAGGAAGTTCTTTAGTTGAAGTAAAAAGACGAGCAAGATGCTCTCCTGATGGTAAGAGACAACGCTGTCCATAATTAGTACAGTGCCACTCGCGCCACTTTCGCCAAGTAGGGCTATATTATTCTAACTATATAATGGGCCTTTGGCATTAAAACCTTCTTGGATATTTCAATTAACAATAACTATGAGAAGTAAATTAGTAAGAATGGCTCGATGACCAAAAATATTAAATTGACAATCAATTTGGATAATATTATAATTAACTTGAGGTCACCAGCCTTTCCTATGCACATTCGCACGTTTAGATCTAAAGGGAATCAACTCAAAAATCGACTAATTTGAGTTATGCACACCATCGAATTCCCGAACCGAAGGCATATCGACCAATACATATATGTATATGTTTAATATATACGTAAAAGCATATTTCTATTTAGGACTTCTACAGTTCACAAGATAATAATAAGATTTTCGTCTTTTGAAAAACAAAGCGCTTTTTTGAGTCAAAACCTTACGACGCGACTGCCTCCTACATATCTTATAGGAAACAGCCGGGACCCACAGTTTTACGTGCCGCGTCGAAACACAGTAGCGTCCAGGCGAAAATCTTTGCCACACTGAGATTTGAAGCCGGGACCTCTGGTTTACAAGCCGGATGTATGAGCACTGGGATACGGACGTCACATATTAATGAAAAGTAAGTTTTTTTAACCCGGTTTTTATTTTTTACGTATTACGTACAATAACTCAAAATGCCCCCCCCCCCCGGTGTGTCTTGGTTTTCTGGAAGAGATCGATATTAGCGATAAGACCGCTAATTCTAACTATTTTTATAATGTTATGCTTATTTTAGCATTAAGTTGTTTAGTTTGGGGTTAGGTGGCGCTGTGTGAAACGTCCTGAAATATTTATTTATTTTATTATATTTATGGTGTGCAATAAAGAGTTTTCTATTCTATTCAAGTACAGCAAGCAGGGCTATTCGCTTATCCGTTAGGGAACCGAACTGAAGACCGAATTGTCAAAAATGTATGAAATGACGTACTAAGGCGTATCGACTTGAGGTGACATTTCACGTCATTTCATACATTTTGACAATTCGGTCTTCGGTTCGGTTCCCTGACGGATAAGTAAATAGTAACGTGTTCAGTCGTATCGATTGTAATGAGCAGTTTTTTATTCATTTTTACATAAAAATACATTTCTGCCGCAGAGCATCAACCATGAAGGATGTGAAAATGCTGAAAAGAGACAAACTACAGCCATCTCTGTTACATGAGTGGTCATAAGTTGTGATTTGAAATGATAATGCAACCTTGGTGCGAGAAGCGATGCGTTGCGAGCCTTGTGTTAAAGTATTAACTTATTATGCACATGCAACGTAGTTAGTGCCTTGTTACTACTATCGTTGGAGTGGTAAATCACACTGCTGGGTTTTTTTTAAAGCGAAGAACCAATTTATCCCGTCGGGGAATGGGAGGCTTCAGGGGAGTAATCGATAACCAAATTTTTGACAATCTCTGTGGCGCGGTGGGCCAATAATACCCGCTTGCGACGCAGAAGGTTGCGGGTTCGTTTCCCGCATGGGACAAATATTTGTGTGATCCACAGATATTTGTTTCTGGTCGGGGTGGTTTTCAATATCTATTATATGTATGTATTTACAAAAGAAAAATATGTTAGTATTATATCCGTTATCCTAATCACCATAACACAAGCATTAAGTTGCTTAGCTTGGGGTTAGGTGTCGCTGCGTGAAATATCCAGAAATCACATCAAATATCTATTATTATTTTAAAAAATCGACTCTCCGCGCCTGATCCAACGCCTATTGTCAAATTTTAACAACATTTTGAAAAAAATAACCTTTTAAAACCCTATTGCGCCCACACGACATGAAATGCAATTTTTTTTTTTTATTTGGTATCTTTCGGAAACCCCCAAACCCTACCGTTCCAGTACAAAATCAAATGCAACTTATTTTAATTGTGCATATTTTGGCAATTCCGTCGGACACTGCTTCAATCATTGACATAAAAATGTTTACAATATTTCTAAATGTGTTCATTTAGATTTTTTAAAGTACTTATTATATTCGCCGATTACACGAAAAAGCCTGATATTTAGAAAATTCTTTTGAATATGTCACCGGTATATAACAATATTCGTAAACGTAAAATAATACAATTTATCTCTCGTTTGGAATCCTACGAAAGTTTATAAATTTCTTAGGAAAGTTTATAAATTTCTTAGGATATTTATAAAATTACGAATATTGTTATTTTTCGGTGACAAATACACAAATTATTGCATTAAATTTAATTTTACTATTTATTTCAAATAACGATTGTAAGGGTGTGTCTACAGTCTACATATCCCTTACACGCTTTGATAATAAAACTTTATCGGCTTATCATAAGATTGTTAACTGATGACAAACCCACTTAAAGCGTATGTGATTCATTTAATGTGCTCGCATGAATGACACTTGAGCAAAGTATGTATATTAACCAACTTGCTTAGCTTGGGGTAAATGTCCTGAAATATATAAACCTTCGGGCCCAGTAGGGTCTGGATCCCAAGGCTCTGCCAATTCCCAGTCCCCCGTCACAAAGACGATGCGGGAGTGCCGCCGGGTTGTTTTAGTAGGTACGCCGTGCAGTCGCTCTGCACGGGGAGTCCCACATAACCCTCTCATACCCCCATATAGGAGGGTATGCGTAATGCATTTTTTCCCGCCGAAAACAAAAAAAAACCCCTCGAGCCCGCTATAAGCCAACGAGAATCATCCAGCTTTGTTGATTCACAACCAAATTATCAAACTTTCCGCCATCGCCATCATCAACACCGGCTGACTGTCAAATTTTAACAGAAAAAATCTCGAAAAATCCTATCGTTTCTGTTTCTATACAAAATCAAATACAATTTTTCATATTGCATCTTTGGATAAACATCAAAATGGTGTTTTTGAAAAAATATATAACACAATCCCTGCTTTATCCATTACTAGCTCACGCCCGCGGCTTTGCCCGCGTGGTAAATCCTTTCTTAGCGGAGGACTAAATCATAAAAGTTATCTGTGTTCCAAATTTCAAGTATTCGTTCAGCGGTTTGGGCAGTACGCTGATAGATCAATCAGTCACTCTTTCATTTTATATATTTAGAAGGAGATAGATAATAAAATTTAACTAACATAATTCCAGAATTAAAGTTTTAATTTAATGTATAACCTGCATACCTGCTCGTGTATATCATAGGTGATGTGGAACTTAGCATTTCATTTTCTATCAAAAAAAAACTTAAAACATATTTCTAAAATAAGAACAACAAAAATCGACTGAGCAGTAACTATCCAAATACTGATGTAATAGAAAAATAAAATCAAATACGTTAAAATGATATCATAAAATGATTAACATATCATAATATATTTTTTGAAATTTTTATTTTTTTAGATTTTGTTAAATTTAGAGTTAAACGCGTTACGTCGCGTCGCGTCGATGCGATAGTGACAAAATAGCACACCAAATTATTATTTTTTTTAAAAGAGAATTTATTTATAAGAATTATTTATATACACATCAAAATAAAATTAAATCTAAAAAAATAATGGATTAAAAAATCTATAAAGGCATAGAAATATTGAGTCACGTTATTGTTTAAAAAACTTTAAACTACGACTGCAGTCAAAGGTGTCACATTCTAAAAACTGAAAACGCGCCACTCGCAAAAACGACGACAAATGACACAACCTTCCTAAAAAAAAAAAAAAAACAACCATAACCTAAGCCTAAAGATTCTAATCAACGACAAACACAACGTGTAAACATTACAACACTCACCTAAGGCTGGATATCCGCGCAAACAACCGATAACCTTATTTGTACACTTTAACTTCAAATTTGGAAGGACGTCTGCTCAGTGCGACGTTCTGAAGGCAACTGACTGAAGCGGCGAGTGGTTAGGCGGCGCCGGAGTCGATTAGCTACGCCTTTCACGCACACATTGATGTGTGGGTGTGTGTGTGCCCGTCAGAGCCTTTATGAAAATGCAATGCGTGTCGCTTTCATATGTGCCGGTGTTGTACGTTGGTCTTTCGGGTCGTGTTGGGAAAGATTAGTCATGAGTGTTATATATTTCAGTTTTTGTGTAGCTTCGCATTTTTTAATTGATCATACTTCGTAAAACTATTAAAAATGCTAAATTATGGAGTATTTCTTCTTCGCTCTGTCCACCTGGGTGGACCACGGATAAGAAATAAGAAAACTCACCTGTGGTCCACCAACCTAAAGTATTATTAGTACACGAAAGTTTCGTGTTTAAAAAAATGTTATGTTGTCCCGTTAATATCTGATGTTAAGCGAAGATGCGGCCGTAGATTGTGGCAGACTAAAACGAAGGCGGGATAAATCCCTTCCTGGCTTTACTGAACATCATGGACCACCAACCACAACCACGACCGGTTCACAATTATACTATTTTCAAACTGAAAATATTTTGACATGTTTTTGTTGTTTTTGAAGCGGTGGTGGCCAAGGGGTTATGTGGTGCGGATGCAAATCTGGACCACCGAGTCTGAATCTCCAATGACTTTAATTAGTTATGTGCGGTTTTTCCACTGGTAGGCTTCGGCCGTGGCTAGTTACCACCCACTGGACAAAACGTGTCGCCAAGCGGTCATTGTGATCGTGTTTCGGGATGATGTTCAGTGAAACCAGGAAGGGATTTATCACGCCTTCTAGGTGTAGTCTGCTGCCATTTCCGGCCGCATCGTCGCTTAACATCACGCGAGATCGTGACCTAAGGCTAACCTATAATGAATAAAAAAAAAGATATTGCGCCCTAAAAGAGCAACAACATAAATTGTTTCCAAAGATATATTGAACTATAATAATAATAGTTACATCCTCTGTTATTTCCCCATGAAATTTTTTATAGTGTTACCCATCTCAATGTAGTTAAATAATTCTACGTGTCCATGCAGTAGTGTCAACGTTTCCCATCAGTAGATGTGAACACTCCCCCTACCGTGCGAGGTTGTCACAGTTCAAATCGATACATATTCCTACTGGATTACTGTACGGACCTTTTGACTTCGTTTAGAACACAGATGTGTAACGGGGTAGAAGCCGCCGGCGGTTTGCTTCGTCTTTCATTATGAGAACGGTGAAGCTATGGAACTCGCTACCACTCTCAGTGTTTCCCGAATGCTATAACGTGGGTTTGTTCAAATCAAGAATAGGTTCTTACTGAACAAGCGTGCTACAACTTCGACTGCATCGTCACTTACCAACAGGTGAGATTGCGGTCAAAAGCTTGTTTAGTCTGCTATAAAAAAAAAGCCGTGAGTTAACCTAAATTAGTGTTTCTAATAATAATAATTAATTAATGTAAGTAAAAAAAATACAGATATATTACTAATATTTATTACACTTTTGCACCTAAACTGCTGCACTACCACTTATATACCACTTATGGCTTAAGGCTACTTTTCAGCAGGTCAAACCGCTGGGATTCCTTGAATATATAAAAGATCTTATGTGTTTGTTATCGCACCCATTCGAAAAGGTTTGACTGATATTTACGTATTTTTTTAATTAAAAACTTTGTACCTGTCACCCTTAGATATTAATTATTGTTGAGTGTCATAATTCCCAGTCATTTAACTGTTAAATTGCGCCCTTCAGCCAGAAAAATAGTAATCAACTTTTTTTTATGCAAAGAAGACGAGCAAGACGCTCTCTTGATATGTGTGGTATGACCCGTGGTACACTTAGGTGTACCACGGGTCATATCAATAAGTTGTACAAAAACAAATATTCTGACAATTGGCCCACGGGTAATTTTTCTTAACCGTGGTACACCTAGGTGAACAAAACAACTCCGGGTCGGTAGCGGATTATAAGAGAACACTGCCCATAATCAGTACAGTGCCACCCTGGATTAACTGGCAAAGGTGTACTTTCCCAGACGGCCTCTGCAAAAGAAGTCTACCACTACGATTTACGATAATTCTAGTTTTTTGTGCAAATTAACCCCTTGATCCAGGAAACACTTGCGGTTTACCATTGGGAGAGCGTCTTGCTCGTCTTCTTAATTCGTTGTATATAAAAAAAAAACAAAATTTACATCTATTATAACAGATAACGACGCCTAGAAATAATCATTTCTAGGTTCTTTAAAATAAGGTTCAAATACATGCGCGGGTGCGGCCCGATCGAGCCGCTTGTGGACTGACGGGTTAACACTTTCGCGGCATCTATCCTAACAACACCAGTATATCTGTGGTCCCGGACCTTTTGACTCCGTTTAGGCTAAACTGAATTATTTACTTTGACCTTAGATTTACGATTATAGACAAAAATATATCTATTCTTCGAACGTCTGGCAACAATAGCGTTAGAGTTTGAGGAAATGTATTCTTTTGGTGTGGTAGGCTATAGAAAATTCAATACTAACTGCGGGTTTTTTTTTTGTTACGCCGGGAAAAAATGCATTACGCATACCCTCCCATCGGGGGTATGGGAGGGTTATGTGGGACTCCCCGTGCAGAGCGACTGCACGGTATACACACTAAAACAACCCGGCGGCACTCCCGCATCGTCTTTGTGACGGAGGACTGGGAATCAGCGGAGCCTTGCATCCAGTCCAAACTGCGGGTGTACAGAAATGTCTGTATATTTTAACCTTTTCTAAAAAAGGAGGGGTTCACAAGAGTGGATTTTGGGGCGTAGTTCCTCGCTTGCATAAGTAGGTTTAATATACGAGTCAGATTTTTAAATTCACTACAGATGTCTTTTTGTAGTGTATGCGTGTGTTTATAGCAATGATGAAGGAATAGTATGGATCGGCCTCTTTTCGTTTTTAGTATAATAATAATAATAATTGGGGTTTATACTCCAACAGAACAGGTTACCCTACTTACACTGTCAGAGTCAAATCACAATTTATAGGTTGTGTGGCGAACCTATAATATATGTATGTTGCAGTTTCGGGTCGCCGAGATTACTACAGGGCCTGCAACATGACCTAACGACTGCCTCCTACATATCTTATAGGAAACAGCCGGGACCCACAGTTTTGCGTGCCTTCCGAAACACGGTAGCGTCCAGGCGAACTTTTTGCCACACACTGAGATTTGAACCCAGGGTCTCCGGATTAAAAGTCGGACGTATGACCACTGGGCCACGGACGCTACATAAAATGATATTTGTCAAGTACATATCATATCCAATTGACAACCTCCTCTCAAAAGTCGGTAAAACACAATCCTTCTAACAACATTGAATAAGCAATTAATTATTAAGAACGATAAGACGATATTATTTACTACCGATCCAAGCATTGATAAATTAATTAAAAGGAAAAATGTCCGTTTTCTGATTTAATCTTTGTACTTAGATAATGCAAAATAAAATGTCAGAGCGATTCTCATTTGATAAACAAAGGTCCCGGATAATAATATGATACAGTGACATTTTTATAATATTTTACACTAATTTAATCAGTATTCGAAATTTATTGTTTAATCGGCTTGTAATAACTGGTGGCCCAGGGGTTATGTGGAATGTGGAGCAGATGTGATTCTGGATCACCAAGTTCGAATCCCGACCAATTCAATCACTACTTACAATTAGTTATGTGCCGTTTTTCCACTCACTAATTCGGAAACCGCACGCCATCAGGCGAGATTTAATTGAAGAAAAGGGTTCCGTTGGCACTGTATATTGTGTACAGATCCCTAAAATCTATAAAACTTTTTATCAATATAAAATAAATAAAAATGGCAATAATTAGAATTCAATAGATGGCGTGTCTAGTGGGAATTGTCTATATGCGAAAAGTCTGGACATAATAATATGTACGAGTATTTATATAACTATGAATCGTCAAAATCTGGTATTTACTTCTTAGTTTAGAAATGCGAAGTAAACATAGGTGTACGTAATATAAAGTAAACATATACGAATCAAATTGACAAACTGCTTTTTTGAAAATCGGTAAAAAACTACCTACTATTACACTATTACAGTTACAGTTACTATTACAGTTGCTCAACTTAATACTCAATTAGAAAGTTTAATTTAAAGAATGCACGTTAGTCCCTTTTCGCAATTAATGAAAGCATGACTAACATCCTAGGGCTATCATAATATTGAAACTCACACAGCAGCTGTAACGCGAGTTGTCAAGCGGTCACACCCCCACATTACGTTCATGTCACGTGACAGTGCGGCTTGTCACGTGACATGAACGTAATGTGGGGGCTTCAAGCTTGATTGAGACAATGTTTCGCCACACCGAACTCGACTGGTGAGACTGGAGGGATCTCCTCGTCCAGAGCCACCTCCCGTGGGTCAGCCCTCAGGGTACCTAAGACCTAATCGCTGTGTAGGATGTGATGTCGCGTAAAAGAACTTCATTGTTAGATATATTTGAACAAAATGCTTTTATTTTTGGTTGTTTGATCAAAAATTATAAAGACCTAACGACTGCCTTCTACACATCTTATAACCACAACATGGATTATGAAAACCCACAGTAAAATATTTTTTATTGTGGGCACAATATGACAAATTATGAAATACTAGCTGCGCCCAGCAGTGTTACCCGCTGTACACCTATGTGCTGTAGCCTATGTGTTGTTCCAGGGTCTAAGCTAAAAACACCCGTTAATCACCCGTTTAATCACCCGTTTAAGCGTGAAAGAGTAACAAACATTCATCCAGACATCCATTCTTACAAACATTTACGTTTACAATATTAGTAAGATAAATTCTTCATAATAATATCGTGCAAGGGAGACTAGACAGTGCACGCAAAAACAAGGCCCTTCGCTACCGCCATTATTGACAACTCCCATCATATCTACTTAGTACAGTCAACTACTAAGAGATGTATCCATGTTAGTCTTACAAAATGAAGGAACTTTTAGTATACAAAAATTATTTACCCTTACTTCGTGACATTTTTAGTATCCACCAAATCTTATACTATATTCGATTCATTTTAAATGCTATTATTATGTATCACCTAAGGAAAAGTAGTGGGATACATCATTGTTGCATATTAAACGAGTCGATGATAATATAAAGTTTGATTGCTACTAGAAATGTCACGAACCAAGGGTAGTTCATTGTGGCAAATGAAAATTTACTTCATTTTGTAAGCCTAACATGGATACATCTCTTTGTAGTTGACTGTACATAAAGTGGTATGTTTCATGTATTTAGACAAAGTCCTGCATATTATCGAAGCGTTTTACACTTGAATAAACACACCAAACGGAACCGGCCCCGTTTTGGAATTATTTTCGTGTTATCTTAAACAGTGGAGAATATTATGTCACTTAACAAATTAAGTTGTATTTTTTATTGAATTTTATAAAAGTCTCATGTTAGAAAAGTTAAAATTTCCCAATAAACATAGAGGAGATCTTTTTACATTCTAAATTAATTTTGAATTATTTTTTGTACCGTTCTCTTACTCTTACTCTTACTATTGCTCTTATCCATATCCATACATATAATAAGAATGGAAATTTCTCCCCATTCATTGTGATCCTTTACTAAGGTGAACTGTGAAAATACGCATATGAACAAAACGACGCGAAAAAGTCGCTTGCGCGATCTAGATCGTAAAACATTTTGTCAATTTTTCCTAGGGAAACGTAAAATAAAATAATAAAATAAATAATAATCATTTATATCGGACACATCGCCCCTAATTTACATCAAAATTTCGAAGTAAAAGTAATAGAATATAAAGTAAATTCAATTCAAAAAAATCAAAAAGCAAAAAGTGCGACAAACTAAAAATACGCCATCTATCGATGTGGCCATAAACGAAAATTTACCAGAGTAGTTTTATTAGGCTTAATTTGTAAAAAGGTTATTACTTATGTGTGATAAAACGGCACAACCGAATTGTATGCAGTTTTCGCTAAAACGTTGCAAATTTCTCTAATTTGTAAATAGTATTGGTTTTATTTAAATCGGTTTTTAAATAAAAGAGTTATATCTATCTAAAGATTTACTTATCTTCTTTTATTATATAAAATCGTTCGTACACTTTCGTGCTATCAACGCACAGCCCAAACGGCTGGACGGATTGAGCTGAAATTTGGACAGCGTATTCTTTGAAAAACTTCATCGTGCAATAAGAAGCGATTTTTCTAAATTCCCTCGGGAACAGGAATTATTCCCGAAAAACGTTTGTATGCAAATCCGTAACCGCTGAACCGATTGAGCTGAAATTTTGTAAAACTATTGTTAGGATTGTGATTAGAAACATGAAATAGTTTTTTTGTCAGAAATTTACTTTTAAGGGGGGGTAAAGGGGGTCGAAGTTTGTATGGAAAATTTAGAACCGCTGACCCTATTGAGCTGAAATTTGGTACACAGGTAGATTGAGTCCTAAAAAAAGATATTGGATACTTTTTATCCCAGAAATCAACCTTAAAAGGGGGAAAGGGGGGTTGCAAGTTTGTGAAAGAAATCGTTAACCGCTTCATTGTTTTAGCTGAAATTTGGACAGCGTGTTATTTAGGTAACGTAAGCGACCTATAAAAAGGGATTTTTGTAAAATTCTCCCGGGAACGGGAATTATTCCCGAAAAACGTTTGTATGGAAATCCGTAACCGCTGAACCGATTGAGCTGAAATTTAGTAAAACGATTGTTTGGATTGTATTTAGGAACATTGAATAGTTTTTATCTCAGAAATTTACTTTTAAGGGGGGGGTAAAGGGGGGTCAACGTTTGAATGGAAAATTTAGAACCGCTGACCCTATTGAGCTGAAATATGGTACAGAGGTAGATTGAGTCAAAATAAATGATATGGAATACTTTTTATTCCAGAAATCAACCCTGAAGGGGGAAGAGGGGGGTTAGAAGTTTGAGTAGGAAATCAGTAACTTCAGTATCAGTATCTTTTAACGCTGAAATTTTAACAGCGTGTTTTTTATGTAACGTAGATGACCGGTAAAAAGGGATTTTGCAAAATTTCCACGGGAACGGGAATTATTCCTAAAAGACGTTTGTAAGCAAATCCTTAACCGCTGAACCGATTGAGCTGAAATTTTGTAAAACGATTGTTGGGATTGTTTTGAGGAACATTAAATAGTTTTTATGACAAAATTTAACTTCTAAGAGGGGGTAAGGGGGGTACAAAATTTGTATGGGAAATTTAAAACCGCTGGCCCTATTGAGCTGAAATTTGGCAGAGAGGTAGACTGAGTTCTACAAAATGATATGGGATAATTTTTATCCCAGAAATCAACCTCAAAGGCGGGATAAAGGGGGGATGCAAGTTTGGGTAAGAAATCGTTAACCGCTTCTTTGTTTTAGCTGAAATTTGGACAACGTATTCTTTAGGTAACGTAAGCAACCGATATGAAGGTATTTTGCGAAATTCCCCCGGGAACGAGAATTATTCCCGAAAAACTTTTGTATGCAAATCCGTAACCGCTAAACCAATTCAGGTGAAATTTTGTGGAATCATGGTTTGAGTTTTGTTTAGGAACACTGAATATTATTTTAGACAGAAATTTACTTTAAGAGGGAGGGGTGCGGGGGAGTAAGGGGGGTAGAAGTTTGAGTAGGAAATCAGTAACCAGTTATATTTTACGCTAAAATTTAGACAGCGTGTTCTTTATGTGACTTTCACGACCCGTAAGAGGGGAGGGGATTTTGCGAAATTCTTACGGGAACGGGAATTATTATTCCTAAAAAACTTTTGTATACAAATCCACAATAAGATTATTGGGGATGTGTTGAGGAATAATAAAAAGTTTTATGTCAAAAATTACCTTCGAATTGAAGCGTTAGGGGGTCAAAGTTTGTATAGGAAATAGGACCCTATTGAGTTAAAATTTGATACAAAGGTAGACTGAGACTTAAAAAAAATATGGGATACTTTTTATCCCAGAAATCAACCTTTGAGGGGAGGAAAGAGGGGGTGCAGTTTGTGTAGGATATCGGTAACCACTTCTTCGTTTAAGCTAAAATTTGGACAACGTATTTTTTATGTAACGTAGGCGACCGATAAGAAGAGATTTTGCGAACTCACCAGTACTCAGAATTTTGGTTCTGTTAATGAATAGTTTGTTATGTCAGAAATTAACTTTTAAGGAGACTCAGTATTAATCCTTCCCCCACCTTCAGGGTCAGAGTTTTAATGGAAATTCAGGAACCACGGAATTGATTTGAGTCGCGGGAAGGATGGTGTGAGAAATTAGTAACCTATAATTATAATTTAGCTTAGAAAAATTATAATAGAGATAAGTTAAAGAGTTACCGGGAAAGGACCACAAATAGTATTAATTCCTGAGGAGAGGCGTGAAAATTTGTGATGGAAATCAATAACCGCTAAACTTAAATAGTGTGATCTCTGAGAAAGGACATAGCATTGGTTCCTACGGTAGCGAACAAAACTGCATAGAAATATCCAGCCCGATATTCTTCGCTATCCACAGCGGGAGCAAATATTATAGCCATGCCTTATTTTACGCTTACAAAGTCGCGGGAATGGAAATACAATCATAGTCAAAATAGCAGCACCGAATTCGCTTTATTAATTGACTCTCACGCGCAACGAAGTGCGCGCGGGTCAGCTAGTCTGTACTAAATTACAGCGTTCTAGGAGATATAGTTTCTCCACAAAGCCGCCGACGGGCAGACGGACAAAGCGAAACTATAAGGCTTCCTTGTTGGCTACGGAAGCCTACAAAAAGAAACCGCGCGCTTGATGGTGTTCGTCGCCCATAGACATGTCTGCAACACCTGGTGGTTTTTTTTGTCTATCGTTTTTTTTTTTATATTGTTCGTCAAGTAGCCGGGGTGGCAAAACAAAACACTGAATATCGTGCCGAAACGCGGCCATAATTACGCAGTAACATAAATAATCGCGCAGAGCACATTAGGGAATGCAATCCCGATCCCGCGGGATCCCGATCTCGCGAGATCCCGCCTCATTTCTCGGGATCAATCCCGTGGCATAAAATGACGAGATCCCGGCCGGGATTGAAGGGCAGTAGCGTGGGACGCATCGCTCGCAATTTATGCATCTGTGCACACGCACGGACGGCGACGCGGACAGACAGACGGATCGGATCAGATTCAAAACTAAGACGCAGAGGATATAAGTGCTGCTACTGCTTCAGCAAAGACTAACACGAACCTTCAAGAGGAATAATTAGAAAAGACTGAGTGCCTGTTAGGATCCTTTTGCATAAGTACCTATACGCGTTTCTACGAATATAGAGAAGATAGAGTTACTTATTGAAAAATATGTAGATGGATTTTTGAGAAGCTGGGCACATTCTGACATTAGATGCCGGTTGTCAGATTCTACTTTAACCACTCATTGTTTTTAGGAAGTTATTTTCAAAATCACTGATAAATAATTATGATCTGAAAAAAAATTAACAAGGTGTGCTTGGGTTGAAGTATTATTATACCTACCATACTTATAAATGTGTTTTGCTTAATTATAAAATAAAATAGTAAATTCCAATAAATATCATGTTCAATTTTGAATTAGTGAAGTACTTTACTCGCATCAAATTCATAACTAAGCTTTTTTTCGTCGCTTTTGTTTAATAGTTGAGATTTTTTTTAATTCAGGCGGGATCCCGAAAATCCCGTAAATTCCGGGATTGAAAATTCTAATCCCGCCGGGATCTCGACTTAGCGATTTCGCCTCGGGATTGCATTCCCTAGAGCACATAGCGCACATAGCGCGCAGAGCGGATGGCCGATGGGGTCGAAAAGTGCTCGAGTGGAGACCACGGACTAGCAAACGAAGCGTAGGACGCCCACCCACAAGGTGGACAGACGACCTTATAAAGGTCGCCGGAAGACGCTGGATGCAGGTCGCTTCCAACCAGTACATATGGAAGTCCAAAGGGGAGGCCTATGTTTAGCAGTGGACGTCCAATGGCTGAGATGATGATGATGATAAATAATCGGGTTAGGTGGGGTTTTTCTGGGGATGACAAGTGCGATTGCGGTGCTGTCCAAACAATGGAGCACCTCCTGATCTGTTCTAATTGCCCCAGAACTTGCACAGTTGAGGACCTTTTCGAAGCCAACGAACGGGCTGTAGAACTGGCTCAATACTGTCTTAAGCAGCTTTAACTCTCTCAACAAAATAATGTTTAATTGTAATAGTATGTATTGGTATAATTAAATAGCTATGATTAAAAATATGTACTTATGTCTCCTTATATATCTTTATAACTACCGTCGCTCTATTTTATGTATTTCCTTTCCCTGCTTGGTTGTCTGGAAGAGATCGCTTTTAGCGATAAGACCGCCAATTGTAACACTTATTTCTGTGTAATCTTAGTTCTAAGCTATATTATTGTATTTGTGTGAACAATAAAGAGTTTTCTATTCTATTCTAATATCATGAAGCCATATGACTCGATAAGTAGAAGAAGTAACATAAAGCTTATAGGCTACACTCACCTGGGCAGGATCAAGTAGGAACAAAGCCTGGCACCCTTATCAGTGCCTTTTATACCGCTCTTATCAATACATTGGCTGGACGATCAATAACCTTATCATTTATCTCCCTAACACTGCAGCGCCCCCATTAATATATCTAGTTAAGCATACGTGGCCCAACGGTTGTATGTTTTTACAAGCCTTTATTTACTTTTACCTGTCTGTTGTCTGTCTGTAATCAAATCTTGGAAGCTTAATTTGATCCTCTGCCCGATTTCTTATTGAGCTGAAATTTGGCATGACAATGCAATGTTATTATGACATGGAGCTAATCTGACGATGGAACAGGAAGGTGGCCATAGGAACTTCGTGATTAAACGACGCAACCCCATCGAGTTTGGGCTCATTTGATTCGTCTTGACGAGTACTTTGGTGCTAGATGGTAATAATAATAAAGGCTTGTTTAAAAAAAACACTTGTTTTTGTAGCAGACTAGCTGTGCCCAGCGGTTTTACCCGCTTTTCTATAGCCTATGTGTTATTCTAGGGTCTTAGCTATCTGTATGCCAAATTTCAGCTCAATCGGTCCACCCGTTTAGGCGTGAAAGAGTAACAAACACACATCCAGACATCCATTCTTACAAACTTTCACGTTTATAATATTAATAAGATTAATTTATTTTTTAAAGAAAAACAATTTTAGGTTGTGTGGCCAACTTACTCGTATATGTTGCAGTTTCAGTGTAAGGTATATAATACCTACTCTGTTATAGCATATCCTGTTTTGTTTCGTTCCCGTTTTCGAAGCCGATCAAAAGTCAATTCAATTTATGCAAATCACAAAAAAATGCATTCCTAATTCATACATTTCTAATACAAATCGGTTTTTATACATTTTCGTGTGCCCTTTTCACCTGATAGCGATCAACGGACAAACAACCTTAACGACTTCCATTATTTATGTTAAATTAACATTTTATAAATATTAACGCACACTTCCTGTGATTTTTCGTATAATTCCTGACCTCTCATTGTGTGAACCTTTTTTCATATATTTTTTACGACAAAGAACGTTTTCAAGGGTATTGTCGATTAAAAATTAATTATTTAAAATAGTATTTCTTAAATTTATATTATTTTTTAACGGCTATTTTAACCCCGACGCAACTTTTTTTTTTTTAAAAACGACGGTGTGTTATAAGTTTGACGTGTCTGTGTGTGTGTGTGTGTGTGTGTGTCTGTCTGTGGCATCGTAGCTCCCGAACGGATGAACGGATTTTTATTAAGTATTTTTTTTATACAACGATGTAAGAAGACGAGCAAGACGATCTCCTGGTGGTAAGAGATAACGCTGCCCATAATTAATACAGTGCTACCCTGTATTTTGCGAAGGTAAAATTCTAGGTGCACTGCGCTAACGCTTCTTACTTGAAAGTCATAAGATGTTAAGACTCTTCAGCCCAGTAATTTCACTAGCTACAGTGCGCTCCTACCTGTGCACAGTAGTGTTTGCACATCGCTCAGGCGGTAGAATAACTGGCACTGTTGGGATACCCACCTAGACGACCTCCTGCTAAGGAAGTCTACCCCCGGTAAGACTATGTAGTGATTAGTATTTTTTTTATAATTTATTTAGTCGGCTGTGGTATCACTGCGGCCATGCTTGGCCTATTGTGATCGCCGCTTATTATGGTGAGATTGACCCCTAGGCGCTAGAGTTCACCACTGACCATAGCAGCTTCGAGAATCTGTAGGACTTTCCTAGGGGTCATCTCTCTAAGCTCATTCGGGCTGAGCAGGTGCTGTCCCAGAATAGAGCTACGTTTACATTAGTGCTCCACTCCCCCAGCAGATGAAGAGGCGTTTCATCTGCCTCATTATAATGAGGAAGAATCTGCAGGTTTGTGTGTCGCATAGCCCTTGTTTGGAAATATTTATGTTATAAATCAAACTGAAAACACTTTTAAAATGCGTGCAATAATATTAAGGAGGGCTCTTTTTTTTTTGTTTACGCCGAGTAAAAACCCATTACGCGTACCCACCCATACGGGGGTATGGGAGGGTTATGTGGGACTCCCCGTGCAGGACGACTGCATGGTATACCCACTAAAACATCTCGGCGACATTGCCGCATCGTAATTGTGACGGTGGACTGGGAATCGCCAGAGCCTTAGCATCCAGTCCCCCATCGACGAACTCCACACGGAATGGCGCACGGTGTTATGCGCGCCACCTCCCGGACCTGTTCATGAACGGCGAACGCCCCCGCGTCTTCCTGGATTAACGTTTATCATTTTGACTTTGACGCAGACGAAGTTGCGCGGGTCAGCTAGTATTATAATATAGTTACATACCTCAGACTGCAATGAAGCCTGCAACTCATCGTTTAGCTTCTTGAGCGATGCAATCTGGAAACAAATTGGTCTGATTAATATGCCAGTTATTCGAGAACACACGAGGCAGTATATACAACGAAGTAAGAAGACGAGAAAGACGCTCTCCTGATGGTAAGAGATAACGCTGCCCATAAATAAGTACAGTGCTACCCAGAGCACTGCGCCAACGCTTCTTACTTGAGAGTCATAAGATGTTGAGACTCTTCAGCCCAGTAATTTCACTAGCTACAGTGCCCTCCACGCGAGATCGTGGTCAAAGGCTAACCTATAGTGAACTAGCTGCGCCCAGCGGTTTTACCCGCTTGTAGCCTATGTGTTATTCCAGGGTGTAAGCTATCGCCGCGGATGAGTGCTTCGGCGTACCCGCTGCCCCGGCATTATGGCGTCCCGCAGGAACACCCCCAGGATTTTAGTGGGTATCCCCGCCGCGCCCATCTTCGGCGGGGGAGTTGCACATACCTCCCCGCGCCCCCCGGCGTGTGGTGATGATGCGTAACGCATTTTTCCTGGGTAAAAAAGGGGTGTAAGCTACCTCTATAACAAATTTCAGCTCGATCGGTCCACCCGTTTAGGCGTGAAAGAGTAACAAACATACATGCCGACATCGAGACTCCAGGCCCCAGACATCAATAAATTCTTACAAACTTTAACGTTTATAATATTAGTAAGATGAGTATAGAATAGAATAGAATACTCTTTATTGCAACCAAAGAAAATTACAGTTTTACTATTAGCACTGAAATACAATTTGGTCCACAATGGGCGGCCTTATCGCTGTGAGCGATCTCTTCCAGGCAACCAACGTATAATATATTAAAAAAACTTATAATATGTAGCTGATAGATATATGTACCAATTTTGTTTTTATTCAAATATTTGTTCGAACCTATCGCGGTTATTACAGCTAAAATAAAAGGGTTCGCTCCCTTCAAAGATAACCGAGCTTATCAACCAAATACCATACGATACCTATGTAGAGATAGTCCAGTTTTATAATGCACGCCGCGTGCTAAAAGTCTAAAACATCCATATGTCTATTTAAATAACTGGCGGTTATAGATTCCCGATACAAACTTTTTTGCCCCCTTTTCCACCCTTAAAGGGAGATTTCTTTGATAAACACTATCAAGCGATTCATCGGTACCTACAGCCCCTCAAGCACAGACGCTGCGTAGACTTGTCTTGCTGTCAAGTCAACTGTCATCCCATACATTCACAAAAATACAATGGATGGGATGACAGTTCTACTCTTGAAGTTTCGTCGGGATCCCATGTGTCATGCTACGGAGCGACGATTCCACAGACAGACACGTCAAACTTTTAACACCCCGTCGTATTTGCATCAATGCTATCTCGCTTAACTAAATTATAACAAGTGAAATTTTAAAAAGAAACTTTAAAAATAAGCTTTTATTATTATTACTATCATCATCATCTCAGCCGTAAGACGTTCACTGCTGAACATAGGCCTCCCCTTTAGACTTCCATATGTACCGGTTGGAAGCGACCTGCATCCAGCGTCTTCCGGCGACCTTTATAAGGTCGTCTGTCCACCTTGTGGGTGGACGTCCTACGCTGCGTTTGCTAGTCCGTGGTCTCCACTCGAGCATTTTTCGACCCCATCGGCCATCCGCTCTCCGCGCTATGTGGCCTGCCCATTGCCACTTCAGCTTGCTAATCCGCTGGGCTATGTCGGTGACTTTAGTTCGCCTACGGATCTCTTCATTCCTGATTCGATCACGTAGAGAAACCCCGAGCATAGCCCTTTCCATAGCTCGCTGTGCGACTTTGAGCTTCGAGATGAGGCCAATAGTGAAGGACCACGTTTCGGTGCCGTAAGTCATCACCGGTAACACACATTGATTAAAGACTTTCGTCTTGAGGCACTGAGGTATGTCGGACGAAAAGACTATTACTATCTAGCACCATAAAATACTCGTCAAGACAAATCAAATGAGCCCAAACTCGATGGGGTTGCGTCGTTTAATTACGAAGTTCTTATGGCCACCTTCCAGCTCCATCATCAGATCAGCATGATGTGATGGAATATTGTATTGTCATCCGATTTATACAAGCATGCAAAATTTCAGCTCAATCGGATACCGGGAAGTGGGTTAAATTAAACTTGCAAGATTTGATTACAGACAGACAGACAACAGACAGGTGAAAGTAAATAAAAGCTTGTAATTACAGACTCTTTTAGAAGTTGATGTCCTGTCTATTAGGTTAACAAGTCGTTGTTTCACATCATACACACATACATACACACAGATACATACACACACATACATACAAAATGCATGTATAAAATCGAACTACTTACGATGCGAATACCGCTTTGACCTATTGGCAGGCTGCATTTAAATTGCTTCCAAATTTGAATTACAAAACGGACCGCTGTCATTGGTCGGATCGATTTTGTTTTTTTTTTATCGACGACCGCCCGCCATGACACGTCATTTTTCAACTTTTTGACTTTGTTCGATTTTGATTTAATTTAAAAATTAAAACAGAGTATAGTGATCCCTAGTTGTGTGTTTCTACTGAGGCACTAAAATGGGAGAGCGGATAAGATCATAAAAAAATTTAATCAGTCCGTAATTTACTAATAAAAAATATTCGATACGTATTTTTTGTTTGAGAATAAAATAAAAAATGGCTGAGATATAGCGCTTATAAGTTTTTCGGTGAGGACGCGTGACGTCACTTGTGGATGCATTTTGTATCGACTCGAGCATCCACAATCGACGTAACTACCCCTTCCGTGTAACTTAAGTGCGTAGTCACACGTTTTTTTATTAAAATTACAAATTAAAAAAATACTTGTTCAATATTTTTTAATAATAATCTACATTATGGATTTTTTTTTTGTCTGATTGATATTTGGCCGATCACAGTGCCGAGATGGAGATATTAAAATTTTAATGAGACCAGCATTTTGAATGTCGATTCTGTAAGAAAGCAAGACGAATTCGTAGCATAAGTATAGCTATTTTGTTTTTATGATAGAAACCAGCGGGGCTATGATGCGCACGTCGACATAATCTCGCGCGAAATTTTATTTAATGTGTAATACTTTAAGTGGATGGCATAAAGTCGAGTTTTACATGCCAGTGGGATCAATTTGTCGTCAAAACTTTTATGTCAAAATGATCTCACTGTGGGCCAAGCACAGACGCTGCGTAGACTTGTCTTGCTGTCAAGTCAACTATCATCCCATACCACAGTGCGGCCCTAAGTGCTACTTTTGCGTGGTAAGTTTTTCGGTCAACTCGGGTCAACGCGGTCCGTCAAATGTATGAAAAAGTCAAGATTGACAGCCAATGCACCAATGAACAACAAGAAAACAAATGAAAAATTGCCACGCTTGAGAGATATCATTTTATATACTAAAAACGAAGAGAGGCCCATCCATACTATTCCTTCATCATTGTCCCATACATGTACAATGTATGTGATGACAGTTCTACTCTTGACATTTCTGCAGGGATCCTATGTGACATGCTACGGCCATTGGCGTCTAAAATTTGACTTTATGACAGTCACATAAAGTATTTCGCGCGAGATTATGTCGACGTGCGCATCATAGCTCCGCAGTGCAATCATTTTCAAGTCATCGCCGTCGAGTCGGCGCCAATAATCCCTGAAAAAATCCCATAAATATGTATATTTCTTCAAAAATAGCTTATTCAAAATCGATTGACGTCAACAGGTAGCAAACATTACCATGATATGTGGGACGCGATTTAAATCACAGATTCGTACATTGACAAATACGAATGGTGATAAATTTGAATTTGAAATAAAAAATATTCATGACACCAATAAGTGGGACATCGATCTTTGGATTACATTTTGTCGCATTTAAATTGGCGTAGAAAAAAATCAGATCTACATTGTATTTTTATGGAAAATGCCTTTATTGAGAAAAAACAAGCAAATACATCAGCTACTGGAGCAGTATATAAATAAAACTTATTGCATTAACTATTTTAAAATATTATTTATAACCAAATTTAAAGTGAAATCGATGTGATACTGGCAAATACACGAAAGTGTGAGACCATAAATATCCCGTGATGATTAAGCAACGAATGTCTGCGTCTGTTGAAAAATACAACCTATTTTCAGACCCACCAAACATTCATAATAAAAATCAGTCAAGCCATTTCGGAACCAATACAAAAATCATTTTAAGTTGTTCGCTACAAAAAGTCGCCGTGGTGTTGCCCGTAAGAGCTTGTCCCATTTTGTTAATTTTCTACGGTTTCACATTAGTACAATTTTTCCCTACTCTGTAAGAGTGCATATATAATACCGCCTGGTTCCCATTGGGGTAGACAGAGACTATTCCCTCCACTTGGAACGATCCTGATACACCTCTTTCGGTTCCTCAATTTTGAAAGAAAGAAAAATATTTAATTAAGCAAAGAGACATAGCCCAGTAACATTAAACTCCTCTGTCACTCTACTACCAACTCTGACCGCTGCTCTGCTCTCTTTCGTCGCTAGTCGCTACCTCAATCATCCGAACGAGTTTTACTGGAATATTAAAAAAATTCAGTATGGTGTACATAGTATTAGGGTCAATGCTGTCGTACGCTTTCGCAAAGTCAACAAATAAACTATGGATTCACTGTGCATACTCCCACTTCTTTTCCATCAGCTGTTTGAGCAGATAGATTTGGTCCACCGTTCGCCATGCTGGGCTGAAGCAGGAAGATGCACTGTCACCTATGCTATTTAATTTGATGCTGGAACACGTCATCAGGCAATACCTAGCAGTCGACGGGGGTGTGCAACTAAATGGGTGGCATAAGGTAATCGGGTATGCGGATGACCTTGCTTTGCTCGGGGAAAGACAAACTGAAGTAGTCAGAGCGGCAGAGGTATTAGAAGCGGAGGCGAAGAAAGTGGGGCTCAGAATTGACGCTGAAAAGACAGTACATCCACATGCGCCGCTTAAAAAATACACGAGTCCCTAGAGAGAATCTGACTGTCGGAGGAACTACATTTTAGGGTGTGGACAGGTTCAAGTACCTGGGCTGCACTGTGACGGACACCAACACAAGGGAACAGGAAATAGATATCCGAGTGCAAAATACCCTCCGCTGCAGTACAGCTCTACACAAAGTGTTAGTGTCTAAACTTCTCAGCAGACGTACTAAGCTTCGTATATATACGAGTACAAGACTGTCATGCGACCAATTTTGATGTACGGTTGTGAGACATGGACACTCACCCTCAAGGAAGAACAGAAACTCCTCGTCACAGAGAGGAAAATTTGGAGAAAGATACTGGGTAAGGTGAGAAGGGAAGATGGGACATGGATAGTGCGGAAGAACGTAGAAATTGAAGACCTAGTGGCTGAGCCAAATATCATCGGCGAGACAAAATCACACAGACTTCGATGGCTTGGCCATGTAGAGAGGATGGGAGTGGATCGGGGTGTGAAGCGAGCGTACCAGGGACGACCGAGTGGGCGACGTCCGGTGGGCCGCCCACGGTATCGCTGGAAGGATGAAGTCGAGAAGGACCTGAGCAGTCTCCACGAAGAATGGCGGGAGGTGGCGCAGGACAGACCGAGTTGGAGACTTGTTATCGGAGGCCAAAATCCACTTTGGGTTCTCGCGCCAATCCAGTAAGTAAGTAAAGAGTAATAGAAAAAAAACAAAAAAAAATGACAAGCAAAGGGCAAAAATATTACATAAAAGAAAGAAAAACTTCACAATGACTATCATCACAATTTTCATACACACTCGCCGGTTCTTGGTTTGTATACGAGTGAAACCGTGTAATAAAGATAGTTAATCTCAAAGTTCAGTTTACGAAGTCAGTCGTCAACAGACGTGGATGCAAAACACTTCCTGTTTTCAACCAGCTCCAGGGTTTTCAGGCATGGTTTATTCATGAAATATCAATGAAAAATACTACATCTGTTGATTTGAATTAATGGCTTATTTAAATCGGAATCAATTGATTTATACTAGCTGTTCCCAGCTGCCCAGCGGTTTTACTTGCTTAAAACATTGACTGCGGAAAACACAACACCTGTGTTTTTCGAGGTCAGAGGGCCTTATTGGCTATCGCGAAACGACATGTAAAACACTAGAATCCATAGACAATTTTGCGTACATTACTTGCTTAAACCTCCTTATTAATATGAGTAAAGTAACAAAAGCAGCAATGTACATTGAAGTTGCCATCAATCGTAGTGGGTGAGAATTAGCCATTAGCCCATCTGAACGCAAGTGCTGAAAAAAGGATTTGTCAAAGGATTTTTTCACACAAAATTAATTTCAGGCACATGGGATAGTTCTATAACGTTATATAGTTCTGTAGCGTCCGTGGCCCAGTGGTCATACGTCCGGCTTTTAATCCGAAGACCCTGGGTTCAAATCTCAGTGTGTGGCACAAAGTTCCCCTGGACGCTACCGTGTGTCGGAAGGCACGCAAAACTGTGGGTTCCGGCTTTTTCCTATAAGATATGTAGGAGGCAGTCGTTAGGTCATGTTGCAGGCTCTGTAGTAATCTCGGCGACCTGAAACTGCAACATATAGGTTCGCCACACACCCTATAAATTGTGATTTGACTCTGACAGTGTAGGTAGGGTAACCTGTTCTGTTGGAGTATAAACACCAATTTATTATTATAAAACGCCGCCGAAGCCAACGTGTCTCATCATTAATATGAGTAACATACTAAACGCAGCAATGTACATTGAAGTTGTCATCAATCGTAGTGGGTGTGAATTAGCCAATAGACCTCTGGTTCAAATCTCAGTGTGCCAATGATTTTGCCTGGACGTTACCGTGTTTCGGAAGGCATGTATACCTGCGGGTCCCGGTTGTTTCCAGTAACGTATGTAGGAGGCAGTCGCGTCGTTAGGTTTTGACTAAAAAAAGTACTTTTTTTTTTTCAAAAATATGAAAATTGTCTTGAACAACGTACACAATTCCCTAGGAATGATTTCTGGTTTGTTTTGGTCAATCTAAATCTAGGTACAACTATGTTATTCTTATTTCTAGTATTAAAGCTATGTTTGTATCAAACGTAGTGGGTCTGAATTAGCCAATAGACCCTCAGCTCTATCCGACAAAGACAATATCGTCTGACCATCGCATCGGGCTGGTGGTCTGCCTCAAGATCTTTGGCATAAAAGAAAATAAAACCGGACAAGTGCAAGTTCGTCTTGCCCACCGAGGGTTTCTTAAATAGATTTTTTATCCTGAAATTTAATTTTCACAGCTTCAAGGGATCGTAGACCTGAGTACTACGAGTATATGGTATTAATTTTAACTCGATAACTCCACGTTTTCTCGAGTAAAAGGGTCTTGACGGACATATACACAGACGGGCAAACGAGTGATCCTTTAAGGGTTTCGTTATTCGATTTTAGGGTTACGTACCCAAAGGGTAAAAACGGACCATATTACTAATTCCCTTTAGAGGTACGAAATTCTAAAAAGTGAAAAAACAGGACAATGAACCTTAGGACCAACCTTTTTGGTTAAAAAGGGTACATTATTAATCCGCGGCAGGTCGAAAGCTGTTTGTTATCACTGTGCAAACACTGATAACGAATCTACTATCTACCCTACGGAACAAGGAATAATTTAGGACTGGAATAGCCGCCGTCGGGGCCGCGGATGAGTGACGATTTTTTTACAAGCTAATCTTGCAAGTTAAATTTGACCCACTTCTCGGTGTCCGATTGAGCTGAAAATTTGCATGCATATACAAATCGGATGACAATACAATATTATTATGACATGGAGCTGATCTGATGATGGAGTGGGAAGGTGGCCATAGGAACTCCGTAATTAAACGACGTAACCCCATCGAGTTTGGGCTCATTTCATTCGTCTTGACGAGTACTTTATGGTAATAACAATAAAAGCTTGTTTTAAAGTTTTTTTTTAAATTTCACTTGTTTTAATTTAGCATCTTGTGGTCGCTTTAAAGTGGCGTTTTTGAAAATAAATATGAGTTTTATTGTTTACTAGCTGCGCCCAGCGGTTTTACCCGCAGTACTTATGTAGCCTATGTGTGATTCCAGAGTCTAAGCTATCTCTATACAAAATTTCAGCTCAATTGGTCCACCCGTTTTGGCGTGAAAGAGTAACAAACACCCTAACATGAAGACATCTAGACATCACTGTAGTGTTTGTGTATTTGAGTGAATGATTGAATGAATGAACGAATGACATTTGCCTGTCTCGGGGGCACGGGTAGTGGGGGCGACACTCTTGTGTGAGCCGTTGGCGAGAGCGGACGTGTTGTCTCTAGCTACTGGTGACGTAACGAGCCGGGCAGTGATCCACTATTTACCCCTGTGTTTGTACGAGTACTACATGTGGCGACGAGTTAAAAGGTTAGTGCGAAAAATGTGATTTCGTGCTTAATAATTACGGTCATAGAAAAACATTTTTATAAAGGGTAGGAAATAACATTATTTTGCATAAAAATGCAATTAAACACAGTTTGCAGTTGTAACTTACAAATCTGTTCCATGATAATTATAAATACAGACAAAAAAGTTAAATAAAATAAAAAATAGATGAGGATTCAATAAGTTACTTGTTTACAAGAAAGAATAGAGGGATTCATATTGGTGCTAAGCAAATAGTGGTTCACAAATTGGGTCGCTTTTGTTTTGAAAAGATTTGAATTTGTGGTTGATACTTGATACATAAACAAGTAAGGTTTCAAATGATGATGTTCGTGAAAAATGTAATACATCCGTGAAACTACAGAGATTTCACGTGTTTCCTGCACATATTGGTACCTACATATATTGGTTTGCTAACTTTATTTATTCTTCTTGGATTTGTGGACTCTAGTTAGAATATTATTCATGAATCAACCTCTGTTTAAGAGCAACAATTAGGGTTTAAGATTACTTAAGTATTAGAAACCTGTTGCTATATGTTTTTATTATTTCAACTATAGAGTTTACAACGTAGCGTAGGTAGCATGGATATCACTTCGATTATGGTGTCACCAGTAGCTAGGGTAAACCATATTGACTTTGTCAAGGAATTTAGCTTTGCAGTATATGCAGTAGGTATATAAAATCGGGCAACTAACAGCAGATGTAACTAAGTACAGCGAGATTAGTTACAATGCATACTGCTATAGTTCAATGTCATACCTATAGTATTTTGATGTGACTGCACTGACCCGCAGATATTGAAACTATAATAACTAGGTATAGTTATATTGCAAAAGCGATGAGACTTGTCCACGAGATTGTTTTAAGGAGAATAACCTTTAAAGAATAACATATTGATTCTACGATCTTAGTACATTTATGAACATATTATTATTATGTATGCTAGGAGGAATCTAGATAAATTAGATAGTGACAATTATAACCTTAATACCAAAATATGATATGACTAGATTTAGATTCAGACAATACTAATTGAAACTAATTGAAACAACGTTCGAATCATTTCTTTGGAATTGTGTAGTGCGTTTCTGTAATGGGACTCGCAGAAAGTAAATTCATAAGTAGTGTTAAAGCTGTATTACTTATTAAGCCAAACGGGGCAAAAGGTATATTGCGTAGTAGGCTATCTGAATAGTGTAAACATTTAAATCACTATGGAATACAATTAACATTAGGTATATACAAATAAAACTAAACAATATATACATATACTGAGTAGAGGGATCTGTGTAGTAGTATAAATGATCATCTTTATTTGAACTAGTGGTACGCTGCTGGAGGTCATGGTGTGCGTGGATTAGGACCCAGGAGCTGGAAACGATGTTGATATATGTTATGCAAGAACCCAGAGGAGGTCACTGCCTATTGCATTGAACTCCACGTTAGTATGGTTAGTTTGAGGGTAATCGGAAAATGATTGAAATAGTTATTTTGAAGGTACTATGAAAATGATTCAAACGATTAGTCTGAGGGCAACCTGAAAATTATTTAAATGGTTAGTTTGAGGGTAATCTAAAAATGATTTAACTATCATCAGTTAACCAATTTACAATTATATTAACTACCTTTAAAGATTTTAAATCTTTAGTGGTTCCTAACAAGGAACAAGGAAATTATCTTTTATAATATTTGCCGCCTTGATGATAGACTCGTTGGAGCGCGACACGGAGATCTACAAACTAGACTACTGACTGTGGTTGTACATAATAACCTATGATCGCCAAAACATTGTCTCCGCGAAGAGAGTTCTTTACGGTGCCTTACGGTTTTTCGCTCGTAGGGTTGAAAGTGGTTTGTGCATACTCGTAAAGATATTGCTAAATATTATTATAATATAAAAAGTAGGCGGCACCGTCCGATGCGATGTATGAATGCATACAAACCAATTATTTTAATAAACAATATTGTGGAGGGTTGAGATTCCCTGTTATTACAGTAAAAGTGTAGTTTGCATGTGAGTGTAATTACACTATGTTGAACACGTTCGGAGGTTTTAATATGTGCCATAATATAGTTGACACTATCAGTAGGAGTCCAGAACAGCTGCATACATTAATGAATGTTCGCACGTTATGTGTTCAAGTTCAAAAGTAAGTTGTAGTATTGGGCATCACTAGCTGACGATAATTATAATATTATTTAATGATGGTTAGGAAGATCAACAAAAACGAGTGCTATCTAGATGTTATGACTTATGTTGACGCTTGCTCCAAATGTGGGCAGTGTGGTGGACGTGGTGTGAGTGAACGGAAAGGATTCCGTACACAGAAGTCCTTAAGCGTATGACACTTGAAAATCCTAGACTTGTCAGAATAGGATGTTGAGAAAAACTGCTTATCTAGGTGTAGGTTTAGACATGATCACTATTAACTAATGCAAACCATTGTGAAGGATAAAATCTCAAGAAAAAGGAAGGGATTGTGGTATCTCCGCTACATCAGGTAATGCACAGCAGTCGGGAAGGTGCTGTTAAGGCTTGTACAAGATGGGAAGATGTTTAAGAGGCTAACTATGCGCTAGAGGGAAAGAAAGATAATATGGTTTAAGTGGTGCGCTGCCTATCCTAGGTGGTTTTTACTATCTTGATTGTACCTATATTCGCAAATAAAGATATTTGTATTTGTACAAGTGATTGCGAGTTTTATGCCACAAAAGTTATGAAAGTGCACAATTTTGAGAATTGGAATTCCGTTAAACTAATAGACAAAATTCTTCAGAGTGATCTCGAAGATCTGTCTTGTTCTAGAATAATGTTATTAAAAATAGGCTTGTTAATCACAATAGACATACGAGTATATTATACGTATTACGTACGTACGAGTACGTGTATGTGAAAAGCGAAAAGCAAATCTCTTTGCAATGATAGTGCCAGTAGTCAGAGTAACATCTTGTTAAACGTCAGAATACCCTTGACTCTTGAACTAAGTAAGAGTTGATTAGTCTTGAGTCTTGACAGAAACGTCGTGTGATACCGAAGCTAATTCAATGAATAGATTCAATTGAGTATTATTAGGTGGTGAGTTTGAAGGAGGTGTTTACTTGTATCTTAAAATTATTGTGGTGTTAGTTTTCGTCTCACTATTAATTTAGTGGAAGAATTGATCTTTCATTACCTTAGACCAGACGAGTGAGGGAATTTTATAGTAGTCAATTCTAATTTCATAGACTGGCAACACCAACTCGTAAATAAAAAGTAGGTTCCTAAATGTCACTTTACAAATATTATCATTGTCATGAACGTGTATATTGAAGATATTGCAAATCCAATAAATTAGAAAGTCAAGCGATAAAGTTCTTACCAGAGGTAGGGCTTTAGGCACAGCCGAACGGGACAGAAACAAAATATTTAGAAGGGAGTAAATATCAAAATAAGACCCAGTTCATAAAAAAGTGAATGTTGTCAAATAATAAAAACTGAGACAACAAAATGTAGTTGAGCTCTATCACTCTTGAGAATAATGTATAAATATATGCATTTCGTTCTGTTATGCAGGACTTCTGTACCCCTTTTTGCCTGTGCATGCACCCTTTATCTTGCTGCATAGACAATAAGGTCGGTATTGGAAGGGCCTAGCCTTTTCCAAGTCAGTCTGCTCTAATCCCTGAACTGGGACGGTTGCCTAAAAGTCGTGTTTTGGTGTATGTGTTTGTGATTGTCATAATTATTAGTGTCCAAAACCAAAACCAAAATCTAAATAAATAGTGTAGTGTAATTTGTATTTTTTTTAAAAACCCTTTGGTGAAAACCCGTATAACATATTGGTGGCAGCGGTGGGATGCGGAAATCCCCAGTGCCGGCAACCGCCCCGCAGACTCACTCCGTATCCTGCATATCCTGGTAAAGGATACATTCATCCAGATCCTGGCAAGGGATCTGTCGATCATCTTGATCCTGGAAAGGATCTTTCCAAGTTGCGCTTGGCCAGCGCCACTGCATCGTCCTGCGCGACTACTTGGTGGTCGCCAACTACGCCGCTTCGTCCTCGTCCTGTTACGCAACCAAGGTGGTTGCGATATCCTGCGAAATCCATCATCAAGATTCGAGCCTTGAGATTCAAGGCCTGTGGTCGCGTCAACCGTCGTGCTATATCTACGTCGCGCCAGCCGTCGAGTTCTCGGAATGTCGCCTATCGCCCTCGTCACTTGCATATTGCTGACGCTGTAAGTCATTGTTCTGTTTTTATAAGGCTGAATAATTTAGGGTTCCGCGGCTTAGTTATTAACCATAGACTAATTATTACCTTTTTGTTGTATTTTCTCTTGTTTGTTTTTGTTAATTATGACAAAGGTCCCCAAAGGCGAAGACAAAAATTTGTATTTAGATGTAGAACAAGCCCAAAGCGAACAGGAGAAATCACCACAGCATTCCCCCCGAATAACCAGGCGAGCCACTGCCGCATCAGCCGCAATGGCCGACCAATTAGAACTAAATACGTTGTTCAAGTTCATTAAATCGTATGACGGTGGTCGAGATACCTTGAATTCATTCCTGGTGAACTGCGATAACGCCTACGGCCTGGCGTCGGAAGCCCAAAAAACAATTCTCTTTAAATATATCCTAAGCCAACTCAAAGGCAAGGCGGAAACTGCTTGCTCTATAAAAGATTTCTCCTCTTGGGAGCAGCTAAAAGAATTTCTCAAGACACAATTCAGCGAGCGGAAACATCTATCTCACCTCTTGACTGACCTTCAGGAAAGCAAACAGAGCTCACAAGAAAACGTAAGTCAATATGCGCTGAGAGTAGAGACTTACCTCTCACAATTATTAACGGAGATATCATTGTCCGGCCATAAGGTCAAAGAAGTACCCGGACGAATAGCATCGATGGAAGATCTTGCCCTCCATCACTTCCTTATGGGGCTATTCCCTAAAATATCCAACATTGTGAGATGTAGGTCACCAAAAAATCTAAACGAGGCCATAAATTTAGCCATATCAGAGGAGCGCATCCAACAGACTTTAAATAGACGTGCACAACCAGACAAGATCAACAACAACAACAACAACCGCTTTAAGCCCAGTCAATCCGCAAAACCTAACACCGTTGGGAACACATCCCCAAATACCGGTGCCCCTTTTTGCAGATATTGTAAATCCATTGGTCACGATATTTCCACTTGCAAAAAGAGGGAATTCAATAACAATCGATACAAAAATCAGCAGAATCCACAATCAAAGTCCTTCCCACGTGTTAACTTTGTTGACCAGGACGAAGAAGCCGACCAAGAAGAGGTGGAAAATCAAGTCGACTCTACCGATTTAAACGAGTAGATGTCTCGATTCGGCGTCGCACGAGACAACCTCCTAAAGTCGATGTCAATGTTCCTTCTTCCGAATCAGGTCTGGCCCACCGGCCGGGTATTCAGCCCCAAACCGTCGGTCAGCCCTCTCTTAAATCAGGTCTGAACCACCGACAGGGTAACCAGCCCCAAACCGTCGTTCAGCCCGCTTCCGGATCAGGTCTGACCCACCGACAGGGTAATCAGCCCCAAACAGTCAGTCAGCCCTTTTCCAAACCAAGCATGACCCACCGACAGGGTAATCAGCCCCAAACTGCCGGTCAGCAACCCAAATCCGATTATAAATCTGCCAAATCGGAGAAGGAAGTATATGAAATAAATCTCGACACGACTAAACGACTTTTACCTCATGTGCTACTAGACTCTCAAGTTTCAGACATTCCATTATCCTTGCTCGTTGACTCAGGATCCGCCGTATGTCTATTAAAACAGTCTAGTATTCACAAAAGTCAAAAACTCGTCAGAGAGCCTATAAATCTCAAAGGCATTGATCCTGGTGACGAACTAACCCCGACCGTTGGTCACTTCCAACTTCGGCTGAAGCCAAAAGAAAACAAGTCTGTATTATTCAAATTCCACGTCATCAAGGACGTCAACCTGCCGTATGACGGTATTATTGGTACAGACTTTCTGACAACCTTCGGATGTCAGATCGACTACACGTCTGACAACCTCAAAATAGGTAAAATGGACGTCAAATTGTTATTTGTTGACCCATTTTACGTTATACCACCACGAACAGAGGCTGTGATTGAGTGTTCAGTTAGGAAAACTAACCTTAAAGAAGGCATTGTCACCGATCAACACCTGTCCGAAAATCTATTAATATCCAACTGTATCGTCAAGGTGAAGGAAAACAATAGAGTTAACCTCACAATCGCCAATGTTTCGGAACATCCTATTAACATCAAGTCTAACCTTAACCTAAAACTTGAACCCTTACATACAGCTGCGGTTCAATTTAACAACAATGCACATGTCGATACTCATGATCGGACTATGGATGTAATAAATTCACTGCGAATCGATCATCTCAATCGAGAAGAGTCGCAGGCTCTCATAGATCTCTGTTCCCAATATTCGGACATCTTCCATTTGCCCAACGATCAACTGAGCCATACCACTGCTCTCAACCATCAGATCAAAACAAACGGCGACACCCCTGTACATACAAAATCTTACAGATTTCCAGAATGTCATAAAAAGGAAGTCGAGACACAAGTCAACAAGATGCTTGATGAAGGTATCATTGAACATTCATCTTCCCCCTGGAGCTCACCCATATGGATTGTTCCAAAGAAGGTGGACTCCTCAGGGAACCGGAAATGGCGAATAGTCATCGATTACCGAAAGCTTAATGACATTACGATTGGTGAAACCTATCCGATTCCACAAATCACTGAAATTTTGGATCAGTTAGGAAGCAGCAAGTACTTCTCAACCTTGGATCTAGCTTCTGGATTCCATCAAATATTGATTGCCTCAGAAGATAGGTCTAAGACAGCATTTTCGGTACCCCAAGGTCACTTCCAGTTCAACAGAATGCCGTTTGGGCTGAAAAATGCCCCTTCAACTTTCCAGAAGCTCATGAACACCTGCCTCTCTGGCCTACAAGGCACACGCTGTTTTGTTTATCTAGATGACATCGTTATCTATTCTCCCGATCTTTCATCTCAAATAAATAATTTGAGAACAGTCTTTGATAGACTTCGTAATTTCAACCTTAAACTCCAACCCGATAAGTGTGAGTTCCTAAGAACAGAGGTAGCATATTTGGGGCATGTTATCGGAGAAGACGGTGTTAAACCTAACCCCGACAAAATCAAAGCCGTGACCGAATATCCAACACCTCAATGCCCAAAGGATCTAAAATCCTTTCTAGGCTTAGTATCATATTACCGGAGATTTATACCCGACTTCGCTAAAATTGCTAAACCTTTGACATCCCTTTTGAAAAAGAATGTTTCTTTCAAATGGCAAAACGAACAACAACTGGCATTTGAGACTTTCAAATGCAGATTGACATCTGCACCTATCCTTGCATATCCGGACTTCACACAACCTTTCATTCTAACGTGTGACGCTTCCAACTATGCAATATCTGCCATACTATCTCAGGGTCCAATTGGACAAGATCGTCCTATTGCATTTGCATCACGCACCCTGAACAAAGCTGAATGCAACTATAGTGTCACCGAGAAGGAGTGTCTCGCCATAATATTTGGCACTATAGCATTCAGACCCTACTTGTATGGTACACACTTCAAAATCGTGACAGACCATAAACCATTACAATGGTTATTTAATTGCAAAGACCCTGGACAACGTCTCGTCCGATGGCGCTTGAGATTGGAGGAATTCGAATACGACATCCATTATAAAAAAGGAAAAATGAACGTCAACGCTGATGCTCTTTCTCGTTTTCCGGTTAATCCAATACAACCGGGTGATACTGAAGAACCTACTCCAACTCAAGACCCACCAGTCCAAAATCTTGATGAAGATCTCATGGACTTACTTATATCACCAGCATCATTTGACGCTGACGAAATCACGCGACCCTCTCAAGAGTGTCCTAATTCCAGTGAAGAACTAACACTATTAGAGAATGACCTACCTTCTGACATCCTGGGCGACCTCATCGAAGAACTTGATGAAAATATCGAAATATCCAACTTACCTGAACAACCACCAACTGTCGTCGACGTCCAATCACCAAACGATATGCAATTACCATCTGCCGATGTCCAAGCCGACGTCACGCCAATGCCATCTAGCACAAATATTTGCCCCGATCTGCCAGTTGATGACTATCCAACTTACCTAAAGGCGTTAGCCAACAAGGATAAGTCATTCAACACAGAGATCAGGGAACACAACGAAAGCTTAATAAAATGTCCTTCAAGAACCATCCTAGTTCCGACATCTATCGATTTAGATGAATCTAACCCTTATTTACAAGAAATTCTTAGCGACCCAGGTACAAACACTGCTGTGACCAATGCAGAGAAAGAACTTTTCTCGCATCTTAAAGTCGAATCGAATAATAAAACATACTATCTACTGTTCACCAAGGTACATCATTTTGATGAAGCCTCTTATCCTGAAATTTTCAGAACATTGAAGCATATAAGAGACGAATTGGTAGTCTTTGAGAACATTAATGACATTGGTATATCTGACTTGAAAAATCCATTCGAAAAACATTCTTTCATAAAAATTTACAATATGTTAACATATTTGTTCCATAACACAAGAATCAAGGTCAACGTGTACCACAACAATATTATATATCCAACTCCGACAGAGATAAAGAAAATTTTGTTCGAGAACCACGACATCCCAATTGCAGGCCACTTAGGCTCTTCACGAATGTATAACAGATTAAAACAAACATATTATTGGAAAGGTATGCTTAATGATATAGAATCCTACGTTAAACAATGTAAATTATGCCAGGAAAATAAAGCGTATAGGAAATTAAATCGCGCTCCAATGCAAATAACCAGTACATCTACGGAACCCTCTCAACGAATATCTTTAGACATTGTAGGACCGCTACCCGAAGCCGGTCCTGCAAAACTTAAATACATACTAACTATACAAGACGATCTTACTAAATTCTCATCAGCATACCCAATACGTAGCACCACTGCAGAAGAAACCTGTGAATGTTTACTTCATTACATATCAATCTTTGGTATTCCCAAAATGATTCTTACAGACCAAGGAACCAATTTTACTTCAGATCTATTTAAGAAAACGTGCCAATTTCTTAAAATAAAAAATCTCTGGTGTTCTCCATACCATCCACAAACCCAAGGTGCCCTTGAGCGAAGTCATTCGACTCTCAAGGAATACCTTAAATCCTACATTAACGAAGATCAAACAAATTGGCCTCGTTACATATACACGGCCATGTTAGCCTATAATACGGCCGTCCACTCTACCACCCATTTTACTCCATATGAGTTAATGTTTGGTAATAAGCCGTTCATACCCAACTCTGTATTCGAAGAACCATCCGGAGCTACATATCCAGATTATGTCCGTATGCTCCAAAGTCGACTAAAATATTCCAGAGAAAAAGCTTTGGATTATATTAGGAAATCCAAAGAAAACTCTAAAACCTATTACGACTCCCATACTCGCCCACGTAAGTATAGGGTTGGCGAATATGTCTATTTAAAAAACCATTTGAGACTGCGCAAGGCACTCTCACCCATCTGGAAAGGACCCTATAAGATAGTTAAAATCAATGGTAATAACACACTTACCTTGCTTATAAACCGACGTCATATAACTCACCATTATGATCAGGTGAAACCGGCTTCTGACGTCAGTACCGATCTGTAGACATAAGACATTAGATAGTTAAGATAGTAAGGTACTTACCTACTTTAATTTTGTAGTTGTAGTTCACCTAAAATTATAATACATATATATATATATATATATATATTACCTTATATATTAGTTATTTGCAGTTCAGTCCGGGCAGAATCAAACCAAGGTTTCGTCCACACGATCTCCTCGAGTTCAGGCTTGTACTACGATTACCTAGGAAAACTTAAGATCAACAATGTTCAGTTAAATATTTTGATACCTGTAGGTATTTCACATTTTGGACCACATATAAGAAATATTGAATCTCTTTTACAGACTACAAAACATTTATGTAATGAATCCCATATCGCGATAGTTGACTCTGAATGTCATATGATCCAACCCCTAACAACGCGTTATCAAGATCTTAGTAGAGATTACGCATCTATTTCACATTTAATTGAAAATCGTGTTAAACGTAGCGCTTGGATCGGAGGAATAGGGACCATCTCTAAACAAATCTTCGGAACATTAGATGAAAATGACGCCTTGCGGTATGACGAAGCTATCAAAAATCTCCAAGAAAACGGAAAACAGGTGGCTTCTCTTATGAAACAAAATATTCTGGTCATGACCTCGACAATTGTATCATATAACAAAACATTAGGCAAATTAGCTGAAAATGAAAAGTTTTTAAATCTAGCTATCAACAACCTCTCGCTAAGCATAAAAGAAATAAAACAAGTCAATAATAATTTTCAGATACTAGATGAGATTAACGAAATTTTTAATATTTTAGAAACATCTATATTAACCCTGTCTTTTCAATTAGAAGACATAATTAACGCTATTTTATTTAGTAGCCATAACATCCTGCACCCGGCGATTATCACGCCGAGTCAGCTGTACCGAGAGCTTGCTGATAACTACATACACTTGCCTAACGACGTGGAACTGCCTGTAACACTAGATATAAGCTCTATGCACCTAGTTTTAAGAATATCTAGATTAGTTTGCTATTATAGAAATAAGAACATTATGTTTGTTTTGCAAGTGCCCATGGTCACTTCAAAGGAGTTTGCATTATTTCATAGTATAGCTCTCCCTACACCGTATGACGCTAAGAACCCAAATTCATTCAGCCTTATTGTTCCTGGAAACAGATACATAGCAATGACTAAGGACAAATCTCAATATTGCGTTTTTAATGATTTAAAAACATGTAAGACAATAAGCTCCGGCAACTATGTTTGCGATATCAAAAACGTATACTCTACCGACGCTAAACCAATTTGTGAAAGTGAATTATTAGTGAAAGTGTTAAGTGAAAAACCTCCGCAGTGTGAATCCAAAATTCTTATCGGAAATTTAGATATTTGGAAACCTTTGGTTAATAACAAATGGATTTATGTACAAACTAAACCGCTTAAGTTATCGATTGATTGTATAAACTCGAAATTATATGAAACTAATATTGTAGGTACTGGTGTAATGAGCATCCCTAATGACTGCATTGCCTATTGTAAGAGTACAACACTAATACCAAAAGCTAATTCTGTAAACATAACTTCACCTATCAATAATTTCCCTGATTTCAATCTCGTAAACGATACCTGTTGTAATATGCATAAGTTGAACAGATTTATGGATTCGAGTAATATGTCCCCCGTACATCTGCATAATGTAGACTTAGACGATTTTAATTCCGAAAACAAGGTTATCATTGGCTCAATATTAAAAGACCTTGAAACATTAGAACATTCAGATAGTCCACATATTATCAAATACGCGACGCATTACTCGGCATCTCTTATTTTTCTTTACATTTTTATTTTTGTAATTATTTTGGTACTTCTGTATAAAAAACTCAAAATAAGACTTTCTGGCAATAAACCGACCTTCGTAGCCAAATTTAGGCCGGCGTATTCTACTACGACTGTAGCCACAGTAGATATTGAACCAGAGTCTGAAGTGTCTGTTGCACCACCAGTGGCAGCACCACTAAGGACCCGCATTTAACAGAGACTTTTCTTTTTAACCCCAAAAGTCTCCTCTTAAAGGGGGAGGTGTTATGCAGGACTTCTGTACCCCTTTTTGCCTGTGCATGCACCCTTTATCTTGCTGCATAGACAATAAGGTCGGTATTGGAAGGGCCTAGCCTTTTCCAAGTCAGTCTGCTCTAATCCCTGAACTGGGACGGTTGCCTAAAAGTCGTGTTTTGGTGTATGTGTTTGTGATTGTCATAATTATTAGTGTCCAAAACCAAAACCAAAATCTAAATAAATAGTGTAGTGTAATTTGTATTTTTTTTAAAAACCCTTTGGTGAAAACCCGTATAACAGTTCACTCAGAAATGATACAGATAGCCTAGTTTCATTTTGATACTTTTCTAAGTTTATTATCTCAAATTTCGATTAATTTTGAGAAAATGTAAACTAAAATACATGTATACCTGGATAACGATATTTCACTATTTCTCAGTTGCAAACTGCCGAGACTAATGTCTATTAACTATTGTAACTTAAGATAGTAAGTCAACGTCTTTTGATCATGGTCAAGCATAGTTAAATTAATGGTTATAAAATATTATTTAAATATTATTTACGCGCTTGTGAAGGGAAGGTTAAAGTTCAAAGTTTCCGTTAATTCCACATATAAGAGTACAAATGATATAATACATTTATATAGCCTACTCGACAGGGTAAAAAGAGTGAGTAGACAGTGCGAGCCTTCCAAGTAGATGCATCGTACGTATTGGAGCCCATCAAGTAAACGAGAACCATTCGTGATTGTGTATGTAGGCAGTATAGGCCTTCGTGTAAATGAGAACTATACAAGATGGTGTAAATGCAATATAGGCCTTCATGTGAATGAGAACTATACATGATTGTGTAAAGGCAGTATAGGCCGTCATGTGAATGAGAACTATACGTAACTGTAGAAAGGCAGTATGGGCCTTCATATAAATGAGAACTGTACGTAAAATTTATGTATGAGATGAAGATAAAGGCTACACAGATGCAGTATGGGCATTCCTGTCGATGGTAAACCATACATACCTAATTATAGGTTGTTATAAATATGCAGTATGGGCATTCCTGTCAATGGTAAACCATACATACCTAATTATAGGTTGTTGTCTTATAGATATGCAGTATCGGCATTCCTGTCAATGGTAAACCATACATACCTAATTATAGGTTGTTGTCTTATAGATATGCAGTATGGGCATTCCTGTCAAGGGTAAACCATACATACCTAATTATAGGTTGTTGTCTTATAGATATCTTCCAGATTGTTGTCTTATAGGTATGTTCCAGGTCGCTCCAATTAATTATTTAATACTTTGGCTGCGGCATCGTTTTGATACCATCGACTGAACTTAATACGACGAATATTAATTTGGTATGAATCACTTGACAAAACACAACAATTGTGTGCGTCAGCATATGCGGAATATGTTTTTCTAAGTCAATTTGATAATTATATTAAATATTCTGTTCAATAACAGACCTATTTATATAAAAATTAGAGAAGTGATTGAAAAAAAAAAAGAAAAAAAAGAGAGAGAGAGAGTGACAGTAGTACAGTAGTGTAGGAACAGTCCACTCGTGCTGTTGCGGAAATGCCAGATGCACCGCTGTAACGTGGTAGCTATTTAATGTTATTATTTAGGTAGCTAAGTAATTAACGTATACAGTAAGTAAAGGAAATCATCATCTTAAGCGAGTTGATACAGATTCTAAAGTTATTGATGATATTGGATAAAACAAGTAACACCAATGGTTCTCAGTAAATTAAATTCTCAGTAAATGTCATATTTTCTCATTTAATCATTCAATTAAGTTTTCATTAAATAAGGAAGGGATGTAGTGTTTGTGTATTTGAGTGAATGATTGAATGAATGAACGAATGACATTTGCCTGTCTCGGGGGCACGGGTAGTGGGGGCGACACTCTTGTGTGAGCCGTTGGCGAGAGCGGACGTGTTGTCTCTAGCTACTGGTGACGTAACGAGCCGGGCAGTGATCCACTATTTACCCCTGTGTTTGTACGAGTACTACAATCACGACATCCATTCTTACAAACTTTCACGTTTATAATATTAATTAAGATACGTTTTGCTGCTCCGAGCTGTAAAGTATAAGAGACGTGAAATAAAAAGAATTAATTCATGCTAGCTTTTAATAAGACATAGCAAGACATATCTTGAGAACTACTGAACTGATTTTGATTAAACCTTCACCGTCCTCAAGTAGGACTAAATTTCAGACAATAAAAAAATATAAAATATCAGCCAAAAAAAAGACGTTTAGCCACAATTGAACGAACTTGTCGCTAGTGCAAAATTATTTTTATAGTATTTGGATTTCATAATTAAAGGCCTAGGTAACACTTTGACTGCACGTCAAAAGCTGTGCATTATCTCTGTAAATAATGATAAGGTATAATATCTAGAGGTAATCTACCCTACGGACTATGTCGGCTGTTGCCCGTAGTACCACAAATAAATAGAACCAGAAACCGAACAATCTCAAAAGTTTTTTTTTATTCACTACATAGGTTAGCTATTGACAAAGATCTCGCGTAATGTTAAGCGGAGATGCGGCGATGATGACGATGATGAACTGAAAATTTTTAAAATGTGTGCAATAAGTAATATTGTGCAGGGCTGATTTTGAGGAATTTTCAATAAATTAATACAAAATTTGTCAAATAGTGCGAGCGAGAGAGCGTCACTCGATATATTCACTCGTAACTATGCAGGATAAATCCATCCCTGGCATTATGCCGAAACTTAGTTGTAATGACCTTTTTTTTTCGCTTGGCGACACGGTTTTGTCCAGGGGGTGGTAACTAGTTATGGACAAAGCTTAGTAGCCAGTACATCAAATGGAAAAACCGTACAGAGTCTGGTGGGAGTTCATTGCGATAGATGTTGATCATTCTCATCGTCTCTTCTTTTTGGTCGTAGCCTCATCACTGAGGGACGTGGTCATGGTGTCTCATCAGCTTTGACACTACTTCTTTCCATCTATGCCGGTCCTGCGCCATTTGGATTGACGCTTGTAGGGTGGCTCCCGTAGCATCCTGGGTTACATGCGTCCATCGCGTGGGTGAGCACCCTCTACCTCTCTTCCCTTCTACACTGCCAGTAATGATAAGTCTCTCCAGACTGTCTGGGTCCCGTCTGACGGTGTGTCGGAAGAATTTGAGGACTCTCTGTATGCAGATTGTTGAAAGCCTGGTTTTAATATTCAGTTCTCTGAGGATTGACTCGTTTGTGCGACCTTCCGTCCAGTCCAGGATAATCTCAACATTTTGCGCCTGCACCACATTTCGAACGCGTCAATCCTCGATCATACTCGAGACTTTAAGGTCCAGGTTTCTGAAGCATACAGGAAGATCGAGAAGAAGAGGGTCTGCATTAACTTCTTCTTTGTGATTCTCATAAATCTTCTTGATTCTAGTTTTTAGAGACCATTGTTTTTAGAGAGATTTTATCGTCGTAACACGCCTATTACTCAAAGAAGCAACATCCTCCCACATACAAATAATTAGGTATAAGGGTAGGTATATATTTTTGTGGAGCCTCTATTTGAACTTTATGAAATAGTGGAAGTGAGAGAGTGTTAACCGTTATAAACACTCGTAAGTATTTTGACAATACTTTCCGTACATAAAAACCAAAGCTTGTAGTGATTCAAAATTATTATCTTATCTTTGTATAATAGTTTATATTATGTTATTTTTACTAAAAGTTTGTTATCAGACTGCCTAAAAGGGACTTATATCAGATAATATTGATTAATATTACTATTCATAGTTTTGTGCAGACATTGAAGTAACTTTAAGGATGGAATACTCCAGAAAACACCCATCACTATGCTACTAATATTATAAATCGCCGTCCCCGACGACATATTTACGGATAATCGCCATTATCTTGTTTTTGCTTTTATATCATACTAGCTGTCCATAGTCCATATATTTTTATTCTCGGCGCTCACAGCAAGGTGACTTATTATTATATAATATTTTTGCCTGCACCTTGCCCCCCAGGACCAAATCCTGGATCCCGCCGCTCGATCCCGCCCTTGGCTGCGTCCATCGGTTTTACTCGCTGTACTGTAGCCTATGTGTTATTCCATATATAATTAAACAAATTTCAGCTCAATCAGTCCACCCGTTAAGGCGTGAAAGAGTACCAAACACACATCCATACATTCTTACAAACTTTCACATTTATAATATTACTAAAATTTGAATTGTATAGGTATTACTATTAGCGATAAGACCGCCAATTGTAACACTTAGTTTTATATTATAGTTGTAAGTTGTTTTTGTACATTTTTGTGTTTCAATAAAGGATTATCTATCTATCTATCTATCTATCTATTACACACAGCTCATACAGGATCGAAATGGTCAACACGAAGCGTAAATACAGGTGAGTTTATTCCGTTAATTTACAATTATGTATAGGTATTAGTTTCAACCATTACCTTTCCAGGAAAACTATAGCGAATAAGATAGCTTTATTAGTTTATTGTTGATGAAATTTATGGCAGTTAATATCAATTTGCTAGTACTACGGAAGTCTACATTGCGTGCAGCCTGAATAGCGCTTGGCCTATTTATTATCTTAGGCAAATGCCTTTATTGAGAAAAACATTTGTACTTTTTGACATGGTGATGTCACACCTGAGGTTTTACAACTCTTTACAAATTAATTGTGAAGAGCACTAAAAAGAAATATTGTTCTGAAAGTTTCTGGAATGTAATGAATGCCAATTGTAAGTTTCTGACTAGTTTTCACATTGAATTGGAGTTAGCTAGACAAGAATCAGTTACAATAGTATATATAGGTATAAGAGTATCTGCAAACAAAAGTCATGTGGGCGATCTATAATCATGTCCGGTGATATCTAGGTACATAAAAACAATAGGTACCTACCATACATGGACGTACTAGGTACAGACTTTTGAATCTACTAGTTTTGTACAGAGATAATACGATGTACAGTCCTACGGACGGCCATAAAACAACGTATATTACCGTCGCTTTGCTTTAAAACCCGTTTAAAACTCATTTTTAAGCAAAATAAACACTAAAACATAACCTTCAAATCAGCTGTCAAAAGTTGAAAATATGTATTGAAATAAATCACGAATACTCACCTCGAGCTCTTGGTTACGGCATTTCTCCTCAAGTTCAGACACTGAGGAGTCCACTTTAGAAGCATTATCAGTCGTATCTTGCTCAGGAACCTCGGATAATACCTCGGAAGCGAAATTGGTAATCTGCCCCTTCAAACTGTTAAAACTCTCGTTTAAATTCAACCACGACATGTTTACAAGGAAAGTCTATTGTAACATGTTACACTGCAGATTTTTCAATAAGATTATATCGCGATTTTTTACGTAAACATTGAAAAAATTGCATTATTTTGCTCAATGACAGGACGATGACCAGTTGGCAAAACAAGTCGCCATTTTTTTTATTTGACAGATTTCAAAATTGACAAAATTTGACATTCTGCTCCAAAGTGGCTCTAAAACAAGCGCTCTGTCTGAATCCACATATACACAGTAGCAGTTTGTCTAGGCCCTAGGCCGAATTAGAGTATAAAAAAATAGGTATAATATTTTATTTCAAAGCGAATTAGACAACGAGTTCTTAGCCTAAATTCATCTAAGCGAATTAGATTATTTATAATATTAGAATCAAACTGTATACTGCACTCGAACTGAGCACTGCAGTGCAGCATTCGCACTGTGAGCTGTAAATAAATAGAATAAGGATCGTGAATCCCTTAATAATGCTGGTTTGTCCAAACTACCTCTACTTTTTTTCCATTGGCGTTTTAAGACTTCTTCCTTTAGGCCTGGGGGACTCTAGGCTCTAGGTGTTACCGAGGGGGATCCAGTATTTTTTACGGGGGGGAGGGGGCAGGGTGCCGCAATAGGGCAAAAATATTATTATTCTTACTACGAAAAGTGTGTGTTTCGCTCGCTCTGAATGGTAAAAAAACTTGAAGTAGCGCCAAAATTCGTAACTTTCCAATGCTTCTGGGGGGGGGGGCTTGCCCCCTGCCTTTTAAACGCGTCATAATATTATGATTATTATGTATTCCATAATGAAAAATTCACCGATTACCTTTTTTTAACAATTAAAAATAATTTGATGAGCTCCTGTTAGGGCATCTGAAAACTAGATATAATCTGTGTTAGTTTTAAATGTCATTGTCATTAGTCATTACGCAATTGAACGTCACAGTTGACAGCTAATGTCAAATACGAGCATCGTGTAATTTTTTGAAGCGTACCCTTTATTTTAATTTTTAATTGATATTTTATGAATAAGTACATTACTTAATAGATTTATAAGTTCAAATCTTAATTACCTTCACTGCAAAAACATACACGAGTGAAAACTACCTGTAAAAAAAGAGTATCTAACCTTCAAAATGGAAATGGACGATGCACTTGACGAAGATTTTCCCGCTCCGACGCCCAGAGATCCTATGCAATTTGTAAAAACATATTCTAGATCGGATAAAGGTCCTCGTCTAGAAAAACAGTTGCAGTATGAAGAAAATGATAACGAAGGCCTAAATTCTGAATGTTCTGATAATAAAAAAGCTCAGGTTGAAACTCTGTCAACATTAGACGCGGTGACTTTTTTATTGAATGGATCGCTTAAAAATAGGGTTTGCCGCTACTGTTTGAGTGTAAAAAGTGATTTGACTGAATTAGATGAAGTATTCCAAGTGGCAAGCAATGGTTCACTGTATAAAATCACTCTGAAGGATATGGTGGCATCATTCTATCCTTTCAAGGTAATTTTTTTATGTTTGTTTTTGTGTAGACCTCACAATCAAGGCAGGCAAGGAAGTTTACTTCCTTTGTAGGCGCTTGACTAGGTGGGTACCCCAACTGTGCCTATTCTACTGCCTGAGCAGTAATGTGCAAACATTGCTGTGATTTGGTAGGCAAGCTCTGTAGCTAGTGAAATTACTGGGCGTCTTAACATCTTATGACTCTCAAGTAAGAAGCATTGGCACTAGGGCATGCTCCCAGGAAATCCTGGCATTGCAAATCCCAGGAATTCTCGAAAATGTTATGACATTTCGGTACCAATACTTTTTAAGAAATTTCCCGGGAATTGATACTTTGATGCTTTAGTTATAAATTCATTACTTTATTGATTGTTTTGATAATATACTGCTTAATTTTGTAAATTGAAATCTATTAAGTGACTTTAAATACTAGGAAAATGAGATTAAGCTCTTCTTATCCGAAAATGTACTAGATTTTACTGACCATAATAATATGAATGAAGTCATAAATTATAGAGAAAGATGGAAAGACCCGAAAACAAAACGAAATACATACTCAAGAGAAGTGATTATTTACTTTTCTACATTAATAATATATGTAGAATATTTTATGAGGAGAGCTCTAGAGAAGTGGAAAAAATATCTCGATAGCAACAACTTGCAATTTACAGTATCTTGCGAAGTCTGAAGGAGAACTCGGTGCTCTGCTTTCAAGAGTGAAGAACAAGATTGATCTCATTATAACAACCAAAACCAAAATATTGACAGTGACAGTAACTTTTTTTTAATAGATAGAGTGATTCAAGAGTCTATTTATATAATACATGCATAATATAGTTATATTAGATTATCATAATTTTCTGTCAGGAACTAAAAAGTGTGTAGGTATATAATATTATTATGTGTATTTGTAAGACTATTAATTCCATATCTGCATAGTACATTATTAATAGTGCTTGTTACATTAATAGGTGACATAAATTATACAATGACTCATGTAATATGACCTTATACAGAAATAATATTTTTATTTTAATATAAATTTTTAACACTAATATATCTAACAAGTTGCCATGACTGTCTTCATTTGAATGAAATTGAGTGTACCACTTTCCATTTTGTCCGATCAGATGGAAATGGAAAGAAATGGGGGAGGCCTTTGCCTGAAGGCACACAGACGAATTCGCAGACTAGAAGATTGTAAAGAAAAAAATCATAAAAACATGCAATTCTGATATATAAGACTAAATAAATAAGAGGGTACCACTTTTTTATTAATTTCTTGATGTGAAAGAAAGAAAGAAAGAAAGAAAATAAATTTATTGCCAAACTTTACATAGTCAACAAAAATGGTTTAAATTAAAAGAGAAAAAAAAAAAAACATAATTTGGCAATAGGGGCAGCCTCAGCGTGTAACTACGTTAACCCAGAGTTAGCGTAGTTGCTGGTTTTCAGGCTGCCCCTTTGCTCGAACTAAGATGGCACGTCGAGAGGTTTGTCATAGCGGGTTTACTACACACAATTACTTATAATAGGTTATAGAACAGATGACTAAAAAAAACAATATAATAGAGATACTTTGAATATGGAAAATTTTGATTGCTCATAAAATACTATTACTATAATAATTATAATATTAGATGCGTGCGATTGTGTATGTGTGAGTGTGTGTGTGTGTGTGTGTGAGAGTTTGTGCGCGTGCCTGTGTGAGTGTGTGTGTGTCAGTGAGTGAGTATGCGAGTGACAATGTGCTTGGTGGTAGTATGGGCGTTAATGTGAGATAGAGTTTTACTATGTTTTTGCTATGCGTTTTTAAAATTTTTTAATTTTTTTATTTTAAAGGTTGTCTCAAAATGATGTTTCTGTCGGTCTAAAAGGACGCGCCTCATTTTTTTTTTAAATGTTCCCGGGCAAATTTTTTTTCGAAGAGGTGGTGGGAGGTCGTTCCATATTTTTGCCGATCGGTATTTGAAACAACCTTTAAAAGAAACAGTTTTATGATGGGGGATTGACAAAATATTTTGTATTGTAGAGCGTGTGTTAAAACTGTGGGTATCTTTCATATATTTAAACTTATCAAAGAGGTATTCTGGCCTACCACTCCAAAGAATCTTCTGTGTTGTGCACGCTAGGTGGAGCTCTCGTCTAGATTTCATGTTAAGTATGCCTTTGTTTACGAGGTAGGGAGTCACATGTTCTCTACGAGGGATGTTGAAACAGAACCTAGCGCATGCATTCTGAACTTTCTGTATAGAGTGTTCCGTTTTAGCCCACAATCTTGGACCGTAAACGGCACAGCAGTAGTTGAATGGCGAGAGGACCACTAGGTCACACAAAAGTATTTTTATCTCCTCTGATAAATATTTTTGTATACCGTACAGGACCTTTAATTTATAAAATGCATTTCGAATCTTTTCGTTAACATGACTAATAAACCTTAATTCATTGTCTACTATAAGACCTAAGTTTCTAACTTCTTTTTCTATGGGAATAGTGACACCGTTCATCACTGCCTCAGGCTCACAGTCCAACACATTCAATACTTGTTTTTTGGTACCTAGCACTAGCATTTTAGATTTAGTAGGATTCAATACCAAAGAATTATTAGTCGCCCAGCTAAATAAGCTGGCGAGATCTTTATTAACGAGCGCCATATTTGCATCGGTCTCCTCAGGCTTAAATGAGTGATACAGTTGTGTGTCATCCGCATACAAATGATACTTGCATGTTTGGATGTGGTTGGTCATATCCGCTGTAAATATAGAGAAAAGGATTGGGCTTAATATTGATCCTTGTGGCGTGCCTCTACATAATTTACCAACGTCGGATGTTAGTTTGTTGCCGTCGTTACTATGGGTCTCTACATACTGTGTTCTGTCGGTCAGGTACGTTTTGAACCAATGGCAAGTGTTGTCAGAGAACCCATAGTAAGACAATTTCGCTAACAACATTTCCGGATTTAGACAGTCGAAAGCTCTAGAGAAGTCAAGCAGTACTTTAATACTGCTCATTCCTGCGTCTGAGGCAGCTATAATATCGTCTGTGACTTGCAGTAGGGCTGTCTCAGTGCCGTGGTTTTTCCTAAAACCAGATTGGAATTTAGGTATTATTTGCTCTACAGAAATGTGCCTTTCTAGTTGAAATAAAATTACCCTCTCCAGTACTTTGGATAACACTGGCAAAATACTGATCGGCCGTAAGTCCTTTAGGTGTTCTATATTACTGGATTTTGGTAATGGTCTAACTAGGGCTCGTTTCCATGGTTCAGGGAAGGTGTTTGACATAATAGAACAGTTAATTATAGCTGCAATAACTGGAAGAGTTTGTGGCAGAGTGAGTTTTATCATGTCAATGTTTATTTTGTCATATCCGGTAGCGTTAGTTTTAATTTGGAGCAGAGCTTTGCTGATGTTTTCAATGGATACCGTTTCGAGTGTTAAAATATTTTGTGTTATTTTATGTGTTTTATAAAAAACAAGCATGTCATTATCAATCTTCCCATCGCCTGGAATGTTAAGGAAATGATTATTAATTAAATCCGGGTTGTTAAGTGAGTGTGGGATACTGATTGTACTTTTGTTGTTTAACGTGTTACTCTTTTTTAAGTATTTCCATAATTTAGCCGGGTGTTTCCTGTTTTTGTTAATATAGTGTGTGTAAAACGCCCTCCTTTCTCTTTCAATGGCCCCTGTGACTAAATTTTTTAGACTATTGTAATATGCCTTAGAAGAAGCTGTCTTTTTTAAATGTGATCTGCTAAGCGATTTATCTCTAAGTTGCATCATAAACCGTACCGTGTTTGTTATCCACGGCTTGGGAGATTCTTTGACTCTCCTGCGCCGTAGAGGTGCATGCTTATCAAACAAGCCTATTATTTCACTGTTAAATCTCTCTATCATATAATTAACGTCGTTTGAGTTGATAATATCCGACCATAGTATTGAGTCCAAATCACGATTAAATAATTCAACATCCATTTTATTAAAAGATCGTGTTTCAATATACCGAACTTCCGGTTTAGGCTTTTTGACACTAACATCAGTAAGAACTAGCGCATGATCACTTAAACATCGGTTATGCACTACCGTTACCTTCTTACACCTATTTGGCGAGTCAGTAATAACTAAGTCTATTAGGCTTTCTGAGTCGTCCGTTATTCTCGTAGGTTCATTAACTATCTGTGTTAGACTTAACTGCGTACAGAAAGCTGAGACATCTTGTGCTCTGCTAGTTTGGTTCTTAAGTATGTCTACATTGAAGTCTGTCAAAAGAAAGATATAATTACATCTAGCAAAGGCACCGAAAGACTCATTGAGAGCGTCTATTGCATACTCGACTTTGACGCTTTCAGGCCTATAAGCAGTTCCCACCGCCATCCGAGCTCCAGGCAGAATGAGCTCTAGCCACAGTTGCTCTAGCTGTGAGTCTGGATGAGGCCGGATACGAGCCTGTAAGCCCTTCCTAATATAAAACCCGACTCCTCCACCCTTGGAATTAGATCTCCGGGCTCTATGTTTAAATAGGTAGCCTGGTATTACTGGAGCTATAGCTTCTTGTCCCTCTCTAACCCAGGTTTCATTCAAGGCCAATATATCAGGTTGATATGTTACGATAGCTGCTTCTAACTCATCTCTACCTGTGTTCAACGATCGCACATTTAATAGACCTAATTTTAATATTTTGCTATTTGTATTAACCATACTGTGTGTTTGAAGAACGGCTAGAAGTTCCACTTATTGCAGAAGCTGTTGAACTGTTAGTGTAGTGTAATGTGTGTTTGGTGTACATTGTGGTGTATATTGAGCAACTTACATTAATTTTAAGAATAGATAACATATTATTCGAAAAATCGAGCATTTTCTTAGACAGTAGTTCCGGAGTTATTTTGGAAGTGTTTCCGAAGATCCACGTCGCTACGGATACGAAAGCTCGGTTTTCCAGATGCTTGCCGTATGTAAATTTGTCCCTCGCGGGTCCAGGTAAAGCTCCACTTATGTTGTTTGCATTGGGTCCGTGCTTGTCCAAAAAGCAGCCTGTTCTTTCTTGTGAGACGCTCGTTAATGTAGATAGGTCTCGGAGTTCCCGCCACACCTATATCGGCCGTCTTCACGTTGCGTCTAGTGCGCGCAGAGCGCAAAACTTGCTCGCGGACTGCTCGTCGGGTCACTCGCACCACTAGCGGGCGCGCAATCGGCCGTCCGTCCACACCGACACGTACCGGACCAACTCGCCGCGCTTCCACTATGTCGCGTTCGTCTATATCTTTTGCTCCAATAATAGTCATCAAACTCATTGTTAAATGCATAAGATTTTCTCCACTGTGTTCAGTGATGCCAGCGATTTCGATATCGTTTGCTAAATCCTGTTGTTCCCTGCGCTCGATATCCTGTTTTAGGAGTTCCACCTCCGTCTTCAACTCGTTTTTTTCCCGCTGCCATGAGTGTAGACAGCCATGGATTCAGGGTGGGGCAGCCGTCTTAAATAATATGTAACTAACCAACTATACCTGTGGTCTTACTCTGGTTAATTTTTTCATACAAAAAAGTTAGCACTATAACACAGACGGACGGACAACAGAGTCCAACTATGAAATATAAATCAATATTTCAGGACATTTCACACAGTGCCACCTAACCCCAAACTAAGCAACTTAATGCTTGTTTTATGGTGGTTAGGATAACGGATATAATACTTATATACTATATACCTTTCTTTAAACAATGTGAGAAATATGTGAGTTCAGCTTATTTTAAGCGCCAAGAAAATCAAAGTAACTTACAGATCAAAGCCAGGGTGACACACTTAACAAATGAGCAAAATAGTGTGGTCTTTTCGATGCATCCATATCTACAAAAAAAGCAGCATCTATTCTGGTATATTATCAGTAAATTTTATTATTTATATTAATTGAATTTATGCTATCAGGGTTAGTTGAAAAGACGATACAAACATCAACACACTAATCATTTGGTAATAATAATATGAGTAAGATTTTTTGATTTTGTTACTATTTTTTTCAAGTAAAAATAATTCATTGTTGTTTACAACTACTAGCCACTTTTTCCGAAACTATTATATAAAAACTATTCTTATAGTTTCGGAAAAAAGTGGCTGTGACATACGGACGGACGGACAGACAGACATGATGAATCCATAAGGGTTACGCCGTCGCAGCGAATGTGTTAAGAGGTATCTAACTTACACTAATATACATTTTCCATACCTTTCCAGGTAACCGAAGACCAAAACTTACCAAACAAAATATGCAACGAATGCACTAACCGCACAATCTCATCATACCTCTTCGCACAACAGTGCGAGCGATCCGAACGGGCATTAAGAAACTGCTTCGAAGACATGTACGAGCAACTTAACAAGTTAGACCCTTTAGACAGGCCAAAGAAACGAGGCAGACAGAAACTCAACCCGAATTATAATAAACTGCACACGGAAAACAAAAAAGTTATCGATTACGCTGAACCGTTATACCATCTCGTTCATGCAAATACCATTGGAACAAAAGAAAATAAAACAATCGGTGAGTTCGAGTGCCACAAATGCTTTGAAATACTACCCGATTTGATATCTCTATTGAATCACAACAAAAGCCATCCTAAATCGATGTGGTATAACTGCCGATTCTGCGGGCAATCTTTTCCGAAGATCCATCATTTGAAAAGGCACCTCCGTATCGGACATCCGTCGAAGGTGATTGAAGATAAACCGTTTATGTGCGGAAAATGTGGCACAACTTGTGATAGCTACAACGAGTTCTTAGAACATAAAGAGAAGCATAAGTTTAAAAGTGTAATGGAGCATTTAGTTGGGGATAAGATGCATAGATTGTGTGCTATATGTTTGAATCAGGATAGTAATATGTCTTCGTTGGATGAGATTGTTTGCCTCCACGGAGGAAGTAAGGAATTGTCGGGAGATAAGCCTTTGCTCTCTATACTGGCTTCTACTTTACCTGAGGTGAGTTGGTTTATTAACTTATTATTTAGAACTATAAAAATAAAGTTTTGGAATAGTATGGGTATTAATTATAATATATTTTATCTTACACTAGCTTATGCTCGCGGCTTTGCCCGCATAGAAAAATCCTTTCTTAGCGGAGGTCTACGTCATAAAACCTATCTATGTTCCAAATTTCAACCTAATCCGTCCAGTGGTTTAGGCTGTGCGTTGATAGATCACTCAGCCAATCAGTCACTCTTTCCTTTTATATATTTATATATTTTTATCTTTCTCTTACAGTAATAAAGAGTTTTTAACGAAATTAATATTGAAATGAATTCATGTAAATTGAGCATTCGTAAAATAGTCGCATCTGTAAAATCACAACTCAAATAAAGAGTATTAAAAAGTAATGATTAAGATTTTTTATAGAGGCGGATTATTTTTACTTATTCTGCAAATGAAAAAAATCGTAGCTCACTCATCGTAGCTCGCTCATCGTAGTCACTTTCAACCTTTAAAGGGTTAACAAGTAAAATCCAACCATTTCTGTTTATAGTTAGAACTAATATCTAATTTTAGCAATTTTTGTATATATAGGTTTTGTATAAAACTCCAGGCTAAACTTCGAAATACTTCTACTGATCTTGAACAGAATGAGATAATTCACTAATTTAGTATCACTACAATTTTTGTATCATGCCTTTACAATACGATTTTGAAAACTAACGCGAGCGTTATCCATATTAACTATGTAAATATACCGACTAAACTCACGGATATAAAAGTCGAAACTAGGCTCGACCCTGGGTTTCGGACTATTACGAAGTCCTTCATCAGGAGCTCACGCGCTGAGGTCGCGCCGCTGGCTAGTCCGAAACCCAGGGTCGAGCCTAGCTTCGACTTTTATATCCGTGAGTTTAGTCGGTATATTTACTATTTACATAGTTAATATGCCTTAACAAAGTGATAATCCTGTTCTAGAAAAAGAACAAATACCGAGAGCTTCTGCTTCCGAGACGAGCGAGCATCGTTAGATTTGTCGATAAAAAGAAAAACACCAAATTCTTGTTTCCAAAACCTGATATTTTCATCACAGAAGATACTGAACTAGATCTAGATTGTTACCTGTTTTTCTTTTGCGACCCCAAAATTGATAAAATAGACGAAAATCATGACAATAATAAAACAGATGAGATTTTACATGATGTGCAGACGCAGTGTAAAGAAAAACACAATGTTGACAATCATCCTGATCTACAAGAAATTAATACAAACTTAAAAAATAATGATTATAATGAAACACACAAGACTAACATGAAACGTTGTCCAAAAGCTTGTGAGAACGAAATAAATTTGTCTAAAAGACAAAAACTTAATACAAAAGAAGAAAATGAGGATATTAATGACGCTGACAAGAATCATGAGAAAGATATTGAAACGAAAAACATTATTTCTGATTTGAAAGAGCACACAACCGAGAAGAATGAAATTAATCATAAGGATAAAATGAGAGACAACGTTATTGATTCCATAAAAAATTACGATACTAATGATGAAAATGGACATGACTTTGGAAAGGATGATGATATACAGAAAGTTGATCAAAAATATGTCGAAAATGATTTGAACATCTCAAATGAATGTGAATTCGTCTTATCAAGACCAAATTATTCAATAGATAACAATCACGATCTCACAAATGAAGTCAAAGTTGATAAAGAAAATTGGATTTTTAACAAAACTGCCAAAAATATTGATAAAGCTAATAATGAAGATGTTAAAGAAATTTTTGAAAAACCATGCAGTGTTTGCTGGGTGTTCAAACATTTGGACAAATGTGATTTTTGTAAGAAAACCAACAATTCTGAAACGGCAAAACTTGAAATAATTAAAGAACCAGATGATTCTAATATAAAATACAAGGATATACCAAAAGAATGGCAATGCGAAGTATGTTTTACGAACAACAAAGAAAATAGGCAAACATGTCAGTGCTGTGAAAACGATTGTACGTTGAAAGTCGAAAAGATTTTCAATTTTAATCAAATTAAAGATAACATTGAACCAGAAAAAAATGCCGATGAACCGCAAACTTCCGAAAACTTTTATTGCAATGATAATAATATAATTGAAATGACAGAAAATACAAAGGAAACGTTTAATAATTACCTCGATATAAAATCAAAAATCAATGAAAGTTTTCTACCTTACACATCAAATACGGATATCCAACCAATATCTTTCATGGAAACTGAGTATGAAACAAAATTGAACGATTCACAACCCAGTTTTGAACCACAAGCAATGGACGTTGAAGAAAATGAACAGGAATCATTTAAGATCGAACCAAATGAAGAAAAACCTGAAATATTGAGCAACATGGCTACTGGGAAAAATCTACAATATCAATTTGCGATTGGTACAGGAGTCAAAGGGCTCAGAAAGAAGCGACCTTTTCGCAACGTAACGAGAGCTTTTCACAAATGAACATGAACTTTTTTGTCGGCGTACAGTCGATCTGCTATTAAAATATGTGTTGCTGTAATGCTTTAGTATTGTATATTTGATTTTTTTCTCAATTACAGCATTTTGCCATTTTTTTATTAAATTAAGCACACCTAAAAACAAACAAAAGTGAATAGGGATGTTTTATCGTAGCGCGTCCAACCCAATAACTTATAAGCTATTGGGGTAAAATCGGCAATACAAGTGAGTTTATGCCGTTTATTTACAAAGATGAACTTATCTGCTTTATATCTCAGTTTTTTTTTATTTTATTCACTTATCAAAATATATGTAGCTTATTTTTTCTTTTTGATTTTGCAAACATCCCTATTCACCATTTCTAAACAAGGTTTAACAATATAGATATAATAAGTGCTAATTTTTGATATCTCTGTAAATGTTTATTCAATAAATAAAAAATAACATTCCATAATATGTAGTATCTATTATTTATTAACTCTCTACCGACAAAAATGAAATATTCTTTTTTTTAAAGGGCACAGACCTCCCCCAAATCCCTCCAAGAATCTCTTTTCTGTGCCTGTTTTCCAAATATTCTTAGTACATAAAAAATGCAAGTCATTATTTTGTCGTTTAATATTATATGTAATATGTACTAACTGCGCCCAGCAGTTTTACCCGCTGTACTGTAGGCTTAGTGTTATTCCAGGGTCTAAGCTATCTCTATACCAAATTCCAGCTAAATCGGTTCACCCGGGCGTGAAGAAGTAACAAACATACACACTGACAAACTTTCGTATCTTACTAATATTAGAAACGTGAAAGTTTGTAAGAATGTATGGTTGTCTGGATGTATGGTTGTTACTCTGTACCGAGTAAAACCGCTGAGGGCAGCTAGTTTATAATGTTTGTGTGATAATACATATACCTATAGTATTACAATTATTAGTTATTATTTAATATTTAGTGTTAATTCCGCTCTAAATTTGTGAGTCTAACTAAGTTTTAAGAGACGGCGAGGAATTCAAACGTTACCAAAATAGTAATTAGTATTAATTCCACCACCGAGTGCATCCGAGTGTGAGTCTCTTAAAACTTAGTTAGACTCAAAAATTTAGAGCGGAATTAACACTAAATATTAAATAATAACTAATAATTGTTGTGATGGAATTCCGCAAAGTAACGCCTAGTTCCATTAATTACCTATAGTATTAGTTTAGAATCCCAGCTTTTTAATTTTTTATTTCAAACAGTTTATTTTTTGTTGCAGATAAACCTCTTAGAGAATTACACAGGAAGTAAAATATGCAAAAAATGTGTAGACAACGCTATCACCTCTTATATATTTATTAATCAAACATATTTTGTTAGAAATCGATTAAGTACATGCATTAGTTATATGGTAGATAACTTAAATCAAATGGACCAAACAAATAAGAATATTTGTATAGAAATAGATCAAAGTGTGATTATGAAGACTAGAGAATTAAATGAAATATTTAATGATAATGATTTAATTGACACTAAATCAAATATTGAAGTGCTGGAAGATGAATTTAGATTGAAATCTGAAGACGATGAAGATCAAGCAAAAAGTGATACAAACCCCTTAAGTGATGAAAAACCTATTAAAATTAGCGATATAAAGGAAGAGCCTAATGTTAACGGATATATTAATGAAAAACCTAATTCAAAGAAGTTTGTTATACCAAAATTCACTTGTCCATTATGTAGCAAACATTTCGTTTCAGATTATTTCTTGAAAAAGCATGTAATAAAACATTCACCTATGAAAGTTGAATGCAAAGTCTGCGACTTGAAATTCAAAAGCAAATTTCACTTGTACGAACACAATAAAATCCACGTAAAGAATAAAAAATACAAGAAGGAATTTGTTTCTTGCAAAGATTGTGGAAGATATTTTAACAACGAAAATAGATTGAAAATCCATATAAAAAGTCACTTTAGTAAATTATGTCAGATCTGCGACAAAGTTTTCAAATCGCAAAGACACTTCAACGGCCACATAGAAAAGCACATGTTCAAAATAGGAACGCAAACCCAAAAATGGCGACGCAACTGCAGTTTCTGCGAAAAAGACTGTTCTAACGACAACGAGTTTTCTCTACACGTAAATAAGGCACATCTGCAGATAAAACCTTACAGTTGCGATATGTGTGAAGGCAACTTTTACACGGAATATAACTTGAGATATCATAAAAGACTACACAGTTTGAAAAGTAGAGAAAAATGTCGTTTCTGCAACAAAATTCTGCCGACAAGAAAGCAGCTTGTGATTCATATAAGAAAACATATAGGAGATAAGCCTTTTCATTGCCAAATATGCAATGAGTCTTTCTATTCGCAGAGCAAAACGATACAACACATGAAAATTAGTCATGGTGGTCGATTTTGGTGTAAAATTTGCAAAATTACTTTTGCAACAAAAAAGGGCTTTGAGAAACATGTTCATTGAGGTTAATAAATGATATGGAAAAGCTAGGCAAAACATAAGCACATTGTTTTATTGTAAACCGTAGATTAAAATATAAAGGAAGGATACAGTAGGTACGTGAAATCGTGCGCGGATGAGTGCTTCGACGTACCCGCTGCCCCGGCATTATGGCGTCCCGCAAGAACACCCCCAGGTTTTTTAGTGGGTATCCCCGCCGCCTCCGCCCGCTTTACTAAAATGGGATTGGGCTGGACATGTCTGCCGGATGCCGGATGAGTGCTGGGCTAAAATAACCACTGACTGGGTGCCACCAACTCGGAAACGGCGTCGCGGCAGACCCAGAAAAAGATGGCGTGATGACCTTGACAAATACCTCAAGGATTATTGGTCCACTACTGCACAAGACAGAGAACTATGGCGAGAGGGAAGGGAGGCCTTTGCCCAGCAGTGGGACACTACAGGCTCCTAATAATAATCCCCGCCGCGCCCATCTTTGGCGGGAGAGTCCCACACACCGCCCCGCGCCCCCCGGCGTGGGGTGATGATGCGTAAAGCATATTTCCTGGTTTAAAAAAAGGTACGTGCATGCAATCGTCTTTGCTAGTCAAACTAGGGCCTGCTGGATCGGAAAGCGCCTCGCCTATGTAAAATTGTGTCCATGAACCTTATTGGAGCGGTCCATTTGCGAGATGCCTGTATCAAATCTTCCATTTTTATTTTAATCTAATGGTAAACTACGACTGATTAATTGTAGGGAATCGGCCCAAAGACGAATTGTGGAGTTTCCATCGTGTTAAATAAGCTGATAAAAATAAATTTATCGTATAACATAAAGTATATTTTATGTATAATATTTACATAAGTACCTACTAAGTGTATTATTTTGAACAATGAATATGCAAACAATAATACAGCATTATTAATAAAACATTTTTTTTAATTCAACCTACTCATTCTATTTTCTAAACCTGTTCTCTATAACAGACTATTTCCTATTATCATAGGCGGATTTAGGGGGGGGCCAGGGGGCCAAGGCCCCAGAAGCATTGTAGAGTTACGAATTTTGCACATATTTCATGATAAAGATTATAATTTTTACCTCGGCGCTCGCAGCAAGCTGCTCGCGCACTTATTATAATGAATGTTTAATCTTGTAACAGCTCAGAGCGAGCTAAACACACATTTTTCGTAGTAAAAATTTTAATATTTTTTGCCAGTCCGCACCTTGGCCCCCCCCAGAACCAAATCCTGGATCCGCCTATGCCTATTATAGTACTACTAGCTTAAAGCCTTATTACACTTGGCTGAATTTAGTCACTAAATTTAGAATCTAATTAAGGATGAACGATACTTTCTTCTAAATTTAGGATGCTAAATGTGATTACATTTGACTAAATTCAGTAGCGACTGAATTTAGGCTTCTAAATTTAGCCAGGTGTAATAAGCCTTTTATACTCGCGGCTTTACCCGCGTGCAGAAATCCTTTCTTAGCGGAGGTCTACGCACAGATTACTAATAGTTCTTCAAAGAGCATGTAAGAAGAGTACGTCATAAAATCGACCTTTGTTCCAAATTTCAACCCGATCCGATAAGCGGTTTGGGCTGTACGTTGATAGATCATTCAGTCACTTTCCTTTTAAATATTTAGATAAATACCTACCTATATAAGCATAAACAATTAAATTTGTAGAATCGATTCCTATCAGGCGCGGATCTAGACCATAATTTTGGGGGGGGTCATCAGCTAGATTTTTTTTCTAACTAAGAATTTTTTTGGAGACTTGTTTCAGCGTATTCTTGAAAATTTTTCAGTACGAACGATGAGCGTTTTGCCTGCTCCGAGTAGCAAGGAAACTAAATATTTTGACTTATAAAAGCGCCAGCAGCTCGCTGCGAGCGCCGAGAAAATTTTGAATTTTTCAGCACGAATGATGTGCGTTTAGCTTGCTCCGAGTGGCAAGGAAACTAAATATTCATATTTATAAAAGCGCGAGCAGCTCGCTGCGAGTGCCGAGAAAATATTGAATTATTCAGCACGAATTATGTGCGTTTAGCTTGCTCCGTATGGCAAGAAAACTAAATATTCTTATTTATAAAAGCGCGAGCAGCTCGCTGCGAGCGCCGAGAAAATTTTAAATTTTTAGCACGAATGATACGCTTTTAGCTTGCTTCGAGTGGCAAGGAAACTAAATATTCTTATTTATAGAGCGCGAGCAGCTCGCTGCGAGCGTCGAGAAAGTTATGAATTTTTCAGCACGTAACACGTGCATTTAGCTTGCTTCGAGAGGCAAGGAAACTAAATATTGTTATTTGTAGAGCGCGAGCAGCTCGCTGCGAGCGCCGAGAAAATTTAGAATTTTTCAGCACGAATTATGTGCGTTTAGCTTGCTCCGTGTGGCAAGGAAACTAAATATTCTTATTTATAAAAGCGCGAGCAGCTCGCTGCGAGCGCCGAGAAAATTTTAAATTTTTAGCACGAATGATGCGCGTTTAGCTTGCTTCAAGTGGTAAGGAAACTAAATATTCTTATTTATAGAGCGCGAGCAGCTCGCTGCGAGCGTCGAGAAAATTATGAATTTTTCAGCACGTAATACGTGCATTTAGCTTGCTCCGAGAGGCAAGGAAACTAAATATTGTTATTTATTGATTGGTTGGTGATGGTGTTAGTTATGATGAGTGATCTTATGGCTGTATTCTTCTCATTTGGAAAAAAATACTATAAACCATTCGAATTTTTTTAAACAGTTGTATATGAATTTTGGTGCGAGCCGCAGCCACATAATTTCATCTTGGGCATATTTGATTTTTCGCTGGCAGTAAGGTATATTATTATTTGTGTAGCCTGTCTACAAAACTTTTTAAAACTTAGAATAGTTTTTGCGGCACATTTAACAATAAAGGTGCACGAGCACACCGTATTGCATCGCGGGCCGCTGATGGCTCTCTCCAAAAAAGTCAGCAAAAAGTTGAGATCACTACGTACGCAACCATCCAAATACGTACGCGCATAAAATTGCTTAAATTCGATGATTACGTACTTAAAATTAAGTAATTTTTTAATGAATTAATTACAAATGTATAGTTTTCAGATTTTTTCCCGAATTTAAAATATATTATGTACTTAAAGTCTGCCAAATTTCATAAACATAGGGTAACGGCAAGTTCTCTATGAATATTGATCATAGATCAGAGGGTCAAAAAAATGTACGTTTTTGAAGTTAAGCTTAGAAGTTCCATTTCGTGGGCACCAAGCGGCCATAGATCTGCATGGTAAAAATATACAATTCTACGGGATCTAGAGTAAATGGGTCTTGACAGACAGACGGACAACCAAGTGATCGTATTAGGGTTTCGTTTTTCAGTCAGAGGTACGAAACTCTAAAAAGGATAATATTCTAAAAATCTCGGTGCGTAGGTAATTTAAGTTTTAATTTCTCTGAATTTTGGTATTTTGAATTTTAATATTAATGTTAAAGTTCTTGTATTAGGATATTTAGTCGAAGCCTAAAGTCTAAGGTTTACACGGAAATTGGGCCGCGAGGTCCCAGTTCGAAGCGAACTACTAGTTAGTATAGAGCGCGAGCAGCTCGCTGCGAGCGCCGAGAAAATTTAGAATTTTTCATCACGTATGACGTGCGTTTAGCTTGCTCCGAGAGGCAAGGAAACTCAATATTCTTACTTATAAAAGCGCGAGCAGCTCGCTGTGAGCGCCGAGAAAATTTTGAATTATTCGGTATGAATTATGTGCGTTTAACTTGCTCCGAGTGGCAAGGAAATTAAATATTCTTATTTATAAGACCGCGAGCAGCTCGCTGCGAGTGCTGAGAAAATTTTAAATTTTTAGCACGAATCATGCGCGAGCAGCTCGAGAAAATTTTGAATCTCTCAGGATGAATGATCTGAGTTTCGCTCGCTCTGAGCAAATTGAAAATTAAATATTCTTATTTATAGAGCGGGAGCAGCTCGCTGCGAGCCAAAAAAAAATACTATTATTCATGCTAGCAGCTTGCTGCAAGCGCAAAGACTTAGCTGCAAAGACGACATAAAGCGCGAACAGCTTGCAGCAGTTAATATAACCCAATTAATCCTAAATATGAAAGAACTGTGCAGTTTGCTACGAGAACCTACGAATAATTCGTAGGCGAGGACCGAAAAAAAGTAGCTTGGTAAAAAAAAAATTAAAACAGCGAAACAATTTTATGAATTTGTACGTAAAGCTTGCAGCTAAGAGAAAATTTCCTAATTCTAAGTATGAAAGTAGCGTAAAACCAGTTGATATAATTGGATTTTTTTTCCGACTAGGATTTTGGGGGGGGTCATGACCCCCTTGACCCCCCCCCTGGATCCGCGCCTGATTCCTATAAAGTTTTATATAATATATTGCAATTACTCAATGAACTTTTTGTGTGTATGAATACTTGACAATAGCAAATAAACAGAGGTGCACCTAGCAAATCCACATGAAAAAAAAAAGTTGTCAGTTTGTCGCGATTTCTCAACTGTCAAAAGTCAAGCGTTTTTGACAGCCAGCCGTTTTCTGAAGTTTTCAGCCTGTGAATTGGTTCTTTGAAGCAGCGTTGCCAGTGCGTTACTTTTGTAACGTTTTGCGTTACTTTTTGACCCTTTGCGTTACTTTTACGTTACTTGTCCTAAAATGTTACTTTTGCGTTACTTTTTGGGGTAATGATTTTTTTAAATGAACTCCTACAATGGAAGAATATAAAATAATAACTTAGTGAAACGGAACGCAATCGAAACGGAAAACAAAAATTTAAAAAAAAGTAACTAATATGTCAATATCATGGCACGTTCACATATGCCGGTTAATGATTCTGCGAGTCGTTGGCCCAACGTTCGCCCGAGCGCACAGATTATATATATGCACTTGGGGCATAGATTATATAAATCAAAAAATTAAGAAAATTTAATTAGGTAGTTTAAAGTAATTATTCATACAAAATGGCTTCAAATGGTCCATGATTGATTAATATTCAAAATATAATTAAAGTCGTCAGCTATGGAACCCAAAATGTATACCAGAAATTTACCGTGAAAAAACCGTAAATATCCGAAGACATTCGTCTATAGACAAAAACTGTTCATCCATAGACAAAACATAGACACACTCAGCAAATCATTGGCCGGTATATGTGGACGAGCCATAATGCGATATATGTATTTTTTTTTGTTTGCAATATTACAACTTCTTATTAAAATACTTATTTCTTCTATTAAAAATACTTATTATGCTAGTTCAAACATGAGGAAATAATATTATTACCTACTGAAATCTATGAGTAAAAAAGTATAAGTACCTATATTTAAATTGAGTAAGTATATTACATTGTATATAAATTGTATTAAAATCGTGTTTTTTTTAAATGCGTTACTTTTATTGTAAATGCGTTACTTTTCGAACCTGTCTGCGTTACTTTTGAAGATAGGGCATTGGCAACACTGCTTTGAAGTTTCCTGTCTGTTTTACTGTAGTCTGTGTAGTTATTTATATGCTCAGTGGTCTGTGTTTTCAGCGCTGTGATCTGTGTTTTCCGATTTCATGTTTTATTTTTATAAAATTAATAATTAGTGGCTTATAATGATATATTATCAAGTTAATAAGTCAGTGCTTATATCGTATAATATGTAACTTACAATGTGATTATCAAATCACAAGTCAGCACATAGCAACCAGGCGCGGATCCAGACCATGATTTTGGGGGGGGTCGGGGGTCATATTCTATTTATAAAAGCGCGAAAAGCTCGTTGCGAGCGACGAAAAAATTTTGAATTTATGAGTACCTACGAAAAATGTGCGTCTAGCTTCCTCCGAGTGCAAGGAAACTAAATATTCTTATTTATAAATGCGCGAGCAGCTCGCTGCGAGCGCCGAGAAAATTTTTAATTTTTCAGCACCAATGATATGCGTTTAGCTTGCTCCGGGTAGCAAGAAAACTAAATATTCTTATTTATAAAGCGCGAGCAGCTCACTGCGAGCGCCGAGAAAATTTTGAATTATTCAGCAAGAATGATGTGCGTTTAGCTTGCTCTGAGAAGCAAGGAAACTAAATATAATTCTTATTTATGAAAGCGCAAGCAACTCGTTGCGAGCGTCAAGAAAATTTTAAATTTTTTAGCACGAATGATGTGCGTTTAGCTTGCTCCGAGTGGCAAGGAAACTAAATATTATTCTTATTTATGAAAGCGCGTGCAACTCGTTGCGAGCGCTAAGAAAAATTTGAATTTTTCAGCACGAATGATGTGCGTTTAGCTTGCTCCGAGTGGCAAGTAAACTAAATATAATTCTTATTTATAAAGCGCGAGCAGCTTACTGCGAGCGCCGAGAAAATTTTGAATTATTCAGCACGAATGATGTGCGTTTAGCTTGCTCTGAGAAGCAAGGAAACTAAATATAATTCTTATTTATAAAAGCGCGAGCAACTCGTTGCGAGCGCCAGGAAAATTTTGAATTTTTCAGCACGAATGATGTGCATTTAGCTTGCTCCGAGTGGTAAGGAAACTAAATATTATTCTTATTTATGAAAGCGCGAGTATCTCGTTGCGAGCGCTAAGAATTTTTTTTTGAATTTTTCAGCACGAATGATGTGCGTTTAGCTTGCTCCGAGTGGCAAGGAAACTAAATATAATTCTTATTTATGAAAGCGCGAGCATCTCGTTGCGAGCGCTAAGAATTTTTTTTTGAATTTTTCAGCACGAATGATGTGCGTTTAGCTTGCTCCGAGTGGCAAGGAAACTAAATATAATTCTTATTTATGAAAGCGCGAGCAACTCGTTGCGAGCGCCGAGAAATTTTTGAATTTTTCTGCACCAATGATGTGCGTTTAGCTTACTCCGAGTAGCAAGGAAACTAAATATTCTTATTTATAAAGACCGACCAGCTCGCTCCGAGCGCCTAGAAAATGTTGAATTACTCAGCACGAATGATGTGCGTTTAGCTGGCTCCGAGTGGCAAGAAAACAAAATATCCTTATTTATAAAAGCGCGAGCAGCTTGCTGCGAGCTGCGAAAAAATTTTGGTTTTTGAAAATTGTACCACAAAACAATACTATTATACACTGCCGGCCAATAGTTTAAGACCACCCTAAAAAAACTAGAAAAAATAATTTTACTCCATAAATAAATTTAGTAAAAATGGATCGTTTTTTTTCTTTAATAGTGTTTATTTATACATATAAATACAATTAAAAGGTTCGATAATTATAATAATTACGATTTTAAAAATGGTTTATTGAAAAATGGATTTTTCGTCAAAAAATCCTCTCTTACATGTAATATTTTTTTATAACAATCTCGGAAATCGCGCTATAAATTTATTAATTATATCATGTGAAGTGTTGTTCCAGCTATCTTGTAGAGTCATCCCGTGATTATTTTGTGATATAGGACAATGATTTCGAACATTTTAGTCCAACTCTTCCCATAACCGTTCTATCGGGTTGAAATCTGAACTCAGTGGGGGCCACACTATTTTTTTTTTAAATTCCTTCTGATTTATTATGTTCTAAATATCAGCCGCATTATTAGGAAATATGTTTCAGATCATTATCTTGTAGGAAAATATATCCATCTCCAATAATACATAAGTCGGAAGGAGCAGAATTTCGCTCTAGAATCGCATTATATTGCTCTATTTTCATGATTCGCCGAAAAAGTACTAAATCTCCAGTTCCATAGCCAGACAAATATCCCCAGACCATAATAAAACCTCATCCATGCTAGACTGTTGGCACAATATGGTCTGGCAAGAACTTTTCTTCTGCACTTCGCCTAACAAAAATTATCATTTTAGATCTAAATTTTTCAAATTTGGATTCATCAGCCTAAAGAACTTTTTGAAATATTTTTCTATCCAATTAAGATGAGTTAGGGACTATTTTAACCATTTATTTTTGTTTTGTAGTATTAAACAGTGGTTTTCAGACAGTAACACGACCAAACGAATTAGCATCTCTCTACCTCCTTTTGACGGTAGTCGATGATACAAGTTCAGACCGATTTTTCTTCACTTCAGCTCGGAATTCAGGTGCCGTGAGAGTCTATTACGCTTGCTTGTTTCAACAATTAAATTATTATCGCTAATTTTGTAGCTCTGGGCCTTCCTGAGCGCGGTCGATCTCGTTAACAAGCCATCTCCTAGTACCAATTTATTGCATTATGAACTAAAGTCTTGGTTCTAATTTGAATTTGGCGATAATTGGACGCTCAAATTTGCCTTTTTCATGTAAAATGATAATAGCAGAACGATTTTCACTGCTGATTTCACACTTTTTTCCCATTTTTGGAAATCTTTACTGTAAAAAGCACAATTTCAGACTAAATGACACGATGAACGATTTTTTTTTTAAATAATCAAGCTATGAATAGGTTTTATGTCGTAAAAACATCACTGAATATTGGTCAACTAAAAAAATAACAATTGAAATGGAAAAAAGCGATCATAAAAATATTTAAATGAATCTTCCACCCGGTCAATGCGCGGCGCGTGTCTTCAATAATGGAAAAAAGCTAATTTCTGGCATGAATATAATGAAATTAATAAGAAAAATACTTTTGGGACATTTAACAATGATTATAGATTAAACAGGTGCAAGTTTTACCCTTATAATATCAACACTTTTGAAATATTTTACATTTTATTAGGAATGTAGAGAGTGGTCTTAAACTTTTGGCCGGCAGTGTACATGCGCAAGAACCTCGCTGCAAGCGCAAAGGCTCGGCTGCAAAGACAACATAAAGCGCGAACAGCTTGCAGCAGTTAATATAAACCAATTAATCCTAACTATGAAAGAAGCTGTGCAGCTTGGCACGAAAACCTACGGATAATATAATAATGTAGTCGTGGCCAAATAAAAAAAGTACACAAATTGCTCAATGCGCTATCAACAGCGAAACCAATTTATGAACTTGTACGTAAAGCTTGCTGCTAAGAGAAAATTTTCTAATTCTAACTATAAAAGAAGCGTAAACCCAGTCGATAAAATCGGATTTTTTTCCGACTAGGATTTTGGGGGGGGTCATGACCCCCTTGACCCCCCCCCTGGATCCGCGCCTGATAGCAACATAGTTTACTAGTTGCACCGGCGGGAAACTATTTTATTAATACAGGAAGAGCCGAATATTCTGTAACAAGGTAAGGATAAAAATGAAAAATCAGTCTGAAATGTGCATTATTAATTCCAAAAATCATTTATACATTCATAAGTTTACGCAAAATTAATCAAAGCCCAGCGGTTTTACCCGCTTCGTTTAATGTGTTATTACCAAGGTCTAAGCTAATAACACAAGACTGCTGAAAACACGTCAGAGGTGTTTTTGAGGTCGGAATGAGAGTGCTGAAAAATCCAAGTGTTGGGTTATGCCAAAGGATCCTAAATATATAAAAGGAAAGAGTGACTGATTGACTGACTGATCTATCAATGCACAGTCTAAACCACTCGACGGATTGGGTTGAAATTTAGAACACAGATAGGTTTTGTGAAATAGACCTACGCTAAGAAAGGATTTCGCCGAGAGGGAAAGCCGCGAGCATAAGCTAGTTTTCCATATAACATTTTATTTCAGATACCTGGAATAGTTATATAAAATGCCGCCGCAGCCCTACTTAACCATAGGTTACCCTACTTAAACTATCAGAGTCAAATTACAATATATAGTTGTGTGGCTAACGGCTAACTGATATGTTGCAGTTTCAGGTTGCGGAGATTACTACAGGGCCTGCAACATGACCTAACGACTGCCTCCTACATATCTTATAGGTATAATCTTTGCCACACTAAGATTTGAGCCCAGGACCTCTTACAAGCCGGACCAACGACCTACTGAAATGCTACTCAACACAACTGAAACATGACTATTGTGTTTTCAGCGGTCAATGTGTTTTTTTTTATGTGGAGAAGTAAGAAGACGAACAAGACTCTCTCCTGATGTTAAGAGATAACGCTGCCCATAATCAGTACAGTGCTACCCAGAATTTCAAACACACAAAACTCACAATGCTGTGCAATTCTAGGTGCGTTGCATGAACACTTCTTACTCAAGAGTCATAATTTTTTTTTATGTGTTGAAGTAGAAGACGAGCTTCTGTGAAATTCTAGGAGCACTGCACCAACGCTTCTTACTCAAGAGTCATAAGATGTTAAGACTCTTTAGCCCAGTAATTGCACTAGCTATAGTGCCCTCCTACCGAAGCACAGTAATGTTTGCACACCACTGCTCAAGCGGTAGAATAACTGGCACTGTTGGGGTACCCACCTAGACGACCTCCTGCAAAGGAAGTCTAACCCCTGGTATAAATATAAACTGTGTTAAAAATAATTAATTTCGCTTACAGATGCCCATCTCAAAGTGTTGTATTGCATCATGCAAATGCTCTAAGAGCAACTGCACACTCTCTGCATTTCCCAGAAGTAGCAGATTACGTGATATATGGATAAAGTTTGTCTCGCCACACGCTAAGGTTGTCAGGAATTCAAGAGGTAACAGAATATGCCTCCACCATTTTGAACCCAAATATCTTAGCAAAGATAAAAGGAAAAGACTAATATTTGCTGTCCCCACCCTATTTACTTCAGATGAGATTGCTACCAAAATACCAAAAAAGGCAGTGAGGCTATGTAAGTACAAGCACGGTAAAGAGATATACAGTAATGTGACTCCCTAGAAGTGGTTGAACTCAAGGTCGTGCGAATTTGCAACGAGGTGGGTAGGGTTCGGTAGGCAGCGAGGTGCCGAGTAGACATTATTGTGAATTACTCAAAATATCACAAAGAATTAAATACTTTGTGATATTTTTACTAATTCACAACCATTATTCGGAAACTTACTGCATAAAAACATGTATTTGGCACCTGATCCCTGTCGACTGCGTTGCAAACTCGCATTCATATCTTGAGTTCAACCGCTTCTAGGGAGTCAAATTACTGTATATCTTTTTACCTTGGCAATATGCTTTTTGTTAAATATTTTTTTCTTTTTTAATTTGATAGTATTTTAAATGCTGATTATTGAAAAACTGAACAATTTATTTTAACATATATTTTATTTTTGATGTGTAATATGGGCTGTGTGTCCGAATTAAATGTTTTTTTGTTTGTGTGTAAATGTCTCATATGTTTTGTTTCATACCTGGATGTTTTGTGTGTCAAAGATCTTTATGAATAAATATTTGATTCATTCGTTCACAAGTTGACTTGTGTATATATTTTTGTATGTATGACCACTCGTAACTTTTTACAGAGTAGTTCAATCTTGAAAATTCTTTTTATAAGAGGGTGGTCCCATATAAATTTTGTATTGTTATATTCATTTTATATTTATCCTCCTATTCTGTTAACTATCTGGTAGCTTTCTTAAAATAAATAAAAGGCCTTGCTAAACGTTTGGTGGAGGCTTCAGGTGACAAGAATGCTGGCGTATATTTTGCTCAAAAAATAAGTTTATGCATTAAGCGGGGCAATGCCGCCAGCATTCTTGCCTCCTTTCCCTCCACCACCTGTTTATTAGATTAAGTTTTGTAGTTAGTTTTAGTTTTTACCGTTTAAGTTTTTAATCTAATAAAGTATTATCTTAAAAAAAAACTAAAGGTGGGAGAACAGAGGTAGATTGTTCACTTGCAAGAATATAGCTACCAAAAATTACCTGTAAAATATATATATTTTTTACAATGAAGTAAGAAGACGAGCTAGATGCTGTCCAGATGGTAAGAGATAACGCTGCCCATAATTATTACAGTGCTACCGAGCGCACTGCGCCAACGCTTCTTACTTGAGAGTCATAAGATGTTAAGACTCTTCAGCCCAGTAATTTCACTACCTATATTTTTTTATTTTAAGTCATATTTTGTAATTTAGTCAGGACATAATATAATGAAGGTATTATTATTATATAAATACACACATAGGCGTACCCAGCTTCTGGTCTAGGGGGGGGCAGGCAAGGGCGGATTCAGATTTTTTTACTGAACTTGAACTTAGTGCCTGTGTTATGTGCCCTATATGTTTTAACGTTGAGCAGGTAGGACCTATTTAAAGGTACGCCATACTTTGATTTCGGCTCGCACATAGTGTAAGAAAATAAAAATATTCTTCTTTTAAATAGCGCGAGCAGCTTGCTGCGAGCCCCGAGAAATTTTTTTATTTTTGGTAGCGAAAATACTGCAGTTAATTTGCTGCAAGCGGTAACCTTCAATAAATAACCTTCCATTAAAAAAGCGCGAGCAGCTTGCTGCGAGCGCCAAGAAAATTTTGTATTTTCGACAAGGAAAAAAGTGCGGTTAACTTACTCCGGGCGGTAGAAAAATGATAATATTCTTCCTTAAAATAGCGCGAGCAACTTACTGTGAGCGCCGAGAAAATTTTATATTTTTGGCAACGAAAAGAGTGCGGTTAACTTGCTCCGAGTGGTTGGAAAATTAAATTATTCTTATTTAAAACAGCGCGAGCAGCTTGCTGCGAGCGGCGAGAACATTTAATATATTGGACAATGGACAACGAAAAAGTGCGGTAAATTTGCTTCGAGCAGTAGGAAAATTTAAATATTTATTGCCCTGAAAATTGTATATATTTGACAACGAAAAACGTGCAGTTATCTTTTTCTGAGCGGTTAGAAATTTAAATATTTTCACTTATAAGAGCGCGTACAGCTTACGAGCGCCGAGTATTTTTTATATTTCTCACTACGAAAGGTGGGCTTAGTTTGTTCCGAGCTGCAAGAAACTTGAATGTTCTTACTAATAAAAGCGCAAGCAGTTTACTGCGAGCCGAGAAAATTTCAAATCCTGATTATGAAGAATGTGCGAACGGCTTATTTCGAGCCCCAAGAAAATATCCTATTTCTGACCACAAAAGTTACATGTAAGAGATATACTACTGCCTACGAACTTGGTGCATTTACCAAGAAATTTTATAAAATATGATGACAAAAAGTGTGCATTTAGAAAGCTCCGAGTCGTGAAATAATGAAATATTGTTACTAAAAAGCTAGGAAATATATAATTCTGACTACGAAACGTGTGGGATCACCTTCCTGCGAGCGCCAAGAAAATTTTATTTCTTGTTCTACAGATATAATATAAGACATTCGATTTCCAGGGGGGGGCAGCTGCCCCCCCCTGCCCCCCCCTGGGTACGCCTATGAATACACAAAGGCTTAAGGATAACAATAATATTCTATAAAAAATCTAATTACTGTGCTTCGGTAGGAGGGCTCTGTAGCTAGTGAAATTACTGGGCTAAAGAATCTTAACATCTTATGATTCTTGAGTAAGAAGCTTTGGTGCAGTGCTCCTAGAATTTCACATCATTGTGAGATCCTTAGTAGCACTACTGATTATGGGCAACGTTATCTCTTAACATCAGGAGAGTGTCTTGCTTGTCTTCTACTTCATCACATATATTTTTTTTTTCAGTTAAAAAACCATCTTTCCCTTTAGGAGAAAAAGATGATTCAGTCAGAAAAAAACGTAAGTATACAAATATCTCGTTTAAATTCATTATAGGTTAACCTTTGACCACAATTTCGCAGTAGACTAAACATAGAAGGCGGGATAAATCCCCTCCTGGTCTCACTAAACGTCATGTCGGGACACATATATTGACGACTTGGCAACATGGTTACTTTTCAAGAATAAGGGTTTTATATAAAATGTGCTACTATCATATTACATTTATTTAATAAAATAGAAAGATGTGGGACTGGCGTTTCTGCATGGGCCGCTTCAATTAGGCCCAGCACGGCACTTGTCCGCCAGGGACAATGCAATATTATTATGACATGGAGCTGATCTGATGATGGAGCTGAAAGGTGGCCATAGGAACTCCGTAACTAAACGACGCAACCCCATCGAGTTTGGGCTCATTTGATTCGTCTCGACGAGTAGGTACTTTATGATGCTAGATGGTAATAATAATAAATAAAAGCATGTTTTAAAAAGTTTTCTTAAAAAATTCACTTGTTAATCAATAGCTACTTTATAATATTTTTCTGACTAATAATATTTTTATTTACAGAGGAGCAAATAACAACAATCAACCGTGAACATAACTATTATGATAGTATAAAAACATTAATGGGTAAATATTATAATTTTATTACTAACTCATATGACTTTTGAGTAAGAAGCTCAAATTCACTACCTTTCAGGTTTTTTTTATTTATTTAAGGAAAAGTTAACAACTATATTATGAGACTTAACAAATAACGAACACAATTAAAACTTATTAATAATGTAGCTCATAAGCGGATTTGGGGGGGGGGGGGGGGGGAGGAGGGCAGAGGGCCAAGGCCCCCCCAAAAGCATTGTAGAGATACGAATAAATAAATAAAATAAATAAATAAATATTTCAGGACATTTCACACAGCGCCATCTAACCCCATACTAAGCAGCTTAATGCTTGTATTATGGTGGTTAGGGTAACGGATATAATACTTATATACTTAAAATTAATAAATAAATAATAAAAAAAAAAAAAAATTAAAAAAAAAAATTATTTAAAAAAAAAAAAAAAAAAAAACTAAAAAAAAAAAATTATTTTTTAATTTTGCACATGTAGGTATTTCATGGTCAAGATTATAAATTTATTCTCGGCGCTTGCAGCAAGCTGCCCGCGCACCTATTATTAAGGATATTTGAACTTTCTAACTGTTCAGAGCAAGCTAAACACATACTTTCGTAGTAAAAATTTTAATATTTTTGCCCGTCTGCACCTCCACCGAAGCAAGGTGGCGCGGCCACTTTTGCCCCCCTCCTTGCTGCCAGGGGGGGTTTTCGATCTTAATCAGCTTATTTGGAGATTGGAGATAAGGAATCATTGTGCCAAGTTTCAAACCTCTGCATGAAAATGCAGCCTCAAATGCAATGCCTCTGCATGAAATGTTTTGCGCCTTTTATGGCATTTTGGGAATTACTAAAAAAAGAAATAAATTATATTTTTGAAACTATAAGTCCTGGTAATATACTATAAAGGACAATATTGTAGAGAATTTCATTATTTATTTATTATGAACGGTAAAGCTATACGCATGCCAAGTTTCATGCTTTCTGCCGGTTGGGGTCATAACTCCATACAAAATCGAGCTAAGGAGCCGCACTATGGGTAATTATGGGCAGCGTTATCTCTCACCATCAGGAGAGCGTCTTGCTCTTCTTCTTACTTCGTTGTATAAAATAAAAAAAAAATATTTTTTTAATGTTCACCTGTTTTATTTTTCAGATCAGCAAGCTCAAGAAATAACCTCAATAGACCACGATCACAATTATCACATAAGAACTTTAATTGGTATATGTTTTTGGTATTTCCATTCTCAAAGTGCATGTTTTAATTTTTTCGCCAAAATATGAGTGCATGAATCTAATTGCAGGCCCATTTGTGACACGCCTGTATTGTATCTTCACGTTTATTTTACGAACTTTTATTTTCTTGCACCTGTCTGTTGTCTGTAATCAAATCTTGCAAGTTTAATTTGATCCACTTCCCGGTTTTCGATTGAGCTGAAATTTTGCATGCGTGTATAAATCAATGCAATATTATTATGACATCGCGCTGATCTGATGATGGAGCTAAAAGGTGGCCAAAGGAACTCTGTAATTAAACGACGCAGCCCTATCGAGTTTATTCTTGTCCCACCTCCATCAGTCGTAGTCCTCATGTCTGAGGGTCATGACCTCCTCCATCCATGACCTTCCTTTTTACGATGATACGCTATCTGCTCCTATCTCTGGCCACCCGGAGAGCATCGTAGACGGTAGAGTCGAGAGTGGTGCGGATCTGGTCCGACCAACGCATCGGGCTTCGGCCACGGGGTCTTTTCCCTTCCACTTTTCCAGTAATTACAAGCTTTTCGAGGTTATCACCATCTTTTCTGGCAATGTGGCCGAAGTACTCTAAGATACGCTTCAGGCAGATCGTTGTTCTTATCTTGAGTTTAGACAATATAGATGCATTGGTCCGAAACGCTGTCCACGGAATCCGAAGCATTTTTCTCCAGCACCACATTTCGAAAGCATTAATGCGTCTGCGGTCTGCACTTTTATTCTTGTAGTAACCTCATAATTATACAACATGCAAAATTGCAGCTCAATCGAAAACGGAGAAGTGGATCAAATTAAACTTGCAAGATTTGATTACAGACAGACAGACCGACAGACAGGTGAAAGTAAATAAAAGCATAAACTAATGATATTTATTTTACAGAAGCCCAACTTGAAGAAATATCTCATTCGGAAAGAATATGGAAAGGATTGGACTTGTAAGTATTTTTTGTAAAAAAGTACTCGTACTAGCTGCGCAAACCAAATTTCATCTCAATCGGTCCATTTGTTTAGGCGTGAAAGAGTAACAAACATCCTGACATCCATTCTTACCAACTTTCATGTTCATAATAATATTAGTAATTAAAATTTCTACAATAATGTCCTTGGAGGTATATTGCTGGTACTTATGGTTTGAAAAATATATTCAAAGCTACTGGTGCACGAACAGGATTCACGCAGTCAACTTTGACGCTTAATAACTCCAAAAGCTGACACTAGGTGGGTGGATGTCATAAAAATACTAAGAGTGTAAAATACACAATGACTTTTTTTAGGGACATAAAAGTGGGGGGAGAGGTGGAAACATTGTCGTAGGGGTTTCTACCAAAATTTCTTCTTATGAACGGTAAAGCTATACACATGCCAAGTTTCATGCTTTCTGCCTCTTGGGGTCATACCTCCATACAAAATCGAGCTAAAGAGTCGCACTAATTCTATTCTTTTTTTTTTCAGGCCAGAAGAAACACTAGTTGAAAGCGAACCTTGGTTAGAAAAACCAAAATATGTAACAAGTGGCACATTAAACAATGATGATGGGATAAATGAACCGATGATTAATGATGATGATGATAGAGAACAGTACATTGTGATTGGTGCCAATGTCACTAGAGATCCGTAAGTATACCTAGATGGTTTTTTTTACAAGCTTTTATTTACTTTCACCTGTCTGTTGTCTGTCTGTCTGTAATCAAATCTTGCAAGTTTAATTTGATCCACTGTACTTAGAATTGTTACAAAATCATCCACAAGAACAGGAAACATTAGAATCAAATCTTAATCAAATCAATGTTTCAAATTTTTTTTTTAAATTTCACTTGTTCTTCCAGATTACCAGAAGAGAACCCTCGTTCAGAAGGTAACTCAAGGCCAGTCCTGCATCACGTGGGCTTCCTCAAACAGAAGCTTGTGTCAATCCTGTACTGCGAGCAGTTCTGTGCTCTCTGCTGCGACTCGGACAAGCCTCTCAAGCTACTCCGGGAACAAATACTCATCATCACTGACAACTGGACGCAGACTACTACACTCAAACAACTCTACCAATATGTTTTACATCAGGTATTATATTTGTCTATTCATTATAGGTTAGCTTTTGATCAGGATCTTGCATGATGAAGCCGAAGATGGAAGCAGACTAAACCAAAAAGACGGCATAAATCCCTCCCTGGTTTGTCCATATGTTTTTTTAGTACAATGAAGTAAGAACACGAACAAGATTGGCTCGCACGAGGCTGTTGACCCCACTACCCGTGCACCTGACTCAAGTAAATGTTATTCATTCGCTCAATTACACAAACACTTACCGGAGGTAGACTTCCTTTGCAGGAGGTCGACTACAGTGCTACAGTGCCCTCCTACCTGTGCACAGTAATGTTTGCACATCACTGCTCAGGCGGTAGAATAACTGGCACTGTTGAGGTACTCACCTAGTCGACCTCCTGCAAAAGAAGTCTACCCCAGTAAGTGTTTGTGTAATTGAGCGAATGAATAACATTTACTTGAGTCAGGTGCACGGGTAGTGGGGTCAACAACCTCGTGCGAGCCGTTGGTGAGAGCGGACGTGTTGTTGTCTCTAGCTACTGATGACGTAACGAGCTGTTATTCCGTGTAGAGGAATTGGGTTTGAAAAAATACTTATATAATTTTAAGTGAACCAGCGCCGAAGAGAGATGATAACATAAGATAAGATAATCATTTATTAAATAAAGTGCGTTTACAGTCTTAACATAAAAAAAATTAAGTCATGTTCTGCACAAAATTTTCGTCAATATTTTTCCTGAGAAAAATAAAACATAGGTACATTAATTACAATAATATTAATAATACTTATTGCTAAAGGGGCTAGTATATAGTATTAACTTCTTGTAGGTAGGTACCTATAGACACTAGGAATCTTGTATTAATGTCTGATTGTAATCAAAGTCCAAATATTATGATGGGAACGGACTGGAATAGGCACGGTAAAGATATATACAGTAGTTTGACTACGTACTATAAAAACGTCAATTCGGCACCTCGCTGCCTACCGAACCCTACCCAAATTGTTGCAAACTCGCGCGACCTTGAATTCAACCGCTTCTAGGGAGTCAAACTACTGTATATCTCTTTATCGTGTTATAGGAAAGCTGATGCAGTGAAACATAGTGCAAGAGTAAGGAAGGTAGTAAATAGTAGGAAGGGGAAATAACAGAGCCAAGTACCTAGTGAATCATAATTGTGATTCACTACTTGGCGCTGTTATGCCGGGTTCAATATAACCCTGTGTTTGTACGAGAATTACATCGTGTTCCGACATGATGTTTAGTGAATCCAGGGAGGGATTGACAAACAAAAAAAATACGTTTCGATTATTTATATTATTATTTATAGATCGAAAGGAATTATGGGATGCCTTTGCCCAGTGGGACGGTATAGGCTAAATAAATTATTTAAATTAAGGACTAATTATAATAAAAAAACCTTGTCATGTTTATTAAAGTCATTAAAAATGTAATAGGGGAAACCGAGCAGATTTGAAACAGTTGCGATTTTAAAGATCCTAAAACAGCCCCTTTTGCAAAGTAAGACATTGACATAAGACTAGCAACTCCCGTCCCACTGTCAAGAGTAATTGACTTTTGTAAGAGCACAATGACAATATGAGTAGCTGCAAATTGTATCCAATTACAGTCTTGATAATATATGTCAGATTACTCTTGAAGTATTGTCAAAAGTTGCTACTCTTACGTCAATATCTTGGTGTCTTGGTAGTTGGCAAGCTAACACATCAAGACCAACGATATTAAGGTTTGTACAATACATACAAACTATACCATGTTTTTTTTTTTTAATTTCAGAAGGCAGAGCCAGCAAGTGATTACATATGTACAGATTGTTCAGAACAATTGAAACAATCGTACATTTTCATAAAATACTCCAAACTAACGACAAAGCTCTTAGAGTCGTACATCAATGACTTGAAGTTAATGTCCGACGAGAACGAGCATAATATGGTTGCTAATTACATTGAAAAAGATAACTTTAGGTTTAACGTCATGTTACTGAAAGGGCAACAAGTGCAGAAATATTTACCTAATGAGAAAAAACAGAAGAATGAAAATATAGAAATTACAAAGAACAATTTTAACGTAACACAGACAACTTTTATGAGTCAAAAAGATACTGCAATTCCGGAAACTGCCAACACAATAGAAGCCGAACTGAGTACATTAGAAACTCTTGAAGAAACATTTGAACCAGAACCTATTGTAACCACAAAACGAAGAATAAGACTTGAACCGAAAATATTATGTGAAATATGCTCAAAAGCATTAAATACTCAGAGCGAATTGTCACAACATTACACTCTGACTCACTTTAAAGTCCGCTGTCAGATCTGTACAAAATTAACTGACGAGACAGATTTCCAACAACATTTATCAACGGAACATAAAAACAAAGTTTACTTCTGTGAATTATGTGTACGGCCATTTTATTGTTGGACAAGTGTGATCATACACAATAGAATTGTGCACGAAAATTATGATTCCGCTATATGTGTGCTTTGCGCGAGTAAATATGGCGACGATCACGAACATCCGGAACTCAATTGCCCAGAGTGTGGCAATATGTCGTCATGTATTCATAAAAAATACTTGTATTCATTCATGGACCACAAACTCAATAACAGAAATGCAAAAGTAAAGTGTCCGGATTGCGACTACGTCACCAGATGGAAGGCCAATTTTCTGACGCACGCTAACAAACACCACTTGAAACACTATCCTTATATTTGCTCGCAATGTGGTAAGCAGTTTTTCGACAAAGATTCAATGGATGAGCACAATAAGAAGTATCACTCTAGTGTGTTGTATTGTTCATATTGCGATTGTGTGTGCTCGAGTGAAGGCGCGCTGGCGGCGCACGAGGCAGACTGTAGCGCAACAACACGAGCGCACTGCTGCCAATACTGCGCGGCTTCCTTCCACACATTCAAACTGCTGCAGAAACACCACAACACGCGCCACAAGGAGACCTTCCCCTGCAACTTCTGCAACAAAGTGTTACGAACAGAACAGTATAGAAGACATCACATAAACAGTGCCCACAGTCTTGTGCAAAAGCCAGTGAGTAATAAAGCCACATGTAAAATGTGCCACGATTTATTCGATCTGAGGAGTGAACTGACACATCACATGAAGATACATCAAGGTCCCGATGCCAAATACAATTGCAAGCCGTGTGACACTGAGTTCGAAAGTTTGGAGACACTCCAATCGCACAACAAGAGCCAGCATGAAGACGCTACCTGTGTTTGTAACATTTGCGGTAAAAAAATTAGCAAGACGTGGTTGAAACAACATTTACAAGACCACAAATACGATGCTAAATTGAGTTGTGAAGATTGCGGGAGGTCCTTTACTAATATCAAGCGGTATCAGCGTCACAGTAGGACATGTGACCACGCATCTCGCAAGTGCAAGTTGTGTCCCCACGTCGCATCCAAACCTGCGTATTTAGAAGCTCATGTGAATAAATTCCATCTCAATATTAGACCGTATGTATGCGACACGTGCGGGACAGGATTTCACGGGAAACATTATTTGGTGGCTCATATGAAGATATGTCAGAATAAGGCTGGTGACAATATCAAGCGACTTCCGCGTTACAAAAAGTACAAGTGCACATTATGTCCCTACGCTGGTGTGCTTCGTGAGAATTTAGATACTCACGTGAACAGAGTCCATGCCAAGATTAAACCGTATGCATGTGATAAGTGCGACAGACGGTATCACGGCAAGCCGTATTTGTGGGCTCATAAGAGGATATGTCAGAACAAGCCTCGCTGTGACGTGTGCAACAGAGAAATGTGTTCCATGGACAGTTTGAAGATTCACAAGAACAGTCACGTGGCCGAGAAACAATTCAAGTGCGAGGAGTGCGGCAACATGTTTGTGTCGGCCGAGGCGAGGAGGAGGCACTACAACAACAAACATGCTCCCAAAAACATCCCATGCTCGCACTGTCCCATGAAATTTGCCACCTTGGGAAAACTTCAATGGCATTTTGATAATTGTCATCAAACTGTGATAACCTTGAATGAGATTTAAAAATAATAAAGTTAAGTAATAGAGTTAGGCGTTACTTTGCAGAAATCCATGGTAATAATTATTAGTCGAATAAATAGAAATTTTGAGTATACCATGTTGTTTTTGTGTTAACTGCAAAGACCTTAGATTCTCATTGGTTAACTACTTATAAAAATATAGAGAACTTGATTGTTACATAAACTACTAAAAAGTGGTCAAGCATGCTCAGTCTACGCTATGTCCTCAGCACATCAGCTATTTTTCAGGGAGTAAAAGCACAATTTTTTAATTTAAAATGCTTCACTTACGGGATACACAAAAAAAATGTCCTTTTAAACAATTAAATTTGTAGAATCGATTATTTTGCTATTAACTTATTAATATACGCTGTGAACTTTTTGTTTACTAGATAATGGCAAATAAATGGAGGTGGACCCAACAGTTCCACATTAAAAAAAAAGTTGTCTGTCGCGATTTCGCTCATCTGTCAAAAGTCAAGCGTTGTTGACAGCCGTTTTCATAACCACTCAAACGTCCCGACCGCTATAGCGGTCTAAAAAAAAGTTGAGTTAAACGTTACAGCCGCTATAGCGGTCCTAGCGACTTGCTACTTTAAAAACATGTTTTTATCTATGAAAACGGTGAAAAGTTGCGTAAATATGGTTGTATATGGCTTTGTAATAAACATTTTAAGTCTGTAGTCATAAAATCTGAAGCTAAGCTCTTGGCAACATTTAAAATTTATTTTTTGAAATTATAGTTTCGAAGTTTTCATGCGTGCCAGAGAAATCTGCGTATAAAATGTTTATTATTCACCTTATTTTATTAAAATTATATATTATTATAATCCTCATGATACTATCTTTCGGAATTGGTACAGATATTAAGGAAATAAACACAATCGGGACAATTTTACATGTCTTAAAGTCGACATGTAAAATTTTTATCGCGCTTGCCGCGTTTCCGTTATATTTTTCCATGATTAATTTTAATCAACTATTATTTTATTAAAATACAACTTAAATTTAGAAAAACAGTTCAACATGATTATTTACGTATACCTAAAATTAAAAAATATAAAGAAAAATAGTTTGAATTCATTGATTTAATATTCCCATTCTCAGGATTTTATTCTAGGCGTTGAAGATTTATACACGAATGGGTGGTTTGTTTTGATTTATTGTGCTACACTGTACTCTGTAAGTCATTATATTTTGGTATCAAATCAAAGCTTATATAATCTAGTTTAATAATATGCAGGTAAAAATAAGAAATATTCAGAGATGTTTCGTAAAAAAGTGTTTAAACCAAAAAAATACCTAAAATTTACACATATTGCCAAGTTAAATTTTTTTTTACATACTTTGTGTTAATATTTGAATCAAAATTTTAAGATATTTTATATCTTTATAGTTTTAATTACATAATGCTATTTTTTCATAGAAAATGGTTCAATAGTTTGCTAGAAAATAGACGTTTAGTAGGTATCAGTAGTAAGCGCACGACGCGATTCTATTTGGATCGCGGACGCGGACGTTCGACGCTTTTTGAGCTGTCAAGGGCGGACGTGTGAGTGGATAAGAAGTCACTGTGTACTGTGTATAACTAGGGATGCAACATTGTTCATGAAAAACATCGATGTCAAAATATCGACGTTTTTAAAAGTCAAACATCGATGTCGAAAATATCGAAGTTTATGAACGATATATCGATGTTTATGAACGATATATCGGTGTTTTTTAAAATACTTACAGGATTGACAAAATGGCCTTGAAATACAGAGAAAAAGCGTTTTCCTATCTGATTGATATAGTTAGACTGATTACTAATAAACAAATTACTTACCTACCTACTTTAAATAATACAGATATAACCGACCGGACCGAACAAACAAAACACATACACACAAACAAACCAAGTGACACTGACACATCACATCACACAGCACATTTCCGGAAAGGACTCGCGCCTATACTGCCTATACCGGTTTTTAATTAGGTACGCAAATTAAAAAAAAATATATTAAAAAAGTATTTATTTTGTATGGCAAGGTTTTGAGCAAGCAAGGTTGCACGAGTTCTTGGCAGTATACGCCGAATCAATAGATTGCGCTAGTAAACATCGTTCATAAAAACATCGATGTTTATGAACGATACATCGATTTTTTTAAACATCGATGTATCGTTTGCATCCCTATGTATAACTTTCAGTGCATTTTTTTATCAGTGTTTATATGAATATGTTTATTTTATTTTTTAGTGGCTATTAGTGATATAATATAATCAAGTTAATAAGTGTTTATACGTATAATATGTAACTCACAATGTGATTATCAAAACATAAGTCAGCACATAGTTTACTAGTTGCACCGGCGGGAAACAGCAATTTCGAATTCTAAGAGCTATTTTATTATTACAGGAAGAGCCGAATATTCTATAACAAATAACAAGGTAAGGATAAAAGTGAAAATCAGTTTGAAATGAGCATTAATTCCAAAAATTATTTCTACATTCATAAGTTTTCGCAAAAATAAACAACGCCCAGCGGTTTTACCCGCTCCGTTTAATGTGTTATACCAAGGTCTAAGCTAATAACGCATTGACTGCTGAAAACACGAGAGCTGTGTTTTTATGGTCAGAACGCGAGTAGATAGAATACTCTTTATTGTAACACCACAAATATACAGAGAAACTTAAAACTAAAACATAATTTCGTAACTTAAGTGTAACAATTGGCGGTCTTATCGCTAAAAGCGATCTCTTCCAGACAACCTTGAATGGAGGGAAATAATTATAATCACACGGGTACGAGTACTGTAAAACAATGTGTTATGTCCAAGCCCTACTCATCACCCATCCCTACTGCGCTCTTTAAACATAGGTATACTTGCCGCAAAATGTACCGCTTGCAATTAGTCGCTAACCTGCTTTTGAGCGCGTCAGTAGCTAGCTCTGCTCACATTTGATTAAAAAAAACCCATAAAAACACATAATATGCCGGGGTATGTGTTGAGGTATTGCACCAACTGTTCACGCAACACGCCGAGTGCAAAGTAATAAGTTTTCATCGGTAAGTAACTAGATAAACATTTTACAATTTTATTCAAACAAAGCGGCTAATATTTTGTGACATTTTCTCGTTTTGTCAAAGAATAAATATAAAGATGTGACATTGTGTGTTTACTTGCCTAGTTTAAGTTTATCTATTGATGGCTTAAGAGAAAGTAAAATCGTTAGTAAAACCTTATGTAAAAAATATCATTTATTTTAATATTATTATTTTCATTGAATCGATTTGAATATAATTTGATTATTTTTTCATTCACACACATTATTTTATTTTATCGTATTTTTTAAATCTATTTCGGTGTTTTTCGTTGAAATTTATGGAAAAAACATTTTTTTTCAAATTAAACTTCCACAGATCAGACATTTACATTAAAACTGTACCTAATTGATTCCCACCTTGTTTAAACATAATAAACCTGTTTTAGTACCCATTAGACATGTGCGCCGATTATAAAACGACCGGCGGCGGCGTCTGGTCGAAAAATGACCGGCGGCGGCGGCGTAATCGGCGTGAAATCGGCGTGGGGGTAAAATTCAATAAAAATCAAAATAAAGCGTGCTACATCACGTTTCCTAGATATGATTTGTTATATTTAATGAAATTAGCCGTTATTTTGGGGAAATCTATGACAATATTATTAATTAAATATATAAATAGTGGAAATAATAGGGATTCCGCTCCAACTTGACGCTAAAGAGGTGGCGAGGAATTTAAACGATACACTAAATAATAATGAGCATTAATTCCACCATCTAATGCACCACCCAACCTTTCGCATATGCCTGCATTATGGGTTAATAACTAATTGTTTGTTGTAAAGTCATCATCTCAGCTATGGCTGAGATGATGACTTTATGAATGTTCTATGGAACATTCACTGCTGAACATAAGCCTCCCCTTTGGGCTGCCATAATATATACCGGTTGGAAGCGACCTGCATACAGCGTCTTTCGGCGACCTTTAGAAGGTCGTCTGTCCATTGTGTGCGTGGACGTCCTACCCTGCGTTTGAGAGTCCGTGGTCTCCACTCGAGCACTTTTCGACCCCATCGGCCATCCGCTTTACGTGATATGTGGCCTGCCTATTGTCACTTCACTTTGCTTATCCTCTGGACTATGTCAGTGTCTTTAGTTCGTCTACGGATCTCCTCATTCCTGATTCGATCGCGTAGAGAAACCTCGAGTATAGCCCTCTCCATAGCTCACTGAGTGAAATTGAGCTTTAAGATGAGGCCAATAGTAAAAGATCACGTTTCAGTGCCGTAAGTCAACATGGTAACTGATTGAACACTTTCATCTAGAGGGTTTGTTGAAACTTAGACTAGACTCCTACAGGGACTTACAACGACGACGATGATGAAAACTGCTGCAGATATTGCTACGATAAAAATAGTAAACAACGAGAGAGCTTATTCTTCGCTTCTACACGAAGCGTCCTTAGAGACTTGACTCACCAACCGCTCGTTGTAATATTGGGAAGGGAGATTTAAGATAAAAGCAGTGTTCGTGTAGGGGTCATTCCGGACGGTTCAGCGGTTGGCGTTACGTTGACCGTTTTTCTTTGTTTTTCTTGGGATATGTCGGTCTATCACGTTAATAACCCTGGATGCTACACACCCTCTGGGGGATACCTACTAAAAAACTGGGGGTGTTCCTGCGGGCGCCATAGTGCTGGGGTAGCGGGAACGACGAAGCACTCATCCACAGCCCCGACGGCGTTAGTACTAAATTGACAGGAGGACCCCACCCTCCAAAGCGCACCTCTTGGATCGGTTTGTCAGCAACGAGTACTTTTCAGGGCTGTACTTCGTCTAGACCTAGGTAGAGGGATGGAGAAGGACGTGGAAGATGCAGCTCCGATGCCCTCTTGGGGTTGGTGGGAGGATGGGAGGTCGGTGGTGAACTCCCGTTCGCGTTTCGCGATCCCTTTCTGCGATTGTGTCCTCTCGCAGAATAAGACCGCGGCCTGTCAACTGCCTACCATGGCTACTTCCGTGGTTGATAGTGAGAGTTCCTCCCCCATAACTCCGATGAGGGTACGGTGCTCACTGACAGCAGGGGTCGGTTCTCTGCCGGCTACGTGATGCATTCAAGTACGTTCAAGTACTTTCGTAACTTTCGTCGTACAAAACGCCTGCAGGAGCCTGAAGGTCAACGACCCATGCGCTCTGTTCATCCACCGCTGGAGTAGCGGACGGATAAGGCGGAAATTGCACTGCCCGTCGAAGACGAGTCCAAGATATTTCAACGAGGGCTCGACCGCGATGTTATGTGACCCTGGCGTTATGTTGGACTGTGGACTTCACAGCGACAACGATCAAGGCAAGTCCACACAGCGACAACGATTGCCAACGAACCCCATCGTTGGCCTTCGCTTCTCTTGTTTAGTATGGAACATAATGGTGTGACATAATGGAGTGGAACAAAGTAGAGATCATAGTTTCATACAAAAATCATACGTTTAATTTCACAAAATGTTAGTAATTTACTAGCTATTTAACTGCGTGTCGACCCGAGGCCCCGACTAGTTTCATTCTTTTCTGTTCTTTTACATAATATTGTATTTGTAGGTGGACATTAGACATACCATTTAAATTTATATTTAACCCCTTTCAAGCCGTTTAAATTTATGTGGGACATTTCTTGTGTCTCCACTTATTTTATTTCGATAAGAATGATGATAAAAATATCATAATAACGTTAATAAAGTGAAAAAAAAAGTCACGCCGATTTCACGCCGATAAAATGACCGGCGGCGGCGGCGTGACCAAAATGACCGGCGGCGGCGGCGCGGCGCACACGTCTAGTACCCATATATCATATTAGGTTCGTTAGAGTGATTTTCAAAAAGGAGACCTTTTTTCGGGGTGCTACTATCGCAAATTTTTAAAGTTAAACTATCTTTAACATTTTTACCATTCATAATTTCTTATAACAAGTTACAAAATTAAATAGGTTATTTATTTTATCTAACAATTAAAAAATATTTAACCGATTAGATTGTCAAAAATGTATGAAATGACGTGACATGACATGTCAAGGTGTATCAACATAATACGTCGTTTCATACATATTTGACAAATTGGTTTTCGGTTTGGTTCTTTCACGGATAAGTGAATAACACTGCTGCCTCCCCCTTTATTTAGTAGGCAAAAAAATGGCATAAGTACGTTCTGTTTGTTTTTTCTCATCTATGATAACTTTAGATGTCAAATGGGACAATACTTCAGTTTGGCGTGTGACCTCTATTTATATATCTCGATGGTTATGTCAAAGGATTTTTCCATACAACATTTAATTTCAGTCCTAGAATAGTTCTATAAAGCGCTAATGAATTATCAAACTAAATTTCAGCTCATTCCACTAGTTTATGTTATTATATAAGTAAGTTATGTAGCTGATGGCTAAGCAGAAAATGTATATTATTATAAATTAAAATATTTTATTTAATGACACCCATCTTTATTTTCTTTACTTCTATATTCGAATAACAGACAATGGACTACTTATTCTTAATTGTCTCTGACAGTTTAGACATGAAAGAGTAACAATCATCCATACATGATATGCCTACAAACATTTATAATATTAGTAGGAAGTAGGTACATAATATTATACAAATTAGAACCCTTGAATAATATTGTAACTTGAACACATGTTAGGATGCCTGATTTTTTTTGTTGTGGTAAAAAGTAATCCATTCAAATAAAAAACTTGATCAAAATCTGTTCATCCATTGGGGAGTTACAATGTCACATACACACCTTAAACTTAACACCCTGATAAAACTATAAAAGATTCGTTTTTCGGATTTGATAGCTGCCACACGTCTAAGTGAAAATTATTTTTCAGGTTTTTTCAAAAAAGCATTTGTAAAGTTCTAACAACACCCAATCACCATTAGATTCATCCTAGTCGTTACATTATAAATAATTTCATTAGTTTGTTTTTTATTTCATTAAGATTAGTTTTTTCATAATATAAGGTAGAGTGTACATAATATAGGGTCTAGTTTCTCTAACAAAGATTGACTAAACACTATGGACGCTGTCCCGCCTGACCGGCCTCCGGACCCCCCGGACTTTCCGATGGGATCGGGGCTAAAAAGACGATTAGATAAACAGGATGACGACTTCACGTCTCTCAAAAAAGTGATTTACGATAGGGATATGCAGAGGACATCAACTGTAAATATATACAGCCACCCTTGCTGGGTAATGGGCATTAAGGCTTATACTGATATTGACCAGGGCCCATATATTGTTCATGTCTCCAAAGTCGAACCGGACCCTTCCAGTGGAGTGGTCCTTAAAACCTTGAAGTTCGGTCAATTTTTACACAGTAATAATATTGCTAACATATGCATTGACGGTGTAAAAAACGTCGGCAGAAACCGCATCTCTGTTGAATTCAAAAGTGGTACTGATGCCAATAAATTTTTAGATAATCCGATTCTGACCCAAAACAGATACGTAGCAAATATCCCATCCTTTAATATAACTAGAATGGGTATCGTCCGCAACATCCCAACCGATTTATCAATGGATGACTTTGTAGCGTCTCTTGTCCTACCCAATGGTGTAGGTGATGTAATGAAAGCGCGTCGCTTAAATAGAAAGGTTACAGTGGAAGGTAAAACCTCCTGGGTCCCGACTCAATCGGTGGTCATTACATTCCATGGCCAAATTCTCCCCCCAAGAGTTTTTTGTTTTTACTCCTCTCTACCAGTGGAGTCATATAAGTTCCCCACAATTCAATGTATAAAGTGCTGTAGGTTTGGTCACGTTCAATCTCAGTGTCGTTCTAAGCCCCGTTGCTATCGCTGCGCTCAGCCTCATGCTGGGGATTCCTGTTGCGTGGAGGAGTCGCTGGCTACCTGTCTCCACTGCTCAGGCAGTCATTTTGCCAATAGTAAGGAATGCCCTGAGTGGGGAAGACAGGATATTATCAAGATTTTAATGTCGCAAGAAAACATGTCATATGAGGATGCAGCTTCTCGCTATCCTAAAACAAGGAGACCGTATTCTGAGATATCTCAGACTCGTCCCACCACTTCTCACATTAAGCCCAGCCAGACTTTGTCACAATTATTGTCACAACCATCGCGTTCCTACTCTAAAACAGTCACTTCAGCTCCACGACCCAAACCACCACTAGGTAAATCTTATGACAAACAATTCCATCAGTCTATAATCTCAGGGGTTCCATCTTCAGTTCCGAATGGAGTTGCCCTTCTGTCCAATAATTCAACTACACCGAGCATTTCTCCACTCTCAAATCAAAACGCCAACCTAGTAAATTTACTAGTTTCACTGATCGTATCTATCTTGTCAAACAATAGCTCTTCCCTACCATCCAACGTTGCCAACAAACTAACAGAACTCTTTTCTCTACTTAACAATGGGTCTAGTCCTTCTCCAATGGAATCTCAAAAGTATCCGTCGCAGAAAACCTGAACTACTGTATCTTATTAACCAACACCAACCGTCAGTCATTGCCGTTGCGGAGACTTGGCTAGTTCCGGGATCCCGCTTTTATGTCTCGGGCTACTCTTGTCTCCGGGACGACAGGGCTGACGGGTATGCGGGCAGCGCTTTATTAGTGAAGCGTAGTCTACCTTTTTCACAAATACATTTACCTGTTTTTCCTCCTGAAATGAACATTGTCGCTGTCAGAATTTTAAACATATCGTTTATTTCTGTATATATTCCCCATCCTCAATCTAGACTCATCCCAGACATTCTTCACTTGATATTCTCGGTTCCTCCGCCAATTGTTATTATGGGTGACTTTAATGCCCACCATTCCCTTTGGGGTTCAAATCATAATGATTTGTTCGCTCTATCTCTCCTGGAAATTTTCGAAGAGGCAAATCTTTGCATTGTTAATAATGGTTCACCTACACGGAGAGTTTTCCCCTCCCAAAATCCTCAAAGTGCTGTAGACATTACTATATGTTCTCCTTCGCTTGCTGCTGTTATATCTTGGAATGTGCTTCCTCTCACGCATGGAAGTGACCACTTTCCCATCCACATTACAATTTCCGATAGGGTCACTCCTACTGTAAATTTCTGCCCTACCCTTAAATACAGATTATCTGATGTAGATTGGACTGGATTTTCTCTATGTATTGACAATAAACTAGACGCTTTACCAGTTTGTGACCCAAGGGATATCGATCATTGTTACAACCTTTTTGTTGACGCCATCACCTCAAGTGCAGACGAATTCTTTCCTTTGAAAAAACCATATCAATTTAAAGTTTCAACTCCTTGGTGGGACCCTGAATGCACTGCAGCGATTAGATCAAGAAAAATGACTGAAATAGATTATAATTTATCTATGACAAGGGATAATTTTTTAAAATATAAAAAAGCTGCCGCTAAAACACGACAAATTCTGGCCAAAAAGAAGAGAGAGGGCTGGAAGAAATATTGTTCCATATTATCTCCCAGAACTTCCTCTTCTTTAGTCTGGAATATGATAAAACGCTTTAGAGGCTCTTGTTCTGTTTTAAATAACACTATGCATGATCCTTCCTCATGGATTGGAGGATTTGCTGATAAAATGACACCACCTTTTGTCCCAAATTTTAACTGTCTTGTTTCGGCCCCTCTATTGTTTCCTAGCCAAAGTCAATTTGACCAACCCTTCTCATTTGTTGAACTTCAATTAGCTATAGACGGCTTATCAGATTCTTCTCCTGGCATAGACGGAATTCCCTATTCTTTCATTAAGAAATCTTCTGATTCATGTAAAAAGTATTTCTTAAGTTTAATTAATGCTGTTTTTGAATACGGCAAGATTCCACAGTCATGGAAAACTCAAATAATCATTCCCATAGTTAAACCAGGTAAAAATCCTTCGGACCCTAATAGTTACAGACCAATCGCTTTATCGTCATGTTTAGCCAAAATTGCAGAGCACTTAATTAAACATCGACTCGAATGGTTTGTTGAGAACAAAGGCATACTGGCTAAAACTCAGTTCGGTTTTCGCAAAGATATGAGCACTATGGACAGTTTAAGCATTCTCACTTCCGACATCCGTACTTCTTTCCTTAAAAAGGAATTTCTTGTAGGCGCCTTCCTGGATATCTCTTCTGCTTATGATAATGTTCTGCTATCCTTACTTAGAAATAAACTCATTCAATTAGAAATCCCCCAAAAACTTATTCGGTTTGTTTGTCATCTATTTATGGAACGATCAATTATCATTAAAAATCAAAATAGTTTTCTCCCTGCTCGTACCTGTTGGAAAGGTTTGCCACAGGGGTCAGTTTTAAGCCCTTTGCTCTACGCTCTATACACATCTGATCTTGAATTATCTGTCCTTCCCTTCTGCAACATTCTACAATACGCTGATGACTTAGTGCTTTACTCCTCTGACAAGTCTATTGATGTCGTGGAGAACAATCTGAATATAGCCCTAAATTACCTTCATGATTGGCTGTTAGATCATGGCCTTTCCCTTTCGGCTTCTAAGTCATCTATCGTAACATTTTCAACAAAACGTTTTATTCCACCGGCTATAATAAAAATAAATAACGAAATAATTCCCCTTCTTAATAATGTTAAATTTTTAGGTATTTGGCTTGATCATAAACTATCAGGTTCATTACATTCCGACTATGTGATTAAGAAATGTGAGAGTAATATTAACATTTTAAGGTCTCTTTCTGGAACCTGGTGGGGTGCTCACCCTTATTCTCAAAAACTTCTATATAATGCTATTGTCCGTAGTCACATTGATTACGGATGCTTTATACTGGGCAACAAGTCCACTTATCGAGAGATTGAGAAAGTTCAAGCAAAATCCCTTCGTTTAATTTTGGGGGCGATGAAGTCGTCCCCCATCAACGCGATGCAAGTAGAATGTGTTGAGCCTCCTCTCTCTCTCCGCAGACAATATTTGTGCAATAGATTTGTTTGCAAATTATTACAAAATTCAAATCATATCCTTCTTTCTAAATTAGAAACATTAAAAGATTTATTAGGTCGTCGCCCTCCTCATGCCCTTCCAGATCTTGTACGCAGCTATTATTACCTTACTAGTCTGCCAGATCCCATTCATCAGTTCTCAATATCTCCACTTTATTCTACCCCTTTTGATGCACTCATTTTCTCACCCAATGTAATATTAAATTTTGGCATTGATAAGAATACTGTAGAGGCAAACAGTGTATTTCTAAATACAATTAACTCTAAATATAAGGACTGGTCTTTATTTTTTACTGATGCCTCCAAGTCCTCTGATAAACCGGTAGGGGTAGCAGTTTGGTACCCTGCATCAAGGATAATTTTAAGCTTCAAATGCCCCCCTCTCACTTCTGTTTTCACAGGGGAAGCTATCGCTATCCTGGAAGCAATCCTGTTTATAAAATCTCATAACTTGAATAAGTGCATTATCTTCTCGGATTCCGCAAGCTGTTTGCAAACTATCCAGTCTAATCAATTCCGTTCTAAATCACGCTTTCCTATCATTCTCAGAATAAGAGATTCCCTATTACAGTGTCACAACCTTGGTATTAGTTTGATCCTTGCATGGATCCCTGGTCATGTGGGTATTATGGGGAATGAGTCAGCGGACTCCTGTGCCAGGAATGCTTCTTTATCTGGTTCCCCAGTCCATCAGGTTTATTCACATGATGTCTGTTCCACATTTATGCCAAAATTATTTGAAGCGTGGTCAACACAATGGCAAATTTCTAAATGCATAAAAGGTAAATATTATGGTGATATCCAACCTAATATTCCCCATAAACCTTGGTTTTTTAAATATAAATTGGCAGATAAATCCACAACTTCAACTATCTGTCGCCTACGTTTCAACCATGTATGTACTCCAGTATTTTTGGCTAAACTTCGGATTAAGGACCATTCCATCTGTGAATGTGGCTTGGATTTCGGTACTGTGGATCATATATTTTTCTCTTGCCCATTACATCAGTTTTCGCTGTACGATAATATTCCCTCTGATGTCCCACGTCCTGTAACATTTAAATTTCTATTATCTTTGATCTTTTCACCTTTTATTAGAATATTGTGTAGATATATCAAAATTAATAATATAAATCTATAAATTTGGTCCTTTATTTATTTATCATTCCTTTATATATTATATTCATTAAAGTTATTATTACTGTATATAATTAATAATTCCCCTTTTCTTAATGTGTAATACTAATAATGTATATTATACTTGTGTAGATTGTAACATCTCCTTTAGTTTTCCTATCCTTTGTTTTTCTTATATATAATCTGTGGAATGTAGAATATGGTATAAGGTATAGCTAGAAATAATAATTCTTAGTTGTCTCATTTATGTATTAAAAGTATTAATTTGGATGTTGTTTGTGCTCAAAATCCGAAATTCTCATATTTATCTATTTTCCATCGTTTGGTGGTTTATCTATCCGTGAGTCATTGGCAAAATTGTGGTGCTAACCACTTTCACAAGCCACAAAAATAAAGAATAATAATAATAATAAAACTATAAAACCTACAGGCATTTTATGCACTGGGAAAGAAATCCCTGTAATAATTACCGACCATATTTTCATCGCAGACCTTCCTAGCATAAAGTTTATGACACTGACATTGGCAGAATCTTAGCGCCCAGGCAAGAATCTTTGCCACGCTGAGATTTGAGCCCAAGACCTCCTGCTTACAAGCCGGACCAACAACCACTGGGCCACGGGTGCTACACAACACAGCTAAAACAACAGAGGGCCTATTGGCTATCACCAAAAAACATGTAAAACAATAGAATCCATAGACAATTTTACGTACATTACTTGCTTAAACCTCCTCATTAATATGAGTAATATAACAAACACAGCAATGTACATTAAAGTTGTCATCAATTGTAGTGTGTGAGAATTAGCCAATAGGCCCTCTGTTATGTTTTCAGCAGTCTATGTGTTAAAAATAATTATTACAAGCTTTTAATTACTTTCACCTGTCTGTTGTCTGTCTGTCTGTAATCAAATCTTGCAAGTTTAATTTGACCCACTTTTCGGTTTCCAATTGAGCTGAAAATTTGCATGCGTGTGTAAATCGGATGACAATGCAATATTTTTATGACATCGAGCTGATCTGATGATGGAGCTGGAAGGTGGCCATAGGAACTACGTCATAAAACAACGCAACCCCATCGAGTTTGGGCTCATTTGATTCGTCTTGACGAGTACTTTATGATGCAAGATGGTAATAATAATAAAAGCTTGTTTTTAAAAAGTTTTTTTAAAATTTCACTTGTTTCCTTTACAGATGCCAGTCAAAAAGTGTTGTATTGCATCATGCAAATGCTCTAAAAGGAACTGCACACTCGCTACATTTCCCGGAAGTAGGAGATTACGCGATATATGGATAAAGCTAGTCTCACCACACACTAAGAGGCAGGTTAACAGGAATTCGAGATTTAACAGAATATGCCTCCACCATTTTGAGCCCAAATATCTTGGCAAAGATAAAAAGAGAAGAATAGTGTTTGCTGTCCCCACCTTATTTACTTCAGATGAGATTGCTACCAAAATACCGAAAAAGGCAGTGAGGCTATGTAAGTACAAGCACGGTAATGAGATATACAGTAATGTGACTCCCTAGAAGCGGTTGAACTCAAGGTCAGACGAGTTTGCAATGTGGTGGGTAGGGTTCGGTATTTGAAAGGGGCATCCTGAAAACCAGCAACTACGCTAACTTTGGGTTGACGTAGTTACTAGGGCATGCTCCCGGGAAATCCCGGTATCGAAAATCCCGGGAATTCCCGATTTTTTTTTAAAATTTCGGTACCGATACTTTTTTTAAAAATCCCGGGAATCGATACTTTCGATACTTTTGATTCCTTGTTTATTGATTATTTTAGCGAATGTTTTAATAAAATACAGCTTAATTTTGTTAATTTAAATCTATCAAGTGTTTTAAAATACTAAGAACATGAGATTAAGCTCTTTTTTTGTCCCGAAAATGTACCAGATTTTACTAACCATAATCTTCTTCTTCTACTGAGCATTATCCCGACTACTGCCAGTGTCTGATTTCCGGCTATACCTCTTCCACTTCGCACGATCTTGAGCATCCTCCTTAGTTAAGTTATTGGCTCTTAAGACCTTTAGCACGTCAAGCCAGCGTCGCTTGGGCCTACCGCGTGGTCTTGCTCCGGTGACAACAAGGTCTAAACATTTGGTCGCGACATACTCTGGTGGTCTACGCATGACATGGCCATACCGTCTCAGACGACTCTCCTGGAGCTTATCCGCAACGTCACGTACGTGAAGACTTCCACGGATGTGTTCGTTTCGAATGCGATCTCGTCTCGTAACGTCACAAATCCATCTCAACATCTTTATTTCCGCGACATGGAGCTCCTGGACATGTCGCTGCAGGGCAGGCCATGTCTCGCGGTCTAATAATGCTCTTATAAATTAGTCCTTGGAGCTTTGGCGGCATCTTTTTATCACAGATCATGCCTGTGACCTCATGCCATTTGCAACAAGCGGCGCTAGTCCGTGCTTTGATATCTTGGTCAATTCCCCCCGACGCATGTTATACGGATCCAAGGTTTTTAAATTTTTCCGTCTTTGCGGCCTGTTCATCACCGATTTTGATGGAGTTGGAATCCGTATTATCACAGACTAAGTACTCAGTCTTCGCTACATTAATTTAAGACCGCCGTTCTCCAGCGCTTCCTTCCACCGGTTCACTGTTTGCTCCAGGCTCATTTGGTCTTCGTCTATTAGTGCTATGTGACGACATCATTAATCATTACCCACGGGGCTGGCATTTGAACGTGCGCAGTTACAACATCAAGCACAACACTAAATAGGAAGGGACTCAATGCGGAACCTTGGTGTACACCAACAGTGACCAGAAATGGATCGGTATCACCAACTACAATCCTAACCGTTGACACGGAATCAGAGAACATATCCTTAATTATGTCAATGTAAGCTTCCGGTATGTCTTTTTATCTCAAAGCCCACCATATGACGCGTCTTGGAATATTATATAATCAAATGCTTTCTGCAAATCTAAGAACGCCATATGCAGAGAGTTCTCTATATGCTTCGATTAATGTTCTAAGAGCAAATATGGGGTCCACAGTCCCAAAACCGGGCCGGAAACTAAATTGACACTCGGAGATATTGATTATGAACAAAGTCATAAATTAAAGAGACAGATGGAAAAACCCTGAAAACGAAACGAAATGCTCAATAGAAGTGATTAATTATTTATTAGTTTTCAGCATTAATAATTTACTGTCCTGTATGGGGAATATATTATGAGGGAGAGCTTTAGAGAAGTGGAAGAAATACAAGCAACTTGCAATTTACAGTATCTTGCGAAGTCTGAAGGAGAACTTGGTTCTCTGCTTTCAAGAGTAAACAAGACGATTGGTCTCATTATAATAAACAACACCAAAACTAAAATACTCACAGTGACAGTGAAGCACTCGTCGCGATAAACAAAACGATTTACTACTTAAGTTGGTAGTTGGTATGGATAATCAAAAATCCTTACCAGCATCCCAGTTGCTGAGATCATAAGATCGGTAAAGAACAGAACAAACCTGTCAAATCGAAGAGTAAGAATGCCAAACCATGTTACACCAGCCATGAAAATTTCTATGTTTTTCTATTTTACTTGACCTACCGGGGACCGGGGTAGATTTCCTTTGCAGAAGGTTGACTAGGTCGGCACTCCTACATTCAACAGTGCTAGTTATTCTAACGCTCGAGCAGAGATTACTGTGCTTTGATAGGAGGGCACTGTAGCTAGTGAAATAACTGGGTTGACAAAACTGAACCATCCTATGACTCTCGAATAAGAAGCGTTGGTGCGCCTAGAATATTACATCATTGTGAAATCCTGTGTATAACACTGTGTACAGATTATGGGCAGTGTTATCAATTACTATCAGGTGGAGCATCTAGCTCGTTTTCTTATTTTTTATATAAAAAATAACTAATGAGATTATAATGAATATACAGTATTTATTGTAACCTCATGTTTTATATAGGCTTCTAATGTGAAGTCACTATTTATAAATATACCTAGGTATTATGACTGAGTCCTTAGTTGACTAAAATTGATAATAATTATAAGTTGATAATATATGAATCGATAACAAACTTTCTTATCGATAATAAGGCATTTTAATTGAATTTTCTTAATTTTTTTTGTAAGTATCGAAAGTATCGATTTCCCGGGAATTTCCCGGTACCATGTGAGTATCGGTTTCAAAATTCCCGGTTCCTGAAATGGTACCGATACTGCAAGCCCTAGTAGTTACATGCTGAGGCTATCCCTATTGCCAAATAATCTATTTTTTTCTTCTAATTTAATTTAGTTTTGTGAATTGTGTAAAATTTGGCAATAAATTTATTTTCTTTCTTTCTTTCTTTGATGTTTCATCATTGTGAAATCTTAAGTAGCACTGTACTGATTGACTGTACTGACGACCTTATAAAGGTCACCGGTAGACAGTAGCGGCGCTAGGCGTCAGCGACGTCGGCGACCGCCGACGGCCTCGCGCTTTAGGGGGCCTCGCAAAATTTTTAATTATTTAAAATTTATTTAATCATTTTTTTTTAAACATATTCACGAGTTAAGTGATTGTGAAGTGCTTAAGGGCTTCAAAAAGAAAAAGATCAAAATGCATCAAAAGAAGACCTTTTCAAGTATTATAATGATTTAGGTAGGACTTAAAATATTTTAGGAAGGCGAAAATAGCGACATACAGCCTTTCGAACTATATTAAAGGTACTACTAACTCCATGTTAATATCAGGCACTGATCCAGGGCCTCGCGGCCATGGGAGCCATGAAAATTAATAATTTAATGTGGCTTAATTTTTTTTCTTGTCAAAATCAGCAGCTAGCAAACTCTTTTTAAAATATTCTCGGCGCTCGCAGCTAACTGCTCGCTCTCTAATTAACAAAATTATTGTAATCTCGTGACTCTTAGAACGAGTTAAAATACAAAATTTTCTCTGGAAATATAATATTTAGATTCCTAGCAACTCGGAGCAAGCTAAGCGTACGACATTATTCGTACTGAAAAATTCAAAATTTTCTCGGCGCTCGCAGCGAGCTGCTCGCGTTTTTATAGAAAAGAATATTTAATTTCCTAGCCCCTCGGAGCAAGCTAAGCGTACATTATTCGTACTGAAAAATTCAAAATTTTCTCGGGGCTAGCAACGAGCTGCTCGCACTTTTATAGATAAGAATATTTAGTTTCCTAGCCACTTGGAGCAAGCTAAACGTACATTACTCGTGCTGAAAAATACAAAATTTTCTCGGCGCTCGCAGCGAGCTGCTCGCGCTTTTAAAAATAAGAATATTTAGTTTACTAGCCACTCGGAGCAAGCTAAGCGTACATTATTCGTACTGAAAAATTCAAAATTTTCTCGGCGCTCGCAGCGAGCTGCTCGCGCTTTTATAGAAAAGAATATTTAGTTCCCTAGCCTCTCGGAGCAAGCTAAGTGTACATTATTCGTACTGAAAAATTCAAAATTTTCTCGAGGCTAGCAACGAGCTGCTCGCACTTTTATAGATAAGAATATTTTGTTTCCTAGCCACTTGGAGCAAGCTAAACGCACATTACTCGTGCTGAAAAATTCAAAATTTTCTCGGCGCTCGCAGCGAGCTGCTCGCGCTTCTACAGATAATAATGCTTTTATTACCACTCGGAGCGAGATAAACGCATACCTTTCATACTCACTTAGACAGAATTTAAAAATATACCTATCATCGAGGCGTAGGGGCACGAAGATGAAGTTGAATCTAACGAATCGTTTAGTGTAAAAAAAGGTGTAAAGTATTCAAAATTTTATGAATTCGCTTAAATGTGTCCCTTCTCAGTTTGTAAAAAATGCTAGCCGAAAAAGGGGGCCTCGCGAACCTAATTTCGCCGACGCCCACGCGTGGTCTAGCGCCGCCACTGCCGGTAGACGCTGGATGCAGGTTGCTTCCCACCGGTACATATGGAAGTCCAAAGGGGAGGCCTATGTTCAGCAGTGGACGTCCAATGGCTGAGACGATGATGATGAATATACTAGTTATGGGCAGCGTTATCTCTTAACATCAGGAGATCGTCTTGCTCGTCTTCTACTTCATCACTTGAAAAAAATATAATTTTTTCAGTTAAAAAACCATCTGTACCTTCCGAAGTAGAAGATGATTCCGTCAGAAATAAACGTAAGTATACAAATATTTCTTTTAAAATTCGTTATAGGTTAGCCTTTGTCCACAATCTCGCGTGATGGTAAGCGACGATGCGTCCGTAGATGGTAGCAGACTATACCTAGAAGGCAGGATATATCCCCCCCTTTTTACCCAGGAAAAATGCGTTACGCATCGACACCCCACGCTGGGGGGCGCGGGGCGGTATGTGGGACTTCCCCGCCGAAGATGGGCGCGGCGGGGATACCCACTAAACAACCTGGGGGTGTTCCTGCGGAACGCCATAATGCCGGGGCAACGGGTACGCCGAAGCACTCATCTACGGATAAATTCATCCCTGGTTTGGTTTAACCGAACGTCATGCCAGAACACATATTATAAAACGACTTGGCAACTTTTCAAGAATAAAGAATTTATATAGAACTAGCTCTGCGCCCAGCAGTTTTTCCCGCAGTACTTATGTAGCCTATGAGTTATTCCAGGGTCTAAGCTATCTCTAAACAAAATTTCAACTTAATCGGTCCACCCGTTTAGGCTTGAATAAGTAAGAAACATCCTTGACAACCAGGCATCCATTCTTTCATGTTTATAATATTAGTAACATTTACCGACTAATAATATTTTTATTTACAGAGGAGCAAATAACAACAATCAACCGTGAACATAACTATTATGATAGTATAAAAACTTTAATGGGTAAATATTATATATTATTACGCACTACAATTACAAAAACTCTTACAATACACACACAATACACTGAATACAATTTAACTCTTATGACTTTTGAGTAAGAAGCTCAAACTCAAAATTCATTTATTCAAATGGGCTACAATGGAGCACTTCAAAAAGCGTTTTTTAAGGTTCCGTAGTAAACGGAACCCTTATAGATTCGTCATGTCTGTCCCTCCGTCCGTCCGTCCATATGTCACTGCCACTATTTCCCGAAACCATAAGAACTATTATACTGTTGAAACTTGGTGAGTAGTTATGTTAAGCGACAGCGAAAGTAGTTATGTGGCAACAGACTATACCTAGAAGGCGGGATACCCTGTTTGTGCAGTGGACCTTGAATTTTACATCATTTTGAAATTATGGGCAGCGTTATTACCATCAGGAGGGCGTCTTGCTCGTCTTCTTACTTTGCTTAAAAATACTATATACAGGGTAGTTAATTGAAACAACCCCATCGAGTTAGGATTCATTTGATTCATCTTGACGAGTACTTTGGTGCTAGATGGTAACAAGGGTCTGATGATGTAGCAATACCTATCATTTTCCACATAACCCCTACTCTTCATAATAAAATGTATATGTCTATAAACTTTTGGAGACTCATAAAATCCATGAGGTCAAATAGTTTTGACATACCGGACGAAATGTTTTTGAATGAACAATCAGCTCAAGGTGAACAGCAAATCTCAGACCTATTTTCTACTCACTTCAACTCGATTTATGTTAACAGCACACCAACATGTGATGCTTAAACAGTAATTACCTCAGCCGTTAGTCAGCTTAGTACTTAGTACCCTTAATTCTTTTCAACTATCGGAACGGGAGGTTTTGGCAGCTCTGAAACATTTAGACCCCAACAAAGGATCTTGGCCTGACAACATTGGAAAATTGCATATGTCACTCCAATCTTTAAAAAAGGAGATCAGAGTGATATTTCCAACTATAGACCCATTTCCATATTATCTTCGATTGGCAAACTCTTTGGATCCTTAAACCTCTTTATCCATTTCAGCATGGATTTCTTCCGAAAAGGTCTACTACATCAAATCTTTTGGGATATGTGAGTGACATAGTTGAGGCAATGGAGAACAAGATCGAAGTCCATGCGATGTACACCGATTTCTTAAAAGCTTTTGATGTAGTAGATCACGATCTTCTCGTTCAAAAGCTTGACCATGCTGGAATTTGTGGTTCTCTTTTGCGGTGGTGTGAGTCCTACCTCCGAAATCGCTCACAACTAGTCATGGTGAGAGGCTATAAATCTGAACCTAAAACTGTATCTTCAGGGGTTCCTCAAGGCATCCACCTGGGGCCCTTATTCTTTTTGGTTTTCATTAATGACCTATGTATGTAACCTCAAATTACCAAATGTTCGCTGACGACTTAAAGATTTACATAGTGATTCATAACATTGACGATATTTTAACACTCCAGTCCGATTTAAATAAAATCAGCGAATGGTGTTCAGAAAACAAAATGGTACTCAATGCCTCGAAATGTCACCAAATGAAATTCTTTAGGATAAAAGAACCCCAGCCAGCAATTTACTCCATTAATAATATTCCTCTATCCGAGGTTCCAATTATGCGTGACCTAAGAGTTATTTTGGATACAAAATTATGATTGCATTACGAAAAAAGGAGGTCCTTGTAATCCGCAAGGCTAAATTTTTTAATGACCCTAATGTTCCTATAATCCTATTTAACTGTTACGTGCGTTCGCTGCTGGAATACTGTAGTCCCATTTAGAGCTCCTACGCTACACACATTCACAGGTTAGAGAGGCTTCAGAACCAATTCCTATACCATCTATCTTATGCCAACTAGTTATGTCGTAGTCTCACTTCATATGATTCCAGACTATGCCACTTAAGGCTATCTTCCTTGCAAACAAAACGCAAAATCAGATAATTTTTTTGCATAAGTTAGTCACTGGTAAAATCGACTACGTATTTTATTTTTATTCATCTCCCCGCTTGATAACTCAGTAATTATAAAATCATGTTTTGAAAAGCATTTTTATGTCAACTTGTTTTCGTTTTCAGATCAGCAAGCTCAGGAAATAACCTCAATAGACCACGATCACAATTATCACGTGAGAACTTTAATTGGTATATGTTTTTGGTATTTTCATTCTCAAAGTGCAATTTTTTATCTCCAAATGATGAGTGCATGAACCTTATTGCAGTGGTCCGTTTGTGAGACGCCCGTACTGTATCTTCCCGTTTATTTTACGAGCTTTTATTTACTTTCACCTGTCTGTCTGTTATCAAATCTTGCAAGTGGCATTGCAATATTATTATGACTTGGAGCTGATCTAATGATGAAGCTGGAAGGAGGCCATAGGAACTCTGTAATTAAACTACGCAGACCCAACGAGTTTATTTTTGTAGTAACCTCAAAATTATACATGCATGCAAAATTTCAGCTCAATAGGAAACCGAGAATTGGATCAAATTAAACTTGCAAGATATGATTACAGACAGACAGACAACAGACAGGTAAAAGTAAATAAAAGCTTGTAATAATAAATGAATGAACTAATTATATATATTATACAGAAGCCGAACTTGAAGAAAAATCTCATTCAGAAAGAGTGTGGAAAGGATTGGACTTGTAAGTTTTTTTTGTAAAAAAGTACTCGTACTAGCTGCGCAAACCAAATTTCATCTCAATCGGTCCATTTGTTTAGGCGTGTCTTTCTTTTTTTTCAGGCCAGAAGAAATACCAGTAGAAACCGAACCTTGGTTAGAGAAACCAAAATATGTAACAAGAGGCACATTAAACAATGATGACGGGATAAATGAACCGATGATGAATCTGATGATGAATGATGATGATAGAGAACAGTACATTGTGATTGGTGCTAATGTCACTAGAGATCCGTGAGTATTCCTAGATGTTTTTTAAATCAAGATTTATACCATTGTGACATCTTTTTTTAAAGATAATATAGATTTTTTTTATACGAGATAGGCCTACGTTTGACCCCATCCCACCTGATGGAAAGTGAAAATGCGGTCGACGATGGATCACGTAAGATGCCTAGAAAGGTACCTATTCACTCGTACCTTGAAGATACCCAAGTTATATCGCTCGGGAAACACGGATGACGGCAAAGTGTTCCATATGCGACCAGTTCTCATTAAGAACGACGAAGCAAAACGCTTGGTGCGGGCAGTAGGTAAAGCCACTAAGTAAGGATGCCGTCTGCCGTGACGTCCGTCGGTAGAATGGGCTTGGAGGAATTAGTTCATGTAATTCCTGCACACACTCTCCAAAATGAATCCTTTAGAAGACCGATAACGAGGCGACCATTCTACGGTGTTCAAGGCTGTGCAGCCGAGATTCCGTGAGCTTTTGGTCACCTACGAGCTTTTTGGCACGTCTCTCAATCGACTCCAGTGTCTGAAGCTGGTATTTGGCAGTACCATCCCAAAGATGAGAACAGTACTCCATACACGACCGGACTTGTGCTTGGTACAGCGTTAGCAGCTGTCCCGGTGTGAAGTATTTCCTTTGCCAAAATACCCAGCTTCCTGGCAGCCAATTGAGCCTTAGATTCGATGTAACTCCCAAAATTAAGGTCAGACGTGAGAGTAACTCCTAGTAACTCAAGCTGGTTAGTTATCGGTAAAGAAACATTTTGGATAGAAGAAGCTTCGTTGAATAGACTCCTTTTAGCGGTAAATAGACACGCCTGGGTTTTTGTAGCATTGAACTTAACCAAATTAGCTACTCCCCAATCGGAAACAGCTTTTAAGGCCAAGCTCATACGCTCAACCATGGCCTCTCTGCATGACTGGATTCATCTCCGTTGGCTCTGGCGCTAGATGTATATCGCTCAACTACCGTGCTGTCGTCTGCATACCCAACAATACCTGGCTTAAGCAGGTCATTGATGTGCAGCAGGAAAAGTGTAGCAGAGAGAACTGACCCTTGAGGTACCCCAGCATTAATAGCTAATTGATCGGACGAGCTGCCGTCAACGACTACTCGAATCGATCGTTCCCTCAAGAAGTCTGAAATCCACGCGCATAAGCCATCGGGTAACCCGAACGATGGAAGCTTACCGACAAGGCTGTCATGCCAGACCCTATCAAAGGCCTTCGAGATGTCAAGAGAAACAGCGATCGCTTCTCCGTGTTAAATTAATTTATTAACATAATCTTCTTCATCTTCCTGCCCTTATCCCACACTAGGTAGGGTCGGCACAACACGTTTTTCTCCTCCATTCTGCTCTATCATCTCTCTCCCCTAGCACACGGTCTTTTATTTATTAACATAATATGGAAAAAATCGGATATCTCAGAAGTACAAATGATATAAATCGGATTTATACTCCAACAGAACAGAACCCTACTTACACTATCATAGTGTAATCACAGTGTATAGGTTGTGTGGTCAGGTCGCCGAGTTAGCTAGTGTTCCTGCAACATGACCTGACGGCTGCCTCCTACGTACATACGTCTTATAGGAAACAGTCGGGACACGCAGTTTTAAGTGCCTTTCGAAACACGGTAGCGTCCAGGCGAAAAGTTTTTGCCACACTGAGATTAGAACCCTGCAGGGCTATTTACATCTCCGTTAGGGTATTCCGAATTGTCAAAAATGTATAAAATGACGTATTATGTCGTATCGATTTAATACGTCATTTCATACATTTCTGACAATTCTGTCTTCGGCTCAGTTCCCTGACAAATAAGTGGATAGCCCTGCTGTACTGTACCTAATTTCAGCAATCGGTTCCGTTTAGGCGTGAAAGAGTAACAAACACACATCCAGACAACTTTCACGTTTATAGATAGTGATATCTCTAAGATAAGATAGTGATATCTCTTCCAGATTACCAGAAGAGAACCCTCGTTCAGAAGGAAACTCAAGGCCAGTCCTGCATCACGTGGGCTTCCTCAAACAGAAGCTTGTGTCAATCCTGTACTGCGAGCAGTTCTGTGCTCTCTGCTGCGACTCGGACAAGCCTCTCAAGCTACTCCGGGAACAAATACTCATCATCACTGACAACTGGACGCAGACTACTACACTCAAACAACTCTACCAATATGTTTTACATCAGGTATTATATTTATCTATTCATTATAGGTTAGCTTTTGACCAGGACCTTGCATGATGAAGCCGAAGATGGAAGCAGATTGCAGACTAAAAAAGGACGGGATAAACCCCTCCCTGGTTTGTCTATTTGTTTGTAACTGTATTTTTTTTTAATTCCAAGTAAAAAGATCGGCTCGCACGAGGCTGTTGACCTCACTACCCGTGCACCCGACAAAAGTCAATATCATTCATTCGCTCAATTACACAAACACTTACCGGGGGTAGACTTCCTCTGCAGGAGGTCGACTAGGTGAGTACCCCAACCCTTCAGCCTAGTAATTTCACTAGCTACAGTGCCCTCTTACCTGTGCACAGTAATATTTGCACATCCGTGCTCAGGCGGTAGAATAACTACTGGCACTGTTGGGGTACTCACCTAGACGAGGAGGTCGTCTAGGTGAGTACCAGCAAAGGAAGTCTACCCCCGGTAAGTATTTCAATTCAATTTATTTATTTATTCAAATAACAAGCTTACAGATGATGATCCAAAACACTTATTATGTGTGTTGTGTTTGTGTAATTGAACGAATGAATGATATTTACTAATGTCAGGTGCACGGGTAGCGGGGTCAACAGCCTCGTGCGAGCCGTTGGTGAGACGTGTTGTCCCTTGCTACTGATGACGTAACGAGCTGTTATGACGGGTAGAAGAATTGGATTTAAAAAAAACTTAAATAATTATAAGTGACTGACTGTGGTCTATGTGTGGGAGTTAATAATGATTGGTAAGCTGACGCAGTGACATATAGTCCAGTAAAAGAAGAAATGTGGATCGAAAAGTCGAAAGCAGAAAAACTAACTTAGTAACTTTGTTTGGACTAGTTAGGAGATAAACATACTAAAAGTCCCCACCCCTCCGAGGTGAGCCCGAGGGGGGGGAGGCCGAAGAAGGTCCCATTTTTAGGTCTTTTTCTTATATGTCAAAAACTGTGCGTTGTACGATATTTTGTTGTACTACATTATTAAACCTCATAAAATTTTCTACAACTTCGGCCTTGACACTTTTCATCTATCTCCAATCGTTGTCCAGCTATGAGCTTCCAAACATGGTCTATTTTGAAGACGCTTAAATTAGTTTTCCATACAAAGTCGGTAAAAAAGTCTTACAAATAAAATTTGACCAACTTCTGGTTGTCGTATCATAATGAAACTTTGCAGATGTCTAGAAATCTGATGACAGTTTAATAATCTGGTACTACTGAGCTGATCTGATGATGGAGCCAGGAGGTGTCTACTGAAACTCTTCAATGGCTATTAGTAAAACCGTCGAGTTTAGGCTCATTACATTCGGATTGATGAGACGTAGGCACCTCCTGGTCCATTATCAGACCCTCGACAGCAAGTGTTATGAAAAAGTCTCATCGATTCGAATGTAATGTGCCCAAACTCGACGGGTTTACTAATAGCCATTGAAGAGTTTCATTAGACACCTCCTGGCTCCATCATCAGATCAGCTCAGTGGTACCAGATTATTAAACTGTCATCAGATTTCTAGATATTTGCAAAGTTTCATTAAGATAAAACAACCAGAAGTTGGTCAAATTTTATTTGTAAGATTTTTTTACCGACTTTGTATGGAAAACTAATTTAAGCGTCTTCAAAATAGACCATGTTTGGAAGCTCATAGCTGGACAACGATTGGAGATAGATGAAAAGTGTCAAGGCCGAAGTTGTAGAAAATTTTATGAGGTTTAATAATGTAGTACAACAAAATATCGTACAACACACAGTTTTTGACATATAAGCAAAAAACCTAAAAATGGGACCTTCTTCGGCCTCCCCCCCCTCGGGCTCACCTCGGAGGGGTGGGGACTTTTAGTATGTTTATCTCCTAACTAGTCCAAACAAAGTTACAAAGTTAGTTTTTCTGCTTTCGACTTTTCGATCCACATACCCTTTTTGGGCACTCATTGACTGGGCTAATATAGGACAAAATAGGCAAAATAATAATAAAATTGTAGGAAATGCATAATTTCAATGTTGAAATTTACCAGCAAAGTAAGTTTCTTACTCTTAAAAAAGTAGTATAAAATATAGGAACACCCTTTAAAAAATTGAATTCGCTCATTTTCTTTAGTTCCGAGTAAAAAATGCTTAACACATACCACACGCGCCCGATGGAAGCGAGAGGTTATGTGGGACTCCCCTGCCGGCAATGCCAAACCATCCAATTCCGACCGACAGGGTCAGGAGTCAGGGTATACTCACTAAAAATTCGTGGTGTTTCCACCTCGCGCCCTAGTGCCGCGCCGGCACTAGCCGGGACAACGGATGCGATGAAGCACTCGTCCGCGGCAAAGGGTAGGTAAATCCCTGTTCTTACTTGAAAACTAGACCAAAATAGACGAAAATTATAAATGGTCACGTTAGGGATGCCTTTGCCCAGTGGGACGGTATAGACTAATAAAAAAAAAATATATATAAATAAATTATTTAAATTATGGACTAATAATTAAAAAAAAAATAATCTTGTCATGTTTGTTATAGTCATTAAAATGTAATAGGGGAGACCGAGCAGATTTGAAACAGTAGCGATTTTTAGGATCCTAGAACAGCCTCTTTAGCATTGTAAGACATTGACATAAGACTAGCAGCTCCCGTCCCACTGTCAAGATTAATTAGAATAGAAAACTCTTTATTGTTCACACAAATACAATAATATAGCTTAGAACTAAGATTACACAGAAATAAGTGTTACAATTGGCGGTTTTATCGCTAAAAGCGATCTCTTCCAGACAACCAAGCAGGGAAAGGAAATACATAAAATAGAGCGACGGTAATTGACGTTTGTAAGAGCACAACAACATTGGAAGTAGCTGCACATTGTATGCAATGACATCGAGAGTAGCGTCTTGTTATATAATGTTAGTGTAGTCAGTCGACAGTGGGACGGGAGTTGCTATTCTTGTGTCAATGTCGTACTATGCTAAAGGGGCTGTTGTAGACTTGGTTGCGTCACTTTCAATCACCTTCTTTCACCTCCTGTGACCGGCATCGCGTATGGGATCCCGACGAAACTTCTTTTGTATCCAATGACAGTCTTGATATACTCGTATGTCAGATTACTCTTGAAGTATTGTCAAAAGTTACTACTCTTACGGCAATGCCTTGTCTTGGCAGTTGGCTAACATTAAGACCGACGATATTAAGGTTTGTGCAATACATAGGTTCATACTAGAAAATTTTTTTCATTTCAGAATGCAGATCCAGCAAGTAAATACATATGTACAGATTGTTCAGAACAATTGAAACAATCGTACATTTTCATAAAATACTCCAAACTAACGACAAAACTCCTAGAGTCGTACATCAATGACTTGAAAATAATGTCCGAAGAGGATGAACATAATATGGTCGCTAATTACATTGAAAAAGATAACTTTAGGTTTACCGTCATGTTACTGAAAGGGCAGCAAGTGCAGAAATATTTACCTAATGAGAAAAAACAGAAGAATGAAAATATAGAAATTACAAAGAACAATTTTGACGTAACACACACAACTTTTATGAGTCAAAAAGATACTGGAATTCCGGAAACTGCCAACACAATAGAAGCCGAACTGAGTACATTAGAAACTCCTGAAGAAACATTTGAACCAGAACCTATTGTAACCACAAAACGTAGAATAAGACCTGAACCGAATATATTGTGTGAAATATGCTCAAAAGCATTCACTATTCAGAGCGAATTGTTAGAACATTACACTCTGATTCACTTAAAAGTCCGCTGTAAAATCTGTACTACATTAATTGACGAGAAAGATTTCCAACAACATTTATCAACGGAACATAAAAACGAAGTTTTCTTCTGTGAATTATGTGTTCGGCCATTTTATTGTTGGGCAAGTGTGATCATACACAATAGAATTATGCACGAAAATTATGATGCCGCTATATGTGTGCTTTGCGCGGGTAATTATGGCGACGATCACGAACATCCGGAACTCAATTGCCCAGACTGTGGCAATATGTTATCATGTATTCATAAAAAATACTTGTATTTAATCATGGACCACAAACTCAATCACAGAAATGCAAAAGTAAAGTGTCCGGATTGCGACTACGTCACCAGATGGAAGGCTGGGTTACTGAGGCACGTTAACAAACACCACCTGAAACGCGATCTTTATATTTGCTCGCAATGTGGGAAGCAGTTTTTCGACAAAAAAGCTATGGATGAGCACAATAGGAAGTATCACTCTAGTGTGTTGTATTGTTCATATTGCGAGTGCGTGTGCTCGAGTGTCGGGGCGCTGGCGGCGCACGAGGCAGACTGTAGCGCAACAACACGAGCGCACTGCTGCCAATACTGCGCGGCTTCCTTCCACACATTCAAACTGCTGCAGAAACACCACAACACCCGCCACAAGGAGACATTCCCCTGCAACTTCTGCAACAAAGTGTTACAAACAGAACAGTATAGAAGACATCACATAAACAGTGCACACAGTCTTGTGCAAAAGCCAGTAAGTAATAAAGCCACGTGTAAAATGTGTCACGATGTTTTCGATCTGAGGAGTGAACTGACACATCACATGAAGATACATCAAGGTCCCGATGCCAAATACAATTGCAAGCCGTGTGACACTGAGTTCGAAAGTTTGGAGATACTCCAATCGCACAATAAGAGCCAGCATGAAAACGCTACCTATGTTTGTAACATTTGCGGTAAAAAGATTAGCAAGACGTGGTTGAAACAACACTTACAAGACCACAAATACGATGCTAAATTGAGTTGTGAAAATTGCGGGAAGGACCTCCCTAATATCAAGCGGTATCAGCGTCACAGTAGGACATGTGACAACGCATCTCGCAAGTGCAAGTTGTGTCCCCACGTCGGATCCAAACCTGCGTATTTAGAAGCTCATGTGAATAAATTCCATCTCAATATTAGACCGTATGTATGCGACACGTGCGGGACAGGATTTCACGGGAAGCATTATTTGGTGGCTCATATGAAGATATGTCAGAATAAGGCTGGTGACAATATCAAGCGACTTCCGCGTTACAAAAAGTACAAGTGCACATTATGTCCCTACGCTGGTGTGCTTCGTGAGAATTTAGATACTCACGTGAACAGAGTCCATGCCAAGATTAAACCGTATGCATGTGATAAGTGCGACAGACGGTATCACGGCAAGCCGTATCTGTGGGCTCATAAGAGGATATGTCAGAACAAGCCTCGCTGTGACGTGTGCAACAGAGAAATGTGTTCCATGGACAGTTTGAAGATTCACAAGAACAGTCACGTGGCCGAGAAACAATTCAAGTGCGAGGAGTGCGGCAACATGTTTGTGTCGGCCGAGGCGAGGAGGAGGCACTACAACAACAAACATGCTCCCAAAAACATCCCATGCTCGCACTGTCCCATGAAATTTGCCACCTTGGGAAAACTTCAATGGCATATTGATAATTGTCATCAAACTGTTATAACCTTGAATGAGATTTAAAAATAATTAAGTTGAGTAATAGAGTTAGGCGTTACTTTGCAGGTAAATCTATGATAATTATTAGTTGAACACCCATATTTAGTGTTAAATTAGCGTGTGTTAAGTGCTTAAACCTAAAATTGTTGAATGTTTCTGGATATTTAATTGATAAAACTATTGTTGTAGGTATATTACATGTTTTTTCGAAATGTTGGTAAATAAATATAAGTTTTGAGTATACCATGTTGTTTTTGTGTTAACTGTAAAAATAATATTTTAAAAAATATCATAGAGAACTCTATTGTTACATAAACTACTAAAAAGTGGTCAAGCATGTTCAGTCTACCCTACAGCTATTTTTCAGGCAGTAAAAGAAATTAAATTTTTCGATAATTACTGGACTTCATATCCTTATTAATTTTTATTTGTTTGATAAAATAAATATATATTTAATTAAGAAATTAAATATGAGAAATTATGAGGCCTTTAAAAAGTTATAAAATATGCTAACTTTTAAAATTTGCGATAGTGGCGCCCCGCAAAAAGGACTCCTTTCGTGAAAAGTACTCTATAACTCGGATGAATTAGCCAAACAGGATGAGCAACCACTAGGCGACCCCCGCTGCCAACACACACATACAAAGCACTCATTCCCAATCCGGCTTGTTTATTAAAACTAGTTGTGACACTTACGCGTCATTCGGCAAACGATCGCAACAGGGAAAGTCGTGAGCAGAAATTGGCCAATTGTAGCGTTTTATGGTGCAAAACGCGATGAGAAAACATTTAGTTTACAAGAGGATCATGTTACTTTCCATATTTAACAATAATTTTGTCGAAATATCAACAAAAATACAAAAAATAAGCAAAATACTAAAAATTACTATGTGTTGCCACTAAATCATGCAAGACCTAACTTGGGGTAAATTTTACGTATGAGTAGTTATATAATATTTTAAACGTCTATATTACGTTCGTTATTGTAAAACTAAAAACCAGTATTCATATTATTATAAACATTTAAACAACAACACTCACATTCCTAATTATTAACATATATAAATAACCAGCCTGGATACCTCAAAATCTATTTATATATATCTGAGAGTAGGAACTAGGTTATTATAACAAATCAAAACATAAAGTGAAACCGCGGGTCGGCCAGTCCCAAACACTATCCACCCTATGTTCAAAAAGGAAAACGAGACAACCAATCTAGCGATTTTCACAAAAACGATTTCAAAACAATCGTAGCGTAGGTCCCTGATACTAAAAAAGCGAAACTATAAGGGTTCCTTGTTGACTACGGAACCCTAAAAACGTTCAATAATATGATATTTTTCCCAAAAACTGCCTTTGCAAAATTCTTCAATTTAGTATTAAAAATTAAATCCATTACATTTTTCTTACAAGTTTTTCTATTAGGTACATACCTACTTGAAATTTTTTCTAATTTTCTTTAGACTTTTAATTTACTGAATATTTTATTACATATAAATATTTATTACGCTCAAAAAAAGGTAATTTAATGAAAGTTATACAATGGCCACACTGGAAGAAAAATCAAGTTGGGACATGTCGAGACAAAAAAATATCGATATCGACTTTTTAGTAGAAATCTTATCAAAATCTAAAAATTAAAGTTAGTAGTGAAGGGACATTGTATGGTATGAAAGGTGAGCATCAGCAGTTTTGTGTGCAAGCGAGAAGTATGATAGGGATCGCGCCAGTTACTGCGCACTGGCCGACGTGAAAGGACATCATCAGTAAAGGGAAAATAAAAATCGGACATTCATGTTTGGCTTTTATTCCACAAAGACCTTTGCCGGTGCCGGTAATTCCCGGTACCCCACTCCCTGGATCCAAAGTGAGATCACAATAATGATGATAATATAATATTTCATGGGTATTTTGTAATTCGTTTAAATTACTTCTGATAGGTACATTGAAGAGAGAGATTGAGATTTATATGTATTGACTGTTTGATTTAGGTTAAAACTAAGTAATTGATGTTTAATCCGATTTTTTTCATATTTCTCACTGTAAATAAATATCCACCCACAGCTGGGTATAGGACTCCTGATGTTCACGTCACACCTTCCGATCCTGTGCGAGTCTGTAAATCGGTAAAATACTGATTCGGAGGCATTAAAACGTGTGATTTGCCTAGGGTTCCGAGTTCCGAGTTCAAACTAGTTTAAAATAAAATTTATTCTGTATCATAGATGTTAATAACTAGATAATTATGGTTATTGGTTTTAACTTTTACTGGGTCAGCCAAATATTCACTGATTTATCCTATTAAATCTTATTTTATTAGCTAACCTATGATTGCCTGCGGCGGGACAGCCTCCGGCAGAAAAACTAAATTTCATAGATATATCTATATGCAGTTTTGAACAGGCCTATAATTATCCAAATGTCAGAATTAAATTCAAAAGTTTTACAAATAAAATTTACCTATCGTCATAATTATGTTACATATTATGCAATCATATTGTATCCGAAGTATCGATAGTGCTTATCGATAGTTTCAAACACTATCGTCGTTTACGTAAAATGTGCGTCATCTAGTGCACATGCAGGCTGCTTCTGTGTGTGTATTATATTCGTGTGCGTGTATTTATGGTAGTGTTGGATAATTTTGACGTAAGCGTTCGTAACGACATGATTGAAAATTCAGTAGTGTGGAATCGTTATATTAGTGTGAGTTGCCTCTCCCCCCGCCAAGATGCCAGCATTGTTCACATAGAAATTAGTCCGCGTATCTTCTCCCTAGGCTAAGAACTCGTTGCTCTATAATGATCTGTGGCTATAGCACTATTAGTAATCTGTGGCTATAGCTGATCTGTGGTTTCAGCTATTCAGCTGTTTAAAAAAAAAACAGTTTTGCCGTTTGCTCGAGTCATATTGTAATTTGAAGTAATTTCTAGTTTTTCTATTAGGTATTATTCATGTGTTATATAACAGACTACGCTTTAATATTAATTCTTGTAATAGCAATAGTGATTTATAGATCTAGGAGTAGACCCCAGTGAAAAGTTTTCTATTTTTTTATAATAACAGTGCAGACATTATAAATGAATTGTTTTGCAAAATAATTCATGTCTTACTACCAAGATAGATCTACTTACCGCCAATGTTGTGTACCAGGCTGTGAAAACACTACAGGTACCTACGTAAAACTGTCTCTTAAATCCATATCTTACTAATATTACAAACGTGAAAGTTTGAGGATGGATGTCTGTTTGTTACTCTTTCACGCCTAAATGGCTGGACCGATTGAGCTGAAATTTAGTATAGAGATAGCTTAGACCCTGGAATAACACATAAACTTCCAATAGTTATGGGTCAAAAACTATATAATCACTTACCAGAATCCATTAAATCGATAGAGAAAAATAATCTTGAACCATGTTAAACAACTTTTACTTCAAAATACACTATATGGGCCTTTCTCTACTAACAGGAAAATCATGGTCCAAGCATTTTTTTTTACTTCAGCTATATTAATGCATAGTTTTATTAATTTAAACACATAATAAGTAACCTGTTTTTTAAGGAGCCAAGCCTAATAAAAATATTTAGAATCATAATCATGTCATAAATTCGGTCTAAAAGCAACTAAAAACAGTCCTCTGTTATGTCCTAATTCCGGATTGAGTATGATTCGGTTCGGTTTTTATTAGTTGTATTTAAAAATGTAATATCCTATTACTCTATAAATATAAAGAATATTGAATGCATGTGAACAAAAAACAATTATAATTTTAGAAAAAAATTTAATACTAAAAAGTAGTGTTCGAATTTTGTCCCAAACATTTTTGAACAGTCCTCTGTCACAATTTGAATATCGCACCACAAAAATATTAAACACTATTGTGGTTACATTTTGCGTGAAATGGAACCTTAACAGTGTGAAGTTTGCTCGGGCGCCATGCCAAACAAGTCACCGCAATTTTGCACAGTGACAGCTCCGCGTCTGACTGGGAATCACGTCTCTGTAGTGTTGAGTGAACATTCCTCTGGTAAGTCTATTTTACGGTGTTTTATGTGTTATAATTATATTTATTTAATAAAAAAATTGTTCAGTGTGATAATTTATAGCTGTTTTTGTGTTATAAAGTAATATTAAAACGGAAACGTGGTATGATATTTTTACGTAAAAATAACAGTCCTCTGTGCAACAGTCCTCTGGAAATTTATAACACAGAGGACTGTTCAATGTGACAGAGGACTGTTTTATTTAGCGTATTTGTATTTTATTAATATAATTTATAGTCTGCACTAACCTACTGCTTGCCAATAACCTCTTCCATTCTTATATTGGCTTGTCACGCTAATTCAGATCTTTTGTTATACATTATTATGGATTTTGGAATATAAAATAATACGTACCTAGTAACTACCTGTTTGTGAACCTTTACGGTTATTTTTAAAAATGTAAAGTATGTTTTATTGTTTTAGTTTTACCACAATGCCACCAAAGAAGAAACCTAAAACCAAAGAAGAAATAAAAGAGCAGAAACGAATTGCAGAAAGATTAAGATATCAACGGCAAAAAAATTGAATAAAAAGAGATTTTGATTATAATTATTTTGATTTGTTACTTAGATGTTGTACCTGTTTTTGAGAAATAAGTCTACATTGATAAGTAAACAAGGCTGATTATTATTAATTAAGTTTTATTATTATTATTTTAATTTGTTACTTAGAATGTTAATTATTACTGAAGTTTAATTTTGATTATAATTATTTTGATTTGTTACTTAGATGTTGTACCTGTTTTTGAGAAATAAGTCTACATTGATAAGTAAACAAGGCTGATTATTATTAATTAAGTTTAATTTTGATTATTATTATTTTAATTTGTTACTTAGAATGTTAATTATTACTGAAGTTTAATTTTGATTATAATTATTTTGATTTGTTACTTAGATGTTGTACCTGTTTTTGAGAAATAAGTCTACATTATTATTTATTACTTAAGTTTAATTTGTTAAAGCTAAGCTCGCACTTTGTTCCTGATAAATACCTATAAGTATTTAAATTCTGTATGTGATACAGTGTTCAATAACAGAAGGAGAGAATTTATTTGATTCGTTTAATAATTATTATTGTGTTTTTCTTCACATAAACATTGACATAAACTGTTTTTTGAGTGAAAAAAAACACTAAAAAAACAGTCCTCTGTCGCATTTTTTTATAAAATTGCCTATAATTCGAAAAATAAGGGAAAATTACAATTGTTTCATGTTTATACGTTCTTATAATATAATTATCTATCGACTTAACATATTATATATTTGATTTTCTAAAAAAAAGGGTTAGGACAACTTTCAATAGACAAGTTTCCAGTTAGTAGAGAAAGGCCCATATAACATTAAAGAATATTTAGACTTTGATTACAATCAGACATTTATACCAGATACCTAGTGTTTATACCTACCTACAAGAAACTAATATTATGTACTATATACTAGCCCCTTTACAGCTATAAGTATGATTTCATATTATATAATTATTAATGTATGTTTTATTTTTCTCAGGAAAAATATTGACGAAAATTTTGTGCAGCGCACGACTTAATGTATTTTTTATGTTAAGACTGTAAACGCACTTTATTTAATAAATGATTATCTTATCTTATAGTACAGCGGGTAAAACCGCTGAGCGCAGCTACTAATATAATAAACTAGTTGACCCACACGCATTTATTAGCGCCGAGCGTCTAACAGAAAATTATATATCAGTGTTTCTCTACTACATTACGTATGTTTTTTTTTTGTTAACGCCGGGAAAAAATGCATTACGCATACCCTCCCATCGAGGGAATGGGAGGGTTATGTGGGACTCCCGTGCAGGACAGCTGCACGGTTTACCCACTAAAACGACCCGGCGGCACTCCCGCATCGTCTTAGTGACGGAGAATCGGCAGAGCCTTGGCATCCAGTCCTCCGTCGACGACCGCCCGTCTTTATAAAGACGGGCCCTTCATGCCCCTCTCAACAAGGAGGGGCCCGGGAACGGTCCTGAGTGCTCGGCCGTTCCCACCGACGACATTACGTATGTATGATAATATAAGTAATCCTTCCTCTTGAATCTCCATCTATTAAAAAATATGAATAATTAATTGATTATAATTATTTATATATTAATAATTATTTATATATTAATCTATTTTTAAAAAACCGCATCAAAATCTATTTCGTAGTTTTACAGATCTTAGCATACATAACACAGACAGTGGAAGGGAACTTAGTTTTATATACTATACTAGCTGCGCCCAGTGGTTCTACCCGCTTTTCTATATCCTATGAGTTAATATAGGGTCTAAGCTATCTGTATGCCAAATCTCAGCTCAATCGGTCCACCCGTTTAGGTGTGAAAGAGTAACAAACATCCTGACGGCCAGACATCCATTCTTACAAACTTTCACATTTATAATATTAAGATGCCTAGCAATACTAGGGTTAAATAATAATAAATTACATTTTTCTTTAATACAATGAAGTAAGAAGACGAGTAAGACGCTCTCCTGATGGTAAGAGATAACGCTGCCCATAATTAGTACAGTGCTATCCAAGATTTTTCCCCAATGAGATATATCAAATCACCCCCTTGAAGATCTGGAAGTTCTTAGAAGCTACGGGTTTAGGGAGTGACTATAGCTCAAGAGGGTGTCACAATAGATCAATCAGCAATGATCGAAGTGACAAAAAACCCCTTGAAATAACTTTAATAATAAAAATAATCCAAGTTTTAAAAAAAGGTAAAAGTTAGGGTGCTTCTTACTTGACAGTCATAAGATGGTGTGACTCTTCAGCCCAGTAATTTCACTAGCTTCAGTGCCCTTCTACCGAAGCATAGATTTTTCCACTCCATTTTTTTTTCCTTTGCAGGTAGTGATACAGCTCTACACATATTTCCTAATCCTGCAAAGGATTATGAACGTTTTAAAACGTGGATTTATAACATCGGTGGGGATATATTGGCGTTAGCAAACGAATACATATACAAGTACCGCAGAGTGTGTCATGTACATTTTGAAGACAAATACCTCTGTAGATCAAACAGAATCAGTAACATTTCTGTGCCTACGTTAAACTTACGTGGTGAGTATAAATTACAATACAATTCACAACTCTTTATCAAAATATTTAAATTTCTAGGTGTACAAGTACCTAATGTATGCCTAGAAATTTAAATATTTTGCACAACAGATTTCGCATATATTTAAGGCCTATTTTAAGTACCTGTATTTATGCAAATAAATTATTATTCATTCATTCATTGAAACTCCACATGAAAACAAAAACTTAAAAATATTGTTACTTAGTATACAAGGATGTTACAATTGGCGGTTTTATCGCTAAAAGCGATCTCACAGACAACCGTGCAAGGAAAGGAGTAACAATGAAATGATTTATTTGTGTCAAACATGATTAAATAGATAGAAGTTTTTCGTCTGGACGCTACCGTGTTTCGGAAGGCACGTAAAACTGTGTCCCCCGGCTATTTCCTATAAGATATGTAGGAGGCAGTCGTTAGGTCATGTTGCAGGCACAGTAGTTATCTCAGCGATCTGACACTGCAACATATAGTCTCGCCACACAACCTATAAATTGTGATTTGACTCTGACAGTGTAAGTGGGGTAACCTGTTCTGTTGGAGTATAATATAAACCCCAATTATAGATAAAGTAAAATCATAAGTAGCTCAGCATGTCTGGCCAGCTCTGCTGACATATAAATATTAAACAATGTACAAAGAAAATCAGACTTGGTTGGTAGTTACTAATAAAAGTCACACACAGTTGTCTGGAAGAGATCGCTTTTAGCAATAAGACCGCCGGTTGCAACATCTTTGTTTTGTTTGTTAATTACTGTTGTAAATTTTTAATTTTCATGTGGTGTTACAATAAAGTATTAATAAATAATTAATGGAACTAGGCGTTACTTTGTGGAAATCCATCACAACAATTATTATTTAGTGTTAATTCTGTGTGTTTCCGTGTGTTTTAAGAGCGGAATTAACACTAAATAAATATAAATATTAACTAATAATTGTTATTAATAAATAAATAAAAGCCAGGTCTCCAGCGCATGTTTTGGTCTACACAATCAATGAGAACATCACATTTTTCAATAAACATTGTCGAACTACACATTTTGTTTGCGCCAACAATGTTTTTGATTTCCATACCAGATGGAAAGCACAATAGAAACATTATCTTACTAATATTATAAACGTGAAAGTTTGTATGAATGGATGTCAGGATGTATGTTTGTTACTCTTTCACGCCTAAACAGGTGGACCGATTGAACTGAAATTTGGTATAGAGATAGCTTAGACTCTGGAATAACACATAGGCTACAGTACAGCGGGTAAAACCGCTGGGTCCAGCTAGTGAAATATAACATCAAAATCACCTTTAATTTTACAAGCTTTATATTACTTTCACCTGTCTGTTGTCTGTCTGTCTGTAATCAAATCTTGCAAGTTTAATTTGACCCACTTCCCGGTTTCCAATTGAGCTCAAAATTAGCATGCGTGTGTAAATCGGATGACAATGCAATATTTTTATGACATGGAGCTGATCTGATGATGGAGCTGAAAGGTGGCCATAGGAACTCCGTCATTAAACGACGCAACCCCATCGAGTTTGGGCTCATTTGATTCGTCTTGACGAGTACTATGTATATGATGCAAGATGGTAAGAATAATAAAAGCTTGTTTTTAAAAAGTATTTTTAAAATGTCACTTGTTGTTCAATGTGATCATGTTTTTCTTGACTGTAAAGATAGATATTATCAGGTTATTCTATTCTAATAATAGATAGATAACTATTTATTACAACAAAGAAAACAACACTAAATAAGTACATTTCAGTTAAGCAATGTTACAATTGGCGGTCTTATCGCTAGTGATCTCTTCCAGACAACCAAGCAGGAAAGGAAACTACAAGTTTTATAATGATGGTGTTTGTATAAAGATACAGGGTCTTTGGTTATTCAGTACATTGGTGTATAGGGGCTTATTTAAGAGGTCATTGGCCATGTTTTGAGCGCAATATATTATGTATGTTCCGCGAAAAAAAAAGACGTGTGGCACTCGGAGACTGCCGCGGTAAAGCTATTGCATAGCATTTTTATCTATAGATGGAAAAACTAAAAAGTATCACCGGTGTGCCGGTCGGAGTGGGGGGTGTTAGGTTTTTTTCGTTACGGAATTTCTGGATTCGGTCCCCACGCTCAAGGCCCGCGATAGAAGCTATGCAATAGCTTAAAAAGAATCTTTGAGTTATTTTGAAAAATCGAGGTATCCATTTTAAAAATTCATAAAAAAAACCATGTATAATTATTTATTATCTCATTACGTGGACAAAATATCAGAATATTATTTTAATTAATAAAATTAAATCTAATTTGTCACGATAAAAGAATAGAAGAGGAGAAGTAACAAATTTTGACAAATTTACGAATCTGTTGCACCTAAATTACAAAATTTCTCAAAAACATCATAGAATAAAATTATAAGCAGATTTTTTGAAAAACATCTACGTTTCAGTGGCTTTATTTGGAAATATCAAAATTAAGAATCGGATAAGGGGTTACAGAAATATCGAAGTCACAAGTGACCATGTTGTGATTACGATGCAACTAACTTGTTTTCATCTAAAAAATTGTTGAAATTTTTATTGTATGATGAATTCACCTATCTAAGAACGAATTTATTGACGTTATACATATAAGACCATAAAAGTAAAAACTAGTAAACTTTTTTTCTTTTACACCACCCTTGAAAATGGATGTTGAATTTGTTTTGGATATTTTGCAACGTGAGTTAAAATTAAAAAAACATTGTTTTTCTGCTTTAAACATGGAGTTTGTGGGACTGCCGTGTTTTCAGTTTATTACAAGCTTTTATTTACTTTCACCTGTCTGTTGTCTGTCTGTCTGTCGTCTGTAATCAAATCTTGCAAGTTTAATTTGACCCACTTTCCGGTGTCCGATTAAGCTGAAATTTTGCATGCACATATAAATCGGATGAAAATGCAATATTTTTATGATATCGAGCTGATCTGATAATGGAGCTGGAAGGTGGCCATAGGAACTCCGTAATTAAACGATGCAACCCCATCGAGTTTGGGCTCATTTGATTCGTCTTGACGAGTACTTTATGGTGCTAGATGGTAATAATAATAAAAGCTTGTTTTTAAAAAGTTTTTTTAAAATTTCACTTCTATTCTATAGATTTTAGTTAGAGTTTTCGGTTCATAGTGTACAGTTAAAGTTGGTAATTTTTAGTGCCTGTTTTATGTAACGAGTGAAGTTTTTGGCTCATCATGAGTCGAAACTCGCGCAAATGTTTAGTGTGTGGTAAATCCGAGTATGGAACCAGCTACGCAAGAGCATTCTACACATCATTTCCGTTGGATGAAAACAGGTAAGTTAAAATCAACAAAATATAATCAATAGATGCTTAGCTTGGGGTTTTTTTTTTAATTGTACATTTATCAGCTGCTGCGAGAACCACATGCACCTTTTGGCATAACAATTTTTATATTATTCTAGCTTATTATCTCTAATTGTCCATAGCGTGAATTTTTAATTTAATTTATTTATTATTTTAACTGTGTTAGTTTTCTATAAGCACAAAGCATCTGCCACAGACCAGCCCCCGCTCGCTTAGCTTGGGGTTAGGTGGCGCTGTGTGAGATGTCCTGAAATATTTACCTATTTATTAATTTAATACATACAAACAGCGTTCCATTGCTTTGGAGTAGGCATTTTTTTCATACTAAATGTCCACCAACATTAAATTATTTCAAATTAATATACAAATTCTTTTAATATGTAATTTCAATGTAAATTTTATCTCTAAATCTGGGTAGTTGCCAATTGTTTGCTACATTGAGCATTAAGATATCTATCTCAGTAAGTTTCGTTTAATGAAGTATTATTGCGTTCTGTTCTATAGTTTTTTTTAAGATATGTAGGAGGTAGTCGTTAGGTCATGTTGGAGGCCTTGTAGGAATCTCGGCGACATGAAACTGTAACATATAGGTTGGCCACACAACCTATAAATTGTGATTTGACTCTGACAGTGTAATTAGGAAAACCTGTTCTGTTGGAGTATGTAAACCCCAATTAATTATTGCTTGTATGTTAAGCTATCGAATAAATGTGTGTTCTTTCTTTTTTTTATGTTTTCCAGGTGCAGAGAATGGCTTAGAGTGGTCGGAGATCCTGAGCTAGTTTTTCTGCCAATTGAAAAACTTAATCGGATTAAGTTTATCTGTGGAGACCACTTTGCGAAGAAAGATTTCAATAAAGAGGGGAACAGGTTGAAGAAGACAGCTGTTCCAACATGTGGGCTAAAACGCACCCCCTTAACGAAGGGACAACTCAAAGAGTTTCCAATGCACATGTGGAATTACAAGAAAGGTAATCTAATCAATAGTATAATGGGTCGTCCACATTTACCGGCCGATGATTCGCCGAGTGTGTTTTTTGTCTATGGACGAGCAATTTTTGTCTATTGACGAATGTAGACCAATGTGTTCGGATATTTACGGTTTTTTTTCGGTAAACACTTTATTGATCCACATTTATAGTAAATTTTACAAACAACAAAATTAAACTTAAAGGTGTATCAATTGGCGGTCTTATCGCTCAAAGCGATCTCTTCCAGACAACCGTGCAGGGAGAGGAAATATAATATAACACTGTGTGTGTAGTATATTATAAAGAAGATAACTAACTGACTCGTCATCGTAGTGGCAAAACCGCTGGTCCGATTGAGCTGAAATTTGTGGGAACGTGGGAACCGATAAGAAATAATTTTTGCGAAATTCCCACGGGAACGGGAATAAAATGGAAATCTGACCGCTAAGTCTATCAAGCTAAAATTTGTTTTAAGGGTAGTTTGACTACCATGAAACAAAACGTTTAGTCTGTGACATTTTTTTATCTATGGCGCACTGTCATTCTGTCTAGCGATGGGTCGTCGACGTTTTTACAGTCGACGAAACTAGACCGTTAAATTTCGTTCATGGACGGGTCGATCAACTAGTTAAATTCGTCGACTAGTTAACGTGTCGTCTCGTTGACTATTATCGTTGTATTAAACGTTAGACTTGACGATTAACTTAGACTAGATGACACCTTTCAGTTGGTTTAGTGTTTAGCCTATTAATCTATATAAAATTGTAGGTAAATTTTAAACAAGTGAAATTTAAAAAAAAACTTTTTAAAAACAAGCTGTTATTATTATTACCATAAAGTACTCGTCAAGACGAATCAAATGAGCCCAAACTCGATGGGGTTACGTCGTTTAATTACGGAGTTCCTATAGCCACCTTCCCGCTCCATCATCAGATCAGCTCCATGTTATAATAATATTGCATTGTCATCCGATTTAAGCATGCATGCAAAATTTCAGCTAAATTGGACACCGAGAAGTGGGTCAAATATAACTGACAGGATTTGATTACAGACAGACAGATAGACAAGTAAAAGTAAATAAAAGCTTGTAAAAAGGAAATGATCTTCCCTTCATACCAAACACGCAACACACGCATTGAGCCAACGCATTCCCTCTCTTTCGCAACCGCTACGTTACCATATTTGCCATCCTCTTTAGTTTAAGTATAACGCGGGAATAAAAGGCCTATCATCTTAGAGCGTTTATTTTAATAATAAAGATCTTATCACATTACATTTAGAGTTTACTTTAGATTGTTTCAACTGTTCGACTGTCTACCCGTTTTGAGATAATTATAAAGTAACCTCTATTACATTAGCGTTAGAGTTTATTTTAGGTTGTTTCAACGTTTAGACGTGTAGTAACGTAAGAAACGGCCACGTTAAAAAGTCGACGTTGCATTGCGCGTTGATAAGAACGTGGGGATTTCTCGTTTAGTCGTTTACGAATTTAACTAGTAGATCAGAGAACGGTAGACCGTCGAAGCGTTGAATGCACGTCGACGGTTGATTTAACTAGTCCGTTTATTTAACGCTCATCCCTAATCTGTCATGGCGTGTGACAGCTGGGCCTAAACTTTGCGTTGTTCGCTCTCGTGTGTTTACGTGTGTTTTTGTGGTAATTTCTGCATTTTGCGATATTTTCTTATGCCCAAACGTCGAGTCGAGACTAGTTTCTCCTCCGTTTCGTGTGTTAAGACTATCCGATATCGTGTATTATCCATTTTGTGCGAAATAGACGCTTTCTGTGTTGTGTATAATGTCAACATTTCAAAATGCCTCGTCGCTGTGCTTTCGGATGTGCAGCCACTGGTAAGCCTTATACGTATCTAATAATACTTATTGTAGTCTCTTAATCCATATAATATCGTACTTAACGTTAATACTAACTTATCACATATCATCATGTCTCGCGACCGGACCGCTTGAAATTTCAAAGCAAAGATAAAAGGTCAAGGTAAGTAATCATGCATGGAATTGTCAGGATTTTAGTCCTATTACCTGTTAAGAGCCAGAAATTAATAAGAGTTTATTTAGTACCTAAAAGTTTTCCAACAGATACTGCAGAGTAGATAGTAAATTGAATTTCAATAGCAATACCATCTCTTTGACTGCCTAGTAATAGCTTACTTCTCTTTGCTTCAGATGTGGTGATGCATGTCTTCCCAAATCCTAAAAAGTATCCTGAGCGTTTTAACAATTGGGTTGATCTAGTTGGAGGAGACATTCAAACTTTATCAGACGACGAAATTTATAAGAAAAAGAGGATTTGTGATATTCACTTTTGTGAAAATGTCAGAAACCGATTTAAACGTTTGAATGCATTGGCAGTACCATCTCTTCATTTGCCAAGTATACACTTTTGAAGTCCTGTTATACATGTTACAGCTAAAGTCCGAAGTGAGGATACTCCTAGGTTTTATGTTTTATGTTTTTCGAGCGTCTGGACTGTAATTATTTGATCATAAAAAGAATAATTTTATACTTAGGTTTTAGTAGTCATAATCAACCTAAAAATAATATTATTGTGTTTATTAATACCAACAATATTATTTTTAATAAATTATTTTATACATTTGTCTGAAATTAAATATTACATGAGGCATGAGGCAACACCACTAAACAAAATGGCGTTTGAGGCATTATAAGGACTCTGTATCCAGTTGCCATATAAAAAAAGGCGTTTGTTTGTTTTGTTTAGAATCGTGTATTTTTCCTCTTTTCGCTTATTAGTTAATTCTACGCAAAGTTTTGTGATTTTTGCGTTGAGCATTTGCTCCTCCGTATCGTCAGCAACGTTTCATTCTAACAATAAAACTCTTTCTTTTAACGAGACAGGACTCAATAACATGTATTGTGCTTTTTTGTGTTTTTGAGTGTAAAAACATTTGTGATAATGGGAGGGACTCATCGTTCTTGCGAAATTTGTGGTGTAAAAGAGAAACATTGTCCTGAAAAACGATTTTTCGCAAGATTTCCACTTGACAAAGACCGGTAAGTCAAACAACGCTTACTTAACATCAAAAATTATGTTCTCAACTAAAAATGCAATAGTTGCATTATTTCTATGTACCTAATATTTTTATTGCAATGTACCGATGGCTTTAATATTTTCGATCCACAAATTAAAAGATTACTTACTAATGACATCATTTAATATTAAAAATACATTATAATGTTTCATTATTTGCAGTAGGTGCTCGCCTAATTTTGTTATCATTTAATACCATATGAGACATTATGTTTAAACTCTTGAGATTTATAGATAGATAAAAAATCATTTTCTTTTCCAGGTGTGGTGAATGGGTGAGAGCAATTGGCAATGAAGATCTAGCATATCTTCCTGTTGATAAACTGTATGACTTGAAACATGTGTGTGAGATACATTTTTCAAAAAATGATTTCACCAAATCAAAGACACGTTTGAAAAAAAAGGTGATACCAAAACTTCATATATCATCAGCACCTTTGTCAGATCAAGTTATTGGAGAATTCCTGCGAATAAATTCACAGGGTAAGTATTTTATTTATAACTGTTAAAACTAGTTTGTATGTAACATATGGTATATCATACTTTCAGAAAATAAATTTATTTCATTTCTATAATAAATATGGATATTGATAACTGTTCTATAGTGTAAAGCCCACTGTATACTGCAATATGGTGTTGTTTTCCTTCTTAAAATCCTTCCTACTTAAAGTTTTTGCACACTTGACAGTGTTTTGACTGTTCATGATAGTGCTGATCCGAATAAGCAGAAGTTTGGTTTCGGAATAATTTTCTAGTTTTTATCCCTAAAATCAAGCTTAAAGGGGAGGTCTTAGTTTGTGATTATTTTGCTATAATTTTATATATTAAAATATGGGTGGGATTTATTTCTTCTAGGTTTATATGCGGTATTATATATATTTTATATGCTCTTTGGCCTTAACAATGATGAAGTGGGCCTTAATTCTGCACAAAAAAGAGACGGCGGCGCAGCAAAACGTAAGCCAAAAATAACCAACAAACAAATTTTTATTTTCAAAAACGCCACTTTGAGGCGACCAAAAGATGCTAAATAAAAAAAAATTGAAGTTGCATTTGAGTTTGTACTGGTATCGTAAACATTTTCAAGATTATTTTCAAAATTTTGTTAAAATTTGACAGTGGGCGCCAGCAAAACGAGAAGCGATTTTGGACCGGAATAATCCCGAAGGCGTGGGACAGCTGGTTTTCTCAATGTTCCGTATGCACCAGTGTTGCCAGTGCCTTATCTTCAAAAGTAACCTTATCAAGTACAAAAAGTAACGTTTTAACAAGAAAAGTAACGCATTTATAAAATTTTCGTATTTTTATACAATATACCCTACTTACTCGAACTTATACGCTTACTTATTCAAACATTTCAGTTATTATTTCCTATTTTTTCAGTTTATTACGTTAAGAAGTTGCTATTCAAAAAAATAATTAAATCTATTTACTAAACTAAAAGTTTTATGAAATTGCCTTTTTCTTTTATCTCTGCTAAATCAAATTAACTATTATTTACCATTACAAGGAAGAGGTGTTCATATATTTTGTTCAATTTAAAATAAAGATCACTGTCCCGAAAAGTAACTTATCTAAACAAGTAACGCAAGGGGTCAAAAAGTAACGTAAAACGTTACAAATGTAACGTTCTGGCAACGCTGGTATGCACAAAAAAATGCGCCATCTTGAATCTTAAATCTCGACTGTCAACTGTCATCCTAGATCTGTGACTGTCGGAGTTTTTGGCGGCAAGCCTTGATCATATCATTAGCTCCACGTCTTTTGCTTAATAATCGTGTAGAATTTGATTGTTAGCGTGTAATAATGGTGGAATATTGCGTGTTAAGTGTTTTTGAATGTGCACAGATGTAGGCAAGTGATATGGCGCTGAAATATGAATTTTGGTGCCCCCTCCAAAACTCCTCCGAACTTTCAGTAAAATTCCACCCATTTTACTGGAAGACTCACGTGACTAGACGAGCTATTAAGCTCACTCTGACTCTGACCTGACTAACTAACTAACTTATTACTTAAAAAATAACATTTAACTTGACACTGGCAAAACACGAAAGTGGAGACCATAATTTAATATCCCGTGAACATTCACGAATTTTACTCGACACTGGCAAAATGCACATGTTGCCATATTATTAAAAAGAAAAAAAAAAAATCTGTGACTGTCATTCTGTCATTCAACACTGAAACGAGCGCCGGATAAAAACATTACAAAGTTGTGTTGTCTTAACTTACAGGCTTTTCTATGCACTGGGAATGAAATCCCTATAACATTTAGCGACCATATTCTCATCGCAGACCTTCCTAGCACAAAGTTTATGACACTTTAAGGATACGGACATTGGCAGAATCGTAGCGCCCGGCTAAAGATTAGAGCCACAAACCAAGAAAGAAAACTGCTGAATCCTGTGATCTCCTCGCTTTTTGCTTGAGTTGTAGATCCCTGATCAGCTTAACCAATTCCCGTAATTCAGCTTGAATTATAATTCTGGACTCTAAATAGTTCCTGGACTGTTTTTCGCCATGGTGACGTTTAAATGTTGTGTTTGTGATGCAACAAGCGATACTCATCGCCTTTTTAACTTCCCAAAGGACGATAAGCTCAGAAGTTTGTGGATGGATTTCTTAGTGCCAACTAATCCCCTGCTCATTGGACTTTCTAAGGAGCAACTGTTGAGAAAACGTGTGTGTCACAAACACTTCGAATCTCGTCAGTTGGATGGACAAGGAAGAAGGACACGCTATTCTTACCCCTGCCTGTTTACAGCTAAAGAAATAGAACATGGCATGCCCCTAAATCCCGAAGGTGGGTAAAAAAATAAATGGTAATAATAAGCTAGCTTATTGTCACATTACAATTTAGTGCAAATTGTCAAAGGGGCCTCTACGTGTTGGCTTCGGCCCCACGCACGCCTACCAAAGGACTGGGACACTTGACCCGAGATACCTAAAGGTTGACAAACAATAAATAATAATAATAAATAAATCCATTTATATCTGGCCATACTACACAGATCATATTAAGGTTTACATTCATGCAAATTGTAAAATGTTCTTTGTTTGAAATATTGATATTTTTCCATTAAATATTAATAACCTATAGAAATGTTTTATTCTTTACCAAATTTCAGCTCAATCGGTCCACTTGTTTAGGTGTGAACAAGTAACTAACATACATACCGGGGGTTTTACCGGGGGTAGACTTCCTTTGCAGGAGGTCGTCTAGGTGGGTACCCCAACAGTGCCAGTTATTCTACCGCCTGAGCAGTGATGTGCAAACATTACTGTGCTTCAGTAGGAGGGCACTGTAGCTAGTGAAATTACTGGGCTAAAGAGTCTTAACATCTTATGACTCTTGAGTAAGAAGCGTTGGTGCAGTGCTCCTAGAATTTCACATAATTGTGAAATCCTAGGTAACACTGTACTGATTATGGGCAGTCGTTATCTCTTAACATCAGGAGAGCGTCTAGCTAGTCTTCTACTACTTCACATAAAAAAAAAACATAGACATTCATACATACTTTAGCATTTTAGAGTATACAGCAAGTAAAACCGCTGGGCGTCTCTAGTATAATAATCATATTATTAAGATTAATATTTTTGTATGGTTTCAGAATATAACACCTTAAGAGAACATGATTATTGTCAACATCAATATGAAGAGAATGTCAGTGGTGACAATGATGAAATGTTACTCGTTGGGACAAGAGGTATATAAACTAGCTTATGCTCGTAGCTTTGCTTGCGTGGTCAAATCCTTTCTTAGTGGAGAGTGGAGGTCATAAAACCTATCTGTATTCCAAATTTCAACTCAATCCATCCAGCGGTTGGGCTGATGATAGATCAGTCCGTCACTCTTTTCTTTTTATATATTTAGATACCTAATATTACCTATTTCTTTTTGCTATCATACAATTCTACATAATTTCATCTTGAATGAAATATCAATATCTACTGCTTAGTATGGGTTTGTATCCATGGACCCTACAATCAGAAAAATTGGAAACAAATTTGCACAATTTGATTCCACTAAAAAACAAAGTGATCAATAAGGGTTCTGTTTTTCCTTTTGAGGTACGGAACCCTAAAAATGATTTTTACCTTCTGATCCCAGTATCCATTTGTTTCTTCTTATAATATATACCTATAGGTTATATTCTCAAGAAAGATCTAACCAGAGGGGATATTGGCTAATTCACACCCACTACAATTGATTCTCTACAATATTGTCCTTTATAGTATCTTGCCAGGACTTTCTGAGGTTGTACGAAGAGGCTTCACAATATGTGCACACAAATTTGAACATGAATGCCCACAAAAGAAATTTAAAAGAAAACTTATTGAAAACTTTGCAGGTTTCTTGGTTGGGCTGTTTTGTACAGTCAACTACAAAGAGATGTATCCATGTTAGGCTTACAAAATGAAGTAAATTTTCGTTTACCACAATGAACTCCCCTTGGTTCGTAACATTTCTAGTAGCAATCAAACTTTATATTATCATCGACTCGTTTAATATGCAACAATGATGTATCCCACTACTTTTCCTTAGGTGATACATAATAATAGCATTTAAAATGAATCGAATATAGTATAAGATTTGGTGGATACTGAAAATGTCACGAAGTAAGGGTAAATAATTTTTGCATACTAAAAGTTCCTTCATTTTGTAAGACTAACATGGATACATATCTTTGTAGTTGACTGTACATAAAATGTTAATTGTGGCCAGGTGCTTACAATTAATCACAAAATTGCAAGTGCACAATTGGTGCAAAATTATTGTAAATAAAATTTTAAAAGGGGACCATTGAAAAATAATATGTCGAGAAAATGCAGGAGCCACAGAGAATGGCGTATAAAAAATATGAAAAAATTAGATGAAAGTTTTGATGAAATAAAATGTTGATGACACTTTTTTTGTTTTTCTCTTTCGTGACTTAGTTTCTAAGAAAAAAACAATGTTTTGGGCATCCTTGGTCACTTGTGACTTCGATATTTCTGTAACCCCTTATCCGATTCTTAATTTTGATATCTCCAAATAATACCTACTGCAACGTAGATATTTTTCAAAAAATCTGCTTAAAATTTTATTCTATGATGTTTTTGAGAAATTTTGCAATTTAGGTGCAACGGATTCATAAATTTGTCAAAATTTGTTACTTCTCTTCTATTGTTTTATCGTGACAACTTATATTTAATTTCATTAATTAAAATAATATTCTGATATTTTGTCCACGTAATGAGATAATAAAAAATAAATAAATATACAGGGTTATTTTTATATGAATTTTTAAAATGGTCACCTCGATTTTTCGAAATAAATTAATAACTCAAAAACCATAAATTTTCGCGAAACATATATTGCTCTCAAAACATGGCCAATGACCTCCCCAATAAGGCCCTATACACCAATGTACTGAATAACCAAAGACCCTGTATATAGGTATATCCAATTTATTAAGATATTGATACTTTGAACCCTGCAAAAATTATCTTTTTTTTTTTAAACGACGAGTGGTTTTTGATTTCTTTCGTGCTTTTTCAGTGTATTTTTCCACAAGTTCGTTGAGTTTGAGCCTCTGCTCCTCCGGCTTAGTGTTGAGCAGTGTGAATTGTGAGATAGAGACGCTGTATTAATAATATTAATTCATTTATTTCAGGCAATAGTACACTGCCACAGACACAGTGTACAGTCAACTACAAAGAGATGCATCCATGTTAGGCTTACAAAATGAAGGAACTTTTAGTATGCAAAACTTATTTACCCTTACTTAGTGACATTTTCAGTATCCACCAAATCTTATACTATATTCGATTCATTTTAAATGCTATTATTATGGTATCACCTTAGGAAAAATAGTGGGATATATCATTGTTGCATATTAAACGAGTCGATGATAATATAAAGTTTGATTGCTACTAGAAATGTCACGAACCAAGGGTAGTTCATTGTGGCAAATGAAAATTTACTTCATTTTGTAAGCCTAACATGGATACATCTCTTTGTAGTTGACTGAGAGGCCCATATCATATATACCTTACAGACTAACATACATAAAATTTAATAAACTTAAAAACTAGGTGCCACTAGGCGCCGGCGACGTGTTGCGCGCAGAGTCAGCAGGAAGTCGTCCTCGGAATTTCCGAAATACGACTCCCTGCTACAAGAAGTCCGCGCGCGAAATTTGTGTAGTGGTTTGACATATAGGTCATAGGACTAATGTCTTCTAAAAAGTGTTCCGTACCCGGCTGTGAGGACTTGGGAGGTAATTATTTACGTTCAATTACTTAATGGTTTACGTAGTGTAGGGCATCCTTGGGCGAGATGGGGTGACGATAGGGTCGCGGGGAGCGGGTGGAGGAGGAAGACGGAGGACCGAGTTGAGTGGCGTGACCAGGGGAGGCCTATGTCCAGCAGTGGACGAGCGTGGGCTGATGATGATGATCATGACTTAAGGAATCAGTCTGAGTCTGAACTATCTGATCTATGCTCAACGGTTTCAGGCGAATTCGTTGCCCTTCATCAAGAGCTGAGGGCTGATGACCCCCCCCCCCCCCCCCAGAACCAAATCCTGGATCCGCCAGTGCATGTGTAAATGGTGCTAAATAATATAATATACCTAATTAGTGATTTTTTTTATAGATCCCCCTCGCACCCTTCATGTATTCCCAAATCCCATCAAGGATGCAGAGAGGTTTAATACATGGGTGCTATCTATCGGTGGAGATATTGTTGGTCTACCCAACGAATTTATACACAAATATCGTAGAGTTTGTCGTGCCCATTTTGAAGAAAAGTTTTGGTGCCGATTTAACAAACTTAACAATTTAGCAGTACCAACATTAAACCTACCAGGTGAGTCAGTTGTTTATTACCAGCTCATAGATTAGCAAAAATTTATAAATGTTTTGTTATTAACAGTATAAGATTCTACAATGTGTTGCCTGATTGAAATTAAATCTTAATTAAAAAACATTTCAAACTCAAAGTGAAAAAAAAAATATGTAAAAAGCTTACTATTGTATCGAAGATTTTATTGCTGATAGAGCCTATTAGCTGAAATTACAATTGTAATATTATATCAATGTAACTTACGCACATAAGTGCATTTTGTATGCCTATATGGAAATAAAGAACTTGAACTTATTATAATTTGAGTTTATTATATTCTTATGTATTGTACCTATATTATATGTTATTAAATATGTCGCTCTTAAACACGGGCTAAGCCCGGGCCTTTTTATAGGCGTACACGGAGACATTAAATTCCAACGCGAAGAGGCCCTTTTGAGCTTTTAATATAAATGTAATGGGTGACACTTATTGGAGTCTGTCTGTGAGTCCATCCATAGGAAATGGGCTCAAAGACAGTCTCCGCCAAGTGACAGGACTATATTATTATAATTATTAATATTTAAGAATTATTTCTGATCTTATTTACCAGCTTCACCACCAACCCATGTGATTATAATTATTTCTCTCCATTCAAGCTTGTCTGGAAGAGATCGCTTTTAGCGATAAGACCGCCAATTGTTACGAAATTGTGTTTTAGTTTTAAGATTCTCTGTATATTTGTGGTTTTATAATAAAGAAAAGTTTTTAATATTTGTTGGTTTTTGTCATATAAAATACTAGTGGCGCTCAGCAGAGTTACTTGCAACATATACCCCCACAAATTGTAAGTTATTTCAGGGCCTAAGCTACATCCTTTTTGAACTCAATTTAGGTGTGAAAGTTTAAAAAACAGACATCTTATTCTATCACATAATTTTTAACCCTTTAACCGGCATATTTTGTTACATTCACTAGTCTAATAACGCCAGCGGCGTTGTTTATAATGGAATTTAACGTGAAATTACGTGTGTTGGCGCTTGGAGCACATCTTTCATATCCCGTGATATTACGGTGATGCCGGTTAAAGGGTTAATATTAAGAAGATATAGGTATAGGCGGATTTAGGGGCCACGGGCCCATGGCTCCCTGTCCCAAAAAATAAAATTGATACAATTTTCACTGAATTTTTCTTTCCAGGGCCCAAAGCACTCCCAAAGTTTTCGTTGAAATCAACTCCCTTGAATAAAATAAAAACCACGCAAGATTTAGTGCCAAGCACAGAAAATATACCAGCAACTTCAAAAGGTATTTAATGGTTTTAATATTAAATAAATAATATAAATACGCAGATAAATTAATCATTTAAATTTTTTTATACAACGAAGTAAGAAGACGAGCAAAACGCTCTCCTGATGGTAAGAGAAGATGGCTGATGGCTGCTCATAATTAGTACAGTGTCACCCAGTGCACTGCGCCAACACTTCTTACTTGAGAGTCATAAGATGTTAAGACTCTTCAGCCCAGTAATTACACTAGCTACAGTGTCCTCCTACCGGAGCACAGTAATGTTTGCACATGACTGCTCAGGCGGTAGAATAATCTACCTCCGGCAGTGGCGGATTTACAGTCTAGGCCGCCCTAGGCCCCAGTCCATGTAATACCTGCATCTACGTCGTATATAACATGTCTACTCCTACTTACTCCTTAACACATTCGGTGCCACCGACTCGCGAACAAAATGAACGTGAACTCGCATGGCGAGTCGGTGGCACCGAATGTGTTAAACAGTGGCGGATCCAGAATTTTTTTTCTTGTGAACAAGGTAGGTTTGTACATTTCAACGTTTACCTACAATTTGAATCTCTAAAATAGGAAATGTTACATCTCTGACAAGAACGTGTGCGTTAAACTCGTTCCGAATAGAATAAAATTTGTAATGCGCGAGCAGCTTGCTGCGAGCGCCGAGAAAATTTTACGTTTCAGACTACAAAAGATGTGCAATCAGAGCCGGTTTTAACAATACCAGCGCCCTGGGCGAGATTTCTACGGCGCCCCCTAAAAAGCAATTCAAACCCATACTAAAAAGGAAAAAATTCCAGGATTTTTTTCTGGGCCGATTCCGATGGGCAAAATCATGGGCGTATCTAGAAAAAAATCCAACTTTCCAGCTTGCTGCGAGTTCCGAGAAAATTTTGAATTTTTCAGCACGAATGATGTGCGTTTAGCTTGCTCCGAGCGGCAAAGAAACTAAATAAATATTCTTATTAATAAAAGCGCGAGCAGCTCGCTGCGAGCGCCGCGAAAATTTAGATTTGTTCAACACGAATGATGTGCGTTTAGCTTGCTTTGAGTGGCAAAGAAACTAAATGTCCTTATTTATAAAAGCGCGAGCGCCGAGAAAATTTTGAATTTTTCAGCACGAATGATGTGCGTTAAGCTTGCTTCGAGTGGCAAAGAAAGTAAATGTTCTCATTTATAAAAGCGCGAGCAACTCGCTGCGAGCGCCGAGAAAATTTTGAATTTTTCAGCACAATTGTTGTGCGTTTAGCTTGCTCCGAGCGGCAAAGAAACTAAATATGTATTCTTATTTATAAAAGCGCGAGCAGCTCACTGCGAGCGCCGAGAAAATTTAGATATTTTACAGCACGAATGATGTGCGTTTAGCTTGCTTCGAGTGGCAAAGAAACTAAATGTCCTTATTTATAAAAGCGAGAGTGCCGAGAAAATTTTGAATTTTTCAGCACGAATTATGTGCGTTTATCTTCCTTCGAGTGGCAAAGAAACTAAATGTTCTTATAAAAGCGCGAGCAGCTTGCTACGAGCACCGAGAATATTGAATTTTTCTCAACGAATTATAGAGCCTGTGGCGCCCCTTTTATCCGGCGCCCTGGGCGGTCGCCCAACCGCGCCCCACCCTAACGTCGGTACTGTGTGCAATGAGCTCGTTCTGAGTGGTGAGCAAAATACATAATATTCTATTTATAATTGCGCGAGCAGCTAGCTGCGAGTGCCGAGAAAATTTTATATTTCAGGCTACAAAAGATGTGTTCTGAGCGGTGAGAAAATAAATATTCCTATTATAGAGCAGAGCCACCGAGAAAAACCCATGGTCCCTTGAAGCCTTTAAAATATTTACGTACTTTTAGTTATTTCTTGTCATCAGTGATTTTTTTGTCACGATTGGCCGCCCCTAATATCTGGCCGCTCTAGGCCCGGGCCTACTGGGCCTTAGGGCAAATCCGCCACTGACCTCCGGTCTAATTAGTACATGTATGGATTTCTTGAACAATGCTGAAATGTTCTGGTTGTTGGAAACCAATGTAAAGGTATGTTTGGCCGAATAACAATAAATTCTGTGGCTCTAGTGCTGAGTGATATAAGTCGAAAATCATAATTTTTCAGGAGAGCCAAAACAAGATTTAAAAATTCTCGTTGGCGAACTATGTATGCTACATTAGTGTTTAATATTTCCAATTTACCAGTAATCCGGAATTTCAACCAATATATTAAGCGTGTAAGAATTTATAAAATTTAAAAGTTTATAAATTGAGTAGTTGGAGGAGTGCGAATTTAGCTGTGAGACGGTGCGCACGCGTTCAGTTTATCCGAAAATTTAATAAATCTTGCCATTGTAAACAAACACTTACATACAAGTAATAAGCATCATATTTGAGTGCAATCGTACAAAAATAACTTCGCATAAAGTGCTCAAAACTCAACCGAACCAGTTTGCTGAGCCAAGGTCAACCACTGCGACACGAGACAAGCCACGAATATTAAATAATTCGTCCCGCTCGCACCCGCAGAGCAGTCCGAGCGCAGCGAGTCCAAAGTGCATCCGCTACAAATGCCGTCGCGTCGTGTGAGTAGCGAATAACCGGTTCTACAATCCACTGCGGCTAGCAACCAGTGCCAGCGGCTCGCTCCGCGCTACGCTTCGCTTTTAGTTATTTAACTAATCAATATCTTGCTTGTTATTCGGCGCAGTCCTATTTCGACTTGTACTTAAACATTATGGTAAATAACTGCGGCGCTTGCACTAGGGCGATAAGAAATGCACAATCTAGCATAACATGCGTAAAATGCGACAGTAGCTTTCATTATGTTTGTATTAATATATCTGACACAAAGAAAATTTCTGATGATGCCAAAACTAACTGGCTTTGTCCTATGTGTCAAAGTCGCGCACCGAGGAGAGATAACTCAAATACACCCATACGTGGCGCGCTACCTTCTACAACTAACGATGAGAGCGACGGTGCAAAGACGCGCGACAGGACTCTCAAGACACCTGTGTTAACGCCTACGCTATTAAGTCCAAATGTAGCCTCCTCACCGGCACCTGCGGCTCAGAGTGAAATGGCTCAAATTTTATCCGAGATAAAACTTTTACGCGCGGACATTGGCGACATGAAGTCACATATAAAGTCGTTAGCAGATCATGTAAAGACCTGCGTCGCTCGCATTGATGAACACGAAGGCAAGATTGAAGATGCTCTATGGAGAATTAGCTTGATGGAGCAAAGAGAGTCGAAAATTATTCAATGCGAAAGTACTATTGCAGACCTGCGTCATCAACTAAACGCAAGAGAACAAGGATACCTAAAAAATGAGCTGGAAATAGTAGGGGTTACAGAAACACCGGAAGAAAGTCCAATGCATCTCGCTTGTGTCATTGCGAATAAAATCGGAATAACATTGAGCAAAAATGAGGTAGACTTCGTAACTCGAGTAGGACCGCGCAGAAGAGAGTCTCCAGCTGAAAATGGGGACGCAAGAAACCCCCGCGGCCAGGCCCCTCGTCCTCTTGTAATCCGGTTTGTAAGACGAAGTGGCCAAGAGGACTTTTTGAAATCAGCCCGCAGTAGGCGCAGCCTAACCACTGAAGACATTGAAGTGAAGGGACCGAAAAGGAATATATATATTAATGAGCGGCTAACGGCAGAAAACCGTCGTTTGTTTCGTTTGGCAAGACAGCACTCGAAGGCAGAAGGTTACAAGTACTGCTGGATTAAAAATGCAACCACATACATCCGCAAACAAGAAGGCAACCCAGCCATCCCCATCAGAAACCTGGGAGAACTGCAATCGCGCTTCGAGCTCCCACCACTATAGGTACTGCGATAGAAAGTTAACATCGCTTCCATTCGCCAAAACTTATGACTACCCTGACAATTTTTGTAATAATTTTTTCGACTTGTTAGCGTTTATGATTGCGGTTTTGTTAAAGTTTACATTGTTCACACCCACCAGCGAAAAATTTACATACACTAACCTCACACATCACACACACCACACAACATCACGTTTCTCACAGTATATTTGTCATACAAACTTAAAGAATAAAGTAAATAAATGGACAGTACTAACTTATGTACCTCAGACGATCTCAAACACTTACTTTTATCATGATGGCATTACTTAATGTAGCACAGGAAATTGACGAAATTGTAAACATAAACTGTCACTCTGTAGACTCAGTGGACCAGTTTAAGATTTTGTTCGAAAAACCCAGTTATGCTCAATTCAATTTAAAAATAGTATGTCTTAACATTCGTAGCATTCAACGTAATTTTGACGATTTCGTAGTATCACTTAAACGTTTAGGATCGGACATTGACGTGATTGTGCTGACTGAATGCTGGCTCAGAGACGGCATAATAATAGATCTTTTACCCGGTTACTGTAGTTACCAGTCCTCAAGAAACAAAAACAAAAATGGCGGAGTTGTAATTTACATTAAAAGTTCTTTCAAAACAGCTGTTCACGAAACGGATTTAAATGATGCGGACTCCCTGCTTTTACTTATTGATTCAAAAATAGCAATATTTGGTATATATCGTTCTCCGTCAACATCTCAGCTTGATCCCTTTTTCGACTCGTTAGACGCTACACTATCTGACTTAAAATGCTTTCCAACGGTGATTTTGACAGGAGATATAAATATAGACATTTCTCATAATACAGACAACTCTCCCACTGATTATATGTGTCTGTTAGCCTCCCATGGACTTCTTCCAGCTATCACCTTACCAACAAGATGCTCCGCGTGCTTGGATCATATCTTTATTAAAACTAATAGCAACGCTGTAGGAATAGTATGCAGATCATCAATAACAGACCACGATATGGTGTTAGCTGGAATCTCAATGTCAAAACGCAATAGTAATCGACTGCAATATAAATATAAATTAAACACTGATGCGGCGGCAGCAGAAATCTCGACGATAGACTGGTCTATCATTACGAATACGCAGTGTGTTAATCTGGCGGTCAAAGAGTTCAACGGAGTATTAAACAACGTCATAGAAGCGCATACAAAGAAGGTGAAGGTTGGCCGTAAATGGGTTACGATGAAGCCTTGGATCACGCCAGGTCTCCTGAGGTGTATGCGTCATCGTGACAAGCTCCACATGGAATCGAGAGCCTTTCCTGATGATTCTACACGTCGAAAAATTTACCAAAGGTACAGAAACTTTTGTAATAAGCTACTTAAGAAACTAAAAAATGAATATCATACTAGACTTTTGGAAGACAATAAAAATAACACAAAATTGCTCTGGAAAACTATTAAATCCATATGTCAAACATCAACGCGAGGGAATGAGTCTAACGATCTTTTGTCAAGTAACGGTAACCCTGCATCTTCTCTCCTCTATTGCAATCAGCACTTTGCCAATATTGGCAGAGAACTTGCGGATAAGATCTTAAAGAAAATAAAATCGTCACAAGAAATACTTATCACATCTTATAGGTCTCGTACTAGTCTCTCTCAATCTTTGTTTTTTTACCCCGTCGATGAAAGTGAAATTTCAAATATTATAGTCCAACTCAAACCAGATAGCTCTCCAGGTCCTGACTCTGTTACTTCTGACTTGCTAAAGAAGTCTCTTGGCTCCATAATAGTTCCACTCATGCACATCATAAACTTAAGTTTAACTTCAGGCGTATTTCCCGATTCCTGGAAAGTCGCAGCTATTTCTCCGATTCATAAAGGTGGCGCTAAACACCTTCCTGATAATTATAGACCAATCGCTCTCTTAAGTATAGTCTCAAAAGTTCTTGAAAAAGTTGTAAATAAGCGTCTTGTAGAGTTTCTGGATAAGTACAACTTGATATCTGATAGGCAGTTTGGATTTCGTAGAGGTAAATCGACCGAAGATGCCACTTCTTGCTTGGTGAACTTAGTGTCTGGTCATGTTGAGAATGGTGACTGTTGTGTGACTGCGTTTTTAGACTTGGCCAAGGCTTTTGATACCGTCGCGGTTGGGCTCCTTTTGAAGAAAATTGAATCGATCGGAGTACGCGGTATCCCTCTTGAGTGGTTCAAAAGTTATTTGACCAATCGAAGTCAGTTTGTTAAGGTCGGCTCTCACAGCAGCAGGCTACTTCCGATTGACACGGGTGTCCCACAGGGTAGCATATTAGGCCCGACTCTTTTCTCACTCTACATCAATGATATCATTAGCTGCCCTCTCAAAAACGCTGACATTGTTACCTACGCTGACGATACAGCCATAATATTTCATGGTACCAATTGGGATCAGGTACGCTATAATGCTGAGGAAGGATTAGCTCGTATTGCCACTCTATTAGACTCAAATTTGCTGACGCTTAATGTTCGTAAGACAAAATATATTGCTTTTTCGAAAACTTCTGTCACTTGTCCCCCTACTAACTTCAATATTAAAATCCACTCTTGCTTTTCGTCGGATAAATATACGAGTAACTGCTTATGTGAAACGGTGGAGCGCACTAACTCGATTAAATACTTAGGCATTGTCATAGATGAGAACTTATCGTACAAGGAACATATAAAAGATCTGTCGGGACGCGTAAGGAAACTGATATTTATCATGAAGAAACTCAGGGACTGCACCCCGCTAAAAACTATTCGTGAAGTGTACTTGGCGCTCTGTCAATCGATACTGCAGTACTGTATCGCAGTGTGGGGATCAGCTGGAAAGACTCATTTTATAGGTATAGAGAGAGCACAAAGGGCATTAATAAAAGTTACACTAAAAAAGCCTTTCCGCTACCCAACTGATAGGTTATACGAAGAATTTCAAGTTCTAAGGGTGCGTCAGTTGTTTATCTTCAGTGCAACACTTAAAGCTCATAAAGATTTCCTTAACCGTAGAGACAGTGTCGAATTATTGAATAAGCGTGTTTTCCGCCTTCCCCTCCCCAAAGCAACCTCGCTCTTGGCTCGCAGAAGTCCAACGTATTCTCACATTCACACCTACAATAACGTGTGCAAACACTGCGACATAAAAGAATGTAATTTAACAAATTGTAAAAAACTGGTCAAAGACTGGTTACTTAAATTATCATATGACACAACGGAAAGTTTAGTATGACAACTGCTCTCTTCATACACGCACACACACACGCACCCGTACACTCACACGCGCGCACACACGCCACACACACACACACACACACACACACACACACACACACACACACACACAAACACCCGCATGCTATGTATTATGTCATATCTATACTGTCTTGTATTATGTTAATTTAAAGATAAAAACAACATTCAATAATATTTTAATTTTATAGCATTGTTTCTAACTTGCAGTTATTTGTTGTTTCTTATTTGTCTGCCTACTTTGGTACATCAAAGTAGATCTGCAATCATGTATCATTCATTTAGGAATTAAGAATGTCAAATTTTCCATTGATTTGATCAACGTCTCATCTTTATGTATTGCATGAACAGGGGACCGAGATCGCATCTCACGAGTCTCAAGACACAGGCTACAGCTTAGTTTGAGACTCGCAGAAATAGTTGTATGGAATGCAGAAAATTAGCCGTAATATTGTAATTAGGAATATTTGCATGTAACTTCTTTTTTGGAAAATAAATCATTCATTCATTCATTCAGTTATAATTTATCTCCAAGTATTCCTGCATGAACGGAAATGGACCTACTTACCTATATATAATAATAAAAAAAATTCAATAGTAGGTAGCTATATACCTATAGCTGTTGTAGCTATATAGGGCCTAAATTCTGCACAAAAATGAGACAGCGGCGCAGCAAAACGTAAGCAAAAAAAAAAAAACCTATAAACACATTTTTATTTTCAAAAACGCCACTTTGAGGCGACCAAAAGATGCTAAATAAAAAAATTGAAGTTCATTTGATTTTTTGAGATTTTTTTCTAAATTTTGTTAAAATTTGACAGTGAGCGCTAGCAAAACGAGAAGCAATTTTGGACCGGAATAACCCCGCAGATATATGCTAGTAAGTCCTAACCATGACACCAGGGGGCAGCACTTAAATGTTTTCTCTTTTTATTTCCGATAGAGGTCTCTATTTCAATATATTATGGCTCGTCCATGGCATATGCCGGCCAATGATTCGCCGAGTGTGTGTTTTGTCTATAGACGAATGTCTTCGGATATTTACGGTTTTTTTCCGTTAAATTTCTGGCATACACTTTGGGCTCCATAGCCACGGTAAAGAGATATACAGTAGTTTGACTGAGCGTGATTTTTGAACATAAATACCTATAGTCGCGCGGTACATGCGCAAGTCATAGGGCTGCCGGGCAGCCGCTGCGCTGCCCGCATACAGTAGGTACCTACCTATTTCATATCATCTACTTACTTGAGCTACTATCTAGATGAGTTATTGTAAATTAATTATATTATTTTAGTATATAATTTATTGATATTTTTATTACAAGCTTTTATTTCATTTTCAAATTACCTACCTATATGTACCTACTTATGTCCGCTTAGGAACCACTGTATGTCCGTTACAAAATTGCACAACAAGACAAGAGACAAGACAAGACAAGAGACAAGACAAGAGACAAGACAAGACAAGAGACAAGACAAGAGGCAAGACAAGACAAGAGGCAAGACAAGAGGCAAGACAAGAGACAAGACAAGAGACAAGACAAGAGGCAAGACAAGAGACAAGACAAGAGACAAGAAAAGAGACAAGACAAGAGGCAAGACAAGAGACTAGACAAGAGACAAGACAAGAGACAAGACTAGAGACAAGACAAGAGACAAGACTAGAGACAAGACAAGAGACAAGACAAGAGACAAGACTAGAGACAAGACAAGACAAGAGACGAGACAAGACAAGAGACAAGACAAGACAAGAGACAAGACAAGAGGCAAGACAAGAGACAAGACAAGAGACAAGACTTGGACTCTTACTCGCACTCTTACTTAGATTCTTATTCGCATTCTTGCTCGGACTCTTACTTGCAGTCTTACTAGAATTCTTACTCAGATTCATACTCGCACTCTTACTCGGTCTCTTACTCGGACTCTTACTCGCACTCTTACTCGGAATCTTATAATCGCACTCTTACTCGGACTATTACTCGCACTCTTACTCGGACACTTACACGCAGTCTTACTCGAATTCTTACTCATTTTCTTACTTGCACTCTTACTCAGACTCTTATCGGACTCTTACTTGGACTCTTACTCGCACTCTTACTCAGTCTCTTACTCGCACTCTTACTTCAGCAGAATACTTTTAAAAATAAAAAAAAAAAACAACTTTAAAAACTTACCTCAAAAACAGCATAATATCGCATGCTATTTTTTGCCATTTTATATAATTTATTATATTATGTATACATACGTCAAAAGTAAATAACGTAAATTACACTAAATACTTGCAAAAAACTATCGCGACGTCCGCCCGTCGCTACGTGGCACCCGCTTCTGGATTAACTACCCACTTCTACCCACATCTGCCCACATCTACTCACTCCCACATTCCGGCCGTTTCCAAGGAGTCAAACTACTGTATATCTCTTTACCGTGCCATAGCTGACGAGTTTAATTATATTTTATTTTGAATATAAATCAATCGTGGATCATTTGAAGCCATTTTGTGTGTGTAATCACTTGAAACAAGTTAAATTTCCCTTATATTTATTCTTATCGACCGAGCGAAGCGAGGTCTTAGAGTCGAGAGCCGCGAAAAGCCTGCGTTTTGACCAGTTTAACGGTTGACCTCTGGTGCCTAACTTTGATCGACATTTACTCAAAAACGGTAAATCCAAATTAAATGAAATTTTGCACACCAGTTAAATAGGTTAATAGAATACTTATAGTAAAAAAAAAAGCCAAATAGGCTTCAGTATTGCAGAGATATAAGTGACTTAAAGTCTTTAAGATAGGTCTGACGATAATTTCAAAACTGGTACGCCGATAATTTTTTTTCTGAGCTATTAACATTTTTTATAACCTACCTAAATATTTTATCAAAAGTGTATGTTTGTATGTATGTTTGTTACGCGATAACTTGAAAACCGATGGTCCAATCTTGATGAAACTTTGCAAACGCGTAGTACATATCCATAGAATTTTTAAGTTCGAACATGAGCCAAATCGGTCGAAGGGTTCTAGAGTTCAAGAGATTCCTTGATTACCACGTTACCGAAGTTCCAATCTTGATGGAACTTTGCGAACGGGTAGTACAAACGCAAAGAATTCTCATGTTCAGAAATGAGCCAAATCGGCCCAAGAGTTGCAGTTAAATCTTTTATTAATAATGTAACCGGGATATAATTGCGATTCACTGTCTTAGGAGATGGGAACATTTTGGTAGGTAGATAAACGCAGTTTGAAATTAGTTCGAATAGTACGGACCGTTATGTAATTGCGATTCACTGTCGTTGAAGATGGGGCATTTCGGTAGTTTGATAAACGCAATTTCAAATTAGTACAGATATTAGAGTTGACCATTATAGATTTGCGATTCATTTTCTTAGAAGATAAAAACATTATGTAAGGTTGATAATCGCAATTTCAAATTGGTACAGAAATTAGGGTTGACCATTATAGTTTTGCGATTCATTTCTATAAAAACACTTACATTTTGTTAGGTTGATAGACACAATTTCAAAATGGTTCATAATTTAGAGATAATCATTATAGATTTGCGATTCACTCCCATAAAAGACAGTAACATTTTGTTAGGTTGATAGACGCAATTTCAAAATGGTTCATAATTTAGATATGATCATTATAGATTTGCGATTCACTCCCATAAAAGACAGTAACATTTTGTTAGGTTGATAGTCGCAATTTTAAAATGGTTCAGTATTTTGAAAAGACCATTATAAGACCATTTAATAAGGCTGCAGCCTTTTTAATTATTAAATACACAATTTCATCTTGGGCATATTAGCTTTTTCGCTGGCAGTAAGATATATTATTATTTGTGTAGCCTATCTGCAAAACTTTTTAAAACTTAGAATAGTTTGTGGTGGCACATTCAACAATAAAGGTGCACGAGCACACCGTAGTGCAGCGCAGACCACTGGTGGCTCTCTCCAAAAAAGTCAGCAAAAAGTTGAGATCACTACGTACGCGCCCATCCAAATACGTACACGCATAACATTGCTTAACTTCGATGATTACGTTCTTTCAATAGCGCTATTTTTAAATGAATTAATTTTATTAAAAACTAGCAATCCCGGCGAACTCCGTTTCGCCACCAGATGGCTTCGTTTTAAATTTCTGTTGAAATTTTTCCTAAATTTTCTTTGCTATAAACCTCACGGAGCCCGAGACCTTTCCAACGAATGCAAAACCGTGGAAATCGGTTCGTGCGTTCTGGAGTAATAGCGTCAGGAAGGAAAACCCGACTTATTTTTATATAGTAGATTAAAAGTTTTCAGATTTTTTCCTGTATTTAAAATATATGTTAAGGTATGCCAAATTTCATAAACATAGGGTAACGGCAAGTTCTCTATGAATATTGATTTATTCAGAGGGTCAAAACATTTTTTGAAGGATAAACGGGTGTATTTTTTCGACTTAAAGTTAAAGTTCTTGTATTAGGATATTTTAAAAAAAGTCTAAGGTCTAAAGTCTAAGGTTTAACGGAAATTGGGCCGCGAGGTCCCAGTTTGAGGCGAACTACTAGTATATAATCTGTGCACTCGGGCGAACGTTTGGCCAACGACTCGCCGAGTCATTGGTTGGTATATGTGGACGAGGGGTTACAAAGTACTCTGTGGTCTGTAGTTATCTGTTGCGCTTAGAAAATTTATAAATAGGTTATATTTACTGTTTTTGCAGTGTTTTTGTTTTGATTATTGATTACTTGTTAACATAATATTCTCAAGTTATTAAGTGCTATTACATATAAACACCATGACTTCTACCAAATGTTGCGTTAAGAATTGTGGCGGAAGACGACCCCGGGTCAGATTGTTTCATTTTCCTAAGATAGGAATCGATAAATGGCTAAAATGTGTGTCCGGTAGTCATCAAAAAAGTTATAGTGCGCTTCGTAAAATGTACGTTTGCCTGAAACATTTTGAAAAACGATTTCTCACTTCTAAAATTCGTCTTAAATTTGGAGCATATCCGACGCTGTTTACATACAAAGAAATATCTAATGGGTTGCCTGATGTACCAGATGATGATATTGAAATTGCTAATGGTATGATTTTATTATAAACATTACTAAAACAATTATTTTGTACCGTAAAAACAGTAATACCTACTTGATACAATTTGATGACAACAAAGAATAAGTAATAATATAATGTGAATGTCAAAATTTGTAGGGGGTGATTCCATAGAAATAAGACAAAGATTCACAATTCACTATTGAATTTATATTATAGCGAGAAGTCGCTAACTGTCAAATTCAACAAATTATAGATTATTTAGAAATAACCTTAAAAAATCTAACGGTGCCAGTACAAATTAAAATAGGTACAACAACATTTATTATTTTGCACTTTGCATCTTTTGGTTTCTCCAAGTGGCGAGTTCTATTTATTTTATTTATTTATGGTTCATACACGATTATTTTTACATTATTTCATGTAACATATTCAATACCTATCTTAATGAACATAATTTTATGCTTAATGCAAAATCTTTACGGCGCATACCTCATGCATTGTTAGTACTTAGGTAAATCGTTTTAACAAGTAGTTTATTTATCCAGTTAACCAAGTTGCATTTTATTCATAGCATATAGTATTCTAAAATAAAAATCAAGGCATTGAACCCAGGTTTGTTCAACAGTGTTGAAAGTGATACTAAATAGGACTTCCACCTCATTCAGTGTTCGTTTTGTGTGTTTTTTAAATATATTTTGGTTGAAGCAATTAACACTCGCTGCGCCCAGCGGTTTTACCCGCTGTACTATAGCCTATGTGTTATTCTAGGGTCTAAGCTATCTCTATACCAAACTTCAGCTCAATTGGCCCACCCGTTTAGGCGTGAAAGATAAACAAACATACATCCAGACATTGTTACAAACTTTAACGTTTATGATATAAGTAAGATTAGTGTGATATTATGGTACCTAATAAAAATTTCCTTTTTCCAGGTTTAATAGCATTGCACAGTTTTCCACAGGAAAAAGAACCAAATTATTCAATTTGTGGGTCAATAATATTACATTTGGTGATCACTTGTTGGGACTACATAATAATTTCATTCAATCAAATAAAACAAAAATAATTATTTAAGTTTGAGAAATAAAAGGCTTTTTATTTTTGTTGTAAAATTCTGGGTGCACTGCGCCAACGCTTCTTTACTTGGGAGTCATAAGATGTCATATATGTTTTTAGTGAAATTACTGGGCTGAAGAGTCTTTACATCTTATGACTCTCAAGTAAGAAGTTGGCGCAGTGCACTGGGTGACACTGTACTAATTATAGGCAGCGTTATCTCTTACCATCAGGAGAGCGTCTTGCTCGTCCTCTTACTTCGTTGTATAAAAAAAAGACTCATCAGCTTAGTAATTTCAATAGCTACAGTGCCCTCCTACCGAAGCACAGTAATGTTTGCACAACACTGCTCAGGCGGTAGAATAACTGGCACTGTTAGGGAACTGGCTGTATTCATAAATGATTGTGTATTATTTTGTTTCAGTTACAAAGAATGTGCGCAGAGAACATGACTACTTAGATAGTAAAACTAAACATGAGGATCATACTTACGCCAAAACTGACGAAACAAAAGAAAATGAACCACCACAAGGTAACTAAAGGCGGGTCTCCAGCTCTTTTTTTGATCTACACTCTCAACAAAAACACGTCAACACACAGCAAAATTCCCCTACACAAAAAAAAGAATAATGTCTATGCTTTAAGCTTCAACAAATGTTTTTGCTTTCCATCGGCTATGGAAAGCAAAAACATTTGTTGAAGGTTACCGCCGGGCTCAGCTAGTAAATAAATAAATGAATAAACAAAGCAAAAACATTTGTTGAAGCTGGAAGCATAGACATTATTTTTTTTTTTTGAGTAGGGGAATTTTGCTGTGTATTGACGTGTTTTTGTTGAGAGTGTAGACCAAAAAATGAGCTGGAGACCCGGCTTAAGAGAAAACTACATTAAGATCTGATATTATGTACCTGAAATCTATGAATAAACAAATTCTTATTCTAACTTTGAAATCTATTGAAAGCAAGAGCAAGCTTCTTCCTGCCCTTATCCCACACTAGGTAGGGTCGGCACAACACGTTTTTCTCCTCCATTCTACTCTATCATCCGTCATATCTGCATCCACTCCCCTAGCACGCATATCCTCGCACACACAGTTCATCCAAACCTTTTCCAGGTGTCCCCTTCCCGGATTACCACCTATCACCATATTCATGGACTTTTTGGTAACATTTTCATCCCTCCGCACAATATGTCCATAACAATCTCCCAATCTTTAATTTCTCTGTCACTGGTGCAACTTTCAGGCTTCCTCTCACATACTCATTTCTGTTTTTGGAACGAAGTTCCTTATCGCGCGTTGTGAAAGGGGGCTAGACGGAAAAAATTCTTATGAAAAGTTGTCACGACACTTTTTGCTATAGTAAGCTATTGTAAGCTGTGCGCATGTTTTTCTGTCTGTCTTCTCTCTCTCTCTCTTATAGAAAGCAAGCCAGATATTTTCATTAATCGAACTTCGTTCCATCCGGGTGTCCCTTGACACCTCTCAAGTTTTTTTGTCCATTGTCACTCCACACATCCACCTCAACATTCTCATCTCCGCTGCTTGCAATCACACTAAAATGCACTTCTATTTCAGACAAAATATTTACAATAACGGATTCACTGACATTTGAAACGGACGAACAAGAATCACAGACAGACAATCACGCAGATGAAGTGTACAATATTTATGATGATCATGAGATATATACACATCAAGTTGATATACCAGGAGCACATGAAGCTAAGGGAGTCCTATATAAATATAATAAGATACATTCACAAGATGTACTAAAGGAAGCCCTTCCAAAATATTACATCTTAGAACAGTTTGAATTTGAATCTAATAAAAGTAAAGCTAATGAAGTTGACAGACACAAGTAAGTTTTTTATTTTAAGTAACAGTTTTTTTTAATGTGATGAAGTAGAAGACGTGCAAGACGCTCCGCTGATGTTAAGAGATAACGCTGCCCATAATTGTTAAAATACAATGTTAAAAAGAGTGAAGTGATGATATTTCAATCACCCAAGAAACAGTATTTTCACATACCGACTGTTACCTTAAATAATACACCATTAAGTATTGTCCCACGATTTAAGCACCTTGGGCACTGGGTCACTGAAGATCTTAAAGATAATGATGATATAGAGAGGGAACGTAGAGCGCTAGCAGTTAGATGTAACATGTTGGCCCGGAGGTTTGCACATTGTAGTGATGAAGTCAAGATAACTTTATTTAGAGCTTATTGTCAGTCGTTCTATACATGCAGCCTCTGGATTAAATATTCAAAGGTAGCATATAGCACTCTACGTGTCCAATATAATAACATGTTCAGGGTGATGTTGGGGTTGCCACGATTCTGCAGCGCGTCAGGCATGTTCGCTGAAATGCAAGTTGATGGATTCCATGCCATTATGTGTAAGCGAAGTGCATCAATGCTTAAGAGACTTCGTGGTGGAACCAATAGCATCCTAAATGTGCTGGCAGATAGGTGGGACTCCCACTTTTTTGCCCACTGGATGCAGTTGCATACTGCTTTAACATAGTAGGCTGAAATGTGCTAAATGCCTTACTTCCTTATTTATTTTTAATGGTGATACTACTAACCTTAGGCTAAGATTTAATTGTAAGTACTATTAACACATCTATGGACCATAAAATAGTCTGAAATAAATGATTTTTATTTTATTTATTTATTATTTTTATAATCAGTACAGTGCTACTTAGGATTTCACAATGATGTGAAATTCAAGGAACACTGCACCAACACTTCTTACTCAAGAGTCATAAGATGTTAAGACTCTTTAGCCCAGTAATTTCACTAGCTACAGTGCCGTTCTACTGAAGCACAGTAATGTTTGCAGTAATTAACGAATTGTTAGTGATATCTCAAAAGATTGTCTGGAAATTATAGCGGTTTTTTTACAGGGTGGGGATATATTTCGCCTTCTATGTTTTGTCTGCTACCATCTATGACGGCATCGTCGCTTTACATCACACGAGATCAGGGTTAAAGGCTAACCTATTATGAAAAGAAGTTCTTTGCTTATCTCAAAAAAGTGAATTAAATAAAAAAAATAATTTAAAAAACCCCCAATGCAATATGTAATTGACCATTTTGTTGTGGCGGTATTCTTGGATTTAAAATTTATTATAGTGCGAATTCTACTAGTTAAGCGCATTCATTTGATACCCATATTGAGGTGGTCGTGGAGAAAAAAAGTAATCCGCCATTTTGTAGCGGCGGCCATCTTGACCGATTTCCACCAAACATGGCTAAGAACATTCTCGACTATACTTGCAAACAAAAAAACCGAAATCAATATCCATTCGGGAGCTACGATGTCACAGACAGACACAAACACACATACAGACACGTCAAACTTATAACACTCCGTCGTTTTTGCGTCGGGAGTTAAAATGAGCAAATTCACACAGCTATTGCCTGTCAAGCCTGCTCGCTCAGTGTGGATCCGCCTGATGAATTATTCCCAAAGGTCCTTTCATAGACTGCCTGAAATAGAAGTACACCTACAAAACGTTGTTTTAATATTACAGATCAAAACCAGAAGTTTCAAGACCGGTCCTGCATCACGTGGGCTTCCTCAAACAGAAGTTGAGGTCAATGCTCTACTCTCACCAGTTCTGTACGCTATGTTTCGAATCAGACAAGCCTCTCAAGCCATTCCACGAACAAATCGTAATAATAACTGACAACTGGACTCAAACTGTGCGGCTCAAACAACTCTACAACTATGTTTTTAATCAGGTAATAAATATAACAAATGGCAAAAATTACTGAGTATTTAAATAGTACAGAATAGAAAGATGCCTGGAAACTCAATGTATGATTACCCAATTTAAAAAATTCTAAGCCTCTTTTTTCCGTAGAGATACATATGAATTTGAACATAAAGTCCTCATTATGTGCTCCATTTTAGCCTATTTAAATAACATATTCTTATTTCAGAATGCAGAGCAGTCAGCAAGTGAATACATATGTACAGATTGTTCAGAACAATTGAAACAATCCTACATCTTCATAAAATACTCCAAACTAACGACAAAACTGCTGGAGTCGTATATCAATGACTTGCAAACAAAGACATTTGATGAAGCGATCACTGAAAAAGGACCGACAGAAGAAAATAATGCCTATGGTATAAATTTGGAAAGTGATCAAGTTTACAAATATTTCAATAAACAAAATGGACAGAATTATGATAACGATCAGGAGATTATTACTGAGGAAATAGAAAGTACAGATAATTTTAAAATTATATCCCTCAGAATTCCAAAAAGAAAAGTGACTAAGAAAGTTAGATCAAAACCTGCTGTAAAAACAAAACCTGCTTGTGAAATATGCTCAAAAACATTTAACAATAACTTTACGTTATCAAATCATTATATGGTGGCACACAGGAAAGTGCGCTGCGAGATTTGTTCCTCGCTGGTTGATGAGGGCGACATTAATCAACATTTGACAACGGAACATAAAGACAAAGTGCACTTCTGTGAAATATGTAATCTACCATTTTATCGCCGGGAAAGTGTAACAGTACATACTAAAGTCGTTCACGTCAATGACAACTTTGATGGATGTGTGCTCTGCTACGGTCAACTTGGCGACCATGACAAACACGCCTCATGCCCAGAATGCAACGACATGGCATGTATTCACAAAAAGTATTTGGACGCGTTCGTCGAACAGAAACTCAATTACGCAACAGCTAAAGTGAAATGCCCGTACTGTGACTACAGTTGCAAACAAAAAGACGGTCTCATCAGACACGCTAACAAGGAGCATTTGAATCATTGCCCTCACATTTGTGATCAATGCGGACAACAGTTTTACGATAAACCATCACTGGTGCAACATATTCAAGTGTATCACTCTAGTGTGTTGTATTGTTCATATTGCGATTGTGTGTGCTCGAGTGACGGCGCGCTGGCGGCGCACGAGGCAGACTGTAGCGCAACAACACGAGCGCACTGCTGCCAATACTGCGCGGCTTCCTTCCACACATTCAAACTGCTGCAGAAACACCACAACACGCGCCACAAGGAGACCTTCCCCTGCAACTTCTGCAACAAACTCTTCCAAACAGAATATCAGAGAAAACGTCACACGTTCCTCATACACAGTGGAGTGAAAAGGAAAATAATGCACAAAAAATTGGTGTGTAAAATGTGTCACGATGTTTTCGATCTGAGGAGTGAACTGACACATCACATGAAGATACATCAAGGTCCCGACGCCAAATACAATTGCAAGCCGTGTGATACTGAGTTCGAAAGTTTGGAGACGCTCAAATCGCACAATAAGACCAAGCATGGAGATGCTACGAGTGTTTGCAACATATGTGGCCGGAACGTGAAGGAATCTTTGTTAGAGAAACATCTGGAAGAACACAAAATGGACGCCGAAGTGAATTGTGACGAATGCGGTAGGTCCTTCACCAACATCAACCGACTTAAGGTACATATTAGGAAACGACACGTCCACACTATGAAATGTAAGTTGTGCAACTATGGAACTGTGACATCTGCGGGATTAGAAACTCATATGAATAGAGTTCATAAGAAAATCAAGCCGTACGTCTGTCATCTGTGCGGGCAACAGTTTTATGGGAAAACTAGTTTGACCAAACACACTGCAGTATGTCAGAATAAACCTCGTTGTGCAACGTGTGGGAAAGAATTTACTACTGTAGCCAATTTGAGGAAACATTCGTACATTCATACCGGAGTTAAACAGTTTGCGTGTAAGATATGTGGAGACAAGTTCAGGTCCACTGACTCGAGGAATGTGCATATATTGAAAAAACACGCTGAGAAAAGCATGTCATGTCCAAATTGTCCTAAGAAATTTTTGACCATGGTAAATCTTAGAGTGCATATTGAAAAACACCATTGAAATATGGAAAGATATAAACTGCACGGATTCTTTATAGTAATCATTAAGTTGCCGCTAAAATCTGAATACGCCTGCACCTAAGTTTACACAGTTCAAAAAGTTTTTTCTAATTCCATTTTGGTTTGAACAATATCAAGGGCCTGAGTTGTGTACATATTGTTTTAAACAATATTATTGAAAATAAATCGTATAACTTTCAAACTTGTTTTATTTAGAAACTATTGCACGAAAACTCTTTGAAGACTTATAATAAAAGTTTTTTGGGGGTTTTTAAGGAAACAACTTGGCATAATAAAAACTAATTTATTTACAAACATTGGACACAGTACATAGGTACCTAATAGCCCAGTCAATGAGTCCCCAAAAAGGGTATGTGATCGAAAAGTCGAAAGCAGAAAAACCAACTTAAGAACTTTGTTTGGACTAGTTAGGACATAAACATACTAAAAGTCCCCACCCCTCCGAGGTGAGCCCGAGGGAGGGGAGGGCGAAGAAGGTCCCATTTTTTGATTATATATAAAAAACTGCGTTGAACGATATTTTGTTGTATTACATTATTAAACCTTATAAGAATTTCTACAACTTCGGCCTTGACACTTTTTATCTCTAATCGTTGTCCAGCTATGAGCTTCCAAACATAGACCATGTCCACCCGTCGAGTTTGGGCACATTACATTCGAATCGATGAGACTTTTTCATAACACTTGCTTCGAGGGTCTGTTAATGGACCAGGAGGTGCCTACGTCTCATCAATCAGAAGAGTTTCAGTAGACATCTCCTGGCTCCATCATCAGATCAGCTTAGTGGTACCAGATTATTGAACTGTCATTAGATTTCTAGACATTTGCAAAGTTTCATTATGATACGACAACGAGAAGTTGGTCAAATTTTATTATTTGTAAGATTTTTTTACCGACTTTGTATGTAAAACTAATTTAAGCGTCTTCAAAATAGACAATGTTTGGAAGCTCATAGCTGGACAACGATTGAAGATAGATGAAAAGTATCAAGGCCGAAGTTGTAGAAAATTTTATGAGGTTTTATTATGTAGTACAACAAAATATCGTACAACGCACAGTTTTTGATATATAAGCAAAAAACCTAAAAATGGGACCTTCTTCGCCCTCCCCCCCTCGGGCTCACCCTCGGAGGGTTGGGGTCTTTTAGTAGGTATGTTTATCTCCGGCTGTTTTATAAGATATGTAGGAGGCAGTCGTTAGGTCATGTTGCAGGCCTTGTAGGAATCTTGGCGACCTGAAACTGCAACATATAGGTTGGCCACACGACCTATAATTTGTGATTTGACTCTGACAGTGTAAGTAGGATAACCTGTTCTGTTGGAGTATAGACCCCAATTTTTATTTTATCTCCTAACTAGTCCAAACAAAGTTACTAAGTTAGTTTTTCTGCTTTCGACTTTTCGATCCACATTTTTTCTTTTACTGGACTATAAGAAATTTATTAAACTTATACTTACAGTATTATCAATTAGAAAACCAGAATCTTTCATTTTTGGTCCAGAGTTGGATTCAGTGGATTTTAGTTTGAGCTACATGTGAAAGCGACATTTATTGTCGACAGTAATTTTTTTTTAACCCTGTATTTTACTACTACGTTTCAAAAACAAAGATAATTTTTTAGCTAATTTGCAAGGTTCAAAGGATTAATATCTTGATAAATTGGATATATCGTACATTTTTCATAATATATCTCATATATATCATAAGATATATCGGATGTAACAGAGTTGTTCTATGATATTTTCATAGATATATAACCTTCGACTTCGAACCCCGCAAAAATTATCTTTGTTTTTGAAACGAAGTATAGTTTATATTCTTAGTAAATCACCTATATGGACGTTATTTTCTTCATTTGATTCAACAACTCGTCCTTGGAATGATTACGCAAAATTACGATCCTTTGGAATGAGAAGCGTTTCCATGTCGATAGATGCCCGATAGAATAAGATAAATTAAAACATTTAATTCAGTTCTTACGTTTCATTAACAATTATAGTTTGATGAAAAATATTCATATGCCATTGAAGTTTTCTCGAGGTGGCAAATTTCAAAGGGCAGTGCGAGCAGGGAATGTTTTTGGGAGCATGTTGTTTGTTGTGGTGTCTCCCTCTCGCCTCGGCCGACACAAACATGTTGCCGCACTCCTCGCACTTGAATTGTTTCTCGGCCACGTGACTGTTCTTGTGAATCTTCAAACTTTCCATGGAACACATTTCTCTGTTGCACACGTCACAGCGAGGCTTGTTCTGACATATCTTTACATGAGCCACCAAATACCGTTTCCCGTGGAACCGTCTCTCGCACTTATCACATGCGTACGGTTTAATCTTGGCATGGTCTCTGTTCACATGAGTATCTAAATACTCACGATGCGCAGCAACGTAGGGACATAATGTGCACTTGTACTTTTTGTAACGCGGAAGTAGCTTGATTTTGTCACCAGCCTTATTCTGACATATCTTCGAGTGAACCAAAAAATAATGCTTCCCGTGGTATCGTGTGCCGCACTTGTCGCATACATACGGTTTAGTATTGAGATGGTATTTGTTCACGTGACCATCTAAATACGTCAGTTTGCCTGCGACGTATGGACATAACTTGCATTTGAGAGATTTCTTGGTCAAGACATGTGTCTTGCTGTGACGATGAAGATGCTTGATATTAGTGAAGGATCTCCCACAATCTTCACAACTCACTTTAGCATCGTATAACTCGTGTTCTTGTAAATGTGCGAGTAAGTTCTGGTAAATTTTTTTACCGCAGATGTTGCAAACAGCGGTAGTATTATCATGCTGGCTCTTGTTGTGCGATTGGAGTGTCTCCAAACTTTCGAACTCGGTCTCACACAGGTTGCAATTGTATTTGGCGTCGGGACCTTGATGTATCTTTATGTGATGTATCAATTCTTGTCTCAGGTCGAAAACATCGTGGCACATTTTACATGTGGCTTTCTGACGACTTGGCTTGTCCACGAGACTGTGTACCTTGTTTATATGAAATATTCTCCTGTTTTCTGTTTGGAAGAGTTTGTTGCAGAAGTTGCAGGGGAAGGTCTCCTTGTGGCGCGTGTTGTGGTGTTTCTGCAGCAGTTTGAATGTGTGGAAGGAAGCCGCGCAGTATTGGCAGCAGTGCGCTCGTGTTGTTGCGCTACAGTCTGCCTCGTGCGCCGCCAGCGCCCCGACACTCGAGCACACGCACTCGCAATATGAACAATACCACACACTAGAGTGATACTTCCTATTGTGCTCATCCATAGCTTTTTTGTCGAAAAACTGCTTCCCACATTGCGAGCAAATATAAAGATCGCGTTTCAGGTGGTGTTTGTTAACGTGCGTCAGTAACTCGGTCTTCCATCTTGTGACGTAGTCGCAATCCGGACACTTTACTTTTGCACTCTTGTGATTGAGTTTGTGGTCCATGACTGAATACAAGTATTTTTTATGAATGCACGACGTTATGTCGTCACAGGCCGGGCAATTGAGATCCAAACCATAGTCAGCCAAGCAAAGCACACTTTCAACGGAATTTTCGTGTACAATTTTCTTGTGTATGAACACACTGTCCGCATTATAAAATGGCCGCACGCATAATTTACAGAAGTGTACTTTGTTTTTATGTTCCGTTGATAAATGTTGTTGGAAATCTTTCTCGTCAATGAATGTGTGACAGATTTTACAGCGGACTTTTAAGTGAATTCGTGTGCAATGTTCTAATAATTTCGACTGACTATTGCATACTTTTGAGCATATTTCACATCTTGGTCTAGTTTTTACTCCTCGTTTTCTGGTTACAATAGACGTTGGTTGGAATGTTCCATCGGGAATTTCCAATGGAATTAGTTCGGCATTTATAGTTTTCGATGTTTCTGGAATTTCAATACCTTCTTCACATCCAAAAGTCTCCTGCGTTTTGTTAAGATTGTCATTTGTAATTTCTTTTTCATTCGTCTTTTTTTTCTCATTAGGTAAATATTTCTGGGCTTGTTGCCCTTTCAGTAACATGACGGTGAATCTAAACTTATCTTTTTCAATGTAATTAGCGACCATATGCTCGTTTTCATCGGAGATTAACTTCAAGTCGTTGATGTACGACTCTAAGAGCTTTGTCGTTAGTTTGGAGTATTTTATGAAGATGTACGATTGTTTTAATTGTTCTGAACAATCTGTACATATGTATTCACTTGCTGGCTCCGCTTTCTGAATAAAAAAGTAAAACAATAAGAGTAGTTTATTAAAAAGTAGTATAAAATAGGCAATTATTTCACTTTTTCATTATAGGTTTGGCTTTGACCAAGATCTGGCGTGATGTAAAGCGACGATGCGGCCGTAGATGGTAGCAAACTAAACCTAGAAGGATAAATTCATCCTAGGCTTCACTGAACACCATGCCGGAACACGGTTACTATAGTACTCGTACAAACACAGGGGCACGGTAAAGAGATATACATTAATGAGACTCCCTAGAAGCGGTTGAACTCAAGTGCGGCTCGCACGAGGCTGTTGACCCCACTACCCGTGCACCCGACACAAGTAAACATTCATTCACTCAAATACCAAACACTACAAAGGGAGGGGGTTATCCCATCTTTTTGGTTAAGTCTTCAGTCTGCTACCATCTTCGGCTTCATCATGCAAGATCCTGGTCAAAAGCTAACCTATAATGAATGGATAAATATGATACCTGATGTAAAACATATTGGTAGAGTTGTTTGAGTGTAGTAGTCTGCGTCCAGTTGTCAGTGATGATGAGTATTTGTTCCCGGAGTAGCTTGAGAGGCTTGTCCGAGTCGCAGCAGAGAGCACAGAACTGCTCGCAGTACAGGACTGACACAAGCTTCTGTTTGAGGAAGCCCACGTGATGCAGGACTGGCCTTGAGTACTCTGCTGAACGAGGGTTCTCTTCTGGCAATCTGGAAGAGACATCACTATCTATAGAAATTATATGTCCTATTAAAATTAGGTATGTAGACCTATTTCATTTCTATTAATAACATTTAATTTTTAAAACAATTATTCATCATCATCTCAGCCTGCAGACGTCCACTGCTGAACATAGGCCTCCCCTTTGGACTTCCATATGTACCGGTTGGAAGCGACCTGCATCCAGCGTCTTCCGGCGACCTTTATAAGGTCGTCTGTCCACCTTGTGTGTGGACGTCCTACGCTGCGTTTGCTAGTCCGTGGTCTCCACTCGAGCACTTATCGACCATCCGCTCTCCGCGCTATATGGCCTGCCCATTGCCACTTCAGCTTGCTAATCCGCTGAGCTATGTCGCCTATTATAAACGCGAAAGTTTGTAAGGATGTATGTTCGTTACTCTTTCACGCCTAAACGTGTGGACCGATTGAGCTGAAATACAGCAGGGCTATTTACTTAGATGGTGAATGCTATCGCGACCCCATCTCACCCTGTTCGGCGGATGACTGTTCACGGGGGGTTTTTAGTGGGTGCAAGTCCCACACTCCCCCTTCCGTCTCCCCCGCGGCGGAAGGGTAGTGCGTAGGCATTTTCCCTACTTAAAAAAAAAAAAAAAAAAAAAGGGCTATTTACTTATTTGTCAGGGAACTGAGCCGATGACAGAATTGTCAAAAATGTATGAAATTACGTCATAAATGTATGAAATGACGTATGAAGTCAATACGTCCCTGCATAGATATTTAAAACTTCTCAACGAATTTTGACGCGGATTTTTTAAATAGATTAATGATTCAAGAGGAAGGTTTATATGTATAAAATAGGCATAATATACGTAGTAGAGAAACATTGATAATTTTCTGTAAGACGCTACGAAGTGCGCGCTGGTCTAGTAGTAAAATTATATAAGCGTCTGTGGCCCAGTGATCGTTGATCCGGCTTGTAAGCGGCTGAGCAGTGATGTGCAAACATTACTGTGCTTCGGTAGGAGGGCACTGTAGCTAGTGAAATTACTGGGCTGAAGAGTCTTAACATCTTATGACTCTCAAGTAAGAAGCGTTGACGCAGTGCACTGGGTAGCACCGTACCAATTATGGGCAGCGTTATCTCTTACCATCAGGAGAGCGTCTTGCTCGTCTTCTTACTTCGTTGTATAACAAGTGAAATTTTAAAAATACTTTTAAAAAACAAGCTTTAATTATTATTATTATCTTGCATCATAAAGTACTCGTTAAGACGAATCAAATGAGCCCAAACTCGATGGGGTTGCGTTGTTTTATGACAGAGATTCTTTGGCCACCTTCCAGCTCCATCATCAGATCAGCTCGATGTCATAAAAATATTGCATTGTCATCCGATTTACACACGCATGCAAATTTTCAGCTGAATTGGAAACCGGGAAGTGGGTCAAATTAAACTTGCAAGATTTGATTACAGACAGACAACAGACAGGTGAAAGTAATATAAACCCAGGACCTCCGGCTTTTTTTACAAAAAGCCGGAGGTCCTGGGTTCAAAACTCAGTGTGTCAAAGATTTTTGCCTGGACGCTACCGTGTTTCGCGGTACGTAAAACTGTGTATCCTGGCTGTTTCCTATAAGATATGTAGGAGGCAGTCGTCAGGTCATGTTGCAGGCACTGTAGGCATCTCGGCGACCTGACACTGCAACATATAGGTTGGCCACACAACCTATACCTAGTTTCAATTGTGATGTCACCACATTAAGGTACCAGCGGAAGACCAGCGTAGGTCAACTAAGATCTACACGTGCTGAGCTGGTACCTTTTTGCGGCAGGATGTGATTTTTTCTCTAAATATTAATACCCTGTTTTTTTTCTCTTATGCTTTGTATATTATTATCATCTTGTGTGCAAATAAATTTATTTCTATTCTATACGTTGTGCTTTGACTCTGACAGTGTAAGTAGGGCAACCTGTTCTGTTGGAGTGTAAACACCAAATATTAAAATACTCACGGATTAAAGACAATGTTGGCACCGACTGATATCAACTGTTCAGTTTCATCATCATCATTTATCATCTCATCGTTCATCATGTCATTGTGTATATAATTTGTCTCAGAAGTTACATCTTTTGGTTTTGTTTTAAACGGTGTCGCACCCATCAAAATTGGCATCACAGTTTCCGAGATTGGCCTCATTACTTTAAAAATCGGCCTCTTTTCATTCAAAATAGGTTTGTGGGCTGGCACAGGTTTCTTTTTTTTCAAAATGGGCCTCTCAATTTTTTTACAGTCGACTTTTGGTATCTCTTTTGTCCTAAAATTAAACATTCAGTTTTTTTTTTAGGACGTTTCACACAGCGCCACCTAACCCCAAACTAAGCAACTTAATGCTTGTAATATGGTGGTTAGGATAACGGACATAATAGTTATATACTTTTTTTTTTGTAAATACATACTTATAATAGATATTGAAAAACCACCCAGACCAGAAACAAATACCTGTGGATCACACAAACATTTGTCCCACGCGGGAATCGAACCCGCAACCTTCTGCGTTGCAGGCGGGTATTAGCCCACCGCGCCAAAGGTTTTTTTTTTTTTTTAATAAACTATATCATACTGCCGCTCTGGCTTATGCGGCACCATTATATCCCCACATTAAAATAATCTCCATAATATTACTTACAATTTTCAACTTAACTATGTACATACTTAAATTAATTATTACTAATGTACCTGATATCTATTATATTGTAACGTAATATTTTTTTTTTCCGACTTCTATCTTATAATTGTTCTTATTTTTTTTTTCCTCTTTTTTCTTCACAGAGGCCACAGAGGTCGCCACAGAGGTTGTCATAGTTTATTTATAAGTTTTTATCACGGTAAGGAGATATACAGAGGGCCTATTGGCTATCGCGAAACGACATGTAAAAAACTTAAATCTCCTCATTAATATATGTAAAACTTAAAACAACAAACAGCAATGTACATTGCAGTCGACATCAATCTTACTAATATAATAAACGTGAAAGTTTGTAAGAATGGATGTCTGGATGTATGTTTGTTACTCATTTACGCCTAAACGGGTGGACCGATTGAGCTGAAATTTGGTATACAGATAGCTTAGACCCTAGAATAACACATGGCTACAGTAAAGCGGGTAAACTCACTGAGCGCATCTAGTAATGAATAAAAATACTTGGTATATAACAAGTGAAAAATACTTGTAAAAAAAAAAGGTTTTTTTATTACCATCTAGCACCAAAGTACTCATCAAGACGAATCAAATGAGCCCAAACTCGATGGGGTTGCGTCGTTAAATTACGAAGTTCCTATGCCCACCTTCCAGCTCCATCATCAGATCAGCTCCATGTCATAATAATATTGCATTGTCATCCGATTTATACATGCATGCAAATATGCAAAATTTCGATAATGTTACGTATAATTATTACAAATTGTTCACACTTCCTGTTTTCCGTAATCCCAATGAAGAAATCTTTTCCATAATTCCTGAATTCCCTTACCTATTAGTAGAAGATTCTAGATATCGCCCGATCGTCCAGGAATGCAGAGAGATAACCGCAGCCGAATATCTTTGTGCTGACAGAGATTTAGCCTTGTACGCCGGAGAAACCTGTATAGAACAACTAATGCAGTACCGCGAAAACACCTCTAAATGCCACCCTGTACGCGTTGAACCTGAAAGCCTGAAAATTCAGAAAATATCCTCTGACACTTGGATCATATTTTCCAAACACGAGAAAACAATCTTCCAGAAATGTGGAGATGACGTCATTCGAGAAAGACTACGAGGAACATATTTGCTCACTGTACATAAGCCCTGCGATATTTTCATTGATACTGCGCTGATTTTTGGAAACTGTTTCCACTCTCTTGGAGCGGCCCATCACCGTATATTACCCATAGTCAACTTACCTGAACTGCAGCAAAACGAGCCCATGGAAGCAGAATTTGAACCTGTAAATCTGAAACGAGTAAACTTGGACGATTTTGGTAAAATGGATGTGTGGAAAAGTGTGAAAAGTGAAAGTGTTCAAGTGAAAAATGTCAGTATTGCCACGGTTATACTTTACGTGGTTATTGTGTTGATTGGGTTATTCGCAGTATGGCTTAAATTGAAGCCTGCTATACTAAAGTGTTTCGAAAGACCAAATAACCCGGAAAATGACGTAGTCGTAGTTAATATTAATGATAGAGATAGACCACTTTTATTGCGTTAGCCATAAGTTTTTGTTTCTATTTTGTACTTATACCTAATATGAAGTTCACGGAAAACCATTTTCCGATAAACTCTCGGAAAAGTTGTTTCCCGTTAACTTCAATCTAAGGGGGGAGGCGTTATATACCAGTGCTCCCCTCATATAATGCCTATGCAGCAGTCGCCCACGCACTATCACGCCACGTCGCGCCATGCCACCCAAGCGCCAGACGCTGCGTTGGCATTCCTAGTATTAAGATAAGCTCCCGGCCCTAAGCCGTTGCATTGTTTTATTAGACAGTCTAATATCGACTCTTATAGAATTAAGTCGTACTTAATTAAATTAACTTTAAATCAAATTTAATTTGTTTTAAAAACTTAAACAAGTAGCTCCCGAATTTAACTACCTAGCAGAACAAAAACAAAAACTCAACAAAAACAGAAAATAGCAGAAAGTAACAAAAACTGAACAAAAGCGTATACAAGGCACTAACGGCGCGACGTCAGAACTCGTACTGATTTACAAAATGGCTGGCTGACAAAAGGATGACAGGCTGTAGTGTTGCCAGTTGCCACAATCTTAGAGTTATACTATTTTTGATTTCCATTTTTATTTTAAGAATAACACCTGTCAATATAAGGGTGACACGCAATTAGTGCCATTAATAGAATATATTATATTGCCAATGAAAAGCTAATTCCAATACCTACATAATTTACGCGATTTTAAATATTCGATTCAATTCAAAACCGATTTTTTATAGTCTGTGGTTTGTTCGTTATACATGGCACATCACTAAGTGGGCGGTAACCATCCATGAAGTACAACATTAACTGTATGAGAGAAAAACTAAAAAAACACGAAACTTCATAGGCGCGAGCTGTCAAAATTATCAAGCTAAATTAGACAGACCATAAAACTTCGCAACGGATTTTGATGCGGATTTTTAAAATAGATATAATTATTCAAGAGAAAGGGTTATATGTATAAAACAGGCCTAATATAGTAGAGAAACCAGTGGCGGATTTGCCCTAAGGCCCAGTAGGCCCGGGCCTAGAGCGGCCAGATATTAGGGGCGGCCAATCGTGACAAAAAAAATCACTGATGACAAGAAATAACTAAAAGAACGTAAATATTTTAAAGGCTTCAAGGGGCCATGGGTTTTTCTCGGCGGCTCTGCTCTATAATAAGAATATTTATTTTCTCACCGCTCAGAACAAATCTTTTGTAGCCTGAAATATAAAATTTTCTCGGCACTCGCAGCTAGCTGCTCGCGCAATCATAAATAGAATGTTATGTATTTTGCTCACCACTCAGAACGAGCTCATTGCACACAGTACCGGCGTTAGGGTGGGGTGCGGTTGGGCGACCGCCTAGGGCGCCGGATAAAAGGGGCGCCACAGGCTCTATAATGGGGCGCCCGTGGCGCCCCATTCGTTCTGTAAAATTCAATATTCTCGGTGCTCGTAGCAAGCTGCTCGCGCTTTTATAAGAACATTTAGTTTCTTTGCCACTCGAAGGAAGATAAACGCACACCATTCGTGCTGAAAAATTCAAAATTTTCTCGGCGCTCGCAGCGAGCTGCTCGCGCTTTTATAAATGAGAAAATTTACTTTCTTTCCCATTCGAAGCAAGATAAACCCACATCATTCGTGCTGAAAAATTCAATTTTTTTTCGGCGCTCGCAGCGAGTTACTCGCGCTTTTATAAATAAGGACATTTAGTTTCTTTGCCACTCGAAGCTAGCTAAACGCACATCATTCGTGCTGTAAAATATCTAAATTTTCTCGGCGCTCGCAGCGAGCTGCTCGCGCTTTTATAAATAAGAATACTTATTTAGTTTCTTTGCCGCTCGGAGCAAGCTAAACGCACAACATTCGTACTGAAAAATTCAAAATTTTCTCGGCGCTCGCAGCGAGCTGCTCGCGCTTTTATAAATGAAAACATTTACTTTCTTTGCCACTCGAAGCAAGCTTAACGCACATCATTCGTGCTGAAAAATTCAAAATTTTCTCGGCGCTCGCGCTTTTATAAATAAGGACATTTAGTTTCTTTGCCACTCGAAGCAAGCTAAACGCACATCATTCGTGTTGAACAAATCTAAATTTTCGCGGCGCTCGCAGCGAGCTGCTCGCGCTTTTATAAATAAGAATACTTATTTAGTTTCTTTGCCGCTCGGAGCAAGCTAAAAACACATCATTCGTGCTGAAAAATTCAAAATTTTCTCGGAAGTCGCAGCAAGCTGGAAAGGTGGATTTTTTTCTAGATACGCCCATGATTTTGCCCATCGGAATCGGCCCAGAAAAAAATCCTGGAATTTTTTACTTTTTAGTATGGGTTTGAATTGCTTTTTCGGGGGCGCCGTAGAAATCTCGCCCAGGGCGCTGGTAATGTTAAAACCGGCTCTGATTGCACATCTTTTGTAGTCTGAAACGTAAAATTTTCTCGGCGCTCGCAGCAAGCTGCTCGCGCATTACAAGGTTTTTAAAATTTTATTCTATTCGGAATGAATTTAACGCACACGTTCTTGTCAGAGATATAACATTTCCTATTTTAGAGATTCAAATTGTAGGTACGTTGAAATGTACAAACCTACCTTGTTCACAAGAAAAAAAATTCTGGATCCGCCACTGTTTAAGGAGTAAGTAGGAGTAGACATGTTATATACGACGTAGGTGCAGGTATTACATGGGCCTAGGGCGGCCTAGACTGTAAATCCGCCACTGAGAGAAACACTGATAAATGTCTGTTGGACGCTACGAAGTGCGCGCTGGTCTAGTAGTAAAATTATATAAGCGTCTGTGGCCAGTGGCCGTTGATCCGGCTTGTAAGCGGCTGAACAGTGATGTGCATACATTACTGCACAGGTAGGAGGGCACTGTAGCTAGTGACATTACTGGCCTGAAGAGTCTTAACATCTTATGACTCTCAAGTAAGAAGCGTTGGCGCAGTGCACTGGGTAGCACTGTACTAATTATGGGCAGCGTTATCTCTTACCATCAGGAGAGCGTCTTGCTCGTCTTCTTACTTCGTTGTATAAAAAAAGCCGGAGGTCCTGGGTTCAAAACTCAGTGTGTCAAAGATTTTCGCCTGGATGCTACCGTGTTTCGCGGTACGTAAAACTGTGTGTCCCGGCTGTTTCCTATAAGATATGTAGGAGGCAGTCGTCAGGTCATGTTGCAGGCACTGTAGTCATCTTGGCGACCTGACACTGCAACATATAGGTTGGTCACACAACCTATACCTAGTTTCAATTGTGATGTCACCACATTAAGGTACCAGCGGAAGACCAGCGTAGGTCAATTAAGATCTACACATGCTGAGCTGGTACCTTTTTGCGGCAGGATGTGATTTTTTCTCTAAATATTAATACCCTGTTTTTTTCTCTTATGCTTTGTATATTATTATCATCTTGTGTGCAAATAAATTTATTTCTATTCTATACGTTGTGCTTTGACTCTGACAGTGTAAGTAGGGCAACCTGTTCTGTTGGAGTGTAAACACCAATTATTAAAATACTCACGGATTAAAGACAATGTTGGCACCGACTGATATCAACTGTTCAGTTTCATCATCATCATCATTTATCATCTCATCGTTCATCATGTCATCGTGTATATAATTTGTCTCAGAAGTTACATCTTTTGGTTTTGTTTTAAACGGTGTCGCACCCATCAAAATTGGCATCACAGTTTCCGAGATTGGCCTCATTACTTTAAAAATCGGCCTCTTTTCATTTAAAATAGGTTTGTGGGCTGGCACAGGTTTCTTTTTTTTCAAAATGGGCCTCACAATTTTTTTACAGTCGACTTTTGGTATCTCTTTTGTCCTAAAATTAAACATTCAGTTTTTTTTTTTTTTTTTTTTAGGTCGTTTCACACAGCGCCACCTAACCCCAAACTAAGCAACTTAATGCTTGTAATATGGTGGTTAGGATAACGGACATAATACTTATATACTTTTCTTTTGTAAATACATACTTATAATAGATATTGAAAAACCACCCAGACCAGAAACAAATACCTGTGGATCACACAAACATTTGTCCCATGCGGGAATCGAACCCGCAACCTTCTGCGTTGCAGGCGGGTATTAGCCCACCGCGCCAAAGGTTTTTTTTTTTTTTTTTAATAAACTATATCATACTGCCGCTCTGGCTTATGCGGCACCATTATATCCCCACATTAAAATAATCTCCATAATATTACTTACAATTTTCAACTTAACTATGTACATGCTTAAATTAATTATTACTAATGTACCTGATATCTATTATATTGTAACGTAAGATTTTTTTTTTCCGACTTCTATCTTATAATTGTTCTTATTTTTTTTTTCCTCTTTTTTCTTCACAGAGGCCACAGAGGTCGCCACAGAGGTTGTCATAGTTTATTTATAAGTTTTTATCACGGTAAGGAGATATACAGAGGGCCTTTTGGCTATCGCGAAACGACATGTAAAAAACTTAAACCTCCACATTAATATATGTAAAACTTAAAACAACAAACAGCAATGTACATTGCAGTCATCAATCTTACTAATATTATAAACGTGAAAGTTTGTAAGAATGGATGTCTGGATGTATGTTTGTTACTCATTTACGCCTAAACGGGTGGACCGATTGAGCTGAAATTTGGTATACAGATAGCTTACACCCTAGAATAACACATGGCTACAGTAAAGCGGGTAAACTCACTGAGCGCATCTAGTAATGAATAAAAATACTTGGTATATAACAAGTGAAAAATACTTGAAAAAAAAAAGGTTTTTTTATTACCATCTAGCACCAAAGTACTCGTCAAGACGAATCAAATGAGCCCAAACTCGATAGGGTTGCGTCGTTAAATTACGAAGTTCCTATGGCCACCTTCCAGCTCCATCATCAGATCAGCTCCATGTCATAATAATATTGCATTGTCATCCGATTTATACATGCATGCAAATATGCAACATTTCAGCTCAATAGGACACCGGACGAGGCTATTGGCTAATTCTCACCCACTACGATTGATGGCAACTTCAACATACATTACCGCTTTTGTTACTTTAACCATATTAATGAGGAGGTTTAAGCACGTAATGTACGCAATTTTGTCTATGGATTCTATGTTTTACATATCGTTTTGCAATAGCCAATAGCCCCTCAGGATGTGGGTATAATTAAACTTGCAAGATTTAATTACAGACAGACAGACAACAGACAGGTGAATGTAAAAAGCTTGTTTTAAAAACTTACATGTCCATTTCTATCCATTTTGTTCCTTCTTTTGATTTTTCTTCAAGTTGAACATCTGAAATTAAATTAATCATTATGTACAGTCAACTACAAAGAGCTGTATCCATGTTAGGCTTACAAAATGAAGTAAATTTTCATTTGCCACAATGAACTACCCTTGGTTCGTAACATTTCTATTAGCAATCAAACTTTATATTATCATCGACTCGTTTAATATGCAACAATGATGTATCCCACTACTTTTTCTTAGGTGATACATAATAATAGCATTTAAAATGAATCGAATATAGTATAAGATTTGGTGGATACTGAAAATGTCACGAAGTAAGGGTAAATAATTTTTGCATACTAAAAGTTCCTTCATTTTGTAAGACTAACATGGATACATCTCTTTGTAGTTGACTGTACATAAGTTACGTGAGAAATCCTACATATTACTATCACTACAGTCAAACATATATATTTCCTTTTCAGCTTGGTTGTCTGGAATAGATCACTATGATCAGTGCCGCCTCAGCAGTGATGTGCAAACATTACTGTGCACAGGTAGGAGGGCACTGTAGCTAGTGAAATTAATGGGCTGAAGAGTCTTAACATCTTATGACTCTTGAGTAAGAAGCGTTGGTGCAGTGCTCCTAGAATTTCACATAATTGTGAAATCCTAGGTTACATTGTACTGATTATGGGCAGCCGTTATCTCTTGACATCAGGAGAGCGTCTTGCTCGTCTTCTACTTCATCACATAAAAAAAAAATTAGTGATCAGACCGCCAATTGTAACACTTCATTTTCAAATATATTTAATTTTGTATATTGTTTGAATTAAGTGTTTATCTATCTATCTACAGTCTAAATATATATAAGGAAAGAGTGAATGATTGACTGACTGATCTATCAACGCACAGCCTAAACTGAACGGATTCGGTTGAAATTTGGAATACAGGTAGGTTTTATGGCGTAGTACTCCGCTAAAAAAATGGTTAAACCACGCGGGGAAAGCCGCAAGCATAAGCTAGTATCAAATAAAAATGCTTTCCGCATCTATCTGTCTGTGCATGCTTATATCTTTAAAACTACGCGACCAATTTTGATGCGGTTTTCATTAAGAGCGTATATATCGAGTGACGCTCTCTCGCTCGCACAATTGACAAATTTTGAAATATAAATTCAAGGAATTAATTTATTGAAAATTCCTCTATACAAGTCCTGCATAATATTATTGCACACATTTTAAAAGTGTTTTCAGTGAGATATATAAAATAATGGGATATATAAAACGAAAAAGTTTTTTTTTTTGACATCGCTCCTCATCCCATTTTTTTTCCCAATTTATATTTTAAAATTTGTCAAATTGTGCGAGCGAGAGAGTCGTCACTAGATATATACGCTCTTAAAAGATAGTGATGGACAGTTTTCTTTATAAAGTAAAGTAAAAATCCTTTATTTGCAAGAATGTTGGTACATAAAATAATAGGGATGTTGACTAATTTTTGGAATTGCTTTTATATGATAGATAGACCCATTTCATACACGAATATCATATTTTTATGCAAAAATATACGAAATTTAAAAATACGTAGGTAAGTAAAAATGAATTTTTGAATTCCGGCTAAAACGTTCCGAACTGTCATCTGACAGCGCGTGACGTCACACTACTGGCTGGACTTACGTTTCCCAAGCAATGTTCCTGATTTCAACACAATTTAATTAATCATAACTTAAAAACCACTGAACCGATTTTGATGCAACTTATACTGTGCCCTTAGTTGGTCCATACTTAAACCAAAAATAAAGTCAATAACTAAAATGTCTCTCTGAAAATATAAGATCCATTTTGGTTATTGACTTTTTTTTGCTTAAATTCGGACCAACTTAGGGCACCGTATAAGTTGCATCAAAATCGGTTCAGTGGTTTATAAGTTATGAATAATTAGAATGTGTTGAAATCAGGAACATTTCATAGGAAGCGTAAGTCCCGCTGACTACGTGCGGTGCGGTGCGTGCCAGTGGTGTGACGTCACGCGCTCTGATTGGCGTTCGCATTCGCGTAAGAATAAGTAAAAATTATTGAACTTAAAATTGATTTTATTCAATTTTGGCTTGTGAATAGATCCTTAAAATGTGATTATAGGTTCTTAAATACTGTATTTTATGTGAAAAACATAAGTTTATATGAATTCGTAACATGTGTCAACATCCCTATTAGATAGCGCCTAAACATTCTGCCTCTTTGAGGCGCTACAAAGTGCGTGCGGGTCACAGTAAACAAGTAAATAATACCAAAATATTTACCAATTTGAGTCTTTATGTGATAGTTGTGATCATGATCAATCATCGACATATCATAAACTTCGCCTGTAAAACAAATTATTACATTTAGAATTTATTTTCAAACGCATAATTTTAATAATTTCATATTAAATCATAATCGTCACATTTATATTTTATTGAATAAAATTAAATTTTTTGGAACTAATTAACTTATTTTTTTTAATAATATTTCTGTTTTTAACCCCCGACGCAAAAATGACGGGGTGTTATAAGTTTGACGTGTCTGTGTGTGTGTGTGTACGCGTCTGTGGTATCGTAGGTCCCGAACGGATGAACGGATTTTGATTTAGTTTTTTTGAAAGTAGAGTTAGTCGAGAGTGTTCTTAGCCATGTTTGGTGGAAATCGGTCCAAGATGGCCGCCGCTACAAAATGGCGGATAACTTTTTTCTTCCACGATCCCCGCAATATGGGTATCAAATGAAAGGGCTCAACTAGTAGAATACAGCCCACTATATAAAATTTAAAATCCAAGATGGGCCCCCACCACAAAACCGCGAATTACATATTTTGAAAGCGCTGCGTTGGGGTTTTTTTTTAAATTTTTAATTTAATTTATGTATGTAATTTATCTTGGAATTTACATTTGAAAATTTCTCTATGCCAGCACTGCATAATATTATTGCATACATTTTAAAAGTGTTTTCAGTAAGATATATTAAAATATAGCATTATTGAGATTTTTTTAATAATTTTTTTTTCATATTTGCTCCTCATCCCATTTTTTAATATATCAAACTGCGTCAGTGTTCACTCCGGCCGCCGGTGAAGGCAAGCACAGAGGTGGGGGAGTGTTCCTCGTCAGTGTTCACTCCGGCCGCCGGTGAAGGCAAGCACAGAGGTGGGGGAGTGTTCCTCGTCAGTGTTCACTCCGGCCGCCGGTGAAGGCAAGCACAGAGGTGGGGGAGTGTTCCTCGTCAGTGTTCACTCCGGCCGCCGGTGAAGGCAAGCACAGAGGTGGGGGAGTGTTCCTCGTCAGTGTTCACTCCGGCCGCCGGTGAAGGCAAGCACAGAGGTGGGGGAGTGTTCCTCGACAGTGTTCACTCCGGCCGCCGGTGAAGGCAAGCACAGAGGTGGGGGAGTGTTCCTCGTCAGTGTTCACTCCGGCCGCCGGTGAAGGCAAGCACAGAGGTGGGGGAGTGTTCCTCGTCAGTGTTCACTCCGGCCGCCGGTGAAGGCAAGCACAGAGGTGGGGGAGTGTTCCTCGTCAGTGTTCACTCCGGCCGCCGGTGAAGGCAAGCACAGAGGTGGGGGAGTGTTCCTCGTCAGTGTTCACTCCGGCCGCCGGTGAAGGCAAGCACAGAGGTGGGGGAGTGTTCCTCGTCAGTGTTCACTCCGGCCGCCGGTGAAGGCAAGCACAGAGGTGGGGGAGTGTTCCTCGTCAGTGTTCACTCCGGCCGCCGGTGAAGGCAAGCACAGAGGTGGGGGAGTGTTCCTCGTCAGTGTTCACTCCGGCCGCCGGTGAAGGCAAGCACAGAGGTGGGGGAGTGTTCCTCGTCAGTGTTCACTCCGGCCGCCGGTGAAGGCAAGCACAGAGGTGGGGGAGTGTTCCTCGTCAGTGTTCACTCCGGCCGCCGGTGAAGGCAAGCACAGAGGTGGGGGAGTGTTCCTCGTCAGTGTTCACTCCGGCCGCCGGTGAAGGCAAGCACAGAGGTGGGGGAGTGTTCCTCGTCAGTGTTCACTCCGGCCGCCGGTGAAGGCAAGCACAGAGGTGGGGGAGTGTTCCTCGTCAGTGTTCACTCCGGCCGCCGGTGAAGGCAAGCACAGAGGTGGGGGAGTGTTCCTCGTCAGTGTTCACTCCGGCCGCCGGTGAAGGCAAGCACAGAGGTGGGGGAGTGTTCCTCGTCAGTGAAGGCCGGAGATGAGGAACAGAATCCTCCCCCGGGAGCACTCGGGTCCGTGGGGTCGCTACTCCCCAACAGCTCGCCATAAGCTGCCCTGCGGTGTTATCGAAGTTCCTTATCGCGCGTTGTGAATTGTGAAAGGGGACTAGACGGAAAAAATTCGACACTTTTTGCTATCCACTCAAACGTCCCGACCGCTATAGCGGCCCGAAAAAAAGTTGAGTTAAACGTTACAGCCGCTACAGCGGTCTTAGAGACTTACTACTTTAAAGGGGGGAGGGGGAGATATTTTTGTTGAGTTTCGATTTCGCGACCATTATTTTTGTTGAGTGTATACGGTTTTTTTGTAAATAATAAATCGTGTAAATCGTGGGAACTTCGTTCCATCCGGGTGTCCCTTGACACCTCTCAAGTTTTTTATTTATTATTATTATAATAAAGTTAAATTACCATAATGGCTGCATATGATTTTAGGTACTTCCTTCGTCTGCTCTGTAATAAAAATATGATACTTTAGCGTACAATCTTACTAATATTATAAACGTGAAAGTTTGTAAGAATGGATGCCTGGATGTTTGTTACTCTTTCACGCCTAAACGGGTGGACCGATTAACCTGAAATTTGGTATAGAGTTAGCTTAGACCCTGGAATAACACATAGGCTACAGTACAGCGGGTAGAAACGCTGGGCGCGGCTAGTATAATAATATAAACGTGACCGATTGTATCTTCAAGGCACGAGTGAATACCTTTCTAGGCATCTTACGTGATCCATCGTCGACCGCATTTTCACTTTCCATCAGGTGGGATGTGGTCAAACGTAGGCCTATCTCGTATAAAAAAAAAGATTGCGTGTACTTATGTACACGCGTTAGAAGTTATACTTCTTTGGCGTATGGAAAAATAAATAATAAATTATTAGTATCACCGTCGTATATGAAATTGATTTAATAAAAACACCAAAATAATATTTATTTATTCACAATGTTTAATTGTACCCTTACGAAACACGTGTTCTAAATATAAAAATACCAGAATATAGAACTTGAACATAGTCATCAATTTTCATGCATGCCACCTAGAACTAACTTCACGATGTAGAATTTAGGTGTCGGTGTGCGCGCGCATCGTAAAAATTCACTCTCATCATTTTTCTCTATCGCGCCAAAAGAAGTATAACTTCAAAAAGAATAGGTAACAAAAATTTAACTCACCTTTTTTACTATTTGAATCTTTTGTTTTTGCTGGAGACTCATGTATTGAGCTAGGCAGATGCTTATCTGAAAAAATGTATATTAAATTATCATTTATTTCAGCCAAAAGCCATATTCTATAACACAATTTGAAACTTAAAATTTATATCCAAGTAGGTACATATTAAAAATAATAATTATTAAAATTAAATACATCGAATAAAATAAAATAAATTAAAACAAGTCCCATAAATTACACAAGATTAATACAATAAAATTATAAAAAAATAAAATAATAATATAATTTTATTAATTTAGAAAAATAAAATACCATTATCTTAACCTATACTTGGGCTGAGCTCCGGAATGCTCTACATGTACACTGTTCCATTAAAAATACTTTTTAAAAACAAGCTTTTATTATAATTACCATCTATCATCAAAAAACTCGTCAAGTTTTTTTTTATAATATTTTAGCAAGACGCTCTCCTGCAGGGCTATGATGCGCACGTCGACATAATGTCGTGAAATTTGATTTAATGTGAATAATACTCTATGTGGCTGTCATAAAGTGGAGATTTACGCACCAGTGAAATGATTTTGTCGTTAAAACTCCTATGTGAAAATGATCTCACTGGTGTGTAATTTTCGACTTTACGACAGCCACATAGAGTATTATTCACATTAAATCAAATTTCACGCGACATTATGTCGACGTGCGCATCATAGCCCTGCTGATGGTAAGAGATAACGCTGCCCATAATAAGTACATTGCTACCCAGTGCACTGCGCCAACGCTTCTTACTTGAGAGTCGTAAGATGTAAACTCTTTAGCCCTGTAATGTCACTAGCTACAGTGCCCTCCTAACGAAGCACAGCAATGTTTGCACATCACTGCTCAGACAGTAGAATAACTGGCACTGTTGGGAAGATGAATCAAATGAGCTCAAACTCGATGAGGTTGCACAGTTTAATTACGGAGTTCCTATGGCCTTCCAGCTCCATCATCAGATCAGCTTAATGTCATAATTATATTGAAATGCATAAAATATACTGGTGGTATTACCTTCCAACCAGAGGGCCTATCGCAAAACGTCATGTAAAACACTGGAATTCATAGACAAATTGTGTACATTACGTGCTTAAAAATACTCATTAATAAAGTAACAAAAGCAGCAATGTACATTGAAGTTGCCATCAATCGTAGTGGGTGAGAATTAGCCAATAGCCCCTCTGGTTGTAAGTAAGAGATTGCTTTATGCGATAAGACCGCCGATTGTTTACCTCTAGTTTTATGTTAGTCATACTATATTTATAACTATTTCTTGTATTTTGGTATGCAATAATGTATCATTCCAATCCATTTCATATACTGGTGGTAGGCTTCGGCCGTTGCTAGTTACCACTCACTGGACAAAACCGTGTCGCCAAGCGGACATTGTGACCGTGTTCCGGCATGATGTTCAGTGAAGCCAGGGAGGGATTTATCCCGCCTTCTAGGTATAGTCTGCTGCCATCTAAGGCCGTGTCGTCGCTTAACATCAAGCGAGATCATGGTTAAAGGCTTACCTATAATGAATTTAAAAAAAATACAAAATTTCAGCTCAATAGGTCCACCCGTTTAGGCGTGAAAGAGTAACAAACATACATCCAGACATCCATTCTTACAAACTTTCACGTTTATAATATTAAGTAAGATTAATACTTTTACTTACATAGTTTCACCGCCTTCTCAGGTTTCTTGGAAGCAATCTCTTCTGGTGTAAAGAGTGTGGGACAAGCAAACAGTTTTCTCTTTTTTTTATTTTTTTTAATGTACAGATATTTAGGCTCAAAATGATGGATGCATATTTGATTGCTCCGTGGATAATTTACATTCAAGGCCCCCGAGTGAGCTGCTACAAGGTTCAGCCAGATTTTACTTAATCTATCGCTTCTAGGAAACGCCGAGAGATTGCAATTTTTTTTTGAACATTTACATGATCGAATACAGCAATTATTGCGCATCTGAAACAATGGAACATTGGAGTCAACACAATCAGTGCAGAAATTAAAGAACTGTGGGCCTATTGGCACGCAAAACGACATGTAAATCACTAGAATCCATAGACTATAGACAAAACTGTGTACATTACCTGCTTAAACCTCCTCATTGATATGAGTAAAGTAACAAACGCAGCAATGTACATTGAAGTTGTCATCAATCGTAGCGGGTGAGAATTAGCCAATAGCCCCTCAGTAAAGGTTGAAGAGGCTGACACATTGACTGCAGAAAGAACAACTGCTGTGTTTTTGAAGTTGAAATGTGTGTATACTGATGCACACAATCTGTGTCAATTTTGTTGTTTACCTAATTTGAAAAACTTAAACGAAAATGTAATTCAAATTTAATTGTACTGTAGTAAAAGGGCAAGTGTATAGTCTTGAAAGGTAGGCAATGTACCAGCGGTACCTTGTGATCTGGAGGCCCTGGTTTCAAATCTCAGTGTGGCATAAACTTTTCGCCTGGACGCTACTGTGTTTCAGAAGGCATAAAAAACTGTGGGTCCTGGCTGTTTCCTATTAGATATGTAGGAGGCAGTCGTTAGGTCATGTTACAGACCTTGTAGGAATCTCAGCGACCTGAAACTGCAACATATAGGACTTAGGTTGGCCACACAATCTATAAATTGTGATTTGACTCTGACAGTTTCATTAGGGTAGGTAACCTGTTCTGTTGAAATATAAACTCCAATTATTTAAATCCCCCAACATGATGATATGTATAAAAGATTAATTAATAGTAAATAAGTAAAATTCAGGGGTTCTTTATTGTTTAGATTCTCCCGCCAAGCAACGCATTGTGATTTAAAACTCACGTTTTTCCACGATTTATACACTTACCTTGATTTACTTTTTAAACATGAAATACCTATCACCGAATAGAGCCACAAAAAATTACACTTTGACCTAGAATACTAGAATAAATAAAGCCACGAAATACCGCTGAAAACGAAAACTCAAATTACATAAATTTTGTGATTTGTCTGAACTGTCAAAAAATATAAAAAATACAAAAACCCACAGACTACACAAAAACCGTAAAATACAGCATGTTGATTCTGTACGATGCCAAACTGAGAGCGTAGCAAGACATGTGCGATGTGTAGTTTTAATAACATAATGTTTTGAATAACCTCACTTTGGATTAACTGCGAACTATAGAAAAATGTCGCATTCGAATTATGTAACCTACCTAGTTATTTAAAGGTTTTTTTTCTATCATACAATTGAAAAGATTTGTAGGCGATGAGTTGCTTTGCTTTTAAATAAACGCCATGTTTAGTCTGTGTTATATTCATTATCTATGGTCGGCAGTCTGTCTGACAGTGACAGTTGACAGATAGTCGTTTTGGAAAATTCGGAATTGTTCGGAATTCGGAATAAACCAAAATGTTGATGTATGCGCGTTCGTGAAATGTTACTTACATATTAATGTCTACATATCTCTCCCACTGAATTCTGGGTTGTAATCCATATTGCAGTTCACTTCAGTTCTGAGTTCTACCGACAATCAACGTGGAATCTGTAAACAAAGGTTTGCCGCTTGGGCTTACCTACATCAATACGTTTAAGGTACATAAATAACCTCTTTAAAGTTGGGATAAATAAAGAATAAAACCCTCCTGCTACTGCTACACTCATTGCGATAATATTCATGGTTATCATAGAGAGATGGTTATTGCTCAATTTTATAGCATTCATGTTACGGCGAATAATATGCCTGCTGCACCACATGACCACATTGCAGTAAAGTTTAGCGCATAGTAAATCTATAAGTAATTGCGCTAGTTTTTTGAGGACCAAGTGTATCATCACAAGTCTATCGCTATAAAATACATGCGCGTCAGTGTTCAGACACCGAAGCAATTTGCTTGAAGTTGGCTACATTCATTGCCATTTGTTGCGGCTATTCCCGAAGTTCGGCTACACCTAGGCTTAGCCGGCTAATCTTAGTTGTACCTATAGTCTGTAGAGTTAGGAAATTTATAAGACTCACACAGAACTAAAGTTAAATAAAAAAACACCAAAGATTACAAAAAATAAACAGAGTTTACAACTATTTTGCCTATTCTTTGGCTGCTAGATAAATTTTACTATACTGTTATAGTGAAATTCATATTATAATAGCAGATCTCTCTGTAGCAGAGATGTATGATGATATATAATAAGATCTGTATTCAAACAAATTATGTTTTCACAAATAAAATATTTTGAGTTTTTAAAGATCTAATTTTAGTAAACATAATTTTTTTTTATTACAGAATGGCGACAGAAAAAGACAAACTTAACATAAAATGGATGCAGGACAGACTAAAGACGTTATGTACAGAGTCAAGATACTGCGGTATATGTCTAGAGACCAACGGTAACTTTTGCCCGCTGAAAATGGAGTTCGCAATCAACGAATGTTACACTACCAGGCCTTTACAAGAAGTTGTCAATGCTATATTGAATTGTGACGTAAGTATCAAATTGTGTTAAGGGGTTAATAGTCACTGAGTTGCTCTGTCTCGCTCGCACAATATTACTTAGTCAAATAACAATTGGTAAATCCTAAAATTTATACAATTTTTAAAAGTATTCCCAGTTTGCTACCTTAAATAACAACAATGGCATTCTCAATGATATGAAAAATATTTATCTTTAAACTCAACCATCTTATCAAGTATCAAACTGGTTATACTTTTAAAAATTGTATAAAAATATGAGCATAATTTTCAATTTAACACATTTCCAAAAAATACATTTTATCAATTGTTATTTGACAATTTGTTAAATTGTGCGTGCGATACAGAGGTTCAGCGACTATTAGCTGCTTAAAGCTAAACTAAAATAATCAAATTCAATCAATAAATTCAAACTCCAAACTCAAAAAAACAAGCATTAAGTTGCTTAGCTTGGGGTTAGGTGATGCTGTGTGAAATATCCTTAAATATTATTATTATGTCTTTTTATAGGCTATAATGGAGCACTTATAAAAGAGTTTGATTTATTATGAAAGACAAAAATATACTATGTTAACATACTAATGTTATAAGCAAGGGCGGATCCAGGATTTGGTCCTGGGGGGGGCAAGGGCAAACATATTATATTTTTTACAACGAAAAGTGTGTGTTTAGCTCGCTTGAACAGTTAGAAAGTTCAAATACCCTTAATAATAAGTGTGAGCAGCTGGCTGTGAGTGTTGAGAAAAAAAATCTACAATGCTTCTGCCCCCCATTCTGTGACCCATTTATACGAAAATCCCACTTCGGAATTTCTGTTTTGAGACCTAATGGAGTTGAAATTGATGACTTTTACTTGCTTATTAAATAAATTTGGCATTTCAGATAACGGATCAAACACTGAGTGAAGTAATATGTGAACAGTGCACCGAAAAGACAATCCAATCTTACGTATTCATTGAAAACACCAAGAAATCATTCAAAATCCTCAATAGCTGTATCAGCGACTTGCTTTGTAAAGCCAACGACATAAATGATGAGTTAGACAGTAATTCGGACTACGGTAACGCCAATGTTATGTTTGTTGTTGAATATGATAATGAGACATATCAAAATGTCAATGAAATTACAACAGGCAATGATACAGTCCTCTCAGATAGACGTATCACACGTAAACTGGTCCAGATTCCAAAAGTAACTCAAAAAGTTACGAAAGAACCATTAATAGTACCCACTTTGAGAGTTACGAAGCATCCGAGAAAAGATACACCGTTGAAACCCGAAGAACTTAAGGTTAGAATAGAAATGCCAGCTGTATCACTAGAAGGTGGAAAAATTGTGATAACACCACTTAAAACTAATACACCAATAGTACCACAATACAATACGTATAACTGTAATTCATGCGAATCAATATTTACAAGTTACAAATCTCTAAAACAACATGAGAAGTTAATTCATAAACCGAAGACATACAATTGTACAATCTGTCAAAAAATGTACAATTCTCAACAGTATTTAGATATGCATTATACAAATGAACATTCAAAATCGAGATGCAGACTTTGCCGGCACATTTTTAACACTACAGAATTAAATAAACATTTGAGAGAAAGTCACATAGGATCTGTGTATATCTGTCAAATATGTGATCTTGTATATTACTCTACAGAGAAATTGGAAGCACATTGCAAGTCGTCTCACAGGTTTATAGATGCAAAACCAAATAAAAACTTGACACAGTGTGTCATGTGTCTGAAAAACTATCCTGAAGAAGAACTGAAAGTGCACAAGTGTAAATTTAATTGTTTGGAATGTACGGTTACTCCGTGCATACATTATAGCTACTTAATGTCTTACCGAGAGCAAGTTTTGAGTAATGCAACGAAGATACAATGTTTGGATTGCGATTATACAACGAAAAGGAAGGAGCATTTGATTACTCATGTGAATAGAGAACATCTAGATCACCACCCGTTTACTTGCGCTCACTGCGGTACACAATTCTACACTAAATTAGGCTTGAAAAAGCATATATTTCAGTTCCATTCGGAGTCAAAGTGTCCATATTGTGATCAAGACTTTACCGATCCAAAACTGCTGCAAAATCACAGGGAAGTTTGTAAATCTGTCACTCGGCCTCATATCTGTGAAAAGTGTGTAGCATCCTTTGATACGGCCAACGAATTGGACAGACATTTGAAATTAAGTCACAGTGATATAGTATATCCGTGCACTTTGTGTAAAAAGGAATATATTACCGAATTAGCATTGAAAGAACACCACACAAGAGTACACAACGGTATTCAATTTAGGAAGCGGAGAAAGTTTATTGAATGCACTCTTTGTGATATCACTTTCACATGTACGAAGGAAATGCTAGAACATGAGACGTTACATGGACCAGAAGCTAGGTACCCTTGTAATGCTTGTTCGAAGAAATTCACCAATTTAAAACAGCTATACTTGCATAAGCAAAGAAATTATTGCGGCCGTATAAAATGTACGAATTGTTTGAAATCCATCACACCGTCTTATTTAAATCAACATAAAATTGTTTGTAAGAACACGAAAGCCTTGCCTTACCAATGCGAAGATTGCAAAAGAACATTTATTTCCGAGTCTTGTCTTCGAAAACATGAACAGACCCATTTTAAAACGCCGTGTGAATATTGCCATAAGATGGTGAAATCTGCATTGTTACAAAAGCACATTGAGAAAAAACATTCGGACGGAACAGACGAGAAACTCAAATGTGAGTTGTGTGACTACATGACGAAGCAAAAGAATTTCTTAGAGAACCACATGAATAAAGTGCATCATAAGATAAAGCCGTATGTATGTAACGTCTGTAGTAAATCATTCTGCGGTAAAGCTCGTCTAAGCGAACATTTAAGGACACACAGAGACAAATACATTTGCTTTTGCTCGTACTGTGGAAAGAAATTTGCAAATAAAGTGTGTTTAAAGATGCATACAAGACGACATACGGGTGAAAAACCATACGAATGCAATATATGTTCTGAACGGTTTCGATCGATGAGTATAATGAAGACTCATAGACTTAAAAAGCACTTGGATAAGACAATACAGTGTCCGTTCTGTGATTCTATGTACCATTTGGCCGTAGAAATGAGATTTCATGTGAAAAAGGTACATTGGAGACGGCCGGAACCGTTTGATTACAAACAAATTGTACCAGAAGAGTTCCATCATTTGTTTCAAGATCGCAGACTGCAAAAGCTTGGTACAGAAGACAATTGTTATCAATAACATTTGAAATGTATTTATTTATTTTTTGGCATGCTGTAATAATGTATGATTATTACGGCATATATATTACTAGAATATTATGTCGGTATATTATTTGAGAGATACATTATGTTTTCATGTGATTGCCAAGTCGATCTATTAATTTAAAACACAAAAGATTTTACCGACTTGGTCATAACATGGATCTCACAACTTTTTACGGTAGAAGTACTGCAGTTGCGAGACTTGGTTTTTTTACAAGTTATGTTTTTGGGAGGTATTTAGTATTCCTGAATATTGAATTGTAAACTCTTTTAGAAGAATAAGTCGTAATTGGCGCATCGCCGGCCGCTGCCGCGGCAAAAACGGAACAATGTATATTCATATTATATTAGGAAAATGTTACTGTCTGCCAGTCTGCCTTTAAATTCGGTTGTTTTATGTGATGACTAGGATATGGTCGTGGTTTTTTTGTCGCCGCTGAAAAATCTTTAACACATTGGCTATAGCGTCGTTTTAAAGAACTATCCAAGATGCCTGAAATTTATATTGTATGGAAAAATCCTTTGACAAAACACAACGTTTGTGTTTTCAGCACTTGCGTTCCGACTTCAAAAAACACAGCTTTAGTGTTTTCAGCAGTCGATGTGTTAAATTATTAGGTCTATGCACAGACAATTGCCTATGCTGCTGTTTTTTGAGGTCGGAACGCGAGTGCTGAAAAACACAAACGTTAGAATAGAAAACTCTTTATTGTTCACACAAGTACAATAATATAGGTATAGCTTAGAACTAAGATTACACAGAAATAAGTGTTACAATACAACAAACGTTGTGTTTAGTCAAAGAATTTTCCATACAAAATAAATTTCAGGCATCTGGGATAGTTCTATAAAACGACGCCACAATGTGTCAAAGATTTTCAATACAATTGTAACAAACAACAACACAACAACAAATAATACATCACAACAACAACAACGTTCACGCTTGTACAATCGTCTTGTCTATCGGTATGTAACTGAGCTGTGTTGATAGTTTAATCAGTCACTTTTATATATAACTAGCTTATGCTCGCGGCTTTGCCCGCGTGACATAATCCTTTCATGGCGAGGTTTACGTCATAAAACCTGTTCCAAATTTCAACCCAATCTTTCGAGTGTCGTTTAGCGTTGATAGATTTTATGCGTTGATAGATTAGTCAGACAGTCAATCAGTCACTCTTTCCTTTTATATATTTAGATTTAGACGAAACTTTTTTTTCAATCAATATAACCTATTTTTTTGAATTACTTATTGTTTGTAAATCAAAATTAAAAATATAAATCATAGATAATACCTAGGAAAATAAAACACAATGTTTATTTAAAATGTTTTGTTTATTATAAAATAAGGTACAAAATTTTACAGCACTTATACAATAAATAGAATGGACGGCAGTGATGTTGAGTATTATTCATTAATTTTAGCATATTTAATCATATTTTAATAAACAAATAGAAAATAAACTGATTTTTTTTAAATATAAGACGACCTTTGCTTCTATAAGTAACCATTATTCATTAAAAACCTTTTTTTTTTATTGAATTTTGGCTAAATGTAATTTTTTCAAAGCACGAAGTATAGTTCGTAAACAAAGTAGCTTCTGACTGTACCTAACTTAGGATTTTTAACTTCGCGACAAATTTTAATGCTTCGGAATAAAATAGAAAAATATGAAAACTTACACATTTAAAAGTGTAATTTTAAATTTGTGATTTTTTTCAGTTAATTATTTTAGTATTACAATTAGCCGTCTTATCGCTATTAACTGTCTCCTTCAGACAACAGTTTTCATCAATAACAATAATTTTAAGAGAAAGGTTTATATATTTATAATAATTCAATGAAGCTAGGAAAGTGATCCATTAAAATACAAGGCATTTTAAAATACAAGTTCAATATTATTGTTTATGATATATTTTATTTATCTTATATAATAAATTCGTATACAATATAATTAATATCATTTATTCAAGTTCACAAAATCTATATCTAAAAACAATTGTCTAATTTAACTTATTGATAATTACAATTTTCTTAACGTTACTTAAAAGAAAATCACAATTTTTAACACATCTGATGTCAATGCAAAGTTGCGTAATTTTATCAACTAGATGGCGCTTTTTTAAAAGTAGCTTTTTCTAGTTGCAAAATTTGATCTACCCTCAATCAGAATACTTTTAAATGTTTAATAATTGCATTTTATATTTACTTATTATTAATATCTATATATTTTTTGCGATTATTTTTGTCACCAATAAATTATTATAGCATCTCAAAATTGGCGTAATTAGGTTATTTCCGAATGCCACTTTTGGTACAACCCTGTAGTAACTAATTTAAAGTAACTAACACGGTTGAGCATAATGGTGGTTAAAGGGAAACCAACATACATTTAAAATGTCACGTAAATTATATTTATTTATGTATTTTTTAAATTATTTGAAGACTTTTTCAATAAAAACTGGCACAATGTCCAATATCACAAATTCGCAAGAACATGTCGTTTTTGATTTAAATGAATGTGGACCAAAATGCTTGTATGTAATTATAAAATTTTTCTATCACTATCTACCACACCACAATATCAAATTCTTCGATAAAATCTTGACATTTTGAAGCTTTTAACTCTCTCGAATCAAGTTGATTTTGCTAGTTTGATATTTTTACAGATATTACAAAAATGTTTTTTCACCGATTACTCGAACTCGAACCGATTTGAAAAAAAAAATAAAAACTTTGTTTTTTTTTTATTTTATCAAAATCATTTTCCAAGTTACGAATTAAAAATGCGTTTCACTCATTGAAATCCAGCTAGAACTCAGTTTTGCAATTATATTTAATTCGTTTATGGGACCAAACCACAAACCACACCGACGCGGAATCGGCTAACGCCGGTCAAAAAAGACTTTGTCTGCGAAATAAGGGCGTTACCAATACCATTCGCATCGGCTCGGTTCGGACAACGCGTCGCGACAACGGCCGACGGCGAAACGAACTGTTTGTCGTGATTGTGGTGATACGTACTCGGTTTAAGCCAATTCCGCGTCGATAAATGTGGTTAGTCCCTAAGCAATCAGCAAGTGTCTCAGTCCACACTCATGTTGTCATAAAGCTATGTTTAGTACTGGTATCCCCCGCCCTGCGCGTACGCCTGCCCGCCTGAGGCCGCGCCGTACCCGCTGGGCTGGTCCGGGTACCGAGCCTCACCTTCGTATGATACCTGGCATTGGTAGATATAATATTAAGACAAGTAAATTAAATTTAAAAATTAATAAAATCCCCATCGCTTTAAAAAAATATGTAATTCGCCATTTTGTGGTGGCAGCCATCTTGAATTTAAGTTTATCATAATGTGTAGTATTCTACTAGTCAAGCCCTTTCATTTGATACCCATATTGAGGGGGGTGTGGAAAAGAAAGGAATCCGCCGTTTTGTAGCGGCGGCCATCTTGGACCGATTTCCACCAAACATGGCTAAGAACACTCTCGACTAACTCTTCTTTCAAATAAAAAAACTAAATCAAAATCCGTTCATCCGTTCGGGAGCTATGATGCCACAGACAGACACACACACACACAGACAAACACGCCAAACTTATAACATCCCGTCGTTTTTGCGTCGGGGGTTAAAAAAGATCATTTTTTCCACTTCTGTAGACTTGGCACAATTCGGCGGTAGTCTTAGGTGCTTTCCAGACAGCAACTAGCGCAGGAAACTTTGTGGCAATTACTTAGCTGTTTCATATAGGTAGGTACTTAATATTCTTCTTAACACAATAGCTACATCGAACAGGATTGGCAAGCTGCACCAATAAAAAATCGGCAGTGATCCTACATTTATGAAAAGCTAGGATGTTGTTAAAAAAGAAGAATTTTGTTGATTCGTTTTGCAAGTCGCCTAATACTACCACCGGACTAAGCCCGACTATCATTATTAGATCGAAAGTAATGAACGATGGCCAACAAATACTTAAATTACTTATTATTATGAGCGTTAGCTCAGCCTCCACATCGCCAACGATAGTCAACGAATCCCTTCGTTGGCCGTTTTGTTACCCGGCTAAGAATGATACTGACCTCAGCGTTGAATCCGTTCTTCCAATCCGCGGTATATTTGACGATCTGCGTGCATCTGGTATATTGGCGTTCGCTAAGAGTGACCCACATCGCCAACGATAGTCAACGAATCCCTTCATTGGCCATTTTGTTACCTGGCTAGATTGATACTGACCTCAGCGTTGAATCCGTTCTTCCAATCGGCGGTATATTTGACGATCTGCGTGCATCTGGTATATTGGCGTTCGCTAAGAGTGACCCACATCGCCAACGATAGTCAACGAATCCCTTCATTGGCCATTTTGTTACCTGGCTAGATTGATACTGACCTCAGCGTTGAATCCGTTCTTCCAATCGGCGGTATATTTGACGATCTGCGTGCATCTGGTATATTGGCGTTCGCTAAGAGTGACCCACATCGCCAACGATAGTCAACGAATCCCTTCATTGGCCATTTTGTTACCTGGCTAGATTGATACTGACCTCAGCGTTGAATCCGTTCTTCCAATCCGCGGTATATTTGACGATCTGCGTGCGTCCGTCGGGTAACGCGACTCGGTACTCGCCGCGGGTCACGTCGCCGTCAGAGATCGCGTTATGGCTGGAAATTAAAGTATTTATATATTAACTAATTACCTATTAAGATGCTGGGGGGTTAGACAAGCTAATATGGCTTGTGATTAACGCTAAAAAATGTACTGAGATGACAGTTGTTATGAAACAAGTGAAATTAAAAAAAAACTTTTTAAAACAAGCTTTTATTATTACCATCTAGCACCAAAGTAATCGTCAAGGCGAATCATACGAGCCCAAACTCGATGGGGTTGCGTCTTTAATTGCGGAGTTCCTATGGCCACCTTCCAGCTCCATCAGATCAGCAATATTTCATTATCATCCGATTTATACATGCATGCAAAAATTCAGCTCAATCGGAAACTAGGAAGTGGATCAAATTAAACTTCCAAGATTTGATTACAAACAGACAGGTGAAAGTAAATAAAAGTTTGTAAAAAAGAACGAACGAAGGATAACTTACCTGAAGTTGTTATCGTCTTCGCTGACGGCGTAGGAAAAGTCGAAGGGCATGCCGGGCTCGTGGTGGTGGTGGTCTTCATGGTGCTCGTGGTGTTCGTGCTGCAACCAAACATGTTGACACTTTAGCTAATGGCTCTCTAATAGGGTTGACATGATGATGGGATGTTGTAGGGATGCTGACCTTTTTGACATCTATCAAAGAGTCCTATACCCCATATTACGGGCCTTTGAGCCTAGATTGGGTTATAGGTTCTCACTAGTAATTTATGTGATTTGTAATGCCTTAACTGAATAAACAATTTATTATTATAATTATGTCGCTCTTAAACACGGGCTAAGCCCGGGCCTTTTTATAGGCTTATTATCAGGGGCGTAGCTACCGCCGTATTTGCCGTATCAATTATACGGGGCCCCCGGGCCACGGGGGCCCCCAAAGTGTGTAAGGAAAAAGAATAAAAACTTTCTAATTTATTTTATTTTACAAATGACAAAATTCTATAAGGAATTCCTTTTTTTCCCGCCTTAAGCGTGCGTTCAAAAGTTGGCAACACTCTACATCGTTATGGCGGGCTGCGGGACTTCCCCGTTTTACTTACTTCATCTTCAACTCAGCGGGAAATTCCCGGGAATCCTTCATCGATATCGCAATGTACGTGTACGTTATTGTACTTTGCATTGGATGTTAAACCACGGAGTGCAGTGCACTGTTTATTTACGCGCTTTATATAAATGTGCATTACATTGTAATTCAGTACAAACAATATTGTTCTTCTGGTTTAGCAGTATTAGTAGCGATTTGTTAAAGAAATGAGTGAAAGGAAAAGAGATTATCCCAGCGGCGCTGAGAAAAGAAAAATTAAACAGAAAAGGGACGAGGTTATAAAAAAAGTGCCCAAAATTTCTTCATTTTTTCAGAGACAAGATACTGTGAGTGATTTGGAAGTCTTTTAATTTCGGTCTGTCCATCTGTCCGTCACATAAAGTTGTCTCCCCCCTCGATTTTCACAATTATACTGTTTTTAGGGTTCCGTGCCTTGATTAAAAAAAAAACAAAATTCTAACTTATCTTTCTTATATAAAGATAAGTTAGAATTTTGTTTTTTTAATATATAAGATAAATAAATATTTCTTTTCACAATATTTTTTTTCTTTTGTGAAAAATCTTTACCTCCATATAAGGGCCTCCAAAAAATTTTTTATACGGGGCCCCGACAAGGCACGCTACGCCACTGCTTATTATTATTATCTTTGTAGAGAGGCGGATAAAAACGCTTCTAAATTTAGTAGGGGGAGTTTGGAGCTCTGATGCCAAAATGCAGCATCGTTCTGAGTCAGCATTTGCTTAGCCCGAACAAGCTTATAGATACCTCCCCAAGGAAAATCCCGCAGTTCCTTGAAGGTTTAAAAGGTTAGTACTGAACTAACGTACATTACAGGAAATATTTTTAGGTAGATACTATTCATCATCATCAGCCCACGCTCGTCCACTGCTGGACATAGGCCTGCCCCATGTCACGCCACTCAACTCGTTCCCCCGTCTTCCTCCTCCACCCGCTCCCTGCGACCTTCCGGATATCGTCACCCCATCTCGCCCAAGGACGCCCTACACTACGTTTGCCGAGACGCGGTCTCCACTCTAGAACCCGTGTACCCCATCGGTTATCGGTTCTGCGGCAAATGTGACCAGCCCATTGCCACTTCAACTTGCTAATCCTTTCGGCTATGTCGGTAACTCTGGTTCTCTGCCGAATCGCCTCATTTCTGATGCGATCCTTTAGAGAGACGCCGAGCATAGCCCGCTCCATAGCTCGCTGAGCAACTATACGGGGTAGATACTATTACGGGATACCTAATGCTTAGTTTGCGCCAGCCCTAATTTTGATGGAGTACATACGGTCTATTGGCTAATTCTCAGTCACCACGATTGATGACAACTTCAATGTAAATTGCTGCGTTTGTTATTTTACTCATATAAATTAATGTGGAGTTTTAAGCAAGTAATGTTCGCAATTTTGTATATTACGGATTCTAGTGTTTTACCATGTCGTTGGGCGTTAGCCAATCCTGCAGGGCTATGATGCGCACGTCGACATAATCTCGCGTGAAATTTTATTTAATGTGAATAATACTCTATTTGGTTGGCATAAAGTCGAATTTTAAACGCCAGTGAGATAATTTTGACATACGAGTTTTGCGACAAAATGATCTCACTGGCGTGTAAATATCGACTTTATGCCATCCACGTAAAGTATTATTCACATTAAATCAAATTTCACGCGAGATTATGTCGACGTGCGCATCATAGCCCTGCAGATGTCGTAAAGTCGAAATGACCACAACTGTTCAAGTTTCTAGCCAGAGATTTAAAAATAATGTTGATAATGTTGATTTAGCCATGCAAGTCACTTGCATTATGTTACTACGAGTATGTTCCTAGTTCCTACCTAAACGAGATTTGCCAATAAAATGTTTATTACATCAAATCAAATTATACTTTTATTTTAGCTACAATAAAGGTGAAAAGAAAATGCATTGTTAGGTAGGATAGCAATTTTGTTCACACAAATATTACTTAGAATGGCATCCCTATTGAAAGAATACCAAATAGTTCTAATTTTAGTAAGAAACATCTTTTTGGTTATATTTTTCATGTTTTTATATATTTGTTTTATTTTTCACAACTTTATTTATTTATTTTTTGTAGTTATTTTCAGTTATTTCGAAATGTGTTCAAGGCCGCGTTGTTGATTACGACAGCCGTATTGGTAAGAATTTAATCCGTCTATCCGACTTCCGAATCCGAATATTTTTATTCGACTATCCAACTATTACTATAAAGTTGACCGGATACCGGTACTTATTTCATTTTAAAACCAGTTAGAAGATAAATATTGACTACAATATATTAAGTAAAACAACGCCTAAAACTCGTTAGCGCGATCTAGGATGCAAGTAAATTTTGAAATTTTTATTAGAAGAAAATTTTATCGTTACAAAATTCTAAAAATAAAATATTGTAATTTAATGTAGGTAATTAATTTTGCCTTAATAATGTTTTAAAAATAATAAGACTTAATTGATGAATGAGACATATACACATTAATAATGATTATTAAGGACTGTAACAAAACAAGTATTTCCTGCAAATATATAATTTTGATTTAATTTAAATATAACATTTTTTTAGCAGTGAAAATAAAGACAATGGATATGGGTATGTTAACTTTTTAATAACTTTTTTCCGCCCGCGATTCTTACCGTAATATTGAACGAATAAATACATATAATTGATTTTTTAGAATATGGTGAAAAACTCTCAAGTGAGTATGCTCTTTTTAATTTATTGGAACGCAGTCAGAAAACCGCATTCTTATTGACACAGTATTGTCTAGTGCTTGTTAACTAGTAGTAATATACTAATAATATACATTTACAAAAAATAGGTAATAATTATATATACTAAATGACCTTTTTTTTATTTCCTACGATTTTACAGGCTTAGAAGGTGGCCAACGTGAGTATTGAATTTCGAATTGAAAACAGCGCAATCTTTTATCTGATCTTGAGTACCTATTGGCTAAATTTTATTTCGTTTTTTTAGTTTTATTTTATTATTATGTTTCTTACTCTTTCACGCCTAAACGGGTGGACTGATTGAGCTGGAATTTGGTATAGAGATAGCTTAGACCCTGGAATAACACGTAGGTTACAGTACGGCGGGTAAAACAGCTGGGCGCAACTAGTAATACATATTATATGGAGCAAGCAAGTATGGATAGTCCTTGTAACAAAACTGAAGCCAATAATTTTGTACTGTATGTGAGTATATTAAAAAAGGTGCTACGCAGCTTGTAATATAATAATTATTATTTACATTAATACCTACAATAATTATTTATCTTTTATTAATATTTTGTTAGGAAGAGTAAGCCGTGTAAAACTGTCTGCAATGATGCCTTCGACCGTTCGACCGTTCACGAAATGCACCACAGATGAACCAATCACAAGTTAGTTCACCTTTTTGATGTGTAGATGGCGCTAGTAATCGCTTTACAAAATTAGGTTTTTACATCTGTATGTTGGAATAACGAGAAATTTGATATAATTCTTTGAGGCTTAGGAATTATTATATGTATATAAAAAAAACAATTTTGGCCTACGTTTGACCACATCCCACCTGATGGAAAGTGCAAATGCGGTCGACGATGGATCACGTAAGATGCCTAGAAAGATACCTATTCACTCGTGCCTTGAAGCTACCCGAGTTGTACCGCTCGGGAAACACGGATGACGACAATGTGTTCCAAATGCGAGCGTGTCATTTAGTTTATGTTTACCCTACCATTTTCAAAATTACTGATGGCGTTTTATCCTTCCTTTTTTATTGGCTTACTCAACTTAAAAACAGTGTTCATTAAAATCGGCTCAATAGTTTTGAAGCTATGAATTTATACGAGTCTTTTTCTCGCGTATAAATTGAATACTTTTAATACAGCGATTGCCCGATCACAAATTAGTTTACCTTATTGTGATGTAGAGGTCGGTAGTAATTTTTTTATAGCACGGTTCGTGCATTTGCCAGAAGTAAAACTTTTTTATAAATCATTAACGTGTATGTTACATACTTTTTTAGTTGATCCTACGTACATGCCCAGTAAGTTGAATATTATTATTATTTAAGTAATTTATTAATTTTTTAACTTTTATATAAAATGATAATTTATTATTTAAAGCTAGCAGCAGTGAAGGTAAAAAAAAACACATTTTAATTATTTATATTTTTTCTTTAACTCCAGATCGAAGTTTAACGCCTCCCGTTTGTGTATTTGCCAAAATATTCAATTTTTATTTTGATTGGTAGAATTCAAAATTTAAAGTTAAATTATTCTAAAATAATATTTTAAATACGATCAATATTATTTATATAAATATTACATTTCAGAAAACAATTATGTAAATGAACCAGAAAAAGGTATTTTTTTAAATAAAACGAAAATTAATATATCCTACTATTATTATAAATACCAAACTTTGTTTGTATTGATATTTGTTATTTTTCTATATTAATACAATAAATATTATTTTTCATATTAGATACCAACACACAAGAATACACAAATGATGGTGAGTCACCCCGTTATAAAAAATGGCGCAAAATTAATCCAATTCCTATTTTGTTATATACCTACAAAAACAAAATTTGATAACATTTCATTTTTTTTTTCTTCTAATCTGTACTAACTACTAACCCACGGTTGGCCAAAGACTTCCCCATTTTTAAATATAGATATCTTAAAGGCTATTACACTTTCCTGAATTCAGAAGCCCAAATTCAGTCGTTACTGAATTAAGTCGAGTGTAATCATTTAGTAAGCTAACATCCTGATTTCAGAAGCGAATATCGTTGCTAGCTGACTAAATCTGAACTTAGGTTCTGAATTGAGGAACTAAATTCAGCTAAGTGTAATAGTGTCTTTTTTTTCAGGTGTGTCAGTCAGAACGTACATTGGGCCTCCTTCGCCGAAAGATCAGCCGCATTACATAGATGACCATTAATTTTTTTTTATTTCTATATACCCCTAAAAAGTTTGGAAGAACTTGATGAAGATATGACTGATGATAAATAGAATGAGGAAGACGTGTTGTGCCGACCGGACCCTACATAATGTGGGATAAGGGCAGGGAAATATAATAAATTTTGAAATATAATAATAAAAAATAATAATTGGGGTTTATACTCCAACACAACAGACTACCCTACTTACACTGTCAGAATCAAATCACAATTTAAAAAAAGTCATAGCATTAAGATTTTGACAATTCTTCAAGCGAAGCCCTGCAAAATATGGCAAGATGAGATGTTTTGATTTTTAATTGCTTCCCATGCCTCTTGAGGAATTTTTAAAAAGATAACTCCATAGATTTATATTATAAGTGGACTAAGCGGCCTTAAGCCTTTTATGTGGCTGTACTCTGTACCTAAAGTTTTAAAAGTATACTAACCTCATGAGGCTGCGGGCTGGGCGGTATGTAGGTAGGGCGCTGTGGCGGCGGGGAAGGCCTTTGCGGAGGTCTGTACGGAGGTGGTGTTGGTTGCTGAAATAACAATAACATTATTATAATGTGAGTCATGTGCTTCAAAACTGTTGCCTGATGATTTTAGGAAGGCGTAGAGGTCAAGAGGGTAATAAATAGGCAAGAGAACCAAAATGCGGGGTCGCATTCGTAATTTTGTGATGTAATTCCTGGCCCGACCACGACATTAAACGCAGTTTCTGTGGCATCGTAGCTCCCGAACGGAGTAACGGATTTTGATTTAGTTTTTTTTGAAAGAGTTAGTCGACAGTGTTCTTAGCTATGTTTGGTGGAAATCGGGCCAAAATGGTCGACTACAAAATGGGGGATTACTTTTTTCCACGATATTGAGAGGGAATATGGGTATCAAATAAAAGGGTTTAACTAGTAGAAAACAACGCAATATGATAAATTTAAAATCCAAGATGGCCGCCACCACAAAATGGTGAATTAGGTACCTATATATTGGGTTGGGTTTTTTTTAATTTTTAATTTAATTCACTTGTCGAGTAACAAGAGTATGATTGTGTATTACTATGTAAACAAACGACTACAAACTCACGGAAATAATGGTCGAAGCTAGGAAAAATATCTACTTATATTGTCATAACTTTTACGGTTTTCAAGATATTGATAATATAAAAAATAATAGAGCAGAATGGAGAGTAGAATGGAGGAGAAAAACGTGTTGTGCCGACCCTACCTAGTGTGGGATAAGAATAGGAAGATAATGATGATAATATAAAAATACCTAGTACAATAAATATGATCAAATTATACAATATAATTCTCATCAGTTAACTGTGACTATGTGTGTAAACTGCCAAAAGTCATCAGCGATCGCACGTTTCTCTGTGAGAGTTTTTGGTTAGCATCAATCTTATTGTAAGTCGTTTGTAAAATGGAAAATCATTTGATGCGCCTGCGACACATAGATTAAAAAAATATGGGTCACAGTACAAAATGAGTCAGAATCAAAAACAATGCAACTAATATTAAACGATTACGTTCACGGTCACTAACTCAACTATGTTTTGTGTTATTTTGACATTTGAATGTTCAGACGAGGCCGCGGGCGCATTGTAGTGCAAATCGTGGGCGCGTATCGCATCGCCGCATCGTTTTGTGCTAATCATAGAGTTTCTATGTTACCATGTTTTATTAATAAATGGAGTCATTACTCGTCATTACCGCCGCAATTGGGATGTTGACTATTTTTTTTAATACTAAATAGGCCTACGTTTGACCACATCCTACCTGATGGAAAGTGAAAATGCGGTCGACGATGGATCACTAGAGATACCTAGAAAGGTGCCTATTCACTCGTGCCTTGAAGATACCCAAGTTGTACCGCTCGGGAAACACGGATGACGGCAAAGTGTTCCAAATGCGACCAGTTTTAATGTAGATTATTGAAAAATATTGGACACGTATTTTTTTCTTTGTAAATCTGATAAAAAAAACGTGAGAAATACAACGCACTAAAGTTGCGTGATCGTGACGTCACGCCACTCAATCTAGTACAAATTTGTTTAGTAGTGTGACGTCACGCGTCCCAACACAGAATCTTATAAGCGTTATATCCCAGCCATTTTTATTTTATTTGCAAGAAACAAAAATACGTAGGTATCGAATATTTTTTTATTATTAAAAATAAGGACTAATTGTACTTTAAAAATGTTAACCTTGTCAATTTCCTTTTTAATTCACTAGTAATACAGTAGTGGATTCTGTAAGAAGACAATATGAGAGCGTACCAAGACAAACGTGACTTGTCCTAATAATACTTATTATTAATGAAAAAGTATGAATGTGTGTGTTTGAAACTAAAAAGAAAATTAATAAGTCCAAATTTAAAATGATCCCGTTGAACTCTTTTACACAGGTTTACGGGTAATAGTACAATACGCTATAAGTGCCTATATTCGGGAGCTCACAAAATAAAATTTATTATTTGAACGTAATAAACGAGTATTTTTTGAGACAGTAATGAGGATGTTGACAAGGTCAAATTTTTTAAATACAATTAGTGCGTAATTTTAATAATAAAAAAAATAATAGAAACGTGTTTTTTTTCTTGCAAATAAAATAAAAAATGGCTGGGGTATAACGTTTATAAAATTCTGTGCAGGGACGCGTGACGTCACACCACTAAAAAAAGTAGTAGATTTAGTGATGTGACGTCACGATCAAGCAACTTTAGTGCGTTGTATCTCCCACATTTCTTATCAGATTTACAAATAAAAAAATATGTATCCATTTTTTTAATACTCTACATTATGGACAAAAAAAATGTTTACTCAACATCCCTATAGTGACAGAATAGCATAAAAGAATACTTTGTACTCACGAGTCACCTATCCAAACAGGAGGTCTTGGTGGTAGTAGGTAATACATTCTATTTCTAATTTCTAGTACGGCCACCATAGTTCCCTGAGTAATTATATAGCACAACTGTATGTACATCGAATAAAATGAATAAATAAAAATGTATTTAAAATAATAATATTCACGATTGAATTCATGAAGGTGTCCGCAATATTTTTTTAATCAAAAAATTATTTTCATCAACACGACAACGACATCTAAGCAATTTAGGTACAGAATCCACATTCCACATCGTACAATTTTTGTTGTTACTTTGACATAATATCAGAGTAGCAAATTAACCAATATTTCTTGGCGTTTTCTATTTATTTGCTGAACTTTAAATTAAAAAAATAAATACCTTAACAGGGTTGGTGACAGGCGGGAAGGGTATCGCGGGAGGTTCGTAGTTGTATCCTTTATTGGGCGGGAGGTACTCATTGCCTTGCGCGAGACTCACGGCTATAAGGCAGAATGACACTGCGCTGCTGAGCCACATCTGAAATTAAAAAAAAAAAAATTGCATGTGAATTCTGTAACTTTTCGCAAAATTTACAAGACGTCAGAAAGACGAGAGCTATAGGAGAGCGATAACGATAGAGAATCAACTATATAATTAATTGATTTTTCTAGTGAAAAATTAAAATAACTAATGCTAAAGTGAAGAGCTAAAGTGACTTGACACAAATTTCTGAAAGAAAGAAAACACAGCTAGTTAAATTACTGGGCTAAAGAGTCTTAATATCTTATGACTCTTAAGTAAGTAAAAAGCGTTGGAGAAATGCACCTAAAATTTTACGTCATTATAATATCCTGGAAAACACTGCACTAATTATAATTTAGGCAGCGTTATCTCTTACCATCAGGAGAGCGTCTTGCTCGTCTTCTTACTTCTTTGTATAGAAAAAAAAACGCATGTATTCGACGGCTTAAAAATGAAATTTAACAAAATACGCCACTAAGTCACCGAATTGGAGCTGCCTCAGTATTCTGCGCGAATATGGTCTCTCGGTAATTGAGTAGTAGGATTTTAAGGAAACTATTGTATCATCAAAATTTGCACAATAGCTTAAATCTAACAAGTGAATTAAATCCATTTTGTCGTGGCGGCCATCTTGGATTTTAAATTTATTATAGTGTGTTGTATTCTACCAGTTAAGCCCTTTCATTTGATACTCATATTGAGGTGGTCGTGGAGAAAAAAAGAAAAAAAAACGAAATCAAAATCCGTTCATCCGTTCGGGAGCTACGATGCCACAGACAGACACACGTCAAACTTATAACACCCCGTTGTTTTTGCCTCGGGGGTTAAAAACAGTTTATATTGTAAACAGTGACACAATTGGCGTTCTTATCGCTAATAGGAAGAGGAAAATAAATTAGGGGGTTAGAATCCCATAGCATTTTTGTATGCGCAACTGGACATATTTTTTTCCCTCCGATGAAATACTAAGACATTGTTTTCCCATAGCTAGTATGTACGTAACGCACCACAGTCGGGGCCTTGCTCTATGCATTCCACTGTGTCGCAATACCTAGGCTCTACCTAGGCATTACTTACCTACCTAGACTATCATTGCCGACAAAGATTCGCCGCTTTTACGAACCAATCAAATTTAACTTGATTTAAAGTTCAATCACTAGCTGTGCTTTACGGTTTTACTGCTTAGATACAAGATAATTGATGGAATTTGGCGTTTGCGGAAATGAAAATGATACGCACCTATTTTAAAACTAAGTATAAAACATGTTTATTTAAAAAAAACAGTACTTTGGAGTTAAGTAACTCCAGCGGGGTTATTCCGATACCAAAATCGGCTCTCTTTTTACTAACGTTCATTTTCAAATTTTATGAAATTATTGAAAAAATCTTGTAAATGCTTACGATGCCAGTACAAAATCAAACGCAGCTTCAATTCTTTTTAATTTAGCATCTTTTGGTCGCCTTAAGGTTTTTCGTGCAGAATCTACATGCTGATGCAAAAAAAAGGAAAAAGTTGCATTTGATTTCGTCTTGAAACGATTGGGCTTTCAAACTTTTTTCAAAACTTAGTTAAAATTTGAGAGCAGTGAACTGAGACATGAATTTGGTTATAAATAACGCCCCATGCCGGTATAGTTATTTAAGCGTGGAGAAGTAAATAACAAGTAATCTAATCTGCAATGTTTAATGGTTAAATAATACTGCAATTAGAAAGTATTTCGTGAACTATCCCGCTCCCGCCTCCCGTTGCGTTAACTAGCTGTCTCTGTAAACTATTAGGTAGTGTCATTCGTGACTAGAGATGTGCAATCATTTGAAATATTTAGAGCAACCGAGTCTCAGATTACAGGGTCTAGATTCTACACAAAAAAGAGACGACGGGGCAGCAAAACGTCACCAAAAAATAACCTATAAAACACATTTTTATTTTCAAAAACGCCACATTGAGGCGACCAGAAGATGCTAAATCAAAAGAATTGAAGATGAATTTGATTTTGTACTGGTATCGTAAGAATTTTCAAGATTTTTTCAAAATTTTCCTAAAATTTGTCAGTGGACGTTAGCAAAACGAGAGGCGATTTTGGTCCGGAATAACCCAGCAGTGCTTTTCACGATAGAAGTCCCGCAGAAACTAGCGGAACTAAATTTAATTTAATCGATAATTACTGTTCTTTATATCAAAAAATGTTTATTTGTTAGATAAAGTATAAAACCTATTTAATTAGGAAATTAAAAGAAAAATCATTAAGGAGTTAAAAATCTATAGATATTGTAACTTTAAAATGTGCCATTGTAGCGCCCCGTCTAGGGAACTACTTTCGTGAAAAGCGCTCTATGTGTACAGCACAGGAAAAGATTTTTTTTGACCCAGGAAAAATGCGTAACGCATCATCACCCCACGACGGGAGGGCGCGGGGCGGTATGTGGGACTCCCCCGCCGATAATGGGCGCGGCGGGGATACCAACTAAAAAACCAGGGGGTGTTCCTGCGGGACGTCTCACTTTTAAAATCGCTTTATACTGCTGTGTAACTGGTCTGTAGGTCGCCAAACCCCCTCATCACCCTGCGACAACTTAAAATTTATTCCCAAATACCACTCGGGAGCAATTGATGTGGGGGCGAATGGGAATAATATACCCTTGTTTTAAAAATATTTCCCAATACGTCGAAATGCTCTAAATCCGGGTGTGGCAAACAAAGGGCGCGGTCGTCTCAGAGCCGAAAGGTCTAAGACTAGTACATATTTAGGGTCACAATTATAATATTCACGATGAGATAATTTCAACTGCATTGTTATTGAACTTTGTGAACTTTGGCGTGATATATGTTACTGCGGTTTGGTTGTATCCATTAGAATACAGTAGCGGATAAAGGGAAGAGGGCTATGGATTATGGATCTTAATCCCCCCCCCCCCCAAATTCTATTCCTATCTTCAGCAAGCAGAGCCTTTTTCAGACATTTTTTTTTTAATTTTGGATTTGAACCGTGCCTCTTAGCTAGGTTAACCTCTCCGAAGGGGGAAAAAAGGGACGGAAAATAGGTGGAAGACAGAAATGACATCTGTATTTTCTTATTGTTTTAACATGTTCTTCTGCAGTCTTCTGTACCTAAATAAAAGAAGTGTCAAGTGTCGTGTTCATTTTTTCTTTGTCTGGTAGAGATTGCCTTGTAAGATATAACCACCGATCGTTTTACTTTTGATTTGAGTTTGTTTTGTATTATACCTATTTATTAATTTATTATAACTAGGTATTTCATGTAGTTTGGTATGCAATAAAGAGTTCTTCATTCTATTTCTAAATATTTTTTGATATTTTTACAAGCTTTTATTTACTTTCACCTGTCTGTTGTCTGTCTGTAATAAAATCTTGCGAGGTTTAATTTGATTCACTTCCCGGTGTCCGATTGAGTTGAAATTTTGCATGCATGTATAAATCGGATAACAATGCAATATTAAAGAATTATTCTATTCTATTCTATTATTGTAACATCGAGCTGATCTGATGATAGAGCTGGAAGGTGGCCACCTTCCAGCTCTATCATCAGATCAGTTCTTATGGCCATAAGAACTTCGTAACTAAACGACGTAACCCCATCCAGGTTGGGGCTCATTTTATACGTCTTGACGAGTACTTACTTTGGTGCTAGATGGTAATAAATAGATAACAATAAAAGCTTATTTTTCAAAAGTTTTTTAAAATTTATGTAGTGATATAGACAAAAAAATAAATTTCAACAGAGGATTACCACAGTTTAGGTAAATGCAATATTAAGTGCTAATTATATGTAGATTTCGTATGGGAACTAGATTAGTTCCGATTTTCGCCATTCACTTTGCACAAACGTGAAGTTGCATTCTTGCGTCATCCTCGCATCAGTTTTGCATTCAATGCTGCAAACTGGGTTACAGTCACTGGCACTAGTTATGAACACATGCTAAATCTTACAAAAAAATATATAAATTTTCACCTGGACGCTACCTATTGCGTTTCTGAAAGCATGTAAACCTGCAGCTTTTAAATTTCATCTTCAAATTATAATAAATGCTTGAAGTAAGCGAAAACTGATTAAATATTTATCTAAATTTCCACCTCTAATGAAAATCATTCCGCCGTGATCGCAAATTAGCACAATGTGTCAAGAAAAGCACAAATACATACATATAAAGTGCTACTGCTTACAATAAAAAAATAATCTCTCCTCCTCGCGTCGTATTCCTCAATTCTGAGGGTCGTGACCTCCTCTCACTATCCTTTTCCTAATGATATCACGCAATCGATCCCGATTGCTTGCCACCTGCATCGCATCGTATACCGAGGTGTCCAGTGTGGCGCGGATTTGGTCAGATCATCTTGTAGGGCTGCGACCTCGAGGTCTCTTTCCCTCTACTTTGCCGGTGACCATTAGCTTCTCCAGGTTGTTGCTGGACTTTCTGGCAATATGACCAAAATACTCAAGCACCCGTTTGAGGCAGATGGTAGAAAGCCTAGTTGTCACTTTGAGCTGCTTGAGTATGGATACGTTGGTACGTCGGGCTGTCCAGCTGATTCGCAACATTTTCCTCCAGCACCACATCTCGAAAGCATCAATGCGATATCTATCTGCTGCCTTTAGTGTCCACGTCTCAGCACCATAAAGAAATATCGAGAAGACGAGAGTGCGCACAAGCTTAATCTTTGTAGCTAGCGAGATCTTCCTGTTCCTCCACGTTTTGTGGAGCTGAGACATGGCATTCTTGGCCATTCCGATACGTCTCCGCACGTCAGCTTCACACGAGCCTGTGTTGGTGATTGTAGAGCCGAGGTAGATAAATTTGTCTACAATTTCAAAATTTAGTGCACCCGACAGTTCTAGCTTTTTCGCGCGGTCTACGATCATGATCTTGGTCTTGTCTCTATTTATACGGAGTCCAAGTGTACCGCTTATTCTCTCCATCCTATCCAAAAGTGAGACCATTTCTGATTCCGTTGCGGCTAAGAGAGTCGTATCGTCGGCATAGCGGAGATTAGTCATTCTCGCCGCCAACACGAACGCCTCCATCCCAATCGTCGCAAGTCTGTCTCATGATGAATTCCCCGTATGCGTTGAATAAAATGAGAGACAAAATACAACCTTGACGCACCCCTTTACCGAAGCTAAAAGGTTTCGACGTAGTCTGGTCAATTCGGACCACACCTTGGCTGTTGCAGTAGAGTGACTGAAGTAGGGCCGTCAGATGCTCAGGAAAAAATCAGAAAAAAATAATAGTTCTTTTAATTTTCAGGTCGCCAAGGTGCAATATACAACATGATGCTTACATATTATATTATAAGTAACTAGTTTATGCTCGCGCCTTTGCCCGTATAGCAAAATCCTTTCTTAGTGAAAGGTCATAAAACCAATCTGTGTTCCAAATTTCAACCCAATCCGTGCAGAGGTTTAGGCTGTGCGTTGATAGATCAGTCAGTCAATCAGCGTAGCGTCCAGGCGAAAATTATGCGACACACTAGTGAGTAATGTACGCAATTTTGTCTATGGATTCTAGTGTTATATTTTTTCTAGTGTTCTAGTGTTATAGGCCCCCAGGGAGGGATTTATCCCGTCTTCTAGGTTTAATCTGCTAATATTAACGGCCGCATCGCTTAAATTGTAATTGAATTTAATTTATATTTTATTACTTTTATTTTTATGTAAATTATGGGCGATGTGTCCGAAATAAATGATTTTTATTTTTTAAAATCACGCAAGAAATCAAATGCTGACCTATAATAAAAAAATCCTCATGTGTTCAACATCAATGTCCAAAACTACATCGAAGGACCTCAAAATAGGTTACGTACATCCATTGTTTTTCTGTGAACCTGGTCACTAGAACATACCAACTTAACATACCACCTTATTTAATAATCCATAAGGCTCAATTTACTATGTACATGACACGCTTTATATAGATGCTAGATTAAATTTATTACATTGAGTTCACTTGTACATTATTTACGTGCGAATTTTTTGTTGAGAACTACATGGTATTATATCATAATTTTATTGTTTTGAGATTTTTTTTTATGGGAGATTTTCTCAGTGATTTAAATAATAGATTTTATGTTAAACATTTATTACGTGAATTTCAAAAAATACATTAAACAGAATTTGAGTTTGCAATAAGTCAGTGCACATTTTAAGTCATACATTAAAAATGCGATAACTTAACAAGTGAAATAAAAAAAAACTGTTTAAAAATAAGCTCTTATTATTATTACCATCTAGCCCAAAGTACTTGTCAAGACGAATCAAATGAGCTCAATGGGGTTGCGTCGTTTAATAACGGAGGTCCTATGGCCACCTTCCAGCTCCATCATCTGATCAGCTCGATATCATAATAATATTATTGCATTGTCATCCGATTTATACAAGTATGTAAAATTTCAGCTCAATCGGAAACTGGGAAGTGGGTTAAATATAACTTGCAAGATTTGACTACAGACAGACAACAGACAGGTGAAAGTAAATAAAAACTTGTAAAAACTCAACGATTGATTTAAACCAAACGCCAAATCACATCGGTATTATTTAATCAGCACACAAGTAAATTAAATTAAAAATTTAAAAAAACCCCCAACGCAATACGTAATTCACCATTTTTTGATGGCGGCCATCTTGGATTTTAAATTTTATATAGTGGGCTGTAATCTACTCGTTAAGCCCTTTCATTTGATACCCATATTGAGGGGGTCGTGGAAGAAAAAAGTAATCCGCCATTTTGTAGCGGCGGCCATCTTGGACCGATTTTCACCAAACATGGCTAAGAACACTCTCGACTAACTCTACTTTCAAACAAAAAAAACTTAATCAAAATCCGTTCATCCGTTTGGGCGCTACGATGCCACAGACAGACACATACACACACACACACACACAGACAGACAGACAGACAGACAGACAGACAGACAGACAGACAGACAGACAGACAGACAGACAGACAGACAGACAGACAGACAGACAGACACGTCAAACTTATAACACCCCGTCGTTTTTGCGTCGGGGGTTAAAAAACAGTATCTGATGAAATATGATACTTTTAACAAGTCTGTTAAAGTTAGGTAGGTACTAAGTACTATATCTTGCCACTGCAAGCGGCACTGAGCTACAAAACTTCAAATAAGACTAAATTATAGGTCATAATTTATATGAACAGTACGTACACATAGGCACATTATAGCAATAATAATAGTTTCTACCCAGTGTTAAATTGCATCTCTCCTCCACACAAAATGTACCGCGCGTTTAGTTTCACGGCACGCAATTTTAGATTGATCTTGTACTTAGATGTAACTTAACAAGAGGAAAATTTGATGCTACAAAAAGAGGCTCAAAAGGTCAAACTAATATTACATAATGCATTTATGATTTACATAACGCAAAAACTATATTACATTATAATAGGGACACTGATTACTTAGCAGATTAGGTCGGCCGTCATAGATTGACGTGTTTCGGAAGGCACGTAAAACTGTGGGTCCCGGCTGTTTCCTATAAGATATGTAGGAGGCAGTCGTTAGGTCATGTTGCAGGCCTTGTAGAAATCTTGGCGACCTGAAACTGCAACATATAGGTTGGCCACACAACCTATACATTGTGATTTGACTCTAACAGTGTAAGTAGGGTAACCTGTTCTGTTGTATAAACCCCAATTATTATTATTATTTTATAGATTTATTATTTCAGCCTGGTTTGTCCCACTGTTGGGCAAAGGCCTCCCTTCTCTCTTTTCTATCAAGAGCAATGTCCAGCTATTGCAGAAGGAATTCAGTTCATTCCGCCATCTCCGTTTATCATATACTTATTTAGATTTAGTGTGCCAGAAGTTCTGCAACACAGAACAAAGAACACTTCTGGTGAGTTAAAAAGCTTTACATGAAGAAATTGAGATTTATTTGTTAAATGATCGGAAAACCTTTTTATAACTTTGCTTTTGTTGTGTAAAATAAAACAGTGACTAATTGACTGACGCCAGTCACAAACGGTCACAAACAGTCACGTTCTATCATCGCAAAGTTGAAACTGCTGAATGGATTGAGTTGAAATTATGAAAAAAGGTTAATTTTATGACGAAGGTACGTCGCTAAGAAAGTATTTCCCAAAGAAAAGCCGCGATAAGATGCTATAGTTATCAAAAAATGACTCATTCGTCAGATTTTTTGTCAGAATTTTGGTTGCAAGAAAGCAGATGTTCTTTCGTATTTATTCAGTGAGTAGTTACAAGTATAGTTAATGTAATAACGTGGTATAAATCAATTTAAACGGACAAAACAAGCGTGTGTTCTGACAAGAAAATTGTAAGCGATTAGAAAAGCACACGAGATGGTACTGGTAAGTACTTGTTGGTGGGTACTTTATTTATTTAATACTAGCTGGGTCCAGCGGTTTTACCCGCTGTACTGAAGCCTATGTGTTACTCCAGGGTCTAAGCTATCTCTATACCAAATTTCAGCTCAATCGGTCCCCCCGTTTAGGCGTGAAGAATTAACAAACATACGCACTCACACACTCACAAACTTTCGCCTATATTAGTGTGATATAACAGGGTCTAACCGAAAATTATAATCAGTTTTTCTTTATTATATTATACATGTATTATACATATAAACCTTCCTTTTGAATCTCTCCATCTATTAAAAAAAACCGCATCAAAATCCGTAGATCCGTAGACAGACAGACAATGGGAACTTTGACTTTGACATCATAATTATTTGTATGCTATTTTTATTATACTTATTGTATAATTTTTAACACAATGTAATGATATATTATAATTTCAATGTTTTTTTAAATATCAACAAGATGCCTGTAATAGTTTAAGTAGAATGTTGCACGCCGAAAGTCAGAATAAGGCGATCATATCGTTATTTTACCCTTATATTGTACCCTTATACGCAAATAAATTATTTGATATGAAAAAAAAAAAGCCGTGACTGGTTTTATACTTTGTAGGTACATGCTTGCGTGGGGTAAATTGGAAGACTAATTTTGCACCACTATATTTAAGTGTGATAATAATTCTTAGTCATGATAGTACTTGACCCTAATTTGAAGAATAACAGATGGGCTTTAGCCTAACGAAGTGAACCAAAAGGGCATTCCCTAAATAGGAGTGAAGCGTGTAATTTAGTTCAATACAAACTATTTTAATTGGACTACATTTGAATTTCATAAGCATGAAATTATTGTAGCGAGTTTTTGCGGGTTTTGCTGTAAATTTAATTAACTGATTACAAAAGTATATATTATACAACCGGCGCGGCGTTTTACTTCGTAACAAAAAAAATGTCAATGACAATGTCCTGGCACTAAATTCTGCACAAAAAAGAGATGGCGGCGCAGCAAAACGTAAGCAAAAAAAAAAACCTATAAACACATTTTTATTTTCAAAAACGCCACTTTGAGGCGACCAGAAGATGCTAAATAAAAAAAAAATTGAAGTTCCATTTGAGTTCGTACTGGCATCGTAAGAATTTTCAAGATTTTTTCAAAATTTTGTTAAAATTTGACAGTGGGCGCCAGCAAAAAGAGGAACGATTTTGCACCGGAATAACCCCGTTGTTTCATATTATAAATGTTCGCGTGAAGTATTAAAAAGTATAAAAAACTTTCATTGAAAGAGTGCTTTTAAAATTAATTAAATAATACTAGCTGCGCCCAGCAGGTTTACCCGCTATACTATGTAATTCCTGGGTCTATGCTAGGCAGCAAATTTTAGCGCAATCGGTACTCCCGTTTAGGCGTAATAGAGTACCATGCATACATACATTCTTACAAACTTTCGCATTACCAATATTGGTAGGATTTAGTAGTTTAGTTTTTTTGTAATCCAATGTGTATATTAAAAGCACCAGCTTATCATCTTCCTGCCCTTATCCCACACTAGGTAGGGTCGGCACAACACGTTTTTCTCCTCCATTCTACTCTATCATCCGTCATATCTGCATCCACTCCCCTAGCACGCATATCCTCTTTCACACAGTTCATCCAAACCTTTTTCGGGCGCCCCCTTCCCGGATACCTATCACCATATTCATGGACCTTTTGGTAACATGATTTTCATCCCTCCGCATAATATGTCCATACCAGGACAATCTTCCACTCTTTAATTTCTCTGTCACTGGTGCAACTTTCAGGCTTCCCCTCACATACTCATTTCTGATTTTGTCCATTCTTGTCACTCCACACATCCACCTCAACATTCTGACCTCCGCTGCATGCACTCTCCTTTCATCCGCAACTTTCGTAGCCCAGCACTCCGATCCATACAATACGACAGGTCTTATTACCGTCTTGTATATTTTTCCCTTCAATTTAAGGGGCATTCGCGGGTCGCAAGTTGTTCCTGAGACCTGTCGCCACTTCATCCAAGCTTAATTAACTTTAATTTCGTACGGTAACTTAAAAAAAGAAATAACATGTACCTATGATGTAGGTCAGTATTATTTTTTTATTACAGTGTTTCTTTTTGTTATGTATTCTATAACTTATCCGTGAGGATCTATTATTGACTTTCAATTGTGTATTTACATTAATACACAATTATTATTACCTTATTGTTATATTTTTCATATATCAGCTGTTGGTCTTCCTATGATTGTAAATCAATAAAAATAAATGTTTGAGTTAAGTTTCATTGAAAGCTAAATAAAAAACCTTTTAAAAACAAGCTTTTATTATTATTACCATCTAGCATCATAAAGTACTCGTCAAGACGAATCAAATGAGCCCAAACTCGAGGGGGTTACGTCGTTTAATTACGGAGTTCCTATGGTCACCTTCCAGCTCCATCATCAGATCAGCTCCATGTCATCCGATCAGCTCCATATTATTGCATTGTCATCCGATTTATACACGCACGCAAAATTTCAGCTCAATCGAAAACCGGGATTTGGGTCAAATTTAACTTGCAAGATTTGATTACAGACAGACAGACAGACAACAGACAAGTGAAAGTAAATAAAAGCTTGTAAAAAATAAATAAATGAAAAAAGGTTGCTCTAATGATGTTGTCCCATCCCTAAATGTACAAAAATGGCGCGCATCTATTGACACCTGACATTTTTTAAAAGTTAATCACAGCGTCGGACGGTCGACGCATGCAGCCTATAATTATATCGTCGTTAAAGGTTCTATTCGGTCTCACGGTTTAGTTTTAAAGGTGAGAGTTTGATAACTACCTAAAATATATACCTAAGTACATTAACTATGTATAAATGTATAGCTTAAGAATATTAAATAGTTCAAGGTACACTTTTTTAATCATTACATAGTATAAAATAAAGTCACATCCCGCTGTCTGTCCATATTTATGCTTAAATCTTTAAAACTACGCAACGGAGTTTGATGCAGTTTTTTAAATAGATGGAGTGATTCAAGAAGGAAGGTTTAAATGTATAATGTATATGCATAATATAGTGGAGAAACACTGATAATTTTTCGGGCATATGACAAAAAAAACTAGGGGAGTTAATGTTAAAGATGGAATATTAGGTAGATAGGTATATACGTGTTCTTTAACATGTTCAATGATGATATGTGATATACTCGTACCTAGAGTTGTTATGGTGATCTCTAATCTCTACGTCAAGATTTGCTAGTATTCTTACGTAGAGGCCTAAAGCACTAAAATTAAACTAATTTTAACAAGGAAACAGAAACAGTTTAGGTACCTAATAGTGTAATAGAAGCCGCGGGCACTGCTTATATAAGTACAAATGGCACGCACTATCTCATAGATTGAGATCTCAAATGCGTTTCAAACTCAATCTCAAATACCTACGTTTATTCTGCATGTATTGTAAGTAGACAAGACGAATTCGTAGCGAAACGATACGCATTTAATAACTTACTAGCTGACCCGCGCGCACTTCGTAGCGCGTGACAGTCTATTCGTAAAGTCATGAATTTAGTGCGCCCATTTAGACCTGTAATTGAATTGCCATTTCCACGGAAAAAGGGAATTCAAGGGTTTCTAGCTTGTGCTCCTTGCTTTGTCCGCATGGCAAAATCTTTTCCTAGCGGAGGTTTACGTCATGAAACCTATGTTCACTTTTTTAGCTATTATTTCTTCATAAGAACCTACATTTTCACTGAAAAGAAATCTATTAGGCACCTCTTACAAGATCGCAAAACACAATAGCTTCACAAGAATGAGTGTTTAACTTTTTTGACATTATTTTCTTATTTGACAGGTCATGTCAAATATAATATCAACAGAGGGTACAATGGGCTAATCACGCCGCTATAGGCGTATGTAATGTCACACTTTGACCCCTAGCTCCCCTAATATAGACATTGAGAAACTTTCTCTTGTGACTTGTGACAAGGCGGACAAAATGGTCACAGATGCCGGAACGAATTTTGTGAAATTATCTAGTTAGTATTTTTTATACTAGACTAGCTTATGTGTGAGGGTTTGTATGCGTGGAGAAATCGTTTCTTAGAACTTCATAAAACCTATACGTGTCCCAAATTTCAACCCATAATCCATTCAGCTTAATTTTTCTTTATTGTATGTTTTGGTAACTCCAAAGTGGCGTTTTTCAATATATATTTAATATTTTATTGGTTACTAGCTGCTCTCAACGCTTTTAGTCCGCTGTGCAGCCTATGTGTTATTCTAGGGTCTAAGCTATCTCTATACGAAATTTCAGCTCAATCAGTCCACCCGTTTAGGCCTGAAGAAGTAACAAACATACACTCACTCACAAACTTTCGCATTTATAATATAAGTGTAATGAAATGCGTATCGTTTTGCTACGAATTCGTCTTGCCTTCATCCAGAATCAACATACAGTTTTTTTCTTTTTTAAATCCATCATCGGAGTCTAAAGCCGCATGTTTACTGCATTTCCCATTATCAAGTTTTCATGTATTTTTCTCTTTTCAATATTATCTGCTCTTTCTCTCTTTTTAATACTTATTTTTCATTTTTTAAATTATTTTATATTTTTCTTATTATATTATGGTTAGTCCTAGCGTTGTGCTGAATAACTAGTAGTTCGCCGCGAACTGGGACCTCGCAGACCCAATTTCCCTCAAAATAGGTATACATGGGTAAAAGTTATAAGTATCTACGAAATATAAATGTATGGAAACTTTAACCTATAATATTCGTAAAAGGAAAGGAAAATGCCAAAATTGAAAGTAATGTTAAAACTCAAAATACGTAACGCATATACATTAAAAAAATCTTTATCTCTGTGACTATTTTATTGTTGTGATCAAAATTTCAATAATAATAAAATATGAAAGGTTATGTGTGTATTCACTTGCAGAAAATAATAGAATAAAATAATAAATATTACTATAGTTTTTAAAAAATTCTCAATAAATCTTCATAGTTTGTAGCACTTGTTTACGAAGAAGTTGCCGATGCAGTGGACATTAGAAGAATATAAATTGGAAAAAAATATCTAGCTTTACTTGTGTTATATAGCAAATTTACAACAGTTTTTATATTGATATTGTAGCTAATTCTATAACATTTTTGTCGTAGCAGCCGATGATGACTTAGACTTGGAGCGAGAACGCAGAGCTATGACAGTCACGCGTAACATCTAGGCTCGCAGGTTTTCAAGATGTATCTACAGCTACTGAGCAAGACAAAGTGTCCTTGTTCAAGGCATTATCAGACTTTTTAAACGTGCAGCTCGTCGATCACATTTGCACTTTCCATCAGGTGGGATGTGATCAAACGTAGGCCTAATTATTAATTATTTTTTTAAATTTGTGTTGTTTATTTTAATTGTATATGGTTTCGTAATTGTATATGTTAATTAATATTTTTTTAATAAATTGTCTGTGACCTTACAATAAATATTGCACGTCTTAAAGACAGAATATAGCTGCTCTATGTATAAGTAACTTACCATGTATTCTTTACCTATATTCGCAATAAAGAATTTTGAATTGAATTGAATTGAATTGAATTGAATTGAAAAAAATTAAACAAAAGACTTGTGGATGAACTTTACAAACTACAACTTTACAAAAAACGGATCCAGTACAACAATGCTTTCAGGATGCTTTTGGCGCTGTCTCGATACTACAGAGCGTCAGGGATGTTTGCAGATGTTAGAGTGAATGATGGTTTTAATGGCATAATGATATGTGATAAATACATAAATAACAATCCCAATAAGTTTCTTGCTCGTTCTTCTCATAGATATGCTTTTCGAACGAACAGTAGAGTCTTAAAATACTTAGATCTAAATAATTGTAAAATTTACTTTTAAAAGTGAAGCACTGTAGCCTGAAATAAATTCACAATATTTCAAATAAAATATACTTTCATGTTAGCTTTTTATTTAGAATGAATCTTGACAAGACGTTATCAAAATATTTTAAAATATATCAGGATGACGTGAAATGTCTATGAATATAAAATGAGGTGTGACTGTAGATGAGGTTGTAATGAGGATGTAACATTTCTCCCCACCTTAAATCTCGTCGATCAGACGTCGAGGAGGTCGGCATTGGCGTTGACTTCTGCGAAGGTGTGGTTGTGGTGCTGGAATAGCAATGGGAGTCTGAAAGGATGGAGATGATGTCGGAGTTGTCACTGATGTGTTTGCATAAGGTGTTTGTGGTGAATTAGTGTTTAGCGCAGGTGACTGGGAAGATGGAGTGTGAGATGAAGACGGTTCATGGGTATGAATTGTTTGAGGAGAGTTAGTGTTTGGTGAGTGAGTAGAAGGGGTGCTTGATGACGGTGACGATGACAAGCGTGGTCTGATTTGATCCGCATGTCTTCTTTTAGAGAGTCCTTGGGCTGTGGTGATCACGTAAGAATATTTGTGCTTTCTTGCAGCTATAGTAGCCGGTTGCCATCTTGTTTCCTCCTTAGTCTTCACGTATACGTTTTGTCCGATTTGGAAGTCGGGTGTTGACGCAGTGGTGATATTTGCTTTGACCTGTTTGCGCTGTAGTTCCTGTATCTTGTTTGGTCTGATGTTGGATAATAGGCAGTTCAGTTGTCTACCAAACATCATTTGTGATGGTGACTTTCCAGTTGATGTGTGAGGGGTGTTTCTATATGTGAATAGAAATTCCGATAATCGTTGTTTCATATGCTTCGGGTCTTTTGTCCTCAATCGTGATTTAAAAGTTCTCACAAGTCTCTCCGCCAGACCGTTCGTTCGTGGATGATAAGGGGATGATGTGATGTGCGAAATACCTTGAGATTTACAATAATTTTGGAATTCGTACGATGTTAGTTGTGGGCCGTTATCAGAAACTATCATGCGTGGTAATCCAAATGTGCAAAAGATATCGTTCAAAACAGAACATAGTTTATTTGAGGTTATGTTTTCCATCGGTCTTATTTCGATCCACTTTGATAGTGCATCGCACAAAACTAACCAATACGTGTTCTCAAACGGGCCTGCAAAGTCGATATGAATTCGATCCCAAACCTGTTCTGGAATGGACCAAGAGAAAATTGGTAGATCAGGATTAGATGGGCGATTTTCTTGACACCTTGTACATCGTTTTACGAAACAGTCAATATCTTCATCCATGGTTGGCCACCAGACGTAAAAACGGGAAAGGGCTCTCATTGCAGATATTCCGGGATGGCCTCTGTGAAGATATGTAAGAACAAGTTTCCGAAGTGTAACGGGTATGATCATTCTACCCTGCCACATGATGATATTGTTTTCAATGGATAGTTCAGAACGTTTTCTGTAATAATGTTTCATGTCTTGCTCATACTCAAGGTCTCTCCAGCCGGTTTTCAAACAGTTGCGTACGCGTGTTAATAAAGGGTCTTTAGATGTTTCTTCACTAATTTTCTTCTGTGACAATTGTAAGTCAGATAGTGTATTCTCCAAGAGTTTTGTTGTAACATTTTGAACAGTGGATTCCTCTTTCGATGGTCGTGTTTCCGGGTTTGGCAATCTGGACAAACAGTCAGCCAATATATTGTTTTCCCCTTTTTGGTAAAGAATGTTGTAATTGTAACTACCAATTAGAAGTGCCCATCTCACTAGTCTGTTATTTACGAGTTTCGGCAAATTTCGTTGTGCGCCTAATAAGTGTATTAACGGCTTGTGGTCTGTGACTAATGTAAATTTTGCTCCTCTCAGGTAATTATCGAATTTTTTAATACCAAACATGATAGCTAAAGCTTCGCGGTCAATAACAGAATATTTGCTTTCTGCCGTTCGTAATTTTCTGGACGCAAAAGCGATAGGTTGCTCGACGTTTTTTTCTTTGTGAAATAGTACTGCACCTACTCCTTTTTCGGATGCATCGCACGCTAGAAACAAGGGACGATTCTCATCATATGCTATTAAAGGTCTCGTTTTAGCAATACTTGTTTTGGTTTTCTCAAAAATTACTGTTTCGTGATCTGTCCAATGCCATTTTTGTTTTCCGCTAGTCATTCCATGTAGATCTGCACACAGACCGTGAAGATGCGGTATAAAACGTTCGTAAAAGTTCACAAGTCCCAAGAATGATCTCAATTCTTTTACACTGGTAGGCTGCGGGGCCTTAGTTATTGCGTCTATCTTCCCTTTTGTTGGACGTACACCATTTCTATCAATTGTATGACCAAGATATTCAATTTCCTTCTCTAAGAAACTGCACTTCTTTAGATTTACTTTCAAACCGGCTTTTAGTAACCGGTCCAGAACAGTCGATAAAGTGTTCAAATGTTCGTCTAAATTTGTTCCTGTAACTGCAATATCGTCAAAATATATAGCTACGTTGGGCATATCCCCAAGTAATTGATCGAGGTAATGTTGAAATATAGATGGCGCTGTTGAAATTCCAAAGGGCATTCTATTATATTGAAAATAGCCCTTGTGTGTTGATATTACTAAAAATTTTCGTGATTCTGGAGCTATTTCAAATTGTAAGTACGCATCTTTCAAGTCAATTTTCGAAAAATACTCTCCATTTGCTAATTTTTGTCGAAGATGATCGAAAATAGGTACCGGGTGTAAGTGTTTGGTTAATACAGGATTTAAAGTTGTACTGTAGTCTCCGCAGATTCTTATTTCTCCGTTAGGTTTTAAAACATTAACAGTAGGTGTTGCCCACTCGACAGGTGTTGTGTTTGGATCCACTTTATGTATTATACCAGTCTCTACTAATCGATCAAGTTCCCTTTCAACATTCTTCCTCATGCTAAATTTGATTGGTCTAGCAGGAAGGTGTACTGGCTTAGCATTTGCTTGAATATGTATGTTGACTAGATAATTTTTAACCTTTCCAAGTTTTCCATCAAATAGTTGACTGTGTTTGTTAAGTACTCGTTTCAATGTTGCTGGTGAAGTGGTCTTGACAGAATATACTGGTTTCGGAAAGGCCATCTCAAAACTTTCACTCCAATGGAGACCGAATAGCATTGGGTTAGCATCTTTCATTACCACTACAGGTAATATTTTCTGTTGTTTATCAATTCCTATGGTTACATCTGTAAGTCCCTTTGTTTTCAGTTTGTTATTGCCGTAGGCTTTTAACCTAGGTGCTTTAGTTAACATGGGTGATCCAATTTTCTTCCACATGGCAGTGTTGATAATCGAATATGTAGAACCAGGATCCCAGTCCATTGTACATTTAACACCGTTGATCGTCACGTCAATTTTTTTACAATCTTTGTTTTGAGAATTTGTTACGCTAAATATTTGTTCTTCGTCATCATCGCTATCTGAGGTGTCATTTGCAGAGTTAGACGTAGATTTGTATGCAATATTTTGCAATGTCGGTTTATGGTAACTATTTTTTGTTGATGTTATATAAGCACGTCCGCTTTTAATACAGCAGCTTTCGAAATGTCCCTTCACATTACATTCGCTACAAGTGTGTTGTACTGCGGCACAATTGGATATATCGTGTTTTTCCTTTTTGCCACATCGCAAACATTGTTTTGGTAGTAATTTACGTTGGGTTCTATGTTGGTTTGTTTTATTGTTGTGCTGGTTTGTTTTATGTTTCTGTTTGATACGTTGTACACTAGAGCCCGGTGTGTCCTGTTCGGCCTGTTCTCTTGATTGAGCCACTGCGAAAATTTCTCTGAATGTTACCTCACGATATTTTCCATTCTCCAACTCTTTCAATTCGGGCCATCTTTGTTTTAAATCTGTTTCCAAATCAGTATGGTTAAGTCCTGTTGCAAATCGATCACGTAATTGTCGTTCTAGAAGCTCGTCTTCATAACCACACTCTCTACTTATGTTTTTTAACCGATTTGCGTAATGTTCCATAGTTTCTGTGGTTTCTCTGGTACTATTCCAAAACTCTGTTAATGCGCGATATCTCGTTTTTTTAATTCTGAATAAATCCAGCAGTTTTATACGTATATCTGTAAATGTGCTATTTTCAAAATTTGGTGTCAATGCTATTTTAATTTCTCTAAACGTTTCTGGTGTTAATGCGTTGATTATGATGTCTTTTTTTACAGCGTCGTCTGTTATGTTAATAATTTTACATTTGTTATCAAAAAAATCGATGTAATCCTCAATATTGTGTTCGTCTTTGTTAAATTTTTCTAAATTAAAGTTCTTCATGAGGAGTATTTTCTCTTGTGTTGTATTAGTTGGTGTTGGTGTTCCATCACGCCTTGTTGTGGCCGTTCTGACATTTTGGACTAAGAGTTGCAAAATTTGTGAAATATTCTGTTGCTGTGCCTGTTGGGCACGTAAAAATAAATTGAATTGATCTTCGTTCATATTTTTTTTTTAATTCTCGTCGCCAATGAAATAAATTCACAATATTTCAAATAAAATATACTTTCATGTTAGCTTTTTATTTAGAATGAATCTTGACAAGACGTTATCAAAATATTTTAAAATATATCAGGATGACGTGAAATGTCTATGAATATAAAATGAGGTGTGACTGTAGATGAGGTTGTAATGAGGATGTAACATAGCCTATAGTCCAGTAAAAGAAGAAATGTGGATCGAAAAGTCGAAAGCAGAAAAACTAACTTAGGAACTTTGTTTGGACTATTCAGAACTTAAACATACTAAAAGTCCCCAACCCTCCGTAGTGAGCCCGAGGGGGGGGGGGGGGGGGGGGGAGGCCAGTTTCCATTTTTAGCCAATTCGAGTGTAATGTGCCCAAACTCGACGGGTTTACTAATAGCCATTGAAGAGGTTCAGTAAACACCTCCTGGCTCCATCATCAGATCAGCTCAGTGGTACCAAATTATTGAACTGTCATCATATTTCTAGACATTTGCAAAGTTTCATTATGGTACGACAACCAGAAGTTGGTTAAATATTACTTATATGAGATTTATTTACCGACTTTGTATGGAAAACTAATTTCAGCATCTTAAAAATAGACCATGTTTGGAAGCTCATAGCTGGACAACGATTGGATATAGATAAAAAGTGTTAAAGCCAAAGTTGTAGGAAATTTTAAAGCTTCTATAATGTAGTACAACAAAATATCGTACTACGCCCAGTTTTTGACATTTAGGCAAAAAACCTAAAAATGGGACCTTCTTCGCCCCCCCCCCACCCCTCAGAATCACCTCGGAGGGGTGGGGACTTTTAGTATGTTAATCTCCTGAATAGTCCAAACAAAGTTCCTAAGTTAGTTTTTCTGCTTTCGACTTTTCGATCCACATGCCTCTTTTGGGCACTCATTGACTGGACTACTATTTGAAAAAAAAAATGGGTTTAAGTTTCACCCGCACGATCATTTAAATTCATAATATTTTGAGTAAGTCAACATGGCTATTCACTAATCCGTTAGGGAACCGAACCTAGGACCGAATTATCAAAAATGTATGAAATGACGTATTACGTCGTATCGATTTTTGACAATTCGGTCTTTGGTTCGGTTCCCTGACGGAAAACTGAATATCCCTGCAGTTCTCATAATATTATAATCGACAAACATTGTAATTTTGTATTCTCTATAACTCTACAACCCTTGCACCGCTTTGGCTCATTTTTGGACGTGAGAATTCTTTTAGTTTGTACTACCTGTTTAAAAAGATTTTATCAAGACTGGATCATCGGTTTCATTGTAATACAGCAATCTCTTTAACTCTTGAACCCTTCGACCGATTTGGCTCATGTTCGAACTTAAAAATTCTATGGATTTATATTACGCGTTTGCAAAGTTTCATGCAGATTGGACCATTGGTTTTCCAGTTATCGCGTAACAAACATACATACAAACATAAACTTTGGCTAATATATTTGTGTCGCTTATAAAAAATGTGTATATGTTAGAAAAAAAATTATCAGCGCTCCAGTTTTGAAATAATCGTCAGACCTATCGTAAAGACTTTAAGTCACCTATATCTCTGCAACCCTGGAACCTATTTAGCTAATTTTTTCACTTAAATTATCCTATTAATCTTCTTAACTTGTGTGTAAAATTTCATTTAATTTGGATTAACCGTTTTCAAGTAAAAGTCGACCAAACTTAAGCACCAGAGGTCAAGCGTTAAACTGGTCCAAACGCAGGCATTTCGCGGCTTTCGACTCTAAGACCTCGCTTCGCTCGGTCGATAAAATAAATAAATTATTAATCATCAAATTATGAAAATAGTTCATTCTTGAATTTATTAATTTAGCGAATTTCAACATACCAATAAAATTCCATACACGTATTAAAAGAGATAATATTCAGTTACGTGTTGTTTTACGATGGGAGGCCTTTAATCGATATTAAATCGATTTAAATGTATCGATATATCAGCGGACAACACGCGAGGGAGGCGACGATTATCATAAAGATATGGGTGTTTGGTATAAGCTGAAGCGAATTGAAATGAAAAGCTTTTTACAAGCTTATTTACTATCACCTGTCTGTATGTCTGTAATAAAATTTTGCAAGTTTAATTTGCTCCACTGCCCGATTTCTGATTGAGCTGAAGTTTTGCATGCATGTATAAATCGGATGACAATCCAATATATGACATCGAGCTGATCTGATGATGGAACTGGAAGGCCACAGGAACTCCGAAATTAAACGATGCATATACCCATCGAGTTTGCGCTCATTTGATTCGTCTTGACGAGTACTTTAGTGCTAGATGGTTATAATAATAAAAGCTTGTTTTTAAAAAGTTTTTTTGAAGTGAAAACTTCTTTAGCGGCGCTCAGCACTTTTTTGTATGGGTAAAAACTTTAAAACTCGCGTCAGGGTCACGTGATGCTGATCGAAAAAGCGTAAGATCGAGGGGAAGGGAGAGGAACTAGTATCTCCCACTCTTTCTACCGTGCCTGAGTGTGCTGCTCTGTTGATGGTGTAAAAGTCGTCGAAATTATGGATGGAAGTTGATTTTTCTGAGAGATAAAATTTAATGTAATATATAAATAACGATATAATATTATAAATAACAACATATAAATTGTCATATTTGTGTACGATAGCGCAATAAATAAACATTGTATTCTACCTCATAAATGATAGTACTTTTATACTTATAATTAAACACAACGTTAATATTGAAGTTTTCACTTCTGCCGGCACTCCCGGAGTGCTACCTTTTTTTAAATTTCACTTGTTACGTTAGAAGTCCCCTGGACGGGCCGCCATAATCGCGTGTTTTTAAGTTATATCTGTAGACCATCTGCGCCCAGCGGTTTTACCCGCTGTACTGTAGCTTATGTGTTATTTCAGGGTCTGAGCCATCTCCATACCAAATTTCAGCTCAATCGGCCCACCCGTTTAGCCGTGAAGAAGTAACAGACATTCACACTCACAAACTTTCGCCTTCATATTTATTGGTGTTATTTTTAACTCCTTATAATTTCTCATATATAATTTCTTAATTAAATAGGTGCATATTTACTTTATTACACAAATAAAAATAATCTAATAAGTAATATCTTCGGTTAAAATTTAGTTCCGCTAAATTCCGCTAGGTTCTTTATGGAACATTGACATATATATGTAACCACAACAGGGTACCAGCGGAAGACCAGCTAGCCTACACAATGCTGCTGAGCTGGTACCTTTTTGCGGCAAATCAAGTTTTTTTTCTATCTTTTATTTTACCTTATTGGCAATTGTATGGTTCCTTTTCACTTTGGTTGAGCAAATAAATTTTATTTTCTTTTTTTCTTTCTATATCAAAAAGCATTTCTTCAAATAACTTACAATCGAGCATTTTGTGAGTTAAATTTGCAATGTTACATTTTAAGCCTGAAAATCTTCGTAAAACAGCTATCATCTTGATCCTTATACCACAAAACGCCCGTAAGCTTTCGATTTATCACTAATTTATGTTCGAACAGTAGCACCAAAACATGTTACCTTTTGTTTAAGCTTAATGGCCGCTATTTATTTGTAATTTTACGACTCAACACTTACACTTTTACTTTGCCTTTTGGGCTGTAAAATCGCGGAAAGCGGACGTTCACTTGCTTAATCTAAATATATAAAAGGAAAGAGTGACTAAGTGATCTATTAATACACAGCTTATACGCTGACTAAATTGGGCTGAAATTTGGAATACAGATAGGTAGTGGAATACAGATAATAATAATTAAATAGCATACCTACTCGACATATATGTACAATAGCCCACCGAAGAAAATTGGCCTTAATACCCGAAAATCTTTTTTTTTACAGGGGGTAGATTTCCTTTGCAGGAGGTAGTCTAGGTGGTTACTGGGTACCCCCACAGTTATTTTACCGCCTGAGCAGTTATGTGCAAACATTACTGTGCTTCGGTAGGAGGGCACTGTAGCTAATGAAATTACTGGGCTAAAGAGTCTTAACAACGCTTCTTACTCAAGAGTCATAAGATGTTAAGACTCTTTAACCCAGTAATTTCACTAGCTACAGTGTACCTACCTGTGTATCGTAATGTTTGCACCTTATTGCTCAGGCGGTAGAATAACTGGCACTGTTGGGGTGCCCACCTAGACAAAGGAAGTCTTATGACTCTCAAGTAAGAAGCGTTGGCGCAGTGCACTGGGTAGCACTGTTCTAATAATGGACAGCGTTATCTCTTACCATCAGGAGAGCGTCTTGCTCTTCTTCTTACTTCGTTGTATGTATGTGTACAAATAAATGTATTTTCTTTATTTCTATTTGTATCCTGGTACGTGTTACGTATATATAAAGACTAGGCAAGTTTGTGATAACCAGTCGAATTTGTATATTTTGAACACTCGTGGATTCCAAGACATTGCAATATTGCCTTCATTAAGCACGAATACGAGTTTCATCCTTAGATATAACGAACATGCATTATCAATAGTTTTTGTTGGAAAGGAATAGGGTTCGAAATGCAGTGGTTTCTTGAACATTGTAAAACTTCGCATCGGCGGTCTCTCACGATTTGGACATAGTGTAACTTTTGAAAAAGTCATACATTTTGAAAACAAAGTGATCCTATAAGGGTTCCGTTTTCCTTTTGAGGTACGGAACCCTAAAAAATGAGAAATCGAAATAGGTTTAAAATACGTAGTATACAAAAAAATAATTCAGGAAGTTAGTGTAAATCTAGGAATCTTAAATTTCTACCATAATCCCCCCAATGGAATTTGATATAATGGCTAAATCTTAAGAGATGATAGGGTATAAGAGATACTTAACGCTGCCCATAATCAGTACCCAGGATTTTAAATTTCATAATGATGTAAAATTTAAGCTATGGCTAATCAACGTAAAAAACAAGCGAGCATCTGCATGTAGTCAACGTTTGTAAACAAGTGAAATAATAAGAAAACATGCTTTTATTATTATTATCTAGCACCAAAGTACTCAAGACTCAAACAAAGTACTCGTCAAGACGAATCAAATGAGCCCACACTCGATAGGGTTGCGTCGTTTAATTACGGAGTTCCTATGGGCACCTTCTTGCTCCATCAGCTCAGCTCCATGTCAAAATAATTTTGCATTGTCATCTCATTTATACATGCATGCCAAATTTCAGGTCAATCGGGAAGTGGGTCAAATTAAATTTTCAAAATTTTATTACAGACAGACAGACAGACAGACAACAGACAGGTGAAAGTAAATAAAAGCTTGTAAAAAGTTCAAAAATTAAAGTGATCCTACTGTAATTTTTCAACTACGGCGCGTACCTAGTTACCAAGCTTTCAATGACGTCCCATCTACATTAGCTACGAATTTACTGCAAATTGTTTAGCCTAGGTTATACCTCGGCATCTAGACACTGAATTCCTATAGTGAGTCATATTGTTTACAATATTTTGACAACTTTTTTTTGGTGGTAGGCTTCGGCCGTGGCTAGTTAGCACCCACTGGACAAAACCGTGTCGCTACAAAGTCGTGTACAGGCACGTTGTTCAGTGAAGCTAGGAAGGGATTTATCCCGCCTTCTAAGTTTAGTCTACTACCATATTCGATCGCATCAGAACTCAGAACTTAATATCCGGCCAGATCGTTGTCAAATTCTAACATATAACGAATAAAAAATTCACACAGAGATTTGCAGGGCTATTCACCTTATCCATCAGGGAACCGAATCGAAGACCGAATTGTCAAAAATGTATGATATAACGTATTGCGTCGTATCGATTTAACAATACAACATGCGTCATTACATACATTTTTGACAATTCGGTCTTTGATGCCGTTCCATGGCGGATAAGTATATTTATAGTTAATATATCATTTTTATATTTTATGGCTTGATGTTATATATATATTTTATCAAATTTATTATTTGTTTAAATGATCTTCATTTGGTTTTATATGTGTATTCTATTTTATGTGAATATGTATATTAGTTTGTAAATGTTAATTTTAAGTATTTACGAGTATATTAAGTTACGTCTTTCAAAATTGTCCATAACATTGTCTGCACTCCTCCCATTTTCTTGTAAATTTTCTCCAGTTACAGGTCAACTGGTAGAAAATGCTATTTTAGCATTAAGTTAGTCCTAGCGTTGTGCTGAATAATAAAATAAATAAAATAAGTGAATAGCCCTGCTGAACCCTCCATAAATTATCCCAAAAGGCTAAAGAGACAGCACATCATGGAGCTCGACAAATGAAAGAAAGAGGAAACTGGTCGCTGAATCAATTTCTTGACATGCCCATCTCCCGACAACATATTTATATCTGCTCATAGTTGACTAGCTTATGCTCGCGGCTTTGCCAGCATGGCGCAATCCTTCCTTAGCGGAAATCTACATAATAAAACCTACATGTGTTCCGAATTTCAAACCAATCCGTCCAGTGGTTTAGGCTATGATAGATCAGTCAGTCACTCACTCTTTCATTTTATATACCTATATTTAGATGAGACTGATTGCAGATGGAAGTATAAAAAAAAGCCCTGCTAAATCCAGGGTCTCCGAATCAGCCAACACCATTAGGCCACGGACGTCTAACAATAACTGTCAAAAACAGCAAAAACAGCACAACAATAATATACTCAAGTAATTATTACAATAATTAAGGTCGCAAGAGTCGCACGCGCATTGTTTATAACACGTATCGAATGGTAGGACGAATGTACAACAAAATTCCTAACCAAGTACGCAATATCAATCAACCGAACATATTTAAGAATGCCCTAAATAAATTATTGCTACCAAAGGTGTTTTATTCGGTACAAGAATATCTTAACGACAAATCATTATAATATAATAGTTTCTTTCACATAATTTGTACTCAAAATAATACATAATTTATTTGACATGAGATTGAATTGAATTGAGAATAATAATCTAATTGACATATTAATGAACTATATTTGACATTTTTGTATTATTAATTTTTTAAACTAATTTTATTATGATTTTATGACAAGTATTTGCATGTCACTAAGGCAAAATATAGCTGACCATTACACTGTTTTTTTACCAACTAGACTAACCTATATTCGCAAATAAAGATATTTGTATTTGTATAATGTTTTTACTCAATATTGATATATTAGTGGACTCGTGCGCACTTCGAAGCGTTTTACACCTAATTTACAGTGTATCATCTGTCATATTCTGCATGTTATTATTGGTAGGTTAGACATATAAACCTCTTAAATACAGTCCTAGCACTCTTATCTATTAAAAACCACATTAAAATTCATAGGGACAGACTTTATTTTATATTTTACTAGGTGCGCCCAGTGGTTTTACCTGCTGTATACTGTAGCCTATGTGTTATTCCAGGGTCTAAGCTATCTCTATACAAAATTGTTGAGTACACAAGAACAAAGTGCCTCATTTTAATAGAGACTATAAGAATCAGTGTTAATGGACACCTTCTTAGTTTATAATATTTTTACGTAGCAATTTAAGTCAGATCTAAATTACTCATTAGCCTATAATTGAAAGTTAGGCTAGATTGTAATACAATGCCATATCTAATAGCGTATGGCATGTACGAAAAAAAAAAAAAAAAAATCCATATATTCTTACAAACTTTCGCGTTTATAATATTAGTAAGACTTATTAGTAAATAGAAAATTATCAGTGTTTTTCTGCTATATTTAGCATGTATCATACATACAAAACTTCCTCTTGAATTACTCTATCTATTAATGAAAATGGCATCAAAATCCGTTGCGTAGTTTTAAAGATATAAGCATACATAGGAATAGACACGCGGGAAGCAACTTTATTTTATACCATGTAGTGATTTAACAAGGAAACGTCAAATCCATCTACCAATATAATAAATCATGTGTTATCTAACCGCGAACATAATTAATTTAATTAATACAATACAAACAAGTCTTGTAAATAAATTATTTCACGTTTTTTCGTCACGATTCCTTTTATTGTATTTACTTGTATCTTCATTTCTGAACAGAAGGCCTACAACTATAAAGATGATTAATCTAAATATATAAAAAAGGAAAGAGTGACTGATTGACTGACTGATCTATCAACGCACAGCCTAAACCGCTGGACGGATTGGGTTGAAATTTGTAACACAGACAGGTTTTATACGTCCGTAGACGTCAGCTAAGAAAGGATTACGCTATGCGGGCAAAACCGCGAGCATAAGTAGTCAATAATATATATAATTTTTTTTATTTAATAGGTGACAAACAAGCAGACGGCCCACCTGATGGTGAGTGGCTACCGTCGCCTATGGATACCTGCAATACCAGGGGTACCGCTGGTACGTTGCCTACCTTTCAAGACTCATAATAATAATAATAATAATTGTAATATCCTATAGGTATATTTGATTTTTTATTTAAATAAATTTCATTTTAATTCCAAAAAAAAATTAATTTGCAATGTATCATTTTTCGTGACTCCTTTTTGTGCGATACTCTCGCACGATCGATTTTACGTATTTAGAAATTAATTTAAAAACCATGTAAATAAATATTTTGCAATGTAAATAATGTTTCTTAGTAAAACTCTAAATTAAAAAAAAAAAAAAAAAAAAATGAAAATTATTTTAATATTTTTTGGGAATACCTACATATATGTATTTCAGCTTCAATTGGCTTTTGAGATAAAATAAATAAATAAATAATAATAATTTATTTAACTTACCGTTCTGATTGAGGGGATCATGTTTATCTGAAATAAATAAAATAATATTAGTATATCTTATACTACTAAATTTTATATTTAAAAAATACACGAACTGGATTTGTAATAATTATATGGCATAAAATATTTTATTTTTATTTAAAAAATATTGTTAATATAAAAGTTGTGATTAAAAAGTTAAGTGATATCCTACATAATGTGGGACAAGGGCAGGAAGATGGTGAAAAAGTTTCGTGATTTGTAAAAATAAGAAAAAGTACAAATTTAAATACAAAATGCAATGAATTGTAATATGTATCTACTTAATTGCATTTTGAATTTTAATTTGAATAAGAATAATTACCATGAAGAAGTGAAATTAATAGAAAACTTTTTAAAAACAAGCTTTTATTATTATTGCCAGCTAAGTACTCGTCAAGACGAATCAAATGAACCCAAACTCGATGGGTTTGCTTCGTTAAATTACGGAGTTCCTATGGCTACCTTCCAGCTCCATTCACATAAGCTCGGTCTCATAATAATATTGTATTGTCATCCGATTTATACATGCATGCAAAATTTCAGCTCAATCGGAAACCGGGAAGCGGATCAATTTAACTTGCAAGATTTGATTACAGACAGACAGACCGACAGACAGTGGACAGGCGAAAGTAAATAAAAGCTTGTAAAAATAGGCTACAATCTACAATGTTAAAGCACTATTGCAATAAATATTATTCGATTTTAAGACTCTTCCACTCTACACATTTTGCAGGTTATACGTAGTTATCAGTCAAACTTATAATAAATCGATAATTACATACACCATGATAAATCGATAGCAATATCTCGATTATAATTGCATTTTAGATGTAGATTGATCACCGTAAGGTTATTTTAATACTCGCTAATCGAGTAACTACTAGATATTATGAGCTACGAAATGTGCCAGAATAGCGTCCGTGAATGAGCGTTGTAGCGTCCGTGGCCCAGTGGGCATACGTCCGGTTTGTAAGCCGGAGGTTCTGGGTTCAAATCTCAGTGTGGCAAAGATTTTTGCCTGGACGCTACCGTGTTTCGGAAGGCACGTGAAACTGTGGGTCCCGGCTGTTTCCTATAAGATATGTAGGAGGCAGTCGTTAGGTCATGTTGCAGGCCCTGTAGTAATCTCGGCGACCTGAAACTGCAACGACATATAGGTTAGCCACACAACATATAAATTGTGATTTGACTCTGACAGTGTAAGTAGGGTAACCTGTTCTGTTGGAGTATAAACCCCAATAAAAAAATAAAAAATAAAATTTTGCTCCTAAGTTTAAAGGCTAAACCAAGGTGTAGCCGCACTTCGGACTTTAGCCGGAACATGTACACTTTCAATCAGCGAGTAAACGATCAATCATACCCTATTTTTTAGGGTTCCGTACCTCAAAAGGAAAAAACGGAACCCTTATAGGATCACTTTGTTGTCCGTCCGTCTGTCTGTCTGTCTGTCTGTCTGTCAAGACCCTTTTTCTCAGAAACGCGTGGAGGTAACAAGCTGAAATTTATAGAAAATACTAAAGTCTATTGCCTCTTAGAGCTGTGAAAATTTCAAACTTCTAGGCCAACGCAATCAAAAGATATAGTCGAATATGTCGCTAATTTCAGCAAATTTACGACATTCCCAAATAAATCAAAACCTACGGGGTACTTCTCATAAACTCAGAACCTTGAAATTTGGCACGAAGCAACACCTTAGAGCACAGATAAAGGAAAAATTGCGAAAACTATAAATTTTTATTTGCATCATATGAAATTTTTTTTTTGTATTATTTTATACCTACTACCCTTTTTCTCATGAACGCGTAAGGGTGATTCCTGAGAGTCAAAATTTTACGTGTCTGGGGGAATAAACTACCCGTAACATAAAAATTCTACCCAAAGGTATTTTTTTCCTGTTAGTCTAAGGTTCAATCTATTTAATGCATGATAGACATCAGGTTATATTTAGCTGCAAGTATCTAAAAAAAAATGTAAAAGCCCTGAAATTTGATTACCGTGGGCTGTCCCTTACACATTTTCGGAACTAAATATATTTTTTACACTAATTTATAAAAGGAATTTAATTAATTCCTGTGATCAAAGCTGTAAAGGGTGAACTGTTATATGATCAAAAAAATACGCGAAGGCTGTACTCAGCGTAGTTTTAGAAAAAATAACAAATTTAGGTTTGTCCCCGGACAAAAAGTGATTCCCATGGCGCGCGACATAACTACCCACATTTCACAAACCACAATACTTAGAAGCTTGTACGCACGCTATTGGCTAACTTCGATTGCGCTCTAAACATAGTGAAGAGAGGCTCCTCCTCTCGTTGTTATAAACTGGATTTACGAAGGTGAGAAATTGATTACCGTGGTTTTGGTTCACTAGATCATTGATTACCTTTTCCATGTTTAAAAATATTTTTTTATCCATTACGGTTTTTTGACTAGGGTGTGCAGTTAATAAAAGGGTATTGTTTATCATATATTTTATTGATTTTGGTCTATAATTATGGTATTTAAAAATATTGACAAAAAACTATACAATTTTGATTTACATGGTATTGATTCTCATGGTATTTTACCACGGTGATCAATTTTCCCCTGAGTTTTCTTGCGCATTCTTTCACTTTTTACCCAACTACAGCGAAGCCGCAGGTATGGAAGTGATTTTGACAGTTATATTTGTATATTTCATTATTTCAGATATTTTTTTTATATTGTATACATCAGATTTTTTTATATTGTACTATAGTAGACAGACCACATTAAAAAGTCGCTCAGCGAGCTATGGAGAGGGCTATACTCGGGGTTTCTCTACGTGATCGAATCAGGAATGAGGAGATGAACCAAAGTCACTGACATATCTCCGCGGATCAGGAAGCTGAAGTGGTAATGGGCAGGCCACATAGCACGTAGAGCGAATGGCTGATGGGGTCGAAAAGTGTTCAAGTGGCTACTACAGGCAAGCAAACGCAGCGTAGAACGTCTACCCACAAGTGTGGCAGACGACCTTATTTAGGTCGCTGAAAGACGCTTGAAGCAGGTCGCTTTCAACACCAGTGTTATATATGGAGGTCTAAAGGGGAGGTTTATGTTCAGTAGTAGACGTCTTATGGCTGAGATGATGTATGATGAAAAAATAAAACGAAACTATGGGCTGACTGCAACTTTCAGTCCAGATTAACCTAACTAATGATAAATGTACAATCTGATGACAGCTTCTGGAGTGAATCCTGTCAGTGACTGTGACTGTAATATTTTTACATTGTTTAAGACTGCAATACGTTGATTTTATTTAGTTTACATGATTATTATATAGAGAGCCAATATAGACCTTTTTAATACTTTATGTTCGGTGTATATCTGTTTGGATCACCGTTTTTAATCATTTCTATTTTATATGATTAGTATGTAGAGGTCAATATTTAAATAATAACACAGAATTCAAACAAAATAGTTTTAATTTTGATTCCCATGCCACATTTTATTGATTCCCGTGGCACCAAAAATTTAAATTTAAATATCTTCTGAACAAAACAAGTTATAATGATGCCTATTTGATTGATGTAATTATAATTATGGGAAATTTGATGTTTTACATGTAAAATGCAATAATACTTTGATTTAAAATCTGCCACGGAAATCACTTAAATACGCCCGATCTCAGGATTTACCCGTAAACGTATTAAATTGAAATTCATATCAAATACTCAAGTCTATAATACCTTTAAACTGTAATAAAATCAAGCCTCTATGTTAACGCATTCAAAAGAAACAGCAATTTTAGCCGCAATTTTAAATTCTCAACTACTCTCAAAAAACCAAAACCTACAGGGTACTTGCCGTGAACGTAGAATCTTGAAATTTGGTATAAAGCTATTCCTTAGAGCACAGATAAAGGAAAAATTGCGAAAACTGTAAATTTTTTGTTACATCATATAAAAAAATATTTTTCATAATTTCATACTTACTACCCCTTTTCTCATGAACGCGTAAACGTATTAAATTGAAATTCATATCAAATACTCAAGTCTATAATACCTTTAAACTGTAATAAAATCAAACCTCTATGTTAACGCATTCAAAAGAAACAGCAATTTTAGCCGCAATTTTAAATTCTCAACTACTCTCAAAAAACCAAAACCTACAGGGTACTTGCCGTGAACGTAGAATCTTTAAATTTGGTAAAAAGCAATTCCTTAGAGCACAGATAAAGGAAAAATTGCGAAAACTGTAAATTTTTTGTTACATCATATAAAAAAATATTTTTCATAATTTCATACTTACTACCTCATTTCTCATGAACGCGTGCAGGTATTAAACTGAAAGTAATATCAAATGCTAAAGTTTATAATACCTTTAAACTGTAATAAAATCAAACCTCTATGTCAACGCATTCAAAAGAAACAGCAATTTTACCCGCATTTTTAAACTCGCAAGTACTCGCAAGGGAATCAAAACCAACAATATAAAATTTTATACCCACTTTTCCTTAGGGTTCCGTACAAACCTACGGGTTTGTACGGAACCCTCGGTGCTCGAGTCCTACTCGTACTTGACCGGTTTTTTTATACTAAATAGGCCTACGTTTGACCACATCCCACCTGATGGAAAGTGAAAATGCGGTCGACGATGGATCACGTAAGATGCCTAGAAAGGTACCTATTCACTCGTGCCTTGAAGATAGCCAAGTTTTATCCTTAATGTTGAATTTTTTCAAAATTTCTATGGGACCACCTCTCTCCCCCTGGACCCTCAAGGACCCGCCTCCTGGGACTCCTGGGGCCCTCGAAACTGGGCCCCAGTGGCCCAGTGGCTGCCTGGGGGCCTCAGTGGTGTTGTGGCTCTCAAGTAAGAAGCGTTGGCGCAGTGCACCCAGAAATTTACCTTTGTAAAATCCTGGGTGGCTATACTAATAATGGGCAGCGTTATCTCTTACCATCAGGAGAGCGTCTTGCTCGTCTTCTTACTTCTCAACATAAAAAAATACATAAACTGGGTTATGGGACGTGCATTCAAAATTTTTGGTAAAAGATTTATTATTAGATGGTTATTTCTTAAGACAACAATTATGTTTTTATTATTATGTTAACTATTATATGTTTTTCGTGATCAATCAATAATTATTAATTTTAATTGGTACCTAGTTAGATATTATTGTTCTTGAGAAAGTGAATCGAATTTTGTCTAGCATTTTTATTGCTTAGTTTCTCAATGCAAGAAGCTTGTCTAGGTCAGTAGTTAAAAGTCCATCTTTATTAAACGCTAGCTGTATATTATTAGCTGTAAAAAAGTAGCGTATATTAAGTATGTTATAAGGTCCTATGAAGTATGAAGACTAAAAAGTGTGCTACATGTGTACCAATCATATCATAATCAGTTTAGATGTTTAAGCGTTAAGCCATGAAGAGGTACATTATAACATACACATCTCCATACTTCTGCATACTAAAATTTAAAAAATATAATAAAATAATAATAATTGGTGTTTATACTCCAACAGAACAGGTTACCCAAATTACACTGTCAGAGTCAAATCACAATTATAGGTTGTGTGGCCAACCTATGTGTTGCAGTTTCAGGTCGCCGAGATTCCTACAAGGCCTGCAACATGACCTAACGACTGCCTCCTACATATCTTATAGGAAACAACCGGGACCCACAGTTTTACGTACCGCGCCGAAACACGATAAGGGGAAGGAATGAATCTCATGACTTCTCACTGGAGGGAAAATCATAATTCCTTCCGTGATATAGTAAGATTGGGTTTTAAACAAGTGAATTAAATTTAAAATTTAAAAACCCCCAACGCAACGCTTTTAAAATATGTAATTCGCGGTTTTTTGGTGGCGGCCATCTCGGATTTTAAATTTATCATAGTGCGCTGTATTCTACTAATTAAGCCCTTTCATTTGATACTTATATTTGGGGGACAGATTTCTACCAAACATGGCTAAGAACACTCTCGACTAACTCTACTTTCAAACAAAAAACTAAATCAAAATCCGTTCATCCGTTCGAGAGCTACGATGCCACAGACAGACACACACACACAGACAGACAGACACGTCAAACTAATAACACCCCGGCTTTTTTGCGTCGGGGGTTAAAAAACGTTATTAATTATTATAATTAACTAGTGGACCTGCGCGCACTTCACCGCGCTTAATCGAAAATTATTAGTGATTTTCTATAATATTACGCATGTATTATACATATAAACCTTTCTCTTGAATTATTCTATCTATTAATGAAAACCGCATCAAAATCCGTTGCGTGATTTTAAAGATATAAGCATACATAGGGACAGACATACGCGGGAAGCAACTTTATTTACAAGCTTTTATTTACTTTTACCTGTCTGTTGTCTGTCTGTCTGTCTGTCGGTCTGTCTGTCTGTCTGTAATCAAATCTTGCAAGTTTACTTTGACCCACTTCCCGGTATCCGATTGAGCTGAAATTTTGCATGCATATATAAATCGCATGACAATGCAATATATTATATGACATGGAGCTGATCTGATGATGGAGCTTGAAGGTCGCCAGCGCAACCCCATCGAGTATGGGCTCATTTGATTCGTCTTGACGAGTACTTTATGATGCTAGATGGTAATAATAAGCTTGTTTTTAAAAAGTTTTTCTTTATTTCACTTGTTTTATACTAGTGATTATCACGCGGTCATTATAATCGTGTTCCGATATGATGAAGATGAACCAGTGAAGCCAGAAAGGCGTTTATCCCGCTTTCTAGGTTTAGTCTGTTTCATCTACGGCAGCATCATCGCTTAACATCATTCGAGATCGTGGTCAATGCCAACCTACAACGAATAAAAAATGGACGCCTCTTAAAAGTAATTTAGGTGAATTACTGTTGTTTCCACTATTATTCAGATATATTCATTAAACAATACAATAGTCGTGGGACGGTTTCCTAACATAAACCATTAGTAACACACTATGGTAAACATAGACATCGTTCTCATAAACAATATGTAATACGAAATTTAATTAGTTTCAGTCATTAAGGCATGCAAACATCAAGGCATTTGCCACAAAAAAATCTGAGTTTCAGATGACTTAGCTTTGAGTTTTGTGACTAAGGAAAGAGCTCTGCGGATTTGAAATTTAAAAATTTAAGAAATTTTTGATTCATCTTTTGTGTGGTTTTTATAAACAAAATTGATGCTACTATACACAGCTTTATTTTTAGTCGTCAGTTAGGTGATCCTAAAAGCCATCTTAAATCGTGTACGTGATCGTAGTATTATTCGCTAATCATCCCGCTTTCTTACGTATACACACACACCCACACACACACTTACACACACACACACGCACACGCATACACACACACCCTATTCAGTAACTACCTGCAAATTAGAATTAGATACCTATATTTATTCATACTTTAGTTGAATTACTGTAAACTTATATTACGTTAATACTATTCAAAATTTTAGTTGTAAACATAGTATATATTTCATTGGATTTGTTTTTTTAATTTATACATACTCAGTTTATTTATATTTTGTATTTTGGATAACTTTGTAGATATTGTCTCCGGAGGTGGGCGTTGGTGTCTGTAACACAGTCTCACGACTATAACAGGCATCATCGTTCCTTGACTTTGTTTTTATTGTACCCTTTTTCCAAAATAAAGAATTTGTAATTTGTAATTTAATTTAATTTGTATTTTAAAATTGTTTATCTGGACGCCCGTGTGTGTATAACTGGGGCTATCTACACTCCAAATTACAGCTTAATTGGTTCAGCAGTTTAGGCGTGAAGAGGTAACAAAAACACACACACACACACACACACACACACACATTCATACTTTCACTAGAGTATCCGGTATCAGGGGTTATATTATAATTATCATTATTGTGATTGAAACAGCGTCTGTTTGGTATCTGTATTTTAACAATAGTGCGTGTTTGAAGGCAACACTTAACCACGTTTAATCAGGAAATTCAATTTGGCGCAGTCTTTAAACTTTAAGTTAAGGTGAGTCGTTCTAGGGTAGAGATGAGACTATGTAGAGATCTATTGTATTGATTTCTCGATGTTTTTTTATCGATTTTTGAATGCGGATCGGAACGGAATAATCTAATTACGCTAATTTTAGTCAGATATTGACCAAAATTTGCGCAATAAGATTGTTTTAATTGTTATTATGTGTATACTTAACAACAAGATATTATTATGTCGCTTTCCAACTAAAATAAGCTGGATTAATTAGATTTTTTTATACTTTGTCAACATCCCCTACACATAACATAGTATTTCTTGATGATTACTTGGCGTAAAAAAACGATACATTTTAATGATACGTTATCTCTGCGATACACAAATCCTCTAGAAAACGAAGTTTGAGACATAAAACTACTATAGCCAATCTCTAATAAACATAATACAACATTAGGTGATATACATAATATATCCCAAATTGCCAAATTGAGTCTGTAACATCTTTTAAAACTTTATTGAGGAAAGTGAATAAAGTACCTACTGTTGAGACGTCGCGTCGAGCCTAAAATCTCTCTATTAGACTATCAATTGTTTTTTTCAACCGATTTCGATATTTCAAAAAAGAATCGATACATTTTGACCTCATCTCTACGATACACAAATTACTTCTAGAAAACGTAGCTAGACACATAAAATACCTATTAAACTAAAGTAATTCGTAACATTAAAAGACATGACTCGGTGTTTCGCAAATGACTGATTTTTAGTTGTGCAAACTAATTTATTTGACATTATACTTGTTACTAGCTCTTCTGATATATTTTTGGGTTTAATTACCCGTAAAGAAAAAGTTTTGTAACATGGAAATGCCTTTAATTTAATAAAAGTGTTACAAGCAAAAAAATTTTATGTGTACACATAAAATTATTATAGTTTACTAGCTGCGCCCAGCGGTTTTACTTGCTGTACTACTATAGCCTATAGTGTTATTCCAGGGTCTAAGCTACCTCTATACCAAATTTCAGCTCAATCGGTCCACCCGTTTAGGCGTGAAAGAGTAACAAACATCCAGACATCCATTCTTACAAACTTTCACGTTTATAATATTAGTTTTTTTTTTTTTTTTTTTTTTTATTGTGAACATATTATATTTTCGTATGTATTTGTGAAATTGTTTAAAAATAAAGTTTCACACTATATTTTAAGTAGTGTTTTGAAACCATAATACACACATAAATTAATTTTGAATTTAGAGTAGTGTGTTTTTTAATGACATTGTTTTTATGGGAACTTTTTGTGCGTCAATTGTTATTTTTATTTAATTTTAATTAATTGTCTTTGCTTAGACGCCTCGTTTTAATTACTGTATTAGCAATTGTTTAAAAATTACGTTCTCATAGATGTTAATTTTGGATATTTTTAACAAGACAATATTATTGATTATTATATACCTACTACTATTAATTTAATTAACAGCTAAACAACAGCATTTTAATAATCATTTTCCTTTTCGATTTTTTTTTTAGTTTTGGAAAACGCAACAACATTTTGGTTTATCTATGTATTTTAAAATTAACTAAAGATTGCAAAATATGTAATTAGGTTATATACATATATTAAATTACTTATTATTAAATATTTTGAAACAAAAACCTTTCAACTTAAAAAGTAAGAAAGAACCTTTAATTGAAGTGAATGCAATGTAAGCTTAAAAAGTTTTGAATTTTCTTTTGCTTATATCAACAATTCAATGAAAAAGGAAATTTATATCCACGATATCTTAAAAAAGTGAAGTAATATTAAGGAACTGTATTTTCTCGTTAAACTAAAAAAACATGTGCTAAAAATAAATTCAAATTCAGTAAAATAACTTTGATGCAAAATTGACCATTATGAAGATAAAGATAACTTTTTACAAGATTAATGTTTTTTTCACTAATCTTATACTATTTCCATCACAAATAGGTTATTTCCTTCAGTTTCACGAGAAAAATACATCCATTATTTTATTATTACACTTTGCCACCGTTCGATATCTTTAAATAAAAAATTATGAAATGCTGAAAATTTCACAACAAACGCATTCAAAAAAAGAATTCAAAACTTTTCATCACTTAAATCCTTCATGCACTACACTGACACCTTTTCACAGAGTAATAAAAACTTTTTCGTAATATTCACCTTCGCAAGTAAAGGTTTATACACACACTACACTCCTCTCGAACGCACTAAGCACGACTGGCAAGTGAAGATGCCATGCGTTTATATAGATGCTCTTATTCTGCCAAGGATGAAAGGAGGGCCACCTTCCGGGTTACATCCGAAAGGGTTTGGTTGCGATATTTTTATGACTGAATGAAGATGCTACGCGAACAAGTGAAAAAAAAAAAGAAAAACAGGTTGACGTTTGGCGCCAAATTTTTTCTTTTGTTTTGTGTGTTAAATTTAACATAAATTGTAGTGATTTTGCAATATTATCAATGTTAAAGATAGAAAAAGGTGGCTAAAGTTGAGAAATGCTTAAGGTACCGGAATTTATCCCTCAAACAAAGTTATTTATAAAAACTTGACTACAATGATCATTAATGGGAATAAATAAAGATGCCATGGGTTTATATAGATGCTCTTGTTCTGCCGAGGGTGAAAGGGTCCACCTTCCGGGTTATATCCGCAAAGGCTAAGTTGCGATATTTTTATGGCTGAATGGAAATGCTACGCGAACAAGTGAAAAGAAAAGAAAAAAGGTTGACGTTTGGCGCCATAAAAAAAATTTTTTTTTTGCGTGTTAAATGTAACATAAGTTTTAGTGATTTTGCAATGTTATCAATGTTAAAGATAGAAAAAAGTGGCTAAAGTTGAGTAATGCTTAAGGTAGCGGAATTTATCCCTCAAACAAAGTTATTTATAAAAACTTGACTACAATGATCAGTAATGGGAATAAATAAAGATGCCATGCGTTTATATAGATGCTCTTATTCTGCCAAGGATGAAAGGAGGGCCACCTTCCGGGTTATATCCGAAAGGGTTTGGTTGCGATATTTTATGGCTGAATGGAGATGCTACGCGAACAAGTGACAAAAAAAAAAGAAAAAAATTTGAAGTTTAGCGCCACATTTTTTCTTTTGTTTTGTGTGTTAAATTTAACATACATTTTAGTGATTTTGCAATATTGTCAATGTTAAAGACAGAAAAAACTAGCTAAATGTTGAGTAATGCTTAAGGTAGCCAGTTTATCCCTCAAACAAAGTTATTTAATAAAAACTTGACTATACAATGATCATTAATGGGAATAAATAAAGATGCCATGGGTTTATATAGATGCTCTTATTCTGCCAAGGGTGAAAGGGTCCACCTTCCGGGTTACATCCAAAAGGGTTAAGTTGCGATATTTTTATGGCTGAATGGACATGCTACGCGAAGAAGTGAAAAAAAAAGAAAAAAGTTTGAAGTTTAGCGCCACATTTTTTCTTTTGTTTTGTGTGTTAAATTTAACATACATTTTAGTGATTTTGCAATATTAACATTTTTTCCTGGGGTAGCCTTCCCTTGCTCCCGCAAGCACGGGAGTATAAATCCCTGGACAACTAACTAGTACCTGATACAATAATATTATGGCAATAATTTACCGGGGTTAGACTTCCTTTGCAGGAGGTCGTCTAGGTGGATACCCCAACAGTGCCAGTTATTTTACCTCCTGAGCAGGGATGTGCAAACATTACTGTGCTTCGGTAGGAGGGCACTGTAGCTAGTGAAATTACTGGGCTAAGGAGTCTTAACATCTTACGGCTCTTGAGTAAGAAGCGTTGGTGCAGCGCTCCTGGAATTTCACATTGTGATATCCTAAGTAGCACTGTACTGATTATGGGCAGCGTTATCTCTTAACATCAGGAGAGCGTCTTGGTCGTCTTCTACTTCATCACATAAAAAAATAAGGTAGTTTACTACTTCTCCAAACAAATAGTTACTTATTTGTGAAAAAGAGATAAAAATATCATTACCTACAATGATTAATAGTTTGGAATTCCTTGGAATTATTGTTTGATATTTTGAATAAAGTTATTTGGTATGGGAATTAAATTAGTTCCAAATTTCGTCACTCCACACGGGTTTTTACATTGTTACGGATATAAATTATTAATTCATATTGCAATAGTAAACACACAAAACCTAGTAAAAAACAAAAACTTATCCATCTAATGGCAAAATGTCTTGTTTTGTCTGTTTGCAACATTTTTCACAGCTTAATAGGTAGGCTACTTAAACTGGGGACCTAATTTAATATTTAAGTTGTTATTATTGTTATTTTTGTTTTTTAATTTCATATACAATGTACCTTTATATTGTTTTTGAATAAAATTGAATTGAATTTCTTTTAACAAGTTTTTATTTTAACAAGCTTTTTTTTATTTGGTTTGATTTATCTTTATTAGTTTTAAAGATATCATTGATGAAAATTATTTATTTGATTTGCTAGTACTACGGAAGCCTACATTGCGCGTAGCCCGAATAGCGCTTGGCCTATTTATTTCATTTCATATAGGATCCAATGCCGCCACGATTTCGAAAAAAAAAAAATGGTAGTATTAACATAGTGTTAATAAAATTTAATATATCGCACTATTTTTGGCAAGACAGGACGAAAACAGATGTACCGAGGCTGCGGCAGTACTTAGCGGTCAAAGAACTCATGGCAGAAAGTTCCATGGTCAGATCATGTTGATAAATTTGATCACAAAAAATAGAAGAGATTCGGAAGCGACCGATCGTTTTGTTGGGAAAAAGCTGAGTTTTTTTACACACCACGCACATGTTTTAATTAATATCTCCTCTTTATATCCTTACATGCTGTTCCTAGCGGTTTTATTTTTATACTGTAGCCTATGTGTTAATCCGGGGTCTAAGTTTGCAGTATGGCGTCCCGCAGGAACACCCCCAGATTTTTTAGTGGGTATCCCCGCCGCGCACATCTTCGGCGGGGGAGTCCTACATACCACCCCGCGCTCCCCGGCGTGGGGTGATGATGCGTAACGCATTTTTCCTGGATAAAAAAAAGTGTCTAAGCTTAATCGGTCCACCCGTTAAGGCGTGAAAGAGTAACATTCATCCAGTCATCAGACATCCACATTCGTACAAACAGTGCCTTAAACGCAGTTTTAGAGTTAATATTCCACCTTATTAAGCAAAATGTCAACATTAATGTATAGCTACTATATACCTGATACCTATAAATTTTCTCATTTTTGATAAACGGGAAAGATAAGTCAAATTTGATTGCGACATAAAGATCGGACTCGGATCAGATGTAGTGCGGAAGGTTTCTCATAAAGCTGGTTTCTCATAGGTTTCTTTGTTAGTCATAATAAATGTTTCCCTAAGAAGATTGGTTCCCATTGTCTCAAAACCTAATAACCTTCATACGACCTATGAAATCATATAACTTAGTATTTAAACACAGGCACTATTACAAAAGCTAACAAAATTATTCATAACCTTATGGCGAATTGCTGTCATAAAAATGGCAGTTACCGATTAGTGATGACACTTAGCACTTTCGATTGTCGATGAAACATGTACGAGATACATACATAATTTATAATATCTTACAAACTTTTGTGTAAGTTTTCTTTCTTAATAAATGAATTTATTATTACTTATTACCTATCTTTATTTATAAATCTTCTTCTTCTAAATATATAAAAGGAAAGAGTGACTGATTGACTGATCTATCAACGCACTGCCTAAACCGCTGGACGGATCAGTCAGTCAGACAGTCTTTCCTTTTATATATTTAGATTATTTCTAAAATAAAATCTAGTATAATAATCTTCATCTTGTATCCTTCTAATATCTAAAACTTGCAATAACCAGGCACGCCAATAAAATTATCGATAATATCGATATAATTCGATTCGCACAATCGAATCGGTAAAGTTTACCCGAATACAATTAAAATAAACACCTTTCCATAGAAAATACGCAATAATACATATGTTTAATGGTTATTTTGATCGGATAACAGCCGAGATATTGAACAGAAGCTGTGAAATTATTTATATTACATCCGCGCCGAAATGCCTGGACACGAATATTATGAAAAGGTCATGAGTAAAAAAGGATTTGTTACTTACTTGAACTGGCTTTATTTGAATCTATCTATTTTATATGTTAGAAACTTTAATATATTTTTTTGTAATGTAAAAATAGACCAGATTGGAGCGGTCATCGTCGTTAATTACATCTGTATATCATCTTACAATATTTACTTTACTTATACCTAACTATTAGGAAAATATCAAGGAAGTGCAAATATGTAAATGCCAATATTAAATAGATCGGTATATTCGACCAATTATTAGAATAATCTTCAAAAATTCGCAAATGTATATGCACAAATAAATGTATTTTATTTCTTTCTTTCTTTTCTTTCAAATACTTATCGAAAATTTAGTGCATTCATTTATTTTTTTAAATTAATTTTAAACTATAGATAATAATAAAAATTAATTAAATAAATTATTCAAAATTGAATTCGACATTGTCAATTTGATCGATTTTTTTTCTGAGATAACTTCGTGTCGTTATGGACATCACTATTATAACTACCGTACATGATCGTTAATGACACGTGTCGTGCACGCGTCGGTACACAACGGTGTCAAATATATCAACTAATTACCATGTTTAGGTGAGATGTAACACTAGGTGAACGAGCGAGTTTACTCGGCTAGATGAACTACAGGATGATACTACTAATGACACGCGTCGGTACAGAACGGTGTCAAATATATATCAACTAATTACTGTTTTTAGGTGAGATGTAACACTAGGTGAACGAGCGGATTTACTTGCCTAGATGAACGAGATGAAATTCCGCGCATTGAAGGAAACTACGCATACATTACCGGGGGTAGACTTCCTTTGCAGGAGGTCGTCTAGGTGGGTACCCCAACAGTGCCAGTTATTCTACCGCCTGAGCAGTGATGTGCAAACATTACTGTGCTCCGGTAGGAGGGCACTGTAGCTAGTGAAATTACTGGGCTAAAGAGTCTTAACATCTTATGACTCTTGGGTAAGAAGCGTTGGTGCAGTGCTCCTAGAATTTCACATAATTGTGAAATCCTAGGTTACACTGTACTGTTTATGGGCAGCCGTTATCTCTTAACATCAGGAGAGCGTCTTGCTCGTCTTCTACTTCATCAAATAAAAAATATATAAAAAGCCAAAAATCCCATCTTGCTGAACTTGGAGAAAATTATGATGCTTGCAACTTATGCACTTTAATTTTTATTTATAATTCATTAAAGGGTATATAAATATATCCCGACATATAAATATATCCCGACTTTTAGTTGTATGCTAAATGCTACCGCATTTAGTTGTATCTACGACCGCATTTTCTCTTAACATCACGCGAGATTGTGGCCAAATGAAAGGTAATGAATAACAAGTGAAATTTAAACAAAACTTTTTATAAAAACAAGCTTTTATTATTATTACCATCTAGCACCATAAAGTACTCATGAAGACGAATCAAATGAGCCCAAACTCTATGGGTTTACGTCGTTTAATCACGGAGTACCTATGGCCACCTTCCAGCTCCATCATCAGATCAGCTCGACGTCATAATAATATTGCATTGTCATCCGATTTATAAATGCATGCAAAATATCAGCTCAATCGGAAAACGGGAAGTGGGTTAAATTAAACTTGCAATATTTGATTACAAACAGGCAGACAGACAGGCAGACAACAGACAGGTAAAAGTAAAAATAAAAGCTTGTAAAAAGTACGAACATACCTACTTCTCAACAGTTTATATATAAATACCAGTTTAGTAACACGGTAGTAGCCAAACGGGCGCAGAATCGTAAAGTTTTTGTAAATAATTGAAATTAATTGTTTTATTGTTTGCGTATTGTATAATACTCGTAAATGTGATGTCACAAAGGTGGAATTGCAATAATTATAATATTATTACATACATGCGTAATAAAATAGCAATAATTATTTAATTAAGTTTTTGTTAAATAAAAAACTATTAACTCAACTATATAATAGCGTAGGTACACAATATGCCTTGCAACCACAGTTGTCCAAAATTCATTTTACTCTCTCTTTCCTTTTTCTGTAGTTTTAAGTTTATGATGTTTTTGGCGGAAATTAAATATTTTCTCTCTTTTCTTTATAGTTGGGTTTCTAGAAGAGATCGCGATTTGAGATGAGATTGCCAATTGTTACAATATAAATTTTATTTAATTCCACGCTCTTGTAAATCATTGTGGTCAATTAAGAGCGCTTAGTCCGCAGGGCGCTTTCTCGCTCGTACTATTTGACATGAGAAGTAATTTAAAAAAATATATTTATTTTAACCAATTTTTTATCATAATACAATTTTTTAACATATCAAACTGAAACACTTTTACAATGTGTGCAATAATATTGTTTAGCGAGCCTTTTGAGGAATTCAAAAAGTTAATTATATGAATTGATATTTCAAAATGTATCAAATAGCCCTTAACAGTGATGACGACTGGGTACTACTGATCGTGAAGATAAGACAAGATAAGATAATTTATTCGTCAGAATTTTGGTACAATTTATAAGATCTTAACACAGGTTCCATCAAAATTCTGCCTTAGAAGGCGTACAAATATCGAATTGAATGGATCGGAAAAGAAGTAGCGTTCGTCAACACTGTGACCGGAACGTGTTTTCCCGTTCGAACGCGAACGGGAGGTCACCACCGACCTCCCGATGCGTGCCCGGAGAAGGGGGCGTCGGAGGCGTATCTTCCACGCCCATCTCCAGCCCCCATAACCTAGGTCTAGGCGGCGAGTACGGGGGTATTTGTCGCCGCAAGCACAGACCCACGAGGTGGCGCGCGCGCGGTGTTTCCGCGCGCCCCTTGAGAGGGCGGGGTGAAACTTTTCTTCACCCCACCGCGGAGAGGTCCTCCTGTCAGTGAGGACCAAACGCCGTCGGGCCGCGGGCAGATGAGTGCTTCGGCGTACCCGTTGCCCCGGCAATATGGCGTCCCCCAGGTTTTTAGTGGGTATCCCCGCTGCTCCCATCTTTGGCGGGGGAGTCCCACATACCGCCCCGCGCCCCCCGGCGTGGGGTGATGATGCGTAACGCATTTTTCCTGGGTAAAAAAAGGGATGTGGACGACTACCCAAAATGTTAAACGAGAAAATTCGCATATAAAATATGTCTGAAGTCCACAGCTCCAGTATATTCTCACAGTGAGAGAAACAAAGTACAAAACAATGCCACAAAACAAACGACTGACACACTACGCAACCTGCATTTACACTTGAAACTACTTAGCTGCTATTGGATAGTAATTATTATAGTGAAAAGCTTTACTATTAATATTAAACTCATAACAATAACACACTAACGAAACTTACAGATAGGGTAAGAAATACAATACTGCGCTCCAAAACGCAAATAATAGCTGTAGCTCAGAAAGCTGCTCGTCTCAAATGGGACTGGGCCGGGCACGTATGCCGCATGTCAGAGGAACTGTGGGCCTGGACTACCACTCAGTGGAGCCCACCTGTCCGGACACGACGACGTGGCAGGCCCAGGACCCGTTGGAGAGACGAACTTGACTCCTACCTCAAGGATTGGACCCTAACCACTCAGAGAAAGGAGTGGAAAAAGAGAAGGGAGGCCTTTGCCCTGCAGTGGGACAGTATGGGCTAATAATTATAAATAAAATAATAAATAATGACAAGAGTAAAGTCCTTTTCACCATAGAAGGCTCGCGGAACTTAGCGCAAATTAAATTAAATTTAATTTATATTTAGATACTGTATGTAATTTATGTTTTATTTAATTGATAAAGTTTGTAGCGTCAAATCTCAGTGTGTGGCAAAAAGTTCCCCAGAACGCTACCGTGTTCCGGAAGGTACGTTAAACGGTGGGTCCCGGCTGTTTCCTATCAGATATGTAGGAAGCAGTCGTCAGGTCATGTTGCAGGCCCTGTAGTAAATTCGGCAACCTGAAACTGCAACATATGGGTTCGCCACACAACCTATAAATTGTGATTTGACTCTGACAGTACACTGTGGCATTTTTTTTTAGTAGGAGGTCGAATAGGTGGATATCTCAACTGTAACAGTGCCAGTTATTTTACCGGCTGAGCAGTGATGTGCAAACATTACTGTGCTTTGGTAGGAGGGCACTGTAGCTAGTGAAATTACTGGGTTGAAGAGTCTTAACATCTAACGATTTTTTAATCTTACTACACTTGCACCTAGGATTTCTCATCATTGTAAAATGTTAGGTGTCACTGTACCTACTGATAATAATTAGGGTAGCGTTATCTCTTACCATTAGGACAGAGTCTTGGTCGTTTTCTTACTTAATTAAAACTCGATCTTACTCGATTCAGATTGTCCAAAACGAGACATAAATCATTTTTAAGGAATTGTGTACGTTTTTATAATAAAATTCCTGAGGAAATAACGGGGCTCACAGAAGGTAAATTCAAAAGCCGTGTTAAAGACATATTAGAAAAAAAGCCTATTTTAAAATTAGCCAATACATAGAAGACAAAGATGCCTGGAAACCTCTGCAACCACCTGTAAATAAATTATGTAACCAAGATAAACATTGTAAACACAAATTAAAAAAAGCAATCCCTATGAGTTTCTTGTTCGTTCTTCTCATGCCTTGCGAACGAGCGGTAGAATATTAAAAAAAAATGTAAAATTGACTTGCAAAAGTGCTCCATTGTAGCCTATTTGAATAAATGAATTTTGAGTTTGAGTTTGAAAAATAACAATGATTGATTTTACGGGAGACCCATGTGGTGCGTGGCAAGTCATCGCCAAAAATAATATTCTTTAGTAGACTTTTAAGTTTAATAACAAAACCTCATAATCATGGCTCATTACATCTTACACTGCCTTGTATTCGTAATAGGCTGTTTTTGCAAAGTAAAGCCAGGTCATGGGCTCTAATGGGTAACACATAGGATGGGGTTACGCAAAATGCAGTAATTTTAACGTCATTTAAATCTGTCATTTATCTTTTTTTTTTGTGTTTTTGGCTTTAAGGTAAAATGAGTCTCATCATACCCTAATAATCATTCATCTTTTGTTTAAGTTATTTTCACATAGGTATACTAACCACCGTAATTTTAATAAATAAAAATAATTGAAAATTTAGTTATTATTTTTTAATCAAAATCTTTTATCTTTTTGTACACAATTAATCAAAACAAATCAATTAATTTGTAATACAATATTATATATTTTTTATTTTACATAAGCTTGTAAAATATGCTTGCACTGAGCTCTAAACACACTCAATTGAGTATGGCGATATATATGCCTATTTATGTCATAAAAAATACCTCAAGTCTTGACTTTGCGTGGATTCCAGTTCAGTTCAGTCCATCAGGTCTTAGACTGGAACTATAAATATATTTACTATTATAGGCCATAAAATGTTTAAATGTTTAAATGTTGTTTGTTATGTTTAATGTTTTTCAGCAGACGAAGACGCTGTTGGTTAATCCTAAAGTTTTATCTATAATACGAATACATTATTGGTTTCAATTCAAAATTTCAAAACGTCTTTATACAAATAATAACACAGTGTAAATGTTATCCTAGTGCAGTAAAAAATAACGTAATTATAACATTTTAAAAGCACATAACTTTTTTTTATAAAAGTTATTGAGAAGAGTAAAAGTTGTAAAATACGGTAAAACAATGGTGACGTATGAAGGAGCACAACTTTTTAACAAACTACCCTTACTTAAATTTGGGATAGAATTTTGCATGTTCTTAATTATTATTCTTTCTTTTTTTCAATTTATATAAATTCCTTTACACTTCCCTAACTACATATATATCTACTTACATCTACATTTTATTTTGAATAAATTTAATATTATTACATAGTACATATTATCTACAAATATTTGTAACAACGAACAATACATTTTTGTTAATTAAGTTATCTTGTAAGCGGCAAATGCCTTTGTTGATAACAATAAAAATCTAGAAACCTAAATAACCCAATCAAAGATATACAATATACACCTAATACAATCACATAGGTTTAAGTTTAACACTGTTTATTACATGGGTTTCGTTAATTAACATTATTGGTTATCTTTTGCATAACACCGTCCTCTCGCGGTCACATCCTGTGACATAATATTAAATTAAATAACAATCTATGGCTCATTCTCATGGAATCGATTCTCATCGTCACCTTCATGGTATTTCTTATTTATTGCTTATTTGTAATGTTTGTGTATAATATTGTATAGAGCTGGATAACACGAGTAAACTTTTATACAAATAATTTAAATCATACGTTTCATTTCGTTGAAAAACCGTTTTGAAATTTTCAACGCCACGAAAGTGATTCAGTCATTATTTTTTCACAACTTTTTCAAGTAAAATCCCTCTTAAAAGACTAAATCTACCAAAAATGTACAATAAAACTACATTCTACGTAACAACAAGCCTCACTACAGAAGAAAATATGCGTAATTTGAGATATTACTTTACCTTCCACTTTACTTTTTTACTAGTCAGAAATTTGGTATGTATGTATTAAAACCCTAACATAACAGATAAAGTACTTTTTAGTTGGTAAAAAGGCCATTTCTAAACAAAACAATACAAAAAATATCATATTCGTGGCTTAAAAATCACCTTCATGGTAAAAAACGCTATGAAGGTGATGCCACGCTGGTGACGAAAATATACCTTTATGGTGAAATTCTAGAAAGTTTATGGATAATGTATAAAATTAAATACTAGATCTTTATCTCGCATATTTTAGCGTTTCGAAAAGCTAGCTTTGATTTAAATAACTAAAATACAATGCATAAAAATGTTGTCCATGCAAGTGATCGGTACACCCATGAATAAATTGAAACTTAAGAATTATATTTTTTCCCACGGCTCGATAAGTCCTAGATCCTACTTCTACGATTGCAGAACATGGCCATCATTGAAATGAATCAAACTCTGTATTAGATTGTTGATGTTGTGTTTAACAGCAGCCGTTAAACTACGCAAATTTAAAGCACCTAAAATCGTGTGACCGCCGCATTATGTCATTTTAAATTAAAAATAATAATGAAAGGCTTTTTTGGCTTTTTTTACCGTAAAGTGTATTTGTTTGCAATAATTTTGGTATATATTACATACAGATACATTAAAATTTGTTAAAGTAGTGCCCCAATGTTTAACTGCAACGCAAAGTGTGACACCATGAGAATACGAAAAATGGCCCCGATTTTGACCTTTCATGTTAAATTTTAGTATTATTTTTTGCGTCTATTATGACAATCTTCATTTATTTTGTAGCTTAATATAAGTTTTATCCACCTATCCACAATTCATATCTCTGTCTTTAACCGTTTAGGAAATATAACCGTGTGACCATCAAATTTAAGCTAAAATGAGAATGAGCCCTATCATAGTAAATAGTATCATGTAATAATACATTGGAGATTATTATGTAATGAACATATTCTAACTCTAACTCAACAATCGAAAATCACTCGAAAAAAGGGTAATTGACTAAGTAATTTAGGAAAAGCATTTAGTTATATGGTAGATAGACCTAGTAAATACGTACATGAATATTTTTTTCTCTGATCTGAGCCTGTTCCTATTGACGAGTACACATTTTTTTTCTCATACCATGTATATAATAATATGTACACTTAGGTACCTACCTACATGGATAGAGCCAATAAATTATTTTTATTTTTTATTTTCACTCGTTTGTCCGTGTGTCGAGACTCGAGAACGTTATCGACATGAAAATTATACCATATACTCAGGTATATGGTTCCTAAAAGTTGTGAAAATCAAATTTCTAAGTAAATGTAGGAAAAAGATACAGCCTAAAAACGTTGTTTTCCGACCCTTTTGATATCTCTCGATATTGCTATTGCCCTATATGTTTATGAAATTTTGCAGGCCTTAAGTAAGTCATGGAAAAAATGAAAATCATACATAAGTTAAGGTTTAAAGTTTAAAAACCAAAAACAAGGAATTTATTTATGGAGGCTTCAAGCCCATTTCACACGTCGCTATATAGCGCTTTATAGCTTCACATAGCACGGCATAGCTTCAGTACAAATCGGCATCCGTCACACACGTAGCTATAAATGACATATAGCGCTATATCGCGCTATAATTTACAGTTGATGCGTAGAATCCGCCATTTTTCATTTTGACTAGGTGATAAAATGACTAAGCCGTTTTGTATTACGGAGACAAAAGAAAACAAACTCATATTACCTACGCGATATATTAAACTAAATAGTAGCAAATGCTTAACCGCTGTGTAACAAATTAGAAAAAAATGTTTTTTATTTTTATTAAATATTTTGTTGTGTTTACAGTTCTTTGTGTTGGTATTTCGAAACAAATAAATTTAATTTGTATTTTAAATTTCACCTCCTATTTACTTGTAATAGATGCTCATATTATGCATAATGATTATTTGTCCGAATAACTGAAAGCTTTGAATACCTTGCAGTAGACTTTCGCTTAACCGGCTAAGTCATGCTACAAAATGGCTACGCATTTTTTTTTTATCTAGTTCAAATGGAATATGCCAAATTGTATGGTTTTACAGCAACATGGCTGTTGACAATGTCAATTTTGAGTCTTATACAGGACGTGTGAAAAAATTCATGATTTTTTTTTCACATTTTTAAAAAGTACGTACCAGGAGTTTACCATGGTTTTTTTTTACAAAAGTGATTGTCAGTTAAAACTGTAATAATGCAAACACATTGTTTCAAGGGTTTTGTAGGTACCTCTAAAGAAAAAAAAAACAAATCATTATTTTTAGTTTTTTTTCGACATTTATGCTCGGAAATGGATCGTTTGGAGTTATTCTCCTTGTCCTTGTCATATTCTCTATTACTGGGAGTCATGACCCCTCCTTTGTAGGATTCGATTTCTGATGATAGAGTGCTATCTGGGTTGGTTGGATGCGATTTTCATGGCCAGGAGCCACGAGACAACAGGACAACAGCAACAGCGTCATCTTAGTCGAGCACGGGGCAGGCTGAAAATCAGCGCTGTGCAGGACATCCCTGCCTAGCATTATGCTGAGCCTATTCCATTTATCAGTGTAGGTACCTATTGTTTATGTTGTTTTATTATCTTCTGTTCGTATCTCATACTAACATGTCACTATATTTATGTGTATAATTTTTCATGTATGTACTTTTTGGAACTGATAATAAATATATTTTTATCTTATCTTATCTTAACAGGAACTTCGAGGGTGGTGCGGATCTGATCTGACCAGCACATCGGACCGCCTTGGGACCGCTTTCCTTTGATTTTGCCCGAAACAATGACCATCTCTAGGTTTCCATCCATGCCATTTGGCCAAAGTACTCGAGAATTCTCTGATAAAGTCGGTCAAATCTAACTCAAATCGATCTTATTCGATGAACTCTCATACTTTTAGTAAACGATGATAATTTCGAATAAAGTTTTCTGGATTTCTTGACGTAGTTTGAATCGTCATTTTTTTTTAATTATACCAGGAGCAGACTGGAACGAAACCAAAATCAAGGAAAAAAGAAACATCCTTTATGTAGAAAAAATTGTCAAATTCATTTGTTTAATTAGTGTTGGGGAATCATTGTGGAACTATATGCAATCAAGTGATTGAATCTCCGTTCCTACTTCTGGTACTCCTGGTACCTACTTCCTAAAAAATATTAACTAGCTTTTAACTGATGAAAAGTGGTCTGTTAAGCACAAACGTGCGTGCATATATGAAAGTGCATAAAATAGACCCCGCATAGGAAAAAAAAAACTGTTGTGCCTTTTTTGAAGACTGAACCACGTTAATATTATGAGAGAAGAGAGATAGAGAGGAGCAGCGGTTACAGATTTCCAATTTAAACGCCGTATTTTTCCCCTTAAGGGCAGATTTCTGGAATAATAATATTTTATACGTAATTTTATACGCAACATGTTGATAACATTTTTTCATACAAGTATGTGGCAAGTCCAACTTGCACTTGTTTGTTTTTATTTTGAAATAATATAAATCTCTTTATTTTTGTATTAATAAACCTATTCTAAATGCACTCAAAGCATTCATTGACAAGTTATTCCAAATATTTGAGTGCGTTTGTAAAGAGGAAAAAAGTAGTCATTAATATCACTTGATTTGTGAAAAAAGGAATGTTAATGTCACTTGATTTTATTTCAAAGATCGACTCAAGATTCAATCACAAAGAATGAACTATTAAAAAATATAGTTCCGATCAGTAACCCGGCCATCACTAAAAATAATATAGCACGGCATAGCGAGGTATAGCAAGGCCTTGCGATACGATACTATATGGTACCAGGAGTCATATAGCAAGATATAGTATAGCGCCGTGTGTAATGGGCTTCAGGTGACAAGAATGCTGGCTTATATTTTGCTCAAAAAATAAGTTTATGTATTCAGCGGGGCAATGCCGCCAGCATTCTTGCCACCTTTCCCTCCTCCACCTGTTTATTAGATTAAGTTTTGTAGTTAAGTATTAGTTTTTAAGTGTTTAGTTTTTAAGTTTTTTACCTTTTAAGATTTTTATGGTTAAAACAAGGAATCATATTTGAAAATGAACGGTAAAACTCACTTGTGTTTACTATGGCTTCGTGCCAACCATTTCCAGGACCTTCTTCGCTACTTCTTGAAGAAGATTAAAATATTACTATTATAAAATTTATAATAATGTAATCACAATGCCCCTACGGGGTTGTAGTTGAACTAAGCTTTATTTATATAAGACCTGTAACACACCTACAATGTGATATGATAAATAAATAAATAAAGATCCTCGTACAGGATCGAAACGGTCGGCACGAAGCCGAAGAAAATACAAGTGAGTTTTGCCGTTTATTTACAAATATGAATTTAAATACTCACGAATCGTTTAGTGTAACAAGTGAATTAAATTTAAAATTTAAAAAACCCCCAACGCAACGCTTTCAATAGTTCATAGTCATTTATTGGTATTAATCATACATGTCAAATAAATTATATTTACAGTATTATTGTAAAACAAAATTATTTTAAATTATAAATAATAAAATATTACATAAGTACGTGAGTTCTACAAAACTTTCTGTAGAAACCTACTTAACATTATTTTTAAAATTAATATTATTCGTCATAGCTATAAAAAGCTTTCTGGACGAGCCAGCGTTTTAATAGAGTTTTAAATCTATTTAGATTTGGAGCGGCCGTTATATCTCCAGGTATTTTGTTATATACAGTAGGGCCCATAACATGCGTCAATTTGTTGCTTTTTTCCAACCTTCTAGTGACTGCTACAAGACGATGTCTATTTCTAGTGAATTGCGAGCAATATATGTAATTCGCGGGTTTTTGGTGGCAGGCGTCTTGGATTTTAAATTTATCATAGTGCGTTGTATTCTACTAGTTAAGCCCTTTCATTTGATACCCATATTGAGGGGGTCGTGGAGAATAAAAGTAATCCGCCATTTTATAGCGGCGGCCATCTTGGACCGATTTCCACCAAACAACGGCTAAGAACACTCTCGACTAACTCTACCTTCAAAAAAAAAAACAACTAAATAAATATCCGTTCATCCGTTCGGGAGCTACGATGCCACAGACAGATATACACACAGACTGACAGACACGTCAAACTTATAACACCTGGTCGTTTTTGCGTCGGGGGTTAAAAAAGGAATGTATATAAAGTCCTTTTCTATCACAAAGAGTAGCAAGTTAGCACCTGCCGTGACCTTTTTACGCGTTGCATCACGATTCACGCATACCTAACAGATGATCTGCAAAGATCATGCTCAGGAATGTATCGCATGGGAATTCAATCGATACTGGCTTAGTAGTGGGTGGGTAGTCGGGGAGATACCTGTTGTAGAATATAAGATGATTTTTAATTCATTATAGGTTAACCTTTGACCACAATGTGTGATGTTAAGCTACGATGCGGCTGTAGAAGGTAGCTGACTAAACCTAGAAGGCGGGATAAATACGTCCCTGGTTTTTTATGTGATGAAGTAGAAGACGAGCAAGACGCTCTCCTGATGTTATGAGATAACGCTGCCCATAATCAGTACAGTGTCACCTAGGATTTCACAATTATGTGAAATTCTAGGAGCACTGCACCAACGCTTCTTACTCAAGAGTCATAAGATGTTAAGACTCTAGCCCACTCTAGCTCTAGCCCAGTAATTTCACTAGCTACAGTGCCCTCCTACTAGAGCACAGTAATGTTTGCACATCACAGCTCAGACGGTAGAATAACTGGCACTGTTGGGGTACCCACCTAGATGACCTCCTGCAAAGGAAGTCTACCCCCGGTAAAACCCCTGGTTTCTCTTCTTTAAATTACAGATTTTTTATTTGTTTACTTACGGTAATAAGGAGTTATAATAGATTTGCTTTTATTTAGGGATAATTTTATTGAGAAAAAACTAGCAAACAATAATACTACACATCGGCCACACAATCTACTAAAAATCCAACAGCTTCAAACCACTCTCAGATGGTAGTGTGCCCAGTGAATATAATCCTAGCTTATGCTCGCGGCTTTGCCCGCATGTCAAAATCCTTTCTTAGCGGTTGTTTACGTTATAAAACCTATCTGTGTTTCAAATTTCAACCCAATCCGTCCAGCGGTTTAGGCTGTGCGTTGCCAGATCGGTCAGTCAGTCAATCAGTCACACTTTCCTTTTATATATTTAGTTTTGTAATTCAATTCAATGGTTACCTCTCCTCCTAAACTAGTTATTGGGCTGTCAATCTCATTGTTGCCTTCAGTAGAGGTTGTACGTTTAAATCATCATTAGCGTCATACTATCATAATTCAAGTGTATAATAGATATTATATTAACCACTGTAATATTATATAATACATACTTCCAACTTCCATGTATCAGGTGTAATATTAAAGCCGGCTACTCACATAGCTACTTAGATTTAAAACAAGTGAAAATAGATAAAAATCTTTTTAGAAACAAGCTTTTAAGCCCATTTCACACGTCGCTATATAGCGCTATATAGCTTCACATAGCGCGGCATAACTTCAGTACAAATCGGCATCCGTCACACACGTAGCTATAAATGACATATAGCGCTATATCGCGCTATAATTTACAGTTGATGCGTAGAATCCGCCATTTTTCATTTTGACTAGGTGATAAAATGACTAAGCCGTTTTGTATTACGGAGACAAAAGAAAACAAACTCATATTACCTACGCGATATATTAAACTAAATAGTAGCAAATGCTTAACCGCTGTGTAACAAATTAGAAAAAAATGTTTTTTATTTTTATTAAATATTTTGTTGTGTTTACAGTTCTTTGTGTTAGTATTTCGAAACAAATTAATTTAATTTGTATTTTAAATTTCACCTCCTATTTACTTGTAATAGATGCTCATATTATGCATAATGATTATTTGTCCGAATAACTGAAAGCTTTGAATACCTTGCAGTAGACTTTCGCTTAACCGGCTAAGTCATGCTACAAAATGGCTACGCATTTTTTTTTTATCTAGTTCAAATGGAATATGCCAAATTGTATGGTTTTACAGCAACATGGCTGTTGACAATGTCAATTTTGAGTCTTACAGGACGTGTGAAAAAATTCATGATTTTTTTTTCACATTTTTAAAAAGTACGTACCAGGAGTTTGCCATGGTTTTTTTTTTACAAAAGTGATTGTCAGTTAAAACTGTAATAATGCAAACACATTGTTTCAAGGGTTTTGTAGGTACCTCTAAAGAAAAAAAAAACAAATCATTATTTTTAGTTTTTTTTTCGACATTTATGCTCGGAAATGGATCGTTTGGAGTTCTTCTCCTTGTCCTTGTCATATTCTTTATTACTGGGAGTCATGACCCCTCCTTTGTAGGATTCGATTTCTGATGATGGAGTGCTATCTGGGCTGGTTGGATGCGATTTTCATGGCCAGGAGCCACGAGACAACAGCAACAGCGTCATCTTAGTCGAGCACGGGGCAGGCTGAAAATCAGCGCTGTGCAGGACCTCCCTGCCCAGCATTATGCTGAGCCTATTCCATTTATCAGTGTAGGTACCTATTGTTTATGTTGTTTTATTATCTTCTGTTCGTATCTCATACTAACATGTCACTATATTTATGTGTATAATTTTTCATGTATGTACTTTTTGGAACTGATAATAAATATATTTTTATCTTATCTTATCTTAACAGGAACTTCGAGGGTGGTGCGGATCTGATCTGACCAGCACATCGGACCGCCTTGGGACCGCTTTCCTTTGATTTTGCCCGAAACAATGACCATCTCTAGATTTCCATCCATGCCATTTGGCCAAAGTACTCGAGAATTCTCTGATAAAGTCGGTCAAATCTAACTCAAATCGATCTTATTCGATGAACTCTCATACTTTTAGTAAACGATGATAATTTCGAATAAAGTTTTCTGGATTTCTTGAAGTAGTTTGAATCGTCATTTTTTTTAAATTATACCAGGAGCAGACTGGAACGAAACCAAAATCAAGGAAATAAGAAACATCCTTTATGTAGAAAAAATTGTCAAATTCATTTGTTTAAGAAGTGTTGGGGAATCATTGTGGAACTATATGCAATCAAGTGATTGAATCTCCGTTCCTACTTCTGGTACTCCTGGTACCTACTTCCTAAAAAATATTAACTAGCTTTTAACTGATGAAAAGTGGTCTGTTAAGCACAAACGTGCGTGCATATATGAAAGTGCATAAAATAGACCCCGCATAGGAAAAAAAAACTGTTGTGCCCTTTTCGAAGACTGAACCACGTTAATATTAAGAGAGAAGAGAGATAGAGAGGAGCAGCGGTTACAGATTTCCAATTTAAACGCCGTATTTTTCCCCTTAAGGGCAGATTTCTGGAATAATAATATTTTATACGTAATTTTATACGCAACATGTTGATAACATTTTTTCATACACGTATGTGGCAAGTCCAACTTGCACTTGTTTGTTTTTATTTTGAAATAATATAAATTTTCGTTATTTTTGTATTAATAAACCTATTCTAAATGCACTCAAAGCATTCATTGACAAGTTATTCCAAATATTTGAGTGCGTTTGTAAAGAGGAAAAAAGTAGTCATTAATATCACTTGATTTGTGAAAAAAGGAATGTCAATGTCACTTGATTTTATTTCAAAGATCGACTCAAGATTCAATCACAAAGAATGAACTATTAAAAAATATAGTTCCGATCAGTAACCCGGCCATCACTAAAAATAATATAGCACGGCATAGCGAGGTATAGCAAGGCCTTGCGATACGATACTATGTGGTACCAGGAGTCATATAGCAAGATATAGTATAGCGCCGTGTGTAATGGGCTTTATTATTATTAAGCCCATTACACACGACGCTATACTATACCTTGCTATATGACTCCTGGTACCATAATATAGCATCGCATAGCAAGGCCTTGCTATACCTCGCTATGCCTTGCTATATTATTTTTAGTGATGGCCAGGTTACTGATCGGAACTATATTTTTTAATAGTTCATTCTTTGTGATTGAATCTTGAGTCGATCATTGAAATCAAATCAAGTGACTTTATTAACATTACTTTTTCATATTTACAAACGTACTCAAATATTTGGATAACTTGTCAACAATTTCTTTGAGAGCGTTTAGAATAGGTATATTAATACAAGAATATAAAAAAAAAAATATTATTTAAAAATAAAAACGGACAAGTGCAATTTGGAGTTGCCATATACTTGTGTGGAAAAATGTTATTAACATAATATATTACGAATGAATACGTATTTTAATAGTTTAGGTATCTGTTCTTTTATTACACACAATAATGATAATTATTAAAGTTTCATTAATGTAGAGTGAAAATTACTCATAAAATAATTATTATATACTTATTTTCATGTTATGTATTATAGATTGTTTTTTAATATATGTTAGCTATACTTCAACTGTTCTATAACCTTCACGGAGTTCCAGTTGCTACTTTACGGCTTCATTATCGGATCAATTCAATGTTACCAAAATATAACATTATCACCAGTCTTACTTACCTATTATTAGGTAATTGTGCATATACTTATGTGTATGCACAATTTCCACTTGTGCCTCCTGCGATGAATGATATAAGTTGAAAACCGTTTTTTAAAAGAAATACAAGTGTTAATATATACAATAATTAACTGCTTTTAAAAATCGTCATAAATTAGTGATAAAACTAACCAACTTATTTTTATCTAATCGAAATTAATAAGAGAAATAATGTGAAATCTTATTATCTTACTTTTCTGTACATAATTAATAGTAATAGGCACTAATAAGTCGAATATTTTTATATCAAAACCTATAAAATGATAATGTATGTTATTTATATTACCACCGATTTATTTTACGGTGACTGTGTAAAACTTTATCAGGATTTCGGATGAGCGTTATTGCATGTACATAGGCGCATGTATGTTTACGTACATAGGCATGCAAGTGACTCACATATCCTATCTAAGCAGAAAACGAACGCAGTCTAACTGGAAGAAATTCAAAGTGGTTCTTAATGCGAGCAGGTGATCGAGTTTGCGTAGCCAAATCATTTCTCCTGTTCGAAATCAAATCACATTCGTACGTTTGCTTCACTAGACGTATTTACTTCATGTGGTTATCTGCTATTTATATCTATTGCATCTGTGCAGGACTTGTACTGTACATATCCGAGAAATTGGACTGTATTGTTTATGCTTGCGCTAGCAAGCAGCATCCGAGAATTCTTAAAAGAAAATGCTTTATATATTTTTCGCTTTATTTCTCTCTTCTCTCTTGATTTTAAGGTGTTTTGGTCTTAAAAAAGAGTTTTTTTTTTTATAAACAAGCCAATCAAAACTAACCAACCGTCAGGTTTTGGAGATTTTGTTGCTAAACAGAAAATCACGACAACGGGGTCTATTTTATTTCTCCTTCCTATGCACTTCCATATATGCACACTTGTTAAAGGTACATACCACTTTTCATCATTTAAAAGCTAGTTCTTTGTTAATATTTTTAGGAAGTAGGTACCAGGAGTACCAGGAGTAGGAACGGAGATTCAATCACTTTGATTGCATATAGTTCCAATGATTCCCCAACACTACTTAAACAAATGAATTTGACAATGTTTTCTACATAAAGGATGTTTCTTTTTTTCCTAGATTTTGGTTTCCTTCAAATCTGCTCCCGGTAAACTTAAAAAAAATGACGTTTCAAAATTCGTCAAAAAATCCAGAAAATTTTATTCTAAATTAACATCGTTTACTAAAAGTATGACTTACGTTAATCAAATAAGATCAATTCATGTTGGATTTGACCGACTTCATCAGAGGATTCTCGACTACATCGGCCAAATAGCATAGGTAGAGAAGCTCATTGTCATCCGGAAAATCAAAGGAAAGCGGACTCAGGTCGTAGTCCGATGCGTTGGTCAGATCAGATCCGCACCACCCTTGAAGTTGCTGTTGTCCTGTTGTCTTTTGGCTCCTGGCTATGAAAATCGCATCCAACCAACCCAGATAGCGATCTATCATCAGATATCAAATCCTCCAAAGGAGGGGCCATGACTCCCAGTAATAGGCAATATGACAAGGACAAGAAGAACTCCAAACGTTCAGTTTCCTAGTAAAAATGTCTAGACAAACTATAAAATAATGATTTGTTTTTTTTCTCTTTAGAGGTACCTACAAAACCCTTGAAACAATGTGTTTGCATTATTACAGATTTAACTGACAATCACTTTTATAAAAAAAACCATGGCAACCTCCTGGTATGTATTTTTTTAAAATTTGAGAAAAAAAACATGATTTTTTTACACATCCTGTATAAGACTCAAAATTGACATTGTCAACAGACATGTTGCTGTAAAACCATACAATTTGGCAAATCTGTTATAAATATTATGGAACGCCTACGCTTTTATAGTAGCAACTCTCATCACTGCACATCGTGTGCTTGCTAATTGCTAATATCCCCCCGCTTTCTCGTCTCCGAACGTACTGTGTGACATGTCATATTATTATAAATTAATTGTTAATAAACCACTAATTACTCTAAAGTGCCTTTGCTTCATTCTATCAGGTTATGGGCCGTCCCAAGCCTGGCGTGTAGTGTTATTTCAGCAATCTGAACCGAATTAAAGTAAAAGTTAAAAAAGTAACACGCGACATAACCTCACTTAGTTACCGGCTCGCGAGTGTTTCTCTTTTTTCAGCAATTTCAGCTTGAAATACATAAAATTATGGCTGGCCAATCATTATTATCTTCGATTGAAAAGTTGACGGGTCGTGAAAATTGGGCAAGTTGGAGTTTTGCCACCAAAGCTTACTTGCAACATGAAGATTTGTACAACTGTATATTAAAGGAACCAGTGGCTACCGACCCTAACTCTGTAAAGCAAGACACGAAAGCCAAGTCAAAATTGATATTATTGATTGACCCGATATTGTATGTCCACATACAAGAAGCCCAAAATGCAAAACAGGTATGGGAGAATTTGGCCAAGGCATTTGAGGACAGTGGACTAACAAGAAGAGTTGGACTGTTAAAAGAATTGATAAACACCAACTTAGAAAATAGTGTGTCAGTGGAAGAATATATAAATAAGATAATGACAGCCGCACACAAATTAAGAAACATAAAATTTAATGTTGATGATGAGTGGTTGGGCACATTAATGCTGGCAGGGCTGCCAGAAATGTACAGGCCAATGATTATGGGTCTAGAAAGCTCCGGCATGAAAGTTAGTGCTGATTTAGTAAAAAATAAATTATTACAAGAGGTTAAATCAACAGACACTACAGCACTTTATGTGAACGCTAAAAATAAGCCCAAAGGTGAAAAAAACAAGGATAAAAAAGGCCCAAGATGTTTCAATTGCAATAAATATGGACATTTTAGTAAGAATTGTTGGCACAAGAACACAAGTAATAAAAATAACACTTGTAAAGACAAAGGATATATCGCAGCTTTTTCAGCATCAACAGTAAATGACTCCAATTTCTGGCATGTGGACTCAGGGGCCTCCATGCATATGACCATGCACCGGGACTGGCTCACTGATCTCACTCCTTCATCTGTACCGAGTATAAGAATAGCTAACAACAAAGTATTAAAAGTTGAAGGCTCCGGCAATGTGGCAATTAAGGTGCATTCTGAAGATGGCACCAGTGATACTATACAGGTGAGGAATGTATTGTATGTACCAGAATTAAAGGCAAATCTATTGTCAGTCAGTAAAATTATAAAAAGTGGATGCAAAGTGACATTTGATGAAAATGGCTGTAAAATTTATAATCCGAGTAACAAGTTAGTTGCAAAAGCCACATTGCACAATGAGACATATCTGTTAAATACTTGTGATGATCAAGAAATGCAAGTCATGATTGCGAAGACTGATGATGATACTTATTTGTGGCACCAGAGGATGGGTCACTTAAATTTTACTTCTCTTAATAAAATACCTAACTGTACAGAAGGAGTAAAGCTGTCACAGAGGTCAGTGAACTCAACTTGTTTAACCTGTCTGGAAGGTAAGCAAACCAGAAAATCATTCCCTTCAGAAGGCTCCCGTGCAACTGGCTTGCTAGAGCTCATCCACAGTGATGTATGTGGACCGATGAAGCATGCTTCTATAGGAGGAACAAGGTATTTTGTAACCTTTATTGATGATTTTTCTCGGCGAGTACATGTATATTTTATTAAGAACAAAAGTGAAGTATTTGAAAAATTTGTGGAATTTAAGAATAGAGTAGAAAATGAGTTAAATACAAAAATAAAAACTTTGAGAAGCGATAATGGAACTGAATACATTAATAACAATTTTGATGCCTACTTAAAGAAACATGGAATACTGCATCAGACATCGAATCCATACACCCCAGAGCAAAATGGTCTCAGCGAAAGGATGAATAGGACTTTAATAGAGCGTGCTAAATGTATGATTTTAAATACTGAATTACAGGTCACATTCTGGGCAGAAGCAGTCGCTACAGCTGCATATATAGTGAACCGATCGCCCACTAGCACTTTATCTGATGTGACACCGCATGAAGTATGGACTGGAAAAAAACCTAATCTGAGCCACATGAGAATATTTGGATGTCCCGCAATGGTGCTTATTCCCAAGGAAAACCATACTAAGCTTGAAGTGAAGTCACGAAGATTAATATTTGTTGGCTACAGCAACTGCACAAAAGGCTACCGTTTCATAGATCCTGCAACAAAAAAGGCAATTATTAGTAGAGATGTTGTATTCCTAGAAGCTTCAATTAAAAGAAACAAAGTAGATGATGTACCTGAAAAAGAAAAAGAAATTAGTAAAAGTGAAAGCTTAATACAGGAAAATAAAGCTGAAGAAAGTGAAAATAATACTGTTCACTTACCTTTGTGTGATGTACCCGTTGAATCTGTGGAAAGAAACATTAATGATGAAGGAAGAGACACTACATCTGTATCTCAAAGCATTTGTATTTCAGATGATTCAGATCAATTTGAAGATGTTAATGATGAGACATACATACCTGATCAGACACTTGACTCTTCACCTGAAACTAATCATAATATAACTAATCATATAACTTTGAGACCGCTGCAGCAGAGAAGGAGAGACTGCTCTAATAATGTACATCAGAGCCCCTCATCGCTAATGTGTCAGAATGTTGAATCAACAATTAATTTATTGAGCAATGATCCACAAAGTCTTCAAGAAGCTCTGAACAGTGAAAAGGCAGAAGAATGGAAAAGAGCTATGGATGATGAGTATAATTCATTGATAAAAAACAATACCTGGACTCTGGTTAAATCATCTGAAGAAAAAACAGTTATTCCCAGCAAATGGGTTTTTAAAACTAAAATGGATGCCAATGGATCTGTTTCACGTTATAAAGCCAGACTGGTGATTAAAGGATATAAACAAGTCAAGGGCATAGATTACAATGAAGTATATGCACCGGTGGTCCGCTACACATCCATCAGATACTTAATTGCTCTCGCTGCCAAGTATAAATTAAAAATACATCAAATGGATGCAGTTACAGCATTTTTACAGGGTGAAATTGATGAAGAAATTTACATGTCCTTACCACCAGGATATGAAAATGAAAATAATGTTTGCAAACTGAACAAGTCAATATATGGACTTAAACAAGCAAGCAGACAATGGAACAAGAAATTAAATACTGCTCTGTTGGAAATCGGTATGAATCGATCGAACATAGATCCATGTGTTTACTACCATATTGTAAATGAAGAAGATATGTTTTTTATAGCAGTATATGTTGATGATATACTATATTTCTATAACAATGAGGAAAGGTCTCAAATAATAAAAGGAAAATTAAAAGAAAAATTTTATATGAAGGACCTAGGAACAGCAAAACAATGCATTGGTTTTAGAATTTCACAAGAAGAAGATGGAATCTCCATTGATCAATCAATTTATATTAAAATGATACTTACCCGATTTGAAATGAACAATTGTAAGCCAATGTGGACACCGGCCGATGCAAATAGTAAACTAAAAAAATGTGATTGTCAAGAAGAAATTTTGAAAGACATTCCATATCAAGAAATAATTGGGTGCTTGCTGTATTTATCTCAAGGAACTCGACCCGATATTACCTATGTTGTTAATTCCCTGAGTAGGTACAATGGGCAACCCACGAATGAACATTGGATGGCACTGAAAAGGGTCATGAGGTACCTGAAAGCTACGATGAACAAGAAACTGATTTATAAAACAAATGGCTATGAAAACATTACTGGCTATTGTGACTCAGACTGGGCAAACGATGCTGAAGACAGAAGATCATGCACAGGCTACATATTTTTATTTCAGGGTGCGGCAATATGCTGGAACTCTAGAAAACAGCAAACGATAGCCTTATCAACGAGTGAGGCAGAATATATGGCCTTAGCAGCGGCCATACAGGAAGCTCTTTGGTTGAAACAACTGGCTGAGGATTTTCAACCTGAACTTAAAGGTACACCTTTAACTATTTACTGCGATAATCAAAGTGCGATTAGTCTTTCAGGTAATGCTGTCTACCACGCACGCAGTAAACATATAGACGTCCGTTATCACTTCATACGAGAGAAGATTGCGGCCAATCAAATTGGGGTGCTATATAAATGTACAGAAGACATGGTTGCTGACATTTTAACGAAGGCACTTCACCGACTGAAACACGAGAAGTTCACCACCTCCATGGGACTCATTTAAAGCGTCTGCGTTCAGGAGAGGATGTTATAAATATTATGGAACGCCTACGCTTTTATAGTAGCAACTCTCATCACTGCACATCGTGTGCTTGCTAATATCCCCCCGCTCTCTCGTCTCCGAACGTACCGTGTGACATGTCATGTTATATTATAAATTAATTGTTAATAAACCACTAATTACTCAAAAGTGCCTTTGCTTCATTCTATCAAAATCCCATATGAACTAGATTAAAAAAAAATGTGTAGCCATTTTGTAACATGACTTAGCCGGTTAAGCGAAAGTCTACTGCAAGGTATTCAAAGGTCTAAGTTATTCGGACAAATAATCATTATGCATAAAAAGAGCTCCTATTACAAGTAAATAGGAGGTGAAATTTAAAATACAAATTATATTACTTTGTTTCGTAATGCTAACAAAAAGACCTGCAAACACAAGAAAATATTTAATATATATAAAAAAAAAAATCTAATTTGTTACACAGCGGTTAAACATTTGCTACTATTTAGTTTAATATATCACGTAGGTAATAGGAGTTTGTTTTTTTTTGTCTCGGTAATACAAATCGGCTTAGTCATTTTATCACCTAGTCAAAATGAAAAATGGCGGATTCTACGCATCAACTGTAAAATATAGCGCTATATTATGTCATTTATAGCTACGTGTGTGACAGATGCCGATTTGTACTGAAGCTATGCCGCGCTATAAGATGCTTTATAGCGCTATATAGCGACGTGTGTAATGGGCTTTACCATCTACCATCAAAGTATTCGTCAAGACAAATCAAATGAGCCCAAATTCGATGGGGTTGCGTCGTTAAATTACGGAGTTCCTATGACTACCTTCCAGCTCCATCATCATACCAGCTCGATGTCATAATAATATTGCATTGTCATCCGATCTATACATGTATGCAAAATTTCAGCTCAATCAGATACCTGCCGGGAAGTGGGTCAAATTAAACTTGCAAAATTTGATTACAGACAGACAGACAACAGACAGATGAAAGTAAATAAAAGCTTGTAAAAAACCTACTTCACAGAGCCCTTTAGTCACCACTACTTATTTTTTAATCATTATTTCTCACGATGTTTCTACTGATACCTAATGATTATAGTAAATTAGATGAGTGATTGTATGTTACAGGCGAGGGCATTGAGATGTCTTCATTAATTAGATGGGTTGATTAAACAACTTCTCATAGGTACCGGTACATTTCATACTACGAAGTAAGAAGACGTGCAAGACGCTCTCCTGAAGAGATAACGCTGCCCATAATTAGTACAATGCTACCTAGTATTTTACAAAGGTACAATTCTTCGCACTTCGCCAACGCTTCTTACTTGAGAGTCATAAGATGACTCCTCAGCCCAGTAATTTCACTAGCTACAGTGCCTTCACCGAAGCACAGTAATGTTTGCACATATTTTTTTTTTTAGGTTATGAACTAGAAGACGAGCAAGACGCTCTCCTGATGTTAAGAGATAACGGCTGCCCATAATCAGTACAGTGTTACCTAGGATTTCACAATTATGTGAAACTCAAGGAGCACTGCATCAACGCTTCTTACTCAAGAGTCATGAGATGTTAAGACTCTTTAGCCCAGTAATTTCACTAGCTACAGTGCCCTCCTACCGGAGCACAGTGATGTTTGCACATCACTGCTCAGGCGGTAGAATAACTGGCACTGTTGGGGCACCCACCTAGACGACCTCCTGCAAAGGAAGTCTACCCCCGGTAAAACCGGTATTTGCCCAGGTTTTGTTATAATAATTAAAAACAATTAAGTATTTTAATAAGTACCTCCACAAGAGTACTAAACCGAAAAATCCGTGTTTAAACACAAAAGTAAACATTAAACCGCACAATAAAACTGAAATTGGCCGTTATAGCTATATAAACTTGCGGATTTAAAAGTGAAAGTCTCATCAAAATGGGATCAGCAATTCACGCACGATAAACTCTCAAGTGCAAATGATTGTGTAACTTGGTACATATCATGTTAATTGCGATCATTAATGTAACAAAACATCTTAATAACGAGATGAACAATGAACATGGACCTTGGGGTCTACAGGATGGAACTTAATAAATAAATAAGGCACTCTTAGTACTCGAAACTGTTATAATATTGCTCTACTATAAGTATGTATTTACAAAAGAAAAGTATATGAGTATTATATGCGATATCCTAACCAAACACAAGCATTAAGTTGCTTAGCTTGGGGTTAGGTGTCGCTGTGTGAAATGTCCAGAAATAAATAAATAAATAAAATTCTCTATTACTTTTTACAAGCTGTGCCCAGTGGTATTACCCGCATGCGCAGCTATTTTAGATATTTTTTTTCGCTAGTCTAAATTTTGTCCACATATTAGATAACCTTTTTTTATGACAATGAGTAACAAGATGAGCAATTCTTGAGCCCGATAGTACCTATCATGATCATCCATATGAGGCACAGTGCTACCCAGTGTTTTGAAATACAGAATTTTGCACTATATACTGAGCCTATAGCACTAATATTTTCGTTGTTGTTAAATGCATTTTACTAATATTATGTCTAAGTTTGTAAGAATGGATGTTTGTCTGTTACTCTTTCATGCCTAAACGGGTGGACCGATTGAGCTAAAATTTGGATAGAGCTAGTGTAGTCCTTGGAATAACACACACACACAGCCACAGGCGCAGACACGGGCTACAGGCGGGACAAATCCTTATTTTTTTTTATCCCAAGAAAAATGCGTTACGCATCATCACCCCACGCCGGGGGGCGCGGGGCGGTATGTGGGATTCCCCCGCCAAAGATGGGAGCGGCGGGGATACCTACTAAAAAACCTGGGGGTGTTCCCGCGGGACGCCATAATGCCGGGACAGCGCGGGTACGCCGAAGCACTCATCCGCGGCCCCGACAACGTTTGGTCCTTACTGACAGGAGGACCCACCCCTCCGCGGTGGCTGTTAATGACCGCTTGATACATGATACTTATTTCATCGTTTTCATATATATCTGATCCAGTATTTCAACTACCTATATTTTACATCGATTAGCTCTTTATTCTATATCGATGAGTAAACCTACACTAGATTCTAGATACAAGATGGTGCAATCCACAAAGATCACTCTAATTACGTTCTCTGCCTTGAACTCTGCGGTAATGGTAAACTAGTAGGTACTTTCTACTAGCCGCGGATGAGTGCTTCGGCGTACCCGTTGCCCCGGCATTATGGCGTCCCGCAGGAACACCCCCAGGTTTTTTAGTGGGTATCCCCGTCGCTCCCATCTTTGGCGGGGAAGTCCCACATACCGCCCGGCGTGGGGTGATGATGCGTAACGCATTTTCCCTGGGATTAAAAAAAAGTACTTTCTACTAAAACATTGAGGAAAGGGACTGGAAAAATAAATGCATTAAAATCGGATTATCAATTTAAGATACACAGTCACACGAATATTATAAATGCGAAAGTTTGTGAGTGAGTGTGTATGTTTGTTACTTCTTCACGCCTAAACGGGTGGACCGATTGAGCTGAAATTTGGTACAGAGATAGCTTAGACCCTGAAATAACACATAGGCTACAGTACAGCGGATAAAACCACTGGGCACAGCTAGTATACAATAATATCATACTTCAACAGAACAGGTTGATCATTACATAATTATATACTGAACTAACTGCGCCCAGCGGTTTTACCCGTTTTTCTATAGCCTATGTATTATTCAAGGGTCTAAGCTATCTGTATACCAAATTTCAGCTCAATCGGTCCACCCGTTAACCGTGAAAGAGTAACAAACACACATCCAGACATCCATTCTTACAAACTTTCACGTTTGTAATATTAGTAACATTGATAACCTTTTTTTGAAGTCGGTTAAAGTAATAAGTAGGTAGGTACATAATTCTCACAGCAATTTTATAAAATGCAATAATTCAAACAAAATTGATGACTTTTCCGTTTCTAATAAGGCATTGAAATATTTTTTACCAATAAAATTATAGTGCACGTCTTCGTAATGACTTTAGCCTTTAACTGTAATAATGATTATTTTAACGTGTGAATTAATAGCTCACACGGTTATACTTCATTATATCATGTACTGGTTTGTTCGGAATTAGAACCGACGTGAAATAGGTACTAAATATTGGTATAGGTTTCATGCAAATCCAAGACTTGGTCCCGCCATCTTGATGCTGGCAAGTGTTTTGTTTAGTTTCACTAATTTTTTTTACCCAGGAAAAATGCGTTACGCATTATCACCCCACGCCGGGGGGCGCAGGGCGGTATGTGGGACTCCCCCGCCGAAGATGGGCGCGGCGGGGATACCCACTAAAAAACCTTGGGGTGTTCCTGCGGGACGCCATAATGCCGGGGCAGCGGGTACGCCGAAGCACTCATCCGCGACCAAGTTTAGTTAAAATATATAATATATAGTTTAGTTATTTTTAACCTGTCCCAATGTTTGTCTGTAATCAAATAATGCAAGTGATTTTTCTTCTTTCTTTAAATTAAAGTTGCTCTACTTCCGACATCTCATTGCTTGGCGTATAAAAATAACTGAAAATGATGAACCACTTCCTATAGAAACATAATGCGTTTCTTGCTCGTTGTTCTCATAGAGGTGATTTGCGAACGACCGAGTAGAGTAAAGTTGTTAAAGTAGAAAAAAAAATGATTTGCAAAAGTACTACATATTTCAATAAATGAATTTTTGGAGTTTGATTCAAATAGGCTACAATGGAGTAGGCTACAATTGATTTTACTCTACCGCTCGTTCGTAAAGCACCTCTATGAGAAGAACGAGCAAGAAACTCATAAGGATTGTTAGAATAAATGATTTATGAATTTGAAACCTACAAAATGGAAGTGCAATCCTTTAAAAGTAATTTCGCCCATTAGTTTCAAATGTTAGCCAATTCCCAAATCATATCTCATGATATATCGAAAATAACACAAAAGAAATCGTGGAAGATCAAACGTTGGCATTTGGAAGTAATAGCTAACAAATTTGTCCTAAACATGGATGAAGAAACTACTGGATTTAGCGCGCTGAAAAAATGAAGCACCCAAAGTAGGTAAGTCCACTCGTTGATTAATTAACGCACGCGCATTCTACTCTTCCTTCTAATATTATAAATACGAAAGTATGGATGTGTGTCTCAGTGCGATCAGCTTCCGTCCGTTTAACGCCTAAGCGGCTGAACCGATTGTGCTGAAATTTAGGACCTATGTGACTACAAAATTTCAGAATTTATAATTCTGGAATCGTTCTTAGAATCTGGTATAACACATTAGAATATTTTTCAGTAAAATGTGTTGGGTGCTGTAGGTTACTAGCATTTTAATAATATAAACAAAGTATTTATGAAAGCGTGCCTGTTTGATGGGTTCGTTGAGTTTGATTGAGTAACTGTCCGTTTAACTAACAGGTGAAAAGTTCTCACTGAAAAGTTTCAATATAAATTTGGTATAGGGTGAAGGTAGATTTTAAAACATCTGCTAAGTAAGGATTTCTTAATGTGGAGAAAGTCTAAAGCGTACGGTAGCATTACATAGAAACTTAGATCCCACATACATATTTACACCATTACTATACGTAAGATTGTGTGAACAAACGCACGTGTATGTATAGGTATAATACAATTGATTGGGCTTACTATGGGAGCTTCATTTCTGTGGTATTAAAAGTACTTCTAGTATTTTTTAATTCTTTGATAATAGCTAACAAAGTCCTAAATGATGCCGAATTCGACATGAATTTATTATGATAATCCATATTCATTATTTTTAGATCATTTGTGGTATCTTGGTGTACGAACATATCCATCATTTTACAATTATTTGTGACCTAGTAATTGTAAATCAATCGCAGCGATTATTAATTTATTTTTAATCGTTATAGAGGCCAGCTCTTGGCGACACGGTTTTGTCCAGTAGGTGGTAACTAGCCAGGGCCAAAGCCTACCACCAATGGAAAAACCACACTTGACATAGTCATTCAGGGCCTGGGATTCTAACTTAGTGAAACAGAATCACAGCTGGACCACCATACGATTTATACGAAAACTTCAGCTTTCTAGAAAGGTCTATTTCCTTGAATTGACTTTACAGTGACATTACTGGGCTAAAGAGTCAGTAGTAAGTAACATCTTATAACTCTTGAGTAAGAAGCGTTGGTGCAGTGCATTTACATCATTGTGAAATCCTCGGTGGCTGATTATGGACAGCGTTATGTCTTACCATCAGGAGAGCGTCTAGCTCGTCTTCTTACATGAAAAATACAGCGTTGCGTTGTTGTCGCTATATATTAATCTGTCGACGATAATTTGGACTAACTCTACTTTCAAACAAAAACTCTCTACTTTCAAACAAAAAAACTAGATCAAAATCCGTTCATCCATTCGGGAGCTACGATGCCACAGACAGACACACACACACATACACACACACAGCCACGTCAAACTTATAACACCTCGTCGTTTTTGCGTCGGGGGTTAATGAGCCACAATCGAAAATCCGGTTTCAAATCCGGGTTAGATTCCCATCACTGGAATTCCCATCTGGGCCTCATCATAGTAAATTTACCATTAAAGTTATGCAAGAATGCCATGCAACATGACCTTTCATTCAGTAATTAAATCAACATCGTACTTATTTATAATTAAATCAATATCGTATAAGGATCCGTTGCAATTAGTAGGTAGCTAAATAGGCTAAGAATGCTGATATAACACTCTTGCAGTGCGCAATATAGATCCCTATTTAATTCAATTTAACAACAATTTCAAAATAAATTTCAACTAAAATACCTATACATAAAATGAAACAATAAAAATAATCTAGCTAATATTATAAATGTGAAAGTTTGTAAAAATGGATGTCTTTGATGTCGGGATGTTTGTTACTCTTTCACGCCTAAACGGGTGGATTGATTGAGCTGAAATTTTGAATAGAGATAGCTTTGACCCTGGAATAACACATAGGCTACATAAGTACTGCGCGTAAAAACGCTGGGCGCAGCTAGTATTATTTACAAATCTCGATCGAGTCAGTCAGTAACTCTCAAAATGACCATATTATACCAGACACAGTATTATACCAGACCATATTATACCGTCCAGTGTTTTAAAATTTATAATATAAGTAAGATTATTATAATATCTGGTATCAATTTTTACTACGCTTGCATTCTTGCACTTCGAAAAGGCTTCATTTCAAATGTAACCAACCTTTAACCTATGTTTAATGAATTAATTAAATTATTTTATTGCTATAATCACCAAGTTATTAAGTTTGTAACTTAATTGATCTACTTATGACGGCTAAAGGCTGTTGCATACATTAACTTCACCATTTTTTTTGGCTAACTTTTAGTCCAACTTAGGGCACTGTGCAAGTTTAATCAAAATCAGTTCAGTAGATTTTTATTATAAAATTAGGTATTGCTTCTTTTAGGAAGATGTGTAAGATGCTCTCTTGATGGCAAGTGGTAAAGCTGCTCATAATTCAGTGCTATCCAAAATTTATGTACAACTAGCAGCGCCCAGCGGTTTTACCCGCTGTACTATACCTATGTGTTATTCCAGAGTGTAAGCTATCGCTATCTCTATACCAAATTTCAGCTCAATCGGTCCATCCGTTAAGGCATGAAAGAGTAGCAAACAAACATCCAGACATCCTGACATCCAAACATTATATTTATAATATTAGTAAGATATTCAGTTTCAAAAATATTATACACATATCGAATAATTACCTCCTTTTTTGAAGTTGGTTAAACAACTCAATTAAGAGGTTTATAATACGGGAATTATAATACGATCCTGTAGATTTTGATCTAGGTGCACTAGGTAATGTGTACAAGCCTTAATCTCTAAATGCATTCTAACCTAATTACGAAAGACCATTTAAAAGGTATTAAATGTTCATAATTATTGATTGATCTTAACTAAGTCATAAAAGTGTGAACATGGGATAATGAATAAGATGTCTTATAATTATATTTTATACTATAGGACCCGCGCGTACTTCGTACCTTTTAACTTCTAACCTAACAGAAATGTATCATTCGTTTTTCTTCTATTTGATACGTATAAACCTTCCTCATGAATCACTCGTTCTATTAAAAAAAACCGCTTCAAAGTATTATAAACACACAACGTGCAGTGAAGATTGATAAAGATTTTTATGAGTGAGTGTGTGAGGAGTGATGTCGAAAAATTTTTTTTTTGAAATGTATAGAGGAATTTTCAATAAATTAATTCCTTGAATTTATATTTCAAAATTTGTCAAATTGTGCGAGCGAGAGAGTCGTCACTCGATATATATACGCTCTTAAGTCATTGTATTTTTTTAAAGTGAGGGGTAACTAGCTAACAGCATATTATTATTATAAAATAAAGCCGTTTATATCTGTCTGTCCCTACATATGCTTTAATCTGACTACGCAACGGATTTTGATGCGGTACGAAGTGCGCGCGGGTCGCAAATATAAAATAAACTTAGAATGAAGCCATCTATCTCCTAAACTACTTTTAATAAAACAAAAAGCGAAAGTGACCGACGGACAGATGATCTGATTTATGTAGATCAGACGTTTCGATTACATGTACGAATCAGTTCATCTTTTGTAATCACTTGAACTAAATACTCTATGATATAATCTGACTAGAGATGTGACATCATCGAATGAAAGTATCGATTGTAATTGATATCATTCGAGTCATTATAACATTTATTATACATCTTTAAACTATGAACTTCATTCAATCATGATTTTTTCTAATAATGATTGAGTATCTCATCATTTTTTCTATTCTCATTATTGTTTCTAATAACGAAAAAATAATGATTGAAGTAGGTATAATAATATATTTAAAGCATGCCAATATAATGCAACCTTTTTTTAACCCAGGAAAAATACGCATTTTTTTTTAATATTTTACAAGCTTATGCTCGCGGCTTTGTCCGCGTGACAAAATTGTCAAATGACAAAGGGAATGACGGAAGGACGAAAGGATTTCCTTTCGTAGCTATCTGTGCTCCAAATTTCAACTCAATCGACTTAGCGGTTTGAGCTCTGCGTTGATAGATCAGCCAGTCAGTCACACTTTCCTTTTATATTTTTAGGTTATTTAGCATAACGCTAGTTCTAACTTAATGCTAAAATGGAATTTTCTACCAGTTGACTTGTAACTGGAAAGATTTTTTTGTTATTGTCATAAAAAAACCTCTCGACCTCATGGAGTCGCTACCTAACGCAAACTCTAGAAACCATTACAAATATATTGCCCAATGCAATCTGCGGTGGCTTCAAATGAGAAATAAATGAGACACGACCCGACTTTCCTTCATTAACTCCACTGTGACCTGGATTCGGTTACTAGGGCTACAACATAGTATAAGATTAGAATATATAGTACTCTTTATTGAGAATTGAGACCAATTAAAAATTACAGTTTCAAATAAAATTAATAAATAGATCCATTTATTTCAGGCAATAGTACACTGCCAACAACGGCAATGTACCAGAGACCCATATCAATATATACCTTATAGACTAACATACATAATTATATTATAACTTAAACCAATCTTGTATACTACAAGATTTAACAAGTGAACAATAAAGTTTCAAAATCAAACCCAAAATTCATTCATTCAAATAGGCTACCTTTTACTTTTTCGATTTAGTGTTCCGTTTGAAAGACATTCAAGAGCATCCACCCCCCTCTAAAATCTAAACTACTGGCTTTAAAAAACTGAAAAAAATCAAGAATATGATTTCAATCATGAACTTTCAAAAAAAAATATAGCGATTAAGATGGCTTTCGTTTTAAAGATAACGTTGATAAAAGTTAAGGCAGTTAATATTCGATTTGCCAGTACTAAGGAAGGCCTATATTGTACGTAGCCCGAATGGCGCTTGGCCTATTTATTCTATTTTAACCCTTAACCACTGACGTGTAATTTTGTTACACTAACACTGACGTACGTATGACATACGTACGTAACTTTGAAGACCTTCCCATGTGGCAAATTAGTGTTGTTTTGATGATTAAGGCAATTTATTTATTAGACACATTCAAATGAAATTGGAATATTACAAAAAATCAGTAATAAGCACAGTTTTTTTTTTATTAATCAATAACCATACAGGGAATCAAAATTACATTGACATTTTTTAAAAATTAATAAAATAACAATCTATACCAATAGGAACTTCTTTTATTGGTTTTATTAATAACTAGAGACCATTTTAAATAAAAAAAAATCACACTTGCCATAAATCATAACATAAAGCACTTTTTCAAAAACACGATATTTTCTTATATTCATCCCCCGGTAAATCGTCAGATTTCTTAAGACAAGATTCTGTAATTTATTTTTCAGGGGCATTATTCACTTGAACACACTATATTTTAGATGTAAACAGCATAAAATGCGAATTTAGCCGCTTATGGATTATTTTATTAGTCGAAAAATATAATCAAAAAAGTTACACTAACACTGACGTACGTACCACATACTATTTTTGCTGTCAAAAAAAAACGTCGGGTAGTCAAATTTATCTAAACAGGAAAATGGCAGATGTCCGCTATCCATCTCCTGATACTCGTCACAGGTAACTAGGAAACTACTAAAATGGACGCTCAGAAATTCCTGCGGAAACAAAAGTTTTGAACGAAAAACCATTTGGGTGACGTACCACGTACGTACGTCAGTGATTAAGGGTAAGGACTACCGTTCGTCCGTAAAGCACCTTTGTGACATTTTTTTTCTTTGTGTGTCCTCACAAGAAACGAGTAAAAAAGAACTTCGCGCGTGTCCACTAGTTGTTCAAGTTTGTTTAAATTCAAGTCAAAGGCCTATTATTAAAGTAACAAAAGACAATAATTATATCCATAATAACGTATTATGTCTGATATAATATTATTGTGAGACCTTACGAATGGTATTATTTTGTTTGTTCAGATAATCGTTGCAGCTACTGTGTGGAAAAGTTCAAGGAAATACTATTGGCATCTGTTTATTTAAAGGAATATAATATATTATTATTAATTCATCACACATCTTATGACTCTTGAGTAAGAAGCGTTGGTGCAGTGCTCCTAGAATTTCACATCATTGTGAAATCCTAGGTAACACTGTACTGATTATGGGCAGCCGTTATCTCTTAACATCAGGAGAGCGTCGTGCTCGTCTTCTACTTCTTCACATAAAAAAAAAAAAATCAAATACAATGGATACCTACCTAGTTACAAGAAATAGTTATAACTTGTGACGGCGCTACATAACAAAAGCGTATTCTGTATGGCTCCCAGAATCTACAACCATTTGCCCAGATCTATACTTGAGGCTAAAACAATTGTAATGTTTAAAAAAAGAGTCAAGTTGTTATTACTATCTAAAGCTTACTACAGTGTCCATGACTTCTTATCAGACAAAATTTAAATGATTAATGTGATTTTTATAATGTAATGAAATTTAAATTATTATTATTTTCTTTTGACATGTATTAATTTTTACCTTGACATTGAAGATGTTATTTTTAATGTAATTTGTATTTAATTTGACATTCTTTTATCATTATTAATATTATGTAATTATTATTGTATTCAACACAGCATGCCGAAAGGTAGATAATGGCGATCTGAATGTTTTTACATTTCTACTGTTACCTTTTTGTATACCCATTTTCGCTTGTGATTAAATGAATTATGAATTATAAGTACAACACAAACTTAAATATTAAAGGTAAACAATTGGCAATACTTAGTACGGTTCTAACCCATAGCAGACACCCTCGAATTATCATAAACTTGATGCATACATATAGGTACTGTGATTGTTTAATTTAGGTTACAAACATATGAATAAATTAGTTTTACGACTATTTAGTAGGCACTGGTTTTATTGTCGTTATGATATGCAAGGATATGCGAGGTGTTAAAAAGATGTCGTAATACTTATCAGGAGATTTTTCTTTCAAAATCGCGTACAGGCTGTTGACGCCTCCTTTAAAAAAAAACAAAATGTCAACGTCAAATGACAGAAGAAAAAAGCGCCATATTTTTCATTCATCTCGGTTCGACCTCATGTGTTCTGGCGCGCGCGCATACACCACTTACACTGCAAAATCGGAAAATAGAAACTAAATCAAGACTTACAATCAACATTACCACCAAAGGTAACACGTGCCTATATAATAAGAAACCTATACAACTCGACAGCTGATATCAATACCAACAATAAATATTTTCTCACACTGCCAAAGTGGCCGGTTTTGGAATTATTACGCGTCAATGTTTGCCGTAAGGATTAGCAAACTGAAGTGGCAATGGGCTGGTCACATTTGCCGTAGAGAGAACACGTCTACTCCATCGGTTATCGGAACCGATGGAGTAGACGTGTTCTAGAGTGGAGACCGCATCGCGGCAAATGTAGTGTAGGGCGTCCTTGGGCGAGATGGGGCGATGATATCCGGAGGGTCCCTGGGAGAGGTTGGAGGAGAAAGACGGAGGACCGAGTTGAGCATGCCATGAAGAAGGGCTATGTCCAGCAGTGGGCGAACGTAGGCTGATGATGATGATAATGAAAGTTGGTCACGTGCCTTCCATTTTTAAAAACATTATTTAAACATGACTTGATGATGATGATGATGAAGACAAAGTTCAAAAAGTCATTCTGCGAATTTATATTACAAAATTCGTCATAATATAATCATGGCCAAAGAGGGTTCTTAAGTATTAATTTACCTTTTTTAGTAGTACAAATTTTATTGTTTACCAATTAATATTAATACGTAATTTACAATTAGTTCTCATTAAAATCGTATTAAATAAACGATTATGTATTTTAAACATCTTATTATGTACACGTATTTCTTGCAATCAATAAATGAATTGAATTGAATTGATATAATGTTGTTATAATCAGATTTAATTACGTATTTCATGAATAATTATGAAAGCTACTTTGTTTCATAGGTACTGACTGCGCCTAGCAATTCTTTCTCTGAAACTTGTGGGTTATTAGTTTTTACAAATTAGTTGAAAATATCGCATGTTTTTAAATTAGCTGATTAAATCGCGAAGGCGAAGGCTTCAAATGCCTAAAGTGCTATCTTCTACTAAAATAGGGTCTTAAACTACCATTGCCCACAATATTATGCCCACGAATTAGTTATTAGGAATTGTAATGAACGGAAATATCATAAAATAAATAATACTAACAAATGCGTGGTGTAATTTATTGTTTGGCTTAATTTATTACATGACTATTGCAATAGCCGCAGATACCGCGAATAGTAACGAGCGTCCTAACTTTAAAGCCGGGTCTCCAGCTCCTTCTTTGGTCTACACTCTCAACAAAAACACGTCAACACACAGCAAAATTCCCCTACACAAAAAAAAATGTCTATGCTTCAAGCGTCAACAAATGTTTTTGCTTTCCATCGGCTATGGAAAGCAAAAACATTTGCTGAAGCTTACCACCGGGCTCAGCTAGTAAATAGATAAATGAATAAACAAAGCAAAAACATTTGTTGAAGCTTGAAGCATAGACATTTTTTTTTTGTGTAGGGGAATTTTGCTGTGTGTTGACGTGTTTTTGTTGAGAGTGTAGACCAAAAAAGGAGCTGGAGACGCGGCTTAAGACAAGACAAAAATAATCTCTTACGGATATATAACAAGACTTAGGAGTTTATTATATACTAGCTGCGCCCTGCGGTTTTACCCGCTGTAATATGGCTTACGTGTTATTCCAGGGTCTAAGCTATCTCATACCAAATTTCAGCTCAATAAGTCCACCCGTTTAGGCGTGAAAGAGTAACCAACATACATCCAGACATCCACACATTCTTAGAAACTTTCACGCTTTATAATATTAGTAAGATTTATTATTATAAACTCTTAATAAAGTTTAATTATTCCTAATAATATACTTAGGAATAAATTATTTTTATAGTTCCCAAGAGTATTGTGAAGGCAATACACAAGTTTTGAACTTAGGAATTTTAATTTTTGACGAAAAAACGAATAAATATTTAACACTTTTTTGGAGTGTCTGTTTTGGAGTGTTACGTATATTAGCTGGATTTACCAATGGTTTGTTTCAATACTAGGGTGGAAAATCCTTGTCACGAAGAAGCCATCGTTTTTTGCCGGTATGAATGTGGGAGGGTTCAAAAAGTTTTCATTGTAAATGAACAGTATAGGTTTTTTTTTTAATTTTGTAAAATTTGAAAGTAGGATATAACGAGACGAGACATAAATTTGCGTCCGTAGCACATTTCGACATTGACATGTAAGAGTAGCAACTCCCGTCCTAATAACTCAAGACTAAACTGGTCCTAAATTCTGCACAAAAAAGAGACGGCGCGGCGGCGCAGCAAAACGTAAACAAAAAAATAACCTAAAAACACATTTTTATTTTCAAAAACACCACTTTGGAGCGCCAAAAGATGCTAAATAAAAAAAAATTGCAATTGAGTTTCTACTGGCATCGTAAGAATTTTTAAGACTTTTCAAAATTTTGTTAAAATTTGACAGTGGGCGCCAGCAAAACGAGAAGCGATTTTGGACCGGAATAATCCCGCAGACATAATGTATCAAGACGCTACTCTTGCTACTCGCGCTGTCACTGCGTACAATTTGTAGCATGATCATACTGCTCTTACAAACTTCAATAACTCTTGACAGTGGGATGGGAGTTGCTAGTCTTACGTCAATTTCTAAATGTGGGTTAATAGTTGTGAATATAACCACCACTTCTATTTTTCATTGCCTTTGAATAGAATAGAATAGAATAGAACCTTATTCACGGCTATAAAACACAAAAAAATATACAAATAAAAGAAACAGTATTTCTAACTTAGAACAAGTACTTCGAACTTTGCTATCATTTTGGTTTACGCCGCGTACTATCTGTATTTATTCCTATAGTCTGCAGTAATAACAAGTAGGTAGGTGATGTGGGATCATCTATCTATTATACCTTTAATTACCGATGTTCAACCATGTTTGGGCGGTAATTGTGGTTTGATTGAATTTAGACTGTGACTAATCTATGTGACCTAGACCCTAATATTATTGTTAGAGCCCGTGCGAAAGGATTTTTAGGGTCATTTTACTCGTATAAGATGTCCCGAGCATGCAAATTTATTTGATTATAAGCATAGGCGTACCCAGGGGGGGGCAGGGGGGGGCAGCTGCCCCCCCCTGGAAATCGAATGTCTTATATAATATCTGTAGAACAAGAAATAAAATTTTCTTGGCGCTCACAGCAAGCTGCTCGCGCTTTTTAATAGAAGTTTATGTTAATTTTCTAAAAAAAGGAAGAATATTTCAATTTTCTTACGCTATGTGCGAGCCGAAATCAAAGTATGGAGTACCTTTAAATAGGTCCTACCTGCTCAACGTTAGAACATATGGCACATAGCACAGGCACAAAGTTCAAGTTCAGTAAAAAAAATCTGAATCCGCCCATGCCTGCCCCCCCCCTAGACCAGAAGCTGGGTACGCCTATGATTATAAGGCTCAATTTACGAATTGTATTTTTATTTATGTTGTACTAGGTGGCGCCCAGCGGTTTTCGCCGCTTTACTGTAGCCTATGTGTTATTCCAGGGTCTAAGCTATCTCTATACCAAATTTCAGCTCAATCAGGCCAACTGTTTAGGCGTGAAGAAGTAACAAACATACACACTCGCAAACTTTCGCATTTATAATATTTGTGTGATTTATCGGGGATATAGGGGTTTTAGGGATTTTTTCCCGCCTTCTAGGTTTGGTCTACTACCATCTTCGGCTGCATCGTCGCTTAGCATTGCGCGAGAACGTGGTCAAAGGCTAACCTACAGAGAAAAAGTGAAAATTTAAAAATCCTTTCATCTTGCACCAAAGTACTCGTCAAGACGAATGAAATGAGCCCAAACTCGATGGGATTGCGTCGTTTAATTACGGAGCTCCTATGGCCACCTTCCAGTTCCATCATCAGATCAACTCAATGTCATAATAATATTACATTGTTATCCTATTTATACATGCATACAAAATTTCGATGATTTAGATTTTTCAATTTACCCCTCTTTTATTTTACCTACCTACTAAAATGGGAAGAATGTAGCTACAAGAAACTTATAAGGATCAATAATAATTTATACCATGACTTATTAACTCTAGTAGGCATAATATTACCCGAGGAAATAATGTCAAACTTATAAATATTAATATGATGAGTACTGACTACGAGTGCCTATCGATTTAAATGCGTCTGCACATTCTTGAACATTACTCAATGTATTTGCATTTATATACATAATACAATGTATGTATTATAATACTTGTACCACGGTAAAGAAATATACAGTAGTTTGACTCCCTGGAAGCGGTTAAAATCAAGGTCGCGCGTGTTTGCAACAATTTGGGTAGGGTTCGGTAGGCAGGGGGGTGCCGAATAGGCGTTATTATTCTGAATTACTCAAGATATCATCATCATCATCTCAGCCGTAAACGTCCACTGCTGAACATAGGCCTCCCCTTTGGACATCCATATGTACCGGTTGGAAGCGACCTGCATCCTGCGTCTTCCGGCGACCTTTATAAGGTCATCTGTCCACCTTGTGGGTGGACGTCCTACGCTGCGTTTGCTAGTCCGTGGTCTCCACTCGAGCACTCTTCGACCCCATCGGCCATCCGCTCTCCGCGCTATGTGGCCTGCCCATTGCCACTTCAGCTTGCTAATCCGCTGGGCTATGTCGGTGACTTTAGTTCGCCTACGGATCTCTTCATTCCTGATTCGATCACGTAGAGAAACCCCGAGCATAGCCCTTTCCATAGCTCGCTGTGCGACTTTGAGCTTCGAGATGAGGCCAATAGTGAAGGACCACGTTTCGGTGCCGTAAGTCATCACCGGTAACACACATTGATTAAAGACTTTCGTCTTGAGGCACTGAGGGTGAGGCTCAAGATATCAAAAAGAGTTATATAATTTGTGATATTTTTACTAATTCTCAACCATTATTCGGAAGCTTACTGCATAAAAACGTCAATTCGGCACCTCGCTGCTTACCGAACACTACCCAAATTGTTGCAAACACGGGCGACCTTGAGATCAACCGCTTCTAGGGAGTCAAACTACTGTATATCTCTTTACCGTGCTTATACTAATTTCATACTGCGACATCCGTTTAAAAAATAAAAAAATTAAAAAAATAAAATTTATTTGCAAACAAAATATGTAGATAAATATTAAACAATGTGCACTAAAACTATGTAAATGACACATAAAAAGCAGTAGCATTCGTAAACACACTAAAACATTAACAAATACATATATTTATTACATATATATAGTTTAAGAAGATATAATAGATAGATAGATAACTCTTTATTGCACATAATAATTACAAACAAAACAATTAACATTAAATACATTTGATTTAAAAGTGTTACAATTGGTGGTCTTATTGCCAATAGCGATCTCTTCCAGACTACCAAGCAGGAAAGGAAAAATACAAGTTTATAATGACGGTGGTTATAAAGATACAGGAAATAGGTAAACAGAAGAATATTATAGCTTACAATACTTATATAAGATCTTCTCTCTTCTCTTCTTGTAACGTCCGTAGCCCAGTGGACGTACGTCCGACTTGCGATCCGGAGGTCCTGGGTTCAAATCTCAGTGTTGGAAAATCTTTTCGCCAAGACGCTACCGTGTTTTCTGAAGGCACGTGGCACTGTGGGTCCCGGCTGTTTCCTATAAGATATGTAGGAGGCAGTCGTCAGGTCATGTTGCAGGCCCTGTAGTAATCTCGGCGACCTGTTACTGCAAACTGCAACATATAGGTTGGTCACACAACCTATAAATCGTGATTTAAGTCTGACAGTGTAAGTAGGGTAATCTGTTCTGTTGAAGAATAAACCCCAATTATTATTATTTTTCTTATTCTCTGACTTTACAAACAAGGAAATATAATAAATAATAATAAGTTAATCTGATATATCGGTTTTAAAAATGTACCTTATTTATAATAATTTATATTTTTCTTACTTATTACATTATATATTTATTATATTATTTGTTACTTGAGCTTCCGCCCGCGGTATTTCCGATGAGCTTTAACATGGGACTCTTCAAAAGGCAAGTGAATAGAGTCTTGAAAGGTAGGCAACGTACCAGCGGTGCCCCTGGTATTGCAGGTATCCATAGGCGACGGTAGCCACTCACCATCAGGTGGGTCGTCTGCTTGTTTGTCACCAATTACATAAAAATTACTTAGTAAGGAAATTTCATAAAATAAATATCATTAGCTCGACAATACCTTAATACTTTTATAAATAGGATCCACGAATGGTTTTTCAAGATCATTTCCTAAACCGGCATGAATCTCCCACATGCTCGTGATGTACACAACCTTGCAGTTTATTTCGCCTATCGAAAATTATATCTTTCATAGAACTGGGCTATCGTGATGGCATTAATGTTTTTCAATTATGGCAAAGGCATTTTTATTATACTGTCTGTCCCTATGCTTGCTTAGATCTCTTAAATTACGCTATAATATACGCCCGGCGCGGCGGATTAGCAAGCTGAAGTGGCAATGGGCAGGCCACATAGCGCGCAGAGCGGATGGCCGATGGGGTCGAAAAGTGCTCGAGTGGAGACCACGGACTAGCAAACAGAGCGTAGGACGTCCACCCACAAGGTGGACAGACGACCTCATAAAGGTCGCCGGAAGACGGTGGATGCAGGTCGCTTCCAACCGGTACATATGGAAGTCCAAAGGGGAGGCCTATGTTCAGCAGTGGACGTCCAATGGCTGAGATGATGATGATGATGATGTAAATGTGTTCGGGTGCACAAAATGGAAATAGCTCTTTAAAAACGCGTCCTGTCTTTACTTCGAATTTATACCGTGCGAGCGAGAGAGTCGTAAGCAAAGACCTTTAAAGAACAAGAGATTATTAATAATAAAACTTCCAACTAGACTTGCATTGACTTCTAATAATTGTTTTATTATGTGTATAAAAGTTTATAACAAAATTCCAAATCATTTTAGGGAATCGAATTTAACACTAAATGTGTTTAAATATAAATTGACGCAATGGTTGGCGGAGATATGTTTTTATAGCATAAATGAATTTTTTGAATACAAAATATAAATAGTCATGCATACTCCATACAATGTGAGTAAAGGAATTATTCTTAGCTATAAGTCATTTTTGTATTTATATATTATACATACGTCTGGAAAAGACAGGTTTCGGCAGAACATTGCATTACACTAAGATCTGATATTTACTAAGATTTGATTATTTATAGATTTCAGGTACATAACCTGAAATCTATAAATAATCAAATTCTTGTTCTAATAATAATTCCCACCTTTTGACATGATAATAGAATCGAAGTATATGAACATACATATTATAATATATATTGTATGGGTCGTGATAGGCCAGACCTTGGTTCGGTGGTGATGTGTCAAATTTGGACCAATCTTCAAGTTTTTGTGTTACAGTTTATGCACGTTAATATAGTGCGACTTTTGACAAAAGCTTGGGTTCTTGAATTTATGAAAATATTAGCAGATAATTACCGCTATTATTATGCCTTTATTTTAGTGTCCACTTCTGGCTATTTTACCTTCAAATTAGAGTCAAGGGACTAGTCGCATACTGTCAATTTTAACAAAGTTTAGAAAACACCACTGTTAAAATCTATCTACCGCTCCATTACGCTTTCTTTTAAATTTTTCATATTATAGTACCGCAAATGTGGTATTTTAAAAATATTAATTAAAAAACAAATATGTAATATTAAAAACGTGAAAGTTTTAATTTTAAGAATGTATGATGTCTGTATGTCTCGATGTATGTTTGTTACTCTTTCACGGCTAAACAGGTGGACCGAATGAGCTTATGTCTATGGTAACAAGCATTGTCACTGTCAACATCGACCAATCAGAGAGCAGTGTGTTATTTTCCGTATTTAAAAAAAGCGTAAAATAAAAGCTCATCTGTGATTGGTCGATCCGTTTAGAATCTCACGAATGGATAATCCGTTAGTTTATAAATTTACAAAGACACTTCGTAAATTGACAAATTTGCGAAAATATGGCAGTAAAATAATACAATTTATCTCTCGTTTGGAATCCTACGAAAGTTAATAAATTTCCTTGGAAATTTATAAACTTACGAATATTGTTATTTTCCGGGTACATACACATAGGCGGCAGAAGCATTGTAGAGACGAATTTTGCACATATTTCATGGTCAAGATTATAATTTTACTCTCGGCACTCGCAGCAAGCTGCTCGCGCACTTATTATTAAGGATGTTTGAACTTTCTAACTGTTCTGAGCGAGCAAAACACACACTTTTCGTAGTAAAAATTATAATATTTTTGCCCATCTGCACCTTGGCCCCCAGAACCAAATCCTGGATCCGCCAGTGGACATACATATAGATAGCTTAGACCCTGGAATAACACATAGGCTGCAGTACAGCGGGTAAAACCGCTGGACGCAGCTAGTAATCTAGTATCTTTATACTACGAACGCGTTGTTCTTACAGAATCCACATGCAGTCGCACTGTATAAAAGCGTATGAACAATTCAATAACGCGCACCATTTTGGTTAAGGTTAAGAATGCGTTCGCAGTTCAAGTACGATGCGCCTTTTATTATAATGTTACTGAATTATAATGTTAAGTGATTTTATGTCTGATACTTAATTATTTTTTTACTTTATATCCTGGATGATAGGATATAAATTTAACATAATATATTGAATTTTCAATATAATGTCACGTGGCAAATGCCTTTATTGAGAAAAACAAAACAATACTACAGCTACTACAGCAGTTAAGAACACTTTTATTAACCACAAATCGGCAACAAGCCAATCTACAGAAAATCCAAGTGCTCCAAACCACTGTCAGATGGCAGAGTGCCCAGAAATATACCCCAGCATTTTGGTAACACGTCGCCTCGACCAAGCGCTCAGATATGTTTTGGAAAATGCGGATAAATTTTGGAATAAATTTTGTTTTTATTGTATAAAATGTACGTCTTACCGGTTTTATTATGTGCGAAGTGGAAACGGTAAGACACTCTTCCGGTAAGACAAATTCGAAGTTGCTCAGCGGGCTATGCTCGGCGCCTCTATAAAGGATCGCATCAGAAATTAGGTGATCTAGCAGAGAAGCAAAGGGTTGGTCACTTTTGTCGCAGAACCGATAACCGATGGTGTAAACGTGTTCTAAAGTGGAGACCGCGTCTCAGCAAACGTAGTGTAGGGCGTCCTTGGGCAAGATTGAGCGACTATTTCTGTTGGTTGGAGGGAGGACCAAGTTGAGTGGCGGGACAAGACAAGGGGAGGTATATATGAGTATATATATTAGTATATATATTTATATATTAGGTTCACCAACAGTTATTACATTTGATCTTACTCTAGTTTAAGGAACTAGTATCATCTAACTTAATGCATAATCTATTATAGGCGGACACAGCATGCATTGTGTTTACATTGGTGATATAATTAGGTACATTAAATACTTAGTGTTTATCAGCCAAGAGGAAAATAAAATATGGCAACTTTTTTTTAATTAATTACTTAGTATTGAAAATTAGTTTCATACTTAAATAAAGTATGTGTGGTAATGTTGAACACAGCATGCATTGTGTTTACATTGAAAAAATAATAATATACCTAAGTACACATAGTTGTATTAATATTTTGTTACTATCCGAAAGAAAATGCACTAGTTGACGAACGTGGAAACTGCTGCTGATGATGACGAATATAGAATAGAAAACTCTTCATTGAAACATCACACATATCCAGAAAACATTAAACTAAAACATAATTTATTTTATCGATGATTACAATTTTTTTAACGACCTCTGTGGCGCGGTTGGAATACCCGCTTGCAACGCAGAAGGTTGCGGGTTCGATTCCCGCATGGGACAAATGTCTGTGTGATCCACAGGTATTTGTTTCTGGTCTGGGTGGTTTTTAATATCTATTATAAGTATGTATTACGAAAGAAAAGTATTAAAGTATTCTATCCGTTATAATAACCACCATAACACAAGCATTAAGTAGCTTAGCTTGGGGTTAGGTGGCTCTGTGTGAAATGTCCTGAATTATTTATTTATTTAATTTATATACACGAGTATAACACATGCAAAGCCGGGCGGGTCGCTTGTTGGAATGTAAACCTTTTATTAATCGTGATTTCTTGGTCGACCGAGCGGAGCGAGGTCTTAGAGTCGAAAGCCGCGAAATGCCTGCGTTTTGACCAGTTTAACGCTTGACCTCTGATGCTTAAGTTTGGTCGACGTTTACTTGAAAACGGTTAATCCAAATTAAATGAAATTTTACACACAAGTTAAGAAGGTTAATTGGATAATTTAAGTGAAAAAATTAGCTAAATAGGTTACAGGGTTGCAGAGATATAGGTAACTTAAAGTCTTTACGATAGGTCTGACGATTATTTCAAAACTGGACAGCTGATAATTTTTTTTCTAACATATATACATTTTTTATAAGCGACACAAATATATTAGCCAAAGTGTATGTTTGTATGTATGTTTGTTACGCGATAACTGGAAAACCAATGGTCCAATCTGCATGAAACTTTGCAAACGCGTAATATGAATCCATAGAATTTTTAAGTTCGAACATGAGCCAAATCGGTCGAAGGGTTCAAGAGTTAAAGAGATTGCTTTATTACAATGAAACCGATGATCCAGTCTTAATAAAACTTTTTAAACAGGTAGTACAAACTAAAAGAATTCTCACGTCCAAAAATGAGCCAAATCGGTGCAAGGGTTGTAAAGTTACAAAATTACAATGTTTATCGATTATAATATTATGAGAACTGCATGGATATTCAGTTTTCCGTCAGGGAACCGAACCAAAGACCGAATTGTCAAAAACGACGTAATACGTCATTTCATACATTTTTGATAATTCGGTCCTAGGTTCGGTTCCCTAACGGATAAGTAAATAGCCATGTTGACTTACTCAAAATATTATGAATTTAAATGATCGTGCGGGTGAAACTTAAACCCATTTTTTATTCAAATAGTAGTCCAGTCAATGAGTGCCCAAAAGAGGCATGTGGATCGAAAAGTCGAAAGCAGAAAAACTAACTTAGGAACTTTGTTTGGACTATTCAGGAGATTAACATACTAAAAGTCCCCACCCCTCCGAGGTGATCTCGAGGGGTGGGGGGGCCGAAGAAGGTCCCATTTTTAGGTTTTTTGCCTAAATGTCAAAAACTGGGCGTAGTACGATATTTTGTTGTACTACATTATAAAAGCTTTAAAATTTCCTACAACTTTGGCTTTAACACTTTTTATCTATATCCAGTCGTTGTTCAGCTATGAGCTTCCAAACATGGTCTATTTTTAAGATGCTGAAATTAGTTTTCCATACAAAGTCGGTAAAAAAATCTTATATAAGTAATATTTGACCAACTTCTGGTTGTCGTACCATAATGAAACTTTGTAAATGTCTAGAAATATGATGACAGTTCAATAATTTGGTACCACTGAGCTGATCTGATGATGGAGCCAGGAGGTGTTTACTGAACCTCTTTAATGGCTATTAGTAAACCCGTCGAGTTTGGGCTCATTACACTCGAATTGGCATAAGCAAAAAACCTAAAAATGGAACCTACCTTCTTCGGCCTCCCCCCCCCCCCTTCCTCGGGCTCACCACGGAGGGGTGGGGACTTTTAGTATGTTTATGTTCTGTAAAGTCCAAACAAAGTTCCTAAGTTAGTTTTTCTACTTTCGACTTTTCGATCCACATTTCTTCTTTTACTGGACTATAGGCTACAGTGCTTCACTTTTAAAAGTAAATTTTACAATTATTTAGATCTAAGTATTTTAAGACTCTACTGTTCGTTCGAAAAGCATATCTATGAGAAGAACGAGCAAGAAACTTATTGGGATTGTTATTTATGTGTTTATCACATATCATTATGCCATTAAAACCATCATTCACTCTAACATCTGCAAACATCCCTGACGCTCTGTAGTATCGAGACAGCGCCAAAAGCATCCTGAAAGCATTGTTGTACTGGATCCGTTTTTTGTAAAGTTGTAGTTTGTAAAGTTCATCCACAAGTCTTTTGTTTAAAAAAATAATTAATAATTAGGCCTACGTTTGATCACATCCCACCTGATGGAAAGTGCAAATGTGATCGACGAGCTGCACGTATAAAAAGTCTGATAATGCCTTGAACAAGGACACTTTGTCTTGCTCAGTAGCTGTAGATACATCTTGAAAACCTGCGAGCCTAGATGTTACGCGTGACTGTCATAGCTCTGCGTTTTCGCTCCAAGTCTAAGTCATCATCGGCTGCTAAATGTTATAGAATAAGCTACAATATCAATATAATAACTGTTGTAAATTTGCTGTATAACACAAGTAAAGCTAGATATTTTTTTCCAATTTCAATTCTTCTAATGTCCACTGCATTGGCAACTTCTTCGTAAACAAGTGCTACAAACTATGAAGATTTTTTGAGATTTTTTTTAAAACTATAGTAATATTTATTATTTTATTCTATTATTTTCTGCAAGTGAATTCACACATAACCTTTCATATTTTATTATTATTGAAATTTTGATCACAACAATAAAATAGTCACAGAGATAAAGATTTTTTAAATGTATATCCGTTACGTATTTTGAGTTTTAACATTACTTTCAATTTTGGCATTTTCCTTTCCTTTTACGAATATTATAGGTTAAAGTTTCCATACTTTTATATTTCGTAGATACTTATAACTTTTACCCATGTATACCTATTTTGAGGGAAATTGGGTCTGCGAGGTCCCAGTTCGCGGCGAACTATTAGTTAGAGTGATCGATATGTCTAATTAAAACTACACCTATTATAACACTAAAGGTTACGTCACACTGAGGCTAGACGGAACGGTAAAGCGGTTGCGATCTTCATTTTGTTCCTGCCCGCGTTCGCTTTATGTGTGACAGGCAACGAGGAAATATCCAGGTGAGAGGTTACGTACAAACTAGAACATTACAAAAATTCCGTCCCGGATCGCGTTCGCTTTACCGGCTCAGTGTGACGTAAGCTTAAAGGTACTATAACTAAAAACCATCCATGAACTATAACTAAAAACATAACCTTTCTTGCCCAAATTACATGGTAGCCAGTTCCATACGAGTCATACATTAATGTATGGTTCAAGGTGGTTAATTAAAGTTTTGTATGGTCGTGATTGTGTGAGGAAATAGTGGATCACGAGTTGTTCTGTCTTTTTAAATTGGACGTATGTTCCAAATTACCTACGTCTAAAACTTTGATTAGATTTCCTTACCCAAAGGGTCCAAAGAGGGAAAGGGGAAAGCAGGATCCTATTATTAAGATATGGCTGTCCATCTGTCCGTCCATCTGTATGTCACCAGGCTCTGTCTCACGCGATAGCTAGTCAATTTTCACAGAAGATGTAATTCTGTTATTTATATTTTTTTTTATGTGATGAAGTAGAAGACGAGCAAGACGCTCTCCTGATGTTAAGAGATAACGGCTGCCCATAATCAGTACAGTTTTACCTAGGATTTCACAATTATGTGAAATTCTAGGAGCACTGCACCAACGCTTCTTACTCAAGAGTCATGAGATGTTAAGACTCTTTAGCCCAGTAATTTCACTAGCTACAGTGCCCTCCTACCGGAGCACAGTAATGTTTGCACGTTACTGCTCAGGCGGTAGAATAACTGGCACTGTTGGGGTACCCACCTAGACGATCTCCTGCAAAGGAAGTCTACCCCCCCGGTAAAAATATAATAACAAATACTAAAAATAGAATAAAATAAATAGTAAAGGGGAGCCCCTCCCATACATCAAACTTTTTTTTTTTTGGACAGGTCAAACTAAACTAATTGTAATATAATATAACTAGCTTTTGCTCGTGGCTTTGCCCGCGTGGCTAAATCCTTTCTAAACAGAGGTCTACGTCATAAAACATAAAGTAAAACCTAAATGTATGTATATAAGAATGACTAAGGGTTGACCAACGTGAACGCGCGGGCGCGAAATATCAAACATACGACGCTATGAAAGTGTTCACGTACAAACGCACGTGCGGTGTAAGCAAAGTCTGCCGCGCCCGCGCCCGCACGTTCAACGTGAACAAGCACTAAAAACAAAAACGGCACAACTCACGTCTAATATTGTCGAGAATATCTTGTCGAGAATTTTGTTTTTAGTAATGGAGAACACTCGCGATAGTTTTAAAAATCGTATATAAGAATGGATGTCTGGATGTATGTTTGTTACTCTATCACGCCTAAACGGGTGGACCAATTGAGATGAAATTTCGTATAGAGACAGCTTAGACCCTGAAATAACATAATAAGAAATCAAAATCATAATCTTTAAAAAAAATCATAAACACAAGTGATATGCACGCATCACCTCACAAAGCTGCTTGTGCATTAATAATAATTGTTACCCATTACATATATATGTATGTATTAGTGGCTATGACTGTATCAGTGGATATTGAACAATTCTTTTTACAGTATGAAAGAATTTTTGGAGACATAATTTATTTATTTGATGTTTAATAATTATTATTTTAAATTTATTGTAATGCTAATTTTAAATACAATTTGACATTTTAATTCCCTATTTCACTTATTTACAAATAATTATTCTCATTGCTATTGGAACTATTAAATGCTTATTTTTATATTTATTAAGATTTTGACCTTTAGTTGTATTATTTTCCCCAAACCCACAATAAAGTAAAAAAACATGTAAGCGACTGGTTGAAGAACCTAAACTATACAGAAACTGAAGAACTTGTAAAACCAGCTGCAATATAATGAAACCATGCAACATACTTAAACAAACTCGGAGTTTGCCGCATTGCACACCACACACACACAGACATATATATATATATATATATATATATATATATATATATATATATATATATATATATATATATATATATAGTTTATACAAGCACACACTAGCACGCACGCAAGTACGCACGCAGGTTATTCACATGTACGCACATACACATAGACACACACACACACACACACACACACACACACACACACCACACACACACACACACACAACTTTAGTAACATTAATGCTACAGGAAGTGAGAGAACTAGGTATGTAATCGATTGTTAATCACGGTATCTTTCAATTAATTAATTTGTTTAGTCTTATATCAGTCTGTTCTTTGAGGTATTTTAAGTAATAGAAATTGTTATAAGACCTTTTATTTTATATACCTACTGTTACTAATATTTTACAAATGTTATCTTACCAGTAAGTCATCATTCCAAGCGGAAGGACTGTGGCGGCCGTAGCACAGTTTTATTACTACAACGGTTACCATTACTCCTTTCTAGTACAATTAATTATGAACATTATAATGTACCTACTGAGTGTAACTTCATTAAACTATAACAAGTATGTCAACATTAAATAAAATTGTTAATAGCCACTACTTACCTATATAAAAATTATATTTTATTATACCTAGGTTATATGTAAGCCAAAATTGTACTTATACTACTTTTTTATGCAATAAATAAATTTCATTTTCATTTTCATTTCATTAAACGTAAAATCGTGTGACATTGCATGCTACATTAAATTATATTTGCATGCCGGTGTAAACTACTGGCGAAGTGTGTGAGACATTGTTATTTTATCTGTGCCATCTTTACACCATACTTCAAGCAAATAAATATATTTCATTTCATATTCAAAAGCTCCAAAGGGCCTCTGCGCGTTGGACTTTTTTAGTCTCCGTACACGCCTATAAAAAGGTCCGGGTTTGACCCGTGTTTATGAGCGACATAATAATAATAAAGGCTACTGTACAGCGGGTAAGACTGAGCGCAGCAAGTATTACATATTTCCCTACATAACCTATAAACCTGCCATGGTATGTGTGAAGAACATGCATAACTGAACAATGGTATTGTCTGCTACAGTTCACCTAAACGACTAACGCACCGACAAAGGATATTACGACATCAACGGATCTATTACGTATGGTGGATGCTATTGCCATCATCTTACTAATATTATAAACGTGAAAGTTTGTAAGAATGGTTGTCTGGATGTCGGGATGTCTGGATGTCAGGATGTTTGTTACTCTTTCACGCCTAAACGGGTGGACCGATTGAGATAGCTTAGGCCCTGGAATAACACAGCTACATAAGTACTGCGGGTAAAACCGCTGGGCGCTGCTAGTTATTTATATAGGCAATTTTCCCAAATTGACAGCGGGCATTATTTATTAGAAAATGTAAATAAATAAAAAATATTAATCATTTTTATTGAATAATAGTAAGTAGTAACAGAAGATTATAAGACTTGATATTTTTGCTTTTCATATTGTAAAAAAACTAAAAGTCGGTAAAGTAGGTTATGTTGCAGGCATTTCGCTGCAAAAACTACAACATTAAGTTGGCGAATTTATGAATTTGATAAATTAAAATAATTTGCTCAAATCATTTTTTTTTTTCTTGTGGCAAATGCCTTTATTGAGAAAAACAAACTAACAATACTACAGCTACTACAGCAGTAAAGAACACTTTTATTAACCACAGATCGGCCGCAAGCCGATCTACAGAAAATCCAAGTGCTCCAAACCACTGTCAGTTGGCAGAGTGCCCAAATCATTAATTTTTTTGTTATGCATCATAATACCATCTTTAAATTTTAAACTAATTTACTAGTAAAATGTCTTTGGGCCCAATTTTCTTTCACGCACGCTTAAAAGTTTTGTAATATACAAAGCTAAATTATTACGTTGGAAAGAAAACTAAAACATACTTTGAAAAAATGAATCAAAAACGTTTTACCTATCCTATCGTTTTTCTTGTTATGTAAATCCAACTGTTAAATTGTAGCCTCTCTCGGCACAGGCCCAGTGAGTCACAGGTTCTCACATAAATAACTAGCAATAATATATAGTATTAAAATGTATTGCATGTATTTCTTTTAAGTAAATAATTTTTTTTTTTTTCATATCATAGCAATAGCCTCAATATTCCATCACTATACGTAATAACTCCAAACTTTAATCTGTGCTATTAAAAAATTACAAGAATCCATGTCAAGGGCGCGGCGAAATGTTCATCCGAACAATAGCGACATCTGTTTGGTACCTATTGTTTTGTAACTACTAAATACCGGGTTCTTCACGGGTCATGAAAGTCGATATTAAAATGTTACTTTTAATTATAACTGTCTTGGGAACGATGCCGAATATAGTAATTTTTTTATACAAAGAAGTAAGAAGACGAGCTAGACGCACTCCTGATGGTAAGAGATAACGCTGCCCATAATTAGTACAGTGCTACCCAGTGCACTGCGTCAACGCTTCTTACTTGAGAGTCATAAGATGTTAAGACTTTTCAGCCCAGTAATTTCACTAGCTACAATGCCCTCCTACCGAAGCACAGCAATGTTTACATATCACTGCTCAGGCGGTAGAATAACTGGCACTGTTGGGGTACCCACCTAGTCGACCTCCTGCAAAGGAAGTCTACCCCCAGTGGTCATTTATGTTAATTCGGGAAGGGGGCGCCCAAAAAAGGTTTGGATGAACTGTGTGAAAAAGGATATGCGTGCTAGAGGAGTGGATGCAGATATGACGGATGATAGAGCAGAATGGAGGAGGAAAACGTGTTGTGCCGACCCTACCTAGTGTGGGATAAGGGCAGGAAGATGATGTCTTAGGAACGATGCCACACGGGTGACTATATACAGTTGTTTTATATTATATATTAAATGTTATTATATGTGTTATATTATATGTATTTATATTTATAAAAAAGTTCGCCTGGACGCTACCGTGTTTCGGAAGGCACGCAAAACTGTGTGTCCCGGCTGTTGCCTACAAGATATGTAGGAGGCAGTCGTTAGGTCATGTTGCAGGCCCTGTAGTAATCGGCGACCTAAAACTGCAACATATAGGTTGGCCACACAACCTATAAATTTTGATTTGACTCTGACAGTGTAAGTAGGGTAACCTGTTCTGTTGGAGTATAAACCCCAATTATTATTATTATTATGTCCCAGGCGAATCGTAAAATTCTGCGTTTTACAAACGGGCGTATGCCGTTTGCAAACGAAAATTGATATGAAACACATATAAAGGAAAAATGAAACTCCTTGAAAGATTGAAGAAAAACGCTAAAATTTAAATGGAACTTGGAAAAGATAAGCAAAACAAAGCGTTCAGGCGTTTTCAAGTCATTAGTTAGATTCATTAATATCCTTAAGTCATTACTTTAAAATAATCCGACGAATTTTAAAGCACCGTTTATTGAACCTGGTTATATTAAAATTATATTTTTTCCCTTTATAAAGAAAGAACAAGTGAAATTTATAAAAACATTTTAAAAACAAGCTTTTATTATTACTACCATCTATCATCATAAAGTACTTGTCAAGACGAATCAAATGAACCCAAAATAGATGGGGTGGCGTCGTTTAATTACAGAGTTCCTATGATCACCTTCCAGCTCCATCATCAGATCAGTTCCGTGTCATAATAATATTGCATTGAGATCTGATTTATACATGCATGTAAAATTTCAGCTCAATCGGAAACCGGGAAGAAGGTCAAATTAAACTTGCTAGATTTGATTACAGACAGACAGACAGACAGCCAGACAGCCAGACAGACAGACAAACAGATAGACAGACAGACAGACAACGGACAGGTGAAAGTAAATAAAACCTTGTAAAAAGAAGAGTTTTTAAATGAGTAATGTCAGTCGGTTTTGGGATCTCGGTCCGATCTCACGCACGAATCTATGCTGTCATAGTGCATAATCTCTGTAGGATATTGTTGGCAAAGAATAGTTATTATAATATTAAAGATAGGACAGTTACAAAGTGTTGAAAGGTAGGCAACTTCCCGGCGGTACCCCTGATATTGCGGAGCCGCGGATGAGTGCTTCGGCGTACCCGCTGCCCCGGTATTATGGCGTCCCGCAGGAACACCCCCAGGTTTCAAGTGGGTATCATCTTAGGCGGGGGAGTCTCATATACCACCCCCGGCGCAGGGTGACGATGCGTAATGCATTTTTCCTGGGATAAAAAAAAGTTATCCATAATATAGAAGACAGTAGCCACTTACCATCAGGTGGGCCGTCTGCTTGATTGTCACCTATTACAAAGGAAAGTTATTATAATGCAATTTTTTTTTAAATTTGATTATCAAATATTAGTTCGCTGGTTGTGTTATTTTTACTATAAGTGCTAAAAGTGTATTCATAAAAACATTGCCTACGTTATTCTTTGTACTTAGTGGTGCTTCTGTCTACAATGTTTTATGACATTTGTAACTGAATGTGCATTAACTACGCACCGATGCGATGTACAGTCAGCAACACCAATAGGAATAGTTATTACTAATATCATAAAACAAGTGAATTAAATTAAAAGTAAAAAAACCCCCAACGCAACGCTTTCGAAGTATGTAACGGTTTTGTGGTGGCGGCCATCTTGTATTTAAATTTATCATAGTGCCTTGTATTTTACTAATTAAGCCCTTTCATTTGATACCTGTATTGAGGGGGTTGGAAAAAAGTAGTGATCATTTAGATAACCTATTTTTTTACAAGCTTTTATTTTTTTTTTCTATAGCCACCGCATGCTCGGAAGTTATCGACTCCGTATTGTTGGGTTTGCTTTCGGAACTTCTACCAATTAACAATGCTCAGTTTGGGTTTACAAAGCATAGCTCGACAGACATGGCTATTTTTAGTTTAAAACATATAGTCCAATACTACACCACAAGGCGGACTAATGTTTACGCGTGCTTTTTGGACCTTAGCCGGGCATTCGACCGAGTTGATTACCAGACCTTGTGGAAGAAGCTGGAAGACGCTAGAGTGCCCCGTGACGTTATTAGGCTTCTCCAGATTTGGTACAAATGTCAGAAAAATGTTGTGAAGTGGAATGGGGCTTATTCTGAGGAGTATGCGCTGCCGTGTGGGGTAAGACAAGGAGGGCTTACTTCTCCTCTTCTCTTCAACTTCTACGTAAATGCTCTGATCGAGGGGCTCAACAGAACTGATGTCGGATGCTCAATAGGTCAGATGAGAACGAATAACCTCAGTTACGCGGATGACATGGTTCTGTTGGCCCCCTCGGTCGGAGCCATGAGAGTCCTATTGAGGAAGTGTGAGGAGTATGCGGCAGTGCATAGTCTTCAATATAATGTGAGCAAGTCGGTCGCAATGGTTTTTAGGGCAAAGGGAAGTAGATTTACCAGCCTTCCCCTTCATTTAAATGGCGAAGTACTGAAGTACCAAAGTACTTTCCGGTATTTGGGTCACATTGTCACCAGCGACCTCATGGACGACCACGGTATAGATCGTGAGAGACGGTCTCTTGCCTTAAGAGCGAATATGCTAGCAAGGAAGTTCGCTGGCTGCTCGCGGGGCGCGAAAGTACTTCTGTTTAGGACTTATTGTACTGCACTTTATACTCCCCAGTTATGGTTTGATTATAAGGTGGAGAGCTACCGAACGTTTAAGGTGCAGTATAACGATTCTTTTCGCATAATGTTTCGCCTTCCGCGGTGGTGCAGCGCTTCGACCATGTTCGCAGAAGCCCGCGTGCCGGCTCTCGATGGCTTAATAAGACATCGCATTGCTCGATTTAGGGACTGTGTCCTTAAATCGAAAAACATAATTATAAGTATTATTGTGAACCATTGCTTTACCGCGCTAAAGCAGTGGTCGAAAATATTATTAAAATTTATTTATTTATTTATTTATTTATTTATAAGTGGATCTTTGTAATCTTTTGACAATAAAATTATTTTTATTATTAATTAATTATTTATTTACTTTCACCTGTTGTTTGTTGTCTGTAATCAAATCTTAAAATACAAATACAAATACAAACATTTATTTGCAAGAATGTAGGTGTACAAAATAGGTCTTAATAAAATAAGTCTTGCAAGTTAAATTTGATTCACATGCTGATTTTCGATTGAGTTGAAATTTTGCATGCATGTATAAATCAGATGACAATGCAATATTGTTATGACATGGAGCTGATCTGATGATGGAGCTGGAAGGTGGTCATAGGAACTGTAATTAAACGACGATACCCATCGAGATTGGGCTCATTTTATGCATCTTGATGAGTACTTTGGTGCTAAATGGTAATAAAAATAAAAGCTTGTTTTTTTAATTTTTTTTTTAATTTTACTTGTTTTGGATAAACAGGTTGAAATAATAAATAAATAGGGTTTTTTTGCTGACCGTATTTGAACTGCAAGCACCGTATTCGAGGCCGGCACTACATTAGGACTGGCAGATGTACAGATAAACTAAACCTGTCAACGCTTCAGCACTTTATCTCAATGAATTCAATCAAATATGGCACAGCAGATATGGTACAGTATATTTTAAAATTTTATGATGGAATGTAAAACCGTTTTTTTAACCGTTTAATGTAAAAACTTTGGTGAACTATAGTTACTATATATTTTTTAAAATAAATTCCAATGATTTTTTGCTCGTTCTTTATAGGTAGAGACACTTTCGCGCGAAGCGGGTGGTAGAGTCATGATATAAAAAAATAATCATATAAAAAAAAATTATTAAAAAAAATGAAAAAAATGATGTATCATTTTTGCAAAATGTGGAATGAGCTTCCACCCGCGTTATTTCCGATGAGCTTTAACATGGGACTCTTCAAAAGGCAAGTGAATAAAGTCTTGAAAGGTAGGCAACGTACCAGCGGTACCCCTGGTATTGCAGGTATCCATAGGCGACGGTAGCCACTCACCATCAGGTGGGCCGTCTGCTTGTTTGTCACCTATTACATAAAAAAAAAATTATGTAATGCATTTTGATTAAGTTTAAAAAATGTTTATATACGTTGTCTGAATTTTTATGTTTGTTACCTCAGATTTTTTTTTTTTTCTGTTACAGGTTTACGTTCTACGTGTTAAACTTAACACGTAGAACGTAAAAAGCTCCGTTATCCTAACCACCATAACACAAGCATTAAGTTGCTTAGCTTGGGGTTAGGTGGCGCTGTGTGAAATGTCCTGAAATATTTATCTATCTATCTATCTACTCAGCCCGTATCCACCCACTGCTGGGTATAGGCCTCCTCATGTTCACGCCACACCTTCCGATCCTGTGCAAGTCTCAACCAGTTCCCTCAGACATATTTCACAATATCGTCTGACCATCGGGCTGGTGGTCTGCCTCGATGTCTGTCCCTGTCTTGGATACCATACTGTGGCAGCCTTGGTCCACCTGTTTTCATATATATATATATATATATTTATATTTATTTGAAATATTTGTATTTATTATTATTTATAAAAAAAGCTATGTTTTATACATTATAGACCTTTAACCGCACCCTTAACCTTTGACCGCAATCTCACGTGATAATACGAGTACCTCGTCAAGATATCGCGAATTCTTATTACGACAAGAATGCATAATAATAATAATTAAAATCAGTAATATATTTAATCTGACTTGTTAAACCAACGGATGTTATATTAAATATATATTAATTTTAATTGATAGTTTAAATTAAGTTTATGTTAGTAAATTTAATATTGACATAGGAATTATAATTGGATTTGTTCAAATAGATTTAGATTTTCCTCTGAAATTAACAACAAAATCGTTATAAAATAATGAAAAAAAATACACTTATTTTGGACATCCATTTGACATTTCCTATAAGTACCAAATTTTAGCTCAAACGGTTTAGCTGTTAACCCGAGTATATGGTACCTATACATAATTTCAACTCGTATTATGCGGAGGGATGAATCATGTGACCAAAAAGTCCATGAATATGGTGATAGGTGGTAATCCGGGAAGGGGGCGCCCGAAAAAGGTATGGATGAACTGTGTGTGCTGAAGTGCAGGGATATGCATGCTAGGGGAGTGGATGAAGCTATGACGGATGATAGAGTAGAATGCAGGAGAAAAACGTGTTGTGCCGACCCTACCTTGTGTGGGATAAGGGCAGGAAAATGATGACATAATTTCAACTCGATAAACTCGACGCGTCCCTGAAATGGTCTTGACAGAAAGACAGACGCACAAACTAGTGATCCTAAAAGTGTTTGGTTTTTTCCTTTAGTGGTATTAAACAATAAAAAAGAATACAAACACACGCACCATCATATTTATCCGGAATCCATACTTTCGCAAGTTAGGTGCCTATACGATGTAACTAGCTGTGTTCATTTTCTTCCTCAGGAAAAATGCGTTACGCATCGCCACACTACGCTTGGGGGCAGTTTGACATTGCGCGGCGGTATATAGGACCCCCGCCGAATATAAGTGCGTACGGGACCGGTGCGTGACGTAGCGCATCCCCAGTCCCCCGCCCAAAAAACTTGTAAGCGTTATATTTTATCCATTTCTTACTTTGCTTACAAAGCAAAAAATACATATGTATCTAATTTTTTTTTATTATTTAAATTTCTGACTAATTATATTTAAATTTTCTTGTCCTTGTCAATATTCCTATTCATATTTTTGCAAGTTATTTTCTTATGCACCTCATTAATTCAACTTTATAGCGTTTAATACCATCGTTGAACATGATGGTCAGCCATTAGAAAGGAACATTAAACTGTCAGGTAGTCCAGTTACCATCGACCTTTGCAGGGAATGTGTGATCTAGGACAGTTTCACAACCAACGAAGTATTCTAACAAGTGAATACAAATACTGAAAAATAATGTAATAAAAATCTGAAAAATAATGTAATGAACATCTAAAATTAATGAAATGTAATAAAAAATACCCTATTTAATTGCCTATGTTCAGCAGTGGACGTCTTACGGCTGAGATGATGATGATGAAGAATAAAAAATATTTCAAGTTCGCTTCCATAAAGGAACTTGAAAACCCGATCGATTTTGATGAAATTAAAATCTGCAGGGCTATATTCACTTATGCGTATGGGAACCGAACCGAAGACCGAACTTTCAAAAATGTATGAAATGACGTATTACGTCTTATCGATTTAATTCAACTATTTTCAACTATTTGTATATGCATCTCTTTTGTTTACACAAAACGTTAAATCTTTTGTACGTTTTTTGAGGGAGAAAATCGCCGATAGCTTTTTTTTCCCCGATTTCTAGCCTTCGGTGGGACTACTGCCTTGCCCTGCAGATTACCTGAAAAGCATACCGCGTGGAACAAATAAAGAATTTTCTAAATCGGTTTAGGTCTCTTCAAGTAATGGGTGTAGGAGGGCACTGTAGTCAGTGAAATTACTAGCCTGAAGAGTCTTAACATCTTATGACTCTTGAGTAAGAAGCTTTTGTGCTGTGCGTCTAGGATTTTACATCATTGTGTAATCCTGGGTAGCACTGTAGGTACTAATTATGGGCAGCGTTATCTCTTACCATCAGGAGCGCATCTTGCTCGTCTTCTTACTTCTTGACATCTTACTAATGTTTTAAACGTGAAAGTTTGTAAGAATGTATTGATGTATGGATGTATTATACATAGATATGGATGGATATTTGTTACTCTTTCACCCCTAAACGGGTGGACCGATTGAGCTGAAATTCGGTCTATACCAAATTTCTATAGATAGCTTAGACTTTGGAATAACATATAGACTACTGTACAGCGGGTAAAACCGCTGGGCGCAGCTAATCTTACTAATAAATGTATAATAATCCTCATGAGTTTCTTGCTCGTTCTTCTCATAGAGGTGCCTTGTGAACGAGCGGTGGAGTTTTAAAATAGAAAAATGTAAAGTTGACTTGCAAAAGTGCTCCAATGTAGCCTATCTGAATAAATGAATTTTGAGATTGAGTTTGAGAATATTATAAACGTGAAAGTTTGTAAGAATTTATGGATGTCCGGATGTATGTTTGTTACTCTTTCAAGCCCAAACGGGTGGACCGATTGCGCTGAAATTTGGTATAGAGATAGCTTAGACCCTGGAATAACACATAGGCTTTAGCACAGCGGGTAAAACCGCTGGGCGCAGCTAGTATTATATAAAAATAACTTGTAGGTACCATCATTTACAAAATGGTCAACCATTAGGATTAAGATCATTAGACTGGCAAGTGGTACAGTTACCATCGACCTTTAAAGGGAATGTGTGATCTAGGACAGTTTCACAAGCACTAAGGGCTTCCAGGGCCATCGGGGGTCCTAAAAACTTAGCACTTATAAGTTTTCGAAATATATGAAGACTGTAGCTTTTTTAAAAATGTGTACTGAATAATGTCGTGTCACCAAGTGGTAGTTTTGGCCGGTGTGGAGTTCAGAGATGTCAAAAAATGATTTGCCCTGCCTCTTGACTGACTTCGGCAATAACCGATATCGCATCGGCAACAAAGCTGTTGCGGATGACAAAGATAATTTTCGCATTAAACATAATATTATGATACTGAGATATATAATATTATTATATTATGATGGTGAGGTTACGCGCAATTCGATTTACCTTAGTACTGGAAAAATCGGTTGTATTTACCGTTGTAGTTTTCCTAGACGTATCCAACTATATAGCAAAAATGTCTATTGTATGGCCATTCGCATATATAATAAGCTGCCAGAAGAATATAAAGTACTAACTCGTTATAAATTTAGATCAACGTTATATAAATTTTTAATAGATAAATGCTAATGTTAATGACTTTTTGAGTGAAAATAATAATTTTAAAATATAATAATCATTTTGACATTTTAATCTATAATTATAATTGGACATTTTCATTATTTATCATTATTTTTCTTTTTATCCTAGCAACACACGAAAGTCATGACATTGTTTTTTAGCTTATTAGCTTTTTTCTTTGAACATTCTTTTTATTTCATTTTATTTATGTGTAGTCAATCTAATGTTATTAATTATTTAGGTTTTACTAATGTGTGTGTGTGCCTAATATTACTAATCGACCGAGCGAAGCGAGGTCTTAGAGTCGAGAGCCGCGAAAAGCCTGCGTTATGACCAGTTTAACGGTTGACCTCTGGTGCCTAACTTTGATCGACATTTACTCAAAAACGGTAAATCCAAATTAAATGAAATTTTGCACACCAGTTAAATAGGTTAATAGAATACTTATAGTAAAAAAAAAAGCCAAATAGGCTTCAGTATTGCAGAGATATAAGTGACTTAAAGTCTTTAAGATAGGTCTGACGATAATTTCAAAACTGGTACGCCGATAATTTTTTTTCTGAGCTATAAACATTTTTTATAACCTACATAAATATATTATCAAAAGTGTATGTTTGTATGTATGTTTGTTACGCGATAACTTGAAAACCGATGGTCCAATCTTGATGAAACTTTGCAAACGCGTAGTACATATCCATAGAATTTTTAAGTTCGAACATGAGCCAAATCGGTCGAAGGGTTCTAGAGTTAAAGAGATTCCTTGATTACCACGTTACCGAAGTTCCAATCTTGACGGAACTTTGCGAACGGGTAGTACAAACGCAAAGAATTCTCATGTTCAGAAATGAGCCAAATCGGCCCAAGAGTTGCAGTTAAATCTTTTATTAATAATGTAACCGGGATATAATTGCGATTCACTGTCTTAGGAGATGGGAACATTTTGGTAGGTAGATAAACGCAGTTTGAAATTAGTTCGAATAGTACGGACCGTTATGTAATTGCGATTCACTGTCGTTGAAGATGGGGCATTTCGGTAGTTTGATAAACGCAATTTCAAATTAGTACAGATATTAGAGTCGACCATTATAGATTTGCGATTCATTTTCTTAGAAGATAAAAACATTATGTAAGGTTGATAATCGCAATTTCAAATTGGTACAGAAATTAGGGTTGACCATTATAGTTTTGCGATTCATTTCTATAAAAACACTTACATTTTGTTAGATTGATAGACACAATTTCAAAATGGTTCATAATTTAGAGATAATCATTATAGATTTGCGATTCACTCCCATAAAAGACAGTAACATTTTGTTAGGTTGATAGACGCAATTTCAAAATGGTTCATAATTTAGAGATGATCATTATAGATTTGCGATTCACTCCCATAAAAGACAGTAACATTTTGTTAGGTTGATAGTCGCAATTTTAAAATGGTTCAGTATTTTGAAAAGACCATTGTAAGACCATTTAATAAGGCTGCAGCCTTTTTAATTATTAAATACACAATTTCATCTTGGGCAAATATTAGCTTTTTCGCTGGCAGTAAGATATAATATTATTATTTGTGTAGCCTATCTGCAAAACTTTTTAAAACTTAGAATAGTTTGTGCCATTCAACAATAAAGGTGCACGAGCACACCGTAGTGCAGCGCAGACCACTGGTGGCTCTCTCCAAAAAAGTCAGCAAAAAGTTGAGATCACTACGTACGCGCCCATCCAAATACGTACACGCATAACATTGCTTAACTTCGATGATTACGTTCTTTAAATAGCGCTATTTTTAAATGAATTAATTTTATTAAAAACTAGCAATCCCGGCGAACTCCGTTTCGCCACCAGATGGCTTCGTTTTAAATTTCTGTTGAAATTTTTCCTGAATTTTCTTTGCTATAAACCTCACGGAGCCCGAGGCCTTTCCAACGAATGCAAAACCGTAGAAATCGGTTCGTGCGTTCTGGAGTTATAGCGTTAGGAAGGAAAACCCGACTTATTTTTATATAGTAGATTAAAAGTTTTCAGATTTTTTCCTGTATTTAAAATATATGTTAAGGTATGCCAAATTTCATAAACATAGGGTAACGGCAAGTTCTCTATGAATATTGATTTATTCAGAGGGTCAAAACATTTTTTGAAGGATAAACGGGTGTATTTTTTCGACTTAAAGTTAAAGTTCTTGTATTAAGATATTTTAAAAAAAGTCTAAAGTTTAAGGTTTAACGGATATTGGGCCGCGAGGTCCCAGTTTGAGGCGAACTACTAGTATTAATTTAAGAATCATGTAAGTTGTCCACAATTTTATATCTCAAATCTAAATATTTGTACACCGGTAATCCGGTAGGGTATTTGAGACAACATATTATTGTTTACCATCTTTTTACAATACTCGAACAAATAAATAAATTTCATTTCATTCATTTTATTTCATAGAAAGATCACGGATGAAACCATATTAGATGGACAGACGGATGAACAGAGAGAAACTATAAGGGTTCCTTGATTAGAAAGAAAGAAAAAAGGTTTATTTAGAACTAGCTTATACTCGCTTTGCCCACTTTGCCCGCGTGCCTCATGTCCTTTCTTAGCGCTGATCAACGTCATGAAACCTAGGTATCTGTGTTCCAAATTTCATCTCAATCCGTTCTTCGAATCAGGTACCCTACAAATGAACTTCTTACAATAATTACAACCATAAGTAGAGATAAATTTGTGATTGCAAAAACCTACTTTTTTAGTCAAGTTAATAACGAAAAGTTATAGTATTTAAAATACTTAGTAGGTATTTCAACTAGCCCCTAATAATAATATGGTCTACAAACTTCACATATTATGAGGAAGGAAGAAAGGCTTTGCGTCGACAAAGCGCAAGGTGACTGTCGGATACAGAACTAAGACGTACGTGGAGCCTTCTTCGTACATATAGTTTTTTTTCAACAGACTCCAAAAACAATAGGGTTTTTAATTCTTTATCTTTCTTCTTACTAATATTATACACTGTCTTTGCAGTATACTAAATAATTATTATTTTATCACACCACAAACCCATGTGAATAGCAATATTCTCCTCTCCCTGCACGGTTGTCTGGAAGAGATCGCTTTTAGCGATAAGACCGCCAATTGTAACACATAGATTATATTATTGTGTTTTATTTTTAAGTTTATTTCTGTATATTTTTCTGTGTTCCAATAAAGAGTTATCTATCTATCTATTATAAACGTGAAAGTTTGTGAGAATGTATGGATATCTGTATGTCTGAATGTCTTTTTTTTTTTTTTTTTTTATACTAAATAGGCCTACGTTTGACCACATCCCACCTGATGGAAAGTGAAAATGCGGTCGACGATGGATCACGTATGACGCCTAGAAAGGTACCTATTCACTCGTGCCTTGAATGTCTCGATGTATGCTTGTTACTTTTTCACGCCTAAACGGGTAAACCGATTGACTGAAATTTGGTATACAGCTTAGACCCTGGAATAACACATAGGCTACAAGTACAGCGGGTTTTACCCGCTGTACTTGGCCACTGGGCGCAGCTAGTAATAATATAATAAACCATGAAAACCATGAACCAAAAATATCAAACAAATAAAACCATACCAAATGTACCATTGTTGAAACTGTGGAAAATTAAAATGGTACAGTCCTTTTAATCCAGTTACTTTAGCATAAGAATACCTAGGCTTAACGCTATTCTTCTGGCTACGCGCATTGAAGGCTTACGTATTACTAGCAAATCACTGACAACAAGAAAAAAATTACCGACATTAATGATTTTTTTTAATATCTAATATAATTTATTCTGATATTTTTATTATAAACTTATGTATTTTTAAATTGAAATTTTACATAATATATACATATTACGCTTTATAAAATTTTGTGATAAGTAATTTTTTATATATATTGTGGTTTGTAACAAACTATTCTATTCTATATTTTGACTACATAATGACCATAATACGTATATTTTAAAACAGTCAAAAAAATATTTATAAACATACAATTCTCCACTCATCTCTTGTCCTCAAAGCACGCTATGACCGGTTAACATTTAGCAAAGGTAAAGTTTAACCGAGCCTCTAACTGCAATATAGCTCAGCTTGAACTTAGCGTGTTCGGGGCTCACTTGTTTTATGGCAACACTTCATGCGACAATCATTGTTAAAGTGCATTTATTTGTCAACTGGCAATACTGATTTGGACATCGGTATAATAATAAAATAATATAAACTACTACTTTTTTTTTGTGGCAAATGCCTTTATGAGAAAAACAAACTAACAATACTACAGCTACTACAGCAGTAAAGAACACTTTTATTAACCAGAGATCGGCCACAAGCCGATCTACAGAAAATCCGCATGCTCCAAACCACTGTCAGATGGCAGAGTGCCCAGAATAAAATAATATAAACTACTACTTTTATTTTTGTGGCAAATGCCTTTATGAGAAAAACAAACTAACAATACTACAGCTACTACAGCAGTAAAGAACACTTTTATTAACCACAGATCGGCCACAAGCCAATCTACAGAAAATCCGCATGCTCCAAACCACTGTCAGATGGCAGAGTGCCCAGAATGCTGGCAGCATTGCCACGTTGAATGACAATAATATTATTATTTCATTTTTTAGGTAATTGTGTACGTTTTAATGATAAAATCCCTGAGGAAATAACGGGGCTCACAGAAGGTAAATTCAAAAGCCGTGTTAAAGACATATTACAAAAGAAAGCCTATTATAAAATTAGCCAATACATAGAAGACAAAGATGCCTGGAAACCTCTGCAACCACCTGTAAATAAATTATGTAACCAAGATAATAATTGTAAACACATATTTAAAAAAAGCAATCCCTATGAGTTTCTTGCTCATTCTTCTCATAGAGGTGCCTTGCGAACGCGCGGTAGAATATTAAAATAAAATGTAAAATTGACTTGCAAAAGTGCTCCATTGTAGCCTATTTGAATAAATAAATAAAAAAAAAAATAGCACTCCGGGAGTGCCGGCAGAAGTGAAAACTTCAATATTAACGTTGTGTTTAATTATAAGTATAAAAATACTATCATTTATGAGGTAGAATACAATGTTTATTTATTGCGCTATCGTACACAAATATGACAATTTATATGTTGTTATTTATAATATTATATCGTTATTTATATATAACATTAAATTTTATCTCTCAGAAAAATCACCTTCCATCCATAATTTCGACGACTTTTACACCATCGTTATTATCAGAATCATCATCGCAAATTTTTACAACTGATACAATTGGTTTATGATAACTTAAGTAAGAAACGAACAGTTTTGATTCGAACCTATTTAAGTGTAATAAAAAAAATATAAAATATAAAAAAAAAATATCGGGCGCGCGCTTGTCTAAGCCCCCTGTGCCGCCTAAACAGAGCATCACACTCAGGCACGGTAGAAAGAGTGGGAGATACTAGTTCCTCTCCCTTCCCCTCGATCTTACGCTTTTTCGATCAGCATCACGTGACCCTGACGCGAGTTTGAAAGTTTTTACCCATACAAAAAGTGCTCAGCGCCGCTAAAGAAGTTTTCACTTCAAAAACTTAAACGTACAATAATAATTATTAATTATAATCAATGTAAAAGTGTGAATGTATGTGTTTTTAAATTTTTCATTTATTATAAAATATTCAGGTTAGCCTTTGACCGAGATATCGCGACGATGGTAGCAGACTAAACATCGAAGGTGGCACAAATCCCTCCTTGGCTTCACTGAAGATCATGTCGGTACAAGGTCACAATGTTAATATCTATGTATACACAAAACCTTTGACTTATGCTGTAATTAGTTAACGCGTAATTAATTAATCTTTGTTCAAAAAGCACCTGTTTTCTAATTTCCGTGACGTATCCTGACACCAACTTCATGTGAAAATTTGCCTATATTTTTTAACGCATACAGTTTTAACCCACTTACTCCTGTATACACTTTTTTGCACTATCAATTTAAAACTTTAAAACTTCTTCATAGATTTCTATATTGATTAAAATGTAATGTTGTTAAAGACACAGTAGGAGCAAGTAGGTTAATACGGTTCATTATGTTTAAAAAATAGTTCAATGTTAGATGTACTGCCTAGCAAAATATCTACGCAATAGAACTAGTCTGTAAATAATTATAAAAAAGTAAACGTTTGTCCGTGCCAAAGTTATAATTTCCATGATATTTTGTGTTCTTGGGCGTACATCCCTAAATAACAGTATTTCGTACATCAACATCGCATGCCTAGCGAGCCCTGAGTGTGTACCGCGGCCCATCAGCTGTTGCAGGTCATTAACGTTGTGTACTACCAATAAAGCACACGAGAATCTAATTTCCGTACACGTGGTTTCGAAGTTTTATAATTTCCATTTTACTGGTTTTAACCCCTAATTATTTATGTTAGAAACTAGGTCGTATTTTAAATAGATCCAGTTCTTTAGTCTAAAACCTGGGGGTGTTCCTGTGGGACGCCATAATGCCGGGGCAGCGGGTACGCCGAAGCACTCGTCCGCGGCAGTAGATTAAACCCTTTTTTTTATTAACGTGGGGGAATGCATTTACGCATACCCGCCTTGGGGGAAGAAAGAAAATATTTAAATATTTTATTTGCGCCAAAACAGACCAAACTAAAAACACTCTTACAACTTAACTACTAATATAATATAGTTTGACACAAAAGGGTATCAGCTCAGCTTAATGTAGGCTAGGTTTAACCTACGCTGGTCTTATCTTTATGATAAACTTTCTTGGGCTTCAAAAAAACATCCGCGATCCCAGCATTTGATGCAGCTCGTGATTCCACGGCATAGTTCAGCCTCTTTTAGAGGCAGCTTCCGTTACGCAGCATCAAAGTGCTGGAATAATATCCCACCGCCTATAAGGAATCTGCATAGCTTGTACTCCTTTAGATTGAAGCTTAAAAAATTCCTTCAGGAACATCAAGCGGAACAAGAAAACTTGAGACATGAGACGAGTGCCTTATAGATATAATATGTATATACAATACATATACCTAGTATATAATATATAAATGTACCTACTTGAAAGAAATTTTATAATTGATGGTATTTTTTATTTTTATTGTATTGTTAATATCTATATATTTCGTTATTATTATTAAATTTATCAATGATCATTTATTTATTAATTCAGTGCCAACCTATTTTTCGACAGGAGTTTTCTAAACTATTATAATTAACTTCATCCTAATAAATATAGTTCTATTTATTATATTATATTTTATTATATTTTATTCTATTTCTTATTATATTTCTATATTCTTCTATTGCTGTTTAAATAATAATTCTATTTCCGTATACCTATAGGATATTTAATTTAATGTTTTGTTTTTGTTATTAAGATTATTTCTTCTAGTAGTTTATTATATACTAGCTGACCCGCGCGCACTTCGTAGCGCGTGACAGTAAATTATTCATATATTAATGAATTTGATGCAGACCATTTAATTCGATTTCCAATTCCACGGAAAAGAGGGATTCAATTCACGGGTTTTCTGCGACTTAATGGGCGTAGAATTAGTAAAGGCTGGCAAACCTTGCCAATATGTAACTACGATCGAATCACCTACTATTCAAAATGTCTATTGGACGTTTCGCCTACGTTCATAATAACTATTGGTTGAAATCAATATTGGACGATTCGCCTATGGTTAACTCAGCTACGGTCGATTGAGCTATGGTTGATTAAACTATTGGACGATTTGCCTATTTTTGACCGAACTAACGGACGTTTCACGTATTTTTAGACCATGTTTCCGGCTGCTAGTCAGGTATGACAGCTAAAAAATACTTGTTTATAGTACAGAATTCAGAAACGTGTTGTTTTTGATACCTGAATGATTTCTATCTGTAGGTGCGCAGACAGCTTATTATGCCACTTTGCCATGATGAGGTAGATGAAAGAAGATGCCAAAATGCCTGAAGATGCCATGACACAGGATAAATAATTCAGTAATAAGAAAAATATCTGGCGCTTCGCCGGCCGCTGCCGCGGCACGCTCGCTTCGCTCGCTCGGCTCGCGCATTGTGGTCACTGTTCAAACCTAACCTAACCAACAGATTTCGGTTTGCCCTGAATACTGTACTAAAAACACGCGTAGCAAAGAATTTATAAACCGTAGGTGAGTCGTCCATAGTTGAATTAACCAATATATCAAATGAACATTGGCCGAATCGCCCATTAGTTCACATGCCCATAGTTTAAGGGTAAATCCTGAGATCGGGCGTATTTAAGTGATTTCCGTGGCAGATTTTAAATCAAAGTATTATTACATTTTACATGTAAAACATCAAATTTCCCATAATTATAAGCACATCAATCAAATAGGCATCATTATAACTTGTTTTGTTCAGAAGATATTTAAATTTAAATTTTTGGTGCCACGGGAATCAATAAAGTGTGGCATGGAAATCAAAATCAAAACTATTTTGTTTGAATTCTATGTTATTATTTAAATATTGACCTCTACATACTAATCATATAAAATAGAAATGATTAAAAACGGTGATCCAAACAGATATACACCAAACATAAAGTATTAAAAAGGTCTATATTGGCTCTCTATATAATAATCATGTAAACTAAATTAAATCAACGTATTGCAGTCTTAAACAATGTAAAAATATTGAATATTTAGTCCTAGAATATGAGATTAAGTTCTCAGTCACAGTCACTGACAGGATTCACTCCAGAAGCTGTCATCAGATTGTACATTTATTATTAGTTAGGTTAATCTGAAATGAAAGTTGCAGTCAGCCCATAGTTTCGTTTTATTTTTTCATCATACATCATCTCAGCCAAAAGACGTCTACTGCTGAACATAAACCTCCCCTTTAGACCTCCATATATAACACCGGTGTTGGAAGCGACCTGCTTCAAGCGTCTTTCAGGGACCTAAATAAGGTCGTCTGCCACACTTGTGGGTAGACGTTCTACGCTGCGTTTGCTTGCCTGTAGTAGCCACTTGAACACTTTTCGACCCCATCAGCCATTCGCTCTACGTGCTATGTGGCCTGCCCATTACCACTTCAGCTTCCTGATCCGCGGAGATATGTCAGTGACTTTGGTTCATCTCCTCATTCGTGATTCGATCACGTAGAGAAACCCCGAGTATAGCCCTCTCCATAGCTCGCTGAGCGACTTTTTAATGTAGGGATATAATGGTGCCGCATAAGCCAGAGCGGCTGTCTACTATAGTACAATATTAAAAAATCTGATGTATACAATATAAAAAAAAATATCTGAAATAATGAAATATACAAATATAAACTGTCAAAATCACTTCCATACCTGCGGCTTCACTGTAGTTGGGTAAAAAGTGAAAGTATGCGCAAGAAAACTCAGGAGAAAATTGATCACCGTGGTAAAATGCCATGAGAATCAATACCATGGAAATCAAAATTGTATAGTTTTTTGTCAATATTTTTAAATACCATAATTATAGACCAAAATTAATAAAATATATGATAAACAATACCCTTTTCCTAACTGCACACCCTAGTCAAAAAACCGTAATGGATAAAAAAATATTTTTAAACATGGAAAAGGTAATCAATGATCTAGTGAACCAAAACCACGGTAATCAATTTCTCACCTTCGTAAATCCAGTTTATAACAACGAGAGGAGGAGCCTCTCTTCACTTTGTTTAGAGCGCAATCGAAGTTAGCCAATAGCGTGCGTACAAGCTTCTAAGTATTGTGGTTTGTGAAATGTGGGTAGTTATGTCGCGCGCCATGGGAATCACTTTTTGTCCGGGGACAAACCTAAATTTGTTATTTTTTCTAAAACTACGCTGAGTACAGCCTTCGCGTATTTTTTTGATCATATAACAGTTCACCCTTTACAGCTTTGATCACAGGAATTAATTAAATTCCTTTTATAAATTAGTGTAAAAAATATATTTTGTTCCGAAAATGTGTAAGGGACAGCCCACGGTAATCAAATTTCAGGGCTTTTACATTTTTTTTTAGATACTTGCAGCTAAATATAACCTGATGTCTATCATGCATTAAGTAGATTGAACCTTAGACTAACAGGAAAAAAATACCTTTGGGTAGAATTTTTATGTTACGGGTAGTTTATTCCCCCAGACACGTAAAATTTTGACTCTCAGGAATCACCCTTAATCAACCGCAGGCGAGTTGCACTGTAAGCGAGTCGTCCAATATGTGAAATGAACTTATGCGAATCGACCGTAGTTATATCGACCGTAGTTGAAACGACCGTAGGTATTATGAAACGTAACCCGTCCATGCGGGCAAAGCCATGAGAATAAGCTAGTGACTGATGTATCTGTATAACGTACAGCCTCAACCGCTAGCTGGATTGGGTTGAAATTTGGAACATAGAAAGGTTTCATGACGTAGACCACTGCTAACAGAAGCGGGTGCCACGCAGCGACGGGCGGACGTCGCGATAGTTTTTTGCAAGTATTTAGTGTAATTTACGTTATTTACTTTTGACGTATGTATACATAATATAATAAATTATATAAAATGTCAAAAAAATAGCATGCGATATTATGCTGTTTTTGAGGTAAGTTAGTAAGAAGTTATTTTTTTTATTTTTAAAAGTATTCTGCTGAAGTAAGAGTGCGAGTAAGAGACCGAGTAAGAATCCAAGTAAGAGTCCAAGTAAGAGTCCGAGTAAGAGTGCAAGTGAGAAACTGAGTAAGAATTCGAGTAAGACTGCGTGTAAGTGTCCGAGTAAGAGTGCGAGTAATAGTCCGAGTAAGAGTGCGATTAAGATTCCGAGTAAGAGTCCGAGTAAGAGTGCGAGTAAGAGACCGAGTAAGAGTGCGAGTAAGAATCTGAGTAAGAATTCGAGTAAGACTGCGAGTAAGAGTCCGAGTAAGAATGCGAATAAGAATCTGAGTAAGAATTCGAGTAAGACTGTGAGTAAGAGTCCGAGTAAGAGTGCGAGTAAGAGCCCGAGTAAGAGTTTGAGTAAGAGTGCGAGTAAGAGACCGAGTAAAAGTCCGAGTAAGAGTGCAAGTGAGAGACCAAGTAAGTGTGTGAGTAAGAGTCCAAGTCTTGTCTCTTGTCTTGTCTTGTCTCTTGTCTTGTCTCTTGTCTTGTCTCTTGTCTTGTCTTGTCTCTTGTCTTGTCTCTTGTCTTGTCTCTTGTCTTGTCTCTTGTCTTGTCTCTTGTCTTGTCTCTTGTCTTGTCTCTTGTCTTGTCTCTTGTCTTGTCTCTTGTCTTGTCTCTTGTCTTGTCTCTTGTCTTGTCTCTTGTCTTGTCTCTTGTCTTGTCTCTTGTCTTGTCTCTTGTCTTGTCTCTTGTCTTGTCTCTTGTCTTGTCTCTTGTCTTGTCTCTTGTCTTGTCTCTTGTCTTGTCTCTTGTCTTGTCTCTTGTCTTGTCTCTTGTCTTGTCTCTTGTCTTGTCTTGTCTCTTGTCTTGTCTCTTGTCTTGTCTCTTGTCTTGTCTCTTGTCTTGTCTCTTGTCTTGTCTCTTGTCTTGTCTCTTGTCTTGTCTCTTGTCTTGTCTCTTGTCTTGTCTCTTGTCTTGTCTCTTGTCTTGTCTCTTGTCTTGTCTCTTGTCTTGTCTCTTGTCTTGTCTCTTGTCTTGTCTCTTGTCTTGTCTCTTGTCTTGTCTCTTGTCTTGTCTCTTGTCTTGTCTCTTGTCTTGTCTCTTGTCTTGTCTCTTGTCTTGTCTCTTGTCTTGTCTCTTGTCTTGTCTCTTGTCTTGTCTCTTGTCTTGTCTCTTGTCTTGTCTCTTGTCTTGTCTCTTGTCTTGTCTCTTGTCTTGTCTCTTGTCTTGTCTCTTGTCTTGTCTCTTGTCTTGTCTCTTGTCTTGTCTCTTGTCTTGTCTCTTGTCTTGTCTCTTGTCTTGTCTCTTGTCTTGTCTCTTGTCTTGTCTCTTGTCTTGTCTCTTGTCTTGTCTCTTGTCTTGTCTCTTGTCTTGTCTCTTGTCTTGTCTCTTGTCTTGTCTCTTGTCTTGTCTCTTGTCTTGTCTCTTGTCTTGTCTCTTGTCTTGTCTCTTGTCTTGTCTCTTGTCTTGTCTCTTGTCTTGTCTCTTGTCTTGTCTCTTGTCTTGTCTCTTGTCTTGTCTCTTGTCTTGTCTCTTGTCTTGTCTCTTGTCTTGTCTCTTGTCTTGTCTTTTGTCTTGTTTTGTCTCTTGTCTTGGGTTTCAATATACGCCGCCACGACATGATAGGTAAGTAGGTAGGTATAGTAGGGATACTATGCTGGAATAAAACCTATTGTAGTTCCCAGATTAGGCTTCTTAATTATGAACCAACTTTAGTTTTAATCTACCTGTTATTATGTACCTACTTTTTATTGAATTGAAGAGTGATCAATCGTATTTATTTTTAACTCCCGACGCAAAGACGAAAGGGTGTGATAAGTTTGACGTGTCTGTCTCATAGATTCGATTTAGATTTTGTTTGAAAAGTAAGTTAGGCGGAAGTGTTCTTAGGTATTTTTAGTAATAGCCGCAAAAAACGCGGCTTCATCCCGCGTGTACTAAGTTTGATACAATACATTTTCAAATCTCATTCGACTGTTGCATTTTTGTAACGGACATTCAGTGGTTCCTAAGCGGACGTAGTAAGGTACATATAGGTAGGTAATATGAAATAGAAATAAAAGCTTGTAAAAAAAATTATCAATAAATGTACAAAAATAATATAATTAATTTATAATAACTCATCTAGATATTAGCTCAAGTAAGTAGATGATATGAAATAGGTAAGTACCTACTGTATGCGGGCAGCGGCTGCCCGGCAGCCCTATGACTCGCGCATGTACCGCGAGACTGTAGGTATTTATGTTCAAAAATCACGCTCAGTCAAACTACTGTATATCTCTTTACCGTGCTACCACTGAGGTGTATACCTAAAATCATAGGCGGATCCAGGATTTGGTTTTGGGGGGGGGGGGGGGGGGGGGGCGGCGGCAAGGTGCAGACGGGCAAAAATATTATAATTTTTATTACGAAAAGTGTATGTTTAGCTCGCTCTGAGCGGTTAGGAAGTTTAAACATCCATTACAATAAGTGCGCGAGCAGCTAGCTGCGAGCGCCGAAAAAAAAATTTAATCTTTACCATGAAATATGTGCGAAATTCGTAACTCTACAATGCTTCTGGGGGTGCCTTGGCCCCCTGCCCCCCCCCCTAAATCCGCCTACTCGCTCTGAGCAGTAAGAAAGCTTAATCATCCTTTATAATATGTGCGCGAGCAGCTTGCTTAATGACTCGGGGGGGGGGGGGGGCTTGGCCCCTTGCCCCCCCCCCCCCCCCCTAAATCCGCCTATGATTATCTATAACACAGATAAAAGGTTCTATAATAATCATTGCAAAATTTTACTAACATTATAAACGTGAAAGTTTGTGTCTGGATGTATGCCTAAATGGGTGTGAACAGATTTTATGTCTGTGTGTCTCCGGATAACCAGTGATTTTTACAAAAGATCCCCCTAGATGGAGCGCCACAATCGCGTGATTTTAAGTTAAAATATCTACAGATTTTTAACAATTCATAATTTCTCATATTTAATTTCTCAATTAAATAGGTACATAATATTTAATTAATCTAACAATTAAAAAATATATAATAAATGAAGTATTCACAGTAATTATAAATCTATTATTTAGTTCCGCTAGGTTACGCGGGACTCTTTTCTAAAACTGTTTGCAGAATAAACGATATTTCTTTTTCTTAGGACATTAGTTCCATTATTTTCCGTGGCGCTAGCTTGTATGAAAAATAATTTACTTTTACAATGAACTTTAAATGAATTTTTCTATTTATCTTCAGATGATTTTACATGTTTTAGAAATTAAAAATAAGCAGCAAAAAGATATTTATTACTGATATTTATACGCATCATGCGCACATTAGATTAGTTTCATTATTTTCCGCTGGCACTGATTCATATGAGAAATAAGTTACATTTACTAATTTACCTACCTATGTACAGACCCTGGCTACTATATAGCATCAAAGTACTCGTCAAGACGAATCAAATGAGCCCAAACTCGATGGGGTTTTTTCTTTTAATCACGGAGTTCCTATGGCCACCTTCCAGCTCCGTCATCGGACCCTGGTTACTATATAATATCAAAGTACTCGTCAAGACGAATCAAATGAGCCCAAACTCGATGAGGTTTTGTCTTTTGATTACGCGGTTCCTATGACTACCTTTCTTGTTTATTAGCATTTTATATGCGAATCTTTAGATTGATATAACTCTTTTATTTATGAACCGATTTGACTAAAACCAACACTAAGGTTCAAGTAGAGAAAACTGCAACGTATTAGTGAAAATTTTATTCAAATCGGTGGTGTTGTTTAACCACACCAGTGACACAAACTATTTACAAATTTAGCCCAAATTAAAAGTTTCGTTTACAAACACATCGATAGATGGCGTATTTTTAGTTTGTCGCAGTTTGTCGCACCATATTTTTTTGAATTGAGTTTACTTTATATTCTATTACTTTTATTTAGAATTTTTGATGTAAATTAGGGGCAATGTGTCCGATATAAATGATTATTATTTATTTTATCATTTTATTTTACGTTTCCCTTGGAAAAATTGACAAAATGTTTTACGAATTAGATCGCGCAAGCGACTTTTTCGCGTCGTTTTGTTCATATGCGTATTTTCACAGTTCATCTTAGTAAAGGATCACAATGAATGGGGAGAAATTTCCATTCTTATTATATGTATGGATATGGATATGGATTTTTATGTTTGGAGGAACACCTAATATGTGTGCATATCTTAGATACCTAATTTGTTCATTTGTTTTCGCGTTGTGTTTATATATTCAAGTATTTATAAGATTTTAAGAGATAGTGGCATAAGAGGCGACCGTGGAGTCACTGCAATAAGGAAGACGGGTTATGTCGGGCTCGGTGCTGAAGAGATGGCAGTACAGCACCCCTACCGACTAAACCTACCACGATGTTCCACCAGCAACGGTTAGTGATGGGGTCACGGGTCCGCTGATGCACTCTCATGCGGAGTAGCTTAAACCCTAGCATCATAGGCGGATTTAGGGGGCATTGTAGAGGTACGAATTTTGCACATATTTCATGGTCAAGATTATAATTTGCGAGCGCCTAGAATATAGGCGCTCGCAGCAAGCTGCTCGCGCACTTATTGTTAAGGATATTTGAACTTTCTAACTGTTCAGAGCGAGCTAAACACACACTTTTCGTAGTAAAAATTATAATATTTTTTCCCCTGTGCACCTTGGCCCCCCCAGAACCAAATCCTGGATCCGCCAGTGCCTAGCATAACATGTATGCTACTTTTGAATGGGATGTAATTGGTGCTGTAAATAAAACAAAAAGTATTTAATTCCATGAAAAATATATTTTCAGTTTTGGCACAAAATGTCATTAAAATTAAGTAAAACTTATTTAAATTGCAAAAATATATAGCTAGTTATATTTAATAACTTAAAAAAAATAAACGAATGTTAATACAACTTTAAAAACATATTTTTTTGTATAGTTAATTATATCTAAACAAATATATTAATATAAAATGCATCAAAAGATTTATTAAACATCGGAAATTCCGTTGAATCACTGCCATGAAATTGAGTCGCATGAATTACATATTATAAATAGGTAGGTACCAAAAATTGCAAGTTAAATAAAAGTATAGAATATCTTCAAAAATAACATTTTAAACTAATTGCTTAATAAACATCTCGTCTTTTTGTCAAATAAAGTATTACAAAATTATAAAAACAGTAATATTGTTACCACTTATAAATAACAAATATTATTTTTATATAGGTAATAATCCTTAATACAAAAGATATAAATTTTATTCAACTATATTTTTCCTGCGTTACTCGCTCATGATAAATACCTATTACCTATATTATTAAAAACTTTTTCAGAACCTTTTTATGGAAAAATTAAGAACCTCACAGGTAAATACGATGCGTAATTCTTATACATTATAAATAGTAAAATAAATTTACAATAACTAAAAAAATAATTTCTATTGTGCACTTAAAACATAATTACAACGATTCTGACGCTTGTAACAATACTCCAAAATAACTTTAATATATTTATTAATTACTAATAATAAAAACTGTAAAACAATATAAAGGTTTTCAAATGCACCTTGAATTTGAAAAGTGTCTTACAAATAAAAAAAATGTAAAAATGCTTATTTATTAAAAAAATTTTAGTAAAAATGACTAGTTCTATATTTAAGTACACACAAAGCGGTCTTACAATAATTAAAATTAATTACAAAATAAATATTATTTTATTTCTTATATTATAGGAACATCGAATAATCTTAAATCGGCGGGTTTTCTCTTGCAGGGTCTGTTTTTGAAATTCTGTAAAAAAAAATATTACGGTTAAAATTGTTTTAAAAAATCACATCGCATCACACTTCATATACTAATATTTTAAATGCGATAGTTTGTGAGTGAGTGAAAACGGAACGGAACCAAATGGGTGGACCGATTGAGTTGAAATTTGGATTTAGAGATGGCTTAGACCTTGGAATAGCACATAGCAGCATATATTGGAATAGTACAGCGGGTACAACTGGGCGTAGCTAGTTCAATATGAAGTCGTTAAATAGTAGTTTGAACTTTGAGGAAGCGAAAGAGGTGTGTCAGGATCGTACCAAGTGGAGGGAAATAGTCTCTGCCTTTTTTTACCCAGGGAAAATGCGTTACGCATCATCACCCGACGCCGGGGGGTATGTGGGGTTGCCCCACCTTGTATGTGCGCGGCGGGGATACCCACTAAAAAAACCTGGGGGTTGTTCCTGCGGGACGCCATAATGCCGGAGCAGCAGGAACGCCGAAGCACCCATCCGCGGCCCCGATGGCGTTTGTTCCTAACTTATAGGAGGACTTCTGCGCGGTGGGGTGAAGAGGAGTGTCACCCCACCCTCTCAAGGGGCAAATAGTCTCTGCCTTCACCAACGGGAACCAGGCAGTATTATATTATTATGTACAGTCAACTACAAAGAGATGTATCCATGTTAGGCTTATAAAATGAAGTAAATTTTCATTTGCCACAATGAACTACCCTTGGTTCGTGACATTTCTAGTAGCAATCAAACTTTATATTATCATCGACTCGTTTTATATGCAACAATGATGTATCCCACTACTTTTCCTTAGGTGATACATAATAAATAATAATGGCATTTAAAATGAATCGAATATAGTATAAAATTTGGTGGATACTGAAAATGTCACGAAGGGTAAATAATTTTTGCATACTAAAAGTTCCTTCATTTTGTAAAACTAACATGGATACATCTCTTTGTAGTTGACTGATATGTGTATTGTGTATGTAACAGTGGCGGATTTGCCCTAAGGCCCAGTAGGCCCGGGCCTAGAGCGGCCAGATATTAGGGGCGGCCAATCGTGACAAAAAAATCACTGATGACAAGAAATAACTAAAAGTACGTAAATATGTTAAAGGCTTCAAAAAAAGGGGCCATGGGTTTTTCTCGGCGGCTCTGCTCTATAATAAGAATATTTATTTTCTCACCGCTCAGAACACATCTTTTGTAGCCTGAAATATAAAATTTTCTCGGCACTCGCAGCTAGCTGCTCGCGCAATTATAAATAGAATATTATGTATTTTGCTCACCACTCAGAACGAGCTCATTGCACACAGTACCGGCGTTAGGGTGGGGCGCGGTTGGGCGACCGCCCAGGGCGCCGGATAAAAGGGGCGCCACAGGCTCTATAATGGGAAGCCCGTGGCACCCCATTCGTTCTGAAAAATTCAATATTCTCGGTGCTCGTAGCAAGCTGTTTGCGCTTTTATAAGAACATTTAGTTTCTTTGCCACTCGAAGGAAGATAAACGCACATCATTCGTGCCTCGGCGCTCGCAGCGAGCTGTTCGCGTTTTTATAAATGAGAAAATTTACTTTCTTTGCCATTCGAAGCAAGATAAACGCACACATCATCATGCTGAAAAATCATTCGTGCTGAAAAATTCAAATTTTTTTCGGCGCTCGCAGCGAGTTACTCGCGCTTTTATAGATAAGGACATTTAGTTTCTTTGCCACTCGAAGCTAGCTAAACGCACATCATTCGTGCTGTAAAATATCTAAATTTTCTTGGCGCTCGCAGCGACCTGCTCGCGCTTTTATAAACAAGAATACTTATTTAGTTTCTTTGTCGCTCGGAGCAAGCTAAACGCATAACATTCGTGCTGAAAAATTCAAAATTTTCTCGGCGCTCGCAGCGAGCTGCTCGCGCTTTTATAAATGAGAACATTTACTTTCTTTGCCACTCGAAGCAAGCTTAACGCACATCATTCGTGCTGAAAAATTCAAAATTTTCTCGGCGCTCGCGCTTTTATAAATAAGGACATTTAGTTTCTTTGCCACTCGAAGCAAGCTAAACGCACATCATTTGTGTTGAACAAATCTAAATTTTCGCGGCGCTCACAGCGAGCTGCTCGCGCTTTTATAAATAAGAATACTTATTTAGTTTCTTTGCCGCTCGGTGCAAGCTAAACGCACATCATTCGTGCTGAAAAATTCAAAATTTTCTCGGAACTCGCAGCAAGCTGGAAAGGTGGATTTTTTTCTAGATACGCCCATGATTTTGCCGATTGGAATCGGCCCAGAAAAAAATCCTGGATTTTTTCCTTTTTAGTATGGGTTTGAATTGCTTTTTAGGGGGCGCCGTAGAAATCTCGCCCAGAGCGCTGGTAATGTTAAAACCGGCTCTGATTGCACATCTTTTGTAGTCTGAAACGTAAAATTTTCTCGGAATTTTATACTATTCGGAACGAGTTTAACGCACACGTTCTTGTCAGAGATATAACATTTCCTATTTTAGAGATTCAAATTGTAGGTAAACGTTGAAATGTACAAACCTACCTTGTTCACAAGAAAAAAAATTCTGGATCCGCCACTGTTTAAGGAGTAAGTAGGAGTAGACATGTTATATACGACGTAGGTGCAGGTATTACATGGACTGGGGCCTAGGGCGGCCCAGACTGTAAATCCGCCACTGTGTATGTAAATAGTAGTTACTTACCAATCATCAGGTTTAAAAGGATAGACGAAGGTGCTAACAAGGTCCTTGCCGTACATGTTCTTGGCGATGCAGGTGAAGTTGCCCATGTCTTCCCACAGGAGATCGTTTATTAGCAGATCGCCGGACGACAGAACCTGGGAATTAATATAAATATTAATTAAAATAATATATAAGGGGTCATTAAAATAAATAAAATAGCCATTTATTGCCAAAATGATAGGTACAATATCCTAAATCTGCTAAAATCTTGACAACTCCTACATTACCTTCCTCCTAGGCAATCATTGACTGTGTAATATTTTTATAAGTATAGGCTTTTATTAGAACAAAGTCAAAAATGTATGCTCAGTCACCTTTGAAAAATCTATGGCAAGTCACGCATCAGTATTTGCTATCATTTTTATGGTAGGCGTCAGGCTTCCTACTGAGAATAAAGTTCTAAGAAAGGGTATCTATAGGTTGTTAAATAAAAGCACATTGTCAAAAATGTATGAAATGACGTATTATTTCATACATTTTTGACAATTCGGTCTTCGGTTCGGTTCGGTTCCCTGACAAACAAGTGAATAGCCCTGCAGATATAAAAAAAAGATACATAAAAATAAACAGCTACGATTCGGTTACGAGTACCAACTTAATTCTGCTCATCCATTTACACTCGCTAAAACATAATAATTTACCTTCATCCTAGGGTTGCCATACACGATTCTGCCGTCAGTATCCTGCCAGAACACCTGCGTCTTCACGTTGCTGGCAACCCTGCACGGGAGGAGCGCCATGTAGCCTTGCGTTTGGAATATGGTGTCGTAGTAGTAGGTTATGGTTGGTGGTAGGGTTTGCAGGGATATTAGGGCTTCTTGGTCTTCATCCGCTGGAAGGAAGGATTTATTTAGATTAAAATCTTATAAAACGGGTGCAGGTGAAGGGAAGAAGTGTTGGTGCAGTGCACCTAAAATTTCATCCTAGGTGGCACTGATTAGGTATGGGCAGCGTTATCTCTTACATTGGGGGAGCGTCTTGCTCGTCTTCTTACTTCTTATGTATCCCTATATGTATCCCTTTGCAGGAGGTCAGCTAGGTGGGTGCTCTAACAGTGCCAGTTATTCTGCCGCCTGAGCAGTGATGTGCAAACATTACTGTGCTTCGGTAGGAGGGCACTGTAGCTAGTGAAGTTAGGGGGCTTAAGAGCCTTAAATACTCGTACTATTAAAAAATATTACCCCTCTCTGGCCGGCGAAGCGCCAAAACTAATTCCCCACTTAACTTTTTTAAGAAAAACAATACACAGATTCCTAAATTTTACAATAAATTTTATTATAAGTATGTAAGTAATAAGAATATAGGTATAAGGGTCATAGCTCAATAGAGCCACCCGGCACCCAGTCCGCTCGCCTCGTGCGGTTAGTATTCTTTATACTTGTATGGGCATGCGCTCACTACATCAAATCCGTAGCGTCGCCGGATCGCCTCGGTCGCAAGTCGCAAGGCGAGGCGGTGCGGAGTGGGTGCCGGGTGGCTGTAATGTAACTCTAAAAACTCATAACAATATAGCAAATACTTACACCCCACGGTATAAACGATGGAATTCGCCACCTGCCTTTTCGCCCCGGCGGTGGCTATGCAGGAGTACTTGTCCTCCCCCAAAGTCCGGGAGGAAATCACCAGTCGGGATATCAGGGTGAATACTCCCGGGTGGGATAGAGGGAGGATCTCGTTCACTTCGTCTTCAAACTGGAAAAGAGAACAAGTCAAATTAAAAAACACTTCAACCCTAAATCTCGCGTTTGTAAATTATGTAACCAAGATATCTTACTAATATTATAAACGTGAAAGTTTGTAAGAATGGATGTCTGGGTATTTGTTACTCTTTCACGCCTAAACGGGTGGACCGATTGAGCTGAAATTTTGTATAGAGATAGCTTAGACCCTGAAATAACACATAGGCTACATAAGTACTGCGGGAAAAACCGCTGGGCGTAGCTAGTTTAAAATAAGGGTTCCGTTTTTTTGCCATTTGGCTACAGAACCCTAAAAAGCAATCCCTATGAGTTTCTTGCTCGTTCTTCTCATAGTGGTGCCTTGCGAATAAGCGGTAGAATATCAAAATAATATGTAAAATTGACTTGCAAAAGTGCTCCATTGTAGCCTATTTGAATAAATGAATTTTGAGTTTGAGTTTGACTTAACTCAAAGACGATGCGGCTGAAGATGGTAGCAGATTAAACCTAGAAGGCGGGATATATACCTTCTATTCCTAAGTTTGGAAGCATCAAAGGATTGTGTCTAGTTGTAGGACATAAGGAAGGTTTATTGTAATACTTAAGTCTTGTACAGTGACTTCATTCCTCATCGATGTGGTGGTAGGCAGCAGACTAAACCTAGAAGGCGGGATAAATCCCTCCTAATAATCCAAGGTTTGGAAACTTCAAATGACTGACCCATATAGACCTAAGGAAGGTTTATCAGTACTTGGCCGCGGATGAGTGCTTCGGCGTACCCGCTGCCCCGGGATTATGGCGTCCCGCAGGAACACCCCCAGATTGTTTAGTGGATATCCTTGCCGCGCCCATACTAGACGGGGGAGTCCCACATACCGCCCCGTGCCCCCCCCCCCACGGACGTGGGGTGATGATGCGTAATGCATTTTTCCTTGGTCAAAAAAAAAGGTTTTTCAGTCCTTACATCTTGCACAGTGTGTCCATTCCTCAGCCAACGTATAGAAGGTGGTGGGTTTGCCATGACACTGCACTCCAAGACTGTCCTCTCCCCAGGGAACCGCTTCACCTCCTCTGCGGGAGGCGATGACAGCTTCATGAAGTTCTTCAATACGCGACGGCGTTTTACTGGTGCTACTGCAACTATAAAAATACCTAATTAATTTAATTATTTAAACTTTTTAGCACCCTGTGATCAACACAAGGCTCTCTACCACCGAAATATTTATTGCATCCTACTTTTGTGTGTCAGATAATAATGAGGGCGTGAAAATTTTATATTTTTGACAACGAAAAATGTGTACAGCTCGCTCCTCTCGCATCCTCTTCAAAATATGTCGAAATAATGATGCGGGAGAGCATGCAGCGAACGCCGAGATAATTCTAAAATTCAAACTACTAAAGGGGCGCAAATATTTAAATTCTCAATTAATCGGGGTTAAATGGATTAATCTTTTTTTACGTTTCCAATTTTGCCGCCCCCTGAAAATTTGCCGCACTGGGCGCTCGCCCCGAATGCCCCTAGTGTAAATCCAGAGCTGTTACATAATATGTAATTATTGTGAAAGGTCCAATTAAAAGGTTTGTTCCTCTATCAATAAATTCAAAATGAACACTCCAATTCATCATCATCATCATCATCTCAGCCATTGGACGTCCACTGCTGAACATAGGCCTCCCCTTTGGACTTCCATATGTACCGGTTGGAAGCGATCTGCATCCAGCGTCTTCCGGCGACCTTTATAAGGTCGTCTGTCCACCTTGTGGGTGGACGTCCTACGCTTCGTTTGCTAGTCCGTGGTGTCCACTCGAGCACTTTTCGACCCCATCGGCCATCCGCTCTGCGCGCTATGTGGCCTGCCCATTGCCACTTCAGCTTGCTAAACCGCCGGGCTATGTCGGTGACTTTAGTTCGTCTACGGATTTCTTCATTTCTGATTCGATCTCGTAGAGAAACCCCGAGCATAGCCCTTTCCATAGCACGCTGGGCGACTTTGAGCTTCGAGATGAGGCCAATGGAACACACCAATTAAATCTTGGAAACCCAGACAAAAAGAATTAGGTATTATAATGAGAAAGCTCGCACCACATAATTGACTTGCAAAGATATGTCGCGACAGTGCTCAGTGTTTATAAAGTTAAATCTATCATAAGTTATCAAATGTATTCAGGATTTTGAAAACTTTGATTCCAGATTCATGTGGCAACAAGATACTTATGGACTATTCTTCGAAATTGCATTCTTCGACTGATTTATATAACTAAAAATAGGGATATAAAAGTGGAAACATTGTCGTGGGGGGTGTTTCTACTAAAATTTCTTCTTATGAACGGTAAAGCTATACGCATGCTAAGTTTCATCCTTTCTGCCGGTTGGGGTCATACTTGAAGCTAACGAGCCGGACTTATATGGCCAAATTTTATTTTAACTTTCAGCTCTTTATCTCATGCTTATATTAAAACTAGTGGATCCGCGCGCACTTCGACGCGATTAATAGAAAATTATCAGTACTTTTCTACTATGTTACGCACTTATTATACATATAAACCTTTCTCTTGAATCACTCTATCTATTAATGAAAACCGCATCAAAATCCGTTGCATAGTTTTAAAGATATAAGCATACCTAGGAACAAACAGACAGGATGCGACTTTGTTTTATACTATCAAAGAGTTTGTATTAACCGTAAGCTCTTTGTATACTATGTAATGACCTAGTCTGCAAGTAGTTTTAGGTCATTTTATATACCTATTTGCAAATACATATATGAAAAATCAGCATGAGGAAGTCATTCCTGGTAGAATAAAACATGAAGGAATTAATTTTAATAATAGAGGCGAAGCTGATATCATCGATAGATTTGAATACTGAAAAAAGTTGATAAATTTATGTAGTTATACGAGTCGTGCCTACTGAAAATATGGAACAATTTATGTGGTTATAGCTATAGCTATTGAAAATATAAAGAAATAGATGTAGTTTTACCTACTAGAAAAAAGACAAATAGTACATGTATAGCTACTCAAAATAGATATAGTTACAGCTAGGTACTGAAAAAAATGTTAGCAAGTCGATGAAGGTATAGCTGCTGAAAATGGTGACAAATAGATGTATTATACTTACTGACAATAGGGACAAATAGATATCGTTATCTGGGGGCACGGTAGTGCCCCCGCCAAGTCGAGCGCGAAGCAAGCACTGCCGTACCATCTTTACAGGAACCATTTCGTCGCATTTTCAGGCCCCTATTTGAGAACCTCTGGATAAGACCAGAACACAGAAATTTTCGTCATCCAGTAAGCTATAATTACATACTTAAAATCCAAAATTTCAAGTCTGTAGGTCATTAAGTTCCGAAGTTAAGCGAAAGCAAAGTTTCGCATTTTCGACACTCACTCACTCATGATCATCAAAATAGAACTAGTACTTCCCATAAACTCAGAGAGCTGAAATTTGGTACATACTTAGAATTTATTGTATAAGCCATAGGAAAACTAAAAAAACATGCAATTTCGGTCTCGTTTTCGAGATAATTCATCTGCATAAATAACTTTGTAATCTCATATAAATGTATAGGATTACAAAGTTACATTTGCAGTCAATGGTTAAAATTGTGTAATATCCAACTTATTAATTCAAAATATATTTAAGGCATAGTATATGTATATGTGAGTGTGTATATGTGTCGTAAAATCAGTTATGATCAGGCGATATCTAGCGTGGCCAACTAAAATAAGAGCCCAACCAAACTATTAGAAGAGATCGACATACCGCCTTTACTACAAGCTTTTATTTACTTTCACCTGTCGGTCTGTCTGTCTGTAATTAAATCTTGCAAGTTTAATTAGGCCCACTTCCCGGTATAATATTATGATGCATTGGACTAAGAGTGAACGCACACGTATCTAGATGGCGCTGACTGTATTTTAAAACGCGCTTACGGTTTGTATTTCTGATAACCTTATAATATAGCGTTTCTACAAAAATAAGTGAAATCCCACCAAAAACATTCTGTAAAAAACTAGCCAAGTCTCGATGGAGCTGCTTGTTTATCTCTAAAAAGTAATGAAATCTAGACAAAGTCGTGCCAAGTATAAGGTTCCTTACTGCGATTTCTTTATTATTATAGTTAATGTTGTGTGACTTGGCCGTTGAAGGGTACACAAGGGTATTATACCAGGTGCTCCATGACACTATTGCACCAATCTGTCCGCTACCCATTCACAATAGAAAATTTCCACTTGGAAAACGTTGATTGAATAACCAGTCAGTTGTAGGCTTGATAAAGCTGCGTATTTCAATAATACTTATGTTTAGGCGATCCAAGTGTCATGGAGCATCTGGTTTTGTACCCTTGTGTACCCTTCAACGGCCAAGTCACACAACATTAACTATAATAATAAAGAAATCGCAGTAAGGAACCTTATACTTGGCACGACTTTGTCTAGATTTCATTACTTTTTAGAGATAAACAAGCAGCTCCATCGAGACTTGGCTAGTTTTTTACAGAATGTTTTTGGTGGGATACTAACTGACAAGATGGATAAATAGATGTAGTTATGCCATCTGACAAGATGGACAAATAGATATACTTATACCGCAGGGGGTCACATCATCGTGGCCACCTGTGAGACAAAAAACAGTTTACAGATTTTCATTATTTTATGAAAATACGCGATAGATTGATATTTTAGATCATAAACTAGTTGAATAACATTGTATTGTCTCAAATTGCTTTAAAATTTTGGAAAAAAACGAAACACAGGTATTATTGTCAAAGTGAAGCAGTTTGACAGAGTTTGACAAACAACATAAACCGGCCACGCTGAAAGGGACGGAAAAAAATAGGTTCTCCTTTTTCTTCACACAGAATTTTCCCTATTGCCATCACACTCACACATAAAATGGCTACTTCTATACCTACTTCGTTTCAAAAACAAAGATAATTTTTGCGGGGTTCGAAGGTTATATATCTATAAAAATAAATATCATAGATATATTCACAAAAACTGTTACATCCGATATATCTTATGATATATATCAGATATATTATGAAAAATATCCGATATATCCAATTTATTAAGATATTTATCCTTTAAATTCTGCAAATTAGCTAAAAAAAATATCTTCGTTTTTGAAACGTAGTTTAGTTGTATTACTTCTGTGATCTGTGTTATACCGATTGAACATGTTGACAAATAGATGTAGTTATAGCTACTGAAGATATGGACTAATTATGGACTAATAGATGTAGTTATACCTAGGTAGATGTAGTTATACCTAGTAGTTAGACCTAGTTACTGAAAATCTTGACAAATAGATGTTACCTACTGAAAAGAGTACTGTCTCAAACGACCGAGTAAATGGAAATACTTTTAAAAATAATAAAAGAAAAATATTATTATCATTATGCACTCGTACCTAGAGCACGAGTCGGCAACCTTTTCATATTATATGAGGGCCACAACCGCTGTGAATTTATAGGTGCGAGCCGCAGCCACCCTCAATCACTTAATTTCACCTAGAGCATACTATAATATAAAAAAATAAACATAATTTTCAGCGTTAAAATATTAAAACTTACTCGGTAGTAAATTGTTATCCAAAGTTCTCTCCGAGTTGTCAATCTGTGCGTTCGCTTCGAACCCGCTGTGTTGCGACACTAGCGCCGCGGCGACGAGTAGCGAAACTAAACTGAACATGGTTCCGGCGGGTTTTGATAGATGGCGCTAGGTGTACCTGTGAATTGGAAAATAATATTTTTTATTTATTTAGTAATACAATAAAAGCACACTACAGTATTATTATAGAAAAAAATACAAATATGCGAAAGCTTGTGTATGGCTTTGTAACAACTGTGTATGGTTTTATTATATAATGGAATTTTTACAAGATAAAATTGCAAAAGTAAAATTTTTATTGTTGAAAAGTTTTTTCTCAGCTTCGCAGAAAAATCTAGCATTCCTGCAGTTTTCCATAAAATAAACCTATGGTAACCGCCCAGTCTTTAAGTCTATGAAAACAAACTTAGGAACTTTGTTTGGACTAGTTAGAAGATAAACATATTAAAAGTCCCCTCCCCTCCGAAGTGAGCCCGGGGGGGGGGGGGGGAGCTTAAATTAGTTTTCCATACAAAGTCGGTAAAAAAATCTTGCAAATAAAATTTGACCAATTTCTGGTTGTCGTCTCATAATGAAACTTTGCAAATGTCTAGAAATCTGATGACAGTTTAATAATCTGGTACCACTGAGCTGATCTGATGATAGAGCCAGGTGTCTACTGAAACTCTTCAATGGCTATTAGTAAACCCGTCGAGTTGGGGCACATTACATTCGAATCGATGAGACTTTTTTATAACACTTGCTGTCGAGGGTCTGATAATGGACCAGGAGGTGCCTATGTCTCATCAATCCGAATGTAATGAGTTTAAACTCGACGGTAGAGGAAGGGTTATGTGTTTTGAGAGTAGGTATGTGTATGTGTGTCCCTATTCATTATAGTAATTATTATTTGGCACGCTCTGCAGTCTGAATGGCTAGATAGATTTTAGCTTGAGAGGTGTCGTTAGATTCGTATTTACCACAGATCAGAAGAATACTAGTATTTACTGTAAAAGTGATACTGGGTACCTATATTAAAAAAACATGATGTGGCGATTTTTTTCATTTCCAAATTACACAGAAGCGCCGATGGGGTCGAAAAGTGCTCGAGTGAAGACCACGGACTAGCAAACGCAGGGTTGAAAGTCCACCCACAAGGTGGACAGACGACCTTATAAAGGTCGCCGGAAGACGCTGGATGCAGGTCGCTTCCAACCGGTACATTATGGAAGTCCAAAGGGGAGGCCTATGTGCAGCAGTGGACGTCCTATCGCTGAGATGATGATGATGAAGTACCGCTTTTTTGTTACAAATTATTAGTAGTCAGTATCGGTATAGACTAGACAAATATTAATATGTATTTGTTTTTTAAGTTATTCACGTTATATTAAATGCTAGCTTGTGCTTGGATGTGCCCGCGTGGCAAAATTCTTTCTTAGCGGAGGTCTACATTATAATACCTATTTGTATTCCAAATTTCAAGCAAATCCGTTTAGCGGTTTGATCTCTACGTTGATAGATCAGTCAGTCAGTCAGTCACGCTTTCCTTTTATATATTTAGACTTACCAACTTAATGAATGAATGTACGCATCGACACAAACCTTGTAGGTTTGTTGATGTTTGTACCTACTTAGTTTTAAGATTTATATTTTGGTGTACTAAATAAATAAACTATATTTAGACTTACCTACATAATGAATGAATGTACGCATCGACACAAACCTTGTAGGTTTATTGATGTGCGTACCTACTTAGTTTTAAGATTTATATTTTGGTGTATTAAATATATACAAAAAAAACATAAAAAGTACATTAATTTAAAGTGTAACCTACATAATTACTAAACCAAAATTGATGATTCATGACTGACATGAAAACGCTAGACCGCCTAGGTATTACACAGACACTCATTCAGCGGAATATGATGCCTAGTACTTATTGTAATCCAAATACTAGGGACAATGTGAATGACCTCAATTTTATCATTAAATAATTTATAACTAGCAGCGCCCGTCGGTTTTACCCGGTAAGAGTAGCCTTTTTTTTGTTTACGCCGGGAAAAAATACATTACGCATACCCTCCCATCGGGGGTATGGGAGGGTTATGTGGGACTCCCCGTGCAGAGCGACTGCACGGTATACCCACTAAAACAACCCGGCAGCACTCCCGCATCGTCTTTGTGACGGAGGACTGGGAATCGGCAGAGCCTTGCATCATACGGGAGCATTGATAAGTCATGCACCTATGTGTACCTATTCTAAATTACCTATATACATAATTTAGCCCAATCGGTCCACTACATATAAACTTTAATACTTTTATCTTGCAAATCAAGTGTCACGCATTACGTATTTAATGACAATTATTTTTATTAATGATATATGTATTTTTTATTTATAATAATCATTAATTGGGGTTTATACTCCAACAGAACAGGTCTACATACACTGTCAGAGTCAAATCACAATTTATAGATTGTGTGTCCTGAAATTGCAGTTTCAGGTCGCTGAGATTACTACGCGGCTGCAACATGACCTAACGACTGCCTTCTACATATATCTTATAGGAAACAACGCACATCAACGCACAGCCTAAGCCGATGGACGGATTGACGGACACTTTAATATAATGTGTTATGCACTATAATGCCCTATGTATAAAAAAAACTATAGGTAAGATGAATTGACCACTTGACCAAAAAGTCTATAAATATGGTCATTGGTGGTAATTCGGGAAGGAGACGCCCAAAAAAGGTTTGGATGAACTGCTGTGTGCAGGGATATGCGTGCTAGGGGAGTGGATGCAGATATGACGGATGATAGAGCAGAATGGAGGAGAAAAACGTGTTGTGCCGACCCTACCTAGTGTGGGATAAGGAAGATGAAGATGAAGAGGAAGATGAAGTGAGAGTAGAGTGGAAAATTTGGATAATAACAATTAGTGAAATTAGGTACTTGTTTATAATCCAAATTTTCCACTGAAATGTGTTTGGCTAATTACTTGTTTATTATCCAAATTTTCCACTGAAATGAATTTGGCTGAAGAGTCTTTACATTTTATGACTCTTGAGTAAGAAGCGTTGGTGTAGTGCACATAGAGTTTGACATTGTGAAATCTTGGGTGGCACTGTACTGGGCGGCGTTATTTCTTACCATCAAGAGAGCGTCTTGCTCGTCTTCTTACTTTTTTCATAAAAAATCGAAATACGGTGTGGACATACACCGTATTTCGATTTTTTCGACTCGAAGACACCTAAACTGATTTTAAAATTTTTGTTTAAAATGGTATTTTTCTTAAGTATATACTCGTACCTATATATTTTAATGGTATAAAATTTTAATGCACGCATTAAAATTCGCAGTTTTCAAGTTATGGATTAAAACGTGCGTTTCGTCCTCACTTAACTATTGAAAGCGAGATCGGAGTCGGTTGTTTTAAATTCATTTGTTAAATATAAGGAAGTTTCAAAGGAAGTTTTGAAGAAGATCCTCGTACAGGATCGAAATGGTCGTGCACTAAGCCGAAGTAAATACAAGTGAGTTTATGCCGTTTATTTACAAAGATAAACCTAAATACTCACGAATCATTTAGTGTAAAAATAAGGAAGTTTTATTGTATTCTGTAAAAAGTCTGGAGCCTGTAGGTATTTACAAAGCTTTTAAAGTCTTGAATCAAAAAATGGTTGGCCATATACTACCTCTAGGTGAGCGGGCAAAAATACACTATAAACTTAACAAAATAGAAATAAACCGGGGGTAGACTTCCTTTGCAGGAGGTCGACTAGGTGGGTACCCCAACAGTGCCAGTTATTCTCCCGCTTGAGCAGTGATGTGCAAATATTACTGTGCACAGGTAGGAGGGCACTGTAGCTAGTGAAATTACTGGGCTGAAGAGTCTTAACATCTTATGACTCTCAAGTAAGAAGCGTAGGGGCAGTGCACTCGGTAGCACTACTAATTATGGGCAGCGTTATCTCTTACCATCAGGAGAGCGTCTTGCTCGTCTTCTTACTTCGTCGTATAAAAAAAATAAAATTAACGAAACTTAAAGACAATAAAATAACTCTTTATTGGTACAAGGAAACGCAACTATAAATTAACACTAAAGGTGTACCAATGGGCGCTCTTATCGCTCAGAGCGGTCACTTCCAGACAACCAAGCAGGGATGAATGAATGAAATTGATTTATTTGTTCGAGTATTGTTAAAAAGATGATAAAACAATTTGTTGTGCAAATACTCTACCTACCGGATTACCGGTGTACAAATATTTAAAAGATATAAAATTGTGGACAACTTACATTATTCATAACAATTATTAATAAAAAAATGATTTCAAATAATTGCAAGTGACATTGATATTATCTATTAATTTTATCTCGTTATTGTTACATTCTTAAAAGCTTGAAAGTGCAAAATTCTAATTATTATAATTTTGATTATGAACTGTATTTTATGACATGCCATTGTAACATCAAATTGTTATAGTTATGGTAAATAAATGAATCACACACATTAGAAAAACCTAATTAGTTAATAATAATAAAATGTATGTACTCAACATATAAAAAAATTAAATGAAAAGAGATGTCCAAACAAAAAAAGTTAATAAACAATGTGGGAGATACATATTATAATAGTCAACACTATTTTTAAAAATTAAACCTAAGGTTTTAGAAAAAAAAAATGACACCGTGTACAAATTTACCAATCAGCGGATTAAATTTTTATCTAAGGCATAGATATTATACATTAGTTATAAACGTGATTCAAGGTCAAATTTAGACGTCTTTTAAAAAAAAAATTGTATTTTAATTGAAAAGTTCCCTTTTCACTAGCTTTCATGTTTAACTAAATAATAACATTAATCAGAAAGCTTTTATTGTTGTTTAAATTTTACTTCTATAAATAGGTACAAATTTACTTACTATAAAATAATATTCCCCTATCAATACAAACATAAAAAAAAACCAGCAAAATAAAAAAAATGCAACTAAACTATGGTTGTCTGGCAGAGATCGCTACTAGCGATAACACCTCCAATTGTTAAACTTTTTATATCTCTAATATTATCTCTAAGTCCTTGCACAAAAATGTTACAGATCAAAAAAGTCATCAAAATTATAATCAACACGAAATTTCCTCAAACATAAATTTCCAAAAACATAAATTTCCCAAAACATTAATCATAAAACATTAATCATAAACTCACCGCAAAAACGACACAATCGCGATTCACTATCACAAAACGAAATATATTTCAGGACACTCTTCTCAGCCCAAAGGAAGAATATACACTGGAGTGCTGCTCAGAGAATTCTGCCTTTTATAGTAGTTGAGTTGGTTACATAATACCTATAACATATTATATGTTAGGGGAAAAATCCTGAAGAATTTTTCCCCGTACAGTTTTGGAAAATTCTGATGAAATGTCTTAAGTTTACAAAGCTTTTAATAATTTTTGAGCTTTGACATTTTAGACTTTTTGTAATTACTGTAGTTTTTTGATTAATCTTAATCTTACTAATGTTATTTGGAAAATTCTGATTAAATGTTTATAATTTTCAGAGCTTTTAATATGGGCTTTTTTGTAGATTTTAAAAGCCTTTTATTGAAGACTATTTGTTGCGGAATATTTTTAATTAATCCTACCCATGTTTTTTTTTTAATTATGGTAAAATATTTTATAATTCGAGAGCTATTAATAATCATAGTTTTTGGCTTTTTGTATACTTGTTACTATAGTTTTTTCTTTTTTGCTTAATCCTACTAGTATGTTTGGAAAATTATGACGAAATATTTAGATTTTATAAAGCTGTTAAAATATAATTTAAGGACATTTTTTTTATGGAATTTAAGATTTTACTGAAGTTTTTTGAATAAATACCTAAAATCTTACTAATATTTTTGGAAAAGTATGGCGAATGGTTTGGAATTTTTATAGCTTGTAATAATATAAGAGCTTATTCATAGAATTTCAGTTTTTAAAAGACGTTTGTTAACTTAATTTCTGCATGAGTGTGTTAATTACCTCATCTTCGACTTTTAAATTCTAATTTATAAATTTATTTATTTCTAGTGCAGAGAATATCCATCAATGAACAAAAATATTAATTATTAATATTAATTAATTTAATATTGTGGGAACACAGCTAGTGTTACATATTTGAACCGGGGAAGGCCCGGGGCGGTCTTTTTGACTATTTTTTAAAATTTATTACATTATCATCTTATCACTAATCTATTAAATTCTATTTATTTAATAATTAACAATCTGTAATTTTATCATAATACTAGACTATAATCCTTCCATGCAAACTTATTAGTGAAATTATTTCCGTTCATGTCAAATTCTCGCAATATCCTTTCTTACTACTTGTATTGTGAGGTTTCAAAAATCTATATTCCAAATTTCACCATTCTAGGTTAAGGAGACGATAATGAGTAATAGTGAGTAGTAATAGTATGAGTAGTTATACCGGGGGTAGACTTCCTTTGCAGGAGGTCGTCTAGGTGGGTACCCCAACAGTGCCAGTTATTCTACCGCCTGAGCAGTGATGTGCAAACATTACTGTGCACAGGTAGGAGGGCACTGTAGCTAGTGAAATTACTGGGCCAAAGAGTCTTAACATCTCATGACTCTTGAGTAAGAAGCGTTGGTGCAGTGCTCCTAGAATTTCACATAATTGTGAAATCCTAGGTAACACTGTACTGATTATGGGCAGCGTTATCTCTTAACATCAGGAGAGCGTCTTGCTCGTCTTCTACTTCATCACATAAAAAAAATGAGTAATAGTATACCTTAAATAAATAAAATTAAAATCACTTATTTCAGGGTCCATAGATTATTATTTATTATTATAACTGTACCTATTCTCCGCCCAAAGCTATTGTTGCACACTACCGCTTTCCATGTTTTCAAATTTCCTTTCAACCAGGTTGTCTGTAAGTTATTGCTTTATGCGATAAAACTGCTAATTGTTTACATCTAAAATTAAGTTCGTTTTGTGTTTAGAATTTCTTTTAGCTGCCTTAATAGCAGTATAATTTATTACCCATGAAACAAAGTTGCTTCTATCTGTCTGTCCCTACGTGTGCTCAGATCTTTAAAATTACGCAACGGATTTATTTAATAGATAGTTTTTTTTTTTTTTTTTTTTTTTAGTGGCAAATGCCTTTATTGAGAAAAACAAACTAACAATACTACAGCTACTACAGCAGTAAAGAACACTTTTATTAACCACAGATCGGCCACAAGCCAATCTACAGAAAATCCAAGTGCTCCAAACCACTGTCAGATGGCAGAGTGCCCAGAATGCTGGCAGCATTGCCATGTTGAATGGCAATACATACGTTGGGCCAAATATACCCCAGCATTATAGATTTATTGCTTAGTTAAGACGTCACTGGTCAAACTCAGCACAGACGTTTCATAGACTTTTCTTGTTGCCAAGTCAAACTGTCATCCCATACATTGTACTTTTGTGAATGTATGGGATGACAGTTGACTTGACAGCAAGACAAGTCTATGCATTGTCAATGCAAGAGGGACTGTGGCCGTAGCATGACACACGGGATCCCGACGAAACTTCAAGAGTAGAACTGTCATCCAATACATTGTACTTTTGTGAATGTATGGGATGACAGTTGACTTGACAGCAAGACAAGTGTACGCACTGTCCATGCTAGAGGGGCTGGTACATTTTGTACTCAGTGTAAGTAGGGTAACCTGTTGCTGTGACATTGACGTAAGACTAGCAACTCCCGTCCCACTGTCAAGATTAATTGACGTTTGTAAGAGCACAATGACATTGGGAGTAGCTGCAAATTGTATGCAATGACAGCGCGAGTAGCAAGAGTAGCGTCTTGATATATGTCAGTTTACTCTTGACAGTGGGACGGGTTGCTACTCTTATTGTCAATGTTTTTATGTGCTCGGGCCGTTGTTGGAATATGGACCCCAATTATAATTATTTTATTGTGACGCTAATAACTATTCAATGTTATACAAGAGGAAACAAAAATAATATTACTACCACATAATACCAAAGTCAATGCAACTTTTTTACAATTCAAAAAAGTTCACCAGAACTTTGTGAAACGCTCAAGAGAATTTGTAGGTTTTCCTGTACCCATCGAGTATAGGTACTTTATAATATACTGTGGACCCGTGCGCACTTCGTAGCACTTAATATCAAAATTGACAATGTTTCTCTTCTATATTTAAGCATGAATTTCTAGATTTCTAGGGAAATTACTGGGCTAAAGAGTCTTAACATCTTATGACTCTTGAGTAAGAAGCGTTGGTGCAGTGCTTCTAGAATTTCACATCATTGTGAAATCCTAAGTAGCACTGTACTGATTATGGGCAGCGTTATCTCTTAACATCAGGAGAGCGTCTTGCTCGTCTTCTACTTTATCACATAAAAAAAAAAATCTAGATCTAAGCATATATATTTATTATCCATAGGCACAGACAGACAGACACGGAAAGCTACTTTGTTTTATAATATATGTAGTAATTGTGATATAATATACAAATTAAAAGATAGGAGTAGGAAAAAAGGAGGTAGGTATGTATTTTTAAAAGTACTTTTTTTATCTTGAATTTCAATTTTTATTTGAAAAAACATTGTTGGAATTCGTATTATCAATCTTTCCTAACAGATAAAAGATATGTATATTTCACAAAGACTTTGAAATAATTATCTAATAAGCATACTTCGATATGAGGTGATATTTTAAGAAAATTTCTCAAATCATCTCATTTCTTGCGAAAACTGATAACGTTATTTTGAAATAAAACTGAAGTAATTTCTGATTTGAAGAAAATATTACACTTGAGATTATAAATCATTACTAGCGGCGCCCAGCAGTTTTACCCGCTGTACTGTAGCCTATGTGTTATCTAAGCTATCTCTATACCAAATTTCAGCTCAATCTGTCCACCCGTTTAGGCGTGAAAGAGTAACAAATATACCCACATACTCACAAACTTTTGCGTTTGTAATTATTTTGTGTGATTATTGGGAATGTTGCCTTTATATTTTTTGAGATTAAAAATATTAGACAAATATTTTTTATTTAGGAACTAGTTGACCCGCGCGCACTTCGTCGCGCCTATCAGACATCAGTGTTTTATAGGATTCTCTTCTATAGGAGGTACTATAATGCATGTATTATACTTATAAACATTCCTCTTGAATCAATCTATCTATTAAAAGAAACCGCATCAAAATCCGTTGCGAAGTTTTAAAGATGTAGGGACATTAGTATTGTCAACGTAAGCACAAAATTATGTAGAGCGACTGTCCGGCGCCCCCCTCCGTCGGCAGTCGTCTCGGGAACTTCGCGGCCCTAAAAGGCTTATTACACCTGGCTAAATTTAGAAGCCTAAATTCAGTCGCCTCTGAATTAAGTCAAGTGTAATCACATTTAGCATCCTAAATTTAGAAGAAAGTATCGTTCATCCTAATTTAGATTCTGAATTTAGTGACTAAATTCAGCCAAGTGTAATAAGGCTTTAAGCCGCAGATGTAAATCAGTAATTAACAAGTTAATTAAATTAAAAATTAAAAAAAACCCCCAACGCAATACGTAATTCACCATTTTTGATGGCGGCCATCTTGGATTTTAAATTTTATATAGTGGGCTGTATTCTACTCGTTAAGCCCTTTCATTTGATACCCATATTGAGGGGGTCGTAGAAGAAAAAAGTAATCCGCCATTTCGTAGCGGCGGCCATCTTGGACCGATTTTCACCAAACATGGCTAAGAACACTCTCGACTAACACTACTTTCAAAAGAAAAAAACTAAATCAAATCCGTTCATCCGTTTGGGAGCTACGATGCCACAGACAGACACATACACACACACACAGACAGACAGACAGACAGACAGACACGTCAAACTTATAACACCCCGTCGTTTTTGCGTCGGGGGTTAAAAATGCAGTGATAAATTTTTTTTTTATTTTTTTTTATTTTACAGTACTAATGTCCCTACAAAGATATAAGCATACAGGGACAGACAGAAAGACGCGCGGTGCGACTTTGTTTTATACTGTTTTTATTATATTAGTGCTTTGATAAACGTGTCTGATATAACGCACTTCAGTGGCTTGGTCGAGATGTCACTGCTCGAATTTGGGTACATTTTTACAAGCTTTTATTTACTTTCACCTGTCTGTTGTCTGTCTGTTTGTCTGTGTCTGTAATCAAGTCTTGCAAGTTATATTTGACCCAATTCCCGGTGCATGTGTAAATCGGATGACAATGCAATATTATTATGACATCGAGCTGATTTGATGATGGAGCTGGACATTGGAACTCCATAATTAAACGACGCAACCCCATCGAGTTTGGGGTCATTTTTTTTTTTTAAACATTTAAACATTTATTAAACATTACACAAAAATATTACACAAAATTTAATTACACATACTAGATTTCTAGTAAAGGCTCATGTTAGGATTGTTGTTCTGATCCCTGAACTAAGTCAAAGACTTGTATTTCAGGGATTTGATTCGTCGTGACGAGTACTTTGGTGCTAGATAAAAAGTCTTTTTTAAAATGACACTTTTTTTGGAACGAAGTTCCTTATCGCGCTTTGTGAAAGGGGGCTAGACGGAAAAAATTCTTACGAAAAGTTGTCACGACACTTTTTGCTATAGTAAGCTATTGTAAGCTGTGCGGCGTGCGCATGTTTCTCTGTCTGTCTCTCTCTCTCTTATAGAAAGCAAGCCAGATATTTTTATTAATCGAAAGGAACTCGTTCCATCCGGGTGTTCTTGACACCTCTCAAGTTTTTTTTCTTAGACAGTAACGTAGCACGACTCCGTCCAAAAACTTAGATATCTTATCTTATTTTATGTCGGGGGTTGACAAAGCCATCAACCCATCGACCTATTGGGATCTATTGCGTTAACCCCTTGCCTACCGTTTCCTACTCTTCGAAGAAGGTTAATTAAAGTGGTGATCCCATTAAGAGGAAGAAACCTGTACTCCTCCGGTTTGGGGTACACTGCCCCAAGGAGGCTCATGCGTTTCGTAGCCAAGACGTGGAATTCATAGAAAATTTGCTCCATTGTTTTTGTACCCTCACCACAGCCTCTACATTCGTTTGTTGTAAAAAAAAGAAAGATTTTTTTTTTTGCGCCAAAAACTGACGAAACTAAAAACATAATAAACGTTTTTTTTATACAACGAAGTAAGAAGATGAGCAAGACGCTCTCCTGATGGTAAGAGATAACGCTGCCCATAATTAGTACAGTACCCAGGATTTTACATAGAGGTAAAATTCTGGGTGCACTGCGCTAACGCTTCTTACTTGAGAGTCATAAGATGTTAAGACTCTTCAGCCCAGTAATTTCACTAGCTACAGTGCCCTCCTACCGAAGCACAGTCATGTTTGCACATGACTGCTCAAACTGTAGAATACTATTATAATATAGTTTTACACAAAAGGGTATCAGCTCCGCTTAATGTAGGCTAGGTTTAACCTACGCTGATACCTATTACCTTATAGCAGTGACTCCACGATCGCCTCTAGATAGATATACTCGTATAATAGTCCCTTTTAGATTTACACGTGTTCACAAATTTAAATGTGTTTAATTTCAAGTTTATCATATTGTAATTTCTTCAATAAAAAGTTATCTATTCTACCACGGTAAAGAGATATACAGTAATTTGACACCTTAAAGCGGTTGAACTCAAGGTCGCGCGAGCTTGTAACGAAGTGGGTAGGGTTCGGTAGGCAGCGTGGTGCCGAATAGGCGTTATTATTGTGAATTACTCAAAATATCAAATAGAATTAAATACTTTGTAATATTTTTACTAATTCACAACCATTATTCGGAAGCTTACTGTATAAAAACGTCTATTCGGCACCTCGCTTCTTGCTGATCCCTGTCGACCGCGTTGCAAACTCGCGCGACCTTGAGTTCAACCGCTTCTAGGGAGTTAAATTACTGTTTATCTCTTTACCGTGATTCTATTCTACTACACATCCAATCTTACGTATAATAGTATGTATACTTTGAATTGTAGATTGTCTTATCTATGACGTATACTTCAATTTCCGATTAACGGCAACCGGCAAAGGCATTCCATTCAAAAACCGAAACACGTGCTACAACCTTTTTGGATTATATTCAACCTTATGTCATACAAATAAGTTTCAAGACCAAACAGTTTTTAAGCTGTCACTATCTTTTTTTTCATAGAATTTGTCGCAGGGATTTTTTTTTGTAGTTTTAAGAATGTAGGCGCCGGTGAGCCGCTGACTAATAATTTTAGTATGCGGTAGGTATTAGGTATTTTTCTTTTACTATTTTACGAATTATGATGCAATATATAGAGGTTATTGAGTTGTTAAGGTTCCCATCAAATGGCGCAACTGTCTCGCTCCCACGATATCACAATATTTGAAATGTAAGTTTTATAAGAAGTTTCATTTTTTGGTGGAAATTTAGAGTAATTTTTTTCTTATTTTTTAAAAGTATTTTCAGTTATCTATCTTAAATAACAACAAACTAGTTCGAAAAATATGAAAAATATACTTACTACACGTTTGTCATTTTTAGTCCGAGGCTTTGCGGAGAAACTAAAAGTCCTAGAAAGCTGAAATTGTTGACCTTAATAAATTAGGTAGATACCTAAATGTTGCGGAAATTTAAGATGATTAATGTTTGAAATTTATATAGGGAAATACAAATATTAGGTACTTTTCCTATAATTAATTGATAAGTAGTTGAATGGAATTGTATGAATGGTATGACGCAAGTCATACCTCATGTTAGTATCCTAGACATAGTGATTTATCGTGGGTAGATGTTGCGTCAGAAAAATGCATTTATAAGTAGAATTTCAATTTTATTAAGGACCGTTGCACCGCTCTATGTAGTCTATGTGTTATTACAGAGTCTAAGCTATATCTATACCAAATTTCAGCTCAATCGGTTCACCCGTTTAGACGTGAAGACGTAACAAACATACATACACACTCTCACACTCACAAACTTTCGCCTTTGTGTGATAATGTCACTTTTGAATGTTACTGAAAAATACAAAATATTTAAAAAAAAGCTGATTTTGAATGTGAGGTTGAAGTTGAAACATAGGTCTTGAAGGGTTTGTTTATCATTTTGTTAAAATTTGTCAGACTCTGTGGCGATATGAGAAAAACGAGCAAGAAACTCATAGGAATTATTTTTATAATATGTGTTTACAATTTTTATCTTGGTTACACATTTTATTCATTTTTGGATGGCACCAGCTGGTTTATTATGCGGAAGTTTCTATAATAAGATATTTCCAGGATTTTGCGACACACGTAAGTACCACATGCGGTACGATATTAATCTATTAATTAACAGTTAACAGGGAATCCCTGATAACAGATTAACTTCCAGGAAAAATATTAATTACGTCATGAGTTTTCCTGTTGTATTCCCGTATTATAGTTCTATTCTATTCTATTCTATTCAAAGCAGGTGAAACTTTATTTTTATACAACGAAGTAAGAAGACGAGCAAGACGCTCTCCTGATGGTAAGAGATAACGCTGCCCATAATTAGTATAGTGCTAGAGTGCTACCCAGGCGCCAATGCTTTTTACTTGAGAGTCATAAGATGTTAAGACTCTTCAGCCCAGTAATTTCACATTCATGTCTCATTCATGTTTTGTCATTTTTTTTTTCAACTGTAAGATTAAACTCGTGTATGTTTATCGAGATCGTATCTGGGTTAGTTACCCCATTTTACTTAATATTTAGCACCTTTTGAAAGGGTGTGGCTGGGGAAATTACTGGGTTTAGGAAACCTAACATTTTAGTTTCTGGATGGTGAACGCAGCGCAGTGTAAGTGGGATGTGCCTCTTGAACCCCATCGCCAACACTGATGCCGACACCAACATCAACAACAACGCCAACACCAACACCAACGCCAACGCTATCTCCAACACCAACAATAACACCAACATCTACACTAACGCCGACACCGACGTTGTCGCCGACGCCGATTCCGATGCTCACGGCACGCGACCGATGTTGACGCCGACGCCGATACCAATTATCAAAATCGACGCCGATAACATTTTAGCCATTTTATTTCCGGTTCACAATGTAACGACAGTTCATATTTTCCTGAGATAAATCTAATATTATAAACGTGAAAGTTAGTAAGAATGTCTGGATGTATGTTTGTTACTCTTTCACGCCTGAACGGGTGGACCGATTGAGCTGAAATTTGGTATAGAGATAGCTTACACCCTGGAATAACACATAGGCTACATTACAGCGGGTAAAACCACTGGGCGCAGCTAGTCATAAACTAAAACTGTGCATACAATGTTGGGTAAGGTCGCGGCTGACACAGATCGGTAATTGGTCCCCACTTATCTCGTGTATCCTTTTACTTAGATCCTTTGGCTACGTGACGCACGCCAGGTGCGTGTACGCAGGCTTTATCACGTACGCATTTTTTTTATGTAAAAGGTGTCAAACAAGCTGACGGCCCACCTGATGGTGAGTGGCTACCGTCGCCTATGGATACCTGCAATACTAGGGGTACCGCTGGTACGTTGCCTACCTTTCAAGACTCTGCTCACTTGCCTTTTGAAGAGTAATCGCATTTTGTCTTTAAAGGTTTTTACAAGCTTTTCTTTACTTTCACCTGTCTGATGTCTGTCTGACTGTTATCAAATCTTGTAAGTTTAATTTGACCCACTTCCCGGTGTCCGATTGAATTGAAATTTTGCACGTATGTATAATTCAGATGACAATGCTATATTATTATGACATCGAGCTGATCTGATGATGGACATGGGATGTGGCTATAGGAAATCCGTTTCAACGACATAACCACAATTCGTCTTGACGAGTACTTTATTGTGCTAGATGGTAATAATTAATAATAATAAAAGCTTGTTTTTTAAAAGTTTTTTAATTTATTTCACTTGTTTTATTCACTAATAACTATTATTTATAAACTCGTTCGGGCTATGCTCGGGATTTCTCAACGCGATCGAATCAGCCCCTCAAGCACAGACGCTGCGTACACTTGTCTTGCTGTCAAGTCAACTGTCATCCCATACATTCACAAAAGTGCAATGTATGGGATGACAGTTCTACTCTTGAAGTTTCGTCGGGATCCCATACGTCATGCTACGACCACTGAAATAAAGAGATTCGTAGACGAACTAAAGTGACCGGATTAGCAAGCTGAAGTGGCAATGGGCAGGCCTCATAGCACGTAGAGCGGATGGCCGATGGGGTCTAAAAGTGCTTGAGTGGAGACCACGGACTAGCAAACGCAGCGTAGGACATCCACCCACAAGGTGGACAGACGACCTTATATGGGTCGCCGGAAGACCCTGGATGCAGGTCGCCTATGTTCAGCAGTGGACGTCCTATGGCTGAGATGATGATTATTTATATACCGGTTCGGCCGTAGCTAGTTACCACCCATTGGACAAAACCGTGTCGCCAAGCGATCAATATGTTTCCATGATCCATTACATCAACACATAACCTTGTTTTATTTAGTCTATGCTGTCCTACTGCTGGGCAAAGACCTCCCCCAAGTTTCTCCACGTGTCTTTATTCGCTACCTCATTCATATGGAATATATTGATATTTATTTTTGTATGAAAGTAAAATGTAACAAATTGTCAAAAGTCACATTTAACATGTTGTTGTTTATGATGTTAGCTGCATGGTCCTGCAAGGTTACAGGTGTTATAAAAATAGCCCTGTGTACTGTGGCCTATTTTTACTGCGTTGTTGACACAAAAATCTATAAATAAAAATGCCCTATAAATAAATATGGGTAAATCCTGAGATCGGGCGTATTTAAGTGATTTCCGTGGCAGATTTTAAATCAAAGTATTATTACATTTTACATGTAAAACATCAAATTTCCCATAATTATAAGCACATCAATCAAATAGGCATCATTATAACTTGTTTTGTTCAGAAGATATTTAAATTTAAATTTTTGGTGCCACGGGAATCAATAAAGTGTGGCATGGGAATCAAAATTAAAACTATTTTGTTTGAATTCTATGTTATTATTTAAATATTGACCTCTACATACTAATCATACAAAATAGAAATGATTAAAAACGGTGATCCAAACAGATATACACCAAACATAAAGTATTAAAAAGGTCTATATTGGCTCTCTATATAATAATCATATAAACTAAATAAAATCAACGTATTGCAGTCTTAAACAATGTAAAAATATTGAATATATAGTCCTAGAATATGAGATTAAGTTCTCAGTCACAGTCACTGACAGGATTCACTCCAGAAGCTGTCATCAGATTGTACATTTATCATTAGTTAGGTTAATCTGGACTGAAAGTTGCAGTCAGCCCATAGTTTCGTTTTATTTTTTCACCATACATCATCTCAGCCATAAGACGTCTACTGCTGAACATAAACCTCCCCTTTAGACCTCCATATATAACACCGGTGTTGGAAGCGACCTGCTTCAAGCGTCTTTCAGCGACCTAAATAAGGTCGTCTGCCACACTTGTGGGTAGACGTTCTACGCTACGTTTGCTTGCCTGTAGTAGCCACTTGAACACTTTTTGACCCCATCAGCCATTCGCTCTACGTGCTATGTGGCCTGCCCATTACCACTTCAGCTTCCTGATCCGCGGAGATATGTCAGTGACTTTGGTTCGTGTTAGGATCTCCTCATTCCTGATTCGATCACGTAGAGAAACCCCGAGTATAGCCCTCTCCATAGCTCGCTGAGCGACTTTTTAATGTGGGGATATAATGGTGCCGCATAAGCCAGAGCGGCTGTCTACTATAGTACAATATAAAAAAATCTGATGTATACAATATAAAAAAAATATCTGAAATAATGAAATATACAAATATAAACTGTCAAAATCACTTCCATACCTGCGGCTTTGCTGTAGTTGGGTAAAAAGTGAAAGAATGCGCAAGAAAATTCAGGGGAAAATTGATCACCGTGGTAAAATGCCATGAGAATCAATACCATGGAAATCAAAAAAGTATAGTTTTTTGTCAATATTTTTAAATACCATAATTATAGACCAAAATTAATAAAATATATGATAAACAATACCCTTTTCCTAACTGCACACCCTAGTCAAAAAACCGTAATGGATAAAAAAATATTTTTAAACATGGAAAAGGTAATCAATGATCTAGTGAACCAAAACCACGGTAATCAATTTCTCACCTTCGTAAATCCAGTTTATAACAACGAGAGGAGGAGCCTCTCTTCACTATGTTTAGAGCGCAATCGAAGTTGGCCAATAGCGTGCGTACAAGCTTCTAAGTATTGTGGTTTGTGAAATGTGGGTAGTTATGTCGCGCGCCATGGGAATCACTTTTTGTCCGGGGACAAACCTAAATTTGTTATTTTTTCTCAAACTACGCTGAGTACAGCCTTCGCGTATTTTTTTGATCATATAACAGTTCACCCTTTACAGCTTTGATCACAGGAATTAATTAAATTCCTTTTATAAATTAGTGTAAAAAATATATTTTGTTTCAAAAATGTGTAAGGGACAGCCCACGGTAATCAAATTTCAGGGCTTTTAAATTTTTTTTTAGATACTTGCAGCTAAATATAACCTGATGTCTATCATGCATTAAGTAGATTGAATCTTAAACTAACAGGAAAAAAATACCTTTGGGTAGAATTTTTATGTTACGGGTAGTTTATTCCCCCAGACACGTAAAATTTTGACTCTCAGGAATCACCCATATACGGCCGTAAAATATTGGTCTTATTTCAAATTCCGGCTCATTTTTTAGGCGGACAAAAAATGTCGCATCAAGTAGAGATCCTTTTACGAAACTCAAAAAGCACAACAAACTATAGAGAAAACAAGAAACATTACTACAGCATTAAAAAAACCCTTGTATTAACCAAAGATCGGCCACAAGCCAATCTACAGAAAATCCAAGTGCTCCAAACCACTGTCAGAGGCAGAGTGCCCAGAAAGCTGCCAGTATTGCTACGTTGGATGGCAATACTTACAAAGGGTGTCCAGCGGGAAATTTTCATGTTTAACATTGATTTAAAAAACAAGTAAAGAGTTTTTAAAAAAAAATAATATAACAAAATGTAGTGTGATAATGCGGATTTTACTTTTTAAAAACAATATTGATGACCCGTACATTTGCAAATACGCGGGAGCAAAGCGTTGGTGCAAAAGTGGCAATTTCTTTTGGGCTTTTTGGGCTATGTAAGCGTTCTTGGTGGCGTTCTCTTGGATTGTTAGGATACCAGTAACGCATGTTCTGTTTGTTGACGTAGCCATCAACATGAAAATGTGCTTTGTCACTAAACAATATGTCTCCAAGAGTCCGTGCTGTTCGGAAAGGTTCGAGCAATGTTCTGGCGTAGGTTTCTCGCAAAAGATAGTCGTTTTCGTGGAGAGCCTGCAATTTGCATTTTGTATGGATGTAATTTTAACTCCTTTTTAAAAATAACGTGCACTGTAGATTTTTTAATTCCCGTGGAGGCTGCAATCTTCCTTATTGATTTACGCGGATTCCGCATAATTTCGTGTCAAACTTGAGACACATGTTCTGGCGTCGCTGCTGACGTTGATGGTCCTGGAGCACCACCACCACCACTCTGTTGACCATTGTCAGTTCTTGTCTAAACCTCTGCACCCACGACCAGATAAGTTGCGTACTTGGCCCATCACTGACTCGTAGGATATTAAAATGAGTGCAAAAAGAGCGACTTGCACAATCAGTGATTCGTCGCTCTTCAGATATTGTTCGACTGCGAACGCACGGTGTGCCCCCGACCAGTGACTCATAGTGATCGACAAATCCGCACGCCCCGCGCATCGAACGGTACCCCTCTCATTAACCTTACCCCGCTAGTAGTCGAGCAGTAACAATTTAAAGTAGAACATTTTCCGCTGGACACCCATACATACGTTAGGCCAAATATACCCCAGCATTTTGGTCACACGTCGCGTCGCCTAGACCAAGCGTTTAGATAAATTTATGAAAATGCGGTGGGCTCCCAGCCGCAAGCACTCAAGGACTTATTAATCACTATCTCTACATATAAAACAAAGTCGCCACTCGTGTCTGTCCCTATATATGCTTATATCTTTAAAACTACGCAACAGATTTTGATGTGGTTTCTTATCTATACTTCTATACTATTATATAAAGAAGTAATCTGACTGACTGACTCATCATCGTAGAGACGAAACGGCTGGACGGATTGAGCTGAAATTTGGACCGCGTATTCTTTAGGTGGTGTAGACGACCGATAAGAAGCGATTTTGCGAAATTCTCACTGGAACGGGAATTATTCCCGAAAAACGTTTGTATGCAAATCTGTAACGCTAAACCGATTCAGCTGAAATTTTGTAAAACGATTGTTTGGATTGTGATTAGAAACGTTGAATAGTTTTTATGTCAAAATTTTACTTTTAAGGGGAGAAAATAGGGGTTGATGTTTGTATGGGAAATTTTGAACCGCTGACCTTCTTGGCCCAAAATTTGGTATAGAGGTAGATTGAGTCCTAAAAAATATATGAGATAGTTTCTTTACCAGAAATCAACCTTAAAGGGGGAAAAAAGAAGGGTGCAAATTTGTGTAGGAAATCAGTAGCCTCCGACTCTATTTTGGACAGCGTTTTCTTTAGGCAACGTAAGCAACCAATAAGAAGGGATGTTGCGAAATTCCCATGGGAACGGGAATTATTCCCAAAAAAACGTTTGAATGGAAATCAGTAGTAATGGCTTAACCGATTGAGCTGAAATGTTGAAAATCGATTGTTAGAGTTGAGTTTAGGAACATTAATAAGCTGTCAGAAATAAACTTTTACGGGGGGGGGGGGGGTATCAAAGTTTGTATGGGAGATTTGGAATAGATGACCATTATATTGAGCTATAATTTAACTGTATACTAAAGCAGTTTGAGTCCTGATAAAAGATATGAAAATCTTTTTATCCCTGAAATCAACCTTTAAAGGGGATGGGGAGGAACAGGGGGTGCAAGTTTGTGTAGGAAACCGGTACCACTTCTTCATTTTAGTTGAAATTTGGACAGCGTAATTTTTAGATAACGAAATCGACCGATAAGAAGAGATTTTGCAAAATTTGCACGGGAACGGGAATTATTTCCGAAAACCGTTTGTATGCAAATCCGTAACCACTAAACCGATTGAGCTGAAAGTTCGTTGAACGATTATTTAAGTTCCGTTAATGAACATTGGATAATTTTTATGAAAGAAATTAACATTAAATCTTAAGGTGGAAAAAGGGGGCTCAAAGTTTGTATAAGAGATCAGTAACCGATGAACCTATTTAGATAAAATGTTGTATGGAGGTAGCCAAAGTCTTGATAAAGGATATGGAATAGTTTTAACCCCAAAATCTACGCTTAAGAGAGCGGAAAGGGGGTGCAAATTTTCATGAATCAGTAACAGTAACTGTTGACTTTACTTAGCTAAATATTGGCATAGGTATAGCTTGAGTCTCAAGAAAGGATATAAACAGGGGAAAATGGGGGGGAGGGGGGGAGTTTATAAGTCTGTATGTGAAATCAGTAATCAAAGGTTCGTCATTTTTGCAATAAATTTGTATAGAATATAGCATGAGTCCCGAAAAAAAGGTGTGGAGTAGGTAATTTATATCCCAGAAATCAAAATACGAGGGGAGAGGGAGGGGGAGTCTGTAAAGGAGAATCAATTGGAGGAAATCAACCTTGAAAGGAAGGTGAAAAGGGGGTGGAAGTTCGTAAGAAAAATGGATAACCGCTTACTCTATTTGGCCAAAATCTGGCCAAAAACTGGAGATAGCTAGAGTCCCAAGAAATGATAGAATAATTTAAAATTCTAAGTAGGAAATATCAATTGACTGTTACGCGCTACGAAGTACGCACAGGTCCTCTAGTAATAGATAGAGTAATTCAAGAGAAAGGTTTATATGTATAATACATGCATAATATAGTAAAGCAACACTGCTAAATTTATATTAGGCGCAGTGAAGTGCGCGCGGGTCCACTTGTACTCTATTGAGGTATATATTCGGGGTCGGGCCTAGGCCTCCTTCGTGTTATGTCTCTCGACCCTGTCCTTTGCCAATTATTCCGGTCCAAAATCACTTCTCGTTTTGCTAACGTCCACTGTCAAATTTTAATAAAAATTTTGAAAAAAAGTTTAAAAATTTTTACGATACCAGTACAAAATCAAATGCAACTTAATTTTTTTTAAATTTAGCATCTATTGGTCGCCTCAAAGTGGCATTTTTGAAAATATTAAGACTTCTCTTTTAAATTCAAAATAGTGATATTTATTTGCAAATTACTTTTTAAAGGACTTGTAGAATTAATTTTAAAATTTATTTAAATTAGGGGCTTGTCTTTGATGATTTTAATTTAAAAATAGCTATAAAGTTGTCCAGTTTTATTGTGCATATTAGCTGACTAAATTACATGGGGGCAAGAAACACACACACACACGCACATATACATTCACACCTCTACATTTTAGCATTTATAATATTAGTACGATTCTCATAACCTTGAAGATTAGGAATCATTGATCCCTTATATGTAATTTTATTTTGCTTTTTTTCTAACCCGTTTGTCCTAAAGCACCTTGTATTTAAATAAACCTACTTATTTTAAAACAAATCTACTTGACACGTGACAAAAAAAGATGGCTAATGAAGCCAGGGAAAGAAAGAAAGAAAAAAAAAAAAAATTTGTTGCCAAATTTTACAACATAATTTACAAAAATAAATGAAATTAAAAGTAAAAAATACATTAATTGGCAAAAGGGATAGCCTCTACGTGAACCCAGAGTTAGCGTAGTTGCTGGTTTTAAGGGATTGCTTATTCTGTAAGGAAAAAAAGAAAGAAAAAGTTTTATTTACGACAAATTACAGCATTAAGGTACATAAAAAAAACACAGTAAGTATATTACATTTCCCGCAAAAAGGGAGTGATATTATAATCATCATCAAACCACGTTCGCCCACTGCTGGACCTAGCCCTCCCCGCAGGCTTGCCACTCAATTAGGTCTGTCTTCCTCATGCACCCACTCCCAGTGACCTTCCGGATATCGTCGCTCCATCTTAGGCAGATGTCCCATTTTTTTTGACCCAGGATAAATGCGTTACGCATGGTCACCACACACCGGGTGGCGCGGGGCGGTATGTGGGACTCCCAAGCCGATAGGCGCGACGGGGATACCCACTAAAAAACCTGGGGGTGTTCCTGCGGGACGCCATAATGCCGGGGCAGCGGGCCGCGGGTACTCATCCACGGCCAGGCAGATGTCCCACCGGCAATGACGAGCGAGTAGAGGTAGAATTTAGAGAGAATGTAGCCAGAGGAGCGAGTGCGTAGTTCCGATAGTTCTGTTGCTTGGTTATAAGCGAGTGTGCGAGTGAGACGAGCGATTACTTGCACTGTAGAGAAATTACCGCTGGTTGCTCGCTCGGCGTCAGTTCTGCGGGGTTATTCCGGTACACAAATCGCCTCTCTTTTTGCTAACGTCCACTGCCAAATTTTAACAAAATTTTGAATTTTTTTGAAAACTATTAGTAGATACGATGCAATCAAATGCATTTTCATTTTTTTTCAATTTTGCATCTTTTGGTCGCTTCGAAGTGGCGGTTTTGAAAATAAATATGTGTTTTATAGGCTATACGGTTACGTTTTGCTGCGTCGTCGTCTCTTTTTCGTGCAGTAGTAGTAGTTTCGAGTATCGCTGAGAGGGTGTTATCTTTTATAGCGTTTGTCCTTAGTGATTATAAGCGGAACCAAAATAGAAATCAAAACACCTTTTTACCCAAAACTCTATCTAAGACGCACTCAGACAAACATGTCTGGACAAAATGAATGTTTTGGGGAATATTATCCAATGACCTTACTTTAAGCACTAGGTGACGTATCGTCTAGGAATTTTCCATGACTTTTGATAAATGTAGCTGTCACAGTCAAGTTGTATGATTTTGCATTTGACAAACGGCCTAGGCACGTTAACCATTTTACGTTAGCCCTTCTACGCACAAGCGGTTAACCGCGGGGGGCTAACTGTGCTTTTCTAGTTTAATATGCAACCGCCTGTAGGGCCACCTTTAAGCCGCCTAGGCGGTTTCATATAAACCAGAAAAGCGCGATTAGCCGCCCCCGCGGTTAACCGCTAGTGCGTTCATACGTTTATTGTAGGACCATCATCCGCGGACGAGTTGCCGCTGCCCCGGCATTATGGCGTCCCGGAGAAACACCCCCAGGTTTTTAGTGGGTTTCCGCCGTGCCCATCTTCGCCAGGGGAGTCCCACATACCGTCCCGCAGCGTGGGGTGACGATGCGTAACGCATTATTCCTGGATCAGTTTAAAAAAATAGGGAAAAGAATAACACACGGTTGCGTTAAGTGATGATGGCGCTTATAGTAGGTGCCATTAAATAATATCTCACGTCTCGCTTATCTCAGGACCGGTGTGGTTTTGCTAAGTCCAAATAAAAGCAGACCACACCGCACCGCATTGCAAAAAAAAAGAAGCATCCGTCAGCGTACATAATTTATAATATACACTTTCCATCAGGCATGTGATGATCAAACTTAGGCCGATTTATAAAAGATTAAAAAAATATATGAACTGGCACACTGAGGCGGATATACCGACCCATTGTAATGCGCGTTGGTTCATAAAATACATATATTTATGTATGCGGGAGGATCTTTGTTTTGCGATGCGCTCCAATTTGCGCTTAGCTTAAAATAGCTACATCCTTTGGGATACATTTCAGCGAATAGGGATTTTGACAAATTTTTTTTTGTCCATAATGTAGATTATTGAAAAATATAAGACACGTATTTTTTTATTTTCAAATCTAATAAAAAACGTGAGAGATACAACGCACTAAAGTTGCTTGATCGTGACGTCACACCACTAAATCTAGTACATTTTTGTTTAGTGGTGTGACGTCACGCGTTCAAACACAGAATCTTATAAGCATTATATCTCAGCCATTTTTTATTTTATTTGTAAGAAAAAAAATCGTATCGAATATTTTTTTTTTAATAAAAATTACACACAAATAATATTTAAAAAATGACCTTGTCAACATCCCTTACGCGATAGAAATTTTAATGTAAGTTTAAAAAGACATATTACAAAACCAACCTTGACTTTTTGTCTCAGTTCATGAGAGTCCTCGTCGTTGGCTGGTTTTTATATAATACGTATTATGTAGGTACGTACATACTCATTTTTCTGTAAAATTAACATTAAAATATCTACATTATAAGTCCCGATTAATTAAATTAACTTAATAATAAATTATAATTGGGGTTTATACTCCAACAGAACAGGTTACCCTAACCCCCCGTACACCCTATTTTTGTATATTTTTTTATGTATGTAGTTTTTGGAACTGATTATATATTTTTTATCTTTATCTATCTGTACTTACACTGTCAGAGTCAAATCACAAAGGTTGTGTGACCAACCTAAAATGTTGCAGTTTCAGGTCGCCAAGATTACTACAGGGCCCTGTTGCAAGCAACATGACCTGACGACTGCCTCCTACATATCAATAGGAAACAGCCAGGCCCCACAGTTTTACGTGCCTTCCGAAACACGGTAGCGTCCAGGCGAAAAGTTTTTGCCACCTTTTTGAACCCAGGACCTCCGGACTACAAGCCAAACGTATGACTTCTTGGCCACGGACGCTATCATGAGTTCAAATAAATATAATAATTATTTCAGGACATTTCACACAGCCCCACCTAACCCAACTAAAGCAACTTAATGCTTGTGTTATGGTAGTTAGGGTAACGGATACAATACTTATATACTTTTCTTTCGTAAATACATATTTATAATAGATATTGAAAACCACCCAGACCAGAAACAAATACCTGTGTATCACACAAATATTTGTCCCACGCGGGAATCGAACCCGCAACTTTCTGCGTTGCAAGCGGGTTAGCCCACCGCGCCAAAGAGGTCAAATCAAATCAAATCAAATCATTTATTTGCACACATGGGTATACAGGTTTACAGATGTTGTTGTTTATAACTACACAAGCACTCCATGTCTCACCGTCTGGCATGCAAAAATTTGTTAATGTACAATTTTATAATGTTAAAGTATATTAATTATAATTATAAGAGTTCCAGATAATATTTCAAATGTCATTCAGATAGTCATTGACAGTGATAGTAGTTGATAGGTCGTCAAACAATCACAAAAAAATCGCGAAAGTTTAGCTATAAATTTTAGCAAGCAAAACCACTTACAGCTAGTATCAAAATAAGGTACTTTGCCTAGGGCAAAAAGGGTTCAAAATAATATCCTAAGAAGAGATCCTTAATCCAACGATCTCAAGGGATGAAAGCATGCGTAGGTGTTATCAATGAGGAATTAAGTGTCTGTAAATAGAACCAGCGGTATTATTCCATTATTATGTGACTCCATAATGTATTATTAGAATTAATTCGCTGTGGCTCCCTTTAATTAAGGGAACACAAGACCATAATTATCTTACTATAATAAATAATATTTAATCACGTATCCTCCATTGGGACTTCTTAATAAATGAATATCATAATAAAATCAATGTATGTACTTATATTATGTTAAATAAAACTGGGCCACGGACGCTATCATGATCGCAAATTAAGAGCGTATATATATATATACGCTTATATACGCGTATATATATATAACTTACAACTTATTTGTTTGTTTTTTATATGGATCTAGTGTCTGAATAAACAAATTTATTATTATTATAAAAAAAAAAAAAAAAAAAAAATATCAGGTGATGCTTTCTCGCTCGCACTATTTGACAAATTCCGCCGTCACCGCTCGAAAGCGCATCCACACATTATTGATGCTTGGCATTCTCGCACTGTGCGATTCACTCGCTCCTTCTTGCCGTACACCTGCAAAATGTGGAATGAGCTTCCGCTCACGGTATTTCCGATGAGCTTTAACATGGGTCTCTTCAAAAGGCAAGTGAATAGAGTCTTGAAAGGTAGGCAACGTACCAACGGTACCCCCGGTATTCCAGGTATCCATAGGCGACGGTAGCCACTCACCATCAGGTTGGCCGTCTGCTTGTTTGTCACCACCAAAAAAAAAATTGAAATATAAATTCATAGAATTAATTTATAATATTAAAAATTCCTCTAGATTAGCCCTGCATAATATTATTGCACATATTTTCAAAGTGTTTTCAGCTTAATATACGAGTATTAAAAATGCCATGATGAGATATTTTTTGATTTTCTTTAAATATTGCTCCCCATGCCATTTACCTTTAAAATTTAAAATGTTATATGCCGTTTCTTATTTGCGCAATCCAAAAATAGATATCCGATAACTTGCTTTGGATTTATTTTAATTGAATCTAAACAGTTTACATTGGTTAGGTTTCATGCTTTCAAAGTTTCAAGGACCAGCCTATTTTAAGCTTAATTTTAACCCTTTCAAGAGTTTTGGCATAATATTTGTGTTGACGATTTTCTCAATCACTACACAGTAGTAGGTATAAAACAAAGACCGTCTGTCTGTCTGTCTGTCCGTCTGTATGTCCCTATATAAATGCTTAGATCTTTGAAACTGCGCAACGGATTTTTATGCGTTTTTTAATTATATAGAGTGCTTGGTTGGATAGCAATCTTTTAACACTTAACGCTAAGAAAACCAACTATATATGTTTTCATAAAACTAAGGCTACTGCACCAAAAGCCCCAACCATCCTTAAAATTCACCAGACTAACTGTCACCGCAATGCTTGTAAATGTGAACTGCTGAATAGAGTCGACACAATCTGCTATCTTGGTGTGACCATAGACCAAAATCTTACGTATAAACCACATCTTATATTAACTGCAAAAAGGGTTAGGAAGGTCACACATGTGATGAAGCTACTTCGCAGCTCTGCAGATATGTGGGTTTTACGCATGGTCTACACCGCTCTCTGTGAGTCCATTCTTGGCTATTGCATTTCGGTGTGGGGTGGAGCTGGGGTCACAAGTATGTTGGGCTTAGAAAGAGCACAGCGGTCTGTTCTCAAAACAATGCTCCGGAAACCGTTTCGTCACCCTACTGTTGAACTATACAAGGAGGCAAAAATACTTAGTGTACGACAAATATACATTTTGAGAGCCAGTCTGAAACAGCATTCCCGACAATTGAAACCGCCCAAATATCCCAGTCTGCTAACTAAACGTACATTCAGACCCCCAGGTATCTTTGTCAAATCTTACTGCGCCTGTAGACTACCTCAATTCATGCTGCCCTTTATTTATAAAACAGTCGCCAACATCGTCGACATAAAAACCTGTACTGTCAACCAAGCCAAGCACAAGATTAACAAATGGTTACTTACACTGTCTTATTCTGAAACCGAAAAATTAATAAAAATTTCTTTGTAGGGCCTCTATTCTATTTTATAACATACTCATACTTAATATAATATGTATCTTGAAAAGCTTTTTGATGCTCCTTAGTAAGTTTACACTGACATTTGTACATTATAATAAATCTAGCTACCTACGTTACTTTTGTATATACTATTCTACCGTTTTTGTAACAATTATATATATCTTAGGCACTTATTGTAAATTTTTAAAACAGTTCTATATTGCATATTTTGTAAACTCGGTTATAGGGACCCCACGAGACAGGCTTGACCTAGTGTGGGGTCCATTAGAAATGCTTGTGTATTGTATTCTTGTATTCTTTCTTATTTACAAAAGCTTCGGATATTTTTCCAAGAAATACGCGAAACTCGAATAGGCTGGTCCATGGAACTGTTGTCAGAACCGCTTTATATTCTAAGCAATGCCATGCTATGTGTATCAAGGTATTTAATTCTCTCCCGAAGCACATTAAAGACCTAAAACTTAAACCGTTTAAAAGGGAGCTGATAAGCTGGTTACATAAAAAGAACTATTATTCAATCAATGAATTTCTCATATATAAACTATAATAATAATAATATTGAATTTTGACAGATATATTTTTGTATTTTATATTATTTTGAAATTTAATCGAATACCATTGAGATAATTATTGACATTTTAATAATTGTAACCGACAACATTTTATTTTATTTTTGCTATGTTTAATATAATTTTGACTTAATATTGTACTGAATTAATTTAACATTGCATGTCAAGTTAATTTGGCAAAATGTGCGCACATTTATTTATTTTTAAGACCTTATTATTGTATACACCACATTTTATGCAATAAATATTTCTATTTCTATTTCTATGGAAAATAAATATATTTGTATTTGTATTGTATTTCAAGAGGAAGGTTTATACAGGGTGGGCCAGAAAGGCGTACGATTTTAAAAACACTCTTGCGTTTAAATCTTATGAGAGGGGGTTGCGCGAGTGGTGGGGTTGAGTAGCTCGGTTCTCGGAAATTCAGTCGCGATGGATTGCTTCACCGGAGCGCAACGCGCATTCTGAGTTAAATATTATTACAAAAATGACGATTCGTGTGCTATTTCGGCGTTTATTTCGGCGTAAGTTTGGATTACATGACCTAAATCAGTGTCCGAAGGAAAGTGTGATTCGATCGTGGGTCAGAAAGTTTGAAGCTACTGGTTCGACTCTCAAACAGAAGCCAGGGGGACGCCCAAAGTCAACAAGAACGGAAGACACAATTGAACAAGTTAGAGTTTCAGTTCAACGTAATCCTGGTCTATCGTCACTGTAAATTCTGACCGATACATAGCCATGTTAAGGGATTTTTTCTTTCCGCAATTATCGCTATAATTGTGCGACGTGGTTTCAACAAGATGGCGCGACATGCCATACTTCAAATGCCTCTTTGGCGGTCGTGAATGAGATGTTTGCTGGGAAACTGATATCGCGCCGAGGTGATATTGCATGGCCGCCTAGAAGTCCGGATCTAACGCCACCGGACTTTTTTATGTGGGGATATCTAAAAAATAGAGTCTACTCTAATAACCCAGCAACAATACCGGGGGTAGACTTCCTTTGCAGGAGGTCGTCTAGGTGGGTACCCCAACAGTGCCAGTTATTCTACCGTCTGAGCAGTAATGTGCAAACATTACTGTGCTTCGGTAGGAGGGCACTGTAGCTAGTGAAATTACTGGGCTAAAGAGTCTTAGCATCTTATGACTCTTGAGTAAGAAGCGTTGGTGCAGTGCACCTAGAATTGCACATCACTGTGAAATTCTGGGTAGCACTGTACTGATTATGGGCAGCGTTATCTCTTAACATCAGGAGAGCGTCTTGCTCGTCTTCTTACTTCTCCACATAAAAAAAAAAAAAAAAAAAACAATTAATCAGTTGAAGACCAATACCAGAGAAGAAATGGCAGCCATTCCCCGCGCAATGTGCCAGCGAGTTTTTACCAATTTGAGGTTCAGATTCGAGGAATGTTTGCAGGGCGATGATGCAAACCTGGATGATGTTCTTTTTAAGAAATAAATTTCCCAGATGTCTATTTTACTTGAAATAAAAATTTGTATGTGAATTGCATTTAGTTTTTATTTTTTTATTTTTTCAAATTCGCAATTTTTTCTGGCCCACCCTGTATTATGCATAACTAGCTGTGCCCAGTGGTTTTACCCGCTGTCCTATAGCCTATGTGTTATTCCAGAGTCCACCCGTTTAGGCGTGAAAGAGTAACAAACACACATCCAGACATCCAGACATCCATTCTTACAAACTTTCACGTTTATAATATTAGTAATTTGTTCAAAGGTCACGAAAGCAACGGTAAAAAACATCTTATTACCAATATCTTCTGAATCAACCCCCAACTGTTCAATTAACCCTAACTGTATCAAAACATATTTACTTCTAATAGAAGACAATCGAATCGTTTACAACGCAGCGGGAATCGAGTTGGTTAATCGAGTTGTTTGTTAATCGATCATCGAAATGTATCGAGACAATAAGGGATGATTTTCATTACAAGCTTTTATTTACTTTCACCTGCCCTGCGGGGTTATTCCGGACCAAAATCGCTTCACGTTTTGCTAACGTCCACTGTCAAATTTTAACAAAATTTTGAAAACAATCTTTAAAATTCTTACGATACTTGTACAAAATTAAATGCAACTTTAAATTCTTTTTAATTTAGCATCTTTAGGTCCCCTCAAAGTGGCATTTTTGAAAATAAAAATGTGTTTTATAAGTTATTTTTTTGCTTACGTTTTACTGCGCTGTCGTCTCTTGTGCAGAATTTAGGCCCTGAGGGTCTATTGGCTATCGCTAAATGACATATAAAACACTAGAATCCATAGACAAAATTGCATACATTCTGATTCTAGGATTTGTGGACACAAACCAAAAAAAATTGCTCGACATTACAACCATAAGGTTGTCTGATTTACTTTTAACAATCGACATCACCTTATTATTGAGATCCATAAAGTCCGATGTAGATAGTTGAAAAAAAAACCAGATATCAGGCATTATGGTTCCAATTTCGAGAATTGTCCAATGGGCGGTGTAGCTAGTGAAATTACTGGACTGAAGAGTTAATATATTATCTTATGGCTCTCAAGTAAGAAGCGTTGGCGCAGTGTACTCAGAATTTTGTCTTTGTAAAATCCTGGGTAGCACTGTACTAATTATGGGCAGCGTTATCTCTTACCATCAGAGGGCCTAGACAAGCGCCGATCGTTTGTCGCTATCGATAAAAAAATGTACTGAGATGACAGTCGTTGTCGTTTGTTTTCGATAACGAATGTCATCTCAGTACATTTTTTTGGCGATAGCGACAAACGATCGTCGTTTGTCTAGGCCCCCGTGCTCGGTTTCTTACTTCTTTGTATTAAATGGGAGGCTTTTAATATTACTACACCTTTTTGTAACACGTGCTACAATGACCCGGACATAAACAGTCCACGATCCAATAAGAAATATAAACAATAATTATATTTTTATGGAAATTCAAATTAACAACAATCATACAAGATGCGGCAGAAAATGGAACTAATATTATTCATACTGAGCTTCAACTAAAATGTACTAACAGATAGATAGTGGCGCCATGTTACTACTAGTTCACTTAGATTGGTGTGTGAATTTTTAGATCAATATCCGTATTTCCTTTTGGTTGTATTGGAAATCGTATTAATTTATTACTGAGAATTTGATGTCAGTCATACATTAATAGAGATTCTTTCTTGCTTTTTGTACATACATTTATCCTACGTAAAACTGTGTGTCCCGGCTGTTTCCTATAAGATATGTAGGAGGCAGTCGTTAGGTCATGTTGCAGGCACAGTAGTAATCTCGGCAACCTGAAACTGCAATATATAGGTTGGCCACACAACCTATAAATTGTGATTTGACTCTGATAGTGTAAGTAGGATAACCTGTTTTTTTGGAGTATAAACCCCAATTATTATTATTTATTTATCCCGCTTCTAGGTTAAGGCTCCTGTCGACTCGCGCAAACCTTTCTCTGACACGATATATCGCCATATTTGAATTATAAATTCGTAAAATTAACTTCTTGATTTTTTATTGTTAGAGAAATTTGGAGCAATTTTTTATTATTTTCAAAGTATTTCCACTTTGATACTTCAAAAAATGTATATTTCGAACTACATTGTTGTTATTGAAGATAAAAAACTGGAAATGTTGTAAAAACTCTAAATTCGAACTTAAATGGATATTAATATTTTTATTACAAGTAAACAATAAAACTCACACATAAAAGGTACATATGTAAAAGGATAGCCGGATTTAGGGGGGGGGGGGGGGGGGGGAAGCCTCCAGAAGCATTGTAGAGCTACGATTTTTGCACATATTTCATGTTCAAAATTTTTTTTTCTTGGCGCTCGCTCCAAGCTGCTCGCGCACTTATTATTAGGGATATTATAATTTTCTAACTTTGCAGAGCGAGCTAAACACGCACTTTTCGTAGTAAAAATTATAATATAATTTTGCACGTCTGTACCTTGCACTGCTGCAGGCAAAACCGCGAACATAAGCTAGTAATGAACTAAAACTAAACTATCTTACTATTTTATTATAACATAGTGAAAAATATTAATTAAATTCAATGAATTTATATTGCAATTATTGTGATATTGTGCGAGCGAGATGGTTGCGCGAATCGATACAAGCCTCGAGCTAGGTAGGCTATCCTATAAAGAATAAAAAAATGCTCAGCTCGATTACATTTGATTGTTTAACACGCATCAGGCGATATTATAGTTGAAGGCTGGCCAGTAGTAAATTAATTTATTATACCTACCAAATAGTCACAGTCGCAAAATAAAATCTCTCAAAAAGTATCCGAGTATATTATCTTTGTAAATAAAACGACATAAACTCACTTGTATTTTCTTCGGCCCGTCCGTTTCGGGACGGTCGGTGCGTGCCGTTTAATTTTTTTTGTTTTTGTTTACAAAGATGAATATAAATACTCACGAATCGTTTAGTGTAAAAATATTCGAGTATACCTCATACCTCCATCTTAGTACGAGTACATCTAATCTAATCTAAATATATAAAAGGAAAGAGTGACTGACTGACTGATCTATCAACGCACAGCCTAAACCGCTGGACGGATTGGGTTGAGATTTGGATGATAGATAGGTTTTATGACGTAGACCTCCGCTAAGAAAGGATATTGCCATGCGGGCAAAGCCGCGAGCATAAGCTAGTAATATATAATATCTTGACTTTGAAGACCTCTGTGGCGCGGTGTGCTAATACCCGCCTGCAACGCAGAAGGTTGCGGGTTCTATTCCCGCATGGGACAAATGTTTGTGTGATCCACAGGTATTTGTTTCTGGTCTGGGTGGTTTTTCAATATCTATTATAAGTATGTATTTACAATAGAAAAGTATATAAGTATTATATCCGTTATCCTAACCACCATATTACAAGCATTAAGTTGCTTAGTTTGGGGTTAGGTGGCGCTGTGTGAAACGTCCTGAAATATTTATTTATTTTTCTGACAACTAATATTATAAACTAGAAAGTTTGTAAGAATGGATGTGGGTATGAGCGTGAGTGAGGCGTGAATGAGTAACAAACATACATCCAGACATCCATATGTTACTAGCTATATATACATATGTTACTAGCTTATGCTCCCTTTGCCCGCGTGACAAAATCCTTTCTTAGCGAAGGTCTACGTCATAAAACCTATCTGTATTCCAAAATTTCAACCGAATCCGTTCAGTGGTTTGGTCGGTGCGTTGATAGATCAGTCAGTCAATCAGTCACTCTTTCAGAATCAGAATCAGAATCAGAAATTATTTTATTGTAAAAACTGTGTATAAATAATGGATGTTACATCGTAGGTATAACAGTATCAACAGTTGACCTTTTTCAGGCGTACAATATTGTTTAATTATAAAGCTAAAAAATAATTATATTATAATTAATTGGCTTAAATATAAACAGAAAATATGACAGCTTAACATTTTAGGTTTACATAGTACCTAGGTGCCTAATACTAAACTAGAAACTAATCATCAAAAAATTCGTTTATTTTGTAGTATACTTTTGTTAACAACCAGGATCTTAACTTGATTTTAAATATATTTTCATTTAACATTTTCATATCAGTAGGCAGTTTGTTGAAAATTTTGATAGAAATTTTTTTCCTTTTATATAATATTAAGAAGAAGACTAGCTGTGCCAAGCGGTTTTACCCTCTGTAGCCTATGTGTTATTCCAGGGTCTAAACTATCTCTACACCAAATTTTAGCTCAATCGGTCCACCCGTTTAGGCGTGAAAGAGTAACAAATGTATACATCCAGACAACTATAAATTCTTACAAACTTTCACGTTTATTAGTAAGATAAGAAGATGCGTTTGTGACTTTAATATAGTAAACTCATTGCCTATAGTAAATTAAAATACGCTTAAAATTTGGTGTCAATGAAATTGATAAGCCTTATCAGTACAATTTTATCGATTAAATTCAACGACTAGGAAAGATCAAAACCGGCTAGTACCTAGTATTGAATTATCAAGTTATAATGGGCAATCACGGGAAATATTTCGTACCTACATATGTACATACACATATAATCACCGGGGGTAGACTTCCTTTGCAGGAGGTCGACTAGGTGGGTACCCCAACAGTGCCAGTTATTCTATCGCCTGAGCTGATGTGCAAACATTACTGTGCTTCGGTAGGAGGGCACTGTAGCTAGTGAAATTACTGGGCTGAAGAGTGTTAACATCTTATGACACCTGAGTGATAAGCGTTGACCCAAGTAACACTGTACTGGCCGCGGATGAGTGCTTCGGCGTACCCGCAGGCACACCCCCAGTTTTTTTAGTGGGTATCCCCGCCGCGCCCATCTTCGGCGGGGGAGTCCCACATACCGCCGCACGCCCCCCGGCCTGGGGTGATGATGCGTAACGCATTTTTCCTGGGTAAAAAAAAGGTAGCTCTGTTCTAAATAATTAGTAGTTTTTTTAGGGCAGCGTTATCTCTTACCATCAGGAGAGCATCTTGCTCGTCTTCTTACTTCGTAGTATAAAACATTGGAGAAGGTGGTCCATCGCATGAATAGCTCCACAGCGCACTTATCGTTTGCAGAGAAACCCTACCTTACCACCTACTTAAAATCGTAATTTCATCAGTGCAGGAAGCGAATAAAAAGTATTGATATGATAGTTATAGATATCATATCAAGTAATCTCAACTCAAACATATAATATTTATATTTTACTTATATTCAGTATCATACGATTTAATCTATATCTAATAATGAATCGGATATGATACACGATGTAATTTTGTAGGTTGATACCAAAGATATCAGATGTACCTAGTATTTTTTCTAGCCTGTAGATATTGTTTCACTGCTTGGCAAAGAAAGAAAGAAAGAAAAAGTTTTAATTAAGCACAAAGACGAGAAAAAAAATAAACGAGAAAAGAGCAAAAAATATAACATGAAACAATATTACAAGATGAAATACTAATATGTTTAACACTCACTAAGTATATAATAAATTGTAGGTAGATAATAATTAAGTATCTCATTCTCACTAGAGTGATTTTCACGAAAGGAGTCCTTCACGAAAGACCTTTTTTATACAAAGTAAGAAGCCGAGCAAGACGCTCTCCTGATGGTAAGAGATAACGCTGCCCAAAGAATAGAAAAGTCTTTATTAAAAACACTACAAATACACAGAAAGTTAAAAACTAAAACACAAAGTCACGACATAAGTGTAACAATTGGCGGTCTTATTAACGCTGCCCAAAGAATAGAAAAGTCTTAACTAGTAGTTCGCCTCGAACTGGGACCTCGCAGACCTAATTTCATTGAAAATGTTAGATTTTTAGGTACCTATACCTACCTAAAGGTAAAAATATAAGGTTAACAATATGTATACATTTATGGAAACTTTAACTTTAACAATACCAAAATATGATGCAAAATTGTTTGGACACGTTTGATTGTTGACGTTCGTTTAGTTGTTTTGTTTTGTTGTTTTGTTTGTTCTATACACATCATCTTTTTGTATATTAATAGGTGTAAGTCTTTGTGTATACCAAATAACTTATTTGATTTGTAACTCTGTAATCTGACTCACCTGTAACTAAAATGAATGCCATAGCTCCTTCGTTAACTTGCCCCCACTGCCCCAGGTCTTTGCGAACTTTCAGTGCGCATGGACTTAAAGTCCACATAGGTAGGAAACATAAAGATGAATGTCCAACGTCCGCCACTCCACAGAGTATCCCCAGGGAGTCAACTTCCCAGGTGCCTAGCCAGGAACCGCGCCCGAGCCCCCTCGACAGAATTTCTTGCCTAAAGTCGAGTACACCGGTACTCAAACATATCCCAAGAGGCGCACGGAATCAGGCGGCCGGCAGGCTATGCGACGTCATAGATAGGTGCGTTAGTTGTAACGGCGTGGAAGACTGGGGTGCACTTCTCACTTTTGCCTATAGAGCGCTAAGAGTTCCGCTAAGAGACACTCCCGGAAACGTCACGGCAAAGGTGAAAGCTAACATCCGGTCCTTCGGGTCTGATGAAAATGTGGATGAGCCGTGCAATTCATCGGGGCATTCGGGATTTTCAGGGTCACGAACTCGAAAAATCATCGAATCCAAAGTTTACGACGGGGACCTCCGTGGGGCCGTTCGTTTGCTGGTTTCTGAAGACTCACTTGCACAACACGACCCAGATACGTTTAACGCTCTCCGTCTAAAACATCCTAGCCCATCACGTCCACTAATTTTTCCACAAGAGCCGGACTCATCTTTTTCGGCGGCAACTGTGTCGAGTGAGGACGTGGCGCTGGCTTTGGGCACATTCTATAGTGGCTCCGCGGCAGGCTTAGACGGATTACGTCCGGGACATCTCAGAGAGCTTACCTCTGGTTCTGCGGGAGACAATGCTCAGCGGTTGTTGGCATGTCTAACAAAACTCACAAATTTTTTACTGAGTGGTCAGTTAAATCCGGAGGTGTGCCCTTATTTGTACGGAGCATCTCTGTGCGCACTATCCAAAAAAGATGGGGGTGTCCGGCCAATTGCTATCGGCAGCGTGTTTCGCAGGTTAGCAGCCAAGTTGGCGTGCCAGTCCGTACGAGAGGCGATGGCGGAATACCTACAGCCGCACCAACTAGGATTTGGAACGAGTCGGGGATGCGAGGCAGCTATCCACGCTACGCGTGCTTTTGTCATGAACCCCGACAACGTTGGAAGCGTGGTGCTGAAAGTGGATATACGGAACGCCTTTAATACTGTAGAACGAGACGTTCTTTTGAGCCAAGTCAAGGATCAAATCCCCTCTCTGTACCCCTTTCTATTCCAGGTATACTACTCTCCCTCGCACCTCTTTTTCAATGAAAGTCTCATTCCTTCTCAAGTGGGTGTGCAACAGGGAGATCCGCTGGGCCCTCTTGTCTTTAGTTTAGCTATCCACAAAATTATCTTGCAACTCAATTCAACTCTGAATTTGTGGTACCTAGACGACGGGACTCTCGGAGGACCCCCGCAGGACGTGCACAAGGATCTGGAAATCCTCATCTCTCGCCTAAAAGACCTTGGCCTGGAGGTGAACCCCTCTAAGTGCGAGTTCTATCCCTGTGGTACTAATGCCCGTACAAACTTCAACCACTTCAGTTCTATCTTGCCTGGCCTCAAAGAACTTTCACCGCAGTCTTTCACCCTATTAGGGTCACCCATTTTTACCGAGGGACTTTCAGAGGCTATCTCTTCCCGGCGAACGCTTCTCCTCACTGCTCAAGAGCGTCTCAAAGATCTTTCTGCACATGTGGCGCTTATACTACTTCGTATGTGCTTTGCCATCCCCAAAGTAACATATCTCCTGCGGACCGCACCTACGTGGCTTTGCCCTGACGAAATTTCTGCATTCGACGAGAGTTTAAAACTCATAGTCGAGTCGATTATTAACGTCTCCCTCAATGAGTCTCAGTGGAGACAAGCTACTCTTCCCATTCGGGATGGAGGCATAGGACTGCGTTGCGCTCGGGATGTTGGGTTGCCGGCCTTCCTGGCGTCAGCGCATGGTGTAGAGGAACTCGTCGCTGTCATCCTAGACTCTAACGGCTCTAGCGACAGGGTTAACGTGCCCTTCGTAGCCGAGGGCATTTCAGCTTGGTCCGACCGCAGCTCGGGGGAAGCGGTCCCTGCCGTGCCGAGGGCTCAGCGCGCCTGGGACAAAATCACAATAAGACAAGTCAAGGAGCAGTTAGTTGAGGGAGCATCGGGATCCGATCTGGCCAGATTACGGGCTGTGTCACAGGCTGAATCGGGAGCATGGTTGCACGCGCTGCCGTCACCTCATCTAGGCACTTTTCTGGACGATAACTCCTTGCGCGTGGCTCTGAGTCTGCGCCTGGGCTGCAAGGTGTGTGAACCTCATATTTGCACTTGCGGTTCTATGGTGGAGACCGATGGCCATCACGCACTGAGTTGTCGCCGAAGCATAGGTAGGTTTCCGCGTCACCATGCTCTCAATGACATAATTCGAAGAGCCTTCGTTTCAGCGGATGTCCCATGCGTGCTCGAACCGCCCGGTCTCAGTAGGTCCGATGGTAAGAGACCGGATGGAATGACTCTGGTGCCGTGGAAGAACGGCAAGTGCCTCGTTTGGGACGCTACTTGCGTCAGCACTGTCGCTCCCAGCCACCTCAGTCGTACCACCCTCTCCCCCGCGGCTGCTGCCGAAGACGCGGCATACAAAAAGCGGCAGAAGTACTCGACATTAGAGGCGCAGTACCTGTTCGTCCCGTTCGCGGTGGAGACGTTGGGCAGTTGGGGCGCAGATGCGAAGACTTTGACGCACGAGCTGGGCATCAGAATACGGAAAAAAACGGGTGACCCTCGTTCCCGCTCGTACCTAGAGCAAAGGTTGGCTATCGCAGTGCAGCGAGGCAACGCAGCCAGCGTAATGGGCACCTTTGCCCCGGGTACATTGGGAGGAGGGTTACTTGTTAACGATTAGATTTAGGTTATAGTTAGCTTAGTTTGTATTGTAAATAAGATTGTTTTTATATTAGTTAAGATTTAGATTTTAAGTTATTTTGTGTATCTCATACTTTATTGTTAAATAAATACAAATATAAAGTTCTAATCTTAAAAAAAAAAAATTCAAAGTAATTGAAACTCAAAATACCTACGTAACGGAAATGTTTAAACATGATCTTCTTTATCACTGTTCTATTGTTGAGATCAAAATTTTAATAATAATAATATAATAGAGCGATATAATATTATTAAAGGATATGCTTATTCACTTGATTAAGAAAATTATAGAATAAAAGAATACATTTACTTCAGGCTTTAGGCGCTAGCATTCAATTATGTAGAGTTAGTACCTACCTAGTGCAGACAGACGAATGAAATGTGGCTGCGGCCCGAAGTTGTAGCTCTTGTATAGAAAAAAAATTACAACCACAGCATTAGAAGAATCGGAATGGCTTCTATCAGATTTTTTAAACGTTTTTAATGAGCTAAATATAACCATAAGATTGATATCACTAATAATAACTACTCGTAACATCACTTCACCCTGAAAAAAATATCAAGTTTTACTTATGTTTTACAACAAACCGCCTCCGCGACCGCGACTTTACGACTATACTACCTATTATTATTGATATATTGTAGCAAATTCCAACATTTTTGTCGTAGCTTAGCGTAGTACCTATCTTTGATATAATCTGTGATCTCTAATGGTATGCCATTCAAACGAACACAATTTAATTTAAATAAATAAATATTTCAGGACATTACACACAGCGCCACCTAACCCTAAGCTAAACAACTAAATGCTTGTGTTATGGTGGTTAGGATAACGGATATAATACTTATATACTTTTCTTTTGTAAATACATACTTATAATATATACAGAAAGCCACCCAGACCAGAAACAAATACCTGTGGATCACACAAACATTTGTCCCATGCGGGAATCGAACCCGCGACCTTCTGCGTTGCAGGCGGGTATTAAGCCCACCGCGCCACAGAGGTCGTTAATTATAATTCATATTTTAAATTAATCTTAACAAGCGCAAGTTGGACTTGCCGCTTTTTTTTTGTTCAAAAAAGGTCAGCAAAATTTGAGGTCACTGGGTTACCTATCTAAATAATACGTACGCGCATAACATTGCTTCACTTCAATAATTACGTACTTTTAAATAAAGCCATTTTTTGAGCACATAATATGAATAATTAATTACATAATATGTAGTCATCAGAAGTCATTTTAATAGTCCTCAGATCATCGTCATTTTAATAGTACTATAAAGCATACCTAAATTTAAGGAAAATAATATTAAACTCTCGGATGCTTGGATTATGTGAATACTTGAAAATAGGTAAATTAGATGCCTACTTCCACTTTATGAGCCTATCCTGCACTCTGCGATCATTTAAATTCATATTCTTATGTGTCAGATCTCATGTAAACATTGTAATTTAATAATCTCTATAGCTCTACAACCCTTACAGCGATTTGGCTTATATTTGGACTTGAGGATTATTTTAGTTTGTACTACTTGTTTGCAAAGTTCTATCAAGATTGGATTAACGGTAACGTTGTAATCAAGCAATATGAAATAAAAGTAGAAGAAAAATCGGTTTGAAGCTAGGTCTACTGAACATAAGATCTTTAAATACGGGCAAGGATGAGTTAGAAGCTACGATGGTCACAAATCAGCCTGATATTTTAGCACTAAACGAGACATGGCTACAAGAAGGCCAGTCGTCTCTGGCACCGTCAATACCTGGGTATGTATTCAAGCATAAAGCGCGTAAGAATAAGAGAGGTGGTGGGGTTGGTTTTTATATTCGCAAGGGGCTGCGCGCTAAGGTTCGCGGGCACCCAGCATCACAGCTGGAGCAGCTATGGCTGGAGCTGGTCGTCTCCGGTGGTGAGCGTCTAGCTATAGGTACAGCGTATAGACCAGAGTCAGTCAAGGTGGATGTAGCCCTGGAAGCCTTAAGCGAATCTCTCAGCGCGTTTGCCAATTGTGATAAAATTTTCATCTTAACCGACTTCAATGTTGATCTGCTCAAACAGCATAATCCAAGGTCAAGGGATATCTCTACTTTTTGTTCTCATTGGAGCCTCGAACAAATTGTGAAAGCTCCTACTAGGATAACTAGTGAAACTGAGAGCCTTATTGATTTGATTATGACTAATGCTCCTAATATATGCAGAAATGTATCTGTTTCACATAACCCCTGCTTAAGCGATCATGCTTTAGTGTTGGTTGAGTTAAATATTAAAAAATCTAAGCCAGTTCCGCGTTTCATTGAAAAACGACTATTGCGAGACATTAATGTAGAGGCATTCGACCAGGACCTCAAGTCCGTGAATTGGTCCGAAATCTTGCATATTAGTGATCCACATAATATGATTTTAAAAATGAATGAGATTATTATTAACTTATTTGATAAATATGCCCCCAAAAAACGAATTCAATTAAAGGATTGCCCAAAACCGTGGATAACTAATATGATTAGATTCATGATGTCATTACGGGACAAAGCTTTAAGTAGAGCTCACAGTAAAAAAACTAAATCTTCTAGAGAATACTATAAGAGCTTTAAAAATTTGGTTATTAGTGCTATAGGTAGAGAAAGAAAAGCATTTTTCACACAGTACATCAATAAAAATATTAAACATCCAAAACAAATGTGGAAATATATAAAAAAAATAAATACATTTAATAATGACAAAACATTACTTATTCCAGAAAATCTTAACGATCCAGATGTAATAAATGAACATTTTTTAGATATACCTGGAAATGGTGTTACAGATGATGCGACCAAATTATTTTTCGAGACTAATAAAGTGACAAACAATGAGTTTTCCTTAGAAGCAGTCACATGTAGCTTAATAGTCAAAATCATTTCTAGTATTAAGACTAACGCCATAGGATATGACGGCATCAGTGCAGACATGGTTAAACTCACGCTTAGTGAAACTCTACCTATAATAACTGCTATCGTTAATAGATCTATAGAATCGAATGTTTTCCCTCACGCTTGGAAAACTGCCCTTGTTCGACCTCTTCCAAAGTCACAAAATGTAGAGCAGCTCAAGGACCTGCGTCCAATCAGTATACTCCCCGTCTTGTCAAAGGTTCTGGAAAGAGTGGTTCTCATGCAGCTCGAAAAGTTTATAACGTCCGAAAAAGTTTTACCAAAATTTCAATCGGGATTTAGAAAATGCCACGGAACAGAAACTGCGCTTTTGCAAGTAACTGACGACATCATAGCAGCGTCTGACGCAGGACAAAGTACCATTCTTGTTCTGCTCGACTTTTCCCGTGCATTTGATTGTCTTAGTACAGATCTACTTATTGCTAAGCTCTCTTATTACGGCGTGTCTGAAAATACCTGTCGGTGGTTACGTTCCTACCTTACCCATAGAGAACAATTTGTAGAGACAGATGATCAGAATGGTACGAAGATGCGTTCAAAATTTCTTAATGTATCCCGGGGTACCCCACAGGGATCAATCTTAAGTCCGTTACTATTTTCGATTTTTACAGCTGATCTGCCGAACCACATTAAATATTGTAAATATCATCTGTACGCGGATGACACGCAAATTTATTATTCATTTAATTCTAGTGACATATCAAATGCAGTACAACTTATTAACCCTAGATAGATAACCATATTACACTATACACTAAAGATAACCATACGTCGACTCGACGTGCGAATGTTTGAGTGAGCATATTTTCGATTAAGTGTATACTAGGTTTATAAATGTAATAATATGTGTTAATGTATGTAATTGAGTGCCGAGTACATAAAACAACATAAGTATTTATTTAAATTTTATTACGAAAAAACAATAAGGAACAAATCAAGGAACTTCTTATTTTACGGAACTTAAAGATAAGGAAATCTCTTCGTCAGTCTTATAATTTACCATTAAAACTTTTCAAAATCAACTTTTTATACTCTCTATAATATAAAAAACCTAAGTAAATATAAATCTTTAGTAATTTTGGCCTCATAGGTACTTAGGGCAGGCGCTAAAAAAACTGACACTAAAGATAACCATACGTCACATCGACGTACAGTAGGTAAATATCTAGGAAAGTATTGCACTTCCCGGAGCGATACGGGTGCGTCCTGCAAGCTCCAACGGCCGAGTGAGTTGGCGGGAACGGCGAGTTTAGGGACGCGAAAAACAAACGAGTTATATCGATTTTCTATAATCGATAACGTCGATTCGACGTAGGTTATCTTTCTAGGGTTAATAGCGATTTAGAAAATATTTTCATCTGGTCTGAAAAAAAATCCTTGATCTTAAATCCAACAAAATCTAAAGTGATGATTCTGGGAACCAAAGCCCAGATACAAAAAGTAGAGAGTGAAAATCCGCACCTACATATAAATAACATCGTAATACCTTTTGTAAAGGAGGCCAGGAATTTAGGGCTTATTTTAGATGGAGAAATGAAGTTCATTAGTCACACAAATGAAAAAATTAGAACGAGTTTCTATAAACTGAAATTTTTATACCGTATCAGAAATAATATTTCAAGTGAGGTTAGAATGCTTTTGTGCGACTCGCTAGTGTTGTCCCCTTTCAACTATTGCTGTGCAGTGTACGGTCCGAGACTGTACGCCAAGACAGAGAAAGCAATCCAAAGGGTTCAAAACGCTTGCGCTAGGTTTTGCTATGATATACCCCGGAGAGAACATGTGACACCTTACCTCATTAGGAATAATGTCTTAAACATGAAGACTAGGAGAGAGTTGCACGTGGCCTGCACTACACAAAAAGTAATATGGAGTAAAAAGCCAGAATATCTTTTTGAAAAAATTACGTGGACGAAGGATGTTCTGTCAATGAAAACACGTAGCACCACTCTACTCACCATGTACACTCACAAACACAAGACCGCTCGATATAAAGGTTGCTTCAAATATAGTGCTGCAAAAATATGGAACACTATCCCTCCCCCACTCAGAAAAAAGCTGAGTGCGGGCACTTTCAAAATCAAGCTGAAACAAATTCTTTTTCAGAGAAATGTAAAGATATTTGAAGCAACCTTTAAAATGAAATAACTTCTACACACAACTCACACGCACACGCTTATAATATACCCACACACACACACACGGGCACGCGCACGCGCACGCGCACACGCGCGCACACACACACACACACACACACACACACACACACACACACACACACACACACACACACACACACACACACACACACACACACACACATACACTCACGCAATCTTATTGTATAATTGTATAATACTCTACTCTATTGTGTACTCTATTGTAAAAAATACACAAATTGTAATTTCCTGAGTCTGTGCATTGAACTATTTTACTATTTTATGTTTATATTTTTTATCAATTGAAATATGTATTTAGTTTGTCATTACCTGTCTATCTCGCGATGTGTTTTTTTTTTCTTGGTTACTTATATATGAATTTCAATCAAGTTCAAAATTCAGCAATATTTTTCTCTATTATTGTTATCCCGCTACTTACATAGTTTTGAACTCGCTGAACATCTTAGTCGAGCGTGGGGTAGGCTGAAAATCAGCGCCGCGCAGGACCTGTCTGCCCGGTACATGCTGAGCCTATTCCAATTATCAGTGGATTGTTGTTTTTTTTTATATGTAATTTTCGTTGTTCATAATGCAATTTGTTCTAAAATGTAACTAAAATATGTATCTTTTTTTTACTGATAATAAATACTTTTTTATCTTTATCTTTTTTTATCTTAGCAATCTCTATAACGCTAAAACTCTTAAACCGATTTGGCTCATGTTCGAACTTAAAAATTCTATTGTTTCATACTACGTGTTTGCTAAGTTTCATAAAGATTGGACTATCCCTTTTCAAGTTATCGCGTAACAAACATACATACAAACATACACTTTTGATAATATATTTATGTCAGTTATAAAAAATGTCTATATATTAGAAAAAAAATTATCAGCGCACCAGTTTTGAAATTATCGTTAGACCTATCGTAAAAACTTTAAGTCACCTATACTCTGCAATTCTGGAGCCTATTTGGCTATTTTTTTTTTACTAAAATTATCCAATTACCCTTTTTAACTTGTGTACAAAGTTTCATTTAATTTGGATTAACCGTTTTTGAGTAAATATCGATTGAACTCAATCACCAGAGGTCAACCGTTAAACTGGTCAAAACGCAGGCTTTTCGCGGCTCTCGACTCTAAGACCTCGCTTCGCTCGGTCGATTAAAACACTACAAATACACAGAAAGTTAAAAACTAAAACACAAAGTCACGACATAAGTGTAACAATTGGCGGTCTTATCGCTAAAAGCGATCTCTTCCGGACAACCTAGCAGGGAAATATTGATATTTACATGGACCCGTAATTATCGGTACAGTGCCACCCAGGATTTTACAATGATGTTAAAATCTAGTACACTGCACTAATGCTTTTTACTCAAGAGTCATAAGATGTTAAGACTCTTCAGCCCAGTAATTTCACTAGCTACAGTGCCCTCCTACCTGTGCACAGTAATGTTTGCACATCACTGCTCAGGCGGTAGAATAACTGGCACTGTTGGGGTACTCACCTAGACGACTTCCTGCAAGGAAGGTATATTACCCGCGGTAAAATGTTTTTTTAATTCATATTATAGGTAACGTTCGTTGAAAACGATGATCAATAACTCACTGGCTGACTGAAATTTGTGCTTTCTGCGCTCCTTAACGGGTGATCCGATTGCGCTGAATTTTGATATGGAGATAGGTTATTACCCTAGACTGAAAAGTATAAATGAAAAAAAACTTAAAGACTAACCTATCATCTAAAACTTAAAAATACTCAGAAATCAGATCTAAAACTAAACAAGTGAATTAAATTAAAAATTTAAAAAAACCCCCAACGCAATACGTAATTCACCATTTTTTGATGGCGGCCATCTTGGATTTTAAATTTTATATAGTGGGCTGTAATCTACTCGTTAAGCCCTTTCATTTGATACCCATATTGAGGGGGTCGTGGAAGAAAAAAGTAATCCGCCATTTTGTAGCGGCGGCCATCTTGGACCGATTTTCACCAAACATGGCTAAGAACACTCTCGACTAACTCTACTTTCAAACAAAAAAAACTAAATCAAAATCCGTTCATCCGTTTGGGCGCTACGATGCCACAGACAGACACATACACACACACACACACACACACAGACAGACAGACAGACAGACAGACAGACAGACAGACAGACAGACAGACAGACAGACACGTCAAACTTATAACACCCCGTCGTTTTTGCGTCGGGGGTTAATAAAAAGTAAACTAAATCTAAAAAGGGCCTCCGCGGCATAGTGCCCAAAACGCTGGCAGCATTGCCTCTCTGGATAGCAATACTGATGCGCTGTCCGAGGTAGCTGCCAGCCCTTTGGCCACCGGTCGCTTCAACCAGACGCTCAGACATATCTTTAAATAGACTAGAATAACATTATATAGAATATAGGCTACTTTTCTGCGGGTAAAACCGCTGGGCACAGATTTTGGCTAACTTATATAAATAGGCTTTCTTTAGTAATATGAGTATGAATAATATAGCTTTAATATTTGAATACTAACACCAGATTGTTAATTAAAATAAAATAACAAAACTTCAAAAGCTAGTTTCCTATTTCAGGTCGATGGCCTGAATTTAACAAGAAATAAATAATATTTTGCAAGTAGGTAGCACATTCCGTGATTCTAATAAATCACGCGATGTGAAAACTGACACTGCTAACTACAAGTAAATTAATGTAGGTTTTTATAGCAGACTAAACAAGCGTTTAAAAACTGAAATTACTTTAAAAATCCTTTAAATAATTTAAAGATTTACCAAGATAGTGAACCGGGGGTAGACTTCCTTTGCAGGAGGTCGTCTAGGTGGGTACCCCGACAGTGCCAGTTATTCTACTGCCTGAGCAGTGATGTGCAAACATTACTGTATTTCGGTAGAAGGGCACTGTAGCTAGTGAAATTACTGGGCTTAAGAGTCTTAACATTTTATGACTCTTGAGTAAGAAGCGTTGGTGCAGTGCATAGAATTGCACATCATTGTAAATTCTGGGTAGCACTGTACTGATTATGGGCAGCGTTATCTCTTAACATCAGGAGAGCGTCTTGCTCGTCTTCTTACTTCTCCACATAAAAAAAACCTTTATAAATTACAGTAAGTACGTATGTTCTACGAATCATAAATGGATCCAGGTAGGGGGGCGGAGGGCCAAGGCCCCCCCAGTTACGAATTTTTGGTGCTCGGAATAAGTTGACTGCACATTACTTCATAGTCAATATTATAATTATTTTTCGGCACATTTCTTTTTCATAAGAAAATTAAAATAAATAAATATTTCAGGACATTTCACACAGCGCCACCTAACCCCAAGCTAAGCAACTTAATGGTTTTGTTATAGTGGTTAGGATATAATACTTATATACTTTTCTTTTGTACATACTTTTTTTTGTCAAATGCCTTTATTGAGAAAAACAAATTAACAATACTACAGCTACTACAGCAGTAAAGAACACTTTTATTAACCACAGATCGGCCACAAGCCGATCTACAGAAAATCCAAGTGCTCCAAACCACTGTCAGTTAGCAGAGTGCCCAGAATGCTGGCAGCATTGCCACGTTGAATGGCAATACTTATACGTTGGGCCAAATATACCCCAGCATTTCGGTCACATGTACATACTTATAATAGATATTGAAAACCACCCAGAAACAAATACCTGTGGATCGCACAAACATTTTAATTTGAAACATTTGAATTTTCTTACCGTTTGGAGCGACCCACACTTTTATTATGTTAACAACTTTTTCTGTACAGTTTATGCAATAAATAAAATTGCATTGAATTGAATTAAACTTTCCGTAGTAAGAATTACAATATTGCCCGTCTGCTCTTTATCCCCCCAAAATCGGGAGAGTTTAGAAGTTCCCCCCAGAAATAAATCCTGGATCCGCCCACCTGGATGCTACGAATTTCTATTTAAAAATGTCTTTGACCTAAAAAGTGTTTGACCAAATTAGTGTTGGACATTAATATATATATTTTTTTTATTATTCAGCACAACGCTGGGACTAACTTAATGCTAAAATAGCATAATACTAGTTAGACATTTTGGATTTTGGACATTTGTCGTAGCTAGTGAAATAACTGGGCTGAAGAGTGTTAACATCTTATGACTCTCAAGTAGGAAGCGTTGGCGCAGTGCACCAGTAGCACTGTACTAATTATGGGCAGCGTAATCTCTTACCATCAGGAGAGCGTCTTGCTCGTCTTCTTACTTCGTTGTATAAATTTGTCGTATAAACCATATAATCATGTGGCCATTAAGGATAATAATTGCCTATATTATGACTTAGCAATCCTCATTTCTGAGAAATGGTAAGCTGCACACCTGTCACCTGATTTATAGAATTACGATTAGGTATCTTTTAGTATCTTCAGTGACAGAGATTTTTATCTAACGCTTTTTTCAAGATTAAATGTTAAATTAATCACTAATGTTAAGAAATCGATGTACCCTTTATCTTGCAATATATTATTTTGATTTTTGAATAGAAAATAACAAATGAAATTTAATTAAAAATATTTTATTAAATACGGGAACGCGACGCATGTTTTTATTCATATTCTTTAAAAACGACTGAACCGATATTGATGAGATTTGGGACCATTGCATTTTTTTTTATAACGAAGTAAGAAGACGAGCAAGACGCTCTCCTGATGGTAAGAGATAACGCTGCCCATAATCAGTACAGTGCTACCCAGTGCACTGCGCCAACGCTTCTTACTTAAGAGTCATAAGATTCTTCTTCAGCCCAGAAATTCCACTAGCTACAGTGCCCTTCTACCTGTGCATAGTAATGTTTGCACATCAGCTCAGGCGGTAGAATAACTGGCACTGTTGGGGTACCCACCTAGTCGACCTCCTGCAAAGGAAGTCTACCTCCGTCTCTATTCATTATTAATTAGCCTTTGACCACGGTCTCGGAGCGTATATATCGAGTGACGCTCTCTCGCTCGCACAATTTGACGAATTTTGAAATATAAATTCATGGAATTAATTTATTGAAAATTCCTCTGTAACAGACTTCCATAATATTATTGCACACATTTTAAAAGTGTTTTCAGTTTGATATATCAAAAAATCGGATGAGGAGCAATATTAACACATTCGGTGCCACCGACTCGCCATGCGAGTTCACGTTCATTTTGTTCGCGAGTCGGTGGCACCGAATGTGTTAAAAAAAAAATTCAAAAAATTTCCTTATGCCATTTTTTTAAAATCTAACTAAAAGCACTTTTAAAATGTGTGCAATAATATTATGGAGGGCTGTTACAGAGGAATTTTCAATAAATTAATTCCGTGAATTTATATTTCAGAAGAAATTTATTACTTTTATTAAAAAAACTAAATAAGTAAAAACTTAAAAACTAAACACTTAAAAACTAAAACTAAATAAAAAACTTAATCTAATAAACAGGTGGGAGGGAAAGGTGGCAAGAATGCTGGCGGCATTGCCCCGCTGAATATATTTCAGAATTCGTCAAATTGTGCGAGCGAGAGAGCGTCACTCGATATATACGCTCTTAAGCGAGGATGCATCCGTAGAAGTCACCAGAACTAACCTAGAAGGCGGGATAAATTCCGCATAGTTTTTGTTCGAGCTTTAATTATTTTTATGTCCATAACTCCAAAATTAAGGTCACTAGTGCAGGCCAATGGCCAATGACTTACCTCGACCTTATCCATACCTCAAAATGCAGTTTTGCAGTCCGTAGGTATTTAAAAACCGGTCAAGTACGAGTAGGACTCGAGCACCGAGGGTTCCGTACAAACCTACGGGTTTCTACGGAACCCTAAGGAAAAGTGGGTATAATATTATATACCTACTGTGGGTTTTGATTCCCTTGCGAGTACTTGCGAGTTTGAAAATATGCGGCTAAAATTGCTGTTTCTTTTGATTGCGTTGACATAGATGTTTGATTTTTTTACAGCTTAAAGTTATTATAAAGCTAAGTATTTGGTATGAATTTCAATTTAATACCTGTACGCGTTCTTGAGGAAAGGGATACAAAATAGTAAAAACAAAATTATTAAAAATATTTTTTTATATGATGTAACTTTAAATTTACAGTTTTCGCAATTTTTCCTGTGCCTGTAATTTAAGACGTTGCTGCGTACCAAATTTCAAGATTCTGAGTTAATGGCGAGTACCCTGTAGGATTTGATTCCCTTGAGAGTAGTCGCGAGTTAAAAAATACGGCTAAAATTGCTGTTTCTTTTGAATGCGTTGAGATAGAGGTTTGATTTTATTACAGTTTTAGGGTATAATAGACCTTAGTATTTGAAATGAATTTCAGTTTAATACCTGCACGCGTTCATGAGAAATAAGGTAGTAAGTATGAAATTATTAAAAATATTTTTTTATATGATGTAACTAAAAATGTACAATTTTCGCAATTTTTCCTTTATCTGTGCTCTAAGGAGTTGCTTCGTGCCAAATTTCAAGATTCTAAGATCACGGGAAGTACCCTGTAGGTTTTGATTTTTTGAGAGTATTTGCGAGTTTAAAATTGCGACTAAAATTGCTGTTTCTTTTGAATGCGTTAACATAGAGGTTTGATTTTATTACAGTTTAAAGGTATTATAGACTTGAGTATCTGATATGAATTTCAATTTAATACGTCTACGCGTTCATGAGAAAAAGGGTAGTAGGTATAAAATTATTCGAAATATTTTTTTCATATGATGGAAATAAAAATTTATGATTTTCGCAATTTTTCCTTTATTTGTGCTCTAAGGAGTTACTTCGTGCCAAATTTCAAGATTCTGAGTTCACGGAAAGTGCCCCGTAGGTTTTGATTTATTTGGTAATGTCGAAAATTTGCTGAAATTTGCGACATATTCGACTATATCTTTTGATTCCGTTGGCCTAGAAGTTTTAAATTTTCACAGCTCTAAGAGGCAATAGACCTTAGTATTTCCTATAAATTTCAGCTTGTTACCTCCACGCGTTCCTGAGAAAAAGGGTCTTGACAGACAGACAGACAGACAGACTGACAGACTGACAGACTGACAGACTGACAGACTGACAGACTGACAGACAGACAGACAGACAGACGGACGGACAACAAAGTGATCCTATAAGGGTTCCGTTTTTTCCTTTTGAGGTACGGAACCCTAAAAATGGTTAAAAATAAATAAAATGAATTATTTTGGGTTTAATACTCCAACAGAACAGGTTACCCTACATAAATTTACAGTCAAATTATCACAATTACAATAGGAATGTTGACAAAGTACCAAATTTAAAATATAATTATTCCGTAATTTAAATAATAAATGTGAGTGAATGAAATAAAAAAAATGGGTTATCTTACCCTTTTTTTTATTGCCCACTTTCGCCTTTATAATATTAGTAAGATTATTGTACACTTTATTTGTATTTTTTTATACAACGAAGTAAGAAGACGAGCAAGACGCTCTCCTGATGGTAAGAGTAATTAGTACAGTGCTACCCAGTACACTGCGCCAACGCTTCTTACTTGAGAGTCATAAGATGTTAAGACTCTTCAGCCCAGTAATTTCACTAGTTACAGTGCCCTCCTACCGAAGCACAGTATATGTTAGCACATCACTTCTCAGGCGGTAGAATATCTGGCACTGTTGGGGTACCCACCTAGTCGACCTCCTGCAAAGGAAGTCTACCCCCGGTATAAGGTAATAATAATATTGTGTTTAATATACATACATATTATATACTGCTGTATGGCATGACGAATATATAGTACCTAATTTAAAAATAGTTTACTTTTCTTTATTTCCTATAAATTATCATGTGACTGTAAAATTATTCTTAGGTGAGAATAAAGATATTTAAAATTTAATCCTAATAAAAACAAAACTACAACGAATTAACGTCAGCATTTAAAATGTAATTCTTCATTAAATAATAATATATTTATTTTAAAAGTCTGATAATGCGCCTCCATGCGCATTCTAAGTTCAAACTTCGAAGGAACTGTACGTGTTTTTTTTTTATCGTGCAAAGGAGCCACGTGGTTTGAAACTCGACCTCTTTACTGTGCAGTGGTTATGTGCCAGTGATTTTTTTATTTAAAAACAAAATGATAATTTGCTACTATACTTATTTGCAACATTTCTTGTATTTTGCTATAAAGTAATTGTTTTGTGGTTGGTGAGGATTACACAAACGGTAAGTTTTTAAAAATAAATTTATGCAATAGACAAGATTAAACTTCTTCTTAAACTCATTTGTGACGTAACTGGTAACTATTGGTCATAATGACGTAGGTTCAACCGTTTTAAAAATGCACCTGTCAGTTAAACAAATTGCTTTCAACGTAAAGGAAAGGATACGCAATTATAAAATGGTTCAACTCTACATCAATAAGTTAAGGGACGCTTGCGCATTATTTTGTAATTATTTTCAGGATTTTTTGTAAATTAGGTTATTTCCACAGAAATTATAATAATAAAGCTATAGTAATGCCAATTACAAGTTAAAAAGAAGTTGCTAAGAATATTTTGAAATATATGTGACACAGAAATCCTAATAATTATACTGTAGAAAGGTCTTCTTCCATTCTTACTATCATTTTTCAGATAAATTTGTTCAAACTTTTTTATTTTCTATGTGACATTTGTTGGCCTTAAAATCAGACAATTATGCAATAATTATTGATATTTTTTTGTCTATGTATTCTTCCAGTTTTCCATCTATATAATATACCAAGTTTCATCGCAATTGGTTTAGTGGCTTTTGCATGAAAATATCAATTTCTTTGAACTAGTTACAATAATATTATTCTACTTACTTTTTTATGACAATGAGTGACAAATCATCTTGTCACTTATCAGGTGCAATGGTAATCGCCATTATTATTTTTTTCTCTACGTGTATTTCACAAATTTTCAATTAAAATATATGTTTCATTTATTCAATTAAAATATTACACTTTATTAGAAATTCACACGTTAAAGAAAGATAAATAAAAATATCGAAATAATTAATTAAAATACACAATCCGATAAAAAAATCAAATTAATAAAAATAACAATTCGATAGAAATATTTTATTATGTACATATTATGGGGCTAGTGGATACCATAGGTAATCTATTAGTTCATAAGAATAGAATAGAATAGAATAGAATAATGCTTTATTGCAAACCAAAAATATACAAAAGAACTTATTACTATAATATGTTATAAAGTAGGTTAACAATCGGCGGTCTTATCGCACTAAGCACTTAGTTTTAAATTTCCTATGTAGCCGTGTGCCATCACATCTATCTTAAATAAAAATTTCATTCCGTGGAGACCTTATACATCAGTTTGAAAGGAATTTTCTATCGCTGCCCCACTAATGGCGAAAAAATCTATAAGATTGCATCAGCCTACCTCTATGTAGACTATAGAGAATGTCCGCGGTATCAATATTATTGTACTCTACAGTATAATAATATGTTAATGACATACATGTTATATCCATACATTCTAACAAACTTACACACTGTAGCTAGTGAAATTACTGGGCTAAAGAGTCTTAACATCTTATGACTCTTGAGTAAGAAGCGTTGGTTCAGTGTTCTTTGAATTTCACATCATTGTGAAATCCTAAGTAGCACTGTACTGATTATGGGCAGCGTTATCTCTTAACATCAGGAGAACGTCTTGTTCGTCTTCTACTTCATCACATAAAAAAAACTTTCATGTTCATTATATTTAGTAGGATATTAATTGCGTACCACCATATGTAGGGTATGAAGAGTTTTGAGTTGTGTTTTACCGGGGGTAGACTTCCTTCGTCGACTAGGCGGAAACCCCAACAGTGCCAGTTATTCTACCGCCTGAGCGATGTGCAAACATTACTGTGCACAGGTAGGAGGGCACTGTAGCTAGTGAAACAACTAGGATCTTATGCCTCTTGAGTAAGAAGCGAAGCACCTAGAAATTTACATCATTGTAAAATCCTAGCACTGTACTGTTAATGGGCAGCGTTATCTCTTACCATCAGGAGAGCGTCTTGCTCTTACTTTTACATAAAACTACGGAAGCCTAAAATCTAGGACTGGGCTATATAGGTATATGCAAAGCGTTGCGATGCGGCCCGCTCTAGTTTGCGCTAGCCATTGATTCTATCTTAGTTGTCTATCTTTAGCTTTAAATTTATAATAAAATACCAGTTGACATCCGAGATTTACCTTTTAATAAATTTAAAAATGCACTTCACAAATGGCTTTTGCACTCCTTCTATTCTATTCGTGACTTCTTTGAATGGAAATCTAAATTTGTTTTCTCTGATAATTTCGACAACATTAATAATTTAATTTATTTTCAATTCAAATTAATTATAATAATACATATGTGTCCGTTATATTAATTATTATGTAACTTCAATATTTGTACGCCGCAAGGCAAAACATGGAGGACTAAAATGTAATCAATTATAACATCTTATATATTAGTAGCGTCCGTGGCCCAGTGGTCATACTTCCGCCTTGTAAGCCGGAGGTCCTGGGTTCAAATCTCAGTGTGGCAAAGATTTTCGCCTGGACGCTACCGTGTTTCGGAAGGCACGTATAACTGTGGGTCCCGGCTGTTTCCTATAAGATATGTAGAAGGCAGTAGTTAGGTCCATGTTGCAGGCCTTGTAGGAATCTTGGCGACCTGAAACTGCAACATATAGGTTGGCCACACAACCTTTAAATTGTGATTTGACTCTAACAGTGTAAGTAGGGTAACCTGTTCTGTTGGAGTATAAACCCCAATTATTATTATCATTATATGTATACTCATGTTTTATGAATAAATTTCATTTCATTTAATTTAGGTATTCTTTAATCTGTAGCTTTAGTAAAGTACTTGAAATCGTGGGGATCGGCTTTTTAAGTCAATATAATTTAAATAGATTAGATATAATAGATAAATATAAATATTATTGATAATATTAGATATATATTCCTCACATTATGGACAGTTGATTGAACTCATACTAATCAGTATGTTCATAGGTTTTTGATTTTAATCGATTTTAAACTAAGGAGGTTATCAATATGAAATAGGGATCTGTCTTAAAACGTTGCTTTAAACAAGAGGGCTACAAATCAAAATTACTTTCGAGAAGAAAAGAGAAGAATTTTTTTTATTTAATTTTATTCTAGACGCTCTCCTGATGTTAAGAGATAACGCTGCCCATAATCAGTACAGTGCTACCCAGAATTTCACAAAGATGTGCAATTCTAGGTGCACTGCACCAACGCTTCTTACTCAAGAGTCATAAGATGTTAAGACTCTTTAGCCCAGTAATTTCACTAGCTACAGTGCCCTCCTACCGAAGCACAGTAATTAGCACATCACTGCTCAGGCGGTAGAATAACTGGCACTGTTGTCTTAAATTTGCTCCGCCCAGCAGTTTTAACCACAGTACTGTAGCCTATTTGTGTTATTCCCCGCGGATGAGTGCTTCGGCGTACCCGCTGCCCCGGCATTATGGCGTCCCGCAGGAACACCCCTAGGTTTTTTAGAGGGTATCCCCGCCGCTCCCATCTTTGGCGGGGGAGTCCCACATACAGCCCCGCGCCCCCCGGCGTGGGGTGATGATGCGTAACGCATTTTTCCTGGGTCAAAAAAAAAGTGTCCAAAGCTTCATCTCTACACGAAATTCCTGCTCAAACGGTCCACCCGTTACATGCGTGATTTTTTCGCGTTTATAAAAATTTATTTGCACACAAGATGATAATAAATAATAATATACAAAGCATAAGAGAAAAAAACATAGTATTAATATTTAGCGAAAAATCACATCCTGCCGCAGAAATACGTATTAGTAAGGTTATTTAAAAAAAATCGTCCCGCTTTACCGCGCGAAACTGCGGTGTGTGTCACCTTTAGATAGGCAGCACGTGTAAGATAGGTATTATACCTACATTCTACATGATACGAGTCTAAGCGGTCATTTCCAGCGGGAACTCTACCATTCGAGAGATTAAATTAAATTGCACCGTTGCATAACTATTCAGGATCGTTTGACAGTCACTGTTTCTGTGCGTTGTCAAGGAGGAATTATTGACAAATAATCGCTCTAAGCGATAAGACCGCCTATTGTAGACCTTTATTTAGTTTTGTTTTAAGTCTTTTTTTGCTATCTTTTAATCGCAATAAATAGTATTGTATTTTATTGTATTGTATAATATAATAGTGGACCCGCGTGCACGATTATTAGTATTTTTCCACCTATATTATACATGTATTATACATATATAAACCTTCGTCTTGAATCACTCTATCTATTAATGGAAACCGCATCAAAATCCGATGCGTAGTTTTAAAGATATAAGCATACACTAGTAAGTAACTTTATTTTTTACAACGAGTGATTAGCGATAAAACCACCGATTTTAACCTTAGGTTTCAATATTGTTTTAGTCTTTAAGTTCTTTTTGTATGTTTTGGGTGTCGCAAGTAGACGATATGCAGATTTTATAAACAACTGAAAATCAAAATAAATTAAATTGTATCAGTAGATAATACAAGACAGAAGTACCAGGAGATCAAAAATGAAAGGAAGTCTCATATAAAAGTATTAGTTGACTCTATTTTTATTAATTATTTTAGTGAAATTTCGGACATCTTAAAACAAATGAAGTGGTTTTGTACAGTCAGATAAAGTAATACGCTTTATCTGACTGTACAAAACCGCTTCATTTGTTTTAAGGTGTCCGAAATGTCACTAAAATAATTAATAAAAATAGAGTAGTCATTTGGGACAAAGTGTCCGAAAATGTTGTGTCCCAAATGACAATAACCCATTTTTTTTTCTTCGATGAAATTTGACGAAATTATGCCAAGAATCGGATTGTTCCACCAAGCGGATGATCATTGAATGGACCTATTTTAATACCATTCTTCATTTCCGTGGCAGACACTAATTGCTGAACCAATTATGATTAATGTCATTAGAAAACACGTGCAGCTTATAATTAAGTATTTCTTAGACATTTCAAGGTTGCCACTGCTCAAGGTTTATAGTTCAAGATGAATACCTATTTTATTGTAAAATGAATTAAAAAAATTGAATGAATAGGCGAGGGAGACACGCATATATTAATTCATAACTGGAAAACCGTTCGACCGATTTTTATAAAATTTAAACAAGATTATCTGTAAAGTACGGTTTTAAGAACAAAAAATATTTTTTCCAATGCTCAGGTGTTTTTGAGTAATCGGTGAACATACAAAAAAGTTTTCGACAAATCATTGTCAACCTATCCCCGTTTTTCAAAGTTGGTTAAGACAATTAAAAATAAATTAAGCATCTTTAAATCCATTAATTATAATACGACCTTGCATTAAAAAAAACACTAATATATTATGTAGGTACTTAAATACATAATATGCTTACTTCTTTGTAATTTGTAATTGCCACACACGATTTGCGGAAACAGCGATATTCAATTGTCAATGAATTTCGTAATTCATTCAAGCAATATATTGCTTATGTACTTTTCTCGTAATTATTTTTATTTTACATTTCTTTTTAACCCCCGACGCAAAAACGACGGGGTGTTATAAGTTTGACGTGTCTGTCTGTCTGTCTGTGTGTGTGTGTCTGTCTGTGGCATCGCATCTCCCAAACGGATTAACGGATTTTGATTTAGTTTTTTTTTGTTTGAAAGTAGAGTTAGTCGAGAGTGTTCTTAGCCATGTTTGGTGGAAATCGGTCCAAGATGGCCGCCGCTACAAAATGGCGCATAACTTTTTTCTTCCACGACCCCCTCAATATGGGTATCAAATAAAAAGGCTTGACGAGTAGAATACAGCCCACTATATAAAATTTAAAATCCAAGATGGCCGCCACCACAAAATGGTGAATTAGGTATTGCGTTGGGGGTTTTTAAATTAGTGTTATTTGAGGATCTTAGCTATCTCTATACCAAATTTCAATTTAATTGGTCCACCCGTTTAGGCGTGAAAGAGTAACAAACATATATACAATACACACTCACAAACTCTTGCATTAATAATACTAGCTGCCCCCAGCGGTTTTACCCGCAATACTTATATAGCCTATGTGTTATTCTAGGGTCTAAGCTATCTGTATACCAAATTTCAGCTCAATCGGTCTACCTGTTTAGGCGTGAAAGAGTAACAAACACACATCCAGACATCCATTCTTACAAACTTTCACGTTTATAATTTATAATACAATATTGTATTAGTAAGATATAAGTGCGATGTTGTATTAGTGATAAACAATTGCCCGATCAATACAACTTCGGAGTAAATAGGTTTACCTTTCTAGGCGTCTTATGTGATTCATCCTCAATTTAAATTAAAAGATATCTTGTATCTATAAGTACTTAACTTATCAGCCATAAAAAAAGTAGTACAAAAAAGCGACCAAGTGCGAGTCGGACTCGCGCATGAAGGGTTCCGTAGCAGAGTAGCAGCAAGCAACAAATTGTAAAAGTTCTTGTAGTTTGTTGTAAGTTTGATCGATGTTTTAATAAAAAAATAAAGGTACATTGCGATTTATGACGTAATCAATAAAAAAATACTAGATCTCGTTCAAACCAACTTTTGGTGGAAGTTTTTATGGTAATGTACATCATTATATTTTTTAGTTTTATCATTCTCTTATTTTAGAACTAACAGGAGCGGTAAATACTTTTTACCACTTTGGAAGTGTCTATCGCGCAAACTATTCAGTTTAGAAAAAAATATTGGAACCCACGATATCATTTTTGAAGACATAATATCCATAGATATCTCACACGTATGAATTTCAGTTCTAAGTATGGGGAACCCCCAAAATTTATTGATTTATTTCTATTTTTGTGTGAAAGTCTTAATGCGGTTTACAGAATACATCTACTTCCGACGACGTCTGTGGTGCGGTGGGCTGATACCCGCTTGCAACGCAGAAGATTGCGGATTCGATTCCCGCATGAAGCAAATATTTGTGTGATCCACAGGTATTTGTTTCTGGTCTGGGTGGTTTTCGATATCTTTTGTAAATCCATACTTATAATAATAAGTATGGATTTACAAAAGAAAAGTATATAAGTATCCTAATCACCATAATACAAGCATTAAGTTGCTTAGTATCGGGTTAGGTGGCGCTATGTGAATTGTCCTGAAATATTTATTTATTTTATTTACTTACCAAGTTTCAACAGTATAGTATTTATAGTTTCGGAAAAAAGTGGCTGTGACATAAGGGCTGACATAGACATGACGAATCCATAATAGGGTTCCGTTTTTGCCATTTGGCTACGGAACCCTATAAAGGGTGATAATATGTAGACTATGAAGATTATTTATTATCAAAATCGTCATCAATCAATCATCGGTGAAGCCATTTCTGAGGAATTCGATAACACAAGATTTTTAAATATCATGGTGACAATTCACATCGCTTTTAGTTTTTTTTTATGCGAAGAAGTAAGAAGACGAGCAAGACGCTCTCCTGATGATAAGAATAGAATAGAATGATTCTTTAGAGGATAACGCGCGGATATAATGCTGCCCATGATCAGTACAACGCCGCCGCAGAATTTCACAATGACGTGAAATTTTAGGTCCACTGCACCAACGCTTCTTACTCAAGAGTCATAAGATGTTAAGACTCTTCAGCCCAGTAATTTCACTAGCTACAGTGCCCTCCTACCGAAGCACAGTAATGTTTGCACATCATTGCTCAAGCGGTAGAATAACTGGCACTGTTGGGGTATCCACCTAGACGACCTCCTGCAAAGGAAGTCTACCCCTCGTGTTCGCGTAATCGCCCTATTCGCCCAAACACGGCGCTGTGAAGTGGCCAAGAAGGTTAAATATTTAATGGAGGCTGCAACGTTAACACCAAACTGAAGCAAGAAATAAATAGGCCAAGCGCTATTCGGGCAACGCGCAATGTATGCTTCTGTAGTAGGTACAGGAAAATCGAATATTAACTACCTTAAGTTTCATCAACGATATCTTTTAAACTAATGAAGCTATTTTAACCGCTTTTGTTTTCCTGGAATGTTCAGGATTGAATATGAGGCCTATATCCTGCAGTGGGTGGGCTGAATGGATAGATAGATATATTCTTTGTGAGCTAACAGGCGATTCATGCGTATGTTACGTCCAATTATAAAATTCTTTTGCAATGACTATAGTTATTTAAACGTTGATTGTACAAATAATTGTTGAGATTCGCTTTCTACAACGGAATTTTAATTTGGCGTCATCTTTGAAGCTATTAAAAAGATATATTTTTACTCTTTCCTACATAGCGTAATTTTGTAATGCCATCCTTGTCACTTTCGTTTCCACAGCCTAATAGTTAGACCAGGGCCCGTAGCATGCCATACGGGATCCCGCTGAAATGTCAAGAGTAGAACTGTCATCCCATACATTGTACTTTTGTGAATGTATGAGATGACAGTTCTACTCTTGAAGTTTTGTCGGGATTCCGTGTGGCATGCTAAGCCGCAGTGGCCGTAGCATGACACATGGGATCCCGCAGAAATGTCAAGACTAGAACTGTCATCCCATACATTGTACTTATGTGAATGTATGGGATGACAGTTGACTTGACAGCAAGACAAGTCTACGCATTGTACATGTTAGAGGGGCTGGTCCGTCTAACTGCCGGCCAAGCACAGACGCTGCGTAGACTTGTCTTGCTGTCAAGTCAACTGTCATCCCATACATTCACATAAGTACAATGTATGTAATGACAGTTCTACACTTGACATTTCTGCGGGATCCCATACGTCATGCTACGGCCAATGAGGGCTATTGGCTAATTCACACCCACTACGATTGATGTCCACTTCAATGTACATTACTGCGTTTGTTATTTTACTTATATTAATGAGGAGGTTTAAGCAAGCAATGTACGCATGTTTGTAGATTCTAGTGTTTTACATGTGGGTGGGCGATTGATAGCCAATAGGTCTGCTGCCCTGCTAACAAAGTGCTATACGCTTATGATGCTAACGCAAAAAAATTTAACAAAGTGCAAAATGTACGGATGAGTCGTTGTTGTTCATTTTTCTAAAGACTATCCCAGGAGGGTAGTTCAAGATTGAATTTATGTTAAAGCGACTAGTCGCTTTTAAGTCGCTGTAATGTCAAAGAAATAAAAAAAACAAACTGAATCGCGTTGCTATCGTGTTGCTGTCGTTTCCTTGTTTGTCCTCTTGAATCAATCTGTTTATTTTTAACCCCCGACGCAAAAACGATGGGGTGTTATAAGTTTGACGTGTCTGTCTGTCTGTCTGTCTGTCTGTGTGTGTGTGTGTGTGTGTGTGTGTGTGTGTGTGTGTGTGTGTGTGTGTGTGTGTGTGTGTGTGTGTGTGTGTGTTGTGTGTGTCTGTCTGTGGCATCGTAGCTACCGAATGGTTGAACAGATTTTGATCTGGTTTTTTTTGTTTGAAAGTAGAGTTAGTCGAGAGTGTTCTTAGCTATGTTTGGTGGAAATCGATTCAAAATGGCCGCCGCTACAAAATGGCGGATTACTTTTTTCTTCCACGACCCCATCAATATGGGTATCAAATGAAAGGGCTTAACGAGTAGAATACAGCCCACTATATAAAATTTAAAATCCAAGATGGCCGCCATAAAAAAAATGGTGAATTACGTATTGCGTTGGGGGTTTTTTAAATTTTTAATTTAATTCACTTGTTAAAAATTTCATTACAATCTCGCGTACCTACCTAGCGTAGGTATTTTAAAAGATCTAAGTTAACAGACTTTGTCCTAGGATCTTAGGCCTCGCGTTTAAATCTTGCTTTAAAGAGAAAATAATTTCGCCTATCTGTCTAATCAGCCTGTATCCACTCACTGCTGGGTACTCAGTACTCACTGCAGGGTATAGGCCTCCTATTGATTCTTAGCCTTAGATAGTTAGCCTCATGTTGACGCCACACCTTCCGATCCTGTGCGAGTCTTCCCTCCGCCATATCTCACAATATTGTCTGACCATCGGTTTGGTTGGTTTGCCTCGAGATCTTTGTCTTTGCCTTGGGTAGCATTCATCATCATCTCAGCCATAGGACGTCCACTGCTGAACATAGGCCTCCCCTTTGGACTTCTATATGTACCGGTTTGGAGCGACCTGCATCCAGCGTCTTCCGGTGACCTTTATAAGGTCGGCTGTCCACCTTGTGGACGTCCTCTTGCGGTGATCCTTAGCACCCCCTACCCCGCCGTTACCTTGTTGAGTAGCATTGGTCGAACTTATTTCTTTAGAACAATTTCTAAAGTAAAATATTTTTTTATTCGGTGCATATTTGTTTAATCAATTACACATGTGAATCGATTATATTATCGATTTGTACCGATTTATCATGCGGGGTTTTCCTGCGATAATAGTATAATAATATATGTCTCCGATAAGTAATGCCTGGCCTTGAAGGCAAATGTGGAAAATATTACCCTATATTCTTCAATTCGCGCTGGCTCTATAGTTTTTTATGAAATTATTGCAGGTTTTTTTCTCTTTAATTCTTCTTTTAGTTAGGAGTTTTTTTTACATAAAAATACACGGTCGATTTAGAAACATCCTGTTTTCTTTGGTTTTTTACCAGGGGTAGACTTCCTTTGTCGTCTAGGTGGGCGTCTAGGTGGTCGTCTAGGTGGGTACCCCAACAGTGCCAGTTATTCTACCGCCTGAGCAGTGATGTGCAAACATTACTGTGCTCCGGTAGGAGGGCACTGTAGCTAGTGTAATTACTGGTCTAAAGAGTCTTAACATCTTATGACTCTTGAGTAAGAAGCGTTGGTGCAGTGCTCCTAGATTTTCACATAATTGTGAAATCCTAGGTAACACTGTACTGATTATGGGCAGCCGTTATCTCTTAACATCAGGAGAGCGTCTTGCTCGTCTTCTACTTCATCACATAAAAAAAAAAAAAAAAAAAACACTGCACATAGAAAATCACGATGATTGAAGACTTTGCTGTGAAAAAAAATTTTTTTTTTTTCAAAATGAGCTAGACGTCTTGTTTCCCAAAATCAGTACAGTGCCACCCAGGATTTCACAAAGATGTAAAATTCTAGGTTGCATTGCACCAACGCTTCTTACTCAAGTGCCATAAGATGTTAAGACTCTTCAGCCCAGTAAGTGCCCTCCTACCGAAGCACAGCAATGTTTGCACATCACTGCTCAAGCGCTAGAATAACTGGCACTTACCTAGTTGACCGCCTGCAAAAGAATCTTACTCCTGGTAAAAAAAAGAAAACTTACCTACTTCAGTTGTTTATGTTATTCGTCCTTCGAAAGCCGGATATATTATGGTCCATAGGTCACGTTCAAATATGTCTAAACCCTTTATAGATTTGTTTACCATTCCTGTCCCAATTTGTAGGCCAATCTATGTGATAGTTCGCAATAGTGATGCGCAAATCTGCCGGTTTCTCTGCGCACATTCCGGCATAATATCCGGCGTACATTCTCACGACGTTTGCCGGCCATTGTGCCGCTTCCGGCCTAAATTTGCGCACATCTCTATAGGTGACGCATACCTCAATACTTAGATTGGTCTGGGATATGTCTACTAGATGGGCTGTGAAAAGATGACCTGCTTTCTTAGAATTAAATTAATGTAAAATAACTTACTTTTTATTATTACTAGCTGTACCCAGTTTTAACCGCTGAAAAGTAGCCTCTATGTGTCATTCCAATGTCTGAGCCGTCTTACGTACCAAATTTTCTTCCGATGCTTGTTGTTTTGAGTTCATTCATCATTTACCTGTCCATATCGTGGGATATAAGTATGGTGGTCAAAGTCTTCCTCGTCCATTCCACTTCATTACTAATCAAATCGAAGGGGAGTAAACTATTTTATTACTAGTTTACTCCCCTTCGATTTGATTTTAGGATCCTCGAATATCCTCATTTTCACACAGTTCATCCAAACTTTTTAAAAGTCTCCGTCTTTTTTATTTACCTCAAGAATTAAATACGCTTAGAGAAATTAGTTAAATTAAAATGAAGGGTCGCACATAGACCAGATTGGCACAGGACAGGGTTGAGTGGCATAACGTGGGGGAGGCCTATGCCCAGCAGTGGGATGTAGAGGGCTGTGTATGATGATGACGAGACAAAATAGATGACATGAAATTGTTTATTTGAAAGAATACAACACAAACACAACACGTTTTACCGGGGGTAGACATCCTTTGCAGGAGGTCGTCTAGGTGGGTACCCCAACAGTGCCAGTTATTCTACCGCCTGAGCAGTGATGTGCAAACATTACTGTGCTCCGGTAGGAGGCACTGTAGCTTGTGAAATTACTGGGCTAAAGAGTCTTAACATCTTATGACTCTTGAGTGAGAAGCGTTGGTGCAGTGCTCCTAGAATTTCACATCATTGTGAAATCCTAAGTAGCACTGTACTAATTATGGGCAGCGTTATCTCTTAACATCAGGAGAGCGTCTTGCTCGTCTTCCACTTCATCACATAAAAAAAAAAACGTACACGTACAATTAGGTCTTAATGTTTGATTGCTTTAAGTTGTAGACATTCTGCCTCCTCGAAACAAGCAATTTTTTTTTGTTTGATGAGAAATTCAAAGTGAACAGCATTTACCGTAATAGGCTGGACTAATAGTTTAAACGCAGTTATTGTAGTGTTCCCACAATCTGTTTGCAACATTGTATCACAATACAATGTCTCACATGATGACATTCATTTTATTAAGTGGTTCTTTGTGTACAACTCTGGCTTGCATGGATTGACGAATTATGAAATATAAATTCGACGAATTTACTTTGAATTTTGGAGAAGGATGAGGAATTAGAATTAGGGAAATGTTATCGGTAAAGCTCTAGGTACAACTAAGGAATCCTCAAGGCACGAGTGAATAGGTAGGTGTACCTTTCTTGGCATCTCGAGTGATTCCAAAATCCATCGCCATCCATCGCCGCCCATCGCCGACCGCATCTGCATCATCTGTATGCACAATTAGGTGGGTTACGGTTAAACGTAGGCCTATTGAATAAAATAATAGTAAGAACAGTTCAAAGTTCCCACAGATTTCCTGGTAGTCAGTAATGGGTAGGTACTTACTGGATAATGTTATTAGCGGTGCCGGCCGTTACTAGATTTGCCTCACCGTTCCTTATCCGGACAGATGACATTGAACGAGTAGGGCCATTACATTACAAGGTACACTCTATTACATTGGCCACGCTACATTTAAAGTAACAAGACGAGCCAGACGCTCTCCTGATGGTAAGAGATAACGCTGTTCATAATACTTATCAGTACAGTGCTACCTACGATTTCACAATGATGTCAAACTAGCTGCCCCCAGCGGTTTTACCCGCTGTACTGTAGCCTATGTCTTATTCCAGGGTCCAAGCTATCTCTCTTCCAAATTTCAGCTTAATCGGTCCACCCGTTTAGGCGTGAAAGAGTAACAAACATACATCCAAACATCCATACATTCTCTCAAACTTTCAGGTTTATAATATTAGTAGTAAGATTTTATAGGCACACTGCACCAACGCTTCTTACTCAAGAGTCATAAGATGTTAAGACTCTTCAGCCCAGTAATTTCGCTAGCTACAGTGCCATCCTACCGAAGCACAGTAATGTTTGCACATCACTGCTCAGGCTAATACAAATACAGATAGGTATACGATACCTACGAAATCCTAGAAACTACGAGCGCTAGAATTTTCAAAATTCTCATGGTGGTTCCATTTAAGTGGTTAAGACTCATGTATTTTGCAATATACAATAACTCGTAAAGGGCTGATATAGAATGTTAAATTTCAAAGGAAAATTCGTGAGAGCTTTACCGATTGTCTTCATAATTCATACTTACTCGTAAACTTAGTGGCCGCACACAGGAATTGTCAAACGGAAGCGCGGCGACATAATTTATTGTCGTCCATTGAATTATTGAAATTCCAACACTTGAGTCGTATCATGTGTACACACTACGTATATTAGCAATGAATAGTAAGAAGAAAGGACCAATGGGTCAAGTATGTTTGTCAAAAGCGGATTCTTAACAGCGCTTATTACAATAATTTGACGCTCACTCGCTCGCACGATTTGATACATTTTGCAAAAAAAATCATAGAATAAAATAAAAAAGTAAAAAATCTAAAAAAAAAGAAAGAATATTTAAAAAATGGAATAGGATTAAAAAAATATCAAAAAATCTCATCATGCCATTTTTAACCCCCGACGCAAAAACGACGGGGTGTTATAAGTTTGACGTGTCTGTCTGTCTGTCTGTGTCTGTGTGTGTGTGTGTATGTGTCTGTCTGTGGCATCGTAGCTCCCAAAGGGATGAACCGATTTTGATTTAGTTTTTTTTGATTGAAAGTAGAGTTAGTCGAGAGTGTTGTTAGCCATGTTTGGTGGAAATCGGTCCAAGATGGCCGCTGCTACAAAATGGCGGATTACTTTTTTCTTCCACAACCCCCTCAATATGGGTATCAAATGAAAGGGCTTAACGAGTAGAATACAGCCCACTATATAACATTTAAAATCCAAGATGGCCGCCATCAAAAAATGGTGAATTACGTATTGCGTTGGGGGTATTTTAAATTTTTAATTTAATTCACTTGTTTTAGGAATTTATTTTGCCTATTGTCACCCATTTGTCAACTCAAAAGACACAATGACATTAGAAAAAGCTGCCCCTTTAGCCTACTAAGACATTGACATAAGACTAGCAACTCCCGTCCCACTGTCAAGACTAAACTCACATTATATATCAAGACGCTACTCTTGCTACTCGCGCTGTCATTGCATACAATTTGCAGCTACTCCCAATGTCATTGTGTTCTTACAAACGTCAATTACTCTTGACTCTTGACAGTGGGACGGGAGTTGCTAGTCTTACGTTAATGTTGCGATGTACTACGACATTGACATAAGACTAATGAACGTGTTCTTTTTTTTTTTTATAAATATGGCAACAGTGTACATTTTGCCAGTGTCGAGTAAAAAAGTTCATTGTTTATTGGAGAGGATATTCCCTCCAATATTCGATAAAGAGTGGGCGTTTATCGAATCACATCGATTCATTTTGTGACGATTCTTGAAAATAGCAGACTGTTGAACTTTTTTCCATTCTTCGACAGTAAATCACATTCACAAACACTCAACGTTTATTAAACCCACTATTAATACGCGTTTAGCACTTATTGCAAAATTATTATCCAAGAACGCAAAAAATTTCATCCGCTTTCCAAAAGCGCGGCAAAATGAATCTCCCGTCCCATTGTCAAGACTAAACTGACATATATCAAGACGCTACTCTTGCTACTCGCGCTGTCATTGCATACAATTTGCAGCTACTCCCAATGTCATTGTGTTCTTACAAACGTCAATTACTCTTGACTCTTGACAGTGGGACGGGAGTTGCTAGTCTTACGTCAATGTTGCGATGTACTACGACATAGACATAAGACTAATGAACGTTTGTAAGAGCACAATGACATTGGGAGTAGCGAGAGTAGCGTCTTGATATGTAGTCTTGACAGTGGAACGGGAGTCTTACTATGCTAAAGGGGCTGCATATTATCTCTTTGTAATGACAGTGGGAGTAGCAAAAGTAGCCTCTTGCTGAAAGTTAGACTACTCTTGACGAAAGATAAGAGTTAATTGGTCTTGACAGTTGACGTCGTGTACTAATTATAATGTAAACATGTGACTCTACACGTGCATCATTTCTTTTTAGGAATTATTTTTTTATAGATAACTAGCTATGCCCAGCGGGTTTATCCGCTGTACTGTAACCTATGTGTTATTCCAGGGTCTTAGCTATCGCCGCGGATGAATGCTTCGGCGTACTTGCTGCCCCGGCATTATGGCGTCCCGCAGGAACACCCCGAGGTTTTTTAGTGGGTATCCCCGCAGCGCCCATCTTCGGCGGGGAGTCACAAATACCGCCTCGCGCCCCCCAAAAAGAAAAGGTTCTAAGCTATCCCTATACCAAATTTCAGCTCAATCGGTCCACCTGTTTAGGCGTGAAGAAGTAACAAACATACACACTCACTCACAAACTTTCGAATTTATAATATTTGTGTGATTTAACAAAGGTAAGTTCAATTTACAGAATTGGAAAGTAGAGCGCACTTTCACATTCCGATCATTTCTTTTGTTGTATTTAAGTATGATTGGTCATAATTTTTATTGCATTTTAATATTTTTGTAATTGTGCAGGGTTATTGCTTTAATAATAATGATTGGGGTTTTTACTCCATCAGGAAAGGTTACTCTAATTAATGGAATCAGGTGTTACTATGCGGAAAAAAAGTTTTTTTATAATCATTATAGGTAAACCTTTGACCACGATCTCGCGTGATGTTAAGCTACGATGCGGCCGTAGATGGCAGCAGACTATACCTAGAAGGCGGGATAAATCATTCCCTGGCTTCACTGAATGTACCTTTCAAAAAGAGTCAGTCGTTAGGTCATGTTACAGGCTTTGTCATCTTGGCGACAAGAAACTGCAACATAGAGTCCTTTTCACGAAAGAGGTCCCGCGGAATTTTGTGGAACTATTCAATTAAATTCATTTATTGATTGCAAGAAATACGTGTACATAATAAGATGTTTAAAATACATAATTGGCTCAACATATTTCTGCCGTATAAAGCATGCAATTTCTATTTACAAATTAAATTCATTAAAATGTCAATAATGCAATAATTATAAACAATAAAGATAATATTATGTAGGTATGAATATACAAAATGTCAAAAAAACGTGAAGATTATTAATCAAAACACAAAAATTCATATAATAAAAAATATACTTGAATTGAAATTGTAAACAAAAAAAATAAAGTGTCAAAATATAATATTAATTTTAAACATATAATGCGAGAAAAAATGGGAATGTCCTTATAATCAAAATAATGTCGATATATATTAAAATTAAATGTCAAAATAACTTAACAGGAATGCTGGCGTGTATTTTGCACAAAAAATAAGTATATGTATTCAGCGGGGCAATGCCGCCAGCATTCTAGCTACCTATCCCTCCACCATAGGTTTATTAGATTTAAATTTAGATTAAGTATTTATAAGTTTTAGATTGTAGGTTTAGTTTATAATGTTTTTTATTTATTGTCTGTAAAGTTTTATGTATAAATGTTTGTTATAACTTAACAGATATATCAAATGTCACTAAATTTAAGTTTTTCGATAATTACTGGACTTCATATCCTAAATATCTTTTATTTCTTAGATGAAATATATACATATTTAATTAAGAAATTAATTATGAGAAATTATGAGGCGTTAAAAAGTTATAGATATGTCCAACTTTTAAAATTTGCGATAGTGACGCCCCACTAAAAGGACTCCTTTCGTGAAAAGCACTCTAGTATATGTTAACATCATATGACTCTTGAGTAAGAAGCGTTGGTGCAGTGCACTTAGGATATTACATCATTGTGAAATCGTGGGTGGCACTGTACTGATTATGGGCAGCGTTATCTCTTAACATCAGGAGAGCGTCTTGCTCGTCTTCTAACTTCTTTGAATAAAAAACATCAGGCGGTCTGTTGTCCCAACATAAAAAAGATCATATTGATACCACATGATATTAATTAATTAATAATTGATTAATAATCTCAATTAATTCGCTTCATTACTTCTGATAATTTTGTGCGCAATTCGTGATAATTAGGCGGGGATGTGATAAGGGTGACTCATTACACTAATTGGTATACTATACAATACATTATGTCTTATGTCTAACTACGTCTTAAGCCACAAAGACTAACTAGCTAAGAATAGAATAGAATAGAATAGAAAACTCTTTATTTTACCGGGGGTGGACTTCCTTTGCAGGAGGTCGACTAGGTGGGTACCCCAACAGTGCCAGTTATTCTACCGCAGTGATGTGCAAACATTCCTGTGCTTCGATAGGAGGGCACTGTAGCTAGTGAAATTACTGGGCTGAGGAGTCTTAACATCTTATGACTCTCAAGTAAGAAGCGTTGGCGCAATGCATCCAGAATTTTACCTTTATAAAATACTGGGTAGCACTGTAATTATGGACAGCGTTATCTCTTACCTTCAGAAGAGCGTCTTGCTCGTTCTTTATTTTACTTCTTTGTATAAAAAAACTCCGTATTATATGGAATAGGAAAAGATATCTACACCAAGAATATAATGCAATATATTGAACAGCCGGTAAACGTAGTGTAGGGCGCCCATGGGCGAGATGGGGCGATGATATTCGGAGGGTCGCTGGGGGTGGGTGGAGAAGAAAGACGGAGGACCGAGTTGAGTGGCGTGCCATGGCGGAGGCCTATATCCAGCAGTGGACGAACATAGGCTGATGATGATGATGATTGAACAGCCGAGACATGGTCTCCACTCGAGAACTCGTCTACTCCATCGGTTATCGGTTCTACGGCAAATTAATGTGACCAGCCCATTGCCACTTCAGCATCATCACCCCACGCTGCGCAGGGTGATTATGCGTACACGGGGCGCGGGGTGGTATGTGGGACTCCCCCGCCTTGTATGTGCGGCGGGGATACCCACGAAACAACCTGGGGGTGTTCCTGTGGGACGCCATAATGCTAGGGCAGCGGGTACGCCGAAGCACTCATCCGCGGCATCACGGGCTAAGCCTACGCTTGCACGGGACTAGGTACTAACTAAATCTAAGTTTTTTTTTTTTTGGTTGGTCAAAAGTAAAAAGTGATAGGCACCAGTGCGCAATAGCCTAAAGGTCATCTTCTTCTAAATATATAAAGAGTGACTGACTGATCGATCCACGCACAGCCACTGAACGGATTGGGTTGAAATTTGGAACACAGATAGGTTTTATGATATAAACCTCCGCTAAGAAAGGATTTTGCCACGCAGGCAAAGCCGCGAGCTTAAGCTAGTCTAAAATATGGTTTATTAACTTAGACCCTGATATAACACTTTTCAGCGGGTTTAACTTCTGGGCATACGTAGTCGGTAGAAAATATGTAGATATGTATATTTTTTATTGGTTAACCTTTAACCACGATCTAGCGTGATGCTAAGCGACGATGCCGCCGTAGATGATAGCAGACTAAACCTAGAAGGCGGGATAAATCCCACACACGAAAAAATACATATTATTATACACATAATACATATTACCCTGCCGCTCCAGGATTGGTTTTATTAGCCACAAACGGAAGTGCCAACGCAACCCAACAGACAGTGCATGAATCGTCTGCAATAGACGCAAAGGCCGATGATGATGATGATGATGAATACATATGTATTATACACATGCTGCTTATGAGTAGTTTAATTATAATTAAATGTAGGTTAACTGTAATAATTCTGGCCCCTTTATTTCTAACACATTTTTCCTGCCTTAGGGCAACTGGAAGCAAACGCAGAACTAGCAAACGCAGCGTAAGACGTCCACCTACAAGGTGGACAGACGACCTTATAAAGGTCGCCGGAAGACGCTGGATGCAGGTCGCTTCCAACCGGTACATATGGAAGTCCAAAGGGGAGGCCTATGTTCAGCAGTGGACGTCCTACGGCTGAGATGATGATGAGGGCAACCGGTAGAGAATGCTATTGTAGCATTATTTTAGTCCTAGCTCTGTGCTGAATAATAAATAAAATAATACATACAAGATATAAGGAAAGCTTTGATAATTAATCAATGGACGTTGAATCATATAATATTAATTAATTTAAAAGAATCTGTATAAGTTCTGCGATTGCATTGATTCTCCGCACACTTCGGGGTCACCACCCTTTATTATCGCCTCTAGAGATGGGACGTGGGTCCATAGTCTTGTTACCAGTCTTGAACTAAGAACGTATATATCGAGTAACGCTCTCTCGCTCGCACTATTTCACAAATTTTGGAATTCATAGATTTTTTTTTAACACATAGACTGCTCCCCACTCGGTACCGAGTGGGGCGGGGCTCTAGTAGCGGCGCCGCTCACTCGGAAGCGTTCCGTTCATTTTGTAGTAGTCAGTAAACCGCCGGGGTTTGAGGCTAATCCACTGGCGTCATTCATCTGTATTTACTTAATCAAAATTTACCTAAAAAAGTTTTGGCACCCAGCAAGTTTTTTTCATTTTTTTTAAAGCAGTCAATGTGTTAAGTCCTTAATATATTATACAATATCAAACTGAAAACATTTTTAAAATGTATGCAATAATATTATGGAGGGCTGGTCTAAAGGAATTTACAATAAATTAATTCAATGAATTTGTATTTCAAAATTTGTCAAATAGTGCGAGCGAGACAGCGTCACTCGATATACATGCTCTTAATGAAGCGCCTTTACCTAACGTTTTTATTTTTTAGTTGACCAACTTCAACCACGATTTCAAGTTCTAGTTTGAAAACAGCTTGACCGATTTCGATAAAATGTATATGAATATCCTTCTGTTCACGCCTTTGTGTAATCAGTAAAAAAAGAGTTCAAATGAATATGAATCTGAATCTCTACTCCTTCATTAAAGTCGTTTTAATGATATTATAAATCTAAGTAAAAAAAAAACTTTTTTTTAATAGGTTCAGGCAGAGTACTCCGACTCCTTTTCTGCAGTCTCTTAAAAGTTTACTTGCAAAATGCTTCATTATTTAAATCAAGAATCAAGGCATTTTGATTAAACACTACCGACTCGGTCTAATTTTTTTATTGAAAGTTAACATTTTTAGTTATTAGCCATTTTCACCCATAAAATTACTTCCTAGGTGTTATTTTTGTGTCCAGATAAAAATTATGTAATAATAGGCGTGAAAGTAAACGGTACCCCTCCTATCATTATTATCTACATGTATTTGTGCCAATCATGCCGCTATCACACATTATACGATTAACTGATAATTTACCTACGCATTACTTTTGATCGTGATATCTTCTCTAATTATATATGTATATCAAATTATAGATATCATGCTCTAATTATATAATCATTTAGTCACTATTAGCTCACTATATCACTATTAGCTCTAATAATAATAGTATTTGCTTATTGTAATATTTGTTCTAATAGGTTTAAAGATCTTTATTATCAACAAAGGCAAATTTGCCACTTACGTGTTAACATAACATTGATATTATCTTTGTTCCTCGTCACAGACATCGAGGTAAGTGAAGCTTAAATATTAATCTCTTTAAATTACTTAATCTCTTAATCCTTTTAAAACCTGTTTGCCATTGACAAAGGTTTTTTTTTAACATGAAAAAATGCGTTATACGTCTCACCCTCGCGTATTGAATGCGAGCACTGTTATATATTTTTTCGATTATATATTTTCTATAATATAACGTTAGTTGATTTTTCGGGTAAAAGATATTTTTCGCACATATCTGAAACTACCTCTACAACATATAAGTAGGCTACACAACTTGCCTATAAAATTTGATTTGATTTCGACAGTGTAGATTGGGTAACCTTTTAGAGTATAAACCTAAACACAAACCCTTATAAATAGTGCCATACGTATCGTACCATAAACAACCCTTATAAAACTTCAAAACTAATTTTACTCCCAATCATAAAGAGGTATCGTACCTTATCAAGACTTATAAAAACGACTTTAAGACTAATTCTGAGAGAGTTCAGAAAAAATGTCTCAGAATGCTCTGCTACCGTCTTAATATAGGTCGTTCTGAACTTAACTATGAATCACGACTGACTAAATTTAGGGTACAAAAATTGGAAACACGCCGAAAATATTTCGACTTCATTTTCTTTTATAAAATTATTCATTCTCTTATTGACACTCCTGAACTTCTATCACAAATAAATTTTAATATTAAGTATAGTCCACGTAGATCCAAAAATTCTAATCTCTTCGCTTTACATACATATAAAAATAATATTTCTATATATAATCCGATCGTGAGAATGGCACGCCAGTATAACGAGATGTCCAAAAATAACATGCCGATTGACATCTTCGCTCCAAAACTTAGTTTATTTATTAAAATGTTGAAATCCATCCTTTATCCTCAAACATCTAGCGATAATCAGATGTAACAAATGCAGTCTAGTTGCTCCCAACTACAATTTTGTATATTTTTAATTTATATGTTTACTTGTCATTAATTAATTTAGAATTCACAAAGTTTGTGTCAAATTTCCCTCTGCATATAACATATTATTAGTAATTTATTGTAAATTTCTCTGCCTGCCTTCTGCGCGCAGTTTGTTATTATAGTATATTAATATAGTTTATATAGTTTATTTATAAGTACCTTGATGCTTGAAATTATATAACGTTCATAAAACACACATGTCCTGGACTACAACCCAGGTCAGAATATATTGTTTTTATGTAAGTTTTTATTGGTTGTAATCTGTTTTGTGTGATAAATAAATAAATAAAAAATAAAAAAAATTCTACCCCCAATCATAAAAAGGTATCGTACCATAACAAGACTTATAAAAAGGACTTCTAGACAAATTTTACCCCTACCACAAATAAAAAAACAGGTAACGCACGATAAACAGGACTCAGAAGGACTTCAAGACTAATTTTACCACCAATCATAAAAAGGTATCGTACCATAACAAGACTTATAAAAAGGACATCAAGACTATTCACCCCATCACTAGATCAAGACGCTCAGTAACCGCACAAGTGACGAACGTCACTCGTACGTCACTCGTGACCTCGACACAATTCTACGTTTTATTCAGTTTTATATGTTAAACTATTGTAGTGCGATCAATTGTGTGACGACGTTACATCATGTATGATAGTTTGATCAAACATACTCGTACATATACATACATACACATACATATAATCCCGCTGGTCCCGTTTGCGGAGAAACTATAAGTCCTAAAAAGCTGTAATTTTGCACAGATATACGGAACGGCGAAGTTATGGAACTCGCTACCACTCTCAGTGTTTCCCGAATGCTATAACGTGGGTTTGTTCAAATCAAGAGTGAATAGGTTCTTACTGAACAAGCGTGCTACAACTTCGACTGCATCGTCACTTACCAACAGGTGAGATTGCGGTTAAACGCTTGTTTAGTCTACTATAAAAAAAAATGCAATAGTAAGGGCAAGAGAACGGTACAAAAAATAATTCAAAATTAATTAATATAGCTCCCGAAAATGTGGGTTATCGTTGAATAGGTATTATAAAATAAGGGAAGGATTTCTAAGAAACTTTTTCGATTTTGTAACTTCGTCGCCTATAGTTTTGTAACTTTTATTTTTATACACATTACACTTTACAGATTAACCTTTCACGATCTCGAGTGATTTTAAGCAACGATGTGGCCGTAGATCATAGCAGATTAAACCTGGAAGACGGGATAAATTCCTCTCTGGCATCATTGAACATCACGAACGAAACACGGTCAAAATGACCGCTTCTATATTTGACGTTTACCTACTGATTATTCGAAGACGAATAAACAGATTTGGAAAATTGCTTTTGGTAGGTATACTTTTACATGTTTCAATGTTATGAATTAAAAAATGCGCCTCGCTTATTGAAAGCGAAATAGAAGTCTGTTAAATACATTTTTTTTTCCCATGTATGTATGTGAATTCATTTTATCTTTCAACAAAAATACAAGCGAAATTCAGTTTCGTGCCAAGAAATTCTATTCTAAACTATAAAGTAGAGCTAGTGTTTAATGTTCCCCACCCCTTGAAATAATTAACTCAACTAGCACATAGAAACAGTAACCGTCGGGTGGTACCAAGTACCACCCCACCCCACTGTTGCTGGTTGCTACCCGACTAACGGGGTGGTGTAGACTTGCGATTTCTTCCTAACACTTCCAATATGGAAACACAACCAATATCATTCATTGAAACGGAGTATGAAACAAATAACGGTTCACAAACCAGTTATGAAATTCAAGCGATAAACGTAGAAGAAAATGAAAAGGAAACATTTAAGATCGAACCAAACGAAGAAAAACCTGAAATATTAGGTAACGTAGCTACTAGGAGCAATCTACAATATCAATTTGCGATTGGTACAGGAGACAAGGGTCATAGATAATTTCGCAAGCGTTGGGAATTTAACTAACAAAGTTGTGCAGCGAACCAAACTATATCGTGGCCTCGCACATAAAAAGACGACACTCTTCAATGTGCTGAGCTATCGCTTCCCAAGACTTAGGAGTACCTACTCTAAAACTCTTCAGTACTTCGTCCTTCCAGCGGTACATTGGACGTCCCACCGGCCGGTAGCGCGTTCCAAGTAGGTACTCTGAGATCCTCTCCCATTTGCTTTACGTCGCCGTGCCAGCGATGTCTGAGATTCTAGGCTAGTCTAGGCTCGGCCACCAGTTCTTTTATTTCTGAATTTATTCAGTATTTCATCCCTTCATTCATTACATATATCATTTGCAATAAATTTGACATGCTTTTTTTAATCCTAAATTTGGATATATAAGGGTGATTCCTGAGAGTCAAAATTTTACGTGTCTGGGGGAATAAACTACCCGTAACATAAAAATTCTACCCAAAGGTATTTTTTTCCTGTTAGTCTAAGGTTCAATCTACTTAATGCATGATAGACATCAGGTTATATTTAGCTGCAAGTATCTAAAAAAAAATGTAAAAGCCCTGAAATTTGATTACCGTGGGCTGTCCCTTACACATTTTCGGAACTAAATATATTTTTTACACTAATTTATAAAAGGAATTTAATTAATTCCTGTGATCAAAGCTGTAAAGGGTGAACTGTTATATGATCAAAAAAATACGCGAAGGCTGTACTCAGCGTAGTTTTAGAAAAAATAACAAATTTAGGTTTGTCCCCGGACAAAAAGTGATTCCCATGGTGCGCGACATAACTACCCACATTTCACAAACCACAATACTTAGAAGCTTGTACGCACGCTATTGGCTAACTTCGATTGCGCTCTAAACATAGTGAAGAGAGGCTCCTCCTCTCGTTGTTATAAACTGGATTTACGAAGGTGAGAAATTGATTACCGTGGTTTTGGTTCACTAGATCATTGATTACCTTTTCCATGTTTAAAAATATTTTTTTATCCATTACGGTTTTTTGACTAGGGTGTGCAGTTAGTAAAAGGGTATTGTTTATCATATATTTTATTAATTTTGGTCTATAATTATGGTATTTAAAAATATTGACAAAAAACTATACAATTTTGATTTACATGGTATTGATTCTCATGGTATTTTACCACGGTGATCAATTTTCCTCTGAGTTTTCTTGCGCATTCTTTCACTTTTTACCCAACTACAGCGAAGCCGCAGGTATGGAAGTGATTTTGACAGTTTATATTTGTATATTTCATTATTTCAGATATTTTTTTTATATTGTATACATCAGATTTTTTTATATTGTACTATAGTAGACAGACCACATTAAAAAGTCGCTCAGCGAGCTATGGAGAGGGCTATACTCGGGGTTTCTCTACGTGATCGAATCAGGAATGAGGAGATGAACCAAAGTCACTGACATATCTCCGCGGATCAGGAAGCTGAAGTGGTAATGGGCAGGCCACATAGCACGTAGAGCGAATGGCTGATGGGGTCGAAAAGTGTTCAAGTGGCTACTACAGGCAAGCAAACGCAGCGTAGAACGTCTACCCACAAGTGTGGCAGACGACCTTATTTAGGTCGCTGAAAGACGCTTGAAGCAGGTCGCTTTCAACACCAGTGTTATATATGAAGGTCTAAAGGGGAGGTTTATGTTCAGCAGTAGACGTCTTATGGCTGAGATGATGTATGATGAAAAAATAAAACGAAACTATGGGCTGACTGCAACTTTCAGTCCAGATTAACCTAACTAATGATAAATGTACAATCTGATGACAGCTTCTGGAGTAAATCCTGTCAGTGACTGTGACTGTAATATTTTTACATTGTTTAAGACTGCAATACGTTGATTTTATTTAGTTTACATGATTATTATATAGAGAGCCAATATAGACCTTTTTAATACTTTATGTTTGGTGTATATCTGTTTGGATCACCGTTTTTAATCATTTCTATTTTATATGATTAGTATGTAGAGGTCAATATTTAAATAATAACATAGAATTCAAACAAAATAGTTTTAATTTTGATTCCCATGCCACACTTTATTGATTCCCGTGGCACCAAAAATTTAAATTTAAATATCTTCTGAACAAAACAAGTTATAATGATGCCTATTTGATTGATGTAATTATAATTATGGGAAATTTGTTGTTTTACATGTAAAATGCAATAATACTTTGATTTAAAATCTGCCACGGAAATCACTTAAATACGCCCAATCTCAGGATTTACCCATAATCACCTATTTATTTATAACATTGACTCCGCAAATCAGGTGCAGACACAGTGCTACATAGTGCTGCAAAACAAAATTTTGCGCAAAAAGGAATGGAACAAAAAAAAAAGACGTGTGGCACTCGGAGACTGCCGCGGTAAAGCTATTGCATAGCATTTTTTATCAACTTATGTAATTATAATTATTTATTTATTTTTTAAATAAATAATAAATAAATTTGTTTTTTTATCGATCACCACGCTCAAAGTGTAACTTGAATTAATATCAAAGAAAAAAAAACAAAGAAAAAAAATATAGTGGAGGGTGTTAGGTTTTTTTTCGTTACGGAATTTCTGGATTCGGTCCCCACGCTCAAGGCCCGCGATAGAAGCTATGCTTAAAAAGGAAGGAGCTTAAAAAGGATGATATAAAAAATGTTTTTCTCGGTTTAGGTTTAATCTAACGCGTCGTGTTGTCGCAAGTCTGTCTAGTCCTCCGCCAACAGTCGCCATGCAGTCTAGGCCAATTGACATTTGATCCTCGCTGCATCCAATAACTGAACTCCAGCACTACGCGGAATATGCTGTAGGGGAATTGGAGACATTTTAACGACTCCAGAACTCCATCATTAAAGAACTTGGTCACGTATAATACTACCTGCGCCCAGCGGTTTTACCCGCTCTTCTGTAGCCTATAATATGTTATTTAAGGCGTGAAAGAGTGCGGTCTGTGCTGCGGGGAAATTGGAGATTTTTCTTTTTTTTTTCAATTAAAATCAAATTTAATTTCAGTTTTTTTTTGTTGACGCTGAGAAAAAACGCGTTACGCGTACCCTCCCGTTGGGGGACAGGAGGGTTATGTGGGACTCCCTGTGCAGTACCGTTGCACGGGTCTACCCACTAAAACAACCCAGCGGCACTCCCGCGTCGCCTCTGTGATGGAGGCCTGAGAAACCAACGTAGCCTTTACGTCCAGTCCTCCATCGGCATTTCAGTGTTAATTTAACAAAATTTTTACAAAAAAAATTAGCATTAAAACTCCATTTTATTTCCCAAAAGTCCTGCAAGGTAACAGCACTACACAGTCACCCCAATACACTCTGGACCGTGCCACAGTTTATCCAACAGTTAGTTTTAACCCGTGGGCGGTCGATTGGTCTGATTGAACATATTGAATGCACTTCATTTTAAAATACTTCTATTATTATGTAGTCCCAGCTGAATTTTCAGTCTTAATAACAATAATCACAGTAAAATTACGCTCAAAAATTTCAATTTATTTCCCTAAAATTCCAAAGAGTCCTGCAAGGTAACAGCATTTCACAGTCACCCCAATACACTCTGGACCGTGCCACAGTTTATCCAACAGTTAGTATTAACCCGTGGGCGGTCCATTGGTCTGATTGAACATATTGAATGCACTTCATTTTTAACCCTTGATCTTGGTGATGCAACGGAATATTGGAACTGATTGGCATGTGTTTGATTGGGACTGTGCGAAATAAAAATGTCAATGCGAATTCCTTCTCGAACTTTTAAAAGCAGCTTATGATATAAGTTATATATTGTATAACCTATTTGTGATAAGACTTTGAAAATGTAAGTAGGGTAACATGTTCTGTTGGAGTATAAACCCCAATTTAATTATGATTTAAATCATATACGATCCCAGTTTTATCCGCAATGCGTGGCAGAATCTTTCTTCAGCCCTCCAATAAAACCTTAAGGTTTTATCAATTATAGGTCAGCCTTTGACCACAATCTCGTGATGTTAAGCGATGATGCGACCGTAGATGGTAGCAAACTAAACCTAGAAGGCGGGATAAATCCCTCCCTGGACAGGTGTTCATTGTCTACTTTAAATAATACTACAAAGAGCCAGCCAGTGTCGCGACTGAGAGGCGTGAGCTCCTGATGAAGGACATCGTAATTGTCCGAAACCCAGGGTCGAGCCTAGTTTCGACCATTATTTCCGTGAGTTTTAGTCGTTTGTTTACATAATAATACTACAAAGTTTTTATGTTTCTACCTTTTCAACTTTTTTGTTACCTCTGAAATGTTTTACAGCAGTTGCGACTTTCCGCACTTTCCCGACCATTTGTTAATGATGGTAAACCTACAGCTCTCAAGTAACGACCTAGGTCTTACGCGTGACACTAATTACAAGCCACCACGTGTGCCAATTGGTGGCCTATCTAGGTCTCTAGGTATAACTAGAAGTTTTGATTAGCACCGCGCGTGTAAGAGGTCGTTCGCTTAAGAACCTTCGTCTAGGTATTGGAAGGGTTTGAGCTAAATTGCTATTTACTTATATAAGGTTGAGAGAATTTTGTGTTGTGTACATTTACATCTAGGTCTATCCGTTAAACTATTAAACATTTAATCAAACTAAAATGTTATATTAACGTCCAAATTCCATCATGGAGAGTGCTCCTCGACCATATACAAGAGAGATATATATACCGCGCTTAGGTCATTCTTTGTATGAAAACAAAGTCACCAAAACATGGTGGGGTGCGGGGGATGGGTGGCTAGATTTGATTGGCTCGTTCAAGGTGACGTCACAGTTACGCCACAGATCAGGTAATAGTTAGAGGCATAACATGACTTTCTAGTGATGTGGTAAAGTCGCTATATCGTATCGATAAGAAAATATAAGTTACTGTTATTCTTAAGTTTAATGAGAAAGTTCGTTGTATTGTATACGAGAGATATTTTAATATAACTTCAATTATTGTTTTATTATAGCTTAAATGTTTTCTCATCTCTATTACCTCCCAAAGTACCCGAATAAACATTTTATATGGTTTCACTAATATATAAATAGGTCCATCGCTCGCATAAAATTTTTAGTCCTAATTTTAAAAAATTATGCGTGCGAATACGCACCCTATAAGAATAAACAATAAATGTTAGATAGCGAATTATTTGTTTTTAAATTAGTGACAAATTTAACATTAAAAGCTTCGTTACACTTCTCTTATTATAAGCTTCATAATAACCATTCATGAATTAAATACCAGTAACCCTGTATAATATTAAATCCCGATAATTTTGGTACCTTAGTATACCTAATACCTACCTACTTCAAAAATTTCAATAACATTTTTGTCGATAAAATTTGTGGTGTAAATTTAAATTTGTGTCTTATCACTAGTTTATCCGGGCGTAAGAGAGAACGAGATAATGTTATACAAATTTACCAAGAAAGAGTGAGACGAAAAGAAACTTGGCCATTTTTATATTGCATTTTATGTTAAACATTTTCAATAATTATTATCGGAATAATAACTTGCCTGTGTAATAAGATTTCGTCTTTTGCGTAACTGAATGTAGCGCTAGTCTTTCCGCGCCTTTTTATTGAACAATACGGCATTTTTATTAATTACTAGCTGACCCGCGCGCAATTCGTAGCGCGTGACAGTAAATTATTCATATATTAATGAATTTGATACAGACCATTTAATTCGATTTCCAATTCCACGGAAAAGAGGGATTCAATTCACGGGTTTTCTGCGACTTAATGGGCGTAGAATTAGTAAAGGCTGGCAAACCTTGCCAATATGTAACTACGATCGAATCACCTACTATTCAAAATGTCTATTGGACGTTTCGCCTACGTTCATAATAACTATTGGTTGAAATCAATATTGGACGATTCGCCTACGGTTAACTCAGCTACGGTCGATTGAGCTATGGTTGATTAAACTATTGGACGATTTGCCTATTTTTGACTGAACTAACGGACCGTTCACGTATTTTTAGACCACGTTTCCGGCTGCTAGTCAGGTATGACAGCTAAAAAATACTTGTTTATAGTACAGAATTCAGAAACGTGTTGTTTTTATTATGCCACTTTGCCATGATGAGGTAGATGAAAGAAGATGCCAAAATGCCTGAAGATGCCATGACACAGGATAAATAATTCAGTAATAAGAAAAATATCTGGCGCTTCGCCGGCCGCTGCCGCGGCACGCTCGCTTCGCTCGCTCGGCTCGCGCATTGTGGTCACTGTTCAAACCTAACCTAACCAACAGATTTCGGTTTGCCCTGAATACTGTACTAAAAACACGCGTAGCAAAGAATTTATAAACCGTAGGTGAGTCGTCCATAGTTGAATTAACCAATATATCAAATGAACATTGGCCGAATCGCCCATTAGTTCACATGCCCATAGTTTAATCAACCGCAGGCGAGTTGCACTGTAAGCGAGTCGTCCAATATGTGAAATGAACTTATGCGAATCGACCGTAGTTATATCGACCGTAGGTATTATGAAACGTAACCCGTCCATGCGGGCAAAGCCATGAGAATAAGCTAGTGACTGATGTATCTGTATAACGTACAGCCTCAACCGCTAGATGGATTGGGTTGAAATTTGGAACATAGAAAGGTTTCATGACGTAGACCACTGCTAAGAAAGGATTTTGCCGTGCGGGCAAAGCCGCGAGCATAAGCTAGTAAATAATATTATGAAACATTTTTTGTGAATAATACTTGAATTTCAGAGATGTCCTGGGATAAGTCCCAGAACTATCGTTATACCTATACCACAGTACAAATTAGAACGGCAATAAATTACCACTTACACATATAGCACATCAAGATTAAATACAGTAAACAAAAATATATCAAATTATCATTTAAATCAGAAAAACTAATAAAAATACGGAATAATAACAGCTTGATTCCGTACACTTACTCTTGACTCTTTTCCGCGTCATTTAATGGTGATCTCTTTACCGTGGGTAGACTTCCTCTGCAGGAGATCGGCTAGTACCCCAACAGTGTCAGTTATTCTGCCGCCTGAACAGTGATGTGCAGACATTACTGTGCTTCGGTAGGAGGGCACTGTGGCTAGTGAAATTACTGGGCTGAAGAATCTTAACATTTTATGACTCAGCAGTGCACCCAGAATTTAACCTTCGTTAAATCCCAGCGTTATCTCTTACCATCAGGAGAGCATCTTGCTCATCTTCTTACATCGTTGTATAAAAAAAACTAAAATGAAATTTTCTGAAATGAAACTATCATATACCTACGTACTCAAACTATTTATTATAATATATCTATCAAATTTCACCTTTCAGCTCCATCATCAGACTTCAGATCACTTCCATGTCATAAAATTATTGCATTGTCATCCAATTCCCGGTATGCAAAATTTCTGCTCAATCGGGAACTGTGACTGATAGGTAGAGTGCTTTTCACAAAAGGAGTTCTTTTTGCGGGGCGCCACTATCGCAAATTTTAAAAGTTAGCATATTAAATAACTTTAGAATCTTCGATGTATCCTTCTGCAATCTTGTTACACTTCTAGCCACCATGGCGTTTAAGAACTGTAATATCAGCGCCTGAGTCAGCTAAGAGTGTTGCTGACGTCCGCCTCAGGCAATGCCCAGTGTAAAGATGGGAGTCCGGAAGCTGAAGAAATTTAGCAATCGTTTTTGGCATATCACCGATTTTATTGATGCCTATGGGCTGTTTTTTACTTTTTCCATTATCATAATGTAAGAAAAATCTTGAAGTTTTTGTATTAGCGGGTCGTAATGCCATATACTTGTCCACCACATTCACATATTCTTCACTAATGACGAATGATCTGTCGATTTTAGTCTTTGTATTCAATAATTTTACTAATATTAATTTGTCCGAATGCTTTTCAACGTCGTTTACCTTAAGATTCAACAATTCATTTGAGCGGCACGCACCATTTATGCCAATAATTAATACAACCTGTAAAAAATAACAATAATTTAGTTTACTTATTTTTAGATAGGTACAGTTAGATAGGTTTTCTTTGAAATAAATTAGCTTTTGTATCAATTTACTTACTTTTAAAGCGAGGTATTTACTGTCTGGTGCTTCATTCAGAAATTTTTCTATTTCAAGGTCACGTTTCGTTTTCAAGACAGCTTTTATCATAGAAAAAATGCTCCATAATGTACTGGATTTTCTTGTTTTAGATAGTTCCATGAAATATGATAGTATCACGGTCTCGGAATATGTTTTTGCATTTTTTGAGAGGCGCCAATTATTGAAGGATTCGTACGCCTTTACATATTTCACTTTAGATTTTTCAGGCAAATAGCTGAACTCGGCATTCGAAACTTGTTCTTTCAACTTTTTTGGCGTAAGACAACTACCTTCATCACTGGGGTCACTCATTTCTTTGTAATTAAACAGACTATTAGATCACAAATAGAAATTTGCAAAAGTTTACAACTTAAGTTGAAAATATTTAGTTGAATCTTTACCAAGAGGTTTAGAACCAAATGGAAAATGTGTTGTGAACACCACTGTCGCAAGAAAAATGACAACTATAAGTGCCATCTCACTTACCTCATACAAAAGAGAGAGACAAAGATGGCATTTATCGATGACGTCACAACGCATTCTCCATTTGACTGTAAACTCTAAACTTCTACATCCCGCCATTTTGTATTTTTTTATTTTTATTAAAAGAGTTGCGTTCGAAATTTGTGTGCGTGACATATTTATGAAAAACAAATTGTAATAATATTTAAAAAAAAAAAACTCACTTACGACTTATTATTCTATAATAGTATTTTATTTAAAATATTATTGAAAAAATACAATTTATAAAGTTAAAATTCAATAAATAACATTAAAAATTATGTGCATCTCAGTTAAATAAAAATTGTACACAAATAAGTTTCAGAACACACCAACTTCTTCATAGCCAATAAAATTGTGTTCGAAATTCAAATCACTTTGCCTCTCTACTCTCTAGAGAGCAAAAACGGCTTTTGCTCACTGAAATCGATGACCAAAGACACTATTTTCGTGCGAGAGTGGTGAAAAATTATTTATGGCATGAAGTCCAGAATTTATCGAAAAAATGTAATTTAGTTCCGCAAAATTCCGCGGGACCTCATTCGTGAGAAGGACTCTACCACTGAGGTGTATACCTAAAATCATAGGCGGATCCAGGATTTGGTTTGGGGGGGGGGGGGGGGGGGGGCAAGGTGCAGACGGGCAAAAATATTATAATTTTTATTACGAAAAGTGTATGTTTAGCTCGCTCTGAGCGGTTAGGAAGTTTAAACATCCATTACAATAAGTGCGCGAGCAGCTAGCTGCGAGCGCCGAAAAAAAAATTTTATTTCAGAAATATGTGCGAAATTCGTAACTCTACAATGCTTCTGGGGGTACCTTGGCCCCCTGCCCCCCCCCTAAAGCTTAAACATCCTTTATAATATGTGCGCGAGCAGCTTGCTTAATGACTCGGGGAAGGGGCGGCTTGGCCCCTTGCCCCCCCTCCCTAAATCCGCCTATGATTATCTATAACACAGATAAAAGGTTCTATAATAATCATTGCAAAATTTTACTAACATTATAAACGTGACAGTTTGTGTCTGGATGTATGCCTAAATGTGTGTGAACAGATTTTATGTCTGTGTGTCTCCGGATAACCAGTGATTTTTACAAAAGATCCCCCTAGATGGAGCGCCACAATCGCGTGATTTTAAGTTAAAATATCTACAGATTTTTAACAATTCATAATTTCTCATATTTAATTTGTCAATTAAATAGGTACATAATATTTAATTAATCTAACAAATAAAAAATATATAATAAATGAAGTATTCACAGTAATTATAAATCTATTATTTAGTTCCGCTAGGTTACGCGGGACTTCTTTTCTAAAACTGTTTGCAGAATAAACGATATTTCTTTTTCTTAGGACATTAGTTCCATTATTTTCCGTGGCGCTAGCTTGTATGAAAAATAATTTACTTTTACAATGAACTGTAAATGAATTTTTCTATTTATCTTCAGATGATTTTACATGTTTTAGAAATTAAAAATAAGCAGCAAAAAGATATTTATTACTGATATTTACACGCATCATGCGCACATTAGATTATTTTCCGCTGGCGCTGATTCATTTGAGAAATAAGTTACATTTACTAATTTAAATGAATTCTAATTTGTTTGGCTACTATATAGCATCAAAGTACTCGTCAAGACGAATCAAATGAGCCCAAACTCGATGGGGTTTTTTCTTTTAATCACGGAGTTCCTATGGCCACCTTCCAGCTCCGTTTCGGACCCTGGTTACTATATAGTATCAAAGTACTCGTCAAGACGAATCAAATGAGCCCAAACTCGATGAGGTTTTGTCTTTTGATTACGCGGTTCCTATGACTACCTTTCTTGTTTATTAGCATTTTATATGCGAATCTTTAGATTGATATAACTCTTTTATTTATGAACCGATTTGACAAAAACCAAGACTAAGGTTCAAGTAGAGAAAACTGCAACGTATTAGTGAAAATTTTATTCAAATCGGTGGTGTTGTTTAACCACACCAGTGACACAAACTATTTACAAATTTAGCCCAAATTAAACTAAAGGTCAACCACAAGTTTACAGCCACACCGATAGATGGCGTCTGTAGCGTTTTTGGCACTATTTTTTTTTGAATTGAATTTACTTTATATTCTATTACTTTTATTTCGAATTTTTGATGTAAATTAGGGGCGATGTGTCTGATATAAATGATTATTATTTATTTTATTATTTTATTTTACGTTTCCCTAGGAAAAATTGACAAAATGTTTTACGAATTAGATCGCGCAAGCGACTTTTTCGCGTCGTTTTGTTCATATGCGTATTTTCACAGTTCACCTTAGTAAAGGATCACAATGAATGGGGAGAAATTTCCATTCTTATTATATGTATGGATTTTTCATTAAGTATGTGAATGTCACGCTGTCAATGTCGGCCGTGGAATGAACACGAAAAAGAGGCGGAGCTACGAGCTTATGTTGATTCAGGCATATGACTTGGCGACTGTTACCTCATTTTAGCTTCCATCTCTAGCTTTATGATCTGTGTCCTCGACACTCCACGGTAAAGACCACGGTAAAGAGATATACAGTATTTTGACACCCTAGAAGCAGTCGAACGGTGCGAATCCGCGCGACTTTTAATTTCGACCGCTTCTAGGGAGTCAAAATACTGTATATCTCTTTACCGTCCTTTTACTACCGAATGTCCAGGAAAACGGCACTACGCCATCAATTCCAACAGCTCGGACGAAGCGATTTGCTTCGTCTTTCATTATGAGAACGGCGAAGCTATGGAACTCGCTACCGTCGCGTCGTCAGTGTTTCCCAAATGCTAAAACGTGGGTTTGTTTAAATCAAGAGTGCATAAGTTCTTACTAAACAAGCGACTGCATCGTCACTTACCAACAGGTGAGATTGCGGTCAAACGCTTGTTTCGTCCGCTATAAAAAAAGCAAACATGACTGTACTCCGGAAGGAGGACACTGTAGCTAGTGAAATTACTGGGCTAAAGAGTCTTAACATCTTATGACTCTTGAATAAGAAGCGTTGATTAAGTGCACGTAGAATTTGACATCATTGTAAAATCCTGGGTAGCACTGTACTGATTATGGGCAGCGTTATCTCTTACCATCAGGAAAGCTTGCTGCTTTTCATACGTAGGTGTGTAGGTATGAATCATAAGGTATTCTCATCGTCCTTGGTTTTAAATCTATTTAAAGACGTGTAATCTTGATTGATAATAATTAATTAATTAAATTATTTTGATTGGTGTGTACAAAATAATTATTAATAATGTAATTACGACTTACATAACATCACGCGAGATTGTGGAAAGTCTAACCATAAACTTTGTTTTTTTTTTTTTTAATCTATGGATTTATATTTATACTAGCTGCGCCCAGCGGTTTTACCCGCTGTATATATGTATGTCTGTACACTGTACCTAATGTATTATTCCAGGGTCTAAGCTATCTCTATACGTACCAAATTTCAGCTTAATCGGTCCATCCGTTCAGGCGTGAAAGAGTAATAACATACACACACTCTCACAGTCACACACTCACAAACTTTCGCATTTATAATATAAGTGTAATTTTTGACGTAGTTTTTGTTAATATATTTGCTTTGGTTTCATTTAGTAGCGTGCTTTCTGTGAAATTACACATATAAACCAAAATATGCTTTTACTTTTACCATATACTTTATATACGAGTACATTGCTACATACGAGTATACATTTTTAACCCCCGACGCAAAAACGACGGGGTGTCTGTCTGTCTGTCTGTCTGTGTGTGTGTGTGTGTGTGTCTATCTGTGGCATCGTAGCTCCCGAACGGATGAACGGATTTTGATTTAGTTTTTTTGTTGTTTGAAAGTAGAGTTAGTCGAGAGTGTTCTTAGCCATGTTTGGTGGAAATCGATCCAAGAGAGCCGCCGCTACAAAATGGCGGATTACTTTTTTCTTCTACGACCCTATCGATATGGGTATCAAATGAAAGGGCTTAACGAGTAGAATACAGCCCACTATATAAAATTTAAAATCCAAGATGGCCGCCATAAAAAAAAATTGAATTACGTATTTGCGTTGGGGGTTTTTTAAATTTTTAATTTAATTCACTTGTGCATAAAGAACACATGAACAAAGTGTCTTCACCAAAATAGACAATAAGAAAAGTGTAAATAGACACAATTTTAATTTTAGTCTATGTAGCAGTTTAAGTATTTTGTAGTAGCTGTAGTATTGTTAGTTTGTTTTTCTCAATAAAGGCATTTGCCACGAAAAAAAAAAAAAAAAAAAAAAAAAAGTTTAAGTTAGATCATCATCATCATCTCAGCCGTAGGACGTCCACTGCTGAACATAGGCCTTCCCTTTGGACCTCCCTTTTTTTTAAAGTTAGATGAAAAATACTTATTACCCTATGTTAAGGCTAGATCGTATTATAAATAGAGTGTAGCTAATTAATGTACTCTATATAAAAAAAAAGATAATTATATACTTTTACTTTTAGTGAGTATGAAGTACGAAAGGTTATCACGGCCGTTCCTATTTCAAATTAATCTGTTATACTATTTATCGAGCACGTATAGGCCTATCAAAATTGCCATCAATAGTATTGATAACACTAATTTTGCGTTTGTTATAACCAACTTCGGAAAGGAGGTTATCAATTATTTTTAATGTTAGTGATAATATTGTTTCCAGCCAGATAATATCAATTTTATTATCGCACATTCTAGATGTACACTAGACACTTGTGTGTTATAGATAAACATATTTAATTTTATTTTTTATGGCAAATGCCTTTATTGAGAAAAACAAACTAATAATACTACAGCAGTAAAGAACACTTTTATTAACCACAGATCGGCCACAAGCCGATCTACAGAAAATCCAAGTGCTCCAAACCACTGTCAGATGGCAGAGTGCCCAGAATGCTGGCAGCATTGCCACGTTGAATGGCAATACTTATACGTTGGGCTAAATATACCCAATATATTTTCTTCATTTCTTTTAAAGGGAATCAACACAAAAACTTTTTTGAGAAGAGGAAAAAAACTGATTACAGTTTCCTTGTGCACTGTAGAAGTGTTCTGAATAGAAATTGGCATAACATTTTAGCAAACAAAGTTTTAATAATTTGTTTTATTGGTCTGCGGTTCGGGGAGATGATGGTGTGTATAACTCAAAATAATCGATTTTTATGTTTGGATTTAGATGAGCGATTGAATAGAATAGAATAAAATAACTTTTATTTGACACGATATATGTATAATACAATATACTGACCATGGGCAGCTGGTGCACTGAGGCCAAAAAACTTATTGACGAGCTAGGGCACAGGATCCAAATTAAAAGTGGAGATAGTCGCTCAGGGTCGTTCCTGGTGCAAAGAATGTCCATCGCCATACAACGTGGAAACGCATTTAAAAAAAAAAAAAAAAAAAAAAAGCAAGTGTTATGGGCACCTTTCCATCAGGAACGGCTCGGAGCGGTCTTTTTGACAACTTTTGAAATTTACGATACCTATATATTATGTTTAAATGTAAGTAATGTAAGTTTATGGTCTGAATAAAAAATATATACTAAATATGGATTCAGTATATTGTATTGTACATTACACAACACAGACACAAAAAAAACCTCAATAGGCTCCCGAACTAGTAAAAACTGTATTTCAGGAACCAGATCAATATAACTACGTACAGAATAGAATAAAACTACGGTTCGGTACGGTACTACGGTATATCTAAATATATAAAAGGAAAGAGTGACTGACTGATCTATCAACGCACAGCCTAAACCGATGGACGGATTGGGTTGAAATTTGGAACACAGGTAGGTTTTATGACATAGAGCTCCGCTAAGACAGGATTTTGCCAAGCGGGCAAAGCCGCGAGCGAAAGCTAGTACTATAAATGTTAAAGTTTGTAAGAGAGGCTATAGAGCTTAAAACCCCTGGAATAATAAAATATATAGGCCACAGAATAGCGCGTAAAACCACTGCACGCAGCTAGTTTAGCATTAAAACAAACAAGTGAATTAAATTTAAAATTTAAAAAACCCCCAACGCAATACGTAATTCACCAATTTTTGATGGCGGCCATCTTGGATTTTAAATTTTATATAGTGGGCTGTATTCTACTCGTTAAGCCCTTTCATTTGATACCCATATTGAGGGGGTCGTGGAAGAAAAAAGTAATCCGCCATTTTGTAGCGGCTGCCATCTTGGACCGATTTCCACCAAACATGGCTAAGAACACTCTCGACTAACTTTACTTTCAAACAAAAAAAAACTAAATCAAAATCCGTTCATTCGTTTGAGAGCTACGATGCCACAGACAGACACACACACAGACAGACACACGCACAGACAGACAGACACGTCAAACTTATAACACCCCGTCGTTTTTGCGTCGGGGGTTAAAAAAAGCTAAACTGAAAAAATCCAAGCGAAAAAGAAAATTGTAACAGAAAAATCACATGTCTACTAACCAAAGTTAAAATCTCGTGTAAATTATTGAATAGTATACATAATGTAGCAATGTATAATCTATGAGCCGTACGGTAAATCAGTCCGAAGTATGTGGCGACACCGTTTCATAATTTTACTGAAATTGCTATAAAATATGACATACATACAATATACTCAAGCTTGGTTACCATTGGAATAAGCAGATATTTTAAGTAGGTATGTATATTTCTAACGTTCTTGACTTCTTTCTTTGATTATTCTTTTTTTACCCCCGACGCAAAAACGACGGGGTGTTATATTATAAGTTTGACGTGTCTGTCTGTGTATCTGTGTGTCTGTGGCATCGTAGCTCCCGAACGGATGAACGGATTTTGATTTAGATTTTTTTGTTTGAAAGTAGAGTTAGTCGAGAGTGTTCTTAGCCATGTTTGGTGGAAACCGCTACAAAATGGCGAATTCCTTTTTTCTTCCACGACGCCCTCAATATAGGTATCAAATGAAAGGGCTTAACTAGTAGAATACAACCTACTATATAAAATTTAAAATCCAAGATGGCCGCCATCAAAAAATGGTGAATTATATAATGCGTTGAGGGTTTTTTAAATTTTTAATTTAATTCACATGTTCATTCGACTATTTATTCCTATTTTTTTAAAATACAATACAATAACTCTTTATTGCAAACCTGGTTACAAGAAATTGTTTCATAAGTAGACAAAACACATAAAGCTAAAGGTATACAATTGGCGGTCTTATCGCATAGAGCAATCTCTTACAGACAACCTGGTTGGAAGGAATATTGAGAACATGTATAGAGGCGGTGTGCAATACTTCTGGAAACAAGTAAAATTAAAAAAAAAACTTTTTAAATAATAATAAATAAAATAAAATAAAAAAGCAATTATTGCCCAATTTAAAGATAAATATACACTAGAGCTTAACATAGATATTATTAACACAACAATAGGCAGATTCGCATAGCGCGAGTCGCCGAGTAGGTACATACAAAAAAAAATTAATTAAAAATATATAATTTAGGCAATAGGGGTGCATTCAGCGTGTGCTGGGAGAATATCCAACAGTTTAGATGTTCAGATCAGCTCCATGTCATAATAATATTGCATTGCTATATTGTATTTGTGTTAATATTGCGTTGATTTATACGTGCATGCAAAATGTCAGCTCAATCGGAAACCGGGAAGTGGGTCCAATTTAACTTGCAAGATTTGATTACAGACAGACAGACAACAGACAGGTGAAAGTAAATAAAAGCTTGTAATAAAGATGAATTCATATCAAAACTATACGTATTTTGTAGTCTATAAAACATTATTATATATTAATAAAAAAAGCCACTTTGGAGTTACCAATAAATGCAAATTTTTATATAGTAATTAAATAAATAGGCCAAGTGCTAGTCGGGCTACGCGCAATGTAGGCTTCTGTACTGGCAAATAATAATAATAATAAATAAATATTTCAGGACGTTTAACACAGCGCCACCTAACCCCAAACTAAGCAACTTAATGCTTGTGTTATGGTGGTTAGGATAACGGATATAATACTTATATACTTTTCTTTTGTAAATACATACTTATAATAGATATGGAAAAACACCCAGACCAGAAACAAATACCTGTGGATCACACAAACATTTGTCCCATGCGGGAATCGAACCCGCAACCTTCTGCGTTGCAGGCGGGTATTAGCCCACCGCGCCACAGAGGTCGAATATTAACAACCTTAACTTTTATCAACGATATCTTTAAAACTAATAAAAATATCTTAACCGCTCTAGTTTTCCTGAAAAATTCATGGTAATGAATTGAATGCTAATATGCTTGAATTTTTCCGATTTTTAAAGCTAGTAAGTAGTTCATATTTTAGAGTTACGCTCAAAAAGAATTTTAAATTTTAATATCTTTCGAACGAAACGCTAAATCGAAAATGTTTCTTAACAACCCATCCCTCATTTTTAAATACTTATTCAACGATATCCCATGATGGGATCCGCCAGAAAAAAAAGTTATCCCCATCTTACGTACGTGGGGAAACCTAAATTAATTAATTTAAAATTATTTTTATGACCATTATCTACCTCTATGCCAAATTTCAGATTTCTTAGTCTTATAGTTTCTCCGTAAAACCACGGACGGACGGACTAACAAAGCGAAACTATAAGGCTTCCTTGTTTACTACGGAAGCCAAAAAAGGCCACTTTCTAGTTATTAAAAAATGCAAAATTAAAATAAAATTTAAATTCAATATTTATATAATTTTATAGTATTTAGTATCTATTAATTCTACCACCGAGTGCACCACCCGCCCTCCCGCGTTCTTCGCAAAACGTTGTTAGACTCACAAATTTAGAGAGAAATTAACACGAAATATTAAATAATAGCTAATAAATCTCTTCAGCCCAGTAATTTCACTAGCTACAGTGCCCTCCTGCACACAGTGCCTGTACCTGTGCACAGTAATGTATGCACATTGCTCAGGTCAATCTAGAAGGTCTAGAATAACTTGCACTGTTGGGGTACCCACCTAGTTGTCTTCCTGCAATTTCAATTTAATTACGGGTATAAGCTATGACGTCACGAGACATGACCCCCACACCACCCAAAATTATGTGCGTTTTTTTTGTTGAATTTATAACGTAAAAAATATGGTTACTACTGTACCCACTAATAGAGGCATAATCTACTTGATAAACATTTTTTTTGTCATACACCTAATTAAAAACTACATAAATCCTAATAATTACGTTCAACCAATTAGCATCCAGTAGCCACACCTTTTCTTTTTTCAAAATGACGTCAGCACATTTAATTAAAATAAGAACACTAAAAAAATAATCACGGATAACTTTTTGCCAAGTTTAGTTCGTTAGCAAAAAGGTTTGGATCCTCCTTTTTGCTTTTGGGTGTTAAATTACTTGCAAAAAGCAAAACGGGTCAAGATCAAGGTAATTACTGGCTCTCGCATCCGGTTTTGCCTGAGTTCACTTAAGTTTTGAGTAAGAATTACAGAATTATGTGATTTTTGGTATCTCGTCGTGACCATAAGAAAGTGATGCAAGTACAAATGTATTATGTTAATTAAAATATTTAATATAATATAGAGCAAATGCTTAAATTTCCTCCCGTAAAAAAAAAAAGTAAAATTTGCACTTTGTATAAAGAAAAAGAAATGATAAAAAAAATCTTAGCAATATTCAACGTACACACAAAAACACACATAGATGATAACTATCTCTACATATTATGTGCAATTTCATCCCAATATGTTCGGTGATTTGGATTGTGTCTTGATAGTTGATAGAGTTAATAAGTCAGTTACTCTTTCCTTTAATAAATTTAAAAGATTATATCTTTTAAAATCGTGATGTTATGTTTTGGTTATAACTATTAAAAGCCTAAATTGCAGCACTTTTGCAAATAGTTTTTAAGAGAAGACATAGGTGTTTATAGGTACATATAGGATCTCAATCTCAAAATTCATTTATTCAAATAGGCTTAGGCTACATTGAAGCACTTTTGCAAGTCAATTTTACATTTTTCTATTTTAACACTCTGCCGATAGTTCGCAAGGCACCTCTATGAGAAGACCGAGCAAGAAATCCCCAATAAATATTATTGTTAATGAAAACAGACAAACAAGATGTTTATTATTAAGCTGTATCCACACCGGTTGAAAAAGCTTACGTCATATTCCATTTCTCGCGACTTTTTTTGCGGCGCGCCCGAATTGCGCAGTTTGAAGAAATGCTCTCGCTGTCCTTTTTTGCGTTTCAAGGTTCGTAATTATTTTGGTTCCGTATAAATATTTTTATTGTTTTGTTAGAGGCAGAAAGCCTTTTTTGTTTTTTTTTTGTTATCGCCGGGAAAAAATGCATTACGCATACCCTCCGTCCTTATATGATCCATCGTCGACCGCATGTTCACTTTCCATCAGGTGGGATGTGGTCAAACGAAGGCCTGTTTAGTTTAAAAAATAATACTTTCGCCTATATACGTCTCGTTATTAGGCTGAAAAACTATTATCACGAAAATAAACCTTAATATTTTGGACAGTATGTCGTAAAAATATCATCTACTACCGCTACGCCGCAACGGAAGACCAGCGCCGGCTATGTAGTCGGCAACATGCTGAGTTGCGACCGTTTCATGTATAAATGTTTCTTCTGATTTCCTTTAATATTATGTTGTTGTTTCCTTGTTTCCTTGCTACCTATAAAATGAATTATATATAATTGTTATTTTTTCCTTTTTGACATATCTGCAGCCTATTTCCTACCATTATGATAGGAATCTGTGAAAGTACATTTGCTCATAAATGAAGTTAAATTTTGCACACGGGCAAAAAATACCTATGAATGCCATTCGTGGGTGTTTCTGTGTGAAGCTCTTATATATAAAAGAAAGCTCCTGCTATTAGATACAGGCAGCTTTCTTCAATATCATTAGACTGTTTGAGTTATAATAAGTATTGTTAAATAATGAATAAGTTATGGTTATTTTCAGATTTGACTTGAGAGTTCACTTAAATAATATATAGTTTTATAAAATAAGTATGTAGTATTATAGCTAATAATTATTATTGATACAATAAGCTTTTACATTTAAACTTTTTAAGAGTCCCATTACATTAGGGTATCCCGACAAATGTATGGAAAAATATTAGTACTTGGTTACTTCTGATTGTTTTTCATTCCGTCTGGTCCAGTGGGTTATATTTCCTTTACATATATAGATATGTAAAGGAAATATAACCCACAATGTGGATAGCCACAAACGGTAAATATAACTTTATTACGCATTGGTTTTTTTATGCAAAGAAGCTCGGCTCTCCTGATGGTAAGAGATAATGATGTCCATAATCAGTACAGCCACCTAGGATTTCACAATGTAAAATTCTAAGCGCACATCAACGCTTCGCAAGAGTCATAGGGCTTGTTCACGTGTACCCGCGGGCGCGGGCGCGGGCGCGGACGCGGGCGCGGCGCGGGCGCGAAATATCAAACATACGACGCGCTATGAAAGTGTTCACAACGCACGTGCGGTGTAAGCAAAGTCTGCCGCGCCCGCGCCCGCGTGTTATAGCGTGAACAAGCACATAAGATGTTGATGCCCTTAAGCTCAGTAATTTCACTACTCCTTTCTTATAAGATAAATGCCAAGGAACCCTAATCCGACTAAATACTAAATACTTTCCTCGTCTGTCCTTCAATCGACACACCTGCTCGTTTTTTTTGCGCGGTTTTTGCTTCCCGCTTCGTTTTTTGTACTTTTTTCGTCCGTGAGTCAGACCTTGTGCTTTCTTGGTTACATAATCGAATATTAAGATAAATTCCTGGGAAGCTTTTGTTTTATAATATATTTAATTTTAGCGATTGTCAGTGGTTTTGGAGACAGGAAAAATTTGAATATTACCTTAAGCTAATTTTAACCAATACTCTAACATTATCAACGCAAAAGGTTGTATGGATCCTCTGGATTTTAGGAGGTTGGTTTGGCTTTTTTTTATGTGGAGAAGTAAGAAGACGAGCAAGACACTGTCCTGATGTTAAGAGATAACGCTGCCCAAAATCAGTACAGTCCTACCTAAGATTTCACAATGATGTGAAATTCTAGGTGCACTGCACCAACGCTTCCTACTTAAGAGTCATTAGATGTTAAGACTTTTCAGCCCAGTAATTTTACTAGCTACAGTGCCCTCCTACCGAAGCACAGTAATGCCACAACAAGCTCCTGTTCAGGAAACACGGTTTTGTAATATAAAAAAAGTGATTTTCCTCTTTTCATATAGTTTGAGTATATACAAAAAATTAACCAATTTCAAAGGAAAAAAAAATAGGAATAGCTTTCTTTTCCTACTTCTTCTTTAACCCGACCTTACATGAGGTGGAATAAGGACAGGAAGATGAGTTATAATTACATAATCAACCAACACACATACAATAACAACTAACAACACCAGCAACAACAACAAACCAACCAAAAACAACAACAACACCAACGCAACCAACTAAAACAGCAACATCAACAGCAGCAACCAACAACGTAACCAACTTAAAATTAGAGGAAAAGTATTCATTTTCCTTCAAATACGAACTGGTAATTGTTCAAAACCTCAGAAATGAACCGATGAATTTGCACCTCGCGCAGCTGACTGGTTTCAACTCAGGCTAAAGTGTAAATTAGCATTTTATAGACGCAATAATTTTTTATCACTTGGTCTCGTTACGAAACAAATCCCGCTGTTGCTATGTGCTCCTGCAAGTTAAGGTGTGTTTACACTTGTGACAACTTTTTTTTTTATACAACGAAGTAAGAAGATAAGCAAGACGCTCTCCTGATGTTAAGAGATAACGCTGCCCATAATTAGCACAGTGCACTGCGCCTACGCTTCTTACTTGAGAGTCACAAGATGTTAAGACTCTTCAGCCCAGTAATTTCACTAGCTACAGTGCCCTCCTACCTGTGCACAGCAATGTTTGCACATCACTGCTCAGTCGGTAGAATAACTGGCACTGTTGGGGTACCCACCTAGTCGACCTTCTGCAAAGGAAGTCTACCCCCAGTAAATTAACAAAACGTACTACTTACTTCCATTATTGTTGTGATTATTTCAACCACAGATGTGTAACATTATTATTAAAACAGGCGGGACGCTATATCGCTCGCAAAAATTCATAGAAATAACTCTTTGAAAATTCCTGAAAGGGTCACTGCACAATATTATGCACACATTTTGAAAGTGTTTTCAGTGTTATATATAAAAAATGGCATAAGAAGTAACAGATTTTTTCAAAAAACTTCATCTAGCCATATTTTATTATAAGTGTTTTCAGTTTGATATGTTAAAATATAGCTAGATTTTCAGATTTTCTTTTTTCCAAAATTGCTTTTTTATTTATTTAATATATTATGATTTAAATTTTTTATTCGTCTTCTTATTTCTTTATGTAAAAAATGTAAACTCCACTTAACGTTAACAAATTGATTCACCTAACAAAGCTATAATTATATAGAAACAAGAGTATAATCTGATTTACGACTGAGAGATGGGAGATTAGTCCGGTTAATTGTAATCGGTACTGATTATAGGGAGGGGAACGGGTGTATACCAATATTTTAATATTATATGTATAATAATCGTTAGATTTTATTGCTAAATATGAGAAGTTATGTATATTGGAAAGCCTTATCTATCAACGCACAATTCAAGCCAATGAACAGATTAATATTTTTTTAAATTTTTATGTGGAGAAGTAAGAAGACGAGCAAGACGCTCTCCTGATGTTAAGAGATAACTCTGCCCATAATCAGTACAGTGCTACCCAGAATTTCACAATGATGTGCAACTCTAGGTGCACTGCACCAACGCTTCTTACTCAAGAGTCATAAGATGTTAAGACTCTTTAGCCCAGTTATTTCACTAGCTACAGTGCCCTCCTACCGAAGCACGGTAATGATTGCACATCACTGCTCAGGCGGATAAATGAAAATAATGATAATAAGTGAAATTTAAAAAAAAACTTAAAAACTAGCTTATATTATCATTACCATCTAGTACGAAAGTACTTGTCAAGACAAATCAAATGAGCCCAAACTCGATGGGGTTGCGTCGTTTAATTACGGAGTTCCTATGGTCACCTTCCTGCTCTATCATCAGATCAGCTCGATGTTATAATAATATTGCATTGTCATCCGATTTATACATGCATGCAAAATTTCAGCACAGTCAGAAATCGAGAAGTGGATCATTAAACTTCCAAGATTTGATTACAGATAGACAACAGACAGGTGAAAGTAAATATAAACTTGTAGAAATTGGAATACAGGTAGATCTTATGACGTAGACCTGGTGGGTAGTTCTTCACCAGGTGATGGATTTTTTTTACTTATTTATTTACTACGGCGCGGCGCAGCGACCCAAACTGAGTCTTGGCCTCCGATACAAGAACACGCCACTCTTCCCGATTCTGAGTAGAATAGTTAAATTAATTGTAATCCTTACTGATTATAGGGTGGGTTACTAGCTTATGCTCGCGGCTTTCCCCGCACGGCGAAATCCTTTCTTAGCAGAGGTCTACGTCATAAAACCTATCTGCGTTCCAAATTTCAACCTTATCCATCCCGCGGTTTAGGAAGTGTGTTGATAGATCAGTCAGTCAATCAGTCACTCTTTCCTTTTATATATTTAGATTAAAATATTGCTAGACGTAATAATCGTTAGATTTTATTGCTATGAGAAGTTAATGTGCTCCGAATGAGTTTAGACAGTCCCTTCAAATATTTTTAATCACACTAGTGTGTATGTTTGTTACTTATTCTTCACGCCTAAACGGGTGGACCGATTGAGCTGAAATTTGGTATAGAGATAGCTAAGACCCTGGAATAACACATAGACTACAGTGCAGCGGGTGAAAGCGCTGAGCGCAACTAGTATTTCAATATATTGCACACCTAGTTCGTTTTATATTTACAACCTATTAATTAAGTAGACATATTAATATGCAAAAATATACTTTTTGAGTTAGGTAAGGTAGTGTTTTATTAGGTACCTATAATTATTATATTATCTTACCTGATTCTAGCGGAAGATTAAAAAAATATATAAAAAGGAAATAGAAGGAAGTTTCTTCACAATTTTTCATCAAATTTCTGCCTACCTGTTCAACGTTTTAATTATAAAAAGTTAATTATAGAGTTACTGGACCGATTACATCCAAGCCAAGCATGAAACGAAGAAAGCTGTTGCCAGAGCGCGTAGTCAACATCTAAAGCCGCTTTATGATAAGCTTGAGACAGACGAAGGTCGCAAAATCGTTTATCGCTTGGCGAAGGCCCGAGAGAAAGAATCACAAGACATTACCAAATGTCTTTGTGTCAGAGATGCTTCGGGGGCTTTGGTTCATGACAAAACGCGTGTTAAAGATCGTTGGCGCGAATATTTTAGTGAACTGCTAAATAAACACAATAGCGACACAATTACTGCCGAACTGCCTCCTAACGTAGGACTTGTTCCTTGCATACAGGCAGCCGAAGTACTAAAGAGTCTCCGTAGCATGAAAAACCGGAAGGCTGTAGGCCCTGATGACATTCCGATCGAGGCGTGGAAATCGTTGGGTCCTCATGGTGTGTGCCAACTTACAGACCTCTTCAACCGCATTCTTGTTACCAAGAAGATGCCAAACCTTTGGAGGAGTAGTTATATTACTCCTGTATACAAAGGTAAAGGCAGTGTACAAGACTGCGGGAGCTATCGCGGTATAAAGGTTATGTGCCACACTATGAAACTCTTCGAACGTGTAATCGAAAGTCGCCTACGGCAAGAGTGCAATATCTCCGAGTGTCAATTTGGTTTTCGGCCCGGTTTTGGGACTGTGGACCCCATATTTGCTCTTAGAACATTAATCGAAGCATATAGAGATCGTAAAAGATCTCTGCATATAGCGTTCTTAGATTTGCAGAAAGCGTTTGATTGTGTTCCGAGACGCGTCATATGGTGGGCTTTGAGATGCAGAAACGTACCGGAAGTCTACATTGACATAATTAAAGATATGTACTCCGATTCCGTGTCAACGGTTAGGACCGCAGTTGGTGATACCGATCCATTTCTGGTCACTGTCGGTGTACACCAAGGCTCCGCATTGAGTCCCTTCCTATTTAGTGTTGTGCTTGATGTTGTTACTGCGCACGTTCAAATGCCGGCCCCGTGGGTAATGATGTACGCAGACGACATAGCACTAATAGACGAAGACCGACTAAGCCTGGAGCAAACAGTGAACCGGTGGAAGGAAGCGCTGGAGAACGGCGGTCTTAAACTTAATGTAGCGAAGACTGAGTACTTAGTCTGTGGAGATAATACGGATCCCAACTCCATCAAAATCGGTGATGAACAGGCCGCAAAGACGGAAAAATTTAAATACCTTGGATCCGTATTACATGCGTCGGGGGGAATTGACCAAGATATCAGAGCACGGACTAGCGCCGCTTGGGGCAAATGGCGTGAGGTCACAGGCGTGGTCTGTGATAAAAAGATGCCGCCAAAGCTCAAAGGACTAATTTATAAGAGCATTATTAGACCCGTACTCATGTATGGTAGCGAGACATGGCCTGCCCTGCAGCGACATGTCCAGGAGCTCCATGTCACGGAAATGAAGATGTTGAGATGGATGTGTGACGTTACGAGACGAGATCGCATTCGAAACGAACACATCCGTGGAAGTCTCCATGTACGTGACGTAGCGGATAAGCTCCAGGAGAGTCGCCTGAGATGGTATGGCCATGTCATGCGTAGACCGCCAGAGTATGTCGGGAACAAATGTTTAGACCTTGTTGTCACCGGAGCAAGACCACGCGGTAGGCCCAAGCGACGTTGGCTTGACGTGCTCAAGGACGACTTAAGAGCCAATAATTTAACGAAGGAGGATGCTCAAGATCGTGCGAAGTGGAAGAGGTATAGCCGGAAAGCAGACCCTGGCAGTAGTCGGGACAATGCTCAGTAGAAGAGGAGAATTATAGAGTTACTGGAGTGTAGTACGTGAAGTGCGATATGTTGATTGTGAAAAATGATTTTATATAAACTTTTGACTAGTTTGACAAATTATTTTAATTTTAAAATAAAATAATACATACAACACTAGTCCAAAAACAGAAATTGAATTAACCACCAAATAAATCAGGTACCAACAGATAATTGTCTTCGCAACTATAATAGAGAAATAAATTACATTACCGTCAATTATTCTCAACCAAAATACAACCTTATGGCCCAAATCTCAAGGTCAACTTTCGTGCGAACAAAAATGCTCGTAAATTACTCAGTTGTGATTTTTATTATTTTAATGACAGCCCGTCAAATTTTCGATGATTTAAGATGTCGGTTTTTGTTGAAAAAAGGCTTGAACACCTGTGGTTACGAGTGGCAGAGACGCTCAAAGTTTCCAAGTATTTCTTGGGCAGTTTTTTTGCAAATCTATTTCGTAGAGGTACGGAGCTCAGATGGCCTATAGGCTTTCCTGTCGTCCTATCTTTAAAAGACCGCTAAGTGATAAATTGAGATTTTGAGATATGAGCAAAAACGTAAAATTTACGATTCTAGAAAATTTCAAAATATACTTCAGAATACTTTTCTGTACCAAGGACAAGTGTTTATATTAAAAACACATAGTGATCACTGAGTAGTATTCTAGAGCTTTAGATCGATAGGTATAACTGATTTTAATTATAAAAAAACACTAAGTTTTGTGCAATAAGCTTTGGATATTTTGTCTGTATCTCAGCCGTCACTTTGCCGTCATCTGTGTTTCCCGAGCGGTACAACTTGGGTATCTTCAAGGCACGAGTGAATAGGTACCTTTCTAGGCATCTTACGTGATCCATCGTCGACCGCATTTTCACTTTCCATCAGGTGGGATGTTGTCAAACGTAGGCCTATCTAGTATAAAAAAAAAGCTAATTAATGAGATAAAAATTTGGGACCTAGCCCAGAGGATAGAGAAAAAAATACTCTATACAGTGGTATAAAAATGACGATATTGGAAAAATGTGGCTTAGCGATCATTTAAAAATCGGACGGCAGTATCGCCCTATGACATGTAAAACACTAGAATCGATCGTCACTAGATCGTCGACGATAACGTAAGATGCCCTAGAAAAAACCTTACCGTGCTGAATGTCCTAGTTGTATCGTCAGGGAATACTAGTAATAATAATTATTTAGGTTTATACTCCATCAGAACAGGTTACCTACTTACCTGTCAGAGTCAAATCACAATTTATAGGTTGTATGGCCAACCTATATGTTGCAGTTTCAAGTCGCCGAGATTACTACAGGCCCAGCAACATGATCTGACGACTGCCTCCTACATATCTTATAGGAAACAGTCGGAACCCACAGTTTTACGTGTCTTCCGAAACACGGTAGCGTACTGGCGAAATTTTTTGCCACACTGAGATTTGAACCCAGAGCCTCCGGATTTGAACCCAGAGTCGGACGTAAGACCACTGGACCACGGACGTGACATACTGGGCTACGGGAAACACGGACGACGGCAATGTGTTCCAAATGCGACCAGAGGACCTATTGGCTAATTCTCACCCACTACGATTGATGACAACTTCAATGTACATTGCTGCTTTTGTTATTTTACTCATATTAATGAGGAGGTTTAAGCAAGTAATGTACGCAAAATTGTCTATGGATTCTAGTGTTTTACATATCGTTTGGCAATAGCCAATAGACCCTCAGTTCTTATCAAAAAAATTAAAGCAAAACGCTTGGTACGGGCAGTTGGTAACACTAGCTAGTGTGGATGCCGCATTGCCGTCTGCCGTGACGTCCGTAGATAGAAAAGGCTCGGAGGAATTAGTTAATGTAATGTAATTTAAAAATAGAATTTCATTATTATGATAACACCAGTTAAAAATGCGCTCCATCCAATTGATAAAATTCCAGAGCAATTTTTATATTTTATTCGTTTACTGCATTTTTTACTAAGCGTGCGATTTTTAACGCGGAATTTTCTTAAACATAATGTCATTGACAGAAAGAAAAATATTTAATTTAGCAAAGAGACACAGACATATAGAAAAAACAAGGAGAGAGCAAACAATATTACATAAAAGAATTGATGATTATTTTGTTCCTGTATCATATGAATCGGAAAACTACCAACTGAACCACCCAGTTAATCTTTATAAAATCAGATACTTGATCATTCTACAACTAATATCCTAACCACCATAACACAAGCATAGCTTGGGGTTAGGTGGCGCTGTGAGAAATGTCCTGAAATATACCTATATAAATGATGCTTACCATCAGGCACTTGCTTTCCTCGTCTTATCACTTCATCATCATAAAAAGAGAGGGATAGAAAGAGGGGGATTCCATGGGTTTTTGCATCTTTTAAAAATAAATTTGTTAGCTTCTCGTAGCTTTGTAAAAACGTTAACCTGACCAGTTAAAACTTCAATGAGATAAGAGTACTTACAGAGCTCTCCAGGAATGTTAGCACATCATTGCTCAGGCGGTAGAATAACTGACACTGTTGGGGTACTCATCTAGTTGACCTCCTGCAAAGGAATCTACCCCCGGTTAGCAAAATGCTGATGGTATGGAATCATATTTTGCTCCTGTATAGTTCAAGTTTAAATTAGAACCTGTAAGTTCAGGTGGATGAATAGCATATTTTAGGCATATATCTCATGGTTTTAATATGGTTTTATTTCAACTTTTAGAAGAAAATTGTTAGTTCGCTTGATTTTGGAAGCTTCGTCGTCTCCAGATAAACTTGAATGCGATATATCTTACTAATAGTATAAACGTAAAAGTTTGTAAGAATGGATGTCTGGATGTATGTTTGTTACTCTTTCACGCCTAAATGGGTGGACTGATTGAGCTAAAATAGTAGAGGTAGCTTAGACCCTGGAATTGAATTTGAAGACCTTTTGGAGGCTAACGATAAAGCAGTGGAGCTTCCGCGTTACTGGGCTGAAGAACTTTAACATTATACGTATAATTTAAAAGAAAAATTAATAAATAAAAAAATATAGCCATTTTCGATTCGAAAAGAAGCAGAAGACCTTGAAATAAATAACACATAGGCTATGTACAGCGGGTAAAATATAATAGTACGTAAAGAGTACAAAGAAAGAAGTTCCTTTATTGGAACTATTCTTAGCTATCTGATGGATGATGACAATCCAAAACGGCAGCTTCCTCCACCCACCACCATAACCTGACCCGTACCTTGATGACGTCACAACCTTGACCGTGAACCCTCAAGGGTCAGCTCTAACTGGATAATTGGCGGAATTTCTAATTGACCAACTGGGAATAGGGCGTAGGTACTTGGCTACTTTGTTTAGGGAGCTTGACTGGCTACTGCCGGCAGTTTCCCCCGTGGGGAATTACTAAAATATATATATTTTTTAAATGTGATGAAGTAGAAGACGAGCAAGACGCTCTCCTGATGTTAAGAGATAACGCTGCCCATAATTAGTACAGTGCTACTTAGGATTTCACAATGATGTGAAATTCTAGGAGCACTACACCAACACTTCTCACTCAAGAGTCATAAGATGTTAAGACTCTTCAGCCCAGTAATTTCACTAGCTACAGTGCCCTCCTACCGGAGCACAGTAATGTTTGCACATCATTGCTCAGGCGGTAGAATAACTGGCACTGTTGGGGTACCCACCTAATCGACCTCCTGCAAAGGAAGTCTACCCCCGGTGAAATTATGCTGAACCTGTATGTTAACCTTTGACCACGATCTTGTCTGCTCTTAATCGATGTTGCATTGTTACAATGTAGTTGTAGATGGTAGCAGATTAAACCTAGATGGCGGGTTATATCTCTCCATGGATTCACTGAACTTCATGCCGGAACTCGGAACACAGTCACAAGAGCGTTTGGCGGTTTTTTCCAGTAGCTGGTAACTAGCCACGGCCGAAGCCTACCACCAGTTCAAATTATCTCTCATTCTAGGCTACGCAGAAGGGATGTAATTCTTGTTCTATTACCATAAAGATGGTAATGCGATCAAAGGATCGCAGTACAGGCGAGAATCAATTCAGAAACTAAAGCTACTATTGCAGAGGTCGCCAGAGGTCGAATTTACTGGGCATGACGAGATTCATTTGCTTCGATTTTTTTTTTGCTTCGATTTTCATAATCCGGACGGCGAAGATTTGGAACTCCCTACCCGCTTCAGTGTTTCTCGAAAATTACAACTTGGGTGTCTTCAAGTCCAGGGTTAATAGGTATTTGCTAGGCCTGTGTGTAACAGCTTCGATCACGTCTTCACTTACCAACAGGTGAGACTGTGGTCAAACGCAGTTCTATTCTATATAAAAAAAAATAACAACTAATATCTAAGGGTACAGACAGGCGCAGTGCAGTACCGCGCAGAATTATTTAATTCAAAACACTGGCGGTATGAGCGATAGCCCAACGATGATGATGATGATGATGACGATGATGCTTATCATCACACACCTGGGGGCCTATTGGCTATTGCGACATGTAAAACACTAGAATCCATAGACAAAAATGTCTACATTACTTGCTTAAACCTCCCCTTAATAGGAGTAAAGTAACAAACGCAGCAATGTACATTGAAGTTGTCATCAATCGTAGTGGGTGAGAATTAGCCAATAGGCCTTCTGATTTAATCTTATCATAAAAAAAAAATCAACGACTTAAACATTTCTAGAATAAATATAATGTAGTATGTAGGCATGTACCAGGAAACATTATAACATGTCAGGTGCAAAAAATAATATATCGAGCCCATAAAAAAAAATTGACAGCCTCTGGCAAGTGTGAGTCACGCGCGACGTCGGTCGTATAAAAGAAATGTACTGTCCTAATCATTCCCACAGTACAGAAGTCACTACATGAGTTAAGATCAGAAAAAAAACAGTTTAAAAACCGTTTGAAAATATGTTATAACGCTTAAACATCTATAAAATAAACACAAAACTTCCTCTTACGAAAATACTTTTTTGTGGAACAAAAACGAACTTTTTTAAGTGTTTTGGAGACTCACGAGTGCCTTTTTGCCAAATACTGTGAACATTTTTTTGTGTAAGTGAACGAACTGAGTGACCGAGAAGTGAATGAAAACAAATGAACGACAGATCTCAAAAGTGACAGTTATTAGTACCTGAAAATACATGTAAGTTTTAACTTAGACTTTAAGGTATATAGGTACTTAGACCTACTTAAGGGCGCTAAGTCCACGGGACGCTTTCTCGCTCGTACTATTTGACACATTTTGAAATAAAAATTCATAGAAATATTTTTTTGAAAATTCCTCAAGACGGTCGCTGTACAATATTATTGCACACATTTTGAAAAGTATTTTCAGTTTGATGTGTTAAAATATGGCAAGATGAGATTTTTTGAAAAACAAAATTCCGACAGCTGCTCTCTCAGAGTTTTCCCCTTTTTTATTTAACTACTGGTCTACTACAGAAAATCTATCTGTGTTCGAAATTTGGGTTTGATCCGTTCTTCTTAGTGTGCATTGGTAAATCAGTAAGTTTCCGTTTTAATCAACTTCACGAAGGTAAAAAGTGTTATAATTTGTCGGCTTAGAATTAAGGTGAACGCACATCTATCCGCATCGAACGCGCCGAACGAATCGAATTTTGAATTCTTTATATGAAATGTCATGAAACCTCGCACACTCGTCGGAGTCGAAACGTCCGAAACGTAAGAAAATTTCCTATACAAAATCTAAAATTTGATTGGTTATGCGCGTTCGATGCAGGTAGATGTGCGTTCGCCTTTAGTATAAAGTCTAAGGTCTTTAGTAAATTTTACTTTTTATTACGTGACGTTGATTATTATAATGATTAATGTTCTAGGCTTTTTATAGTAATCTTGGCGACCTGAAACTGCAACATATAGGTTAAGCCATAGATCACCTCTGATTTGCTCGACTTATCAGTTATTATCATAAACAAATGAATTAAATCAAATAAAAACCCAACCCCTTTAAAATATTTGTAATTCGCCATTTTGTGGTGGCAGCCATTTCTTTTAAGTCAAGCCCTTTCATTTGATACCCATATTGAGGAAGAGAAAAAAAAAGTTATCCGCCATTTTGTAGCGGTCGCCATCTTTGATCGATTTCCACCAAACATGGCTAAGAATACTTTCGCCTAACTCTTCAAAACTCCACTAGATCAAAATCCGTTCGGGAGCTACGATGCCACAGACAGACACGTCAAACTTTTAACTTGTAACACTCCGTTGTTTTTGCGTTGGGGGTTAAGAAAGATATGTTACACATTCGTATTTTTAACTGACAAACCCGCTAAATGAAGTAGAAAAGCGACGCGTCTTACGTAACCACACAAAGATATCGATCATTTTCGAGACCTGAATGGGTTTTTCTGAATGGGTTAGTCAATCTGCATTGTAGCCAATGCACTTATAACCGGTGCCAACTGACAGCTGTTACATTTAATAAATAAACAACGGAATATGGACATAGAAAATTATTTTATTTATACGAAGAAGTAAGAAGGAAGACGAACAAGACGCTCTCCTGATGGTAAGAGATAACGCTGCCCATAAGTACAGCGTCACTCAGGATTTCACGATGATGTAAAATTCTGGACCACTGCAACAACGCTTATATGTAACTCACTAGCTTACTCGCGGCTTTGCTTGCGTGAAGAAATCCTTTCTTAGAGAATGTCTAAGTCATAAAACCTGTCTCTGTTTCAAATTTTAGCCCAATCCATACAGCAGTTTGAGGTGTACTTAAAATAACATGAATAAAAAACCATTTATTGCCCAATTTAAAGAAAAATAATCACTAAAGCTTAACATAGATATTATTAACACAACAAATAGGCAGATTCGCATCGCGCGAGTCGCCGAGTAGGTAGATCAGTCAGTCACTTTTTCTTTTATATTATATATTTAGAAGATGAGCCAGTAATGTCACTAGCTACAGTGCCCTCCTACCTGAGCACAGTAATATTTGCACATCCCTGCTCATGCGGTAGTATAACTGGCACTGATTGGGTACCCACCTGGTCGACCTCCTAGCAAAGGAAAGACTTCCTCATATAAATCTCTGCATTCGTGGCATTTTCTTTGTTTGTTATTTTCTTGTTTTCTGTTGGATATTACCATAAGATTTATTTTGTTATGTTTTTTTTATTACGTAAAAACCACCGATCTTACTGAGGGGGGCTGCCAGAATACCAGCGCTGTGTGTTTCACTGTTCACACGCAGCACAACGCTGAGGCAGTTCCCATTCAGCGGCTTAGTGAATAGAGTAGTCATTTGGGACAAATTGTCCCAAAATTTTGTGTCCCAAATGACAATACCCTGGATGTCTAATGTGCATTTTTGTAATTGTTTTTCTTTTAAAATGTGTTTTTATAAGCCGTCGAATAAACGTGTTTCTTTCTTTCTTTCTTTCACTATCTATCTTGTATTATTAAGTTATCGCCGGTTCTTTCCTCGTGACTGAAAAACGAGTCCTAAAGAGACTATCCTAGATAGCAATCTTATGACCTACTCATATTGTAGGCACTTATATCTCAGTTATTACCTAGATAATGCAACTGATATGTAATACCTAGTCCTAATAATATTGCACTAGGAAATGTCTCAGTGTAACAAAGGAAATATGAGTCGAAAGTTAACCTTGCATGTAGCTTATAAGACCTAAGGCTTGACCTATTGTTTATTTTATTTGTATACAATCTTACTATCGCAGAATTGCCAGCGCGGAATTTTTTTTTTTCAAAAGTAAGAAGACGAGCAAGACGCTCTTCTGATGGTAAGACATAACACTACCCATAATTAGTATACTTCCGTCTTTCTCCAACCGCTCCCAGTGACCCTCCGGATATCATCGCCCCAGCTCGCCCAAGGACGCCCTACACTACGTTTGCCGAGACGCGGTATCCACTCTAGAACACGTGTACCCCATCGGTTATCGGTTCTGCGGCAAATGTGACCAGCCCATTGCCACTTCAGTTTGCTAATCCTTTCTGCTATGTCGGTAACTTTGGTTCTCTGACGAATCATCTCATTTCTGATGCGATCCTTTAGAGAGACGCCGAGTATTGCCTGCTCCTTGCAACTCGATAGTTCCAGGACTATACCATGTCCATTGTTCGTTCAGGACATAGTTAAGACATGGTATAATCGTATGTCCGCGTTATGTAATAACTCGGTTTGTCTCTGCAATGTAAAACATTTTAATAGCATCCGGGGTTGCTTGACTAATTAAATGTAGGCCAGTTAAGCTTTTCCCTTATGAAAAAGTTTCAAATTTACATACATTTTCGGTAAACCTATAATATAGAAATAATAAATTTTTATTATAACGTCTAATAATTACTGGTTACATAATCCAATAAAAATAAATGAGCGAATAAATCTAACAATCGATAAAAATTTATTACATTTTGTTTTGACCCATAAACAATATCTGTGGTATAATTTAGGGACATGAAAATGATCGTAAAAATTTAGGGTTTTTGAGAAGGTCAAATTATTTGTAACTAGATATTTAATAATTATATTATAAGTAGAATAACTAGCTGACTCACGCTACTTAATATGTGTATGTTGAGAAAAAACTATTTTTTAAAGTTGAAGTGTTAACTTCTATTGCAAAGTAAGTCCATTTTGCTACAATTTACCGTGTTTTTTTATTCAAAGAAATAAGAAGACGAGCAATACGAGATAAGAGATAACGCTGCCCATTATAATTATTAGATAGTAGGTATAGTTCTATCGATCGGTAAAACTTAATTTGCAGGGGGTCGACTTGGGTACTTACGCCTAACAGTGCTAGTTACTCTACCGCCTGAGCAGTGACATACAAACATTACTGTGCTTCGGTAGGAGGGCATTGCAGCTGTTAAATTTACTGGCTTGAAGAGGCTTAATGTCTTATCGATACGAGAGCTTCTTTTCTGCTTGTTTACTTAGTTACATCAAAAAAAATATGTTGCTCGAAATGGGGGTTGGTTTTTGTTTGCAAAACCATGTCCCTTTGAAATAAGCCCGTTGCACGTGACCATAGTTCTAAGCAAAGGGCGATTGCGTAATTTCCTCATTCCCATTGAGATCTGCGCTCCTATTGGTTGAAAACGGTGGTGTGGTCGCATAGATGTCACGCGACTTATGTATACTGTAGATACAGTACCTTAGCTACTTTGATTAGAATGAGTGGTAAGCGAAGCACATTTTTTTTTCGCATCAGCAGGCTTTTTCACTTTTTCACTTTTTCGCTTTTTTTTTTCAGGTCTCGTTAAACGTCATTTCATTTCATACAATTCGGTCTTCGGTTGGGTTCCCTGACAAATAAGTGAATAGCCCTGCTGGTGACTGTTGCTAATCAAGAAAGTTATCTAAGCCGAGATAATTACATTAGAAACTACGTATTCCATCGGCAGACATTTAGTATTGTTCCGACCCCCTGGGTCTGCCTAGGTCTCCCTTGAACTATCAAACATTAGATCAACACTCTCGTTATAGTATAGCAAAAAAAAAAGTTTTAAAAGTAGTAATAATAAATAATAAAAAAATAAAATAAATATTTCAGGACATTTCACACAGCGCCATCTAACCCCATACTAAGCAGCTTAATGCTTGTATTATGGTGGTTAGGGTAACGGATATAATACTTATATACTTTTGTAAATACATACTTATAATAGATATTGAAACCACCCAGACCAGAAACAAATGTCTGTGGATCACACAAACATTTGTCCCATGCGGGAATCGAACCCGCAACCTTCTGCGTTGCAGGCGGGTATTAGCCAACCGCGCCACAGAGGTCGTCAAATATGTATATATCTTACTTCTTAAGTAATATGTATATATCTTACTTCTTACAAATATTATAAACGTGGAAGTTTGCAAGAATGTAAGGATGTATATATGTCTGGATGTCTGTATGTATGTGTGTTTCTCTGTTAATTTGCATCACACCACCAACCCATGTGAATTTATTTTCTCCTCTCCCTGCATGGTTGTCTGGAAGAGATCGCTATTAGCGATAAGACCGCCAATTGTAACACTAAGTTTTTATATTGTTTTAGTTCTTAAGTTCTTTTTTGTATTTTTCTTGTGTTCCAATAAAGTGTTATCTATCTATCTATCTATCTATGTTTGTTACTCTTTCACGCCCTAGTAGCCAAGTCTTTCACGCCAGTGCTTGTAGAAAACTTGAACATTGGAATACAGATAGGTTTAAAAACTTAAAACGTAGACCTCTGCCTCTCTAGACTATGTATGACCTCTCTATAAAGGATTATAATTATTTAAGGATTTTTTAAAGGTTTTTTTATTTATTTTTTAATTTAGGGCATGCTGGACATTGCCCCCATACGCTTGTAGTATTTTAACAAGGTCTTAATTTGAAGTCAGTTTTAGTTTTTTTCTAAATTTCATAATATTTACGCATACGCCCTAAACTCAAACTCAAACTCAAAATTCATTTATTCAAATAGGCTACATTGGAGCACTTTTGCAAGTCAATTTTACATTTTTCTATTTTAACACTCTACCGCTCGTTCGCAAGGCACCTCTATGAGAAGAACGAGCAAGAAACTCATGAGGATTGCATTTTTTAAATGTGTTTACAATGTTTATCTTGGTTACATAATTTATTGTGCGTTTGAGGGGCACCAGCTGGTTTATTATGCAGAGGTTTCCAGGCATCTTTGTCGTCTATGTATTGGCTTATTTTATAATAGGCTTTCTTTTGTAATATGGCTTTAACATGGCTTTTGAATTTTAGTTACCAAGTTTAGTACCCAAGTTAGCCTTTTCGTGCAAGGGCTTCATCACTGTAGCTAACTAGCTACTCTATTACCTCCCGAGATGCGTCAGCCGGTAGTTATCAATTGTGGCCCTTTGACAACCGCAATTGAACTGCCTACGTCATCGGAATGCGAGATTGTGACGTCACAGATAACATATCACTTTCATATGATATGATAAGGATTACTTTCTACTCGTATATCAAAACATTATCATAACAATTTAATCTTTTTATTCCCATACTAAGTAGATTCGGTGTAAAATTCTTTGAAGTATTTTTGATAAAAATTTGAGTATCATATCTATTGCTACTCGGTGTGAATCAAGTACTTGTGCTATTCACACCGCGGTTCGAACCATTTGTGGTATGTAACAGCAAAAGACATTCAAAAAGAGAGGTAAAGATATCAATGCTAGCTTTAATTTTAAATACTTACGTTATTATTTTACATGATCGAACGTAAGTTTGTCAAAAACAAACTCAAAGATTTTTTTTTAATAGTTAAGTTATAATCAGTAATCCGTCACTTATCATAAAATTCCTAACCTATTCAAATCTTCGAAATATTATTTAACTTTAACCATAGATCTAGCATTAAACGTAGACAAACTGACGATCATTTCCACCATTTTTTTGACCCAAGAATATCGTAATAATATGTCTTAGGTAGGTACTCCATTCAATGTTTCTATTCAACTTTGTACTACGGATAGATCAAAACATCCGTAAGAGATAATTTTTTGTCTCGCTCTGCTTTGTTTCTCTACATCTAACTCTATGACTTCATCCATACCACCCAGAACTAAGCAAGAAAAAACTTGATAAAAAAAACACTGAGACAAAAAGTCAAAGCACACATAATGGTTACTAAATAAGAAAGCCGACAAAGCATGGTTAATTAATAGCATTTTATGAGGAGAAAAAACTTGGGCCGGCCTAGATACGATTTATGGTCAGTGCGTGCCCGTTCCACTTGGTAACAAGGATTTTATGATATACGACATTTTTGCAGGATAAGATATCGCGCGTCTAGTTACTTAAAGTGTGTACGTAGTTTTCTATATTTTATACTGGAGTGCGATAACCTAGGTTAAAATTGAATGAAATTTGGAATAAATCGTGATTACACAATGCATACTCGGTTGTTAAAAATTTAAGGTTCTAGTTTTATCCACAACGTTTTTGGCACTCGAAAATGTTCTGAACTGCTTCCAGAAACTGCTCTAGTTGGCGGGTGCAAATAAAAAATCTTAGCGTAAAATTTTTAAAAAAAATCATAATATTATTTATTGTTTGACTTTAGAGAACTTGATGAGAACTTGGTGTGCGATTATTATAATCACTACCACACTTGGTTTTCATCATCATTTGGTGAGCGGAAGGCTAATAAAATGAGAACTTATTTATCATAAATGAAAACAATATCTTAAGTCAATGTCTTTATTTAAGAGATTTTCTTTACACAGAAATGTAAAAAAAAATTCGCGCTCGAACAACCATTAAAATCTCAATTTAGTAATTTTCTCGGCATCCGTAGTTTTGCATTGTAACGCATTTTAAATTTCGTTAATTTGTTAACATCATAATAATTACTTAATTAATTTATTAATTAAGTAATTACAAACATCTGCCCCACTCCCACCTCTTTTAAAAAAACTGATCAATCTTCATGGGTTTGATCAGTTCCTCGTCCCGTCGTGCGTACTTTAAGCCTTTTGTCGTTTAACAATGGAAACTTCTGGTTACGTGACACTCAGCACGACAGACAGACAGTCGTCTGCGCAATTAGTACATTTACTAACATTAACATCTAGTCTCTAACACAACCTAATAAGGTTCAAAATGCATTGACAACTGCACTAGGATTTTCCCTTCCTTTGCTAGCTCGGAATTTTACTTGTCGATAAAGTTAGAAAGAAGTTTCTAAGAAATAACTGATTAAATGTGAAATGTTAGTGAGCGAATTATTTTTCCTATGGAGTAATGTACTTATTAAACTTTGTATAGTTTTTGGAAGTCTTTAATTTACTAAAAGTCGTCGGAAGTCGTAGTCTTTAATTATTTTTAAGCATAGCTTCTAACGCGGGCCTTGAGCGTGGGGACCGAATCCAGAAATTCCGTAACGAAAAAAACCTAACACCCCCCACTCCGACCGGTTAATTTAATAAAAGAAAAAAAAAATGTTTTTTTTTCGGTCACCACGCTCAAAGTGTAACTTGAATTAATATCAAAGAAAAAAAAAGGAAAAAAATACTGCATTAATAAAATAAATAAATAACTATAATTGCATAAGTTGATAAAAAATGCTATGCAATAGCTTTACCGCGGCAGTCTCCGAGTGCCACACGTCTTTTTTTTTAGTCTTGTCTTTACATATTCTGATTCATGTCTTGAAAAGTTATAAAACCGATTTAGATGAAACTAGCTGCGCCCAGCGGTTTTACCCGCTGTACTGTAGCCTAAGTGTTATTCCAGGGTCTAAGCTATCCAGACATACATACATTCTTACAAACTTTCACGTTTATAATATTAGTAAGGTTTGCATTGTGGCACTGAACGCATGATAACCGAAATCACAATCAAACAATCACTGCTCAGGCAGTAGAATTACTGGCACTGTTGGGATCCTACCTAGTCGGCCTGCAGGGCTATTCACTTATCCGTCGGGGAATCGAACCGTAAACCGATTTTTCAAAAATGTATGAAATTAAGTCAAAAGTCACGGCAAGTCGATATGACTTTATATACGTCATTTCATACATTTTTGACAATTCGGTCCACGGTTCGGTTCCCTGACAGATAAGTTGCAAAGGAAGAAAGACCCCTGCTGCAAAGGAAGTCTCATGGCAAAGCTGTGGTAACCCAGGTGACCGGCGGGCGGTCGTCGATGGGGGACTGGATGGCGCGGCTCTGCCGATTCCCAGTCCTCCGTCACAAAGACGATGCGGGAGTGCCACCGGGTTGTTTTAGTGGGTATACCCTACGAATAAATAATAAGTCGGTACACCGTGCAAACGCTCTGCACGGGGAGTCCCACATAACTCTCCTATACCCCCGTATGAGAGGGTATGCTTCTTCTTCTTCCTGCCCTTATCCCACACTAGGTAGGGCCGGCACAACACGTTTTTCTTCTCCATTCTGATCTATCATCCGTCATATCTGCATCCACTCCCCTAGCACGATATCCTCTTTCACACAGTTCATCCAAACCTTTTTCGGGCGCCCCCTTCCTTGATTACCACCTATCACCATATTCATGGACTTTTTGGTAACATGATTTTCATCCCTCCGCATAATATGTCCATACCAGGACAATCTTCCACTCTTTAATTTCTCTGTCACTGGTGCAACTTTCAGGCTTCCCCTCACATACTCATTTCTGATTTTGTCCATTCTTGTCACTCCACACATCCACCTCAACATTCTCATCTCCGCTGCATGCACTCTCCTTTCATCCTTTCATCCGCAACTTTCGTAGCCCAGCACTCCGATCCATACAATACGATCCATACAATATGGGATGGTATGCGTAACGCATTTTTTCAAGAAAAAAAAACCCCAGGTGACCTCTGCGATAGAGGCCTCCCATACTTATTGTAACATTTAGTTACGTATTTATATGTATTGTATGATTAATCACTATGCATCCAGGTGTGAACAGTTTCACAACTGCCGACCGAATCGAATATACAGGATGATGTGTATATTCTATAACTTTTGAAGAAAAGCTGTTTTCTTAGAAATTACTGGGATGAAGAGTCTTAGCATCTTATGGAAAGAAGTAAGAATACGAACAAGAAGCTCTCCTGGTGGCCTTTATAGGCAACATTATTTCTTACTCTATTGTTAAGAGTTAAGTACCGTGCCAACCAGGATTTCACAATGATGTATAATTTTTGGTGCACTGCAGCAACACTTTTTACTCAAGAGTCACAAGGGCGCTGTACTAACTGACATTACTGGACTGAAAAGTCTAAACATCTTATGACTCTTGAGTAAGAAGCGTTGGTGCAGTGCACCTAGTTTTAAAATCATTTTGTATGAAATCCTGGGTAGCACTGTACTGATTATGGGCAGCGTTATCTCTTACCATCAGGAGAGCGTCTTGCTAGTATTATTACATTCCTACTTCGTCTTCGCGTATTTGAATAAGGCTTGAAGTATTTTTTTACAACCTTTTATTTAGTTTCACCTGTCTGTCTGTCTGTAATCAAATCTTGGAAGTTTAATTTGATCCACTTCCCGATATCTGATAGAGCTGAAATGTTGCATGCATGTATAAATCGGATGACAATGCAATATTATTATGACATGGAGCTGATCTGATGATGGAGGAAGGTGGCCATAGGAACTCCGCAACTAAACGACGCAACCCGCATCGAGTTTGGGCTCATTTGATTCGTCTTGACAGGTACTTTGGTGCTGGATGGTAAAAATAATAATAAAAGCTTGTTCGTATTTGTTTTAATTTCATTTGTTTTTCCCTATACCTTACACTAGCCACAAAAAGTCTAAAATTCACCGGAACTCGTAGTTAATCAAGTTCGCCGAATCAAGCCATAAAATATTCCTTTTAATTAAAATAAAACCGTTAATTTATTCTATCGCCATTTTATAGCACATTAAAACTGTACCTAGAACCTTAAACTTTTGAAAGTGTTGCTTGACCTTACGAATTTAGAGCATTCTACTAATAAATGGAAAATTTTGAGTGATAATATGGAACCTTATTAAAGTTTTTTTTTTACTGACTGATCAATGAAAAATGCGTTACGCATCGTCACCCTGTACTGGAGGACGCGGGGCGGTATGTGGGGCTCCTCCGCCGAAGATGGGCGCGGCGAGGATGCCCACTAAAAACCTGGGGGTGTTCCTGCGGGACGCCATAATGCCGGGGCAGCGTGTACGCCGAAGCACTCATCCGCGGCCAAAACCTGTTAACATTGCTGTGCTTCGGTAGGAGGGCACTGTAGCAAGGGAAATTACTGGGCTAAAGAGTCTTAACATCTTATGACTCCTGAGTAAAGAGCGTTAATGTAGTGCACTGAATTTCAGATCATTGCGAAGTCCTGGGTGGCATTGTACTGATTATGGGCAACGTTATCTCTTAACATCAGGAGAGCGTCTTGCTCGTCTTCTTACTTTTTAAAAAAAAACCTAATTCTCCACCATTCTAGAACACTCTGTATACCGTTCCATTGAGTTTATTCAGAAAGTTCCAAAGAATCTCATACATATTGTAATACCATCTACATAAAGGTCAAGCTGTATTCAACTATAAATGGAATATCGACGTTTTTCATCAGTTTTCCTTCCATTTGATTTCCTTGGAGTATTCATTCACTGAAAGGGTTATTAAATTTGTTGTTTGTACGTACATATTCTTTAACTTTTCTGTTATTGATTAAAAATCTATATATTGTGTTAATTCGGCACTTTAATAATAATTGGGGTTTATACTCCAACATACAGGATACCCTACTTACACTGTCAGAGTCAAATCACAGTTATAGGTTGTGTGGCCAACATATATGTTTACAGCAGCTACGCCCGCAGCTACTCCCTGAAGAAGATCCTCGTACAGGATCGAAACGGTCGGCACGAAGCCGAAGTAAATACAAGTGATATAAATTATGTGGACCTTCCTGTCATACTACTCTATTTAATAAAAGTGTTTTCTGTATGGGGCCACGAGTGTACAACCACTTACCGAAGGCACTTCTCGAAGTAAATGACATTCATATATTTAAATATAATCTCAGGAAATTACTATGTGACAAAGCGTATTACTCTATTGATGAATATTTAGCTGATAAATTATTGTTTGTTTGACATTTTATCTGACAATTTTAATTAAATATGACATAATTATTAATTTCCTAATCTTTGACATCATAATTATTTGTATGTTATTTTGATTATACTTATTTTATTATAATTTTAACTCAATGTAATATATTATAATGTCAATGGTTTTAGATATACCTGTAATAATTTTAAGAAGAATGTTGCACGCCGAAAGGCAGAATAAGGCGATCATAATGTTATTTATATTACCAACCATATTGTACCCTTATACGCAAATAAATTATTTGATTTGATTTGATTTGAGTTTATGCCGTTTATTTACAAAGATGAACATATACCGGGGGTAGATTCCTTTGCAGGAGGTCGTTTAGGTGGGTACCCCAACAGTGCCAGTTATTCTACCGCCTGAGCAGTGATGTGCAAACATTACTGTGCTCCGGTAGGAGGGCACTGTAGCTAGTGAAGTTACTGGGCTAAAGAGTCTTAACATCTTATGACTCTTGAGTGAGAAGCGTTGGTGCAGTGCTCCTAGAATTTCACATCATTGTGAAATCCCGGGTAGCACTGTACTGATTATGGGCAGCGTTATCTCTTAACATCAGGAGAGCGTCTGGCTCGTCTTCTACTTCATCACATAAAAAAAAATAAAAAATATATACATATGTATGTTGCACTTTTAGGTCGCCGATTACTACAGGGCCTGCAACATGACCTAACGACTGCCTCCTACTATACTATCTAAACTGCATTGGGTAGATACGGGTTGGGTATATTATAAATAGAAATTTTAAAATAATAATCAATTTGAATTTGTTAATTAATGAAGTATGAAAAAGAAAGTCTAACGGAAGTTCAAATGTCATTCTTGTCTAATTAATTAACTTTTGCTTTATTTAAATATTTGTAGGATATTAATTATAAATACGAAAGTATGAATTTGTGTTAGTTATTTGGTTATTTCCACATATCTTATACCACTTTCGCGCTTTGAACTTATGTAAACCACACAATCATAAATTGTGATTTGACTCTGACAGTGTAAGTAGGGTAACCTGTTCTATTGGAGTATTTAATAATCCCCAATTATTAAATAATATCTTACTAATATTAAAAACGTCAAAGTTTGTAAGATGGATGGATGTCTGGATGTATGTTTGTTACTCTTTCGCCTAAACGTGTGGACTGATTGAACTGAAATTTGGTATAGAGATAGCTTAGACCCTTTTTATTTATCCCAGGAAAAATGCGTTACGCATCATCACCCCAAGCCGAGGGGCGCGGGGCGGTATGTGGGACTCCCCCGCCAAAGATGGGAGCGGCGGGGATACCCACTAAAAAACCTGGGGGTGTTCCTGCGGGACGCCATAATGCCGAGGCAACGGGTACGCCGAAGCACTCATCCGTGGCATATATAGCTTAGACCCTGGAATAACACATAGGCTTTATATAGTACAGCGAGCAAAACCGATGGGTGCAGCTAGTAAACCATAACATAAGGAAAAAGCATGACTACGTGACTAAGATCATAGGATACTATACAGATGTACATACATATTATAGTTATATTTATGTGGTTATATTCCGAGCAGACTTAATTATTACTGTCATGACAGCTCGTTTATCAGCTGTGCGATTATATTGAAACTTTTGCATTGGGAAGGATAAGACCATGTTTTTCCTTATGGTTTATATATGTAGATTGTAAAGTTCGTAGCTCACAGGCCCTTTCGCTATTTCGCACTGAGGGCCTATTGGCTAATTCTCACCCACTACGATTAATGACAACTTCAATGTACATTGCTGCGTTTGTTATCATACTCATATTAATGAGAGGGGTTTAAGCAAGCAATGTACGCAATTTTGTCTATGGATTCTAATGTTTTACATGTCGATCGTCACCAATAGGCCCTCTGGTGTCGATCATTACTAACCCACGAAAATAAAACTTTATTTGAGACAAAGCGGTAAAGTAAAAGACTTTTCTCAAATTTACCCTGACTTTTTGACTCCAGACATGAATACGAAAATTAATAATTTATTCTCATTTGTCAAATTTATTTTATTTGACCAGCTCAAAGGTTTATTCAAAATGGCTACACAGTACATAAAATATTATTTTTACTATTTACTTAAAGATGCAAACACCCATTCTGGAAGCACTACGAGAAAAACGGACAAGAAACTTATAGGATTATTTTAATCACTGACAAAAATACACTGACGTGACATCTAAATCCCATTCAAACAGGTCAATAAAGAGTGAATAGGTTCTTACTGAACAAGCGTGCTACAACTTCGGCTGCATCGTCACTTACCAACAGGTGAGATTGCGGTCAAACGCCGACCTTCCCCCATTCTGTCTGGAATCTCAGGTTCAAAGCACCTCTGGCATAAACCAGAGTGAAACTACCTACATTTACTAGACGTGCACCCAAACAGACACCCAAACAAATCACACAAAATAATAAACAATTTAGAGGAAAAACGTTGTAATGCACCATCCATCTAACACCATCTTATTTTAACAACTTTAAAAATTAACCATTTTACGCTAGTGGTAAAAGGACGTATGTGTTTCGGTGAGCTGCCCTCGTAGCACATTTCGACATTAACATAATAAGAGTAACAACTCCCGTTCTACTGTCAAGACTATATAACTAACATATCACAGAAGTAATACAACGAGATGTAGCCATTTTATGTGTGAGTGTGATGGCAATAGGGAAAATTCTGTGTGAAGAAAAAGGAGAACCTATTTTTTTCCCGTCCCTTTCAGCGTGCCCGGTTTATGCTGTTTGTCAAACTCTGTCAAACTGCTTCACTGTGACAATAATACCTATGTGTTTCGTTTTTTTTCCAAAATTTTAAGGCAATTTGAGACAATACAATGTTATTCAACTAGTTTATGACCTAAAATATCAATATATCGCGTATTTTCATAAAATAATGTAAATCCGTAAGCTGTTTTTTGTCTCACAGGTGGCCACGATGATGTGACCCCCCCTGTAACATACATAATATATTCATGACGCTACTCTTGCTACTCGCACTGTCATTGCATACAATTTGCAGCTACTCCCAATGTCATTGTGCTCTTACAAACGTCAATTACTCTTGACAGTGGGACGGGAGTTGCTAGTCTTATGTCAATGTCGCGCTGTACTACGAGGGCTGTAGACCAAAAGCCAAGAGAAGAGGTTTGTCTCATTTTGAAAAAAGCACTTACGTCCTTATTGCACCTTCGCTAAAAATTCACAAAATAAATAAGCATTTAAGTTTATATACGCAGGTGCCGGTGAAAGATAGGTAAACTAACACATGTTATTGGATTGTAGCGGCGAAAGAGATGTTTATGATGCAGTGGGCGAGATTTATACCCATAAGACGTATGTACTCAGATAGAACCGTATAGATAGGTCGTATCTATAGTCAAATACACGTGGATAGTTTTTGTGGGTAGATTTCGTAGCTAAAAGTGATTAGGAGGGTTTCTTGATCAAAAAAGTTACGATGATTCACGATGGTGTCAAGAATACATCACACTATAATAATAATAGGCATTTAATTTTTTATATTTACATTATACCGAAACCGAAACGTGGTCCTTCACTATTGGCCTCATCTCGAAGCTCAAAGTCGCACAGCGAGCTATGGAAAGGGCTATGCTCGGGGTTTCTTTACGTGATCGAATCAGGAATGAAGATATCCGTAGGCGAACTAAAGTCACCGACATAGTCCAGCGGATTAGCAAGCTGAAGTGGCAATGGGCAGGCCACATAGCGCGGAGAGCGGATGGCCGATGGGGTCGAAAAGTGCTCGAGTGGAGACCACGGACTAGCAAATGCAGCGTAGGACGTCCACCCACAAGGTGGACAGACGACCTTATAAAGGTTGCCGGAAGACGCTGGATGCAGGTCGCTTCCAACCGGTACATATGGAAGTCCAAAGGGGAGGCCTATGTTCAGCAGTGGACGTCTTACGGCTGAGATGATGATGATTTACATTACAGCCATGATTAACCTTTTGTGATCGCCGCTTATTATGGTGAGATTTACGCGGCTCTAGAGTTCACCACTGACCCTAGCAGCTTCTAGAAACTGCAGGATTTTCCTATGGGTCATCTCTCTAAGCTCATTCGGGCTGAGCAGGTGGTGTCCCAGAATAGAGCTACGTTTACGCATCAGTGCTCCACACTCCCCAGCAGATGACGAGGAGTTTCATCTGCCTCATTACAGAATCTGTGCTAAGTTCACATGTTCGCTTCAACTAACGATCAAATGAAAACGCGCGTCAAAATTTGTCAACTGAAAATAGCCTAATAGTGAGACAGATCTTTTGAAAAATCGGTCAAAAATTAACATTGGCGGAAAACAACACGTGCCACGCTTTTACTACGACATTTCGATTTTTTACAGCAAAATATGGCATTAATTTGGAGGTGATTTGGATAGGCGCTCGAAAAAGGTATGAACTGTGTGTGCAGGGATATGAGTGCTAGGGGAGTGGATGAAGTGACGGATGATAGAGCAGAATGGAGGAGAAAAACGTGTTGTGCCGACCCTACCTAGTGTGGGATAAGGGCAGGAAGATGATGATCAGTATAACGGAAGCACCTACGTATTTTAATTGGAAAGTCTAAATATATGAATAGCGTGACTGAGTTTACTGATCTATCAACGCATGTCCAAAACTGCTAAATAGATTGAGTGAAATTTGGAACACGGATAGTTTTATGATGTAAACCTCCGCTTGAACCTAAGAACACCCCTTTCCGTGTTTCGGCGCGGCACGTAAAACTGTGGGTCCCGGCTGTATCCTATAAGATATGTAGGCAGTCGTCAGGTCATGTTGCAGGCCCTGTAGTAATCTCGGCGACTTGAAACTGCAACATACCTATAGGTTAGCCACACAACCTATAAATTGTGATTTGACTCTGACAGTGTAAGTAGGGTAACCTGATCTGTTGGACTATAAACCCCAATTATTATTATTTATTATTAAAAAAATGTAATCCTATTTAAGTATATCATTTGTATAATATGTAGGTAGGTATATGCAATATACCTAATATTGATATTATAATGTATGTATGTGTGCGTATGTAATGTGTGTATGAGTAATGTATATATGATAGGTTATACTGACTCCTCTTCAAAATTACACCCTACTCTTTAGTTTCAAACACTCCATACAAAGCTGGCTGCCTGGAAGAGATCGCTCTAAGCGGAAAGGCCGCTCATTGTAGACCTTTATATAGTTTAGTTTTAAGTCTTTTTTGTTATTTTTGGTTGCAATAAAGAGTATTAATACAATTAGAGCACACATTAAGAGCATTAAGAAATAAACAAATCTTACACTACAAAATAAGAGATTTCATGGAATTTTCAAAATATACGATGATTGCAGGAATGCATTGCGATTACGAATCGCCGTCAGAAAGTGTAGAGGTATGCTGTTTACATAACAACTGCATTAGTTACTTTACATTGGTCTAGTTGATAGGCTAGTTGACTTGCTAGTTGATGAAAAAGCTGGTTAGTTTGGTCCTTAGATCAGCTTATAGTCTGGCGACTGATTGCCGATAGAAAATTAAAATGAAAAAAAAAACAGTTCGTTCCTAGAATGAGATTAAATTATGTGCCAAATAAAAAAAAACATCCACTGGACTGCAGATTATAGCGGTAAATGTTATCTTTTTTTTACATACAACGAAGTAAGAAGACGAGCAAGACGCTCTTCTGATGGTAAGAGATAACGCTGCCCATAATTAGTACAGCGCTACTAAGGATTTTACAAGGTAGAGTCATAAGATGTTAAGACTCTTCAGCCCAGTAATTTCACTAGCTACAGTGCCTTCATACCGAAGCACAGTAATGTTAACACATCACTGCTCAGGCGGCTATCAATGAAAGACTAAGAAAATCAGCATTTAGTAACTCTTGAGTCACGGTCACAATAATTTACGCTAGCTACTGATGTCTTTTGAAAGAATAGAATAGAAAACTCATTATTGAAACACTTCAAATATACCTACAGAAAACTTAAAACTCAAAATCACAACCTAGGTGTAACAATTAGCGGTCTATATCTTACTAATATTATAAACGTGAAAGTTTGTAAGAATGTATAGATGACTGGATGTATATTTGTTACTCTTTCAAGCCTAAACGGGTGGATCAATTGAGCTGAATTTTGGTCTATCTCTATAAATAGCTTAGATCCTTGAATAACACACACATAAGCTAAATTACAGCGGCTAAAACGGGCCGCCAGTAGTACATATACCTAATTATAATAACTGGTCGCATTTGGAACCCTTTGCCGTCATCTGTGTTTCCCGAGCGGTATAACTTGGGTATCTTCAAAGCACGAGTGAATAGGTACCTTTCTAGGCATCTTACGTGGTCCATCGTCGACCGCATTTTCACTTTCCATTAGGTGGGATGTGGTCAAACGTAGGCCTATTTAGTATATAAAAAAAAATATATAATTAAAGGTAGATTTGTAGTCACTTATTTTCAGTATGTGACTACAATTCTGCCATGCTGTTTCAATTAGTGAGGTAAAATGCATACCATTATGATAAATAATACCTTCATGTTTCACCCGCGTAATTCCCGATTCCATGGAAAATCATGACCAAAAATAGTTTGTTTTTCCCAAGTTTCAAGCTATACTTACATTCTTCTTTTATACCTAAAAAAAAAAACAAAAAATTACTAATAAGGTTAGGTTAGATTTTTTTTTCTAATTCTAAATAGTTAAGATATATTATGTGGAGTAGTAAGAAGCCAAGCAAGACGCTCTCCTGATGTTAAGAGATAACGCTACCCATAATCAGTATAGTGCTACCCAGGATTTCACAATGATGTGAAATTCTGCGTTTCTTACATACTCAAAAGTCATAAGATGGATGGATGTTAAGACTTTTTTTAGCTCAGTAATTTCACTAATTACAGTGCCCTCAGTAATGATTTATATGTATGTTAAGAATTTTCTATGGGAATTGACACGATTTCTCGTTAAAAAGATCTTTCCAGTACTACCTAGACATCAAAAGGGTGTAGACTTTCTTTGCAGGAAGTCGTCTAGGTGGGAACCCCAACAGTGCCAGTTATTCTACCGCCTGAGCAGCGATGTGCAAACATTACTGTGCTCCGGTAGGAGGGCACTGTAGCTAGTGATATGACTGGGCTAAAGAGTCTTAACATCTTATGACTTTTGAGTAAGAAGCGTTAGTGCAGTGCTCCTAGAATTTCACATCATTGTGCAATCCTATGTAGCACTGTACTGATTATGGGCAGCGTTATCTCTTAACATCAGGAGAGCGTCTTGCTCGACTTCTAATTCATGACATAAAAAAAAAACCTTCCAGCTACTGGATCAAACCAAACGCTCCACAATGAGTATCGATCTATTTCCGATTGGCGCTACATATTTTGACGTTTCAATTCAATGAAAGACATTCGATCTAAGGGTAATACACTTGAGTGGTAAACGTGTTTAACCATCCAGTATTAATTTACATGTCGTTGATTGAATTTTGGGAGCATTTTGTACGGTACTGATATGTAATATTAAAATGGACGAGTTTACGTTTGTTAGCATTCTTAATACAAAGTTGTAGTTGTAATAATGAGTGGGTGTTTGACTTCCGATGATTAAAATTTATTGGAAATAATTATATAATATCTGGGGGCACGGCAGTGCCCCCGCCAAGTCGAGCAAAAAAAGCGGCACGGCCGTACCATCCTTTTCTGGAAGCAGTTCAGACCATTTTCGACCCAATTTAACTTCGTTGTGGAAAAAACTAGAAGCTTCAATTTTTAACAACCGAGTATGCATTGTATAAACACGATTTTTTCCAAATTTCATTCAATTTGAACTAGTCGTTTAAAAATTATAACTAGTCAAAGTTTTGTAATTTTGTCACTCACTCACTCACTCACTGACCGATCATCAAAAGTCTAAGGCACTTCTAGTAAACATAGAAGGTTCAAACTTGGTACATACTTAGAGTTTATTGTATTTACCATAGGAAAACTAAAAAACATGCAATTTCGGTCTAGTTTTCGAGATACATAAACTGCATAAATAACTTTGTAATCCCGTATAAATGTATAAAATTACAAAGTTACATTTGCAGTCAACGGTAAAAATTGCATAAAATCCCAATAATAATGCCATAATATATATGTCGTAATAATGTGTAAAGCCAAGGAGGGATTATCCCGCCTTCTAGGTTTAGTCTGCTCCCATCTACGGGCGTCGTTACTTAAGATCAGGCGATATCGTGGGCAAAGGCCTAACCTATAACGAATAAAAAAAAAACAAAAAGTAGTGAGGTGCCACCAAAAACATAACTTGTAAAAAATACCAAGTCTCGCAACTGCAGTTCTTCTACCGTAAAAAGTTGTGAGATCCATGTACTACCAAGTCGGTAAAATCTTTTGTGTTTTAAATTAATAGATTGACTTGGCAATCGCACTATTATGTCGGTATATTACTTGAGAGATACATTGTTGTGTTTTCATGCGATGGCCAAGTCGATCTATTGATTTAAAACATAAAAGATTTTACCGACTTGGTAGTACATGGATCTCACAACTTTTTACGGTAGAAGAACTGCAGTTGCGAGACTTGGTATTTTTTACAAGTTATGTTTTTGGTGGCATTATATTATTGTAGTAGTAGGCCTCTATTGTAAATTGTTAACGATTAATTAACCCTTTGCAGTCGTTGCTGCAAGTCTCGAATAGTCTCTTATGACTCTTAAGTAAGAAGCGTTGGTGCAGTGCTCCTAGAATTTCACGTCATTGTGAAATCCTAAGTAGCACTGTACTGATTACGGGCAGCGTTATCTCTTAACATCAGGAGAGCGTTTTGCTCGTCTTCTACTTCATCACATAAAAAAAGGCTTATTCAGCCATCAAAAGATATGCCTCACACTAACCTGACGCTACTTACACCATCTATAATAAATAGTAGATGTTTTTGGGCCAATGTTGATGAGACCTCTATTGATAATAAATGGGGTTTATACTCCAACAGAACAGGTTACCCTACTTACACTGTCAGAGTCAAATCACAATTTATAGGTTGTGTGGCGAACCTATATATGTTGCAGTTTCAGGTCACCGAGATTACTACAGGGCCTGCAACATGACCTAACGACTGCCTCCTACATATCTTATAGGAAACAGTCGGGACCCACAATTTTGCGTGCCTTCCGTAACACGGTAGCGTCCAGGCGAACTTTTTGCCACACAGACCCCCTAAGAAAGTACCACACATTTACTAGTTATTCATCTGCCAAGCAATGTGCAGACATTACTGTGTTACCTTACAAACTATAAAATTTAGTATTTTAGCTTAGATTAAAATAAAAATGCTAGATAAGGTACAGGCGTTTCGCAAATAGGCCGCTCCGATTAGGTTGATTCACATAACATTATATTATATTTTATTATTTTACTTCGGCGCTGCAACAGACACTTTTCGACCCATCAGCAGGGCTATTCACTTATCCGTCAGGGAACCAACTCGAAGACCGAATTGTCAAAAATGTATGAAATGTCGTATTTAATCGATACGACGTAATACGTCATTTCATACATTTTTGACAATACGGTTTTCGAGTTGGTTTCCTTACGGTTAAGTGAATAATAATATAGCCCTGCATGACTAAATTTGGCTATAGCAACGACGCGACGCCTGTACCGTATTTAAGTTCTATCATAAACATCTATTATATAATAATATATTTATTTTATATACTATGTTGAATATTAAATGTAATGTAAAAGTTAAAATATAGATACATATATTTATCATATTATAATGCGGGTCTTATAACATACTCCTACTAAATTGTATACGCTGCTCAAATAGATTTCCTCTTTTGTTCTTATTTGTATAAAATGTAAATCCGTTATTAGTTTAAGGTATATTCATAAGTTTTATATTTTTTATGTATTAACCTGTGGATTTTGTGAATAAAATAAAATAAATAAAGTTTTTTAGTTTTTGAATGCCTCAAAGAATTGTCTAATGTAAATGTCTCTCAGTTCTAACAATATTACATACATACATCCATATAGAATTGATTATCTCAATTTTTTTGGAAAAAATAACTGAATAATAAGTAACAAAAACCCATAAAATTGTTCCATTTTTTTAAAGGAAAATAAAACAAAGTAACTGGAGGTCGACATCGAATATGAAATTCGACATTTCAAGGATTTCAGTGATTTGACTTTTGAATAAATTCCATAAAATGGTATCATTTTATTTCCCTTCCTTAAAAAATGTAGGTCACATCATCGTGACCACCTGTGAGACAAAAAACAGCTTACGGATTTACATTATTTTATGAAAATACGCGATATATTGATATTTTAGGTCATAAACTAGTTGAATAACATTGTATTGTCTCAAATTGCTTTTAAATTTTAGAAAAACACGAAACACATAGGTATTATTGTCACAGTGAAGCAGTTTGACAGAGTTTGACAAACAACAAAAACCGGCCACGCTGAAAGGGACGGAAAAAAATAGGTTCTCCTTTTTCTTCACACAGAATTTTCCCTATTGCCATCACACTCACACATAAAATGGGTACTTCTAGTTGTTTTACTTCTGTGAGGTAGATAGTTTGTTTTAAATTTAGAATAAAGGATTATTTTTTATGTTGATATATTAAATATTTTAAAAAAAATCAAATTTTTTCATCATGCCATTTTTTAATATATCAAACTGAAAACACTTTTAAAATGTGTGCAATAATATTATGGAGGGCTGTTCTTAAGGAATTTTGCAAAAAAATATTTCAAAATTTGTCAAATAGTGCAAGCGAGACAGCGTCACTCGATATATACGCTCTTAAGAGAAAATTCTGATTGACTCTAACAGTGTCAAATACTGAACAGATATAACTGAAATTTGACATGAAGGTAGTTTACCCACACGCATCACACATTCACTGATTTCCAGTAATTAAAAAATAAAACCTAGTAAGGTCCTTTAAGTATCACTTTATTTTTATTTCTCAAAAGGAAATAAGTCGATTGACTCATCTAAATATTGTTTTTCATTGATTACAAGTGAAATTTTAAAAAAAGCTTTTTAGAAACAAGCTTTTATAATAATTATTACCATCTAGCACCAAAGTACTCGTCGAGACGAATCAAATGAGCCCAAACTCGATGGGGTTGCGTCGTTTAATTACGGAGTTCCTATGGCCACCTTCTAGCTCCATCATCAGATCAGCTCTATGTCATAATAATATTGCATTGTCATCCGATTTACACATTCATGCAAAATTTCAGGTCAATCCGATATCGGGAAGTGGATCAAATTAAACTTGCATGATTTGATTGATACAGACAGACACCACCCACAACCACTGTGGCGCGGTGGGCTAATACCCGCCTGCAATGCAGAAGGTTGTGGGTTCGATTCCCGCATGGGACAAATGTTTGTGTGATCCACAGGTATTTGTTTCTGGTCTGGGTGGCTTTCTGTATCTATTATAAGTATGTATTTACAAAAGAAAAGTATATAAGTAGTATATCCGTTACCCTAACCACCATAACACAAGCATTAAGTTGCTTTGCTTGGGGTTAGGTGGCGCTGTGTGAAATGTCCTGAAATATTTATTTATTTATAACTGATAGGTGAATGTAAATAAAAGCTTGTAAGAATAGGGTGTTTTTACAAGCTTTATATTACTTTCACCTGTCTGTTGTCTGTCTGTCTGTAATCAAATCTTGCAAGTTTAATTTGACCCACTTCCCGGTTTCTAATTGAGCTGAAAATTTGCATGCGTGTGCAAATCGGATGACAATGCAATATTTTTATGACATCGAGCTGATCTGATGATGGAGCTGGAAGGTGGCCAAAGGAACTCTGTCATAAAACAACGCAACCCCATCGAGTTTGGGCTCATTTGATTCGTCTTGACGAGTACTTTATGATGCAAGATGATAACAATAATTAAAGCTTGTTTTTAAAAAGTATTTTTTAAATTTCACTTGTTTAATTGATTAAATCATAAAACCTTTCTTTTCTCTTCAGTATCGCTACATCTTTATTTCACAGAAGGAAATAAATTACCAGACTCATCTGAATATAAGATGTCATGCTGTCCATCAAACTTTGCAATTCAATCCAAATCGGTTAAGCTGGCGCCATTTCATGATAATCGCGATTTGAAAATGACAACTGACATATATCAAATGATGTCTTTTTTTATTGCTGTCATTTTTTACACCAAAGATATTGGATGTAACTGGGTATGAAATAAACATTTATTCTGTTCCATATACCTAATAGATATTTTTTTAAGCTATTGCATAGCTTCTATCGCGGGCCTTGAGCGTGGGGACCGAATCCAGAAATTCCGTAACGAAAAAAACCTAACACCCCCCACTCCGACCGGCACAGCGATGATACTTTTTAATTTTCCATCTATAGATAAATACCAGAACTTTTAATGACTTTTTGAAATATCACGCTTGTCTCTTTTGTTTTTTTAACGGTCATCACGCTCAAAGTGTAACTTGAATTAATATCAAAGAAAAAAAAACAAAGGAAAAAAATACTGCATTAATAAAATAAATAAATAATTATAATTACATAAGTTGATAAAAAATGCTATGCAATAGCTTTACCGCGGCAGTCTCCGAGTGCCACACGTCTTTTTTTAATTTTTACGGGTATTTACGCGCGGTTTTACTTGCCACAAGTGAATTAAATAAAAAATTTATAAAAACCCCAACGCAACGCTTTCAAAATATGTGATTCGCCATTTTGTGGTGGCGGCCATCTTGAATTTTAAATTTATCATAAAGCGTTATATTCTACAAGTTCCCTTTAATTTGATACCCATATAATAAAGAAAAATAAATAAATATTTCAGGACGTTTCACACAGCGCCACCTAACCCCAAACTAAGCAACTTAATGCTTGTTATTATAGTAGTTACGGATATAATACTTATATACTTATATTGAGGGGGTTGTAGAAACAAAAAATAATCCGCCATTTTGTAGCGGCGTGGCGGCCATCTTAGATCGATTTCCAATTTCCACCAAACATAGCTAAGAACATTTCGACTAACTCTACTTTCAAACAAAAAAACTAGATCAAAATCCGTTCATCCGTTCGGGAGCTATGATGCCACACACAGACAGACAGGTCAAACTTCTACTCTTGACATTTCAGCGGGATCCCGTATGGCATGCTACGGGCCCTGGCAAATAACTTCACGTGATAGAATATCGAACGCGTTCGATTTTCAAATGTAAATCCTGAAAGCAGAGCCAACCGATGCTATAAAAGGGAAGCGCGCGCCTCAACCCGGTCATTTCTTCCCGCCCTCCCGAACGCTTGTGTCAATATAATTGACGTTAAAATTTTAATTTTAAAATCGTTCTAAATTCAAGCAGTGCTTTTGTGATTTGTTTTGTTTTTTATTTGTGCCCGTGCTTTGGAATTTTTTAAAGGTATCGTTTTTTGTTTTTATTTATTTGTATTTGTGTTAATTTTTTTACGAAAGAAAGCTTTTACAAAATAATTTTAAAGGCTTTAAATATTTTACATTTTTAAGTGTAAAATTAAGTAGTTAATTTATTATTTCAGAAATAACAATAATGAAAGTAAATAAATTAATCAACGGTGAGCTTTTACCGTTTTAATATAGGTAACAGATAGTTTGAGAGTTTTAAAAGCTCTGTGTTGTTTAGTATAGAATATGTAAAAAAAACGTTGGTTTATTAAACGGTGTTAAAACACCGAATTTAATAAATTAACGTGATATAATATTATATGTACTCGTATATGTAAAAAAAACTAATATTAAAAATGTAAAGTTCATATAACGAAGAAAGCATTTTTTTAAAAAATGATTTAAATATCAAACTGAATTCAAGCTCTATTATATAAATAAGCGAGGGCGAGTCACGTTTTAATTTATATCTTGAAAACCGATCGCTCGTCTCGACCGATGTTGAAAAAAATTCATGAAAATCAGGGCATTTCAGACAAAAAATAATAATTTTCTAAATTGGTTCAAAAGTCTTTAAGTCCACACGTTTGTGTCAATGTGTTAAAAATTGAGATTTCGAACGATATGTGCACTTTTCGTCCTTATTTTAAAGTCTTGAAAAATATAATTTAACACAAAAGCAGTAATTTTTTTTTTCACAACATTTGTCAAAACAATTAAATATACTAGACGAAACTAAAAGGGATTTGCCAATTACCAAAAAGGTGGCATACCCAAGCAAGCGCCACCGGCATAAAACCTTTTTTCTAAGCCCATTGATGACTCACTCGAAAGGAATGAATGCAGGGGTGGTTAACAACCCTTATTGTTAAAAATAACAATAAAAACAAAAATGATGCAATAGTTTACGAATATTACGGTATTCTGTACTAGAAATTACTGATTTATTTATAGAAAAACGAGGTAACGTGATTTTTTTCTTTAAGCGCAATACATTTTTTAATTTTATAAGTTTAAAGAGTACTAGTGTAATTTAAAGAAATCCCAAAACGAATTGTATTTAATGTTTGTATCTATCCTACTCATTTTGTAAAGTTCTTATTAATATTATGTCAAAAAGCATGCTAAGTTTCAGCCAAAATGAAAATATATTTTACGCACTTTAACCATCCTTTTTTTGTCCATCAAACAAATAAAAGTGCTTCATTATAACCTATTTGAATACACGTTTTTTGATTAAGCACTACATTTTTTTTTATTGACAATCTTTGTTACGTTTTATATTACCAATATATTACCGTTTTTACCATGGTAAACGGTTTTCCTATAGTTACCGTTTTTACCATTGTTACCGATCTTACCATTGTTACTATATTTACCACTGTTACCGTTTTTACCAAACGTTTTTACCAGTGTTACCATATTTACCACTGTTACCGTTTTTACCATTGTTACGGCTGTTACAATGTTACTGTTAATTATTCCCCTTTTAACAGCATTTTTCTTATTGTTTCAGATTCCATATAGAATCTCAACAGTATTATTAAAGCCAGAAGATGTATTTAGTAGTTATATTGTTGTCGGCGGGTTTGCTCGGGGGCTGCAACACGGCGACTGTCAAACACATGCGATTATTGTCAGACTTGGACAATAATATAGAAATTACAGGTAAGGGACAATATTAAACTACAAAGGAATACGTAAAAAATACCTTTTGGCCATATAATGTAGATTGTTAAAAAATATTGGTCACGAATTTTATTATTTGTAAGTCAACCTTTAGGTATCTCGGGCCAATAGTGTCCCGGTCCTTGGTAGGCGTGCGTGGGGCCGAAGCCAACGCGTAGAGGCCCCTTTGACAATTTGCTCTAAATTATAATGTCACATTACATGAATAATAAATATTATTTGTAATATTATTTAAAAACGTGAGAAGTATTTGCAATAGCAAATTGCTTGGTGGTGACGTCACTGTGTCACGTGGGTACTCGAGTCTATACAAAATGTACACCCACATGTGACGTGACGCGTCCTTACCCAAAAACTTATAAGCGTTAAGTCTCAGCCTTTTTCCATGTTATTCGCAAACAAAAAATACATGTCGAATATTATTTTATTATTAAAATTACGGACTTATTATATTTTGATTTTTACGACCTATTCCGCACCCTTATTGACTTACTTATTACATATTATCAGCGCACGCTTCGCTTCTTCTTATTAAAATACAATATATTAATTATTCACATTACAGATATCCGTTTTTTTTGTAGCAAATCCCTTTAAAAAAATGAGAACGTAATAATAATTACATTCTCTAAAGCGGAAAAGAGCACTTATGTACTAACCTCAGATCGGCTACGCCCAATTTACAGAAAATCTACATCCTCCAAACCATTTTCAAATGTCACGTACCTATCCAGAATGTTTACTTAGCTTAAACTTTGATGAAACCAAACAAAATTCTCATAGCAAACTGTGGAATAATTGCTAGCATATTTTTGTAGGCGCTCGATTTGATCTTTACAATGTACAATGTAAAGATCAAATAGAGCGCCAACAAAAATATGCTAGCAATTATTCCACAGTTTGCTACGAGAATTTTAATTCTTATCGACGATAGGTTCAAGGGGTTGTTTTACACACCCCCACCCCCAAATAAATTAAATAAAAATAAAAGTAAAGTAATAGAAGTAATAAGAGAAGAAGTAGTGAGTGGGAAGTGTAGTAGAAGTAGTAAGTATGTAGTAACGTAAGTAAGTAGGAGAAATAGTAAATGTATTTTAGTTTTAATTTTTATGAATATTTGTGCTGTTTCATTAATGAGATTTTTATTCTACATTTCCCTAGTCAAATTCAAAATTTTTGTAAACCGAGCTGGGCTAGGCTGGGCTTACGGGTTTGTCCTACATTAAAAATAATTATTTTAGGTTCTAAGGACTGCTTCCTCGTTTAATGAAACTCGGCTTGCCAACCTTAATTTAAAAAATGGTGGTAGGCCTTTTCACGAAAGAGGTCCCGCAGAATTTAGCGGAACTAATTTTAATCTATTATCGATATCCTAAATAATTTTTAATTGCTAGATAAAGTAACTAGGTACCTATTTAATAAAGAACAGGAATTACACGAATTAATTCCTCCAAGCCCATTCTATAGACGGACGTCGCGGCAGACGGCAAAGCGGCATCCTTACTTAGTGGCGTTACCTACTGCCCGCACCAAGCGTTTTGCTTCTTCGTTCTTAATGAGAACTGGTCGCGTTTGGAACACTTTGCCGTCATCCGTGTTTCCCGAGCGGTACAACTTGGGTATCTTCAAGGCACGAGTGAATAGGTACCTTTCTAGGCATCTTACGTGATCCATCGTCGACCGCATTTTCACTTTTCATCAGGTGGGATGTGGTCAAACGTAGGCCTATCTCGTATAAAAAAAAAAGGATTAAATATGAGAAATAATGAGGAGGTACAATGTTATAGATATTTAAACTTTTAAAATGTGCGATAGTGGCGCCCCGCAAAAAGGACTCCTTTCGTGAAAAGCACTCTACGAGTATTACCACTTCTATGCTTTCAGTAGGTAAAACCGCAGAACGCAATCTAGATCAGATTTGATCAAATTCTGTCATATGTGTCCCATTTAAATATTCAAATGAGAGTTCAGTGACCTTAGTTTAACATCGAAATATTTGCAAACGAAGCTGACACAAGACCTTTGCGATTGAGATCTTGTTTTAACAATAGGAATGGAACTCTGGAAGCTTCCTTAGATATTTAAATTATTTAGAGGTGACTGTATTGATTATATTATGAGAATACATACACAAAGTTGGGTTTATTTTAGTGCATATTTATTTAACACATCTTAAGAAGACCAACAGCCTGCAGACAAAATTATAAAAAACTTACAATAGAAGCAAAAAGCCAATAAAAGTCCTCGCGGCTAGCAACAACATAGAAACAAGTAACAATGCGTTAAACACATTCAAGAGCAGTCTTAAATCATATTATATAATCATATTAAACAATAAATAAATATTATAATAAAGCCACCACATATATTATGCGTTGTATTTTCTGAGGTCGCCACAATAGGGTACGAGCGGAAGAACAGCTAGGTCAAACCAGATCTATACATTCTGAGCTGGCTGGACCTTATTGCGGGAAAAATTTTTTTTTTGTTTTTATATATGTATCTTTTTTCAATGATTTTCTGTATGTAGGTATACATAATAATATTATGTCTTGTGGCAAATAATATTAATCTTTCATTATTTATATACAATTTTTTTTAGTCATTATAGGTTAGCCTTTGATCACGGTCTCGCATGATATTAAGCAACGACACGGCCGTAGATGGTAGCAGGCTATACCTAGAAGGCGGGATAAATCCCTCCCTGGCTTCACAGAACATCATGTCCAAACACGGTCACTATCATCGCTTGGCGACACGGTTTTGTTCAGTGGGTGGTAACTAGCCACGGCCGAAGCCTACCACCAGTACAGCGAGTGGAAAAACCGCACATAACTTATTAAAGTCATTGGGCAGGGATCCGAACTCGGTGGTCCAGATCTGCATTCGCACCACATAACCCCTTGGCCACCACTGCTTGACACTTCATCTTAAATGTCTTCAAAGAATCTCTCTTATTCCAGGAGCAATTAAACCACCAGTGGAAACTAAACTGCTGACGATCACCCAGCATCCATTACCTTCATACTCTCACAAGGAAGGAGACGCCATACATTTGGTTTGTGAGGCCTTTGGAGCGCCCGCGCCGTCTATACACTGGTTCAAAAACGACGCTCCGGTTTATGAGGTTAGTTCGTAATATTTGATAATAGATGGCGCTATTCTACAAATAATTGGAGGTCACCTGGGAAAGTACCACTCGTTTGCCAGTTTTTCATCCAACAAGCAATGTGTAGGCTTATTTATGGTAAGAAGACGAGCAAGACGCTCTCCTGATGGTAAGAGCAGCTGATGGTACCGCTGTATAATCAGTTCAGTGCCACCCAGGATTTCACAATGATGAAACACGGATGACGACAACGTGTTCCAAATACGACCAGTTCTTATTAAAACAGTTGAGGCAAAGCGCTTGGTACGGGCCGTTGGTATCACTACTAATTAAGAATACCGCATTGCCGTCTGCTGTGACATTCATATAAGTGTGCAAACATTGCTGCGTTTTCATATATTTTTTTGCTTATTTTCAGTACGACTCAGAATCCAACGAGCTAGTAGACGGCAGCCCTTCATCTGTAGCTCGGGTGACTTCCACTCTCCTAGTTACTCGAGCGTCCGAGCACGATGTGTACACATGTCTGGCCGCAGCGGGTACTAAGACTGTTCGGGCTACCACCGTCGTTTATAGTATAGGTGAGTTTACAAAAAACCATCGTGTGTGAATACACCCTATGAGTTTCTTGTCTGCTCTTCCCATGGAGGTACTTTCCCCATGAATAGTAGTGTTAGCTTGCTGACCTGGTTTCACGTGCGTTTTATTTTTGATCTTGCGTGATATTAAGCGACTTTTCGACCGTAGATGATGGCAGACTAAACCTAAAAGGCGGGATAAATCTGGCTTCACTGAACATCATGCCGGAACACGATGATGATAACTAGCACAGTGTTTGATAACTAGCCACGGACGAAGCCTACCACCTACATAGCGAGAGAAAAACCCCAAAAAAAATAAATTATAGTCATTGGTGCGGAGCCGGGATTTGAACTCGGCGATGCAGAATAACATCTGCACCACATAACCCCTATCCAGATGCATTTATTGATTGAATCAGGACTCGGAAAAGTTTTTTTTCGTGTAGTAGTCGAGTCATGTCAAAGACCTAATCATGTAATTTAAAACAACTCCTCTTCATTTCAAGTTCTCATCATGACTTAATGACACATAATGATAACCTATTAATTTTTATTGATCTAACTCAAAAATTATCTCGTTTTCAATTACATTAATTTTTATGTGTTCCTGTGGGAAATAGCTGCAAGTTTTTTATGGGAAAATGACGAGTAATAAATAATTAGTTAACTACTGTCAATAAAATTATAAAACCTTATTAGGGGCTATAAAACTTTACGCAAATCTGTAAATTAGTAGGTACGTGTACCTTCATGGGCCTAAGATTCCCTCTATTCGATTAGTACAAAAAGATCACACTGATTTTTTGACCGATCGAAGAAAATGTTCGTACCTACATAATCTTAAGCTTTAAAGTATTTGAAAAATATATTTTCACATTTAAAACAGATTTTAGAAAAGGGGGACATTTCTCGATTTGAATACAATTTTATATTTTTATCTGTTCAGCGTTTGTAGACGCTAGAATTAATTTGGATTTTTAACTTTAAAGAAATTAATTAATTTTAATCAATTAATTATTTAATTTTTTTAACACGTTCAAGTTATACCCTCGTAAACAAAAATGACCTGAAAATCCGTAAATATAACGTCAGTATTCTAATAAATATTGACTATGCAACAGACAGAAAGTTACTAAGAAACAAATTAAGGGCAACTGGTAGAAAATGCTATTGTAGCATTAAGTTAGTCCTAGCTATGTGCTGAATAATAAATAAATAAATTAATTAAAAACATATCTAAGTACTAAGTAGTTTCCCATTTCCATTCACAGATGGCAGCACGGAACTATCAGAGCGGTCGAAGCTCTACCCCCTAGTACCGCAAGTGGTGGTCTGGTACAAGGTGTTCGTGGAGACTATAGGCAACACCGTGGTCATACCGTGCCGGGCCAAGGGACACCCGCGCCCTAAGGTCTCCTGGACCACCAATAAGGGGCTCGCTGTGAAGAATGACCCTAGAATGAAGGTGGGTTGATTTTTTACAAGAATTTTATTTAACTTTCGATGTATTGTATATCAGGTAAAAATTTTGCATCGCAATTTTGAGACATTTAGAGTCACCCGATTTCGAACCTTTTTTTTTAATACGAAATAGGCCTACGTTTGACCACATCCCACCTGATGGAAAGTGAAAATGCGGTCGACGATGGATCACTATAGATGCCTAGAAAGGTACCTATTCACTCGTGCCTTGAAGATACCCAAGTTGTACCGCTCGGGAAACACGGATGACGGCAAAGTGTTCCAAATGCGACCAGTTCTCAAATCCGTCCTTGAATGAAGGTTCGGTAAAAAAATTATAATCGATCGAAACTCTGCTTGAAAGATTAACATACATACACATACAACCTTTCACATATATAATACTAGCAGGGTTCCGTAGTAAAATTACAAGGTTACTTGAAAGCCGTAACTTACCTCAACGGTTACCAACTTAATAGTAACTTAAACTTTACCATGTTAATTAATTAAGAACACGAGAAGTTAACGTTAAACTTAATCCCAAGGAGAAACCGCTAGTTTAACAAAATGTGGGTAGAATTTACTCGGGTTATGCGATATTTTACTAAATTGTCTCATTATAGGAGGAAATTTATTGAGACCTTGAGGGTCATAATATTCTTATGGGATTACTATGGTGGCTTGGAGGTTTTAAAATATAAGTAGATAAGGTAACCTAATTGTGTGTCAAAGGACCTTCAGGTACGCAACCTTCTCGGTCTAATTAAGAAATTTAAAATTTCGATATGGCATATACACCATATACATTTAGATTATACATTGGCATTTTTTTTTATTTTTAAATAAAATTATAGTTTAGTTTCTGACGACAATCTCGCGTGATGCTAAATAAAAAATAAAAACAATATTTGAGACAAACTTTGCAAAATTACAGCTTTCAAGTGCTTTAAGTTTCGCCGTAAAGGCATAGAAGGACAGAAGGACAAAGCGAAACTATAAGGGTTCCTTGTTGACTACGGAACCCGAAAATCTTTTAAGAGCTTTATTTACTACTGGTGATAGGCTTTGTCACCAAACGGTTAATCCTCCGGCCGCGGATGAGTGCTTCGGCGTACCCGCTGCCCCGGCATTATGGCGTCCCGCAGGTTTCAGTGGGAATCCCGGCCGCGCCCATCTTCGGCGGGGGAGTCTCCCACATACCTCCCCGCGCCACCCGGCGTGGGTGATGATGCGTAACGATTTTTTCCTGGTTCAAAAAAAAGGAAAGGGAAGGATTTATCCCACCTTTTAGTTAAGTCTGCTACCATCTAACATACAAGCATTAAGTTGCTTAGTTTGGGGTTAGGGGGCGCTGTGTGAAACGTCCCAAATATTTATTTATTTTATTCATCTATGGCCGCATAGTCGCAAATTCTAACCTATATGATGAAAAATAAAAATAGAAATTAAACTAAAATTGTATTAATTTGAACCCATTTATCTGTTCATTCCAGGTTCTCCGCTCGGGTGCTCTCAGTATCTCGTCAGTGCGATGGTCGGACATGGGCGACTGGGAATGTCGCGCGACCAACATGTTTGGGGAGACGCGCGTCAAAACGTTTTTATACCCCGCTAAAGTGAGTAAAATATTATTATTTTGATTTATTTATTTATTTAATTATTCAGCACAACGTTAGGACTAACTTAATGCTAAAGTAGCATTTTCTACCAGTTGTCCTGTAACTGGAGAAAAACGTACTGGACAACGGGAGGAGTGCAAAGTTAAGGAAATGAAGCAATCTTAAAATTTTAACATACGATTACAAATTAGCACTACTACTACAAGCTATACCTACAACAACATTTCTTTGCTTGTAATTTGTATACAAGCTATTAAGCAAAGAATAAAAAATAAAACTATAATTTTAAGTGTTTTTATCAATACAATATTTACATAATAATATTTCAATGATATACCTAATATTATGATGGCGATAATGAATGAATGAAAAACCTGTTTCATCTTTTAAAGATTCTGATTCTTAACCCTTAAATGCATATTGTTGCCCAAAGTCTACAAACCAATTTTTGTCATTTTTAAAAGTGACAGCTGTGACAAGTGTTTCAGAACGTATTTTTAATTTTTATATCATAGCTAATATCATAATGAAAAAAAAAGTGTAATTAAGTAATAAAATAGGTTTTAGATTTTTTAAATTATTTTTCCCTTTATCTGTGACTCAAAACCTACGAGGAAATATTTATTTCATAATTAAATAAAAAATCATGCATTTAAGGGCTAATGATTTTGGTACTCATTGTACACTACACTTATTATCTACTTATTTTTATTTATAATAATTATGTAGCTATAAATTTGTACGGAACCATCAGTGGTAAAGAACGACTCGCACTTGTCCAGTTTTAATATTTTTTAACATATTTCTACCTTATTTTTTCTATATTAATTTTTGATTAAAATTTCTTATTTGTTTTATTATTCATGCTTCATTTTATTTATTTAATTTTTTTTTTATTAAGTAAAGGTATTATTTTAGCGTATTATTAGTATGTATGTTTAATTGATTTAAATATTTATATTTGTTTGTTTAAATGTATTTTTGTTTTGTTTCAGGCTGATTAAACCAACAGCATATAAAGCGACCGTGCATACTTAACTTCGATGTTCCTGTTACTAGGTTAGGGTCTCTACACACGTACGACTAATCGCAGCGTTTCTGTCATATTTTGTTAAACTTTGGCGACTATTCTGTTTCGAATTTTGATTCTTTTTGAAGCCAAGACTTTTAAAAAGAGAGAAAGATTCACTATAGATGGAATATTTTTATACTTGTTTATTTATGTTATGGATTATTATTTTTTCGTTGTATCATCACCGATTTTTCTATGGCGCCTAAACGGATTTGATTTTTTTTTTAGTTTTATTCGATAAATGATAACATTTCGATCATTTTAAATCTGTTAATTTTTACCAATATCTGACGAGTTATTATTAGTTATAAATTAAAATTTACATCTTGCCTCTACTTATTGAAAGAATGCTTGTAACAGTTTAATAAAATGTTTTTTAATTTACTTTTTTAATATGTAAGTTAACAAATTCTTCGTCATTTTAAAAAATATTATGTAAAAATAAAAAAATCGTAGATTCGTCAAGTACAATTAAATAATAAAAATATTTTTTTAAATGTACAAATTATAAAACAAGTAGGTACCTTACATCATTTTGAACTGTTGTATCAGTAAATTTAATGATTTTTTCTGTATATTTCATGTTAATAAGTTGCTAAAGTATTACAGGCTATAAATGAACGGCTGGACCGTTCGACGCAGCGTTTTTAAAACAAGTGTGTGTGTAACAACCTTAAACAAATATTATATTTTTCGTTAAATTATAAACATGATAATTTGGTGTTGCAAAAATGTTCATTTAAATATTTTATATACATAATTTACTTTACGTCAAATTGCCAAAAATATTAAAAATCTATTATTTGAATGAGAAATCCTAATCAATTATTTACAAAATTCTTCTTGATGATTTGCTCCCAATTTTTAACATATTAAAAAAATGTAAATCGTTTACATTAATTAAATTCCGGCACGACATTCAGTGATCTATTGTCCTTCATACACTAGGTTTTTTTTTCAGAAGTTATTTTCTTTGTCTTATGTATTCAGTATTGGTTATCTTTGATAAGCTTTCTGTCTTTTTCTTTTTTATCATTGGTATTTTTAACCGATGAAAAAAATATTTTTTTTAGATAAACATTTTTGTAACACCGAAAAATATCTGCGATAACAATGGATGTCCATTGAAATCGTTGATTTATTTCTTTGTGTTGAACCGAATAAACGTTTAAATGAATTTATTATAAAAGAATACTTATTGTAGACTGTGATTAATAAAATAGATGGAACAATTTATGAAAATGCTTTTTATTTCACTGACTGACATAGCCGAAAGGATTGGCAAGCTGAAGTGGCAATGGGCTGGTCACATTTGCTGTAGAACCGATAACCGTTGGGGTAGACGAGTTCTCGAGTGGAGACCACGTCTCGGCAAATGTAGTGTGGGGCGTCCTTGGATGAGATGGGGCGATGATCCCCACACACACTCCAGCCTCCTCCTGCGTCCTGCCTACTCACACAAATAAATGAAATATATTTTATCACACACACGCACTCAAACACACACACACACACTCACGCACTCAAACACACACACACACACACACTCACACGCTCACACGCTCACTCACTCACACTCACTCACGCTCACACAAATGTTCGTTTAGTATACCCGCAAACACTTATTGTTCTCGGCAAACATCTCAGCCAGAGCAAGGGCATTGAAAACCAGCGCTGGATGAACACCTTAATTTTAGTTACCTATTCATCAAGCACATGCTGAATGTACCCCTATTGCCTAAGTTAGAAGTAGATTTAGGATTATTGTACCCTTTCTTGGCAATAAATGGCATTTTATTTATTTATTTTTATGATATCTGGAGCGGTTGGAGGAGAAAGACAGAGGACCGAGTTGAGTGGCGTGACATGGGGGAGGCCTATGTCCAGCAGTGGACGAACGCAGGCTGATGAAAATTATGATGCATTTAATTTAATAATAATATAATTTAACCCTCAGAATCACACTTATATTATAAACCCAAATTTCAACGCAATCCGTTCTGTGGTTTGACTGTGCATTGATAGATCAGTCAGTCAGTCACTCTTACCTTTTATATATTGATAATATGAAATCCTTGTGAAACGATCTGCCCGTTTATCTCCTTATATGGAACAAAGCGTGAGTGTCGTAACACATAGGACGCACCGCCGTGATCATTACATATTATATACTTACTATACTATGTACTGGATTCCACTTGTGTTGGATTGATTGACACATTGCTGGGCTGTGACGAAATGTTACAAGTTACTGCATAAATATAATAGAAAGAAGAAATGTTTATTCGAGCATCAACAATGATACATTCAAAAACAGAAAATAATACATAACTTCATCATCATCATCTCAGCCACTGGACGTCCACTGGTGAACATAGGCCTCCCCTTTGGACTTCCATATGTACCGGTTGGAAGCGACCTGCATCCAGCGTCTTTCGGCGACCTTTATAAGGTCGTCTGTCCACTTTGTGGGATAATTGTCCACATACTTACATACTTACGGTGAGCGTACGACTGCTTACCAGGTTGAATTTACTACTCCGGAATTACGTACTGTAGAAAATGTTTGACCGAATAATATTAAGCATAAGTTGAAATCCCATTTTTTAAACAGTATGGTAGACGTCGTAGATGTATAAACATTTTACACAAACCTCATTGGTTTTATAAATGTTATTTAGTTGATTTGTTTTAAATGTATGTTCAGATGATACCTAAATAAATGAAAAAAAAAAAAACCTAACTTCACTGTAGTATAATTAAAACTACCTATATAGTATATAGTACAAATAATAAAATAAAAGTGAAAGTAAGCAATCATTGCGATGCCCGAAAAGGTGGGTGCTCAGCATAATGCCACAGCGCAGATGCATCTGTGACGCTGGTTTTTAGCACAAACCCACGGGTGATGGACGGACCCAGACACTACACTAATATAAATATACTAGCTGCGCCCAGCGGTTTTACCCGCTGTTCTGTAGCCTATGTGTTATTCCAGGGTGTTAGCTATCTCTATACCAAATTTCTGCTCAATCAGTCCACCCGTTTAGGCGTGAAAGAGTAACAAACATCCAGACATCCAGACTTACAAACTTTCACGTTTATTATAATACAAACTTTCGTGTTTATAATAGGTTTATTAAGATATTCCAGAATTTATGATACACCTAAGATAAAAAGGGTTTAAGGTCTCTCTTTATCAAATTTCAGCTCAATCGGTCCACCTGTTCAGGCGTTCACAATACACACTCACAAACTTTCGCATAAATATTAGTGTAATAAAATAAAGAGTTCAATAAATTACAAAAAAATAAAGAAAAGATTTCAACGGGTGCTTTAGTTTTAATTCTTGGTTCAACTTTAGATAACATTATTATCATAGTATTAACTAAAGGCTAAAGGGAAAAATATGAAAAAATGTATGCCAAAATATTAAGTCAAAACTTTACTTATTAGTTTATTTTTATACGTTATACATTATACGGCATGCTTGAATTTAAATGTTACCGTATAAATTTAATTAAACTTAAAATGTATGACTCTTCAGCAAGAAGCGTTGGTCCAGTGCACCTATAATTTAACATATTTGTGAAATCCTGGGTGGCATTGTACTGATTATGGGCAGCGTTATCTCTTACCATTGGGAGAGCGTCTTGCTTACTTACTAGATTGGCGCGAGAACCCAAAGTGAGTTTTGGCCTCCGACAATAAGAGCCTCCAGCTGGTCCTGTCCTGTGCCACCTCCCGCCAGTCCTCAACCTGCAGGGCACGTCCTTCTCCACCTTATCCTTCCAGCGGTACCTGGGGCGGCCCACTGCTCTACGACCATTCGGCCGTCCCACATATGCTCTTTTCACGGCGCGATCATCTCCCATTCTTTCGAGGTGTCCGAGCCAACGAAGCCGATGTGCTTTGGTTTCGCCGATGATGCTTAGCTCAGACACAAGGTCTTCTATTTCGGCGTTCCTTCTCGATCTCCACGTTCCATCTTCCTTTCCATTCCCCAGGATTTTCCTGAGAACCTTTCGCTCTGTGACGAGGAGTTTATATTCTTCCTTTTGAGTGAGTGTCCAGGTTTCACAGCCGTACATTAGAATTGGTCTTAGAACGGTTTTATAGATTCTGATTTTAGTGCGCTTACTGAGAAATCTGGACACCAGAATCTTATGCAGCGCTGCACTACAACGGAGGGTGTTTTGTGCACGGATCTCAATCTCTTCCTCCCTAGTATATTTGTGTCCGTAATAGTACAACCCAGATATTTAAAACTCGCCACCCTTGTAAGTGGTGCCGCTAACGGTAGAGCGTCTTGCTCGTCTTCTAATTTTGTGCATAAAAGAGGTCGATGGATTAGCCAAGTAGGTAGGTATAGTATTAGTAGGTACTATAGGCATCCTAGATAGGCAATAAGTGATGTATAGTTACAATTATTACGTAGTCCGTATGATAGCGCATTCGTGAGTTAGGAGATTGCCATGTCTTGCGATGTATGGAACTAAATACAAGAGGTAGCGATTTAAGACCTTCGCCTGCAGTGCTATTAACTCCTTCATATCCACTAACATATTAGATGTAGACTTTAATTAATTGCTTATCTTGAAAATTCATCAATATCGGCTCCACATATTACGAGTATTATTGCACACATTGTTAGAAGTGTTTTCAAAGGCATGAGCTTTAAAAACAAAAATTGCTCTCCATGCCATTTTTTTATATTACATCAAACTGGAATAAACTTTTTAAATGTGTGCAATAATATTATGCAGGGCTTGAAAATTTTTCAATAAATTAATTCTTTGAATCTATATTTCAAAATTTGTCAAATTGAGAGAGCGTCACTCGATATCATGGAGGACATATCCAACTCGATATATACTTGTTTTATAGCAGAAACAAGCGTTTGACCGCAATTTCACCTGTTGTTACACTTACCAACATGACGACGCAGTCGAAGTTGATACGCTCTTAAAAGCTCGTCCCTTATACCAATCGCCTAGAATCTTTGAAGCTAATCGATAGATTAGGCATGTGATGTCCGCTCACGACGTAGGTTACCCACAAATTAGAGAAATGCTTCGTAATATTTACCAACTAGTTTAAATAAGACCACCTTTATATTAAACTAGCCGCGCCCAGGAGTTTTACCCGCAGTACTTATGTAGCCTATGTGTTATTCCAGGTTCTAAGCTATATCTATACCAAATTTCAGCTCAATCGGTCTACCCGTTTAGGCGTGAAAGAGTAACAAACATCCAGACATCCATTCTTACAAACTTTCACGTTTATTGTACCTATATTAGTAAGATTACTTAATACTCACTTTTTCTAAATACATATATAAAACGAAGAGTGACGATTGACTGACTGATCTATGAACGCATAGCCCAAACCTCTGAACGGATTCGGTTGAAATTTGGAATACAGATTTTATGACGTAGACCTCCGTTAAGAAAGGATTTTGCAAGCATATAAGCTAGTTATTCAATATAATAAATAAATAATAAATATTTCACGACATTTGACACGGCGCCACCTAATCCCAACCTAAGCAATTTAATGCTTGTATTATGGTAGTTAGGATAACTTGCTCCTCTTCTTACTTTTTGCATCAAAAATATAATGTCTTGTTTTACGAAAATCCACTTGTTGCTAACCTTGCGTCATAAACCTAAACAAAAAGTAGGGATATATTACATAATGTTGTATATATCTATATAATATACCAAAAACTAACAGTTAAACTCTTCATTGTGTATAGAACATCACGTTTCATTAAGCAAATCACTTAGATTATGATCTTGTACTTAGTTGTAACTTGAACAATACTTATTAAATCAAGCAAGGCTGGACGATCTAAATCTATTAAATTTAGTGATGGGAAAAATTTACGTGTGACGATATCGATGTTTAAAGTCGATAATAATTAAGACGTAATAAAACAATTTCTTTATCTATTATTAAAAAATAAATTATATCATCGAAGTAACCAAAAACTACTAATTAAGTAATTATGTAGTCGTTTTTGGTTATTTATTATAAATTTTATGCATACAGACTTGTGGATGATAAATCAAAAAAACACCTGGTGCCTTTTTAAGCAAGCTATAAATGTAACCAAGACGACGATAAACAAAAAAAACAATTAAAATACCAGTTTGACAAAAGTCACCCATTTTAAATAAGTACCTATCTACAAAATTTTTGGTGGCACTCCACTGCCCTGAGATAGTGATTTTTGAATCTCGTCATGTGCAGTAATTTCGCTTGTCTTGCGTCCCGGAACACACAAATGCTTGTATATTGAATGGCGGATGAATAACTGGCAAATAAGTGGTGCTTTCCCAGGCTTTAATATATCGATATAATAAAATCGATCAACCTACTTGAACATAGCGTCCATGGCCCAGTGGTCGTTGGTCTAGATTGTAAGCCGGAGGTCCTGGGTCCTGATCAAATCTCAGTGTGGCAAAGATTTTCGCCTGGACGTTACCGTGTTTCGGTAGGCACGTAAAACTGTGGGTCCCTATAAGATATGTAGGAGGCAGTCGCTAGGTCACGTTGCAGGCCCTGTAGAAAACTCGGCGACCTGAAACTGCAACATATAGGTTGGCAACACAACCAATTGTGATTTGACTCTGACAGTGTAATTAGGGTAACCTGTTCTGTTGGAGTATAAACCCCAATTAAATATAAACCGGGGTTTTACCGGGGGTAGACTTCCTTTGCAGGAGGTCGTCTAGGTGGGTACCCCAACAGTGCCAGTTTTTCTACCGCCTGAGCTAGACATGTGCGCCGATTATAAAACGACCGGCGGCGGCGTCTGGTCGAAAAATGACCGGCGGCGGCGGCGTAATCGGCGTGAAATCGGCGTGGGGGTAAAATTCAACAAAAATCAAAATAAAATTGCTAAATGACGTTATATTTAATGAAATTAGGCGTTAATCTATGATAATTATTAATTAAATATCAATATTTTAATTCCGCTCCAATTTGACGCTTACGAGGTGGCAGGTGGCGAGGAATTTAAACGATACACTACGAAATAGTAAGCATTAATTCCACCATCGAATGCACCTTTCGCATATGCCTGCATTAAGGGTTAATAACTACTCGTAATTGTTTGATAGTTCATTATCACAGCCATAGGACACTCACTGCTGAATAGGCCTCCCCTTTGGACTGCCATTTATACCGGTTGGAAGCGACCTGCATCTAGCATCTTTCGGCGACCTTTTGAAGGTCGTCTGTCCACCTTGTGGTTGGACGCCCTACGCTGAGTTTGCTAGTCCGTGGTCTCCACTCGAGCACTTTTCGACCCCATCGGCCATCCGCTTTACGTGCTCAGTGGCCTGCCCATTGCCACTTCACTTTGCTTATCCGCTGGGCTATGTCAGTGTCTTTAGTTCGTCTACGGATCTTCTCATTCCTGATTCCATCGTGTAGAGAAACCCCGAGTATAGCTCTCTCCATAGCTCACTAAGTGACTTTGAGCTTTAAGATGAGGCCAATAGTGAAGGATCACGTTTCAGTACCGTAAATCATCATAATCATATCATCATCAACACACATGAAGACTTTCGCCTTGAGGGTTTGTTGAAACTTAGACTAGACTCCTACAGAGACTTACAACGACGACGCTGATGAATACTGCTGCAGGTATTGCTACGATAAAAAATAGTATACAACGAGGGAGCTGACATGTTTTTCGATTCTACTATATTCTACTCAAAGACGACTCACCGACCGGTCGTTGTAATACGGGGAGGGAAGATTTAATATGAAAGCCATGTTCATGGAGGGGTCGTTCCGGACTGTTCAGGGGTTGGTGTTATGTTGGACTTTTTTTTCTTGGGGTATCTGGGTCTACCTCGTTAATGTTGGGCGCGGCGGGGATACTCACTAAAAATGACGCCATAGTGCTGGGGTAGCGGGAACGCCGAAGCACTCATTCACGGCCCAAACGGCGTTTGGTCATAATTGACAGGAGGACCCCTCAGTGGAGGAGTGAAGAAGAGTTTTATCCCACCCTCCAAAGTGCACTACCTCGTGGGTCGGTTTGTCAGCGACGAGTAGCCTCGTACTCCATCTAGACCCAGAAGGGCATGGAAGATGCGCCTCTTTCTCCGGGCACGCATAGGAAGGTTGGTAGTGAACTCCCGTTTGCGTTTCGCGATCCCCTTTTGCGATAGTGTCCTCTCGCAGAATGAGACCGCCGCCTGCCACGATTCTTCACTTGAAACCATTGGCTCTTTTCATGGTTAATAGTGAGAGTTCCTCCCCCATAACTGCGATAAGGGTACGGTGCTCACTGACTTATGCTGGGCACGCGTATCCACTCCGCAACCACAGAGGTGGCAAGCAGAGATCAGTTCTCGACAGGCTACGTGGTGCGTGCAAGTACTTTCCGAAGCGTCCGTACCCGGAAAACACCTGCACGAGCCGGAAGGTTCAAGGACCCCTGCTCTCTGTCCGTCCAATGCTGGAGTAGCGGACGGATCAGGCGGGGAGACAACCGGGAAAAGTGCTCTCGGAATTTGCGGGGAGGACGAGTTCAAGATATTTCATCGAGGGCTCGACCATGATGTTATAATGTGACCCCGGCGTCATGTTGGCCCTTGCTAAGTCCACACAGCGCCAATGGTTGCCAAAGAACCCCAACGTTGGCATTCGCCTGTTTGGTGATTGGTGTAGAACAAAATGGTGGAAAGTGGAAATCATACCTCCATACATATATCATGCTTTTAATTTCATAAAATGTTAGTAATTTACCACACGAATAGCAATAGCAACTTGTAGTGGCAGTTGCGTGCCGACCCGCCGACTAGTTTCATTCTTTTCTATTCTTTCCACCCCTTCCAAGACGTTTAAATTTATGTGAGACATATCTAGTGTCTTCAATTATTTTATTTGGTTAATAATGATGATTGAAATAAGTAAAATATGTTAATAAAATAAAAATAAATTTACGCCGATTTCACGCCGATAAAATGATCGGCGGCGGCGGCGTGGCCAAATTGACCGGCGGCGGCGGCGCGGCGGCGCGGCGCACACGTCTAGCCTGAGCAGTGATGTGCAAACATTACTGTGCTCCGGTAGGAGGGCACTGTAGCTAGTGAAATTACTGGGCTAAAGAGTCTTTACATCTTATGACTCTTGAGTAAGAAGCGTTGGTGCAGTGCTCCTAGAATTTCACATCATTGTGAAATCCTAGGTTACACTGTACTGATTATGGGCAGGCGTTATCTCTTAACATCAGGAGAGCGTCTTGCTCGTCTTCTACTTCATATCATAAAAAAAACCCCCAATTATAACTTATCGATATTTAAGACAAGACTGTTTACCCCATCACTACACCCAAATCGCAATAATTCCGCCGACACGTATCGCACGAGCGATTATTTTGACAATCAAACGGCATCGGAGCGATCTTGCGATTTTGTCTCTATTCAGAGCAAGGCTAAGAGATGGGCCTTTCTCACTGCGGCCTTCATAGGTGTAGGGCGATATAATTTGTTATAATAAATCAATAAATAAAGCCTTTTTTTAGGCACTGACTACAAATACTGCAAATTAAATCAAATCAAATCAAAAGCATTTATTTGTTAGAGTATTGTACATACATTGGTAATTAAATTTAGAAGTTTCAAATACTCTATCGAAGCTCCGAACCGGAGAACAATAACGATATAACATAACATAAAGATATTTATGGCCGATGGGGTCGAAAAGTGCTCGAGTGGAGACCACGGACTAGCAAACGAAGCGTAGGACGTCCATACACAAGGTGGACAGACGACCTTATAAAGGTCGCCGGAAGATGCTGGATGCAAGTCGCTTTCAACCGGTACATATGGAAGTACAAAGGGGAGACCTATGTTCAGCAGTGGACGTCTTACGGCTGAGATGATGATGATGAATATTATAAACGTAAAGTTTGTAAGCATATATATAGATGCATGGATGTCTGGATGTATGTTTGTTACTCTTTCACGCCTAAACGGGTGCAACAGTTGAGCTGAAATTTGGTATAGAGATAGCTAAGGTTGTCTGAAAGAGATCGCTGTTAGCGATAAGACCGCCAATCGTAGCACTTTTCAAATCAAATGTATTTTATGTTAAATGTTTTGTTTGTAATCATTGTGTGCGATAAAGAATGATCTATCTATCTATTTATCTTAAAGCCTAGAATAACACATAGGCTACGTACAACGGGTAAAACCGCTGGGAACAGCTAGTTTGTTAAAATAATACCTCAATAAACCCATTCTTTAGGCACTGACTACAAATGCAATGTTCCGCATGCAATAACAACATGTGATAATATTGTGACTTTTCGTAATTTGTTACATTTATTACAAGCTTTTTTATCAGGTTTACAAATAAACATTAAACAAGTGAATTAAATTAAAAATTAAAAAAACCCCCAACGTAGTAGGTAATTCACCATTTTGTGGTGGCGGCCATCTTAGTTTTAAAATTTTATATAGTGGGATGTATTCTACTAGTTAAGACCTATCATTCGATATCCATTTTGAGGGGGCGTGGAAGAAAAAGTAATCCGCCATTTTGTAGCGGCAGCCATCTTGAACCGATTTCCATCAAACATGGCTAAGAACACTCTCGACTAACTCTACTTTTAAACAAAAAAAAACTAAATTAAAATCCGTTTATCCGTTCGGGAGCTACGATGCCACAGACAAACACACACACAGACAGACAGACAGACAGACAGACCGACAGACAGACAGACACGTCAAACTTATAACACCCCGTCGTTTTTGCGTCGGGGGTTAAAAAGGGTCCAATATTTTTTTAATAATCCACATTCTGCACAAAAAAAAATTCAAAACCACAATTCCTACTTAAAGTCGCGCTTCTACGCCCCCAATGTGAAGCAAGCCTACGGCCTAAGGCACATCAATAAACTACGATTGCTAAACAAAATTGGATGAGGCTGTGAAATAGATAGGCCTCAGATTATAAACCTAGGTAACGTAAATATTTATAGACCTAGGTCTGAATGCTTAGCATTCCTAGGTATTGATTGAAATGCCGCAATGGAAGGACGCTACCATTGAGTTAAATATATAGAGTCGGCACAAGTCATGTCCCATGTTATCCAACTTTTATTGAGGTTATCTATATTCGATACTATGGTGGACTGGAAGAAATCACTATTAGTAATAAGACAACCAATAAATTGTGTTTAAGTATTATGTATATTTGTGGTATTTTATAAAGAGTTATCTATTTGTCTTTTTATCTATGTACATAAGTTATATCGTCAAAAACATATTTATGTAATATCTAAGTAATATTGTTGGAACTACGTTATAAAAATTTACATGAGATAATCATTTGGGGCTTCCTAACCAAAGTACCAATTTTCACAATCATAATATTTTTGTATGTTTGTCTGTATTTCTGCGGTCTACGAAAAGCAAAATTTCTTCCAGACAACAATTAAAAGTAGTGAATCGGTCTTTCAACTTTGTACATAGAGCAGTTAAATTTATGGAATGGCTAATCGGTTGATCCTATGAATATTAATCTAAGGACCTCAGAAGCTACTAATCATTAAATTCATTTTAATTGGTTTAGTAATTACCACAGATTACTTATAACATTACATGTGCCATTCAAGTTTACGGGTGATTCCTGAGAGTCAAAATTTTACGTGTCTGGGGGAATAAACTACCCGTAACATAAAAATTCTACCCAAAGGTATTTTTTTCCTGTTAGTCTAAGGTTCAATCTACTTAATGCATGATAGACATCAGGCTATATTTAGCTGCAAGTATCTAAAAAAAAATGTAAAAGCCCTGAAATTTGATTACCGTGGGCTGTCCCTTACACATTTTCGGAACAAAATATATTTTTTACACTAATTTATAAAAGGAATTTAGTTAATTCTTGTGATCAAAGCTGTAAAGGGTGAACTGTTATATGATCAAAAAAATACGCGAAGGCTGTACTCAGCGTAGTTTTAGAAAAAATAACAAATTTAGGTTTGTCCCCGGACAAAAAGTGATTCCCATGGCGCGCGACATAACTACCCACATTTCACAAACCACAATACTTAGAAGCTTGTACGCACGCTATTGGCTAACTTTGATTGCGCTCTAAACATAGTGAAGAGAGGCTCCTCCTCTCGTTGTAATAAACTGGATTTACGAAGGTGAGAAATTGATTACCGTGGTTTTGGTTCACTAGATCATTGATTACCTTTTCCATGTTTAAAAATATTTTTTTATCCATTACGGTTTTTTGACTAGGGTGTGCAGTTAGGAAAAAGGTATTGTTTATCATATATTTTATTAATTTTGGTCTTTAATTATGGTATTTAAAAATATTGACAAAAAACTATACAATTTTGATTTCCATGGTATTGATTCTCATGGCATTTTACCACGGTGATCAATTTTCCCCTGAGTTTTCTTGCGCATTCTTTCACTTTTTACCCAACTACAGCAAAGCCGCAGGTATGGAAGTGATTTTGACAGTTTATATTTGTATATTTCATTATTTCAGATATTTTTTTTTATATTGTATACATCAGATTTTTTTATATATTGTACTATAGTAGACAGCCGCTCTGGCTTATGCGGCACCATTATATCCCCACATTAAAAAGTCGCTCAGCGAGCTATGGAGAGGGCTATACTCGGGGTTTCTCTACGTGATCGAATCAGGAATGAGGAGATGAACCAAAGTAACTGACATATCTCCGCGGATCAGGAAGCTGAAGTGGTAATGGGCAGGCCACATAGCACGTAGAGCGAATGGGTCGAAAAGTGTTCAAGTGGCTACTACAGGCAAGCAAACGCAGCGTAGAACGTCTACCCACAAGTGTGGCAGACGACCTTATTTAGGTCGCTGAAAGACGCTTGAAGCAGGTCGCTTCCAACACCGGTGTTATATAATATGGAGGTCTAAAGGGGAGGTTTATGTTCAGCAGGAGACGTCTTATGGCTGAGATGATGTATGATGAAAAATAAAACGAAACTATGGGCTGACTGCAACTTTCAGACCAGATTAACCTAACTAATGATAAATGTACAATCTGATGACAGCTTCTGGAGTGAATCCTGTCAGTAACTGTGACTGAGAACTTAATCTCATATTCTAGGACTATATATTCAATATTTTTACATTGTTTAAGACTGCAATACGTTGATTTTATTTAGTTTACATGATTATTATATAGAGAGCCAATATAGACCTTTTTAATACTTTATGTTTGGTGTATATCTGTTTGGATCACCGTCTTTAATCATTTCTATTTTATATGATTAGTATGTAGAGGTCAATATTTAAATAATAACATAGAATTCAAACAAAATAGTTTTAATTTTGATTCCCATGCCACACTTTATTGATTCCCGTGGCACCAAAAATTTAAATTTAAATATCTTCTGAACAAAACAAGTTATAATGATGCCTATTTGATTGATGTGCTTATAATTATGGGAAATTTGATGTTTTACATGTAAAATGCAATAATACTTTGATTTAAAATCTGCCACGGAAATCACTTAAATACGCCCGATCTCAGGATTTACCCTTACAAAGTTTTCTAAAACTACTAACTGCGCTCAGCGGTTTTACCCGCTGTACTGTAACCTATGTGTTAATCCAGGGTCTAAGCTATCTCTATACCAAATTTCAGCTCAATCGGTCCACCCGTTTAGGCGTGAAAGAGTAACAAACATACATCCAGACATCGTGACATTCTTATAAACTTTCACGTTCATTATATACAACTTTACGCCTAAACAACAATTATTTTCTATAGACTTGTGTGACAATACTGAATGTGTCAGCTCAAACTGGGTAAAACTGCTAGGTTTCGAACTGGACCCTACTCTGTCTTGGAAGCAGCATGTAGATACCACTTGTAAAAAAATGGCAAAAGGTATTTATGCATTGAAACAAATGAGAGGACTCACATCAGTCAACAACTTAAAAGAAATTTATTATGCATATATACATTCATTAATGTCTTACGGAATAATATTGTGGGGATGTTCCACAGACTACGAAAGAGTTTTAAAAATGCAGAAACGTGCAATTAGGGTTCTGGTAGGAGGAAGATATAGAGAGACATGTAGAGAGCACTTTAAAGAACAACAAATATTAACTTCAGTGGTGACATATATTTTTGAAATCATTAAATATGTTAGAAATTATATGAATGTATATAAATTAAGACCAACAAGCAACAAAAGACATACAAGACAAAAAATACTCAAACATACAGCCAACATACCATAAACTACGTCTATCACAAAAACTTCCAATAGTTATGGGTCAAAAACTATATAATCACCTACCAGAATCCATTAAATCAATAGAGAAAAATAATAAATTCTTGAAACATGTTAAACAACTTTTACTTCAAAATACACTATACAACATCAAAGAATATTTAGACTTTGATTACAATCAGACATTTATACCGGATACCTAGTGTCTATACCTACCTACAAGAAGCTAATACTATATACTAGCCCCTTTACAGCTACCTATATAAGTTAATATTATTATAAGTATTAATGTATGTTTTATTTTTCTCAGGAAAAATATTGACGAAAATTTTGTGCAGTGCACGACTTAATGTATTTTTTATGTTAAGACTGTAAACGCACTTTATTTAATAAATGATTATCTTATCTTATCTTATCTTATCTTATCTTATCTTATCTTATCTTATCTTATCTTACCTTACCTTACCTTATCTTATCTTATCTTATCTTATCTTATCTTATCTTATCTTATCTTATCTTATCTTATCTTATCTTATCTTATCTTATCTTATCTTATCTTATCTTATCTTATCTTATCTTATCTTATCTTATCTTATCTTATCTTATCTTATCTTATCTTATCTTATTAGTAAGATTTTCTGTAGATGGCGTGTGCTAACTAGCCACGGCCGGCGACAGAAGCATACTACCAGTATAGCAAGTAAAAATCGCACATAACTAATGCACATAAAATCATAATCGCATATAAATTTAACATTTTGGAAACGTAGACTTTTTCTATTTAGAACCTAATCTTTACAATACAATTGACCTCCTCCTCCCTAACTGCAAATTCATATCATCTCGGCATCGCCTTTTTTTATCCCAGGAAAAATTCGTTACGCATCATCACCCCACGCCGGGGGGCGCGGGCCGGTATGTGAGACTCCCACCCGAAGATGGGAGCGGCGGGGATACCCACTAAAAAACCTGAAGGTGTTCCTGCGGGACGCCATAATGCCGGGGCAACGGGTACGCCGAAGCACTCATCCGCGGCACAATCTCAACCTCCCCTACTATAAACTGCAGTTTTGTTTAAGAGAACCTATTTCGTGTTAATTACTCCACATCTACTTGTGAATTCAGTAGAGTCCTTTCAAATCTCGGTAATGACCGTTAAATCGATTAAAACTGGAATCGATTAGTCGAATGCGACATTTGTAATTCAATTTCGATTCGATTCGTCTCCTATTTGTTTACTTTTACGAAATCGGTAAACATATAGACAGAGTTGCTTAATGTTGCTGTAGTTTTTTATGTTTGTTACCTGGAAAATTTCATTCTAGGAATACCTGTCTGGGTTATTTTTAAACATGAAGTATTTAAAAATAATAAACGATTTCTGACTATTCTGTATAAAATCTAAAAATGTGCTTTTTTACAAGCTTTTATTTCAGTTTCATGTGTCGACGTTTGTCTGTAACCAAATCTTGCAAGTTAAATTTGATCCACTTCTCGGTTACCAAGTAAGCAATAGCGGATGACAATGCAAAACCATTTTTTTATACAACGAAGTAAGAAGACGAGCAAGACGCTCTCCTGATGGTAAGAGATAACGCTGCCCATAATTAGTACAGTGCTACCCTGAATTTTACCTTAAACGACACAACCCTGTCGAATTTGAGCTCGTTTGATTCGTCTTGACGAGTACTTTGATACTATACTCGTATATAGTAACCAGGGTCTGATGATGGAGCTAGAAGGTGGCCATAGGAACTCCGTAATTATAAAAACTTATTTAAAAAGCTTTATTATGTTGACTTGTTTTAGTTGCCTCCCTATAGAGACTAAAATAGGATATAACATAGGCTAAAATATAGTTAGGAATACCAAAAGCATTAAAAATATAAAAATAAGTAATAATTTATTTCCTAAGTAGGATATATTCCTGGCTCACACATCTAGATCTTTTATCTAGATTCTAGATGTGTAAGCTAGGTCACCTCACCCTTCCAACCAAATTAAATCACAGAAAATTATTAGGCAACCTAATTGAATTTATACCTAATTAAAAATCAAAATGGTAACATGCGTATACGCAATAATTTGATATCGTGATGTACCATCGTGACTGGCTACTGATGGTAATTGATTTCGATCAATAAGATGTTATTAGATGAAATGGACTTATGTATTGCGAACTTTTAATTAGGCTGGTCCTTGATTGAAGTTCAAAGCCAAAAATTATGGATGGTAAGTATGTGTAAAGAATCTGTTGCCATATTTAAAAAAATTTCATGAAAAATACCAAGATGGACAAACTTAAGTCGAATGGGCAATCTTGCAAGGTTCTACGGTACATACATCGTCGATGTGGGACTGGATGCTAAGGCTCTGTCGATTCCCAGTCCTCCGTCACAAAGACGATGCGGCTGCACGGGGAGTCCCACATAACCCTCGATGGGAGGGTATACGTAATGCAAAAAACAAAAAAAAGGTATGTACATATTATGTACATCTCGATGTTATTATGCTAGGTATAGTATTTCTTCTACACTGCCAGTAATAATAAGTCTCTACAGACTGTCTGGGTCGCGTCTGACGGTGTGTCCGAAGAATTTGAGGACTCTCTGCATGCAGATTGTTGAAAGCCTGGTTTTAACATTCAGTTTTTTTTTTTTTTGTGTATTCTAGCGAATAAATGTTTTTGATTTGATTTGATTTAGTTCTCTGAGGGAAGAGAGGTAGAGGGCGCTCACCCACGCGATGGACGCATGTAACCCAGGATGCTACGGGAGCCACCCTACAAGCGTCAATCCAAGTGGCGCAGGACCGGCATAGATGGAAGGAAGTGGTGTCAAAGCTGATGAGGCACCATGATCACGTCCCTCAGTCATGAGGCTACGACCAAGAAGAAGAAGAAGAGTATTTCTTCTCTCTGCACGGTTGGAAGAGATCGCTCTGAGCAATAAGGCCGCCCATTGTGGGCAGTTTTAAGTATTTTTTGTTATATTGGTCACAATAAAGAGTATGTACCTACTTATTTTCTATTCTCTCCTATAAAATTCATAATTTAATATAATTTTAAGTAAATTGTTGTAAAAAACACTTTATGGTCGCAATAAAAAGTATTTTTGTATTGTAGATCATGTTTTATTCCAGGTTCTAAGGGATGTAGATATAGATAACATCCCAAATTTCAGCTTAATACCTGTTTAGAAGTGAAAGAGTAACAAACATCCATACATACAAACTTTCGTATATATAATATTAGTAGGATAAATAGCATTCTCTATATCCAAAGCTAAGCTAATAAGTAAAATAATTCTCGCAATTTGACAAACCAAGTTGCAGGGTGATTGATGGAAAAGAGGCGACAAACATCTTTATACCAGCGGCTAAAAGGCGAACTAAACTTCTGCCTACTAAGCCACTTGTTCAAATGTACTAGTACATAGATACTAGCGACGCCGTAAAAGGTAAGGTAGTGAGTGGGTAGTAAAACTATGACGCTCAGTAGAGCACGCTTTGGCATTAGTTTTATGTTTGGTGATGATACGATTAGAAGTTGCTCTACTTTATTTTTGGGACACATTTTAAGCGATTTAGCGATAAAAGTTATCTGGGGTTTATACTCTGACAGAACAACGGCCCGAGTACATAAAAACATTGACATACGAGTAAATCTATACTTCGTTTCAAAAACAAAGATAATTTTAAACAATCAATCAAAAAAAAAATTCAAATTAATCAATCTAAATATCATCGATATATTCACAAAAACTGTTATATCCGATATATCTTATAATATATAAAATATATAAAAGGAAAGAGTGACTGATTGACTGACTGACTGATCTATCAACGCACAGCCTAAACTGCTGGAAGTTGGAAGGATTGGGTTGAAATTTGAAACATTAGAATAACGAAAAACATAAAGATAGGTTTTATGACGTAGGCGTCCGCTAAGAAATTATTTTGCCACGCCGACAAAGCCGCGAGCATAAGCTAGTCTGATATAGTATGATAACTATCCGATTTTTTTTAATTTTTTTTATAACTATCCGATATATATCCAATTTCTTAAAATATTGATTCTTTGAACCCTGCAAAAATTATTTTTGTTTTTGAAACGAAGTATAGCAACTCCTATCCCGCTGTCAAGAGTAATTGACGTTGTCTTTAAGTATAACTCAATGTTTAAAAAAAGGATAATTTTATACGACCTAACCATGTAGAGATTCCACATGGAAATTTTAATAACACTTAAGACATTATCGTCTTATTTATTTAACTAAGTACATAATATATTAATATAAACACCTTAAAATCTGTCAATTAAGCACCTTAAATAATTTATTAAATACTTAAAGAGCTATAAAAACGCCGATATATCAATAAAGATGCCGTGATTACCTATCCATGTTATTACACAAACTAGCTTATGCTCGCGATTTTGCACGCGTAGAGATATTCTTGCATTAGCGCTTTAAATCCTTCCATACTCCTCCTTGTCCTTTTAAAGCGCCTAAGAGTAAAAAAGTTAAGTAAATAGTAGTAGTAGTAGTAGTAGTAGTAGTAGTAAAGTGCTTCTTAAAATCTATCTACGTTCTAAATTTGTCCCTAAATTTGTCGCATTAATATAAAACATGCTTCCTTGCTAAAAACTATACTACTAGGTTGTTATTTAGGTACAGTAGACGAAATAAAAAAGAAGAGACGGTTCTTCCGTCTGCTAGGCTAAGCCTCTAACCATCTACGGCAGCAACGAGAGATTGTGCTCAAAGGCTTACCTATAATGAATTAAAAAAATAGCAAAGAAAACTTCACACTTAGCATTCATACTCTATCTATACTCACTTAATACTAATGGACGCACTTGTGGCAACTCCTCTGATATATTAACGTTGTAAAAAACCAAAAAAAAACATCATAAAATAAATTATTTAATATATTTTAATTAAGCAGAGCATCATACCGAGCGATCTTGCTAAACATACACACACATACATACCACCCGTACATACATAATGTATGTGTACATGAAAGCTTCAATATATAGAGTTTGTGCGAAAATAGAAGAATTGTGGCATAACAGTGTATTAAAAATTAACTTTTATTTAAATTAATTAAAAGCCCGCTCTGGTAGCTCTTAAGGTTTTGAACGTAAGCTTTGATTAATAATTGGTGGACAATTTAAGGCTAATGATGACTATGAAAAAAATAGATTTATATATTTTGTTTCATAAATATGATTTTTGCCAAAAAAGTCAAAATAAATGCATTTTTGTTCCGAGGACTTCAGCAGAACATAATATTATTATGATGTAATCACTTCAATCATTTTTTTATTTTCTTTTCGCTAATGAAATTTAAAAATACAGAAGTTTGGCTGTTTTATGTTTGTTACCACATAACTCTGTTTTTTATTATTTCAATATTTTTCATAAACCCGTTTATGTAGGTATGTATATAATATAGGTATATAATATAAAAGAAAAATACTAATACGTAGGTATGTATTAGTAGTAACCACGTTTTACTTTAAAAATTCGTGACCAATTTTGATTTGCCAAGAATCAAATTTCTGAGCTAGTTAGTTTTCCGAGCAATTCATACAAACCTAACAACCAAAAACGGTCACAGTAATTTTTTTATGATAAATATAAAATATATAGGTTAGGTAACATAAGAGATCTGTTTGTCTTCACCAGATTTTTTACTTTATATTATGGGTAATTCTAATAAATATAGCACACTAGCGCCCTCAATTTCAACGCCCTTCTATTTTCAAACCAAATAGAATGTAATACAAATCATACAACTATATAAACTGTAAAGGATCCACCCGATCTTCATTCGGACATCTTCGTTCGAGTTCTCAATTCGAATTTGAATTTGGAAGTGACTGTTTTTTATTGTTTTTGTGGGTAGTTGTGAAATAATTGGAAAGCTAATTCAGTGACAGTTTTTTGTTTATTTTTGATTGACGAAAATTCCCACCTGTATATTTATTCAAAATAAAAATGAAGGTAAGTTGATTTTTTGTCAAATTATTGTGAAAAAGACCACTTTTCGTTAAAAAAGTGAAAAATTAATAAGTACCTACCGGTAATTAAATAATTTAATCAAATAATTAAATTTAAGAATGAATTTTAATAATTTTATGAGTAAGGAGAGTGGGGCTCAATAGAAATACTTCCTGTATTATTCCACGGGCCCTTTAATTAATTAATCACACCGCTGATTTTTTCAACATATTTCAAGCACTGTGCTTGGTAAATCTCTTCGCCACTGCGCTGCAGGTTGAAAAGCTCTTTTAAATGCAGTTTTATTCAAGAGATTTAACTTTTTTCAACTTTTTTCAACTAAAGAATGAAAGCAAGCAGTATCGGGGGTAGAATTAGCAGGGAGTCGACTAGGTGGGTACTCCAACAGTGCCAGTCACAGATGCCAGTTATCGTACCGCCTGAGCAGTGATGTGCAAACATTACTGTGCTTCGGCAAATGAGTTGTTCCCATCTCTCCGACAGTAGGTAGACTGTAGCTAGTGTTATTAAAAAAAATCTTAACATTCTTGTGACTCTTCTGTAAGAATGCAGTTCACTAAGAATTTTACATCATTGTGAAATCCGGGGTGGTCGTATACTGACTATGGGCAGCGTTATCTCCTACCATCAGGAGAACGTCTCGCTCGTCTTCTTACTTCAACGAAATTAAACAAAGTAGGTAATTGTAAAATTAGCAAAACAGTTGTATGGCTAAGGGCACATTTCATCATCATCATCTCAGCCATAAGACGTCCACAGCTGAACATAGGCCTCCCCTTTAGACTTCCATATGTACCGGTTGGAAGCGACCTGCATTCAGCGTCTTCCGGCACATTTAAAGCCACATAATATTATAATCTCTAGTATATTTTGATAGAAGGTCTATTTATTTTTTAGATTTTGATCCCGTGTATGCTGCTGGTCGTATCGGCTATAGCAGAACCTCCCGTTAATAACAGGTGAGCAGAAAATCATTGGAATACAAAAATATTTATTATCTACACCATTTTACCGGGGGTACACTTCCTTTGCAGGTCGACTAGGTCCCCCCGGTGGGTTCTCGCCTTTGCGTGGCGGTGGGGATAAGTAGCCGTGGTAGAGGGACCACGGTGAAACTAAGAAGAACCCGAGGCGGTCGGCCGCTCCACGTCGGGCTGTAGTCCAGCGGTCCAAGTGCGAGTGGCCGAGTAGGCTGCGGTGCCTCCTTCGGGAGCATGCCAACGTTGGTGGGTCGTGGTGCGGTAACCATCGCACCACGGCTGTATGCGGGGGCCGCGGCGGGAGAGGAGTGATGGTATTGCGATGCGCCACTCTCCCTGCCTTCCGCGGCCCAAACGGGGTCGCCACCGTTTTTTGATGGCGGACGCGGTGGGGCCGCAGGGGAAGAGGAGTGCCGGTATTACGGTGCGCCGTTCTCCCTATCCTCTGCGGCCGATGTCTTGGAGGTTGGAGGTTGCGGTGGGGCCGCAGGGGAAGAGGAGTGCCGGTATTACGGTGCGCCGTCCTCCCTATCCTCTGCGGCCGATTGTGCGGGCGGGCGGGCTCATCATGAGCGCCGTGGCGGAAGACGGCAGTGGACCGGCAGACCGTAACTACGTATCCCTCGCGTAGTGATGGGCCACACCACTGTCCCATGTCGGGTGGGACCAGGCCCGGGAGGCTGGTCGAAAGGGCTCGGCCGTTAGGCGGCGAGCAGGGTGGCGCTGAATCGCGGGGGGTGTTTGGTGGCGATAAGAGGGATATCGTTTTCCGAACATCCCCGGCGCTTCTAAATTCCGGCACCTGGACGGAAGACGCGGGGGCGTTTGCCGTCCATGAACAGGTCCGGGAGGTGGCGCGCACAACACCGTGCGCCATTCCGTATGGAGTTCGTCGATGGGGGACTGGATGCAAGGCTCTGCCGATTCCCAGTCCTCCGTCACAAAGACGATGCGGGAAATTCGCCGAGATGTTTTAGTGGGTATACCGTGCAGTCGCTCTGTACGGGAGTCCCACATAACCCTCCCATACCCCCGTATGGGTGGGTACGCGTAATGCGTTTTTACTCGGCGTAAACAAAAAAAAAAAAAAAAGGTCGACTAGGTGGGTACCCCAACAGTGCCAGTTATTCTCACGCCTGAGCAGTGATGTAGGAGGGCACTGTAGCTAGTGAAATTACTGGGCTGTAGAGTCTTAACATCTTATGACTCTCAAGTGAGAAGCGTAGGCGTAGTGCATCCAGAATTTTACCTTTGTAAAATACTGGGTAGCACTGTACTAATTCTGGGCAACGTTATCTCTTACCATCAGGAGAGCGTCTTGTTCGTCTTCTTACTTCGTTGCATAAAAAAAACACAAGTCCAATAGAGGTAACTGATACGTAACTCATAAATCTACTTGTAGAGTAATAATATCAACTGATTTCACTGAAAATTATGACCGTGGTAAAACCTGTGGCAAAACAGTTATACTATCCTTTGTCAAATGACAAATGTCCTTTTCTAAGACTTATCAGAAGGGTCTCGGCTATTCAAATTTCATTTCATCTAAAATCCGTTCTAAAGCTAGGCATGAAGTGGCGACAAACATACAGACACTCATTCAATGTATAATATGGAATATATAATTTAATAGTTTAATAAATACATATTTCAGGACATTTCACACAGCGCCAACTAACTCCAAGCAACTTAATGCTTGTGTTATGCTAGGATAACGTATATAATATACTTTTCTTTTGTAAATACATACTTATAATAGATTGAGAAAACTACCCACCATAATGCTTCTATATTTTCAGATACCTACCTCCTCAACAAGGCGGCGGTGGTTTTGGACCTCCTTCGACATCCTACGGAGCGCCTGCGTTTGGACAACAAACCTCTGCTATATTCGGGTAAGTAAACACAGAAAGGTGATATCTGGGGGTAAACTTCCTTGGTCGACTAGGTGGGTACCCCAACAGTGCCAGTTATTCCACCGCCCGAGCACTGATGTATTGAAATTACTGGCCTGAAGAATCTTACAACATCGTTTGACTCTTGTGTAAGAAGCGTTGGTGCTTCGCCAAGAATTTAACATCACGTGAAATACCATCAGGAAATCGTGTTGCTCGTCTTTTTATAAAAGAAAAATATCGATTAAAAATCTGCCTTTACAAAGAACTAGTGGACCCGCGCGCACTTCGTCGCACTTATCAGAAAATTATCAGTGTTCTACTACAATATTTTGCATGTATTATTCATATAAACTTTCCTCTTGAATCTATTAATAAAAAACCGCATTAAAATCCGTTGCGTAGTTTTAAAGATATAAGCATACATAGGGTTGGACCGCCGCGGAAGCATCATATTACGAGTATGTAGTGACTCTGTACAACTTTCAGATCGCGCCAAAACGGAGCAAGACGGCCATCTTCCCAATACGGCGCTCCCGGAACAAACACCCCCTCTAGCTTATACGGGGCACCTCAAGCTGGGTCTTTCAGTAACCCACCTTCCACTTCTTACGGCACTCCTAGCCAATTTGGTCAGAACAATCGCGCACCATCGACCCAATATGGGGCACCAAATGCTGGGGCACCGTCAAGTCAGTATGGGGCACCGTCAACTCAGTATGGGGCACCGTCAAGTCAATATGGGGCACCGTCAACCCAATTTGGGGCTCCGTCAAGCCAATACGGAGCACCTGGTACAGGAGTACCTTCCAGTCAATACGGCGCGCCGTCTGGCCAATCTAGAACGCCGTCGAGTCAATATGGAGCACCGTCAAGGCAAATTGCAACGCCGTCAAGTCAATATGGGGCACCGTCAAGCCAGTTTGGGGCACCGTCTCAACAATATGGGGCACCGTCTCAACAATATGGTGCACCTGGATTGAATGGAGGAGACCAGAGCAGGCAATATCTTCCTCCTGGAGGTGGCAGAAACGGAGGCTATGATGATGGGAGTAATGGGGTAAGATAATTTTTAAATTGATGCTTCGAATGGTACCTAAACAGAGCTTCATGTTTCGACCTATTCGTAAAATAATGTTGCACCTGAAAATCACTAGGTACCTACGTAATCTAAAAAAGAAGCTGCGAGATCGCCTTATCCCCATTATGATAGCTCGCTGAGTAACTTTAAACTTATCGACTAGTCTTATCCTGTGTCCTCGTTTCTGCTCAGTACGAGTATGTCATGATAGGTCGAACTTATTGGATGCTGATTGCAACTAAATAAATGCGTTATAGTTTTCCAAGTACAAGGGGGTGGACATCACCAGGCTTCCTATTACTGTAATATCAAAGGCTGATTCCTATAAAATATCTAGAGGACAGTCGTTAGGTGATGTTGCAGGCCCTGTAGTAATCTCGGCGACCTGAAACTGCAAGATATAAGTTGGCCGCACAACCTATAAATTGTGATTTGAATCTGACAGTGTAAGTAGGGTAACCTGATTATTATCTAATGACAATTAAACTAAATATGTTTAGGAGCCAGCGAACTACAGTTTCGAGTACATGGTGAAGGACGAGCCCTCCGGCAACGACTTCGGTCACCGCGAGTCCAGGCAGGGCGACCGCGCCGAGGGACTCTACTATGTGGTGCTGCCTGATGGACGGAAACAGGTACAAACATCTGTATTTTACAAGTATTTTTTTAAGTAACACTGTACTCTTTATGGGCAGCGTTATCTCTTAACATCAGCAGTCTCGCTCGCTTTCTACTTCATCACATAAAAACACCTTCACCTCAAAATTTATGCTTCCATACATTTTACCAAACAGTTCTTAGCACATAGAATTCAAAGGATGTGGTTTGAAACATGTAAAATATAAATTAAACAAATGGTTACTCTCTTTGTCCTATGTCGATACTGAAAATTTATTGAAAATCTTAAAATGAATTACATTATATACTCTACTCTCATTTTATAATCTAGTAAGTAATATCGTACTATATAATATTATAATATTATTATCCCTTTTGTTTATCTGTCGTCGAAATACATTCTTTGTTTGTAAAAATGTAATCTTGGCCTTAAGTAATCAGATACAGGCTTTAGCCTGGTGTGGGGTCCACTAGTAGTAAGAATACCAGTGTAAACTTTTAGGCACATAAACAATTATTTTTTTTAATCTGTTTGTAATCAAATCTTGGAAGTCAAATTTAACCCACTTCCCGGTTTCCGAATGAGCTGAAATTTTACATGCATGTAAAATCGAATGACAATGTAATATTATTATGACATAGAGCTGACCTGATGATGGCTGGAAGGTGGCCATAGGAACTCGTAATTAAACGTCGCAGCCCCATCGAGTTTGGGCTCATTCGATTTGTCTTGACGTGTACTTTGGTGCTAGATGGTAATAATAAAAAAGCTTGTTTTTAAAAAGTTTTTATTTTATTTAATTTGTTGACTGGACTCCTTTTGTCCCAACTGTCAAACAATGGCCCTTGCACGCGAGGAATGGACGGAGGGAAGGGAGGCCTTTGCCCTGCAGTGGGACGATAATGGCTAAAAATAAATAATAAATAAATAATAATTTGTTGACTATGAAAGCCAAAAGCTGTAAAGCTGTAAAAGTATTATATCTACTGTTTTATTTGTTTCAGACGGTGGAATACGAAGCTGACCAAGACGGGTACAAGCCTAAGATCTCATACGAGGACACCGGTGCCGGCAGCTACGGATACGGAGGTCAGGGTCAAGGGGGACCTTACTAAATTAATCTTAACTAATATGTTAGAACACAGGCAGAATTTAAAAAATGGGGAATTGCGGTTGCTTCCCACCCCTCACTGAAAATAGAGAAGATAAATCCCATCAGTGGGAAGAATAAGGGATTTTAATTACCAGAAAATGCAGACTACAAAGTAAAAAATGAAAACATAAAGTGAAATAAATAAAGAACTACGGAAGCCTAAAAAGGAGCCTTAGGGTCATAGCTCATTAGAGCCACCCGGCACCCACTCCGCACCGCCTCACCTCGTGCCGTTAGTATTCTTTATATGGACTTGTACGGGTATGGGCTCACATCAACTCTGTAGCGTCGCCGGATCGCCTCGGTCGCAAGGCGAGGCGGTGCGGAGTGGGTGCCGGGTGGCTCTAATGAGCTTATGACCCTTAAAGGATAGCAAATGTACTCGTAGCTACCTCGATGGTAGCTACATGAAAATTAATTTTTAAAAAGTTTCATGTAAATTTTTTTCTTGCCTGTTTTCTTATAAAACCACGATGTGTTCAACAACGACATACGCTTTGTAAAGGAATTTGAGCCATATTTAATTAGAAATTAAGTCTAAAATACGCTTACTTAGTTTAGTAGATATTTCGACCACAATCTTGAATGTTGAAGCGCTAGTGTCTACGTGGTAACGAATTTTGATGGAGATTATGTATGAAGCTTATTTAGTTCGTTTTTTCGCCACGTTGTGTAAGATGGTCACTTAAAATATAGGGCTATGCTTAAGAATTTTCTTCTGCAAAGAAACTAGCGCTGCGTGTGAAAGCGGAACTATTTTTGTAATACAGTAGTTTACCAAGAATTTATCGTATATTTTTTTCATTTATTATTCTTTTGATTTTTTCGTATAATATTATTTTTTCTTTACAAATTTACTTTCTTTTTACTGTAATTGATTTTTCTGTAGATAGTGGCCAGTCTTAGCTTTAAATTTTTGCTCTTAAATGTCAAAAAGATGTAGTAGCACTTTGACGAATAGAATTTCCTATTGTACTACTTCACCTTTTTGGGCATACTTTTTTTATATATAAACTTCAAAAGTATGTAAAGATGTGACCATTTAGGTATTAATTATTAATCGTAGTTAATCGCAAAATACTTTTTTGTAAATAAATGTTTTCAATTTATAAATTTGCGTCTTTTCTTTTTTATTTATTACTTACTATATACTATATACCTGTAAACGACGACTCGACTCGGATAGGATCATAGACTCAACCATAGGCCATAGACTACGAGCAGTAGCGGCGCTAGGCGTCAGCGACGTCGGCGACCGCCGACGGCCTCGCGCTTTAGGGGGCCTCGCAAAATTTTTAATTATTTAAAATTTATTTATTCATTTTTTTAAACATATTCACGAGTTAAGTGATTGCGAAGGCTTCAAAAAGAAAAAGATCAAAATGCATCAAAAGAAGACCTTTTCAAGTATAATAATGATTTAGGTAGGACTTAAAATATTTTAGGAAGGCGAAAATAGCGACATACAGCCTTTCGAACTATATAAAGGTACTACTAACTCCATGTTAATATCTGGCGCTGATCCAGGGCCTCGCGGCCATTGGAGCCATGAAAATTAAGTAATTTAATGGGGCTTAATTTTTTTTCTTGTCAAAATCAGCGGCTAGCAAACTCTTTTTACAATATTCTCGGCGCTTGCAGCTAACTGCTCGCTCTCTAATTAGCAAAATTATTGTAATCTCGTGACTCTTAGGACGAGTTAAAATACAAAATTTTCTCTGGTTACGCTCTTACTAGATAAAATATTTAATTTTAATTCAGTTTCCTTGCCACTCGAAGCAAGCAAATGCACATAATTCGTGAAGAAAAATTCAAAACATTCTCTTTTATACATAAGAATATATATTTAGATTCCTAGCAACTCGGAGCAAGCCAAGCGTACATTATTCGTACTGAAAAATTCAAAATTTTCTCGGCGCTCGCAGCGAGCTGCTCGCGTTTTTATACATAAGAATATAATATTTAGATTCCTAGCCACTCGGAGTAAGCTAAGCGTACATTATTCGTACTGAAAAGTTCAAAATTTTCTCGGGGCTAGCAACGAGCTGCTCGCACTTTTATAGATAAGAATATTTAGTTTCCTAGCCACTCGGAGCAAGCTAAGCGTACATTATTCGTACTGAAAAATTCAAAATTTTCTCGGTGCTAGCAACGAGCTGCTCGCACTTTTATAGATAAGAATAGGTATTTAGTTTCCTAGCCACTTGGAGCAAGCTAAACGTACATTACTCGTGCTGAAAAATTCAAAATTTTCTCGGCGCTCGCAGCGAGCTGCTCGCGCTTCTACAGATAATAATGCTTTTATTACCACTCGGAGCGAGATAAACGCATACCTTTCATACTCACTTAGACAGAATTTAAAAATATACCTATCATCGAGGCGCAAGGCACGAAGATGAAGTTGAATCTAACGAATCGTTTAATGTAAAAAAAGGTGTAAAGTATTCAAAATTTTATGAATTCGCTTAAATGTGTCCCTTCTTAGTTTGTAAAAAATGCTAGCCGAAAAAGGGGGCCTCGCGAACCTAATTTCGCCGACGCCCACGCGTGGTCTAGCGCCGCCACTGACTACGAGTTACCGGAGCCAGAGGTAGAGTCCTTTTCACGAAAGAGGTCCCGCGGAATTTAGCGGAACTAATTTTAATTTTGTCGATTATTTCTGAACTTCATATCCAAAATAATTTTTATTTGTTAGGTAAAATAAATACATATTTAATTAACAATTTAAATATGAGAAATAATGAGGAGTTAATATGTTATAGATATTTTAACATTTAAAATTTGCGATAGTGGCGCCCCGCAAAAAGGACTCCTTTCGTGAAAAGCACTCTATATAATTTTTTTTTTTTTTATAATGTATGTAAACTTAAAATACACACACTTTTCAAAATGCAAAACCACTGGCTTAGCTAATCTTATTAATATTATAAACGTGAAAGTTTGTATGAATGGATGTCTGGACGTATGTTTGTTACTCTTTCACGCCTAAACGGGTGGACCGATTGAGTTGAAATTTGGTATAGAGATAGCTTAGACCCTGGAATAACACATAGGCTATATAGTTATTCCAGGGTCAATATCTATTATAAGTATGGGTTTCAATATCTATTATAAGTATGTATTTACAAAAGAAAAGTATATAAGTATTATATCCGTTATCCTAACCACCATAACACAAGCATTAAGTTGCTTAGCTTGGGATTAGGTGGCGCTGTGTGTAATGTCCTGAAATATTTATTTATTTATAGTAAAGCGGGTAAAACCGCTGGGTCCAGCTAGTATTAAATAAAAGACAGAGTACATTCAATTTCTATTTATTTTTCTTATGCAGTATTTATTTACAGAGTCCAAACACTTAAAAACTAAATATTGGTAACGATTTTACTTACATATTAATATGACTTAAAAATAAGGATATTTTAGCATGTGGCCTTAAAAAAAAATCTATATTTTTTTTTATGCAACGAAGTAAGAAGACGAGCAAGACGCTCTCCTGATGTTAAGAGATAACGCTGCCCATAATTAGTACAGTGCTACCCAGTATTTTACAAAGGTAAAATTCTAGGTACACTGCACGCTTCTAACTCGAGAGTCATAAGATGTTAAGACTCTTCAGTCCAGTAATGTCACTAGCTACAGTGCCCTCCTACCTGTGCACAGTAATGTTAGTACATCACTGCTCAGGCGGTAGAATAACTGGCACTGTTGAGGTACCCACCTAGTCGACTTCCTGCAGAGGAAGTCTACCCCCGGTAAAATAAAATAAAATTTTCACCCACTACGATTGATGACTACTTCAATGTACATTGCTGCGTTATTTTTGAAGACTTTTGAGTTTTTAATTAAAATGTAATGGGTGACACTTATTATTGGAGTCTATCTGTGAGTCCGTATTTAGAAAATGGACTCAAAGACAGTCCTTCAAATGACCAATTAATTATAAATATGGGTACAAAAAATTATGTCTTTTGTATTGCCATGTTTAGTTAAAAGACTGGGCAATGTTATTGCCATTTTTAGTTAAAGACTATTTCTTTTGGTATAATAAATTAATTTTATCTAATATTTTTATACTTAATTTTTTTTAGTATTAAGATATATTTATTTCACAAATCTTAAAGCTTTAACAGTTTTGGTTAATTCAATGACCACATGACTAGTTCAGATTTAGACCACGCGCCAAAATACCCTTGTCAAACTTTCTATTCAAAATATAGTCCTTTTCACGAAAGAGGTCCCGCGGAATTTAACGGAACTAATTTTAATTTTATCGATTATTACTGGACTTCATATCCTAAATATTTTTTATTTATAAAAATAAATACCTATTATAGCTATTTTATTAAGAAATTAAATCTGAGAAATAATGAGGTATTAAAATGTTATATTTTAACTTTTAAAATGTGCGATAGTGGCGCCCCGCAAAAAGGACTCCTTTCGTGAAAAGCACTCTACTTATCTAAATTTATATTGACTTTTTTCTATCGTGAGATGAGATTTCACTAAAATCTTATTTCTAAAAAAATAATATAATTACTCCGTTACTCTGTAATTTAAATAATAGAGTATTTAGATCCGTACTTTTCGTTTTGTAATTAAAATAAAAAAACCGGTCAAGTACGAGTATGACTCGAGCACCGAGGGTTCCGTACAAACCTATTAGGTTTTTACGGAACCCTAAGGAAAAGTGCGTATAATATTATATACTGTAGGTTTTGATTCCCTTGCGAGTACTTGCGAGTTTGAAAATATGCGGCTAAAATTGCTGTTTCTTTTGATTGCGTTGACATAGATGTTTAATTTTTTAACAGCTTAAAGTTATTATAAAGCTGAGTATTTGGTATGAATTTCAATTTAATACCTGTACGCGTTCTTGAGGAAAAGGGTAGTTAATACAAAATTATTAAAAATATTTTTTTATATGATGTTACTAAAAATTTACGGTTTTCGCAATTTTTCCTGTGCCTATGATTTAAGACGTTGCTGCGAACCAAATTTCAAGATTCTGAGTTAACGGCTAGTACCCTGTAGGTTTTGATTCCCTTGAGAGTAGTCGCGAGTTAAAAAATACGGCTAAAATTGCTGTTTCTTTTGAATGCGTTGAGATAGAGGTTTGATTTTATTACAGTTTAAAGGTGTAATAGACTTTAGTATTTGATATGAGGTTCAGTTTAATACCTGCACGCGTTCATGAGAAATAAGGTAGTAAGAATGAAATTATTAAAAATATTTTTTTATATGATGTAACTAAAAATGAACAGTTTTCGCAATTTTTCCTTTATCTGTGCTCTAAGGAGTTGCTTCGTGCCAATTTTCAAGATTCTAAGTTCACGGGAAGTACCCTGTAGGTTTTGATTTTTTGAGAGTAGTTGAGAGTTTAAAATTGCGACTAAAATTGCTGTTTCTTTTGAATGCGTTGACATAGAGGTTTGATTTTATTACAGTTTAAAGGTATTATAGACTTGAGTATTTGATATGAATTTCAATTTAATACGTTTACGGGTTCATGAGAAAAGGGGTAGTAGGTATAAAATTATTCAAAATATTTTTTTCATATGATGCAAATAAAAATTTACGGTTTTCGCAATTTTTCCTTTATCTGTGCTCTAAGGAATTATTTCGTGCCAAATTTCAAGATTCTGAGTTTACGGGAAGTGCCCCGTAGGTTTTGATTTATTTGGTAATGTCGAAAATTTGCTGAAATTTGCGACATATTCGACTATATCTTTTGATTGCGTTGGCCTAGAAGTTTGAAATTTTCACAGCTCTAAGAAGCAATGGACCTTAGTATTTCCTATAAATTTCAGCTTGTTAACTCAACACGTTCCTGAGAAAAAGGGTCTTGACAGACAGACAGACAGACAGACAGACGGACGGACAACAAAGTGATCCTATAAGGGTTCCGTTTTTTCCTTTTGAGGTACGGAACCCTAAAAATGGCTGAGATGTAACGCTTATAAGTTTCTGGGTGGGGACGCGCTACGTCACACGTTAGAAATGTTCTGACCAGTGCAATGACGTCATTAACCCCCGCCAAGCAACTTTAGTATATTGTATCTCTGCCATTTTTATTAAATTTACAAAATAAAAATTGTCAGTATTATTCTAATATTATTATCTACTTGAACCTTGAAGTTGGAAACAATGGAGTTTGCGGCGTGGAAACCAAACTAAAGCAAGAAAAATTACGTCACGGTTGTTTGCCATCTCACTCATACAAATCAAAAACAAAATACTATCGACAACCTACGTATTCAGTATAAGTGAGATGGCAAACAACCGTGACGTCATTTTTCTTGCTTCAGTTTGGTGTTCACGTTGCAACCTCCATTGTATATAAACTTCTTGACTTGAAACCAACATTTTTTTGTCAATATTTCAATTTTTATTTGAAACTTGACACATAATTTTGTCACCTCCTTTGTGCGTTAAGTACATTTTTAAAACGAGATCGTTTTCATATACAATAATACATACGAAAAGTATAATAAAAAACCATGACAAAGAAATACAATATAAAAAGGACATTTAAAATAGAAAATAATACTTTTTTTGAGTGAAAATATAACAGTTCAACAATCAACAATCTTATAAGTAGCAAAGTAAATTTGAAAATGTATAGAAAAAAATTGACAATAAATAAAAATTATGTTACTCAGAGATTCTTATATTTAAATTCATAAAATACGCATATATTATCAACATTTTTACTACCATTCAGAAGGGGCCATCTTTGAGTCCATTTTCTGTAGATGGATTCAAAAATGGACCCCTTTTAATGGAAACTATCACTTTAATAAGCTCAAAGGAGCCACACCTTTTATGTCTAAATCAAAAGATTTAAGGACAATAATAAATAAAAAAAGTAAATGATACTTTCGAGCATTTAAAATGGTGTCAATCAAATTATTCTGCCAATAAAAATACGATACATTCAAAAATATCATGATTATTAAAAAACTACCTGGTCATAAATACTTATAAATAGAGTTAAAAAAACTGTAAATATGATGATTCATAAAAAAAAATCATAAGAACACTTCGGCACTACGCGTTGAGTCATAAAATCCACAAAATGTGTTGTGGTTTTTTTTTCTTGTCTCTTATAACTACGCAAAATTCAACCCATATAAGACCAGCAGCAGCCCGAACACATAAAAACATTGACATAAGTGTAGCAACTCCCGTCCCACTGTCTAGAGTAATTGACGTTTGTAAGAGAACAGTCAACTACAAAGAGATGTATCCATGTTAGGCTTACAAAATGAAGGAACTTTTAGTATGCAAAAATTATTTACCCTTACTTCGTTACATTTTCAGTATCCACCAAATCTTATACTATATTCCAAGGGCGGATCCAGGATTTGGTTCTGGGGGGGGGGCCAAGGTGCAGACGGGCAAAAATATTATAATTTTTACTAAGAAAAGTGTATGTTTAGCTCGCTGTGAACAGTTTGAAAGTCCAAATATCCTTAATAATAAGTGCGCGAGCAGGTTCCTGCGAGCGCCGAGAAAAAAAATATAATCTTGACCGTGAAATATGTTCAAATTCGTAACTCAACAATGCTTCTGGGGGGGCCTTGGCCCCCTGCCCCCCCCCCCCCCCCCCCCCTAAATCCGCCTATGCTATATTCATTTTAAATGCTATTATTATATATCACCAAAGGAAAAGTAGTGGGATACATCATTGTTGCATATTAAACGAGTCGATGATAATATAAAGTTTGATTGCTACTAGAAATGTCACGAACCAAGGGTAGTTCATGGTGGCAAATGAAAATTTACTTCATTTTGTAAGCCTAACATGGATACATCTTTGTAGTTGACTGTACAATGATAAAATAATAATAAATAATTAAGGGTTTATACTCCAACAGCCTGCAGACGCTGGATGCAGGTCGCTTCCAACCGGTACATATGGAAGTACAAAGGGGAGGCCTGTGTGAGGCAGGGGACGTCCAATGGCTGAGATGATGATGATACATTTTTGACAATTCGGTATTCAGTTCGGTTCCCTGACGGATAAGTGAATAGCCTTGCTGATCCCAAATCCTGCTAATTTATTTTGTGTGAAACTTTGGAAAATTCTATTAGCCTAGTCTTATGGATACATATCTATATCCTTTTTGTGACTTCTCTTTTTAAATATATTTATAATATTATAGTTGTAATTTATCAAAACAATAACAATACATATTTAAATGTGGATGTGTAGCGCTTATGCAACTTGGTTCTTCACCATACCTGAAACACAAACAAATTATTTAAATTGTTATGTTTTTAACTCATAACTTGAAAACAACAGAATGAAAAGAATAAATATAATGAAATAAAGAATAGGAAATTTCAATCTAGTTTAAAAATAATTTACAAAATAAACAAGAAAGCAAAGTTTCTTTGCTGACTTTAAATCACGAACTGGCGAATGATTTTTAAATTACCGAGACAATGAGTGATTTAAATGCACGAGATAAATAAACACATATGTGTTATACAATTTTGAACAATACTAGCTTGAAAATGAGGTCATTGGTGTCCATCCCACAACAATATTTTTTTTGCTACCTATATAACTATAATAAAATTATTCGAAATCATACCTTGCTACATACCTTATATATATAATTTATAAATATTATTCATTTATCCTATATATTATATAACTAGCTTACGCTCGCAGCTATGCCCGCGTGGCGAAATACTTTCTTAGGGGAGGTCTACGTCATAACACCTAACTTTGTTCCAAATTTCAACTCAATCCGTCCAGCGGTTTAGGCTGTGCGTTGATAGATCGGTCAGTCTTCCCTTTTATATATTTAGAAAAATGACAGAAAAACAGTATTAGATATACTTACGCATTAACCCGGGATATGTCCCTAATATTATAGAGGAACGTGTTCTGGTTGACGAGGTATGTCCCGGACGCTTCGTATATACCGCGACCCGGACCCACTCTCACCTGGGAATTCATATATTATAATGTGGTTAATGTATACTTTGAATATAACTAAAACAACAAAAACGGCACAACTCACGTCTAATATTATTACCATTCAAACCAAAGTACTGGTCAAGACGAATCAAATGAGCCCAAACTCAATGGGGTTGCGTCGTCATTGGGGTTAATTACGGAGTTCCTATGGCTACCTATGTTTTTTTTTACATTGCTAGAAAGGATGACATTGATAAGCAACGGCTTGGGTCTGTCTATCAATAACTCTAAAACCAAAATAATGGTAATAGACAGATCTAAAACCCTGCAGCTCACCGGTGCACTCAAGCTTGAAATAGTCGAAGAATTCGTTTACCTCGGTACCACGATTACGAACAACGGCTCTTGTGAACCAGAAGTGCGCAGAAGGATTGGAATGGCTAAGAGTGTCATGTCCCAACTAAATAAAACGTGGAGAGACCGGAATATATCGTCATGGGGACCCGTAAGGAAGAAATGTAGATTAGTTCAAAATAATTTCGCTAGATGGCGTTACATATATCGATTTATTAATAACAATTGAGAAAAATTCAGAACAGACTAATATAGAATGTATTTACTACTTTAAAAAAATCCCCTTAGCATAGATAAATGAAAATAATTTGTTTTAAGTTTAAATTTCGATAATTTAACAAAATACAATAATTATCGGCTTTCCCCTGGCGGAAATTCTTTTGTACTACATTGAGACTGGCACACAAGCACCGTTCACTTAGTTCAAAATTGTTGTCTCGTAATGTAGGTGGCGCTGTTTCTAATTTTCTTGCCTTTTTTGGACGTACCTATTATAAATTAAGTAGAGTGGTTTTCACGAAAGGAGTCCTTTTTGCGGGGCGCCATTATCGCAAATTTTAAAAGTTAGTTTATTTATAACTTTTTAACGCCTCATAATATCAAATTTAATTTTATTAATTAATTATGTATTTATTTTGTCTAACTAATAAAAAATATTTAGGATATAAAGTCCGGTAATTATTGAAATAATTAAATTTAGTTCCGCAAAATTCCACGGGACCTCTTTCGTGAAAAAGACTCTAAACTATAATATTATAAAATTGTTATGACATGCTATAAAAATACTTTAAAAAAAGATTTTACATTATTTTCCTTGATTTCCATATTATTATTATAAATTTATTTTCGTTATAAATAAATAATTATCACCAGTCAAAGAATTAATTTTTCTGTGTCTTTCTGTGTCACAAGTCACACATCAATATATTCGGTTACAGTTAAATAAAAAAATTAAGGATTTTCATTAAATAGGTACTATCGCAAAGAAGTGACCTGAGGACCTATTGGCTATTATCGCATATCGTTTGCAACTACACTCTCAACTTCACTTCGGTAACTAGAAATAGATAATTTACCAACTTGCTGTTGCTGGCACTTGTACTTATAAAAAAATGATATTATTTCAATTTTGGTTTTATCTTAAATTTAATTGTTTAAATATATATTTAATTTTTAGCTCGACTATTGTGTTTTTTTTTCTTTTAATTTTCCTTTCCTTTACCTCACTTCCCATCTACGATAGACCTACCTATATAAGTATGCGAACCAAGAAATTTTAAAGCTTGCTGCTATTTTGTTTTCATTTAATGTGAAATCCTAAACACAGATAAAAGAATACTAGTACGCTAACCTTATAGGGGTGACCACTCAAAAACCTAATAATATGTACCTACGTGCTTTACATTTGCTAGGTAGGTAGTATTTTCTAATATGGACGTAGTTAAGCGAAAATGTTCCAACCCACAAGTCGTCTAAAAATGAGTTTGATAGACTAACCCACTCAGTTTTATATCTTCTAACATTAGGGAACAACGTTTTCAGACTACAATAAATATCTAGAAATATGTAACATTCTGATATATTTTTTGTCGATATGTTCCATCCAACATTTTACTAGATTAAAATTATTATTTAATTTTTAAAATGTATCTATCCCCTTGAAACATTTTAGCATAATATTATTAACCACCATATTATACTTTTCTAAAATGTTTCGATTATCTTGAAACATTTTTGCAAAATACCGTAACAATCATTTTACTAGATAATGTTCTTGGAATGTTTTAAACATATAATATAAAAGTAAAAACCGGTCAAGTACGAGTAAGACTCGAGCACCGAGGGTTCCCGTAACCGTAGGTTTGTACGGAACCCGAAGGAAAAGTGGGTATAATATTATATATGTATGTACAATGTACATATATACAGTAGGTTTTGATTCTCTTGCGAGTACTTTCGAAATTGAAAATATGCAGCTAAAATTGCTCTTTCTTTTGATTGCGTTGACAGAGATGATTGATGGGCCTATAATCTAAGACGTTGCTGCGTACCAAATTTCAAGATTCTGAGTTAACGACAAGTACCCTGTTGGATTTGATTCCCTTGAGAGTAGTCGCGAGTTTAAAAATGCGGGTAAAATTGCTGTTTCTTTTGAATGCGTTGATATAGAGGTTTGATTTTATAACAGTTTTAAGGTATTATAAAAATTAGTATTTGACATGACTTTCAATTTAATACCTGCACGTGTTCATGAGAAATGAGGTAGAAGTATGAAATTATGAAAAATATTTTTTTATGTGATGTAACAAAAAATTTTCAGTTTTTGCAATTTTTCCTTTATCTATGCTCTAAGAAATTGCTTTTTACCAAATTTCTAAATTCTACGTTTACGGCAAGTAGTTCTTTTGCATGCGTTGACATAGAGGTCTGATTTTATTACAGTTTAAAGGTATTATAGACTTGTGTATTTGATATGAATTTCAATTTAATACGTCTACGCTCTTATGAGTAAAGAGGTAGTAGGTATAAAATTATTCAAAATATTTTTTTTTTATATTATGATACAATTACGAATTTATGGTTTTCGCAATTTTTCCTATATCTGTGCTCTAAGGAGTTGCTTTGTGACAAATTTCAAGATTTTGAGTTCACCCTGTAGGTTTTGATTTATTTGGGAATGTTGAAAATTTGCTGAAATTTGCGACATATTCGACTATATCTTTTGTTTGCGTCGGCCTAGAAGTTTGAAAATTTTACAGCTCTGAGAGGCAATAGATTTTAGTATTTTCTATAAATTTCAGCTTGTTACCTCTGCGCGTTTCTGAGAAAAAGGGTCTTGACAGACAGACAGACGGACGGACAACAAAGTGACCTATTAGGGTTCCGTTTTTTCCTTTTGAGATACGGAACCCTAAAAATTACTCTATTTCTACTGCTTAACGATTCTGTGTTACATCGACTGAATTGGCTACCGGGCAGCTGGATATTCTAGTAAAAAAGAGACAACGAGAGATTAGAGACTTTATCAGGAGAGTTACTTATTCTCTATCACGTACAAATCTATTTTTAACCCCCGACGCAAAAACGACGGGGTGTTATAAGTTTGACGTGTCTGTCTGTCTGTCTGTCTGTGTGTGTGTGTGTGTGTGTCTGTCTGTGGCATCGTAGCTCCCAAACGGATGAACGGATTTTGATTTAGTTTTTTTTGTTTGAAATTAGAATTAGTCGAGAGTGTTCTTAGCCATGTTTGGTGGAAATCGGTCCAAGATGGCCGCCGCTACAAAATGGCGGATTACTTTTTTCTTCCACGACCCCATCGATATGGGTATCAAATGAAAGGGCTTAACAAGTAAAATACAGCCCACTATATAAAATTTAAAATCCAAGATGGCCGCCATCAAAAAATTTTGAATTACGTATTGCGTTGGGGTTTTTTTTAATTTTTAATTTAATTCACTTGTTAATGGAGTATAGTCCTCATTTTTGGGATGGTACTCTCAAGGACGAGCCATAAAGCTTGTGGCGACCTAACGGTGACCTAATGGTGGTCCATAGGCGACGGTAGCCACTTACCATCAGGTGGGCCGTCTGCTTGTTTGTCACCTATTATATAAAAAAAAAAACGCTCGTGGAATCTTTCGTTTTGGAGTGTATGCATAGGGATTACATCCATCATCCATCCATCATAGATGGATTTCACAGCAGCAAACTGCAATGCGGAATTCATACTCTTTTAATTTTCAGAACTTCTGTAACATATCCGGGTGACCACACAACATGCAGCCAGTACTTATAAAAAAATCCCATGTCTTCAAGATGGCCGATTTGTATCGCGAGAGAAATACGGATGACAGCAATGTATTTCAAATATGACAAAATAGTAGAAGCAAAACGCTCAATACATTACATCCACACTATAATAGAGTATGAATTCCACATTGCCGTCTGCTGCTGTAAAATCTGATCTGATTTCTGATGTTATTTCTATGCAAACCCATCAAAACGAATCTTTAGAAAAAAGACAAAAACGATCGACCCTTTCGATCGACTTTTTCTTCTGCGGTTTTCAAAGCTCTGGAGATAAGACTCCACTAGCATTTGGTCGCTGTTAAGTTGCCACAAGCTTTATGGCTCGTCTTCGACAGTACCATCCCAAAAATGAGGACAATACTACATTAAAAATTAGATTTGTACGTGATAGAGAATAAGTAACTCTCTTGATGAAGTATTGCCTCTTTTTTACCAGAATATTCAGTTGCCCGATAGCCAATTCAGTCGATGTAACACAGAAGCGCTAAGCAGTAGAAATATAATTATTTTATGTCTGATCTGTTATAGTTTATGGTAATAGTTAGTTACCGGCAGAAATACACTTAAAAAAAGAATGGAGTTTTAATAATAAAATGAACTCCTTTTAGCTGTGGGTTTCTTTGGTAATTAACTCAACCGAATTAATATCAACTGCTCTATTTAACCATAGACTTCCTACATAATATTATCTGGGTTTCTTCTCCAATGGCTTTAGCGCTTGATCTTTATCGCTCTACTACCGTGCTGTCACCTGCATATCCAACAATATCTAGTTCAAAGTTATTATTATACACCAGAAAACAGTGGCAGAGAAAATTGACCTCAAAAGTACTCTGAAATGGTCCAAAAACTTTGAGACATTCTACTCAAGTGAAAAGATCATTATAATATTATTTTTCTAAAATATTGGAACATTCTTCTCAAGAAAATAAAGTGATGATTTTGACTCTTTTATATTTTTAAAACATTGCAAAATCATTGGAAACATCATCTAGTAAAATGATTGTTATGGTTATTTTGCAAAAATGTTTCAAGATGATCGGAACATTTCAGACAAGTATATGGTGGTAAATGGTAAAATATTATAAACAAAATGTTTCAAGGGGATAGATACATTTTATAAAATAAATAACGATTTTAATTTAGTAAAATCTTGGATGGAACATATCGACAAAAAAATATATCAGGATAATATGTCACTTGTAGCCTGAAAACGTTGTTCCCAAATGAAAGAAGACATCAAACTGAGTGGGTTAGTCTATCTAACTCTGCCGTGGTATATCTATAATGCCGTTATCTACCAAAATCTAATTTTGAACTATGAGCAAAAAACCTAAAAAAAAAAGGTACATAATGGTATGCGTCTAGATGTCAGTTAACGGCATTATAGATAATATACGGCAGAACTCATTTTTGGACGACTTGTGGGTTGGAACATTTTCGCTTAACTACGTCCAATTTAAAACAAAAGATTTTACCGACTTGGTAATACAGGGATCTCACAACTTTTTACGGTAGAAGAACTGCGAGTTGCGAGACTTGGAATTTTTACAAGTTATGTTTTTGGATCTCACTACTTTTTGTTTTTTTTATTCGTTATAGGTTAGCCTTTGCCCACAATATCGCCTGATCTTATGTAACGATGCTCTCGTAGATGGGAGCAGACTAAACCTAGATGACGGGATAATCCCTCCCTGACTTTATACATTAATACGGCATATATATTTTAATAATAATAAAAATTGTATAAAATCAAAATAATAATTATTTGGATTTTATACAATTTTTACTGTTGACTGCAAATGTAACTTTGTAATCCTATACATTTATATGGCATTACAAAGTTATTTATGCAGTTTATGTATCTCGAAAACTAGACCGAAATTGCATGTTTTTTTTAGTTTTCCTATCTCGATGGTTTTCCTATGGTTTTTACAATAAACAAGTATAAATAAATTGCAATTGCAGTAAAAATACTTTTTGAGTTGACCCGGTATTGTACCTACTACGGGTGCGAATATTCTTACAAATTTTTACGTTTATAATATTAGTAAGATTTATTTAACATCCGACCTTATTTTTGATACTTACCTATCCATAAGGTTCGATATTAATAGTTGATAAATCATACATCCTAATCAATAAACCTTATGGTTCTAACGGCGGGAGATACGCGCAGATAATAATATTACTCGTATATCGAAACAAAATAGCGTTCACCTACTCTTTATTTCCTTAATCTTTGCTCAGCTACCTACTCTACTGTACTCGATGAAACTAGCGCCATCTGTTGGCCCCTTACTATTAAGGGTTTAGTAAATCCATAGGCACGCGATAGATGGCACCTCGATAGATGGCGAATCGATCCTGTCGTAGCGCCATCTCGCGACAACAGAGGTCAAACTAAATAGCCCGCAGAATAGCCCGAGTTAGGGCGGTCCGATTTCAATGTATGAGATGAGGTATCTGTACTAGTATTCTTTTATCTGTGATATCGTTGAAGACGAGGATAAAGCTTGTCCGAACACTCGTCTTCTCCATTTTCTTTTATGATGTTGAAACATGGACCTTAAAATCCACAGACCGTAAACGCATTGACGTTTTTGAGATGTGGTGCTGGAGAAAAATGCTCAGAATACCATGGATGGCGTTTCGGACCAACGCATCAATTCCAAGATTTGATTAAGGTGAAAGTCATAGGCGGATTTAGGAGGGGGGGGGGGGGGCAAGGTGAATTCGCGGTTTGGTGGTGGCGGCCATCTTGGATTTTAAATTTGTTATAGTGCGTTGTATTCTACTAGTCAAGCCCTTTCATTTGATACCCATATTGATGGGGTCGTGGAAGAAAAAAGTTATCCGCCATTTTGTAGCGGCGGCCATCTTGGACCGATTTCCACCAAACATGGCTAAGAACACTCTCGACTAACTCTACTTTCAAACAAAAAAAACTAAATCAAATTCCGTTCATCCGTTCGGGAGCTACGATGCCACTTACACACACACACACAGACAAACTTATAACACACCCCTTTTTGCGTCGGGGGTAAAAAAAAGCCGTCAAAATCCTCACTTACCTTAACTTGATAATTTTCCCTCGTACGTTTAACATCAGCTCCAAATTTGCCAATGTATCCATCATCGTCACTGGCCTGTTTGAATTGCAATAATTTCTTGTGGGGCGTCTGTCTCATTACATATTCTACTGATATTAATGTACGGGTTGCGCATTTATGCCTGAAAATACAAAAATGTATCAAAAAACTACATAAAATTGTAACAAGAATAAATAAATATATTTCAGGACATTTCCGGGGGTAGACTTCCTTTGCAGGAGGTCGACTAGGTGGGTACCCCAACAGTGCCAGTTATTCTACCGCCTGAGCAGTGATGTGCAAACATTACTGTGCACAGGTAGGAGGGCACTGTAGCTAGTGAAATTATTGGGCTAAAGAGTCTTAACATCTTATGACTCTTAAGTAAGAAGCGTTGGTGCAGTGCACCTGGAATTGCATATCATTTTGAAATTCTGGGTAGCACTGTACTGATTATGGGCAGCGTTATCTCTTAACATCAGGAGAGCGTCTTACTCGTCTTCTTACTTCTCCACATAAAATTAAAATTTCACACAGCGCCACCTAACCCCAAGCTAAGCAACTTAATGCTTGTGTTATGATGGTTAGGATAACGGATATATAAAAATACGAAAAATTATGCAACTGAAATACAAATATATTAAAATCCCCATCACAAAAAGCGGACATTTAAAAATCAAAATACAAATTGTATCTCAAAACCATTGCTAAATCTAAAAAAGCTAAATAAAATAAAAAACTGTCCAAATTGGTTCAGCTGTTTTAGTGCCACGAATAGACGAACAAAGAGCGGTCAAAACCTATAACTTCTCATAACCCTTTTTTTGCGTCGGGGGTTAGGTTAGTTAGTTATATAATAAAACAGATGTATTATTAACCAATTTAAAAAATACACGTCGTTTTATGCCGATGATCAGAACATTCCAAAATCGATTGATTAATTTTACTTTTAGCTTTTGCCGTTTGGCCGGCCGCTGCCACGGCAAATATATAAGAATCAATATCAGGTCGTCATTAAATGCGTATTACCGTAAAAATATATCAATAATTACTTAATATATACATACTTCATCGGCTGCGTCAATTCGTTGATATAGTCAACGAAAGCGTTGGCAGCTTGTAGATATATATCCTCAGAAGCAGAGACGTTGGTCCAACGGAGGCACGTGCACCAGTGCGGCTCTATGCCTGCCTCACTACACGATCTGTTTCTAGGGATCTGGAAACAGGTTTAAAATAATAATAGAATCATCATTATAGTAATAGTATATATTAGGAGCAATCAAAATTTTTCTATATTCAAAATATCTTTATTATATAATTGTCTTTTAGTCATCTGTTCTATAAACTAAGTAAATGTGTGTAGTAAACCCGCTATGACAAACCTCTCGACGTGCCATCTTAGTTCGAGCAAAGGGGCAGCCTGAAAACCAGCAACTACGCTAACCACGGGTTGACGTAGTTACACGCTGAGGCTGCCCCTATTGCCAAATAATGTATTTTTTTTTATTTAAACCATTTTGTTAACTGTGTAAAATTTGGTAATAAATTTATTTTCTTTCTTTCTTTCTTTCTTTAGAAAATAAAGAAAATTATTTATTGAGCAAAGAAACACAGGCACAAGAATTAGTCCAGTCAATGAGTGCTCAAGAGGGCCAATGTGGATGGAAAAGTCGAAAGCAGAAAAACAAACTTAGTAACTTTGTTTGGACTAGTTAGGAGATAAACATACTAAAAGTCCCCACCCCTCCGAGGTGAGCCCGAGGGGGGGGAGGCCGAAGAAGGTCCCATTTTTAGGTTTTTTGCTTATATGTCAAAAACTGTGCGTCGTACGATATTTTGTTGTACTATATTATGAAACCTAATAAAATTCTCTACAACTTTGGCCTTTACACTTATTATCTATCTCCAATCGTTGCCCAGCTATGAGCTTTGAAACATATTCTATTTTTAAGATGCCTATATTAGTTTTCCATACAAAGTCTGTAAAAAAATCTTGAAAATAAAATTTGACCAACTTCCGGTTGTCGTACCATAATAAAACTTTGCAAATGTTTAGAAATCTGATGACAGTTCAATAATCTGGTACCACTGAACTGATCTGATGATGGAGCCAGGAGGTGTTTACTGGAACCCTTCAATGGCTATAAGTAAAACCGGCGAGTTTGGACTCATTACATACGAATTTATGAGACCTAGGCACCTCCAGCAGGGCTATGATGCGCACGTCGACATAATCTCGCGTGAAATTTTATTTAATGTGAATAATACTCTATGTGGTTGACATAAAGTCGAATTTTAAACGCCAGTGAGATCATTTTGACATACGAGTTTTGCGACAAAATGATCTTCACTGGCGTGTGAATATCGACTTTATGCCATCCACGTAAAGTATTATTCACATTAAATCAAATTTCACGCGAGATTATGTCGACGTGCGCATCATAGCCCTCCTGGTCCATCACAAGACCTTCGTCAGCAAGTGTTATGAAAAAGTCTCATCAATAGACCCTGGAATAACACATAGGATAAAGTAAAGCGGGTATAACCGCTAGGCGCAGCTAGTAATAAATAACAAGTGAAATTTTAAAAACACTTTTTAAAAACAATCTTTTATTATTATTACCATCTAGCACCAAAGTAATCGTCAAGACGAATCAATAAATGAGCCCAAACTCGATGGGGTTGCGTCGTTTAATTACAGAGTTCCTATGGCCACCTTCCCGCTCCATCATCAGATCAGCTCCATGTCATAATAATATTGCATTAGTCATCCGATTTGAACATACATGCAAAATTTCAGCTCAATCGGATATCGGGAAGTGGGTCAAATTAAACTTGCAAGATTTGATTACAGACAGACAGACAGACGACAGACAAGTGAAAGTAAATAAAAGCTTGTAAAAAAGGTTGTTTCTCACCGTTTCAAGCAAACTGAGTCCCCTATTCAAATCAGCACCTTTAACCTTATACGAGCTCTGAAAGTGCTTCAAATCCAGTGCATCTAGATAAGTAGCGTATATATCATGGGGGGTCGTTAATGCCTTTACATTAGAGTTCAATTTCCCTTGTACATCTGGTCGGGCGTCTTTTAGTTGTTTTGGTAACAATATGGCCATTAATGGTAACCTCTCTTCGAGTTTGCCTTGGTAACTGTTTCGTACTCCTGCAAACCTGGAAAAAGACAGATAGATAGAAAAAAACACATTTATTCGACGGCTTAACATACAATATATACAAAACAAATAAATTAAAAAAAATCCCCAACAACGCTTTCAAAGTACGTAGTTCTGTGGACGACCTCTGTGGCGCGGTGTGCTTATACCCGCCTGCAACGCAGAAGGTTGCGGGTTCGATTCCCGCATGGGACAAATGTTTGTGTGATCCACAGATATTTGTTTCTGGTCTGGGTGGCTTTCTGTATCTATTATAAGTATGTATTTACAAAAGAAATGTATATAAGTATTCTATCCGTTATCCTAACCACCATAACACAAGCATTAAGTTGCTTAGCTTGGGGTTAGGTGGCGCTGTGTGTAATGTTCTGAAATATTTATTTATTTTATTAATTTCGCGATTTTTTTGCCATCTTGGATTTTAAATTTATCATAGTGCGTTGTATTCTACTAGTTAAGCCCTTTCATTTGATACCCAAATTGGGGGCGGTCGTGGAAAAAAAAGTAATACGCCATTTTGTAGCGGCGGCCATCTTGGATCGATTCCCACCAAACATGGCTAAGAGCACTTTCGACTAACTCTACTTTCAAACAAAAAAAACTAAATCAAAACTAATCAACTTTCTTGACTAATCACAAGAATTTTCTCTTTTTACTAAATTAAGAAATCTTTCTAAACATACCTAGTCCCATGATCTCCAGCAATGAAAACCATAGTCTTGTCCAAAACCCCATCATTCTTCAGATGGGTCAAAAACGACACAAATGAGTCATCGGCTGTTGATATCATGTTAAAATCATCGTGTGTTATATCCCCTATGAATGTGAAACAAAAGTGTTTTCCGGGCAACTTGAAAAACTGAAAAATAATAAAGGAATAGAATATTTTTTATGTGACATATCACTATAATCTATATCTTTAAAACTACGTAAAGGATTTTGATGCGGTTTTTATTTTTAGACAAAGTTATTCAAGAGGAAGTTTTATATGCATAATACACAAACACACACAACACTTCTTCTCTAACACTCTTCTTCTTCTTGTAACACTTCTTTCTGTGTAATCTTAGTTCTAAGTTTATATTGTTGTATTTGTGTGAACAATAAAGAGTTTTATATTTTATTCTATAATAGAGAAACACTGATAATTTTCTATTAAACGCGACAAAGTGCGCGCGGGTCCACTAAGTGGTATTTTTATAAATCGCTACGAGTTTCTTGCCAGCTCTTCCCGAATTCGAAAAAAAGCAAATTTCAGCTATCAGCTCTATTTCAGGTATCTCTTTTCCAAATTTATCTTTTCTAAGCTATTAGACCCTGGAATACATATTGCTTACAGTACAGCGGATAAAACTGCTACAAATAACTAAATAATAACAATTGGGGTTTATACTCGCAACAGAACAGGTTACCCTACTTACACTATCAGAGTCAAATCACAATTTATAGGTTGTGTGGCGAACCTATATGTTGCAGTTTCAGGTCGCCGAGATTACTACAGTGCCTGCAACATAACCTAACGACTGCCTCCTACATATCTTATAGGAAACAGCCGGGACACAGTTTTACGTGCCGCGCCGAAACACGGTAGCGTCCAGGCGAAAATCTTTGCCACACTGAGATTTGAACCCAGGACCTCCGGCTTACAAGCCGGTCGTATGACCACAGGGCCACGGACGCAAAATAATTGCAAAAGTACTCTATTGTATCTTATTTGAATTGATTTGAATTAAATAGTGCAAACTCGTACCTGCTTCGTAAGATTCATCATCAGATCATATCTAGGTGTATCGCCCACACAATATGGGTTGTTTTTGGATATAGTTCTTCTGAGCTTATTTTCTTCCTTATAAAAATGCCTTAAATAGTGATCGGCTGGTTGGGCGTTGAATCCGTTGAATCGATATTGGAATGTACCTATTTGTGGACTGTCTTCGAAATATGCTGTGTTATACCTATAAATAGATACATAACACTTTATTGAAACAATAAAATGTATTCAAAAAGAAACTTAAAACTAAAATTATCTAAGTTTAAAATTTGCAGTCTTATCGCTAAAAGCGATCACCGTAAACATATTTTAAAAAGTTGTGTTGCGGCAGCAGCCGGCGATGCGCCAAAATCGCATTGTCCTTAATACAGAGTTCACAGTTCATAATTCAGGCATAATAAATAATAATTATTCGGACTTTTAACCGCAACATAATATATTATCCAAAAATAATTACTTATGTCAGTCTTTCTTTCTAACTTTTAATGGCTGGAACGATGTTTATAAAATAAAACACAAAATCATCATTACATAGTACAAAACAAAGTCGCTTCCCGTGTCTGTCTGTTCCTATGTATGCTTAGATCTGTAAACTAGGCAACGGATTTTGATTTGGTTTATACTAGATCTCAACATGCTCCATAAACCATCCTCTTGTTTATGTAAATGTGCATAATATATAGTAATGAAACAATCATAGTTACCTGTTAGGCGCTACAAAGTGCGCGCAGGTCATCTGGTTAAATATAATAACTTACTAAAATATGTAAAAAAAAGAAAATATCAATTCCACTCACCCATATTCCTTCATCTTAGCGAATATAAAGTCAGATATATTGAAAGTGTCAGTTTTAGTGACGGCTGTCCTTACATCTGGCATCTCTAGCTCAGTCCTGCCTGTCATCATTGGAAACAAAGCGGCAGGGGTGCCGTCTCCTATAATATTATACCTAAAAAGGATCAGATTAAATAATAATACGAGATTTAGATTTAGAAGAAGAATATTTAGACTTTAATTACAATCAGACATTTAAACCAGATACTTAGTGTCTTTACCTACCTACAAGAAGCTAATATGTACTATATACTAGCCCCTTTACAGCAATAAGTATGATTAATTGTTTTATTTTTTCACAGGAAAAATATTGACGAAAATTTTGTGCAGCGCATGAATTAATGTATTTTTTTATGTTAAGACTGTAAACGCACTTTATTTAATAAATGATTATCTTAATTAGTTTTTTTATATTCATTATAGAGTAGAGAGAGCCCATTTTCTATAGATGGACTCAGAGATAGGTAATGGCCGACTGCCAGAATACCAGCGCTGGGTGGGATCGGACGTTTTACTAAGAAATTTGTCGAGTTCTTGAATATTTATAAATGTATTTAAAGTGCGAGATTAGCTCGCATTTCTCGTTTCGAAATTTGCCGCCCCCAGTTAAGTAAATTTGCCGCGCCCAGTTAAGTAAATTTACCGCCCCCTGAAAATTTGCCGCCCTGGGCACTCGCCCTGAATGCCCCCTAGTGTAAATCCAGGGCTGGCTGGGTGTCTCACACAGCACGATGCTGAGGCAGTTCCTATTCGGCGGCTTAGTGGCGCATTTTGTTAGATGGTTACATTATTCATATACCTACATCACTATTGTTTAACTTTTTATGTGTATCAATTTAAGACGTCGAATAACATCATGCCGGAACACGGTCACAATGACCGCTTGGCGACACGGTTTTGTCCAGTGGGTGGTATATAAATAAGTGAAATTAAAAAAAAACTTTTATTATTATTACCATTTAGCACCATATAACATTACCATTAGGTACTCGTCAAGACGAATCAAATGAGCCCAAAACCAATGGGGTTGCGTCGTTTAATTACGGAGTTCCTATGGCCACCTTCCAGCTCCATCATAAGATCAGCTCTAAGTACAATCGAAAACCGGGAAGTGAATCACATTTAACTTGCAAGATTTGATTACAGACAGACAGACAACAAACAGGTGAAAGTAAATAAAAGCTTGTAAAAAGTAAACTTGTCAGAATCCCTATAGGAAGACAGCGGTCTTATCACATAAAGCATCTCTTACAGACAACCTAGATATAATTAACTTAACTTACCCATCCAAGACAGTCGCGCCCAGTTTTCTGATCATCTTATAACTCCTAGGCATTCTTCTTATGAATCCGTTCTTAGAGGTGGAATCGAAGAGGAAGAATAGTACATCTATGGAGTTCTGTCGGCCGGGTGGGACGAACTTGCGTTCTAATTGTGTACGGAACCCTGCGCCTACGCCGGCCCATTGGGTTTTCATGTATCTGTAAATTGACCATTGAGTTTTTTATACATCATGTTATCATGTATATGTTTCCATAAAGAATAGCACTGTGATCGTTTTGGGTAGAGTGCTTTTCACGAAAGGAGTCCTTTTTGCGGGGCGCCACTATCGCAAATTTTAAAAGTTTGCATATTTATTACTGTTTAACGCCTCATAATTTCTCATATTTAATTTCTTAATTAAATATGTATTTATTTTATCTAACAAATAAAAAATACTTAGGATATGAAGTCCAGTAATAATCGAAAAAAAATAAATTTAGTTCCGCAAAATTCCGCGGGACCTCTTTCGTGAAAAGGACTCTAACTGTAAGTTCATTGCTGTAACTTTTTAATAAATAAATAAGAGCGTAGGTATATATATCGAGTGACTCTCTCTCCCTCGCACTATTTGACAAATTTTGAAATATAAATTCATAGAATTAATTTATTGAAAATTTCTCAAGATCAGTCCTGCATAATATTATTGCACACATTTTAAAAGTGTTTTCAGTTTGATATATTAGAAAGTGCAATATATTTCAAAATTAGTATTGAACCTGCGAGCGAGAATCGCAAGCAAGGAAATGTTTCCTCAACTAGGTCCGACTCCCCACATTTATAAGAATATTTTACTTAAGATAATGTTTTTGCTGTAAACATGTAATACGTTCATTGAAGTGAAACTTCTTTATCGGCGTTGGAAAAAATTTACCGTCACATTTTTCGGTTACGCGTCACGGTTACGCGTCACATTCTTCAGTTACGCGCCATCTTTTGTTTCTTGCCCCTACCACGGTTGGTTCAGACGAAGAGTACTTTCACTTTCTCCAATGAACATGAATTTAAAAAATTTATAAATATAAAATTTAAATTTAATTTAATTAAAGAAGTTTCACTTCTTACGTGTGTAAACTAGTACACGCACAAATTTTTATTTTTATTATCTATGTATAAATAATTTCAAATACTCCTACTTGATAAGTGCTGACTTTAAACAAGAAGAAAACTTAAGACTTACTACCGAACGTCTGGACGTTCGGTCTAGACGGTCGTCTAGTCGTTCGGTTTGCCTAGGCAAACGGCACTGCGCCACCAATATCTGGTGAATATACCAACAGCTCGGACGCAGCGATTTGCTTTGTCTTTCATTATAAGAACGGCGAAGCTATGGAACTCGGTACCATTCTCAGTATTTCCCGAATGCTATAACGTGGGTTTGTTCAAATCAAGAGTGAATAGGTTCTTACTGAACAAGCGTGCTACAACTTCGACTGCATCGTCACTTACCAACAGGTGAGATTGCGGTCAAACTCTTGTTTAATCTGCTATAAAAAAAAGACAAAACGTCACGGACTAGCCAAGTCGTCTAGATCACATAGCAACGGATTTTAAAGCACTAGACGAGTAGGTACTCATTTTTTATAAACTTTAAAAAAAAAAGTTGTTGAGTCGTTTTGCGCACACACAACTATTGTCCTAAACTTTTTAAAAAGAATTCTAAAAATACAACAAACTTTAAAAATTAGTAAAGCTATTATATAACAAAGATTAAAATTTAATATATTAGTTACATATAATTATAATTAATTGTTACCATCACCAAAGCAAATATTATTAGACCACAAGGCCCCAAAAAATTATAAACTACTCACTCAGTATTATTATTACTGGTAGAATTACTAGAGACAGTACTGGAAATAATAAAACAAAAAATACAGAATAATACCAAAAAAGTCAGAAAATTTGCAGCAAAGCAAAAATAAATGATAAGGAACACCACATAGTATTTTTTAAATCTTCTAAATATAAATATATAAAAGGAAAGAGTGACTGACTGATCTATCAACGCACAGCCTAAACCACTGGACAGATTGGGTTGAAATTTGGAACATAGATAGGTTTTATGACGTAGACCTCCGTTAAGAAAGGATTTTGCCACGCGGGCAAAGCCGGGAGCGTAAGCTAGTATAATATAAAAGGAAAGAGTGACTGATTGACTGACTGATGTATCAACCTACAGCCCAAACCGCTGAACGGATTGGGTTGATATTTGAAACAGAGATAGGTTTTATGATGTAGACCTCCGCTAAGGATTGCACTATGCGGGCAAAGCCGCGAGCGTAAGCTTGTTTTCAATATTAAGGTACAAAGCTTTAAGTCAAATGAATCTTACGAGCGAATATATCGAGTGACAAATTTTGAAATATAAATTCATAGAATAAATTTATTAAAAATTCCTAAGACCAGCCCTGCATATTATTATTGCACACATTTTAAAAGTGTTTTCAGTTTCATATATTAAAAAATGGCATGGGAAGCAATATTAAATTTAATTTTGTTTTTCAAAAAAAAATATCAAGCTATTTTTTATATATCAAACTGAAAACACTTTTAAAATGTGTGCAATAATATTATGCAGGGCTGGTATAGAGGAATTTTCAATAAATTAATTATATGAATTTATATTCTAAAATTTGTCATATAGTGCGAGCGAGAGAGCGTCACTCGATATATACGCTCTTAAAGTCAAATGGATCCTACGACGAGAACACCAAACTAAAGCAAGATAAATAGGCCAAGCGCTATTCAGACTACGCGCAATATAGGCTTCCTTAATTTTTACAAGCTTTTATTTACTTTCACCTGTCTGTTGTCTGTCTGTCTGTAATCAAATCTTGCAAGTTAAATTTGACCCACTTCCCGGTTGCCGATTGAGCTGAAAATTTTCATGCATGTATAAATCGGATGACAATGCAATATTATTATGACATAGAGCTGATCTGATGATGGAGCTGGAAGGTGGCCATAGGAACTCCGTAATTAAACGACGCAAGCCCACCGAGTTTGGACTCATTTGATTGGTGTTGATGAGTACTTTATGGAGCTAGATGTTAATAATAATAAAAGCTTGTTTTTAAAAGGTTTTTTTTTTAATTTCGCTTGTTTATTACACTTGCTGGTCCTAGCGGTTTTAAACTTTGAAAAGTAGCCTCTATGTGTTATTCCAGAGTCTAATCTAATATACTAAAATTTCAGTTGATTTTTTCAGTTTATTCATTTGCTGAATTGTGAAGGGGTAACAAACAAACAGAAAGTAGTAGTGCAGATATTAGTAATAGGATTGCTAACAAAAAAAAAAATTGTCTATAATGTGGATTATTAAAAAATATTACACACGTATTTTTTTATTTGAAAATCTGATAAAAAACGTGGGAGATACAACGCACTAAAGTTGCTTGATCGTGACGTCACACTACTCAATCTAGCACATTTTTGTTTACAGGTGTGACGTTACGCGTCCCAACACAGAATCTTTAAGCGTTATATCTGAACCATTTATTTTATTTGCAAGAAAAAAACAACGTATCAAATATTATAAAAATTACGGACTAATTGTATTTTAAAAATTTTGAACTCGTGAACATCCCTTTTACATTAGAAAATCATTCCTGTGCCAACAAAGAAACAGCTAATCATTAGTTCCACGTTAAAATTTGTTTAGATTTAATTATTGATCTATATAGGTGCCAAATTTGGTGCTTTCAACACAAAGTGCACAAATCTTCAAAGAAATGTTTTGAAAGCAATGAAAGTGAGTTCGTTGCCGTTCGATGCCACACACACACACACACACTCACACAGTCAGACACGTCAAACTTATAACACCCCGTCGTTTTTGCGTCGGGGGTTAAAAATAGAGAAAATATTATTATAACGCTTTGTTAACATCATAAAATCTGCAGTCGGTAAGCAAAACACTTTCTTATTATACGTAGTCAGGTCATAAATTCTGTCACATGTTTAATATAAAATTATTGGAACAAGTTTATTTATTATGTAACCATTTATATACCAAAATGAACTTAACAAAACATAGATTCTTATGACAATAAAGTTTATTCAAAATGACCTCCGTGATTTTGAATACAGGCCTTCAATCTGCGTGGCCAGTCGTCTATCGCAGCACGAACGAGGTCCATGTCAATATCGGCTGCTGCCTTAATCAAGGATGTCTTGAGTGACTCCAAATTGGGATGAGGCTTTGAGCACGCCTTTTCCTCCAAGTGTTGCCATATCTTGTAATCTAACGGACTCAAATCTGGACTGGAGGAGGGCCAGTCTTCGTGCCGGATGAAGTCGATTTCACGCGCCGCCAGCCAGTCTTGTATGCTCTTCGCTCTATGAGCTGGCGCCGAATCTTGTTGGAATACCCAGTGCCTGTTATTGAACATGGTATGAGAAACAGGTTCCACAAGGTTCGTCAGGACTGTATTTTGATACACAACTGCATTCGTTTTTACACCTTTCTCACAAAAATGTACCTCTGTTAAGCCCCAATAAGAAACTCCCAACCATACCATGAGCGAGGATGGAAAATGACCTCGTTGGACACGCGGAATACGGTTGCTCGCTTCTTCACTACTGTGTGCGTACACCTTATCATTTTGTTTGTTGTAGCTCTCTTCTACGGTAAAAATTTTTTCATCCGAAAAAAGAATTTCTCGATATTTTTTTCTCGCGTACCGCTTCAACAAAGCGCGGCATCTCTTCAGTCTCAGGTCCATTAGACGAGCATTTAAACGATGTCCTGTTTTTCTTCGATATGCCCGAAGCCCTAAGTCTTCATTTAACACCCTTTTCACCGTGGTTCTGCTTAACCCCATCTGAAGGGCCAACAGTTTCTGCTTACGTTTGGGATTTCTTTGAATTCGCGCCTTCACAGCTTTTATCACTGCTGGAGTCCTAACAGACCGAGGGCGACCACTTCTTGACCTGTCATCTACACTAGAGTCTTCATTGTATCGTTTGATGGTACGATAAACGAATCTTTTGGTTATATTCAAATTTTTCAGTATGTCAAAAATTTGAATTGGCGCGTAACCGCAACGATGCAACGCAATAACTGCAACACGGTCTTCTTTAAGCGTCCACTCCATATTTAAAAATGAGTAAAATTCTAAAAAGTATACATTTTTATTTTCATGAACAATTCGAAATTCGAATTCAATAAACTTTTTTGTGACCAGCATTCTAAAAGAAAAGTTTTTACTGTGTGACAATACTTATGACCTGACTACGTATAGGTACTAAGAAGTTCAAAAACTTACTTGTTCGGGTCCTTAGCAGTACACGTGATCCGAACATGATCACTTTTGGTCAAGGTGTATGATTTGTCCCCCGACAAATAAGTGGGGTTCCCCAATGAACCCTTACGGTCTGTCTCAAACAATATGTCTTGGTAGGAACATTTTATGTCGTACAACGTTTCTTTTATTCTGCTGTCCACTTTGCATTCGTGTAGCTGAAAAAAAGACATATTTATATTAAAATACTAACTGCGCCCAGCGGTTTTACTACTACTGTGACGACCTCTGTGGCGCGGTGTGCTAATACCCGCTTGCAACGCAGATGGTTGCGGGTTCGATTCCCGCATGAGGCAAATATTTGTGTGATCCACAGGTATTTGTTTCTGGTCTGGGTGGTTTTCAATATCTATTATAAGTATGTATTTACAATAGAAAAGTAAGATATATAAGTATTATATCCGTTATCCTAATCACCATAATACAAGCATTAAGTTGCTTAGTATGGGGTTAGGTGGCGCTGTGTGAATTGTCTTGAAATATTTATTTACTAGATGAATACCCGGCTTCGCTCGGGTGAAATTTGACTCATAACATACATCCAGGTGCAAAATGTAGGTAGATATTTCTGTAGTCATCGGTTCTCAAAGAATATTAAAGGTATAAGCAAGCATAGATTCGCATGGCTTCGTTCGTTGTGTTTAATAAATATAGTAAATAAAAACTGCAAAAATGTTTACACAAATAATTTTTATTTCAAATCAACAATCAAAATAATAGTAGAGTCCTCGAGCCAAATAAAATAAACTTCCGTGGGACATCTCTCCGTCATACGAATTATTGGTATGTGCTTATTCGGCATATTTTTCTGAACATGAAAAGTGCGGTAGTCACTTCCTAAGTGTATGGGACAAAGATGGCTGCCAGGTCTATTCTATTGTACGGGTTGTATTAATATCTACTGAACCGATTTACTTATTTAGTTTAGTTCAACAGCGTTCTAAAAAAACTTTATTCATTACGATAAAGCTATAAACAACGGAACTGCAGCCGTTTGAATGAGCCTCGGTAGCGCTGAACTCATAGCGGTAGCTAAGCCATTAGGCTACCGAGGCTCATTCAAACGGCTGCAGTTCCGTTGTTTATAGCTTTATTGTAATGAATAAAGTTTTTTTAGAACGCTGTTGAATTAAGCTAAATATTATAATTGTCAGCTCTGAGCTGTTTTTGATTCATTCGAAGAAACAATAATCGTTGAGATTCAATCCTAACATAGGCCAAGACACAATATTCATGAAAAAGTTTTTCTGCGTAAAATAATGGGCTAAAATTTTTACGAACAGCAAGTCTATACTGATAAAATTGTAACATTGTAAGACGGCTTCGAGCAGTTCGTCTCTCTTCTCTGTGTTGAAGATTTTCATGCCATCCGAGTTCTCCATTAGGAAAAAGTAAAGGAAAGACTAAAGGGTCAATATTGGGACTGGTTGATTTGAGTGTAGTTAAGTGTTGAGAATATGAACAGAGACGTCTATATTTAATGGAGGTTCGCCGTTTTCTCCTACAAAAATGACCGCTACCTCATTATTTGATGGTGTGTTATACCGACGCAAATCAAGAGATTTATGTTTATAAAACTGCATTGATACCGAATATTTGGGTCGATTTTCTGAGGCTGCTTTTAATTCCTCTTCAGCTAAAATTGCACCCACCCTTTTGTATATTTTGACAAAAGGATTAGATTCATTTAGCATTGTTTGTAAGGACCTCATTATATTGCTTCTACAATTGTTATTTCTAGAATCAGATAAACGTTCATTTAATGCTGTACAATTGGTTGTATTGTGGTTTATGACCTTGCAACGGAAACAAAGATCCAGTTTTTATGTAAATTTACCCTTGTACCCTATAAGTGAAAAATCCTGGAGGGAGTGTGTTCAAGTTTGAATTTATAGATGCCATTGCAAATGCTGAATTATATTGTCGTATATTAGCCTTAAAATGATTAGCATCAGACGTATTGCTTTTGTATAAATCTAATAATATATCAGGAATTGGCTTTAATGCTCTATCTGGGTCTATGTATACCTTCCCATTATGACAACAATTTTTAAAATGATTTTTAATTTTTTCACCAAAAAAATGAAGTGCTTGATATTGAACACATTCATAATTCATAGACCCAACTGAATGTACTGATACTTGAATGGTGTTATTTGAAAGTGCTAAATATACATAGTTAGTCCTGGGGGGCTGATGTTCTGTACTCAACCTGCTTGAATATTTACGTTTCTTCGGGGGTCTGCGCGCCATTTGGTATGTTTTCTTTCTCCTCTTCTTCTAAATAAATAAAATCACTGCTGACTGACAGCATTGATTCTTGTGTTTTCTCATTGTCCGAAGAAACATCATCAGTCACCAGTGACTCTTCGATTACCGTCAACTCTTCGTTATCGACCTTAAAGGGGAAAATATATTCAAATAATAATAATTATTGTGAATGTATGTAGGTATATTAGTAGAGTCCCCGAGCGAAATAAAATAAACTTCCGTGGGACATATCTCCGTCATACGAATTATTGGTATGTGCTTATTCGGCATATTTTTCTGAACACGAAAAGTGCGGTAGTCACTTCCTAAGTGTATGGGACAAAGATGGCCGCCGGGTCAATTCTATTGTGCGGGTTATATAAATATCTACTGAACCGATTTACTCAATAGTGAGGGAACTCATAGCGGTAGCTAAGCCATTAGGCTACCGAGGCTCATTCAAACGGCTGCAGTTTCGTTGTTTATAGCTTTATTGTAATGAATCAAAAGTTTTTTTAAAACGCTGTTGAACTAAACTAAATATTTTATAATAAGCTATATTTGCATTATTCTAACGGTTACCAAGCTATATACATAAAAAGAAAATATTATTTTTTTAATAATTATGTTTTTTGGAAATATTTCCTTTGGTACTACTGACTTCACATTGATAGTTTTTAGGAATAAAATGATGCTCATTTAATAACCTATTATTTGACATCCTTTTTAAGTAAATCGGTTCAGTAGATATTAAAATAATCCGCACAATAGAATAGGCCCGGCGGCCATTTTTGTCCCATACACTTAGGAGGTGACTACCGCACTTTTCATGTTCAGAAAAATATGCCGAATAAGTACATACTAATAATTTGTATGATGGAGACATAACCCACGAAAATCGTTATTTGAAGACTTTTTTGTAAATGGGTCTTACACTATATTCTCACACCTCCATCTGGTAATAAGTATTATTTTTCATTACACTGTACGCAGTGACCTACACCATTAACTTACCTGAAAGTCATCAAATAAATCTTGGGATTTGTCAGGTTGTGTAAATGTAACAGGAGCAGTTTGATTTTTTGGAAAATGGTTTGATAGTTCCCGAGCCTTGGTTATTCTTAACTGCCTCATTGTTTCTAGGCCACAACACTCGCAATAATTGAAATTGTCTGCAAAAATATATACAATTAATAATGTCAGTAACGTAAAGTCAGCAGTAAAGCCAAGTTCAAGTTGAACTTGCACATATCCATTCCATTATCAAGAAAAACGGTAAAATTTCGTGTCTGTTTCTGTTCATAATATCGCAACACAGGCTAGGTATGCATGTGGTCATTGATATTATTTATCATTTGTCGGGTTATAGAGAAAAAATATTGCGCCGCTTACCGAGTATAATGTTGTCGCATTCCACACATCGACTGCACATTTGCATTTCCTTGCAGTTTCTTGCAAATATTTTGCCTTTACAAAAATTGCATGTCACTGGAAGTAAATAAGTACTTATTTTATTTAAATGCAGAATGTCTTACAATCTTATTTCATCTTATTTCATCTTAATTCACTTAAAAACACAACCTGCCTACATACCTACTAAAATACTACTCACCATCTTTGCGGAGAGCCCTTCGCTGCATCCATTTTGCCAGTGTCGAGTAAATTTATTTATATTTATATGATAAAAATAGTGTCAAAAACAATATTTTCGCGAAACGTCAACGATTGACGCCACCGCAAAAATCAATATTTTTTATGTTTTGTTATTCATATAAGGTTTTGATCGAGTCTACCGTACTCCTTGACGAAATTATATCATTAAAAAAAAAAAGTGCCAAAAACAATATTTTCGCGAAACGTCAACGATTGACACCAAATGAAAATGGCGATAGCGGTTTGTTTGTCAGTGCCGTCGGAATTTAACGAAATTCTCCATAATCCGAATTTTGCGGATATATGTTGTCGACTCAAAATCAATATTTTTTTATGTTTTGTTATTCATATAAGGTTTTGATCGAGTCTACCGTACCCCTTGACGAAATTATTAATATAGATTTTATTTATTTATATATTTAATGTAGCCTATGTGTTATTCCAGGGTCAAAGCGATCTCTATACCAAATAATTTTTAGTTATTAATCAGTAATTAGTGTTAATTCCGCTCTATTAATTAATTTATTTATTGGTTTAGAGCGGAATTAGCACTAAATACTGATTAATAACGAATATTTATTAGAATGGATTTTCAAAAAGTAACTATCTATCTATTTATCTATCTATCTATATATATACCAAATTTCAGCTCAATCGTTACCACCAGTTGTCACCGGTTTAGGCGTGAAAGAGTAACAAACATACATCCAGACATCCATACATTCTTACAAACTTTTACGTTTATAACATTAGTAAGATTTAGATCGGTTAACAAAAGCTGGCATCTTCAACTAAACTTCCCTGGAAGTTCCTTGAGTAAGAAGCGTTGGTACAGTGCACCCAAAATTTTACATCGTTGTGAACTCCTGGGCGGTAGCACTGTACTAATTACGGGCAGCGTTATCTCTTACCATCAGGAGAGCGACTTGCTCGTCTTCTTACTTCGTTGTATAAAAAAAAATGCAACAAACCACATTAAACACCAAAATAATGAAATTACTGGGCTAAAGAGTCTTAACATCTTATGACTCTTGAGTAAGAAGCGTTGGTGAGGTGCACCTAGAATTGCACATCATTGTGAAATTCTGGGTAGCACTGTACTGCTTATGTGCAGCGTTATCTCTTAACATCAGGAGAGCGTCTTGCTCGTCCTCTTACTTCACCACATAAAAAAAAACCTTGTTCCAAGTTCAAAGTCACCCAAGATCTAGTGAAAAAATCAAATAATTTAACTTACATAGCATTTAACCCAATCAGTCCCGTAACACACCACCTTATTAACCTGAGTCTCATGCTGCAACATTTCCTTAGCGAACGGATCTAGGACTGGTATCTCGCAGCCGGTACCTTTGTCTTCTTTCAAGCTCTCTGCTAGTTCTAGATAACTGGAATGACAATAATAATATTGCAGGACATACATCACGTTTTTTAAAACTATCTCGAGTGTTCTACATAACTAAAACCAAGGGCAAAAATTTTTTTTTTTTTCATGGTCAAGATAATTTTTTTTTTCTCGGCGCTGCGCGGCAGCACGCTGCTCGCGCACTCTATTTTTATTTTAGAATAGAATAGAAAATACTTTATTGTGACACCACAGTTATATACAAAAACTTAGAACTAAAACAATTTATAATATAAAAGTGTAACAATTGGCGGTCTTATCGCTAAAAGCGATCTCTTCCAGACAACCAAATTGTTATTATATTATTTTCTTACCATTCGGAGCGAGCGAAAAACACACTTATTCCAAATTTCAACTGAATCCGTTCAGTGGTTTGAGCTATGCGTTGATAGATCAGTCAGTCACTCTTTCCTCTTATATATTTAGATTATATAAAATGACATATGTTAATAATGACATTTTCTAAGATAACTTTAACTCTACCAATACGGTCTCAAGCACCGTTTTTCTCACAAATCTGTGGGTAGAACTCATTATGACCAATGAGTAAATTGGTTGTAAGGTCAAAAACATGCAACATACTCTATTTATTAGTATGTCAATGGTCGACACTATCGCAACCTTTGCGTGTAAAATGTCGTAATCCGAACTGAAAGCCTGACAATGAGGTTTTTTAGAAAGGAAAGACGAAAGACAAGCATTGTATTGTGCCTATTTGTATGTATAAAAGAATTACATTAGTGTGATGCAGTGGCGTGTCACAAAAAATATACTATAGATAAATAGATAACTCTTTATTGCAACAAAGAAAACAATTACAGTAGGGCCTCGGTAATCCGGAGAGGCAAAAACAAGACCCTTTTCGGATTATCGAGGCGTCCGGATTATAGTATGCCATATTTAATGTTAATAAAACACATGTTTCACCTTAGTTTCTTTAATCAATTTTTAAATTATACCACTGCCTCACATAGGTCTCCCCTTTGGACTTCCATATGTACCGGTTGACGGTTGGAAGCGACCTGCATCCAGCGTCTGCAGGCGACCTTTATAAGGTCGTCTGTCCACCTTGTGGGTGGACGTCCTACGCTGTTATTGTTAGAAAAAAATATATAATATATATAATGTTTGTACTTACTGTATGATCGCATTTCTGAAACAGGAAAAATATATTGATTAGTATTATTTTTATTCGTTATAGGATAACCTTTGACTTAACAAAAACGAATATTATCTATTTTTTACAAGCTTTTATTTACTTTCACTTGTCTGTTGTCTGTCTGTCTGTCTGTCAGTAATGAAATCTTACAAGTTAAATTTGACCCACTTCCCGGTGTCCGATTGAGCTGAAATTTTGCATGCACGCATAAATCGGATGGCAATGCAATATTATTATGACATGGAGCTGATCTGATGAAGCGAGAAGGTGGCCATAGGAACTTCGTAATTAAACGACGTAACCCCATCGAGTTTGGGCTCATTTGATTCGTCTTGACGAGTACTTTATGGTAATAATAATAAAAGCTTGTTTTTAAAAAGTTTTTTTTTTTAATTTCACTTGTTTATTATTAGAAGTATTACAAATATTATAAACGTATGACGTCAAAATTTGTATTTCCACTGGCTTATATTAATGTACACAGGCGCGGATCCAGGGGGGGGGTCAAGGGGGTCATGACCCCCCCAAAATCCTAGTCGAAAAAAAAATCTGATCATATCGACTGGTTTTGCGCTACTTTCATAGTTAGAATTAGGAAATTTTCTCTTAGCAGCAAGCTTTACGTACAAGTTCGTAAAATTGTTTTGCTGTTTTAATTATTTTTTATCTAGCTACTTTTTTTTCGGCTACGAATTATCCCTAGGGTCTCGTTACAAGCTGCACAGTATCTTTCATATTTGGGATTAATTAGATTATATTAACTGCTGCAAGCTGTTTGCGCTTTATGTCGTCTTTGCAGTTAAGTCTTTGCGCTTGCAGCAAGTTGCTCGCGCATGCATAATAGTATTTTTTTTGCTCCCGCTGCTCCCGCTCTATAAATAAGAATATTTATTTTCCTTGCCACTCGGAGCAAGCTAAACGCACATCGTTCGTGCTGAAAAATTCAAAATTTCTCGCCGCTCGCAGCGAGCTGCTCGCGCTTTTATAAATAAGGATATTTAGTTTTCTTGCCACTCGGAGCAAGCTAAATGCACATCGTTCGTGCTGAAAAATTCAAAATTTCTCGGCGCTCGCAGCGAGCTGCTCGCGCTTTAATAAATAAGAATATTTAATTTCCTTGCCACTCAAAGCAAGCTAAACGCAAATCATTCGTACTGAAAAGTTCAAAATTTCCTCGGCGCTCGCAGCGAGCTGCTCGCGCTTTTATAAATAAGAATATTTGGTTTCATTGCTACTCGGAGCAAACTAAACGCACATCATTCGTTCCGAAAAATTCAAAATTTTCTCGTCGCTCGCAGCGAGCTGCTCGCGCTTTTATAAATAAGAATATTTAGTTTACTGGCCACTCGGAGCAAGCTAAACGCACATCATTCGTGCTGAAAAATTCAACATTTTCTCGTCGTTCGCAGCGAGCTGCTCGCGCTCTATAATAAGAATATTTAGTTTCCTTGCCACTCGGAACAATCTAAACGCACATCATTCGAGCTGAAAAATTCAAAATTTTCTCAGCGCTCGCAACGATCTGCTCGCGGAAATATAAATAAGAATATTTAGTTTCCTTGCCACTCGGAGCAATATAAACGCACATCATTCGTGCTGAAAAATTCAAAATTTTCTCGGGGCTCGCAGCTAGCTGCTCGCGCTTTTATTAATAAGAATATTTAGTTTCCCTGCCACTCGGAGCAAGCGAAAAGCACATCATTCGTGCTGAAAAATTCAAAATTTTTTCGGCGCTCGCAGTGAGCTGCTCGCGCTCTATAAATAAGAATATTTAGTTTCCTTGCTACTCGGAGCAAGCAAAACGCGCATCATTCATACTGAAAAATGTAAGATTTTCAAGACTACGCTTAAACGTGTCTCCAAAAGATTCTTAGTTTGAAAAAATTCTAGCCGCTGACCCCCCCCCCCCCCCCCCCCCCAAAATCATGGTCTGGATCCGCGCCTGAATGTACATAAGTTTATATTAGTGTTAGTAGGTATTAGGTATATATGACACGAAATTAATTTAAACCCTTACCTACGAGAAGTTTTCTTACGGATTTTAATAGGCATGTAAGGTTTTTTTGTATGAGAATGGAATGAGTGTGGAGTGCGAAGCGATATGGTACCAAGCAAGCCTTTCGGAATATTACCTTGCTCACAAAATGGCATGCTTTCTAATCTGTAAAGTTATTTAAAATGGCAATTCTTACTTATACAGATATATCAGTATAGATACCGCGATTTTGGCTTCTTTAACAGTAAGTGTCAAAATTAACACGTTGCCTGTCCATACATTATATTATTATATAATGCATTTTGGCTTTTTGCTGTGACGCCCGTGCTTTATTTATAATGCATGCGCCTATTTTTACAAGCTTTATATTACTTTTACCTGTCTGTTGTCTGTCTGTCTGTAATCAAATCTTGCAAGTTTAATTTGACCCACTTCCCGGTTTCCAATTGAGCTGAAAATTTGCATGCGTGTGTAAATCGGATGACAATGCAATATTTTTATGACATCGAGCTGATCTGATGATGGAGCTGGAAGGTGGCCATAGGAACTCCGTCATAAAACAACGCAACCCCATCGAGTTTGGGCTCATTTGATTCGTCTTGACGAGTACTTTATGATACAAGACGATAATAATAATTAAAGCTTGTTTTTAAAAAGTATTTTTAAAATTTCACTTGTTTTTAATGGGATTTTGTAGACTGGACGTGAGAGCTACGTCTTTAATATTTTGCAGACGTACGAGTAGTGAATTGGGAATAATAAAACACCAATGTACAAGGAGTACATTGGTGTTTTATTATTCCCAATTCACGCAAGTACATAAAATGAAACAGTTAGGCCGAAAAAACAAAATTGGACGTCACGACAACCTTATCCAAAATACTCTGGACAGGCAACGCGTTAAGTAGGTAACTAAGTAAAGCAATGCTCCAAAACATGGCACTTTCTTTTAGCTAGACTGGTACTGACCAGATAGACAACTCACAGTGATTTAATATAATCGGTAGTGAGCCGAGTTTTTGCATACTATAGCCCCTATGTATTTTGTATTGTTTTAAAGTTAATTAAATGTATAAGCAGCATTTTCTACTCTTATTTATTAGGGTAAAATCGCAGGATATATACGGATATATTATTCTGTATTTATTATAACTAGGTACAAGATTTGAAGATAAAATTAAAGACTTGCTGATTGCTTGCAAAGCAATGAAGTGCGCGAGAGCAATTAGATATACCGCTCTCTTTCTCGCATCGATAAGATCTGGAAGTGTGACAGAGAGCGATATATTGCATTAAATTGCATATGACTTGAAAACTAAATGAGTTATGTGATTAATTAGTAAAAGTTTGACAACACAAAATGCTCTTTAGATTTTTGTAGTAGTCTAACGGATGAGCTTGAAAAGTGCACCAAATTTGGTGCTTTTATCAGTGCTTAATCCCCAAAAACACCCCATTTGCCGGACTAGAGTACAAAATTAAAGAAAACATATTAAATAAATAAAAATGTTCATGCACATGCAAAATATGCTTTGCCCGTTTTTGAACCCGGAAGCAACGGATCGGCCAATCATGCGATGCGATTTTTCATGCTCGGCAAGTCAACAAAGCAGATATAAGTTAAAAAAAAAAGAAAACCATTACCTTCTAGGGCTCGTATTCTTTAGCGTGTGCTGAACAGTTTTTGGTGTGTTTGGTGCAAAAGTAGCAGGAACAGTTTTTGGTGCGTTTGGTGCAAGAGTAGCAGCGGTGCGAGTGATTACATCAAAAATTGTACTACAAGCGAAGAAACCAAAAACCAAATAGCAACAAAGAATGAAAAAAAATCACACATCACACAAAAAGTAAAGTCATAAGTACTAAGAAGGATGTATGTATGAAGCCGGGTCTCCAGCGCGTGTTTTCGTTTACACATTCAACAAAAACATCACAACATGTTTCGCAAAACATTGTCAAACTACACTTTTTGTTTGCTCCAACAATGTTTTTGCTTTGCATACCCGATGAAAAGCACGTACAACAAAACATAATATCAATATTCATCAAAATCGCCGAGAATATTGTCATGTTTTTGTTGAATGTGTAAACCAAAACACTTGCCTGAGACGCGACATGAGGTCTCTTGCCTGTTCTTCTCATAGAGGTGTTTTGTAAATGAGCGGCAAATTTTGAAAATGGAACTAAATCAATGTAGAATTGACTGGCAAAAGTGCTCTGTTGAACCTAATTTGAATTTTTTTTTAGTCTACTGTCCCACTGCTGGGCAAAGACCTCCCCCAAATCCTTCCACTTATTCCTTTCTGCGCCACCTCGGGCCAGCCGATATTTCTAGATATTCTAGATTCCAGGGTCTAAGCTATCTCTATACAAAATATCAGCTCAGTCGGTCCACCCATTTAGGCGTGAAAGAGTAACAAACATCCTGACATCCAGACTTACATTCTTTACAAACTTTCACGTTATTCATATTAGTAAGTTTTTTTTTATTTGATGAAGTAGAAGACGAGCAAGACGCTCTCCTGATGTTAAGAGATAACGGCTGCCCATAATCAGTACAGTGCTACTTAGGATTTCACAATGATGTGAAATTCTAGGAGTACCTACTGCACCAACGCTTCTCACTCAAGAGTCATAAGATGTTAAGACTCTTTAGCCCAGTAATTACACTAGCTACAGTGCCCTCCTACCGGAGCACAGTAATGTTTGCACATCACTGAAATAAAAAAGAAATATAAAAGAATAGAGAAAAAAAATCCCTTCTGAATGAGGAAGGCCTCAATGACTCTCTTATCAAATTACTATAATATGAAAACAAACTAACACAATCATTATCACTAAATAAATAAATAAATATTTATTTGCAAAACATTCGCACATCTACATCTAAAGAGAGACAACTCAAAAATCACTTTTTTCCTTCAAGACATAGGTATATCTGAAAGTATGTTTAGCCTAGCCATGGCCTAGCCCCTCTAACATGGACAATGCGTAGACTTGTCTTGCTGTCAAGTCAAACTGCCATCCCATACATTCACAAACACAGAAGTAATACAACTAGAAGTACCCATTTTTTGTGTGAGTGTGATGGCAATAGGAAAAATTCTGTGTGAAGAAAAAGGAGAACCTATTTTTTTCCGTCCTTTTCAGCGTGGCCGGTTTATGTTGTTTGTCAAACTCTGTCAAACTGCTTTACTGTGACAAGAATACCTATGTGTTTCGTTTTTTTCCAAAATTTTAAAGCAATTTAAGACAATACAATGTTATTCAACTAGTTTATGACCTAAAATATCAATATATCGCGTATTTTCATAAAATAATGAAAATCCGTAAGCTGTTTTTTGTCTCACAGGTGGCCACGATGATGTGGCCACCTGTGTTCACAAAAGTACAATGTATGGGATGACAGTTTGACTTGACAGCAACACAAGTCTACGAAACGTCTGTGCTTGGCACACTAAAAATCTTACCTATCTTACCTCTTACTATAATATTGTCTTACTAATATTACAAACGTGAAAGTTTGTAAGAATGGATGTCTGGATGTGTGTTTGTTACTCTTTCACGCCTAAACGGGTGGACCGATTGAGCTGAAATTTGGTATACAGTATACAGATAGCTTAGACTCTAAAATAACACATGGGCTATAGAAAAGTGGGTAAAACTGCTGGGCGCAGCTAGTATAAAATATACTATTTATTTTGTTATTGTTATGAATAAAAGAATGTCATACATTATGTGTCATGTTTGATTTATGATAATGAAACAACCTTGAGGGAATTAAAAATAATAAACAATTTACTTAAGTATAATATCCCATTCAGTCAGTAGGTACAGTAATTAGTGTTGCCAATTTAGCATTTTATATGCTAAATTTGGCATATTTCCTATCTGTTTAGCACATTATTTTGTCGTTTAGCATATATAGCATATTTTTTTAGCATTATATACATAATAAAGTTGAATTAAATATATATCGAAGAACATAGGAAATATAAAAAAGAATAATCAATATCGGAGAAATGATCAAAAAATACACTGTACACGCATCTACTTGTAAACCTCTTCCGTTTTTTCGTTCCTAAATAATATTATTATAAACATGAATCGACCTAAAGCACGCTCTTTTGTTCTGACCAGAGTTGTTTCTAACCAGATTTATCACAGCCTTCTTTACATGCCTTCTACTTGCATCTTCTATAGTTGCAGATGAAGACCCAGTCGACAAATGTCTGTTCGAAATGTAAGGCATAACGGTTAAAATGTAATTTTTTTAATACATTTTTTATTAAAATTATATTTAGCATTTTATTTTAGCACTTTTTTCAAAACTAGCATATTTTTGGCATTTTTTTCACCACACTTTAGCACATTTCGCCTTGCTATAGTTGGCAACACTGACAGTAATGCCTGCACATTGCTTGGCAGATAATTAACTGGCAAAGGTACTACCCCAGATGGCCTCTGCAGTACTAGAGGTCTATAGATTATAGATGTAGGTATCTATTCGCATTTAACATTAGTAGGATCATATTATGTTTGTGAGGCTCTCTATTCACGGCGATATTGGCTCAATCAGTGGCAACCCCAAGCCAAGCCATTAAATTAAAAAGTGAAGTAAATTGTATTAGGTACTTCTCCATGTCAAAACTAATTAGGAAAAAGCTAAGACTATAATAGGCAATACACAAAAACTAGTGCAAACATGAATTGAAAAGTTAATCCATTTTTAAATTGCACCTGTTACTCAAATAAAACATTCCTAACCCATGTAGATGCATGATATGCAAATTGAAAATGGTTTTACGTTGGATATGCGCATTGTAAACTGCAACCATTTTTAAATTGCATCTGTTAGCAAAACAAACTGTTCATAGCTTGTAGGAGAACAATACGCAATTTGAAAATTGTTTTCATTTTTATTGCAAGTGCGCGACCAAATGTTAAACGCAATAATGGTTATTTTAAAATTGCATCTGTTAAACCGCGTCTCGAGCGCCTGTTTTGATTTAAATATTCAACACAAACATTACAACATTTTTCACCAAACATTGTCAAACTACACTTTTTGTTTGCTCCAATAATGCTTTTGCTTTCCATATCCGATAGAAAGCACGTTCTACCGCCTGAGCAGTGATGTGCAAACATTACTGTGCTCCGGTAGGAGGGCACTGTAGCTAATGAAATAACTGGGCTAAAGAGTCTTAATATCTTATGACTCTTGAGTAAGAAGCGTTGGTGCAGTGCTCCTAGAATTTCACATCATTGTGAAATCCTAAGTAGCACTGTACTGATTATGGGCAGCGTAATCTCTTAACATCAGGAGAGCGTCTTGCTCGTCTTCTACTTCATGACATGACATAAAAAAAAGTACAATAAAACATAATTCATCAAAATCGCCGAGATTGTTTTTTTAATATTGTCATGTTTATGTTGAATGTTTGAACTCAAACATGAGCTGGAAACGCAGTTTTACCCAAACCTGTTAAAGAAAATATTCTTAACCCATGTAGATGCATGATATGATTGAAAATGATTTATAAGCTTTAATAAAAGCGATATAAAAGATAAAATAGATACAAAGAGTTTTCTTACCTTCTGAGATCCGTGACATTTTCTTTTGGTGTGTGAAAATAGAATATTACAATGAATGTTATTAAAACTATTACCAGCGCTTGGCTTCTACGAGATCTGTACCATCGTTTCATCATGGCCATCTGAAAAAAAAAAACATTATATTTGACTTGACAGCAACACAAGTCTACGAAACGTCTGTACTTGGCCCACTGAGAATCTTACCTATCTTACCTGTTACTATAATATTATCTTACTAATATTATAAACGTGAAAGTTTGTAAGAATGGATGTCTGGATGTGTTTGTTACTCTTTCACGCCTAAACGGGTGGACCGATTGAGCTGAAATGATAATGACTGCTAAATAGTGCGCCACCGTCTTTTATTTTTGTAAATTAGTCCTCTCCATTCATTGGTTGTCTGGAAGAAATCGCTCCTTAGCGATAAGACCGCCGCTTGTACATTGTAATTTTTAATTTTAATTGAGTACCTATGTATTTTCTGTAACATTTATGTCGTGTACAATAAAGTATTGTCTTATCTTATATTTTAACACTTTCCTTAAATAGAGACAATAAGAACTAGTGCCAATGGACACATTCTTAGTTTTAAATGTTAACGTAGCAATTAAAATTAGATTTAAATTACTTATTAGCCTTTACTTGAAATTAGGCTGGATTATAGTATAAATTGACATAATAACCTTTATGGCATGTCATTTATAAAAAAAAAAACTCCTTGAGGCCGTTATTTTAACCCTGTAAAAGGAAATTCCACACGGTATGTACCTATGTGTTTTAGCAGGGGGTAGTTCCTGTTTGTCCACACCCGTTCGTTTACACTGTTACCAAACAGGAAAAAACGTTTCGCTCGGTCACAGTGTGGAAATAAAAAGAAGTGTTCGTCTACTTTTTATTTCCACTCGTACCTATATCTCAAATGAACTAGATTTTTTCCTGTGGCGTTTAGTAAAGATGCTACAAATCGTCAACAGTGATGACGACTTTACCAGGGGTAGACTTCCTTTGCAGGAGGTCGTCTAGGTGGGTACCCCAACAGTGCCAGTTATTCTACCGCTTGAGCAGTAATGTGCAAACTGTGCTTCAGTAGGAGGGTACTGTGACAAGTGAAATTACTGGGCTAAAGAGTCTTAACATCTTATGACTCTTGAGTAAGAAGCGTTGGTGCAGTGCACCTAGAATTGCACCTCATTATGAAATTCTGGGTAGCACTGTACTGATTGAGCAGCGTTATCTCTTAACATCAGGAGAGTGTCTTGCTCATCTTCTTACTTCTCCATATAAAAAAAACAAAACAAAATTAGTGATTGTGAACGGATCGGAAAAGAAATAGCATTCGTCAACACTGTGACTGAGTGAAACTTTTTCCATTTCGGTAACCGTGTGAACGAAGGTATATGGACGAACGGGAACTACCCTTTAGCCATACCTAAATGTCTCAACCAACTAAAAAGAATGTGGTTATTAATTTATGTGGGAGAGATTTATTCCGCCTTCCAGGTTTAGTATGCTTCTGTCTTCAGCCGTATCAATGCTTAAGATCTGGTGAGATTTTGAACAAGCCTGACCTAACATAAATAAAAAATAAAATCTTACCATAATATTGAAAACGTGAAAGTTTGTAAGAATGGATGTCTGTTTGTTACTCTTTCACACCTAACCGGGTGGACCGATTGAGCTGAAATTTGGCATACAGATAGCTTAGACCCTAGAATAACACATAGGCTATAGAAAAGCGGGTAAAACCGCTGGGCGCACCTAGTATGTACATAATATTGACAGAACTGCCACAATTTTACATAGGACAATCTTTTGAGGCTGCCAAACCCACATAGATATAGGTAGGTACTAGGCACACTGGCGGATCCAGGATTTGCTCCTGGGGGGGGGCCAAGGTGCAGACAGGCAAAAATATTATAATTTTTAATACGAAAAGTGGGTGTTTAGCTCACTCTGAACAGTTAGAAAGTTCAAATATCCTTATTAAATAAGTGCACGAGCAGCTTGCTGCGAGCCCTGAGAAAAAAAAAATAATTTGACCATGAAATATGTGCAAAATTCGTACCTCTACAATGCTTGGGGGGGGCCTTGGCCCCCTGCCCCCCCCTAAATCCGCCTATGACTAGGTAGGTATCTGAATTCCTAAATGTATGTGTGTAAGTACCTATGTATGTTTATCCTAGCATTTCTCTAAAGCTTTTGGTAAAATTTGAACCATTCTGTTTTTATTGGTTTATTTTTAGTATATTTGTTTCCGCAAGCTCTTGTAGTATAATGTGTATGTATACCTTTCTTATAGGGGCAAACAGTAGGAATATTTCTATAGGAAAATACCATTATTTTCCTCATACTATTACTTTTATTTCAAACTAGCTGCATAAAGGCATGAAAGTTTGTGAGAATGTAGGATGTCTAGATGTATGTTTGTTACTCTTTCACACCTAAACGGGTTGACCGATTGAGCTGAAATTTGTTATAGAGATAGCTTAGACCCAGGAATAACACAGGCAAAGCAGGTAAAACTACACAGCTAGTCTAAATATATAAAAGAAAAGCGTGACTGATTGACTGACTGATTTATCAACGCATAGCCCAAACCACTGAACGGATTCGGTTGAAATTTGGAATACAGATAGGTTTTATGACGTAGACCTCCGCTAAGAAAGGATTTTACCACGCGGGCAAAGCCTATTGGTAGGTGATAACGCCTGCCTGTTGGCAAGTAATATAAAATAAAAAAAATTAAAATTTTCTTTATTAAGGTAACTAAAGACCCACACACATTACACATTATTTAACTATTTAAACATACCAAAGCAAAACTAAGTTGCACTCATAGTCCGGAGAAAAATTATTAACTTTAGTGTCCTTTGTCCAATAATTTCCCCGGACTTTTCCCTTCCAACAGAAGCCAAATGAGCGGAATATAAGCTAAGGTTCTCACCATCTCTCCAATCAGCTTAAAAACAGTACTTATTGCAACTTTAATTACCCATAAGATAAGCAAAATTAATTTAATACTAACTAATAAACTGCAATTCGTCTTGGTAACTTTTTACAATGAAAATCTTACAAAATCTGGCATAGGTAGGCAATAAAAGAATACAAATGTGCTACTTTAGTGTTAGTAGTATAGTTACTACAATATTTTAACGGTATTGTTAATTTTTCGGACTAAAACTTAAGTTAAAAACAGGAAAATCTTGTTCAGATTTTACTCTACCAAATTTAAAAATAACACGCATAATACTCACCTAGTTCGTTTGCATACACACTGAAATGATATTTTTACTCCAAGACAACAAATTGACTACGAAAAAATCAACAAACACTAAGATCTTGATTTTATTTTTGATTATTTCACTGCTTTACGCCCACAATAACAATAAAAATCATAAAAAACACTTTACACTTATATTAAAAGCATGAGGATTACAATGAGATTCGTCGTTTATAAAACGTAACACATAAAAGATGTAAAATAAATAAATCACATAAAAATACTGAAATTCTTTAAAATATCATAAATTTTATGCAATTTTCCGAAAAATACGTCCTTGCAATCGGAAAGCCGCTAGCAAACAATAGTGATAAGAATAAGAAAATACTCGATACTCGATATTCGAATATACTCATAACGCAAGTTCACTATAACTCGATACTCTATTATTATTATGAACTATTTTAATATTATAGTTGATAATAATAATATTGTACTAATATATAATTCATAGAGTATCGAGTAATAAGCAGTTGACCATCGAAATCCATGAAAGAGCCAATTTTTATGTCACACAGAATCTAGAAGTTATTCAATGTTGATAATTTTGAACATCAAGAATGCTAATAATTATAAAGAAATAACAATTATAATAGTAATAATTTATTATTATTAAAATTTAATCATAATTGTCTAAGATAATTTATGGAACTATGAAAAAAGAACTATGAATACACTACCCCATCCCTATAGTGAGCTGTCAAAATTATCAAGCTAAATTAGACAGACCATAGGCGTTACTTTGCGGAAATCCATCACAACAATTATTAGTTATTATTTAATATTTAGTGTTAATTCCGCTCTAAAACAAGTCAACAAGTGTCTAGATAACAAGTGAAACAAAATAAAAAAAACTTTATGAAACAAGCTTTTATTATTACTTATTACCAATTATTATCAAAATAGATACTTAAACAAGTTTGAAAAGCTTGCTCGTCAAGACGAATCAAATGAGCCCAACGGGAATCGTCGTGTATATCGTTTCATAGAAAATATCGAAATCGATATTTTTTGTATTCGATTCCTTTGATATGATACCCCATCCCTAAGTTGACAACAACAACAATTTGACAGTTAACAGTGCTGCCAGTATTATTCTGAAAATAAAAGCTAAAAATTGTTTTAAAATCAAAAACATAATCCTTAAGTTATGAAATGATTTTATAGGTAATCGGTAATATATACATTTTATGCTATTAATTAACATTATGATGCTTAGATAAGGATAGACAAAAGGTGTAAATTATAAGCAGATTGGCGCACTCCATTCTTACTCTATATACCTACCTATCATTGTGTCCTTCTAAAATTAAGTACTTACGAATTATATTATATTAATATAATAAATATTTTAATCCCAGAAAAGTAACATTTCTGACATTGTATCAATAGCAAGGATTTATAAATCAAAAGAAGAATTTAATTAAGCTTTAAAAATGCTAATTGGGCAGCACCGAAACGGTATCAATCAATGTTACATAGTTTTGACATTGACAGCTCTATATTTTTTTATTATTGAAAACATAACACACTATATAATACCTCTCATCAATAATACATTTGCCTATATTATTTCGCATGCATTACGCATACGCATATATGTCGAAGCATAATAAAAAACATTTCTGCTTTTGACTGGTATTATTATATACCACTAACGGGCAAACATACAGAAATATTAAATAGGATCTAGTAAGTGGCTCTGTTTGGAACAGAATGAAAGAAATAGTGTAACCAGTGAGCGAAAACAACTAATAAGTATTCCAATCATTTTGTTATGCTTACTGCTTATTTATTATCAAATATTATGTAACAAAAGCAAAACATATTCAGGTGTGGATGAGTAGAGCTTATGCAGCTTGGTTCTTTGCCGTACCTGAAAAAAAAAAAAACAAATTAGGCAATGAAACCTAAACAAAAAATCTGCTACCTACTTAAAGTGCTCTTCACGAAAGGAGTCCTTTTTGCGGGACGCAACTATCGCACATTTTTAAAGTTAAAATAGGTATCTATAACTATTTAACGCCTCATAATTTCTCATATTTCATTTCTTAAAAAAAAAAAACTTAATTAAATAGGTATTAATTTTATCTAACAAATAAAAATTATTTAGGATATGAACTCCAGTAATAATCGAAAAAATTAAATTTAGTTCCGCTAAATTCCGCGGTACCTCTTTCGTGAAAAGGACTCTACTGTAAAATATAGTGCTTTTCACGAAAGGAGTCATTTTTGCGGGGCGCCTCTATCGCGCGTTTTAAATTTATATAATCTATAACAATTTTTCAGATTTAATTTCTTAATTAAATAGGTATTTACTTTATCTAACTAATAAAAAATATTTATGACGAAGTACAGTAATAATCGATTATATTATAAAATTTAGACATCTTACGTGAAAAGCACTCTAGAAATCTGGCTATTGCTCGGAGTTTTCCCGCGTGTTGAAATCCCCCTTCCAACAGAATATTATTACATACTGCATATTATTTAATCAATATTACATACTATCTTCGCCCTGTGATTTTACCCGCTGTATTGAAGTCTATGTGCTATTCCAGGTTCTAAGCTACATATACCTATAAAATTTCAGATCAATCGGTCCACCCGTTTAGGCGTGAAAGAGTTACAAACATCCAGAATCCAGACATCCATTCTTACAAACTTTTACGTTTATAATATTAGTAAGATTAGAGTGATTTCACATATTACTTATAAAATATTATATAGGTAGGTACATCTAATATTATACTTACGCATTGACCCGGGATATATCCCTAATATTATAGAGGAACGTGTTCTGGTTGGCGAGGTATGTCCCGGAGGCTTCGTATATACCGCGACCCGGACCCACTCTCACCTGCAATAATAGATAAAAATACAAGAACAAGAAGATAATAATCAACGAAGCTTTGACTTAGAGTGCTTTTCACGAAAGGAGTCCTTTTTGCGAGACGCCACCATCACTCATTTTAAAAGTTTAAATATCTATATCATATTATACTCCTCATAATTTCTCATATTAAATTTATAAATTAAATTGGTATTCATTTTATCTAACAAATAAAAATTATTTAGGATGTGAAGTCCAGTAATAATAATAAAAAAATTTAGTTCCGCGAAACTCCCGCGGGACCTCTTTCGTGAAAAGGACTCTACCTACCTACTGTCAGCCATTTTGAATGAAAAACAAAATGGTGGACAGGCAGAGCGATGTTCAGTAAAGCCGGGGAGGGATTTATCCCACTCTATATGTTTAGTCTGCTACCATCTATGGCCATAGGCGGATTTAGGGGGGGGGGGGGGGCAGGGGGTCAAGGCCCCCGTGTGGCCAACAAGTGGTTAAATTGAAGTGTTATTTATTGTAGTAACTGTATTTTTTGCTTTTTTCCTCAATAAATGCTTATAAAAACAGTAATAGTGAACGCACATCTATCTGCATCGAACGAATCGAATTTTGATTTCTTTTTAAGAAATATCATGAAACCTCGCACATTTGCCGGAGTCGAATCGTCCCAATCGACTGTATATCTGTCTGTAATCAAATCTTAATTTAAGTTTAATTTGATCCACTTCCCGTTTTCTATTGAAGCTGAAATTTTGCATGCATATGTATAAATCGGATGACAATGTAGGTAATATTATGATAACATGGAGCTGATCTGTTGATAGAGCAGGGAGGTAACCATAAGAACTTCGTAATTAAACGACGCAACCCCATCGAGTTTGGGCTCATTTGATTCGTTTTGACGAGTACTTTGGTGCTAGATGGTAATAATAATAAAAGCTTGTTTTTAAAAAGTTTTTTAAATGTCTTTGTTTAAAAACTTGTTCGTAGTAAAGCTCACCTTAATCTGATAGTTTTCTTTCAAACGTGAATGCTTGAACCGTTTCTCAATGGAGCCAAAATTCCCCACGTAACCATCTTTGTCCTCTATGAAGTTGAACTGCAATAATTTCTTGTGTGGCTGCTGCCTTAGCACGTATTCAATTGATGTCAATTTACGGATTGCGCACTTTTGCCTGTAAGTGAAGATTAGTTTGGATCGGGTAAGATTGGTGATTGGATCGAGTCGAATCGGGACGGATCAGATAGGGATGAGTCCACAGGCCGGTCAAGTTGAGATCGAATTGTATCTGATCGAGTCAGGATCGGATCCGATTGGATCGAGTCGAATCGGATCGGATCGAATGAGGACGAGTCCGGAGTTCAGTCGAATTGTATCTGATCGAGTCAGTATCGGATTAGGTCGAATCGTATTCGATCAGTTGGGATTGGATTAGAGCAGATGATCCATTCTTATTATAAGCCTTAAGAGAGGCAAATGCCTTTATTGAGAAAACAAACTTACAACAGTAAAGAACACTTTTATAAACCACAGATCGGTCACAAACCTATCTACAGAAAATCCAAGTGCTCCAAACCTGTCTAGTCTGTCAGATGGGAGAGTGCCACGAATGCTGGCAGCATTGCCACGTTGAAAAAGATAATGTGTAATATAGCTATAATGTTAAAATATACCTCAAGGGATTCGTAAGTTCGTTGATATAGTCGACAAATGCATTGGCAGCTTGAAGATATACATCCTCAGAGGCGGAGACGTTGGTCCAGCGGAGGCACGTGCACCAGTGCGGCTCTATGGCCGCCTCGCTACACGACCTGTTTGATGGAATCTGGAATTATTAATTTTTTATTCAGCATCGTTACGCAGCATTGTTCGCACGTTTAATATCAAATTTACAAAGAAAAAAATACGTGTCCCACATTTTTCAATATCAACTTCACTGACAAAAAGTCAACATCTCTATTAATTCTGGCACGCGCTTCGTCAGTTACTTTTGCTTCTGTGTGAATGCGACGGCAACAAAATTCCGTGTGAGGAACAAGGACGAGTACTAAATTAGACGTCAATGTACGAAATTCATCTTGCGGCGCGAGCGCGCTTTAATTTTGAATGTGATAGAAATATTCTTTTATATCCTTACCGTTTCAAACAAACTGAGTCCCCTATTCAAATCCGCACCCTTAACTTTGTACGGATTCTCTAAATGCTTCAAATCTAGCGCATCTAAATAGGTTGCATATATATCATGGGGGGTCGTTAATGGCTTTACATTAGAGTTCAATTTCGCTTGAACGTCTGGTCTTGCGTCTGTTAGCAATTTTGGCAACAATATGGCCATTAATGGCAGCCTTTCTTCGAGTTTGCCTTGATAACTGTTACGCATTTTTGAGAACCTGAAAAGTAAAAAGGCGGGATAATTTGTAAAGCCCTTTATAATAAGTGAAGTGTGATATTAAGACATTACTTAATGAATGAATGAATGAACTAACTCTATTTTGTACTGAATTGTACACAAAAAAGCTTAAAGCTTTGACAAGGTTAATAAATTGTAATCTAAGTGTAACAATTGGCGGTCTTATCGCTAATAGCGAGCTCTTTCAAACAACCATGACCCAGCTCAAGGATATCGTTTACAGGGCATTTCATTTATCCCTCGACGTTTTATCCCTTACATGGTCTAGTAGTGACCTAAAGACTTACCTAGTCCCATGATCCCCCATAACAAAAACCAACGTCTTGTCCAACACCCCATCGTTTTTCAAATTTGTCAAAAATGTCACAAATGAATCATCAGCGTTAGATATCATGTTAAAATCATCGTGGGCTATCTCTGCTAAAAATGTGAACCCAAAATGTCTTCCGGGTAGTTTAAAAAACTGAAAAATAAGATGTTTTTTATTCATTATAGGTGAGCCTTTGACCTCGATCTCGCGTGATGTATGGTAGCTTAATAGGTAGATGGTAGCAGACTAAGCTTAAAAGACGTGATAAATCACTCCCTGGCTTCGCTGAACATCATGCCGGAACACGGTCACGATGACCTCTTGGCGACACGGTTTTGTCCAGTGGGTGGTAACTAGCCACGGCCGAAGCCTACCACCAACCGCCAGTACCTATAGAAGTAGTTATTCGAATCCGATGCTTAGTAACCTACTTACTTTATTTTATATGTATACCTACCTGTTCTGTAAGATTCATCATCAGATCGTGTGTAGGGGTGTCACCAACGCAATATTTCGAATTTTTTGTAGTCTTCAATTTGATCAGCTCTTGTTCTTCTAAATAAAAGTGCCTCAGATAATGGTCGGCTGGTTGGGCGTTGAATCCGTTGAATCGATGTTGAAATGTGCCTATGTGCGGCATGTCTTCGAAATAAGCTGTGTTATACCTAAAATTTATATAACAGTCACTGAAGTCAAGCGCCAAAAGTTTGTAGCCAACTCTGGGGTTGACAGCATTCTTCCAACATTTGTCATCCAAAGAAAAGAAGAAGAAATTGATTGTAAGAAATGATTGTTTATATTTAAGTTACAAACTTCGTTATAAGGGTGCTGCAACAGCAATAGCAGTGTAATAAAAAAAACATTTGTCATCCTACATTTTTTATCGTTAGCCACAAGCAATTGGGACTTGATCAAATGGACTTGAAATAATATAAAAAAAAATAATTAATTAATAAAAATATAGAGGTATATAAGAAGAAAGCGAGAATGATTAATTATAAATTAAATGATTGACAGACTGATCTCTCAACTGACAGGTAGCTCAACTCACTGAATGGATTGAAGAAGATATATCCACTAAGAGTAGATTTCTCCACGCGAGGAAAGCCGCGAGTATAAGCTATAATGATTTCCTACTGATACTAAACTTCTCACCCATAATTCTTCAACTTGGCGAATATAAAATCAGTTACATTAAAAGTCTCAGTTTTTGTGACTACCCTCCGAAGATCGGGCATCTCTAGTTCAGTGTTGCCTGTCAATATCGGAAATAGAGCAGCGGGAGTGCCTTCCCCTACTATGTTATACCTGAAATGTTATAGTGTGCAAAAAAATAAAAACTACAACGCGAGGAACTTCAAATTAGCAAGTTGAATTAAAAAGGATTAGCAAGTTGAAGTGGCAATGGGCTGGTCACATTTGCCGCAGAACCGATAACCGATGGGGTACACGGGTTTTAGAGTGGAGACCGCGTCTCGGCAAACGTAGTGTAGGGCGTCCTTGGGCGAGATGGGGTGACGATATCCGGAAGGTCGCGGGAAGCGGGTGGAGGAGGAAGACGGGGGAACGAGTTGAGTGGCGTGCCATGGGGGAGGCCTATGTCCAGCAGTGGACGAACACAGGCTGATGATGATGATGATGATGATGAGGAACTTCAAATCGGGATGGAATAGATTTTAACCCCCGGCCCCGGCGCAAAAACGACGGGGTGTTATAAATTTGACGTATTTGTCTGTCCGTGTGTGCGTGTGTCTGTCTGTGGCACGATTATGATCTAGTCTCCCGAATGGATGAACGGATAATGATCTATTTTTTTTGTTTGAAAGTAGAGTTAGTGAAGAGTGTCCTTATCCATGTTTAGTGGAAATCGATCCAAGATGGCCGCCGCTAGAAAATGGTGGATTACTTTATTTTTTTACAAGCCTCTCAATACTGAATATGCGTGCAAAGTTGGACCTTCGCGTTGTTATTCAGCAAATGAGTTTTTTTTAATATAAATAGTGACAAGACTAGCAAATCATGTGCCCGATGGTAAGCATCATGATAGCCACACAGTGCCACCCAGTTGTTGAATCTCATTAATGCTCAGTAATTTCAATACCCGACCACTGAGACCGTAACCAAAGATTCTTAAAGAAAATGTTTGTTGAGTGGAACTCACCCATCCAAAACAGTCGCGCCAAGTTCCCTGATAAGCTTATAGCTTTTGACCATTCTCCTTATGAAGCCGTTTTTGGATGTCGAATCAAAGAGAAACATCAGAACATCTATGGAGTTTTCTCGACCCGGGGGGACAGGCCTACGTTCCACTTGTGTACGATACCCTGCTGCCACGCCGGTCCATGAAGTTTTCTTGTAGATAGAGAGAGGGGTGATGCTGGGGGATTTGATTTCTCCCATACTCTTTAACCTATATGTAAATTATAATAACATTATTACTCTACTATTATAAAGGCGAAAGTTTGTGTGATATGTGAACTTAGCGAAATTGATATATCATTATGTACAATAACTATGAGGATACATTTATTATAAACAAAATATTGGTTAAGGAATAGAGTAAAAATGAACTTATTATTTTATCTACGTCTACACTCTACACGTACTTTCAAGCTCTTTTATTTGCTATATTATTATATAGATAATAAGTACTCGTAAATGATAGTCATCAAAATAACCTGTTTTCAAGTATCCCGGTACACGTGACTTTAACATGGTCACTTTTGGTCAATACATAAGGCACGTCTCCGTGTATAGAGACATTGGCTCCAAATGCACTGACGCGATCACTTATATACAATATATCTTTGTATATACAAGTTATATTACTTATAGTAGCTAGTATATTCTTATTTATTCTACATTCGCTTAGCTGAAAACGGAGAATACGAAATTTGAAATATTAAGAGTAATAAAAATATATTAATTTCTAAATTATTAAATTGACTTCAAGCTCGTTTGATACATGTCTGAATTCAAAACTAGAGATAGAAAACATCTCGACTGATTTCAATAACGAATAATGGGCCCCATTGGAAAGTAGGCTTTGAAACACAAAATAATTATCCAAATCTTTGAGTAATCTGTAAAATATGTACTTATGTATGTCTCCTTATATATCTTTATAACCACCGTCGCTCTATTTTATGTCTTTCCTTTCCCAGGTTGGTTGTCTGGAAGAGCTCGCTATTAGCGATAAGACCGCCAATTGTAACACTTGCTGTGTAATCTTAGTTCTAAGCTATATCTATTATTGTATTTGTGTGTGCAATAAATAGTTTTCTATTCTATGCTATTCTAATCTGTGAACAGAAATGTTAACTAACGGAGACTACGATGGACGTAAACGGTTCGTACAAAAAAATATTCACTCGTGCCTTCCCAAGTTTTATCGCTCGAAAAACAATAGATAACGGTTTGCCGTCAACACATTGGTGTTTTATCTTCTTCTAAATATATAAAAGGAAAGAGTGACTGGTTGACTGACTGATCTATCAACGCACAGCCTAAACCGCTGGACGGAATAGGTTGAAATTTGGAACATAGATAGACCTCCGTTAAGAAAGGCAAAATGCCACGCGGGCAAAGCCGCGAGCATAAACTAGTATACAATATACGACACCAGCTTTTTTTGAAAAAGTAGAAGTAAAACGCTTTATACTACCACAAAGTATGGATGCCTCATTGCCGTCTGCCTGACGATGAAATACTTACATAGCATCTAACCCAGTTTTCTCCATCACATACTACTTTAGTCAGTGGTTCATCATACTGCATCATTTCTTTAGCGAACGGATCGAGTGCTGGTATCTCGCACCCAGTGCCTTTATCTTCTTTCAGGCTCTCTGCTAGTTCTAGATAACTGTTTGGTTTGAATAAATTTTTTTCGTATAAAGAAATGGTGAGCCTATTACATGAGCCAATATGCTTTCTATATACTTACTACATGAATACATGCCTAGTACACATTTTTGTTTTATATAGATTTATACAAATACTATGTAATTGATACGAAAATTCTGATTGAGCGTTAAAACCTTTCACAACGATTTGGGGTACTACTGGTAAGCATCCACAACGCGTTGTCACGAGTCACGGTAAACAGATATACCTTGAGTTCGACCGCTTCTAGCGAGTCAAAATACTGTAGGTCTATCTCTATCTCTTTACCGTGGTATTGTGCTATTACAATCCCTGTTGAACATATATATATACCTACGACCACAAGTGAGGTTTCTACATATCTAAAATATTTGTTTTACTCACTGTATAATGGCATTTCTGAAAATACGAAAAAAATGCAGTGTCATAAAAATAGCATTACTATTGAAAAGTTATTTAAAAATACATACTTGTAGCCGCAATAAGTACCTTCGAGTCTTATCAAAAGGTTTTTCTCTCAGAGTAAATGTATAAAACATTATACATGAAAATATCATTATTATTACGTAAATTTGTTTTCTTCTTAAACGGTACCATCGTTTCGTTACAGACATCTGAAAAAAAACTAAATATTACGCTCTAGAAACGCTCGTTTTTAAGCAAAGACATAATTAATTTTTTTGTAGTTTTTTCAGAATCTTAGAAGAAAATTTAAAGATTAATAATCTTACTAATATTATAAACGTGAAAGTTTGTAAGAATATATGGATGTTTGTTTGTTACTCTTTCACGCCCAAACGGGTGGACAGATTTAGCTGAAATTTGGTAAAGATATAGCTTAGACCCTGGAATAACACATAAGCTATAATAGTACAGCGGGTAAAACCGCTAGGCACAGCTTGTAAGTATATAAAAGCGTGCCTGGCAGTGGGGTTTAGCTTCCCCATTTCCCTCTAAATGAAAATTATGTATCCGCTACGCTCTCTATCTACAGAAAACCCAAGTTATCCAAACTCCAAACCACTGTCAGATGGCAGTGTGCCCAGAATTCTGACAGCATCGCTTCTAGAAATAGCAGCATTTTGGTCAAATGTTGCAGTTACCTTAAATACACGGCGCATCTTTCCCCATGGTATTAAACATTTATTTATGTTTTCTTCATTTATTTTGAGCATTTTTTTCTAAAGAAGAATAATAGTCCAATTTTTGACAACAATATCACATAATCGAGGGAGAAATTTCTTAACTAATTAAGGAAGTACAAACATGGCGGACTGTACGTACCTATTAAAAAAATCCTGTCTTTTTAATAAATTATATCGAGCATCGCGCTAATTTATTTACGTCCCTTATTTGGGACCTTTGAATTTGTCAATAGTATAATTATTTCCCTATAGTTTTATTAAGAAACAATATTTTTTTCAATTTATTAAAATATGTTAAAAACGATTAACAGACTTCCTTTGGTAATGAAGGTAAAATTAGATAGAGAGGTAAGACCATCAACATGAAAAAACTGATAAAATTGGGCGTACTATGTCGTGAGATCGAACAAATGCAATTAGGCGTACTAGTGGTGCATCAATCTTTATCAGGATCGAATGCTCCGATAGTTTTCATTGGTCCGATAGGTCCATGAATATAAACTCTATTTTTGACATAATTTGCAACAAAAGAGGAATAATAGAGAGGAAGCATATTAAACCAAGAAGGTTATGAGTGTACAATTCTTGTTAAGATGAAGAAGAATTTACATTTTTTTTTTAATGGCAAAAATGCCTTTATAGTCCAGTAAAAGAAGAAATGTGGATCGAAAAGTCGAAAGCAGAAAAACTAACTAAGTAACTTTGTTTGGACTAGTTAGGAGATAAACATACTAAAAGTCCCCACCCCTCTGAGGTGAGCCCGAGGAGGGGGAGGCCGAAGAAGGTACCATTTTTAGGTTTTTTGCTTATATGTCAAAAACTGTGCGTTGTACGACATTTTGTTGTAGTACATTATTAAACCTCATAAAATTTTCTACAACTTCGGCCTTGCCACTTTTTATCTATCTCCAATCGTTGTCCAGCTATGAGCTTCCAAACATGGTCTATTTTGAAGACGCTTAAATTAGTTTTCCATACAAAGTCGGTAAAAAAATCTTACAAATAAAATTTGACTAACTTCTGGTTGTCGTATCATAATGAAACTTTGCAAATGTCTAGAAATCTGATGACAGTTTAATAATCTATTACCACTGAGCTGATCTGATGATGGAGCCGGGAGTTGTCTACTGAAACTCTTCAATGGCTATCAGCAAAACCGGCGAGTTTAGGCTCATTACATTCGGATTGATGAGACGTAGGCACCTCCTGGTCCATTATCAGACCCTAGACAGCAAGTGTTATGAAAAAGTCTCATCGATTCGAATGTAATGTTCCTAAACTCGACGGGTTTACTAATAGCCATTAAAGAGTTTTATTAGACACCTCCTGGCTGCATCATCAGATCAGCTCAGTGGTACCAGATTATTAAACTGTCATCAGATTTCTAGACATTTGCAAAGTTTCATTATTATACGACAACCAGAAGTTGGTCAAATTTTATTTGTAAGATTTTTTTACCGACTTTGTATGGAAAACTAATTTAAGCGTCTTCAAATTAGACCATGTTTGGAAGCTCATAGCTGGACAACGATTGGAGATAGATAAAAAGTGTCAAGGCCGAAGTTGTAGAAAATTTTATGAGGTTTAATAATGTACTACAATAAAATATCGTACAATGCACAGTTTTTAGTATGTTTATCTCCTAACTAGTCCAAACAAAGTTACTAAGTTAGTTTTTCTGCTTTCGACTTTTCGATCCACATACCCTTTTTGGGCACTCATTGACTGGGCTATTATTGAGAAAAACAAACTAAGAATTTACATTGTGGGCTAGATTAAACTGAGATAAAATTCTTAGAAAAAGCATCAAATAACAGTGGACGTCTAAGGAAAAAGCGCGTGTAAAACGTTTTCAAAAAGCAAATTCTAGCATAATTTATATTTTAAATTTTAAATACTTATAAAGGAAAATAACATACTGTATTTACATGAATATATTTATTGTTAAATTATTTATTTCTATAAATTAGGTACAAAAGCAATAGAGGAATAGTTTTAATTTGTTGATAATAATGGTATTTTTAAGTAACTGCCATGAAGGTTTTTTTTAAAAAAAAAACCCATACTTTTTATTATCCATTAAAAATAAATATATGTTTTTTAAATTTATTATAACATCTAAAAACTAGAGGTAGGTTCTGATTAAAATTCTTAAGTTAACTTAAAAATCTCGTAAAATAGCATGTTTAATTCTATCATATTACAATTTTCTTCAAGCATATTTTAGTCTTAATCACCAAAGCAAGGCACCGGATTCTTAATAAGCCGAACTAAATTATCAACAACAACATAAATAGGTGCATCTGCCGTTACAAAAGCAATCTTTTTAATATCTTTCAAATCAGCTACCTTATCTAATGAATATTTATACTTATTATACGCATACAAACCATCTTTAGCTGCTACATAAGGTTTAAAATTAACATCTACAGCTACATCGTTAGCAAAGATTTTGTCCTGAGAAATAGCAACTTTAGTACCTATTTTGACTCTAGAAACCCTATTATACTGCAAATAATGAATGTTATTGTCATCATCTATAACAACTTTGTCAACTGCTATGCCTTGAACTTCGTATAGTGGCTTCACAACACCGAATTCAAATTTGTACGCTTCACGTCTTCTATTCACGAAATATACAACATTATTCTTAACGAAAACACTTCTTATATCATCGTTGACAGGTAGTTTCTCTGGAACTTTATCTTTGTTGTTCATATTAATCATGAATAGTCCATCGGAACCTCCTACGTAGAGTCGGTTAAGACCTTGATCTATACTGATTCCAGTAGCATTTCTAATCCCTTCGACAAGTCCAGCTGTTTGGTCTCCAAGTTTTACGTAACCGAGGATTCTTGTTGGTGTTTTAGCTATTTGTTCAAAGGTGAAGTAGGCAGTGTTTTCGTTTCTATTGAAGATTAGTTCTTTGACAGCGTTCAGGCCTTCCTTTACGATGTCCACGTTGTAGTAGTTATCGCCGATGTAGATGCCTTTGCAGTAGTTGTCTGCTGATGCAGCAGCGATGAGGAGTGATAGGAGTAAGATCTTCATTTTGTGATGTCTGAAATTAACAAATATAATATATTATTCAAACTGCAAGATCGAGTTCGTAACACCGAAATCCGACGACGAACTAGTCAAGGATATCGGTACCAGAGTTACGGAACTCAAGTGGAACTGGGCAGGTCACGTGGCTAGACGTGGTGATGGCAGGTGGTGTCGCCTAATGACAGAATGGTGGCCCATATTAGGACATAGGAATCCGGGTCGACCGATTGCTGGATAGACCGATGACATCAAGAGAGTGGCGGGAAATGGATGGATGAGGGCGGCAAGGGACAGGGGAGAATGGCATATTTTTTTTGTGCGGCTATGATATCACTGCGGCCATTGTTGCCCTATTGTGATCAAATGGCATAATCAAAGGGCCCAGCAGTGGGCTACTAAAGGCTGATAATGATGATGAATATATCATTAAATAAATATTCACAACATCCATACTTAGTGGCGCTACCAATTACCCGTACTAAGCGCTTTAAGAGGCTTTATAGAGCTATTTAGACGCTCTCTCACTCGTACTATTTGATACATTTCAATATATTATAAATTCAAAGAAAAATTAACTTTTTGAAAATTCTTCAAGAGAAGCCCTACACAATATTATTGTACACATTTTAAAAGTGTTTTCAGTTTGATATTTTAAAAAAAATGGCATAGGGAGATTTTAAGAGAGCGTCCAGCTGTATAAATCATCTTAATTTTTTTTAATAAGAACTGCGGGGTTATTCCTGTACCAAAATCGTCTCTCTTTTTGCTAACGTCTACTGTCAAATTTTAACAAAATTTAGAAAATTCTTACGATGCAAGTACAAAATCAAATGCATTTTTTTTCATTTTAGCATCTTTTGGTCGCTTCAATGTGTCGTTTGTGAAAATAAATATGTGTTTTATAGGTTTTGGTGCGCCGTCGTCTCATTTTCATGCAAAATCTACATGCTGGTCGCATTTGGCGTATCAAAAATGCAAGACAGAGATATAAAACCAACACAAAGCAATTAAAGATTTAAAAGCTAAATAACCTGTCTATTGTAATAAAACCTAATAATTCACTTTAAAACTGGTTCCATTAAGTTAAAAATAACTTTTAATTAGTGTACTAAACCTATTGGACCCGCGCGCACTTCGTAACGCCAAACAGAAAAAATATTTTATCAGTATTTATTTTTAACCTCCGACGCAAAAACGACGGGGTGTTATAAGTTTGACGTGTCTGTCTGTCTGTGTGTGTGTGTGTTGTTTGAAAGTAGAGTTAGTCGAGAGTGTTCTTAGCCATGTTTGGTGGAAATCGGTCCAAGATGGCCGCCGCTACAAAATGGCGGATTACTTTTTTCTTTCACGACCCCCTCAATATGGGTATCAAATGAAAGGGCTCAACGAGTAGAATACAGCCCACTATATAAAATTTAAAATCCAAGATGGCCGCCATCAAAAAATGATGAATTACGTATTGCGTTGGGGTTTTTTTTAATTTTTTTTTTTTTATGTGATTAAGTAGAAGACGAGCAAGACGCTCTCCTGATGTTAAGAGATAACGCTGCCCATAATCAGTACAGTATTACCCAAGATTTCACAATTATGTAAAATTCTAGGAGCACTGCACCAACGCTTCTTACTCAAGAGTCATAAGATGTTAAGACTCTTTAGCCCAGTAATTTCACTAGCTACAGTGCCCTCCTACCTGTGCACAGTAATGTTTGCACATCACTGCTCAGGCGGTAGAATAACTGGCACTGTTGGGGTACCCACCTAGACGACCTCCTGCAAAGGAAGTCTACCCCCGGTAAATTTTTTTATTTAATTCACTTGTTATAAACCTTCCTCTTGAATGACTCTATCTATTTATACCGCAAGAAATCCGTTGCGTAGTTTTAATGATTAAGAATACATAGGGACATATAGACTCGGAAAGCGACTTTGTTTTACACTGTGTAGTGATTATACTACAAAGTACAAATTAAAGAAACGCCGATATGATATAATATATAAACTAGCAGCGCCCAACGGTTTTACCCGCTCTCCGATGTACAGTAGCCTATCCAGGCCCGGATTTAGACAAAATGCCGCCCTGGGCAGTGAGAAAATGCCGCCCCCCTCCGCCGAACGAAATATTATTTATTGCGGGTTGGGTCATCGGCTAATATTTATATAAAATTTACGAAATATATGTGCAGACTGTAGACTGACAAAAATATTTTGTCAAAAACGAAACTTGTTTTTTATTTAAAGTGCGCGAGGAGCTCGCATTTCTCGTTTCGAAATTTGCCGCCCCCAATTATGTTAATTTGCCGCCCCCTGAAAATTTGCCGCCCTGGGCACTCGCCCCGAATGCCCCTGATGTAAATCCAGGGCTGCCTATCTCTATACCAAATTTCAGCTCAATCGGTCCACCCGTTTAGGCGTAAAGAAGTAACAAACATATACACTCACACACTCAGTGTGATAGTGTGATATGGTGTACATACATAATATTATTATAGTAGGTATATTATAGGTTCTGCCTTTTACCAGGTGAAAGTGAAAGTAGCCTTTATTATTCATTCCGGCCCAGTAATTTTGAATAGGTTTTGCCTGAGGGCTTTATAAAAAATGGCAATAAATGACTTAAATTTTTGTATGGTATAAATTTTTATGGTAAAAATACCACTTTTATTAATATAACGTATGGGACTAACAGTTTATTATTACGAGTATATTAAATAAACACACAATTTAAAAAAATGATTAGACGTTTAAAAAATTAACCGATTTGAGAATTGTATTTTTGAAAATATTATTTGGACTTTATTCTAATTAATCTTTGATTTTATTAAAATAAAGAAAAATTTACGTCAGCAGTCTACCTCTATTTGTAGGTACCTATATTCGTTTAATTAGAAACATTAAAGATGGTTTCATTGCGAAATTAATTATCTAATAGATAACGCAATTTAACTTTTCCTGAAGCGTAAAAAATACGTAAAACTGATTAAATACTAAACTAATTTTACAAAACAAAAACTTACCAAAGTGTTCCAAATTGAAAACTAACTTTTTAATTCATAAATCCATAGAGTTCACAGTCAACGTAGCGACCTCTTTTTTGAAGTACCGGCCACAGAATGACCATTCAATGGACATAATCGGCCATACAACAATGCAAGATTAACTTTGTGTGTTTGGCGCCACTAGTAATAAGTATAAACTTTAATTAGTTTAGTATTTCCAAACTACATCCTATTTGAATACATAAGATGAGGAAGTGCTCTATTTTTTATTTATTTGTGGCTTAGCATATCACTGCGGCCAGAACTGACTATTTTTATCACCAAAGTGTTCTAATCATTCATCAAAATAATTATTCATCATTTATTTATATGTTTATAACGAAAAAATGCATTAACGAAAACAAATTCAAAATTTATGTTTTTTTTATACACTTTTATAAATCCTGCTGATGCAGCACCCTTATAACAAAGTCAGTAACTGTTTTTTTTTTATTGTAAACAACAATTTCTTATCATTACTAATAACTAATAGACCAGGGTCGATAATTTTTAAAACAAAAAAAATAATAGTAGGATGAAATCCATTAGAAAAGGAGGCGAATATTATAAAAATAAAAGGAAAAATAATTTACGGGCGATCTGAGGTCGGAAAGGGGATGGGGGTGAGTTTTTAAGGGTAAAAAACGGTTTTTCTCGATTTCCGGCAAAACTAAAAATCCTATCAATTTTCAATTTCAATTTCAAAACGTCTTTATTCAAGTCATAACACTTAATTAATACAAACACCAGTGTAGATTTTATCCTAGTGTAGTAAAACATAAAGAATTTATAACATTTTAAAAGCAATAAACTTATCAAAATTTTTATAAATGTTATTGGGAAGAGTAAAATGTACTGTAAATAAATAACCTAATAAAAATACATCTAATACAATCACATAGGTTTAAGTTTAACACTATGTTTAACACAGTTATTTTTTTGCATTTTCTGAGAAGATTTACTGTAGTAACATATTTTTTTTTCACCATCGGAAAGTAGAGATTTCAACGAACAGAAACCATACCAACTTTTTGAAAAAAGCTGATATTTTGACAGGTGAATTTTCGATTGAAAATTAGGGTGTTTTTTTGATAATAATTCAAAATAATGTAAAAAAATAACTATTTTTAATCAAATAAATTACAGCATATTTGGGACATAATAAAAAATGTAAAAAAAATATTTTAAGTTAAACGGTTTTATTGTAAACATGTACTAAAAGCTAAAAAATAAAATCGTGAGGCACGTCAAATATCTACAATATCAGTAAAAATGTTCATAGATTTAAGATATTTGACGTGCCTCACGATTTTATTTTTTAGCTTTTAGTACATGTTTACAATAAAACCGTTTAACTTAAAATATTTTTTTTACATTTTTTATTTTTAGGCTTTTTAGTACAATGTATTCTACTTGTCAAGCCCTTTTATTTGATACCCATATTGATGGGATTGAAAAAAAAATTGGTCATCCGCCATTTTGTAGCGGCGGCCATCTTGGATTTTAATTTTGTATAGTGCACTGTATTCTACTTATCAAGCCCTTTCATTTGATACCCATATTGATAGGATTAAAAAAAAAAACGTTATCCGCCATTTTCTAGCGGCGGCCATCTTGGATGTACAATAATATTGAATGTACATAATTGTATTGTCACCCAAATCAAACGCGTATACCAAATTTCAGATCAATCGGTTGATAGGAAGAGGGTGAAATTTCAATTACTAAATTTGACCCAAGAAAACAAACGGAGTGAGCTAAATAAAACCGTTTAATAAAAAGGTAAGTTTTCACCAAATTTCGTTAAAAAAAAAAATTTTGTAAAAGATAAAAATAAAAAACCAAAAACTTGGTTTTTTGAATTTTTCACATCAATTTTGAGGTTATGTGAAAAAAGTGTATATACAAAAGTTTTAGATCTTTTTATTACCTACAACTTTGCCATTTGACTTTTTTCGATAGGATTTTTAGTTTTGCCGGAAATCGAGAAAAACCGTTTTTTACCCTTAAAAACTCACCCCCATCCCCTTCTCGACCTCAGATCGCCCGTAAATTATTTTTCCTTTTATTTTTATAATATTTCCCTCCTTTTCTTATGGGTTTCATCCTACTATTTTTTTTTTTTTCACTTTTTATTATTTTTAAAGGGATCTACCCTGGTCTATAATTATATAGGTATTAAACCTATCTATTATTTATTATTATACCTAGTCAGGTCATAAATTCTGTCACATGTTTAATATAAAATTATTGGAACAAGTTTATTTATTAAGTAACCATTTATATACCAAAATGAACTTAACAAAACATAGATTCTTATGACAATAAAGTTTATTCAAAATGACCTCCGTGATTTTGAATACAGGCCTTCAATCTGCGCGGCCAGTCGTCTATCGCAGCACGAACGAGGTCCATGTCAATATCGGCTGCTGCCTTAATCAAGGATGTCTTGAGTGACTCCAAATTGGGATGAGGCTTTGAGCACGCCTTTTCCTCCAAGTGTTGCCATATCTTGTAATCTAACGGACTCAAATCTGGACTGGAGGAGGGCCAGTCTTCGTGCCGGATGAAGTCGATTTCACGCGCCGCCAGCCAGTCTTGTGTGCTCTTCGCTCTATGAGCTGGCGCCGAATCTTGTTGGAATACCCAGTGCCTGTTATTGAACATGGTATGAGAAACAGGTTACACAAGGTTCGTCAGGACTGTATTTTGATACACAACTGCATTCGTTTTTACACCTTTCTCACAAAAATGTACCTCTGTTAAGCCCCAATAAGAAACTCCCAACCATACCATGAGCGAGGATGGAAAATGACCTCGTTGGACACGCGGAATACGGTTGCTCGCTTCTTCACTACTGTGTGCGTACACCTTATCATTTTGTTTGTTGTAGCTCTCTTCTACGGTAAAAATTTTTTCATCCGAAAAAAGAATTTCTCGATATTTTTTTCTCGCGTACCGCTTCAACAAAGCGCGGCATCTCTTCAGTCTCAGGTCCATTAGACGAGCATTTAAACGATGTCCTGTTTTTCTTCGATATGCCCGAAGCCCTAAGTCTTCATTTAACACCCTTTTCACCGTGGTTCTGCTTAACCCCATCTGAAGGGCCAACAGTTTCTGCTTACGTTTGGGATTTCTTTGAATTCGCGCCTTCACAGCTTTTATCACTGCTGGAGTCCTAACAGACCGAGGGCGACCACTTCTTGACCTGTCATCTACACTAGAGTCTTCATTGTATCGTTTGATGGTACGATAAACGAATCTTTTGGTTATATTCAAATTTTTCAGTATGTCAAAAATTTGAATTGGCGCGTAACCGCAACGATGCAACGCAATAACTGCAACACGGTCTTCTTTAAGCGTCCACTCCATATTTAAAAATGAGTAAAATTCTAAAAAGTATACATTTTTATTTTCATGAACAATTCGAAATTCTAATTCAATAAACTTTTTTGTGGCCAGCATTCTAAAAGAAAAGTTTTTACTGTGTGACAATACTTATGACCTGACTAGGTATATATTTTTTTCTTTTTTCCTTTCTATTTTTATTTCATGTGTTTTCCTTTCTTCCTTCTTTTATTCTTTGTGTTTTACACCACCGATGAATATATATGGATGACAAGAATCCCTGGAAACCAACGATATTTTAATCTTTGCTGGAAATTAATGTAATCTGTTCAAAGTAAATATTATTATTAAGTACTTATTCCAATTTAAATTTACTAATATACTTAAAATTATTGACGTGCAAAATTGCTGTTTATATGGCTTATTTGATATTTTTTTTGATAGGACGATATTCTGAGAACTACGAGTAGGCTAAATTTTATTTAGTTTTACGAGTTGGTTTATTGTTTTTAATTTTTATCAAACAATAAAAGTTGCCGTTTAAATAATTATTTTTGTATTATTAAGCGATTTCTAAAACTCAATCGCTAAAAGCGATTACTGCCTGAAAATCGTGAAAGGAAGGGAAAATATTAATACTTAGGTAAGTATTATATTTATATGTCTCTAATATTTATTTTATAGCGAAAAATGTTTCAGAAAGATTAGTTCCAAAAAATACCACCGACAAATTATGATTGTACTCAGTACAAGGGCAGGGCATAGTTTATCAAACCCTGGCTACGATACTACTGACAGCGGCGAAATGTGGAACTAAAATACACCATACTAAGCCTCTAATAAGACTTGCTAATACATCGACAGTGGCGCACACAACAACACGTTGATTAACATTTATATTGTAGTTCATATTTACAATGGCTAAATATCCAATGACCTGATTTAATTGTAACAGAGAAGACGTAAGGTAAAAATTGTGTAACTATAAATTGAGGGACCTTTGTCCAGCAGTGGGACGATTATGGGCTGTCAACTCAGATGAAATACGAACTTTATGGCTGTCAATGATAATGATGGTGAAAAATGTACCTATAATAAAAAAAAACAAAAAAAAGTTTCTTGGTGGGTGACATGACTCATGACCTCACAAGCTGGAATCTGAAATATTTATTGTGACATAGTGCGTCCAGAAAAAAAACAAACTTAAACATTAAATATTATTATGCGTTTGAATTTGTTTCTCTAACATTTTTTAATTATTCCCAACAAAAAACGTCATTAACAATCTAATTATTTTTTCAAAGAAAAAGAAACTTATAATACCTACCTCGTAATTATTGAATTACTAATTTTGTTTAAAAGTTTCCTCTGCTTTTAAATACATTGACTCTCCGATTTGAAACGTTAGAAGATAATTTTTTATTGGTTAGGAATATTCCAAATCTTTATAAATAGGTGGTAAGTAGGTATATAGATTAATTTTAACCTTAACCCTACTAACTGGGGGCAAGGATAAAATTGTTTTTCTACATCCAAATAAATAAAATAATTAGAGTTTATACTCCGACAAAATAGGTTACCCTACTTACACTATCAGAGTCAAATCACAATTATACTTAGGTAGTGTGGCCTACCTATATGTTGCAGTTTTAGGTTGTTGAGATTACTACAGGGCCTGCAACATGACCTGACGACTACCTCCTACATATCTTATAGGAAATATTCGAGAGCCACAGTTTTATGTGCCTTCCGAAACACGCTAGCGTCCAGGCGAAAAACATGCCACACTCCCACTGATTTGAACCCAGGACCTTCGGATTATAAGCCGGACGTATCACCACTGGGCCACGGACGCTGCACAAGATGACGAACAGATGAACGGATTTTGATTTTATTTTTTTTGGTTTGAAAGTAGAATTAGTCGAGAGTGATCTTAGCCATGTTTGGTGGAAATCAGTTCAAGATGGCCGCCGCTACAAAATGGCGGATAACTTTTTTCTTCCACGACCCCTTTAATATGGGTATCAAATGAAAGGGCTTGACTAGTAGAATACAACGCACTATGACAAATTTAAAATCCAAGATGGCCGCCACCACAAAACCGCGAATTACATATTTTGAAAGCGTTGCGTTGGGGGTTTTTAAAATTTTTAATTTAACTCACTTGTTATTCCATGTTGTTGTTTATTCCTATATTGTGCTTTGGTAGGTGGGCATTGTAGCTAGTGAAATTATTGGGTTGAAGATTGAAGAGTCTTCATCATCTAATGACTCTTGAATCTTGAGTAAGAAGCGTTGGCGCAGTGCAAGCAGTGCAACTAGAGTTTTGCATCATTGTGAAATCCTCGCGCTGTACTGATTATGGGCAACGTTATCTCTTACCATCAGGAGAGCGTCTTGCTCATCTTCTTACTTCTTAAAAAAACATAAAAATCTCAAAAACAAATAAAGTTTTAGGTTCCTACCAGATAAATTCACATGTGAAAAATATAAGGCCAGAGTTTATCGTCTTAAATAAAAAAAAACTGTTTACAATTCAGATAAACTGGTGACCACAATTCTGAGACAACAATACTGAGACCCGCGGAAAAAGAAGGAACTAACATAATTCCCTTGAAACATGAGAAATTCACTAAGCAACTAGCGCCACGACTCGAACTATAGATAGAAAAAGTATGCACGTGTAATTATTCTGGAAATTGTTTTTATTTTAATCTGCTGTAGTTAGTACTAAGAGAGAAGGCCTAAAGAAAGGCCGAATATTTTTTTAAATAATTTTAAAACATTATATTTGATTTAGGTAAGTGCATATTATTTTTTGATATTTGCCATGGAATAGGTTTAAGAGCGTATTATCGAGTGACGCTCTCTCGCTCGCACTATTTGACAAATTTTGAAATATAAATTCATAGAATTAATTTATTGAAAATTCCTTAAGAACAGCAGAGCGAGCTAAACACACACTTTTCGTAGTAAAAATTATAATATTTTTGCCCGTCTGCACCTTGGCCCCCCCCAGAACCAAATCCTGGATCCGCCAGTGGCCCTCCATAATATTATTGCACACATTTTTAAAGTGTTTCCAGTTTGATATATTTTAAAATGGCATGAAAAAATTTAAGAATTTTTTTTCTAAAATTCTTTTCATGCCATTTGTAAAAAAAGTTACTTCATGGACTTTTACCACAATCTGATGAAGATGGAAATAGACTTAATTTAGAAATGAACAAAATTTTATAAGGGTTGCTTTACGAAGTGGACCCCCCTTCTTTATTAAACTTTAGTCCACTTTCGTAGCGCCTGTGTGTCGTGGGCTTGTTCACGCTATGCGGGCGCGGGCGCGACAGACTTTGCTCACACCGCACGTGCGTTGTACGTGAACACCTTCATAGCACGTCATATGTTTGATATTTCGCACCCGCGCCCGCGCCCGCGCGTTCACGTGAACAAGCCCTAACAGAAAATGATTAGTGTTTCACCATTATATACGTTCCTCTTGAATTAGTCTATCTATCTTTTAAAAACCACATCAAAATTGCCATTTTTTAAAGATCTAAGCATACATAGGGACTAGGGACTGACAAACAGACACGTTAAGCGACTTTGTTTTATACTATATAGTGATTAGATTTAAGCCGCGTCTCCAACGGGTCCTTTTGGTTCAAACATTCGACAAAAACATGACAACATTTTAAAAAATCTCGGTGTTTATGATATTATATTTTGTTGTATGCTTTCCATCGGGTACTAAAACATTGTTGGCGTAAACAAAAAGTGTAGTTTGACAATGTTTATAATGGCCCTCAATATGGGTATCAAATGAAAGGTCTTAACTATTAGAATACAACCCACTATATAAAATTTAAAATCCAAGATGGCCGCCACCTCAAAATGGTGAATTACGTACGCGTTAGGGGTTTTTTAAATTTTTAATTTAATTCACTTGTGTGAAAAATGTTGTGATGTTTTTGTTGAACGCTTGAACCAAAAACACGTGCTGGAGACGCAGCTTAATTTCATAATTTCAGGGTCACGATGAAGATCCTCCTCTTCACACTACTGGTGGCTGCAGCATCAGCTACATGCCCGGGAGTGTACATCAACCAAACATACTACGATATCGAGGTCATCAAGAAAGACCTAGAAGGAATCCTAGCTCTAGACGTCGACAGAAACCACAACACCGTATACTACACACGAGAAACAAATAATACTACTGTCCTAGAGTATATTAAACTAGATGATAAAAGTACTGGAGTCATGGACATAGCAAATCCTAAAGGCATAGCTGTAGATCACTACAACAAAGGAAAAAGCAAAATTTATGTAGGTACTGCACAAGGATTGTACGAAATCGATTTGAACGAAGACGCAAAAACACCAAAACTTATGAATCTTTCAACCACAGATGATATCAGACATGTATTTGTTAGAAAACATGATCTTTTTTACGCTAATGAAAATAAAACCGCGTACCAAATTCAACCGCAGTTCCACAATTTGGTATCTCCCATTTTAGAATTGGAAGGTGTAGTTGTTGAGAAATTTATACTTGATAACAGTTTTAATATACACACACTGAATGGTAACAAAGTTACTAAAGTTAAACGCACAACAAAACCTCTGTGCTCTTTAGAAAATGTTGAGGTTAATGATATAGCGGCTGGGCCGAAATATTCAGCGTATGTATGTACTAAGGACGGTTTATATCTGTATGAAAGGCTCGCTGATTATAATAAATATGATATGAATAAAATAGCTGATATAAAAGATATTAAGAAATTGGCGTTCGCAAGCGTTGATGAACCTGTGTATATCATAGGGGATACTTTGTATAAACTTACTATTAATGCTGTGCCTTGCGTTTCAGATTAATTTTGTGTAATAATCACAGAAACTGAAATATTGCTTAAAATTTGTTGCTTTTTAATAAAATCTTTTATTTTATAAAACGTGCTTTTATTAATTTGCCTGGACCTAGAATCTAGAATAAGTACCAAACGTATACAATACAATACTCTTTATTGCAACCAAAAAATAGAAAAAAAAACACTTAAAACTAAACTATATAAAGGTCTACAATGGGCGGCCTTATCGCTTAGAGCGATCTATAAGGTGATAGCTAAATTCTGAAATGCGCGCCTAGGTTTAGCTTATTGAACCTAGGTGTACCCAGTTATAGGTGGTTAATCCTGAAAGATGAATTCTGAACTCTGAAATAAAGAAAAGTCACGTTTCTGGCGCTTCGCCGGCCGCTGCTGCGGCACTACGATGTAGTCACTGTTAACCTAACCAACTGATACCGGTCCATCCTGATCCCTGAAGAAGGACAAATCTTTTCCTGTTATCATATAAGTGTTGATATAAATTATTTAATATGAGAAAGTAAATAAAAACACATTGCTAAATAAAATCTTTATTAAGTACAAAAATGGTAAGAAACTTAAAACTAGCGATTTACAACTAAAATAATACTGTTAAATGGTACACATTTTGTACAAATATGAAACATGATTTTACATTTAAAATTGCACTGTACTGATATCAAAATTTAAAAAAAAGGGTCAATAGTAAAATTTGAAAAAAAATGTGTGTGCACACTTCTCTAATCACTAACTTTTGGACTGATTTCATTGGTCAAAAAAAATGGTCGCATGTATTTTTACAAAGTTTTGGTTTTTATAGATGCCTGATATCATTTTAATTTTATGTTTTTTTTTATTATATATTTGATGCCCCCTAACATGAAATATTGTGGTGAGAAATTTGTATAGACTAATCAAAAAAATATGTGGCCACTCTCGGATTTGCAGATCGATTCCATAGACGTCTTTTTATTTTATTCAAGAATTTTACACTCAAATGGATTGGATGGATTTGGAATGGATAACTCAAATGGAACACCAAACTGAAGCTAGAAAAATGACGTCAGGGTTGTTTGCCATCTCACTTACCTCATACATATTAAAAACAAAATACTATCGTCAGCCTACGTATTCAGTATGAGTAAGTGAGATGGCAAACAACCGTGACGTCATTTTACTCGCTTCAGTGGCCGTAGCATGGCGTATGGGATCCCGACGAAACTTCAAGAGTAGAACTGTCATCCCATACATTGTACTTTTGTGAATGTATGGGATGACAGTTGACTTGACAGCAAGACAGCGTCGGTGCTTGAGGGGACTGTTTGGTTTTCACGTTGTAGTCTCCATTTAATATAACCTTCTTGGTTTAATTTATTTCGTCTGGTTTGAAATTGTTGTTGCTAAGATATAATGTGGTGGAAGATTATGGATCACCGAGTTCGAATCCCGGCAAATTATTAAACAAAACACCGAAAGGACCTCGTCTAGAAGAATGTCTATATATTATTTCATGCTAGGGACTTGAAATTTGATTTGATTTGAACGTTAGTGGTGGTATCCAGGAGGTCCGTATACAGGTGAAGGTTGCTTATAACCCTGGTTTCCATGGAAACCGGTCAAAGAACCCGCGAACTCAGGAGCATTGTAGTGGTAGCCACCTGAAACAAGTAATATTTAAAAAAAAATAGTAACTAGCACCAAGGTACTCGTCAAGACGAATTAAATGAGCCCAAACTCGATGAGGTTGCGTCGTTTAATTATGGAGTTCCTATGGCCACCTTCCAGCTCCATCATCAGATCAGCTCGATGTCATAATAATATTGCATTGTCATCCGATTTATACATGCATGCAAACACAGCGGAAACCGGGAAGTGGATCAAATTAAACTTGCAAGACTTAATTACAGATAGACAGACAACGGCATAGGTGAAAGTAAAAAAAAGCTTGTAAAAACTTAAATTCGTTACTGAGACCAAAGTAGCTGGAAAGTAGCTGTCCAGGGAAGGATTTATCTCGCCTTCTAGGTTTAGTTTTCTACCATCTACGACCACATTACCATCGCATAACATCTGGCGAGATCGTGGTCAAAGGGTTAGCCTATAATTAAATTAAAAATTTAATAAAAAACCCCCAACGCAATACGTAATTCACCATTTTTTTGATGGCTATCTTGGATTTTAAATTTTATATAGTGGGCTGTAATTTTATATAAGCCCTTTCATTTGATACCCATATTGAGGGGGTCGTGGTAGAAAAAAATAATCCGCCATTTTGTAGCGGCGGCCATCTTGGACCGATTTCCACCAAACATGGCTAAGAACACTCTCGACTAACTCTACTTTCAAACAAAAAAAACTAAATCAAAATCCGTTCATCCGTTCGGGAGCTACGATGCCACAGACATACACACAGACAGACAGACACGTCAAACTTATAACACCCGTCGTTTTTACGTCGGGGGTTAAAAAAAGAATGATAATTTATAGCATACCAAAATACAAGAAATAGTTATGAACATAATATGACAAACATAAAACTAGAGGTAAACAATCGGCGGTCTTATCGCATAAATCAATCTCTTACAGACAACCTGGTTGGAAGGGAATTTAAGAAAAAATATAGCGGCGGCGTGCAACAATAACTTTGGATAGTCAATACAATTGTAATGTAAATAAATACCTTGTTGATAGTTCCTGGTAGGCTCAGGGTACCGAGCCTCCCCCTCGTACCTCACGTCGGCGTGGAAGCCTGTGCGCCAGTCCGCGTGATACGTTACTGTAACAATACAATCATCATTTAATCCCCTTCATCTTGAAAAAGATTGAATAAGTCGGTGAAATAGACATTAATTAATAATTCTGTCGACGAATTCTTCTACTGGAGTCGAATACTCCTACTGGGCGAATCGGCCATTGGTGATCCATTGCCCAATCTGATATGGTATAATGTTTATGTGGCCAACCTATATGTTGCAGTTTCAAGTCGCCAAGATTATTTTAGGGTCCGCAACATGACCTGACGACTGCCTCCTACGAGTATATATCTTAGAAAACAGCCGGGATGATGAGCCGGGCCCACAGTTTCACGTGCCTTCCAAAACACGGTAGCGTCCAGGCGAAATCTATGATTTATGATTTCCTCCTTTTGAATCATTGACCGGCTCCTTACCAATCTGTTCCTCCTCCCATTAGGTAGCGTGATCCTGTACTCCCCTCGCACCGTGTCTCCGTCAGATGTCTCCTATAACCTGACTACTCCTATAACCCGACTCCTCCTTCTATAACCGAGTCATGACTCACCGATCTGTGTCCTCCCATCAGGTAGCGCGACTCTGTACTCCCCTCGCACGGTATCTCCATCAAATGTCTCCTATAATCTGACTACTCCTATAACCCGACTCCTCCCTCTATAACCGAGTCCTCACTCACCGATCTCTGTCCTCCCATCAGGTAGCGCGACCCTGTACTCCCCTCGCACGGTATCTCCATCGAATGTCTCCTATAACCTGACTACTCCTATAACCCGACTCCTCCTTCTATAACCGAGTCATGACTCACCGATCTGTGTCCTCCCATCAGGTAGCGCGACTCTTTACTCCCCTCGCACGGTATCTCCATCAAATGTCTCCTATACCCTGACTACTCCTATAACCTGACTCTTCCCTCTATAACCGAGTCCTCACTCACCGATCTGTGTCCTCCCATCAGGTAGCGCGACCCTGTACTCCCCTCGCACCGTGTCTCCGTCAGATTGATGTTGTTTAAAATACTATTTGAAATGCATGCTGTCTTCAATCTTAATTATTGCGACATTTAGAATGATCTTTTTATTGTAATAATTTTATATTAATGTATTAGTGTACGCAATGTGATTGATCTGAATAAATAAATAAAAAAATAAATAGATGTCTCCTATAACCTGACTACTCCTATAACCTGACTACTCCTATAACCTGACTCCTCCCTCTATAACCGAGTCCTCACTCACCGATCTGTGTCCTCCCATCAGGTAGCGCGACTCTGTACTCCCCTCGCATGGTATCTCCATCAAATGTCTCCTATAACCTGACTCCTCCCTCTATAACCGAGTCATCACTCACCGATCTGTGCGCGACCCTGTACTCACCTCGCACCGTGTCTCTGTCAGATGTCGCCTATAAACTGACTCCTCCTTCTATAACCTGACTCCTCCTTCTATAACCGAGTCATCACTCACCGATCTGTGTCCTCCCATCAGGAAGCGCGACCCTGTACTCCCCTCGCACGGTATCTCCATCAGAAGTCTCCGTCCTCCCATAATCGTTGCCTGATTGTGCGTCCTTTACTGAGTAACCGAATTCGTATGATTTTGGCTGTAACAAAAACATATAAGAATATCACTACATAGTATAAAGTATATAAAAAAGTCGTTTTCCTACTGCCTGTCTGTCCCTATGTATGCTTTTTTTTATAAGTTTTTGCTCCGTTCCTCATTGAGGGTGGGATGAGACGTTGTAAAGCTTTGCTCCTTTCGTGTCTAGATAAGGGTTAGTTTATTTATTGCGCTTATATGCGCCTACATATTATATTTATTTAAGCTTTTATTAGATCTTTAGAACTACGCAACGGTTTATAATCTTACTAATATTATAAACGTAAAAGTTTATGCGAATCAGTCAGGATGTCTGGATGTATGTTTGTTACTCTTTCACGCCTAAACGGGTGGACAGATTGAACCGAAATTTGGTATAGAGATTGCTTAGACCCTGGAATAACATACATGTAGGTACAGCGGGAAAAACCGCTGGGCGCAGCTAGTAGCATAATATAGGCGAGAGACACTGAATTCTCTGTTAGGCGCTACGAAGTGCGCGCAGGTCGACGACAGTCTGTCGTTGTGGAAAAACTTTTCCCAGTACACTTTTTAGAGTTAGCCTCAAGAGATTGTCTAAAATAATAAGCCTATCCCGAACTATTCTAGGTCCATTTGTATCTTTAGGTACATAATAGGTACACTAATTAAATATTATGTAACAAAATACTATATTTAGTAAATAGCTAAATTACTTAATTCTTTAGTTTATGTATTCATAGTGATAACCTTCGACATTATATCTTGGTATCAAGGCAAGACAGAAAATCTGTGGAGTCGAGGACGATAATATCGAACTTAAAAATAATTTTACTATTCTCTGTTCCTGTTTATTTTTATTTTATTTTTCTTTCCTCAAAACTGTGTTTATCTAGGTAGGTATATATTTTTTACGGGGAAGAAACGTAAAGGTATATATATAAAGAAACCTTTATAATGGAGGTTTACTTCGGCAAAATCTTTAAAATATGTTTACCATTTACTCAAAAACGGCTGAATCTATTTTGAAAATCTCCAAGTCGATAATATTTTTCAAAAATTAATTGGTCAAATGGTTTTATCATTAAATTTTTATGTTGTCTCCATTTGTTTCTGAATCTTTATCACCGAATAATATAGGAACGGGCAAAATATATCGATGTTGAGAAAATCGATATTTAATTTTTTCTATTTTATACGAGTGAACCCTCGCGAACTTCGTAGCGCAGAACAAAAAAATAATAGTGTTTCTCTACTATATTATGTATGTATTAAACACATAATATACCTTCCTCTGCAATCACTCTATCTTCTTATTAAAAAAACTGCATCAAAATTCGTATGCTTTTTGATTTAATTCTGTCGATAAATCTATATTTTATCGATATTTACCACCTTGCTCATCACTATCAAATGATCGTGTGCCCAAAGTACTCGCATTTTAGTTATCTATCAGCTACGAACTCAGAACGAAGTAGGTAAGTTAGTCTCGCTTAATTATATAGGTACTTCTAAGTTGCTCAGCGAGTAATGGAGCGAGTTTTGCTCAGAGAGATCGCATCAGAAATTAAATGATCCGACAAATATAGGATTAGTAAGCAGCGGCCGTAGCACGTCGCAACATTGACGTAAGAGGAGCAACTCTTGACAATACTTCAAGAGTAATCTGACATATTATATCAAGACACCACTCTTGATACTCGTGCTGTCATTGCATACAATTTGTAGCTACTCCCAATGTCATTTTGCTCTTACAAACGTCAATTACTCATGACAGTGGGACGCGACGGGAGTTGCTACTCTTATATCGATGGCGGCCGCTGATTTATTCGTAGAACATATGTATAACCGCTGGGGTAGGCGAGTTCTAGAGTGGAGACGTTTCGGCAAACGTAGTGTAGGGCGAGATTGAGTGCCGATATCTGGGTTGCTGGAAGTGGTTGGAGTAGGGAAACGGAGAATCGAGTTGAGTGACGTGACATAGGTAAGGCCTACGTCCAGCAGTGGACGAACACGGGCTGATGATGATGACGAATCATTACTAATGATTTGTGTGAAACGTTTGGTACGAATCATTCTCAGTACAGGTTATGTTGTACAAGCAGATGAACGCCTGATCTTAATCGATAACGTTTGCACAGTCACATGTAATTCAAAATCGTTAAAGGCATTTGCATGAAAACAAAACCTAATTTCAATTTGGGCGTCTTTTGTGTTTGGCTGAAAGTTTCCAAGGTCAGAGTAAATCTTTGAGTGGATGATGAAATCTCGCAAATGGATAAAATATGCCTTTTATTCGAACTCGCACTTTACAAATGTTTTTTTTTTCAAATTGTAATCTTAATCTCTTAGGCTTTATATAAATTTGAATTCAGACTCAACCAAGGCCAACAGTTATTTCATAGTGTTTATAAATCTAATGAAAACCATTTTAATTCCAGGCTAAAATGAGACTCCTGCTCATCATAGCAAGCATAATACTAACTACGAATGGAGGAACAATAAAAAACAAATGCAACGTCAAAGTGAACGGAGTCTACCACGATTTAGAAGTCCTACATGAAGATATAGACAGGCCTTATCTATTAACAATACATCACAGTACTGATTTACTATACTTCAGTTACAGTATAAAAGATGATGAATACGGATCTAAGGCAGCAAGAATACATCTACATACAAAAGCATTTCTAGATATAAAAGGAATTAATAACGGATTTGCTCCAGCAGTCGATCAGAGAAACCACAAAGTCTATATAGGAGGATCAGATGGAATCTACAAATATGACTACATAAATGATGAATCAGAATTAATGGGAGAAAAGAACACAGACATATGGAATATGTATTACAAAGATGACTTATACTTCTCCGTATACCCTTCTCAATTTTTATTCGTATACGATAAAGACCAATCTAGACGATTTCATGATTTAGAAGACACGAAAGTTGATAATTTCGTAATAGAAGGAGATGATATTTTCTTTACTAATGATACAGGATTGTACAGTCAGAAGAAAGGTACGAAAGATGCTGTTTTATATAAGAAATATCGTGATATGGGTGTTAGAGCATTAACTACAGATTCTAAAGGAAATGTCTACGCTTGCTTACAAGATGGTATATACGTTTTAGATAGAGTAGCGAGGAGTGTTAATAAAATTGTAGATTTAGAAGATGCGTTTGGTGTAGCGTTTGATTTGCAAGATAATATTATTTATTCTGACGCTAGTAGAATTGTCCGTTTGACTCCAAGTGGTTCTTGTTGATGATCAATTCCAGTGCAATAAAAATTAAGTGAATTGCGTCTGTTTTTCTTGACCAATTAAAAGGATTATGTAACGTAAGAATTGTTCGTAATTACCCAATTTATTGCTCGAGAATTTAGATCATTGCTTTGGGCAAATTTTATCAAGATTGAGGTAGAAATTGTAGCAAATATTTGTCTAATTTTCTTGGTTTTTAGATACCGTATGTGTCAAAATCACCTTTATTAATATCCAACATATCAAAATATATATTTAGTGTAAATATATTTATTGTAAATAAAAAACTCTACTTAATTTTCTATGAAAGTAACTAGAAACAATTCTCTTTATAATAATAGCAAATTTTTCCAAATTGTTTCATGAACGACAATGTTGTAAGGTAACAAAACATATAAATAAAAGTAATTGCTGTTTTTGAATAGGGGTCGATATCATTTTTAGTATTTGAACACGGTTGCTTACAATTTTCAGCCCTGTGCAAATTAATGCAAAACTAATTTTCTCCTTTGAATATTAGGGCCTAAGCAAATTATTAAGGTCCTTAACCTATGACCCACTGACATCACCTGTAAAGAGATCTCGGGAATTCCACAACCTACACCCGACCTTGCTCATATCGCTCAACGCCTCTAATTGACCATAACAAGTCACAATTAACTAATGTGTCTCTAAATACAACGCAATAAGAATGAAAATCACTTGACAAACACACCAGATAATGCTGCTAGTATACAATGTGACTGCGACGAAAACACACGCGATTACAACTTCAAAATGTTCAGTAAAATCATCTTTGCTGTGTTACTGATCAGCGCGCACGCAAAAATCAAGATCTTCCTCACAGATTCACCTGTAGAACAAATCGGACCAAGATTGTACAAAAGATTTTTACTAACCGACAAATTTCAAGGACCGAAGGAACTTACCTACGATTCGTCCAGCAGGAACCTCTTTTTCATGTACATGGACGATGCATTACAGAACTCAGGACGAGCTTTCGTGAACGTGGTGACGAAAGAAGCAAAGAAAATTAGAGGAATCACGAAAAATAAAGCTGTAGCTGTAGACCCTGATACAAGCGACGTTTACTTCGGTTCCGAAGATGGATTATACAAATACGATCCTATAAGAAATGAAGCTCACAATATAGGACTGTATAACATGAACATAATGAAGCTGGTAGTTCGTAACAATGAAATGTATTTACTAGATGGGAATAATCACATGATATACAAAGTTTTCGATCAAGGAAGGACGGCAGTGAAAGCAGGGAATTTGCAAACGGTAATGCAGTTTGAGGTTGACAACAATAGAAATGTTCATGTAGTGACTATGTGTGGAGTTTATTGTGCTTACCACGGATACGAAATCATTAAAAACAAAGACTTGAGTGTAGTGTACTTCTTTATAGTTGATGAACAAAATACTTATGGAGTATCAGATCACGGTATTTATGATATTGATTGTGCTAACGGCACAGCTACGAAAATTGCCAATCTAGATTTTTTCCCTTCCAGTTTAACGTTTGGCGATTATGGAGACATCTATTACTCTGTGGAAGATAAAATTTTTAGGTTAAAGCCTATCACTTCGTATGTTGTGTATAATATTGGGAAGAAAACTTGAGTACTTAAAATTTTGTATCTTTTGTAATAAAAAGTTTTGGTGGATCTTTATATATTTTATTTTGTACAAAATTATCTACTTTATGTTTTTTTAGTATAATATGATATACGAGTATATATTTTTAATAATAGTTTTCCCAAACCTATGACCTGATTTTCAAATCTTAGACTTTCCACTACGTTAAGTGAAAAAAGTGTGGTAATCAACCTTCCGTAATGTCAGATCAGGCAAACGCTTGAGAAATCTGAAAGAGAATTCTTTCATATTTTGTAACTTTGATCTCTGGGATTCACTGAAACTTTCTACCTAAACATTTATCCGATCAGTTTTGGATTGGATTTAAATCTGATTGAAAGTCACATCGTTTTAGGTCCCATCCCGAGAATATAGTCTAGTAAGAATTTGTTTCTTTCATAAAGCCCATTACAGCTTTTAACTTAAATATTGAAATTAAGTCTTTCCTTTTTAGATTTGCCTCTTTTTATCTAATTTAAGACAATTTTAACTAACTTGGACTGGTGTCAATAATAAATACAAAACAACAAAACATATGTTCTTAGAGACAAAATAAATAATACAATTAAGTAGGCAATTTTTAACTTGAAAACTTTCAGCCTTGTAGAATTCAGAAACCCCTTCGAAATTTACTATCTTGATCATACATTAACTTTTTGTTGACTTATTATAGTGACTGAAACTAAACCAATGTCCCCAATTACAAAGACTCTGACCAAACAAAAAGATCGGATGTTATCAAGACAACAGGAAAATGCTCAATTTCATCATTTCTTATTCCTTAATTTATATGAAAGAATTTCTCACCAGTCATATCCTCCAGACGACCAATGTCGTGGGAGTCCGTCAATGAGGATACGGCTTTCGTGACGATTTTAATCTTATCGTGGAATATCAGACGGAGTGTGCGTCATGTCATTTTATGTTGGCCGCAGTATATTCATTGAACAATTGTTTGTATTTAAAAACATTTTTGTTTCAATAGATGGATGAGATGACCAACATACATACATCGTTTAATTTTTAGTGCATTGATTATTTTTTTAAGTGATTAATATAATATGTTTTGTACAGTAGGTAAGCCAATAGGGGTAATAATTTTTAAACAGTTTTTTTACTCGCCCTGTTTCTTTGGGTTAAATCGTAATTCTTTCTTTTCTGTTGACACATTGATCTGATATATTTGCGATATTTGGTTCACACTATGAATAAATAAAATTACATATTTTACACCCTTTCAAAATACCTACTTCTAAATATACAAAAGGAACTAGCTTACGCTCGCGGCTTTCTCGCGTGGCAGAATCCTTTCTTAGCGAAGGTCTACGTCATAAAACCCATCTGTGTCCCAAATTTCAACCCAATCCGTCCAGTGGTTTAGGCTGTGCGTTGATAGATCAGTCAGTCACTCTTTCCTTTTATATATTTGAAGAGTGACTGATTGACTGATCAATCAACGCACAGCTCAAACAACTGCACGGATTCGGTTGAAATTTGGAATACAGACAGGTTTCATGACGTAGACCTCCGCTATGAAAGGATTTTGCCACGCGGTCAAAGCTGAGAGCATAAGCTATAGTATCAAATAAAAGAGCTTGTCTGCAAGCATTACACTATAGTTTGTTGAGCTATTAACAAATTGGCTAGTTATTCTTTCACAACCTCGCAAATGGGAATTAAAAGAAAGGGCTTGACTGCCAGAAAGCAGTTTTACATGATTTTTGTTAGCATCGCTAACAAGAAACGTGTTGTAGCAAACTTGCTAAGTAAGAGGAACTCACCACTTCATTCTCATGTCCATGTCCATGGTCATGACCATGATCGTGTCCATGGTCCTGTCCGTGTCCATGGTTGAAGGTGCCACCGATGGCTCCACCAGATGGAGGTAGGTAACTGTTAGTTGGGGCGAACCCTGAAAATTTACGTGTGTTTTGATGAAGACAAGGAAAGTCAAATCATATCAAAAGCTACATTGGATTTATTCAAATACAAACATTGGAGCACTTTTGCAGGTCAATTTTACTATTATTTAGTTCTTGTTTTAGAAGTTTTTATACGGGGTATGATTGTTCTCTATTTCAATGTACATTACTGCATTTCTTACTTTACTTATATTGATAAGGAGGCTTAAGCAAGTAATGTATACAAGTTTGTCTATGGATTATAGTGTTTTACATGTAGGTGTACGATAGCCAATAGGCCCTTAGCTTAACTCTTAACCCTCTACGACCGAAGCCTACTACCAGTAAAATGATGATGAAGTAGATCCTTACCAGTTTGTGGAGGTAGATAACTGTTCACAGGTGGTTGGTAGTTGTACCCGGTCACGGGAGGCTCAGCCGTTACCATGGTAACCAGGATTGTCATTATGAGGACCTGGAACATGAAGATAAAAAAGGTTAAACTCTTGACAAATGCCAGAGACAGAGGAAATAAACGTAAGGCGGCAAACTAAAATGCCCAGGTTTTACCCGATTTTTAAAAATATCGCGAGTGTTCTCCATAACTAACAAGTGAATTAAATTAAAAATTAAAAAAAACCCCCACCGCAATACGTAATTCACCATTTGTTTATGGCGGCCATCTTGGATTTTAAATTTTATATAGTGGGCTGTATTCCACTCGTCAAGTCCTTTCATTTGATACCCATATTGAGGGGGTCGTGGAAGAAAAAAATAATCCGCCATTTTGTAGCGGCGGCCATCTTGAACCGATTTTCACCAAACATGGCTAAGAACACTCTCGACTAACTCTACTTTCAAACAAAAAAAACTAAATCAAAATCCGTTCATCCGTTTGGGAGCTACGATGCCACAGACAGAGACACACACACACACACACACGCACGCACGCACGCACGCACGCACGCACGAACCCCCCCCCCCCCACACACACACACACACACACACACACACACACACACACACACACACACACACACACACACACACACACACACACACACACACACACACACACACACACACACACACACACACACACACACACACACAGACACACACACAGACACACAGACACACAGACAGACACGTCAAACTTATAACACCCCGTCGTTTTTGCGTCGGGGGTTAAAAACAAACACGGCACAACTCACGTCTAATATTGTCGAGAATACGAGATCTCGACCACGGTTTCGGACAATTACGATGTCCTTCATCAGGAGATCACGCCTGCAGTAACCGGCGCTCACATATTCTCGACAATAATATTAGACGTGAGTTGTGCCGTTTTTGTTTTTAGTCAGGTTTTACCCGCTGTACTGTAGCCTATAGGATGTAAGCTAATCTCTACTTAGACCAAATTTCAGCACAAGCAGTCCATCCGTTAAGACGTGAAGAGAGTACATACATTAATACTTTCACATTTATAATATTAGTAGCATAGGAAGTATAATTGGATTAGGATATCTCTAACATTTTATTTTTGTGGTGATGGTCACCAAATAGGTCTTTTGGTCTTCGATAGACCTTCCAAGAATGCCACATAACCTAGTTCTAGCCCTTAAACCCTTTCACTAGAATAATAACTAGGTATTATTATACTTTCCCACGTCTCATACGTATACCATAGTTGTGTAAGCTAGGTCATCTAGGGCTTTCGTAAGACGTTACTTAGGTACTCAGGGGTTACTTAGGTAGCCTATGAGGCCCTTGAAAAAAATTACACCTACGCAGCCTCTCGGCGGGTTATAACCCGCTTACGACGCAGAAGGTTACGGGTTCGATTCCGGCCTAGGATAAAAATATTTATATGATTTACAGATATTCTATTCGGGTCTGGGTGGCTTTCTGCCTACCAACAGTGCTAGTTATTCTACCACCTGAACAGTGATGTGCTAGTAAAATTACTTCCCTCACGTGTTTTAACATATTATATCATGACTCTAGAGTAAGAAGCACCTAGAATTTCAAATTATTGTGAAATCCTGACACTGTACTGATTATGAGCAGTGTCATCTCATACCTTTTTCCAATTTTGTAGCGTCCGTGGCCCAGTGGTCATACCTCCGACTTGTAAGCCGGAGGTCCTGGGTTCAAATCTCAGTGTGACAAAGATTTTCGCCTGGACGCTACCGTGTTTCGGAAGGCACGTAAAACTGTGGGTCCCGGCTGTTTCCTATAAGATATGTAAGAAACAGTCGTTAGGTCATGTTGCAGGCCTTGTAGGAATCTCAGCGACCTGAAACTGCAACAATATAGGTTGGCCACACGACCTATAATTTGTGATTTGACTCTGACAGTGTAAGTAGGGAAACCTATTCTGTTGGAGTATAAACCCAAAAAATATTTTAAATTTTATACCATCAGGAGAGCGTCTAGCCCCTCTTCTTATATAATTATGCTGCCAGCATTATGCTGAGTTGGGACCAGTTTGTAGCGCATACATTGCCTACTCACTAAGCCTCATTGCTTGTTTAATTTGAGTAAGTAATGGATATGTGCAAATTTTTTCTTTCTTTCAATTTATTATATTAATATGAATCTATGGTCTATGGTCGATCCCTACCATCAGCTACGCCTCATTTAGTCGTCGTGACCATAATCCCCATAATTATCTTATTATCCAGTCATTTTATATTCGTCGTCATTGTTTTACATGGCGGAAATAATGAGAGTAAGTAGGGGCACGGAAACCTAATATTAAGAGTTAACGAAAGTTTGGATTTGTAACGTCTATGGCCCAGTGGTTGTACGTCTAGCTTGTAATTGGGAGGCCCTAGGTTCACATCTTAAAGTGGCAAAATTTCTGGGCGCTACCATGTTTCGGAAGGCATGTTAAACGGTGGGTCACGGCTATTTCCTATAAGATATGTAGGAGGCAGTCGTTAGGTCATGTTGCAAGTTTTGTAGTTATCTTGGCGACCCGAAACTGCAATTGGCACAGCTTTAAGTTGGCCACAAAATCATCAAATTTGATTTGACAGTGTAAACTGGTTATTTTATTTTTTATTCGCATAACGAATAACCTATGATTTTTCTAATATAATATTATGTATGTAGGTCGTAGGTGTAACTAGTTTATGCTCCCGGCTTTACGGTAAAGATGTCTACGTCATAAAATCTGCCTGAATAGAATAGAAAACTCTTTATTGAAACACTACAATACAGAAAACTTAAAACTGTGACACAAAATCACGACATAAGTGAAACAATTGGCGGTCTTATCACTAAAGGTGATCTCTCGTAAACGGTCTCTCTCTCTCGTTCTGTATTTCAACCCAATCCGTCCAGCGGTTTGGGCAATTCGCTTATAAATCAGTTTATCAAAGGCAGGTACAGTATTTCCATAATGCAAGGCAGTATTTATAACAAAGACATGGGACCTAAGCACATGTTTTGTGAGAAACCCAGTGTAACCTAGGTACATAGGTAGTCATTACGTTACCTAAGTCCTAGATATCATCAGATTATCACCTTATTTCGCAGTCTTATGTTAATTATGTGCTATTTTGCATGCGGACGCCATTTGGAAAATGCTTACGCCATCTTGGAAAATCTTAATTGTCAACTATTACGAAAATTAAGGCAAAATTCTTCTCCTAAAATATTAAGGTCCTAATACCTCATGATTCTCGATTAAGAAGCGTTGGTGCAGTGCACCTAGAATTTTAAATCATTGTGAAATCCTTGGTACTACTGTAGGCTGATTATGGTCAACGTTATCTCTTACCATCAGGAGAGCGTCTTGCTCATCTTCTTACTTCCATGCATAAACCTAAATTCTTATTCTTTTTAGGGTTTCGTACCTCTAAAGGAGAAAATGAAATCCATACTAACTTGTTTATCCGTCTGTCTGTCTATCAAGACCCTTTAATTTTTTTTAAACAATGAAATAAGAAGACGAGCAAGACGCTCTCCTGATGGTAAGAGATAACGCTGCCCATAATTAGTACAGTGCTACCCAGTACATTGCGCTAACGCTTCTTACTTGAGAGCCATAAGATGTTAAGACTCTTCAGTTCAATAATTTCACTAGCTTTTTTTTTAATGTGATGAATTAGAAGACGAGCAAGATGCTCTCCTGATGGTAAGAGTAATTAGTACAGTGCTACCCAGTTCACTGTGCCAACGCTTCTTACTTGAGAGTCATAAGATGTTAAGACTCTTCAGCTCAATAATTTCACTAGCTTTTTTTTTTAATGTGATGAAGTAGAAGACGAGCAAGACGCTCTCCTGATGTTAAGAGATAACGCTGCCCATAATCCGTACAGTGTTACCTAGGATTTCACAATTATGTGTAATTCTAGGAGCACTGCACCAACGCTTCTTACTCAAGAGTCATAAGATGTTAAGATAGCCCAGTAATTTCACTAGCTACAATACAGCCGAAGCATAGCAATGTTTGCACATCACTGCTCAGACGGCAGAATAACTGGCACTGTTGGGGTACCCACCTAGTCGACCTTCTGCAAAAGAAGTCTACTCGAAAATAAAGTAGTTATCGAGTTGAAATTTTCTTCTCTGTCGAAACTACGAGGTCATTACACAGCAGTTAAACACATAATGTTACAGTTATTTACAAAAGTCAATGTAATAAATTAATGAGCCATTCTTACACTTAACCCATCCATTGTTTAACTTGCATTAATTTCCAGGTCAAAGCATATTAATCAGAGTAATTGGTGCGGAACCTTTTGCATATTGGTAAGGAACTCGAATGGAATCTCGCAAAACGAATTTTTGAATAGAATTGCGTGGAAATTTGGGGATGAGACTGATTAATTTGTTCATTATAGTTTTGACTATGATCTCGCGTAATGTTAAGCGACGATGCAGAATAACCCGTAAGTCCCCGAGCGGTTCGATCGAGCCGCACCCTTGCATGCGAATTTGAACCTTATTTTAATAATAATAATAGTTTCCATTAATTAGCAATAGTCCTGTCACTTGGCGGAGACTGTCTTTGAGCCCATTTTCTCTGGATGGACTCACAGACAGACTCCAAAAAGTGTCACCCATTACATTTATATTAAAAGCTCAAAAGGGCCTCTGCGCGTTGGACTTTTTGTCTCCGTGTACGCCTATAAAAAAGCCCGGGCTTAGCCCGTGTTAAAGAGCGACATAATATTAATGAAACTAGAAATAATAGATGTCAATTTTGATTATAACCGGAAGTGTTTAATGGATCAAGGCGCTAAACCTAGAAGGCGGGATAAATCCTCCCTGGCTTCACTGAACATCATGCCGGAACACGGTCACAATGACCGCTTGGCGACACGGTTTTGTGAGCGTCGGTTACTGCAGGCGTGAACTCCTGATGAAGGACATCGTAATTGTCCGAAACCGTGGTCGAGATATTCTCGACAATATTAGACGTGAGTTGTGCCGTTTTTGTTTTTAGTAATTGAAAATCTCCAGCTGAAAGTTACTTACAAGTTACAAGACAATTTAAAATTGATTTTTAACCCCCGACGCAAAAACGACGGGGTGTTATAAGTTTGACGTGTCTGTCTGTCTGTGTGTGTGTCTGTCTGTGGCATCGTAGCTCCCAAACAGATGAACGGATTTTGATTTAGTTTTTTTTGTTTGAAAGTAAGGTTAGTCGAGAGTCGAGAGTGTTCTTAGCCATGTTTGGTGGAAATCGGTCCAAGATGGCAGCCGCTACAAAATGGCGGATAACTTTTTTCTTCCACGACCCCCTCAATATGGGTATCAAATGACCCTTTCATTGACGAGTAGAATACAGCCCACTATATAAAATTTAAAATCCAAGATGGCCGCCATCAAAAAAATTTGAATTACGTATTGCGTTGAGGGTTTTTTAAATTTTTAATTTAATTCACTTGTTTTGTTCATTATAGGTTAGGTAACCTTTGACGACGATCTCGCGTGATGTTAAGCTACGATGCGGCCGTAGATGGTAGCAGACTTAACATAGAAGGCGGGATAAATCTTTCCCTAACTTCATTGAACATCATGCCGGAACATGGTCATTAATGACCACTTGGCGACACGTTTATGTCAGTTTCAATTGAAAATCTCCAGTTAGGAATAATAATTTAATATTAATAATTTAATATTGTATTTGATTTCATAATAAAAACAAGTTAATTAAAAGCTTGTAAAATAGGTTTCCTGAGAGAATTTTTTTCTAACAGTTGAAATATTAAAAGCGACTCTTTAGCAACGAATCGTTTATAATTTTTATACGAACTCAAACGTGAAATTACCCAGAGGGCCTGCAGGACTCTAAAAACTTAAATATGAATAACCTCATAGCAAAAGTATACCTTACCTTATGCTGAGCCATTTTTGGTGTTATTCTGTATCAAATCTGAAAACAAACAAAAAAAATTAGAGGAATAGGTATTTTTAGGTAGGTATAAGGTTGTTTTTTTTTTTTTTCTTTTTAATAATATGGCAACATGTGCATTTTGCCAGTGTCGAGTAAAATTCGTGAATGTTCACGGGATATTAAATTATGGTCTCCACTTTCGTGTTTTGCCAGTGTCAAGTTAAATGTTATTTTTTAAGTAATAAGTTAGTTAGTCAGGTCAGAGTCAGAGTGAGCTTAATAGCTCGTCTAGTCACGTGAGTCTTCCAGTAAAATGGGTGGAATTTTACTGAAAGTTCGGAGGAGTTTTGGAGGGGGCACCAAAATTCATATTTCAGCACCATATCACTTGCCTACATCTGTGCACATTCAAAAACACTTAACACGCAATATTCCACCATTATTACACGCTAACAATCAAATTCTACACGATTATTAAGCAAAAGACGTGGAGCTAATGATATGATCAATGGCTTGCCGCCAAAACTCGTATAAGGTTGTTGTTTTCATTAGCCGTCGAATAAATGATTTTTCTTTCTTCTTTCTTTCATTAAGTATAAGGTAGGTACCTAATTCATCATCATCATCATCAGCCTGTGTTCGTTCACTGCTGGACATAGCCCTCCCCCATGTCTGGGTCCTCCGTCTTTCTCCTCCAACCACTCCCAGCGACCCTCCGGATATCATCACCCCATCTCGCCCAAGGACGCCCTACACTACGTTTGCCGAGACGCGGGTTAGGTACCTAATTACAATTACAAAAAAAACATTGATCAAGTTTAAATATATTAGCAATACTTATAGAGACGTCATAAATTGATTGATCAAACAAAAAATGCATTTGAAGCCAATGATTTAACTAATATAAACCCAAAGAAAATATTAAAAAAGCTACATTTTATTTAAATTCTATTTTATTTTGTTTAATTAAATCTTACTGGGTTTTATTTCAGAAAATACAAGGTACAATCAATTTAATTTAAATTGTGTTATTTTGGACTATCATACAAAATGTACTTAATAAAAGGATTGTGATGAGCGACTTTAGCACGGTAAAGAAATATTGTCTATGCCAGCCTTACAGTTAAGGGTTTGACCACGATTTAATTGCACAAAACTTTCAACAAACTCAGAAACATACTGATCACCTGACACGTAAGTTTAAACGGTTGGCCTCTCATTGTATCAATGGAAGAACTATTCACATAGATGGAAAGCAGAGATTTTACAATTCAAAGCTAAATTCACAACAATTAAATCTTGTGTAATAACATTTAAGATTAGTACGTACCTATAAAATTGGGTGTTGAGAAAATTTGCCATTGTTTTGTGTAGTAGAATGTTTTTTTTTTAATTGTCAGTATGTTATTTAACCCATCATCCCTCGATAGCATCTAACTTTATTACAAGCTATTATTTACTTTCACCTGTCTGATGTCTGTCTGTCTGTAATCAAACCTTGGAAGTTTAATTTGATCTACTTCTCGATTTCTGATTGAGCTGAAATTTTGCATGCACGTATAAATCGGATGACAATGCAATATTTATAACACGGAGCTGATATGATGATGGAGCTGGAAGGACGCGATAAGAACTTCGTAATTAAACGACGCAACCCCATCGAGTTTGGACTCATTTGATTCGTCTTGACGAGTACTTTGGTGCTAGATGGTATAATAATAATAAAAGCTTGTTTTTAAAAAGTTTTTTTTAATTTTATTTGTTTAATTATCAGTATGTTATTTAACCCATGATCTTTCGATTGCCCATTCAACTTTATTTTTCTTGTGACATTTTGACCTTACCTTTTCAGAAAACCATGCTTTTTTTTCAGTGAGTTTTGTTCTCTGAAAGCCTTAAAATAGGATTTTAAAGTTTTTTTAAATGTTTATAGGTATACGGTGTATTCCTGTTGTTTCCAGCTGAAAAGGGATTTGTCCCGACTTTTTAGTTTAGTCTGCTACAATGTACCTACGGCCGCATAGCCACATTAACATCAAACGAGATCGTGGTAAATGGTAAACTATTATAACTAATGCAAAAAAAAAAAAACTTAAGAAAATTCCTTCCAGTTCACTTGTACCTACGTACTTTCTAAATAAATTTGAAACCCTTTGCTATTTGAAACATCGAACTGGGAATTTTAAAAATAATATTACCTAAATGTTCGTCCATACAAATTTTTTTCTACAAGGTAACAAGTAAACAGTAGTTAATAAATTCTACGTAAGTATTTATTTTTAAATTAGGTATATTTCTTTTATCGTAATAAACAAGGGGATCTTCATTTAGAGCGGAATTAACACTAAATATTAAATATTAACTAATAATTGTTGTGATGGATTTCCGCAAAGTCACGCCTAGTTCCATAAATTATAAAGGATCTTCATTTATTAAAGTTCATTAGGGATCTTGAGGAATAAAAACCGGAAATTAAAAAACAAAATACAAACCTTAAACACAACACTAAACCATCAAATTAAAAAAAAAAACACTGACAGTTCTTTTCCCGCGCAAAAAAACAAAACAGTTCTAAATTCGAAACACACTGCTCTAGTTTTGGCAACGCACTGTGATATACATTTGCCGTAATGTAGTTTTATAGCTTTTTACCGTGAAGGTGTGTTGCGCTCATCTTGTCTATTGTTTATTCTAAGCACATTTCAAATGACCGCGGTTGAAAAAGGAACTATATTTTTTTTAAAAATTGAGCAGCTTTTCAGTCGTACACATACTGTCGAATAATAGAGAAACTTATTTAAACGGTTAAAATAAATTACTCAGAAAATTTTAATGCGTTTTTTTTTCAAAATCAATTCAAAAAGCATTTATTTACATAAATCATTATAAGTAGTATTAGCATCAATATAATAAATCTAACTTAGTTTAATTTAGTTTTTTAAACATAAGCACTGAATTGTACTTAGGACCCTGTTTTTTAATGAACCACAGTGGAGCACTTTTGTAAACTACCTATAATTATTAATTAACTATATATTATTTATTTTATATTGGACTCTATAGCCGTTTGGAAAACACCTCTATGAGAAAAACGAGCAAGCTCTTTATATTCCTTGGAAATACATTTAAATACAACTTGAACAAAGATACTAGCGCCATCACTCAACAACCTTAATATCTTTGTCATGTGTGGCATAAGTTACAATAAATACTTATTTTGATTAATATTATATTATTATGTACTTTATGTATTATGCTTTTGGAGCAATGTATAAGTAGGTAATGCCCAGTATTTAGGCATTTCTTAACTTATAGGTACATTCCTAAAATTATGCAATACTGGCAAATACACGAATGTGTGAGACTATACAAATCCCGTGATGATAACAAAAGTCTAAGGGCCAAGGAAGAAAAATCCTTATGACGACAAGTGAATTAAATTCTTCAAGGCACGAGTGAATAGGTACCTTTCTAGGCATCTTACGTGATCCATCGTCGACCGCATTTTCACTTTCCATCAGGTGGGATGTGGTCAAACGTAGGCCTATCTCGTATAAAAAAAAAATTAAAAAAATTAAAAAAACCCCCAACGCAATATGTAATTTACCATTATGTGGTGGCGGCCATCTTGGATTTTAAATTTGTCATAGTGCGTTGTATTCTACTAGTTAAGCCCTTTCATTTGATACCCATATTGACGGGGTCGCCCGGTCGTAGAGAAAAAAAAGTAACCATTTTGTAACGGCGGCCATCTTAGACCGATTTCCACCAAACATAGCTAAGAACACTCTCGACTAACTCACTTTCAAAAAAAAAAAACTAAATCCAAATCGTTTCATCCGTTCGGGAGCTACGATGCCACAGACAGATTTTTACCGGGGGTAGACTTCCTTTGCAGGGGGTCGTCTAGCCCCAACAGTGCCAGTTATTCTACCGCCTGAGCAGTGATGTGCAAACATAACTGTGCTCCGGTAGGAGGGCACTGTAGCTAGTGAAATTACTGGGCTAAAGAGTCTTAACATCTCATGACTCTTGAGTAAGAAGCGTTGGTGCAGTGCTCCTAGAATTTCACATAATTGTGAAATCCTAGGTAACACTGTACTGATTATGGGCAGCCGTTATCTCTTAACATCAGGAGAGCGTCTTGCTCGTCTTCTACTTCATCACATAAAAAAAATAAAATAAAAAAAGACAGGCAGACACACACACACGCACGCACGCACGCACACACACAGAGAGAGACAGACAGACAGACACGTCAAACTTATAACATCATCCGTCGTTTTTGCGTCGAGGGTTAAAAATGAAGTCAATTTCTTTTGGGTGTGGGTATACCTAGATAGACGGACAGTAGAGTGATAGTAATAGCCATTTTCACCCTTCATATATTATTTTCATACTAAAGAAGAAAGGGAGAGATATATCCCGCCTTCTAGTTTTAATCTGCTACCATCTATGGCCCGCATCATGCGAGATCGTGGTTAAAGGTTACTATAATGAATTTTTAAAAAAGTGTAGCCTATATTTTCCTCACTTTTTGATATTATTTTTTATCCTTAAGAAACACTTCTTATCTAAGATTTTAATCGAAATAGCTGTTAAAAGATCACTGAACCTTAAAATGACGTAAGTGTGAATTTTCCCGTCATAAAAAGGATTTTGAACTTGAAAATAAATCATTCGTTCAGTGAACTATTTATTTTAAGGAATTCCAAAAATAGCCTACTTTGGGTCATTTCTAAATTAGGCAGGTGCAATATAAATAAATAAATAAATATTTCAGGACATTACACACATATTTTTAGTAATCCTACAAATTATTATTATAAATTTAAAAGTATTTATAATGTGTGTTTTCTCACAAACAAAAAATTCCGCTGGGCGTAGCTAGTTAGAAAATAAATCAAAAATCCTTTTTTTTAATGGTCTAGTGTAAAATAAAGTATTTGTGCTTTGTTTATTAAAAGTTGTGGTAAGTTATTATAGTCATAGACAATTTTTTTTTATATCTATGATTATTATTGTATTTTTTTTTGTTTACAGTAGTGTTTTTTTTTCTATTCTAATTTATAAAATTGAAATTCGTTAACCTCTTAACTAAATATCCCATACATACTTACAAATAAAAACATTTAACTATTGTTAAAATTCACGAATACCTATAATGACGCGATTGGCCTTGAAACTTTCGTTTCAACTCATGGGTATTCACCATTACGAAATATTGTTACAATTACAAGTGTATATTTTATTTTAACCAACTTCCAAATAGGAGGTTACTTTAACAACTTTATTTGATACTTTAAATAAATTTTATTTAACAAAAGAAAGACATTCATTATTATTTACATTACCATCTTACTATTATAAACAATCAATAAAATTTAAATACTACTTATAAATAAAAAACGTCGTTGAGGTCATGACCTGCAGGAAGTGTACCTAAAAACCTGGCTACATTACCTCTCTGAGAGGCCAAACTTATACGTTGGTCGAGGTAAGAACCAGCTTTATTACTTGCTTTATTGCTTGATTAGGCGCCTGGAAAGCTCCCTAAAGAAAACCATAGCGTCCTTTTCCCAAGGTCCCATCATCATCATCTCAGCCATAAGACGTCCACTGCTGAACATAGGCCTCCTCTTTGGACGTCCATATGTACCGGTTGGAAGCGACCTGCATCCAGCGTCTTCCGGCGACCTTTATAAGGTCGTCTGTCCACCTTGCGGGTGGACGTCTAACACTTCGTTTGCTAGTCCGTGGTCTCCACTCGAGCACTTTTCGACCCCATCGGCCATCCGCTTTGCGCGCTATGTGGCCTGCCCATTGTCACTTCAGCTTGCTAATCCGCCGGGCTATGTCGGTGACTTTAGTCCCAGGTCCCTTAGATCCCATAGTCTCTACTTTATTTAAAAACGCGACTATAATTAGATTTAATCCCTATGCCCTTCAGTCCGGGACACAGTATAACGAAACGCCTTTTAAAAAAATCTGAAGTTTATTATTTTTTTTATGTGAAGAAGTAAGAAGACGAGCAAGACGCTCTCCGGTGTTAAGAGATAACGCTGCCCATAATCAGTAAAGTGCTACCTAGAATTTCATAATGATGTGCAATTCTAGGTGCACTGCACCAACGCTTCTTACTCAAGAGTCATAAGATGTTAAGACATTTTAGCCCAGTAATTTCACTAGCTACAGTGCCCTCCTACCGAAGCACAGTAATGCATTAAACAGCAGTTAGTTGCATTTAACTTTGTACTGTATTGGTACGGGTTTTCAAGGTTTTCTTCAAATTTTGTTAAAATTGGAAAGTAGATGTTAGTAAAAAATGCGATTTTCGTTAAGAATTACGCCCCTAATTCGTTTACCCTCAGGCGGTAAAGTTCGCCACAGTAAGTAAGATAGATATAGATCAACTTTGATCTAATTACAGAACATGATTTAAAAGCAGTTAAAGATAACTCAATGGTTAAACAATATCATTGGCCAATCGGTATATCGCCTGTCAAACTATGATTTATGATGGATACTCAGAGGTCGGCAACATTTTATTGAACGTTAAAATAATGTATTAAGAATTCTATAACTATTGTGTGTACGCGTGTAATGTTCTCCTATAAAGCCAGCACTCCACTTCGTTGTAATGTTCGCGCGAAGAGCCTAATTCCCAAATATTACTTTTTCAGGCTTTCAAAATTGTAGGAAATATGTATAAAATGTCGCTTTTATTCTAGCTTATCAAAAGTTTAGAAAAAAGAAATTTAAATTATGTTTTTTTTTTTTTTTTTTTTTTTTTTATGTGAAGAAGTAGAAGACGAGCAAGACGCTCTCCTGATGTTAAGAGATAACGGCTGCCCATAATCAGTACAGTGTTACCTAGAATTTCACAATTATGTGAAATTCTAGGAGCACTGCACCAACGCTTCTTACTCAAGAGTCATAAGATGTTAAGACTCTTTTGCCCAGTAATTTCTCTAGCTACAGTGCCCTCCTACCGGAGCACAGTAATGGTTTGCACATCACTGCTCAGGCGGTAGAATAACTGGCACTGTTGGGGTACCCACCTAGACGACCTCCTGCAAAGGAAGTCTACCCCCGGTAAACCCCGGTTTATAAATTGTCGTTTGAAAAATATATACTGTTACAGTTCGTTCAAAATAACTAATTTTTAGTTAGAACCTTGTTTTAGTGCTAGAATCGACAGCTAGGGAGTGAATAAAAACATTCAAAATTCGCGAAACAGTCTATAATATTAATACAATTACTCAAGAAGAAGCGGCTTTAGCATGCCACATGGAATCCCGACAAAACTTCAAGAGTAGAACTGTCATCTCATACATTGTACTTTTGTGAATGTATGGGATGACAGTTCTACTCTTGAAGTTTTGTCGGGATTCTATTTGGCATGCTACGGCCACTGGATCGGTCAGAATCTATGTCAAAAGTTTTCCTGACCTAGTCATTGATTTGAGGTTGTAAAGGACAATTTAAACAAAAACTCTGCACAAAATGTTAATTAATTCATATAAACATAATTAAAATCATGTTTAACATAATATTATATACTTAACTACAAATTTGTAATATTAATCCGAATTTCAAAGCCACCATTTATTTAGTTAAAGTAATACTCCAAAACGGGTATTTTTAATTACTTGGTTCCTTCCTTTTGTTTTTAATGCACTCCCAATTTAGAGTAGACCCTGAAAGAAGGTTGCATAGGCGAGTAATGTGCATTTTACCATAGACAAACTATTCACTATGGCTGTAGCAAATAAAAATCGCCAAAAATGTTGACGACTCCTACGCCGCTTTGGATGTTTGGTACCAAGGTCGCTCTCATTACTGCCCCATAGAAGGTAAAAAGATATAATACTCTTTGATTCACGTATTACTTAATACTGATTTACTTTATAACAAAATACATGAGTTATTATAGTTTCTAACTTAAAAACTTTAGTTTATCAATTTATAATTTACTAGCTTCCTTCGCTCGGTTTCACCCGCTATACTATAATATAACCTACTATTAAAATACGTTACGCATCGTCACCCTGCACCGGGGAGCGCAAGGCGGTATGTGGAACTCCCTCGCTGAATAAGCGTCCGTGATACCCACTAAAAACCTGGGGGAGTTCCTGCGGGACGCCATAATGCCGGGGCAGAGGGAATTAATTAAATTAATGGTAATAAAATGTAGAAAGTAGTTAGTAATGCCTTTTATCAAGTTACATAATGATTTTGCAATGATGATGACGATTTCAGCAATTAGAACCCCTATGATCTATTTTTTTTTTTAGTTGACCATTAAGAGATAAATTTCATTTGTTATTTTTAAATTTATTGATTGTTGAATTTAAAACTTTCCCATTAACTACTTTTTATCCCATTTTTTTTAATATATTCCTGTAAGAACGGGAATTAGCTAGGGGTGGAGTGAAGTGGTGCAAAGTAGAGTAAAGAAATCACTAAAAAGTGTTTTTGTCTGGTAAAAAAATTGGGGACATATTTTATCAGTTTAAAAAAAAAAACGAATTATCGAAAAGACGGCGACAAGAGAACTATTTCAAACTTCACTTGCTCAAAATGTCATTAAGTCAACAATAATTTTTCATTTTACGCAAGCACTGTTAATAATTTGCTAACGCACAAAAAAAGTTCGATTAAAGCACATCACTAAAGATGTGATATGGCCATCACTAATCCAATTTCGAAATACGAATTCGGCACTCTTTGTTCGAAATTCAAATCCGTGCTCCACAAGTCCTTGGAAGGGAGATGTTACCGGCCAGTAGTTTTATCTTTTGTTTTTACCATAGAGGTTCGATACCCAAAAAGTTGCGACCTCCTTTTCCGGCGCGTGCGCTCTAGATTGCAGATCTTCTTGGTTGGTAGTAATAAAATCGTGTAAGAATTTGAAATTGTTGCATAGAATTGGTTAATTTGTGTGTTATTATGTGTGTTAAGGCTTCTATCACTCCAATTTGGCCGTAAGATGCACATTAAAGATGTTTTGATGTGTATTTCTTAAGTGCAATGATATTAGTTAATCAGAAAGGAGGTTGCATGTAACAGTTAAGAATATAGGCCATAAAGACATAGTCGGTGGTTCTGTAGTTAAAGTCCACAGTAAAAAATCTGATTTCTCATAAAGGTATATTAACATTATTTTATCAGAATTGAATTGCCCACTGCTGGACAAATCCTGCTTTTTAGTAAGTAGATCGCGATGTTAGGTTTTCTTATAGCTTATCAGGTACTAGGTACCAGGCGTCCAGAAACTTTAAGATGTAACTGCACGGGTATTATGGTCCCGTAGGAACACCCCCAGGTTTTTAGGTATCCACGTCGCGCCCATCTTTGGCGGGGGAGTCCCACATACATAATCAGAAACAATCTAATTATTATGTGAATTAGAATAATTTCTGTTTTAAAAGTGACCATTTCTTATTACGTACGATTCCCATAATCTCTTACCTAAGGACTTATCTTTAAAGACAAAAGATTACGTTAACTCTTTCACATAAAGATACTTATCTTTTTTACCATAGGCTCGATGTGTTACTAAACCGATTAAGCTGAAGTTTGGTATAATAAGAAGTAAGCTCAGACCATAGAAAATTTGGTGGTGGCCAAAGGGTTATGTGGTGCAGATGCCATTCTGAATCACCGAGTTCCAATACCGGCCCCACACCAATGATTTTCAAAGCTGGTTACAAGAAATTGTTTCATAAGTAGACAATACCCATAAAGCTAAAGGTATATACAATAAGGTAGGTCAGTAAGGTAGGTCTATATAATTAGTTATGTGCGGTTTTCCACTCGCTGTACCTACTGTGGTAGGCTTCGGCCGTGGCTAGTTACCACCCACTGGACAGAACCGTGTCGCCAAGCGGGCATTGTGACCGTGTTCCGGCATGATGTGCAGTGAAGCCAGGAATTGATTTATCCCACCTACTAGGTTTAGTCTGCTACCTATATAATCTATAACCGCATCGTCGCTTAACATCAGACAAGATCATGGTCAATTTTTTTAGTTTTTTTTTATATACAACGAAGTAAGAAGACGAGCAAGACGTTCTCCTGATGGTAAGAGACAACAACAAATTAGTATAGTGCTACCCAGGATTTTACAAAGGTAAAATTCTGGGAGCACTGCGCCAACGTTTCTTACTTGAGAGTGACTCTTAAGGCGGATCTCTGGCGGATTTGCCCTAAGGCCCAGTAGGCCCGGGCCTAGGGCGGCCAGATATTAGGGGCGGCCAATCGTGACAAAAAAATCACTGATGACAAGAAATAACTAAAAGTACGTAAATATTTTAAAGGCTTCAAGGGACCATGGGTTTTTCTCGGCGGCTCTGCTCTATAATAAGAATATTTATTTTCTCACCGCTCAGAACACATCTTTTGTAGCCTGAAATATAAAATTTTCTCGGCACTCGCAGCTAGCTGCTCGCGCAATTATGAATAGAAGATTATGTATTTTGCTCACCACTCAGAACGAGCTCAATGCACACAGTACCAGCGTTAGGGTGGGGCGCGGTTGGGCGACCGCCCAGGGCGCCGGATAAAAGGGGCGCCACAGGCTCTATAATGGGGCGCCCGTGGCGCCCCATTCGTTCTGGTAAATTCAATATTCTCGGTGCTCGTAGCAAGCTGCTCGCGCTTTTATAAGAACATTTAGTTTCTTTGCCACTCGAAGGAAGATAAACGCACATCATTCGTGTTGAACAAATGTAAATTTTCGCGGCGCTCGCAGCGAGCTGCTCGCGCTTTTATATAAATAAGAATACTTATTTAGTTTCTTTGCCGCTCGGAGCAAGCTAAACGCACACCATTCGTGCTGAAAAATTCAAAATTTTCTCGGCGCTCGCAGCGAGCTGCTCGCGCTTTTATAAATGAGAAAATTTACTTTCTGTGCCATTCGAAGCAAGATAAACGCACATCATTCGTGCTGAAAAATTCAATTTTTTTTCGGCGCTCGCAGCGAGTTACTCGCGCTTTTATAAATAAGGACATTTAGTTTCTTTGCCACTCGAAGCTAGCTAAACGCACATCATTCGTGCTGTAAAATATCTAAATTTTCTCGACGCTCGCAGCGAGCTGCTCGCGCTTTTATAAATAAGAATACTTATTTAGTTTCTTTGTCACTCGAAGCTAGCTAAACGCACATCATTCGTGCTGTAAAATATCTAAATTTTCTCGGCGCTCGCAGCGAGCTGCTCGCGCTTTTATAAATAAGAATACTTATTTAGTTTCTTTGCCACTCGGAGCAAGCTAAACGCACAACATTCGTGCTGAAAAATTCAAAATTTTCTCGGCGCTCGCAGCGAGCTGCTCGCGCTTTTATAAATGAGAACATTTACTTTCTTTGCCACTCGAAGCAAGCTTAACGCACGACATTCGTGCTGAAAAATTCAAAATTTTCTCGGGGCTCGCAGCGAGCTGCTCGCGCTTTTATAAATGAGAACATTTACTTTCTTTGCCACTCGAAGCAAGCTTAACGCACATCATTCGTGCTGAAAAATTCAAAATTTTCTCGGCGCTCGCGCTTTTATAAATAAGGACATTTAGTTTCTTTGCCACTCGAAGCAAGCTAAACGCACATCATTCTTGTTGAACAAATCTAAATTTTCGCGACGCTCGCAGCGAGCTGCTCGCGCTTTTATAAATAAGAATACTTATTTAGTTTCTTTGCCGCTCGGAGCAAGCTAAACGCACATAATTCGTGCTGAAAAATTCAAAATTTTCTCGGAACTCGCAGCAAGCTAGAAAGGTGGATTTTTTTCTAGATACGCCCATGATTTTGCGCATCGGAATCGGCCCAGAAAAAAATCCTGGAATTTTTTCCTTTTTAGTATGGGTTTGAATTGCTTTTTAGGTGGCGCCGTTGAAATCTCGCCTAGGGCGCTGGTAATGTTAAAACCGGCTCTGATTGCACATCTTTTGTAGTCTGAAACGTAAAATTTTCTCGCATTACAAGGTTTTTAAAATTTTATTCTATTCGGAACGAGTTTAACGCACACGTTCTTGTCAGAGATATAACATTTCCTATTTTAGAGATTCAAATTGTAGGTAACGTTGAAATGTACAAACCTACTTTGTTCACAAGAAAAAAATTCAGGATCCGCCACTGATAACACATTCGGTGCCACCGACTCGCCATGCGAGTTCACGTTCATTTTGTTCGCGAGTCGGTGGCACCGAATGTGTTAAGGAGTAAGTAGGAGTAGATATGTTATATTATACGACGTAGGTGCAGGTATCACATGGACTGGGGCCTAGGGCGGCCTAGACTGTAAATCCGCCACTGTGAGAGTCATAAGATGTTAAAAAAAGACGTGTGGCACTCGGAGACTGCCGCGATAAAGCTATTGCATAGCATTTTGTATCAACTTATGTAATTATAGTATCACCGCTGTGCCAGTCGGAGTGGGGGGTGTTAGGTTTTTTTCGTTACGGAATTTCTGGATTCGGTCCCCACGCTCAAGGCCCGCGATAGAAGCTATGCAATAGCTTAAAAAATGTTTAATATAGAAATTTTGGAAAGGCATGTAACTTCTCTTTTCAAATGGGTTCAATAGGCACAGCTAAACAATCAACTCTAGGGCATCATGGTTACACAATTTCAACGTAATGTCTTATCTATTCGCAAATATATCAAGCCTGTGTCCCACACTAGATTAATTGTTATTTTTTACCAGATTACGATTAAAATGTGGATGCTGTTAATTGTAGTAAAGTTAGTTCCTCATTTTGAAATTGGTATTGTTTTAAACGGCTAGTTGAAATCGGTTACATGCAATATTTGGGTGGTTAGTTGTAATAAAAGCAATTAAATGAAATAAAACTTACTTCAAGAAAGCCAGCAACCTACACCTACCTTACACACGTACACCTTATCAAAATAAACAAAATATATTAGCTATTATTTAATATTTAGTGTAAATTCCGCTCTATATACCTAGTCAGGTCATAAATTCTGTCACATGTTTAATATAAAATTATTGGAACAAGTTTATTTATTATGTAACCATTTATATACCAAAATGAACTTAACAAAACATAGATTCTTATGACAATAAAGTTTATTCAAAATGACCTCCGTGATTTTGAATACAGGCCTTCAATCTGCGCGGCCAGTCGTCTATCGCAGCACGAACGAGGTCCATGTCAATATCGGCTGCTGCCTTAATCAAGGATGTCTTGAGTGACTCCAAATTGGGATGAGGCTTTGAGCACGCCTTTTCCTCCAAGTGTTGCCATATCTTGTAATCTAACGGACTCAAATCTGGACTGGAGGAGGGCCAGTCTTCGTGCCGGATGAAGTCGATTTCACGCGCCGCCAGCCAGTCTTGTGTGCTCTTCGCTCTATGAGCTGGCGCCGAATCTTGTTGGAATACCCAGTGCCTGTTATTGAACATGGTATGAGAAACAGGTTCCACAAGGTTCGTCAGGACTGTATTTTGATACACAACTGCATTCGTTTTTACACCTTTCTCACAAAAATGTACCTCTGTTAAGCCCCAATAAGAAACCCAACCATACCATGAGCGAGGATGGAAAATGACCTCGTTGGACACGCGGAATACGGTTGCTCGCTTCTTCACTACACCGTGCGTGCCGTGGTGTGCGTACACCTTATCATTTTGTTTGTTGTAGCTCTCTTCTACGGTAAAAATTTTTTCATCCGAAAAAAGAATTTCTCGATATTTTTTTCTCGCGTGCCGCTTCAACAAAGCGCGGCATCTCTTCAGTCTCAGGTCCATTAGACGAACATTTAAACGATGTCCTGTTTTTCTTCGATATGCCCGAAGCCCTAAGTCTTCATTTAACACCCTTTTCACCGTGGTTCTGCTTAACCCCATCTGAAGGGCCAACAGTTTCTGCTTACGTTTGGGATTTCTTTGAATTCGCGCCTTCACAGCTTTTATCACTGCTGGAGTCCTAACAGACCGAGGGCGACCACTTCTTGACCTGTCATCTACACTAGAGTCTTCATTGTATCGTTTGATGGTACGATAAACGAATCTTTTGGTTATATTCAAATTTTTCAGTATGTCAAAAATTTGAATTGGCGCGTAACCGCAACGATGCAACGCAATAACTGCAACACGGTCTTCTTTAAGCGTCCACTCCATATTTAAAAATGAGTAAAATTCTAAAAAGTATACATTTTTATTTTCATGAACAATTCGAAATTCGAATTCAATAAACTTTTTTGTGGCCAGCATTCTAAAAGAAAAGTTTTTACTGTGTGACAATACTTATGACCTGACTAGGTATATAGCTCTAGATTTAGAGCGGAATTAACACTAAATATTAAATAATAGCTAATATATATCATATTGTAATGGATTTCCGCAAAGTAACGCCTAATTCCATTAATTAAAATAAGCAAAAATAAATAAGCACATTTCAATTCATATAACGGTACGAGAATGTATCTTAAAATTTACTTAACCAAATTCGAGGAAATTTGCAATATGCTCTAAGTTGCATTAACTATAAGCTAAGAAAAAGACTGTCAAATTTCGATAACTGGTTCTGCAGAAATATTAGGAGAAAACCTTTTTTGAAGATATTTGTTATGATCCCAACTGTCTGACCTTTTTTAGCGATAGTCGCAAGCCTTTTCCACTTGTGGCTAGAGTGTAAAACAATGTAAATTAAATACTCTCTAAGACCATTTTGGTGTAATGCAATGTCCTCGCATTACTCTTTTACAAGATTTTATTTACTTTCACCTGTCTGTTGTCTGTCTGTCTGTAATCAAATCTTTCAAGTTAAATTTGATCCACTTCCCAGTTTTCGATTGAGCTGAAATTTTGCGTGCATGTATAAATCGGATGACAATGCAATATATTATTATTAGGAAGGTGGCCATAGGAACTCCGTAATTAAACGACGTAACCCTATCGAGTTTGGGCTCATTTGATTCGTCTTGACGAGTACTTTATGGTGCTAGAAGGTAATAATAATAAAAGCTTGTTTTTAAAAAGTTTTTATTAAATTTCACCTGTTTTCACTACTTTTCCATTTTACGTGCTCCATTACTGTGCTCTCAGTACATTTTTTATCCCACAAGCGTTTTGCACTTTTCTACCAAACTGAAAAAAAAAAAAAAAAAAAAATCTCTGTCAGTACGTTCGGTCTTTTCGGCTTTTCGTATTTTCAGGGGTTTTTACGGCTTTTTTCCCAGTTTCTGTACAGAAACTGGTAGTTTGGATGACCATTTCTGCAAGGTAATGTTAGTAGTGCTATCTATAGACCCTAGTTTCATTTTTCTTCTTGTGAAAATATTGTAAATATTTATTGACATTTGTCACAGCTTGCTGCTAATTTGACATTTTTATTTCCATGCCAACTGCGCGTCCCGGCTGCGCAACGACGAACGACACTTCTGTCAACGTCAGTTAGGGACTCTAAGATTTCAATTTCGTTTGTGATAATTTGTTGCACGCAGCGCAAAATGCAGCCTGCTCCAAATTCTAACAATGCAATGTCGCAGGGTATGCTCGTGCTGTGCCCAGAATGTCCCCAGGCTCGGTACTTTAAGGGCCAGAGGGGGCTAAAAATTCATAGGGCCAAATGTCATAACGCAAACCAAATTACACTTTCGGTCCCTGTACAAAATTGCACTGATCCTGGCTTGCCGAGCTCACAAGGTACTCCCCAACCGTTTTGGGGAGTAATAAGCTCCTTCAAAAATAACACACCAATTTTGAAACGCATCCCGCGTGGTGCTCGCCCCACAGTGGCCCAAACACTATCTTTGGCTATCAGACACGTTGTGTCTCAAAACTCAGTTCAAGCCTGGGAACATTTACTACTGTTTCCTTACCGCGTTCTTTATGTACCTTTTGACCCCAACAACAAAAACTCGCTCACCTCTAGGGTGAAACAAAATTGCGTATTGTATAGAGATATGACCCACATCCAAAACCACAATATTGTTGCGCCTATCATTAGACGAAACAATAAACAAAATTCCAATCAAATTTCCAACAATTCGGCTTCTTTAAAACTGGTTGAGAACAAAATTAGTGACGGAGACATAAGTGGCGCAGCACGAGTTTTATTTTCTAGCGACTTAGTAGCTCCAAACAGCCCTGAAACAGTACAGTCCCTGATAGAAAAGCATCCACTGGCAGCGGTCGACCTTACCATGCCCGATCCACCACAACCCGGTGACGTCACTGTTCAAGCGACCGTCAGCGAGGTTTCTAAAGCCGTTATGTCCTTTCAAAATGGTTCCGCCGGTGGCCTTGATGGCCTTACACCTCAACACTTAAAAGATCTTTTATGCGCTATTTCGGGCGAGGTTGGCGCAACCCTCTTGAAGGATTTAACTGATTTAGTTAACCTGATGTTGGCTGGTCGAGTTAACAGTGAAATCACTGACATTTTATACGGCGCCAACTTGTGCGCACTTGCAAAAAAAGATGGTGGCATTAGGCCAATTGCGGTCGGTATGACTTACCGTCGCCTGGCGGCCAAGGTTTGTTGCAAGAAAAAAGTCGCTCCTTTGAGCGATCTTTTTCAACCAACACAGCTTGGTTTCGGCTCGCCAGGTGGCTGTGAGGCAGCTGTTCATTCTCTTCGCACTTTTCTCGATCAAAATTGTGGTGAGGTTCTGCTAAAGTTGGATGTAAAGAACGCCTTTAATTCGGTGGACAGAGGGGCCCTGTTGACGCAAGTGAAAGATAAAGTCCTGGATATCTACAATTTTCTTTGGCAATGTTATGGGAATCCTTCGAAATTAGTTTACAAAAATAATCTTATTTTGTCTTCTGTTGGTTGTCAACAGGGTGATCCACTCGGACCGGCCATTTTCAGCCTGGCCATCCATCCGATTATTCAGCGTCTAAAGTCCAAACTTAATGTTTGGTACTTAGATGACGGAACTTTAGGAGGTGATGCGGGAACTGTACTTGACGATTTAAAAACTCTTATAGACGAATTTCGTCTCATTGGCCTAGAACTAAATTTATCAAAATGTGAAATTTTTATTTCAGATACATGTTTGGACAAAGATTTGGTAGTTGATCAATTCCTTCTTTTGGCACCCAGCATAAAAATTGTCGATAAGTACTCACTTCGCCTCCTTGGTTCGCCGATCCTAGACGAATCCTTCCCACCTTTTGTTGAGGAAAAAATTCAAAATTTTATGATGGCCTCGGACAGATTGATCAAAATTAATGCCCACATGGCATTTACTATTATCAGGTATTGTTTGTTTGTACCAAAATTTACATAAGTTTTACGATGTTGTCCATTGTGGAAACACAATGAGCTTCTTGTAAGCTTAGACAACGTCATAAAAAATACCCTGATGTCGGTCCTGAATTTGAGCTTGGATGACAGGGCTTGGTCTCAAGCCTCCTTACCTATCAGGTTTGGGGGCCTGGGGGTCCGTAAAATTTCTAGTGTCGCTCTCCCGGCTTTTTTGTCCTCAGTGCATAGTTCGGACAATCTCATTCAAAAAATTCTCGCTCCCTCGCGAGACCCCGCATTATCATCTTTGGCTATAGCTAATTCAGCTGAGGCAAAAAATGCTTGGGTTGCAGCTTGCCCCAATACCGATTTACCTAAAGTACCATCTTCACAGAGACTGTGGGATGGGCCTCTCTGCGAGTTGGCACGGAATAGTCTAATACAAACGTGTCCCAACTCGTCAGACCGTGCCCGACTTCTAGCAGTCTCTGTTAGGGAATCTGGTTTTTGGTTGCAAGCCATCCCTTCCATTAATACTTGTAATCAAGTACTGGTAGGCAAGTGAATAGAGTCTTGAAAGGTAGGCAACGTACCAGCGGTACCCCTGGTATTGCAGGTATCCATAGGCGACGGTAGCCACTCACCATCAGGTGGGCCGTCTGCTTGTTTGTCACCTATTACATAAAAAAAAAAAAAAAAAAAAAAAAATCTTTTAGATTCATCTGCTTTTCGTGTAGCTGTTTGTTTGCGCCTGGGTGCAGCATGTTATGTAGGTCACCGCTGTCAGTGTGGTAATGCAGTCGACGAACTCGGTCACCATGGTCTCTCATGTTCTCGGAGCGCTGGCCGAATCTCCCGCCACTCCAGTCTCAACGACATCATTCGCCGGGCTTTTACCAGCGCCAATGTAGCAGCCATTCTCGAACCGAATGGTCTGATGCGTGACGATGGTAAAAGACCTGACGGTATGACTTTGATTCCCTGGAAGTTAGGTCGACCGTTAGTGTGGGACGCGACTTGCGTTGATACACTGGCGCCCTCACATCTTCCAGAGACTCAAATTGCGGCTGGTGCGGCGGCAGTTTCTGCTGAGCGGCTCAAGCGGCGTAAATATGCTAACCTCGATAGCGGTTACATTTTTGAGCCGTTTGGGGTAGAGACTTTGGGTCCTTGGGGTCCGGGAGCTCACCGCATTTTCCAAAATTTATCTGAGCGCTTGGTCGAGGCGACGTGTGACCAAAATGCTGGGGTATATTTGGCCCAACGTATAAGTATTGCCATTCAACGTGGCAATGCTGCCAGCATTCTGGGCACTCTGCCAACTGACAGTGGTTTGGAGCACTTGGATTTTCTGTAGATCGGCTTGTGGCCGATCTGTGGTTAATAAAAGTGTTCTTTACTGCTGTAGTAGCTGTAGTATTGTTAGTTTGTTTTTCTCAATAAAGGCATTTAAAAAAAAATAAAAAAATCTGAAATAATGTAAATGAATTTATCCCACCTTCTAGGTTCTAGGTCTGCTACCATCTACGGCCACATGTCGCTTAACATTACACTAAATCGTGGTCAAAGGCTAACATTATAATGAATCTTACTAATATTATAAACGTGAAAGTTTGTAAGAATGGATGTCGGGATGTCTGGATGTTTGTTACTCTTTCACGCCTAAACGGGTGGACCGATTGAGCTGAAATTTTCTATAGAGATAGCTTAGACCCTGGAATAACACATAGGCTACATAAGTACTGCGGGTAAAACCGCTGGGCGCAGCTAGTAAATAATAAAATACTCTCTGAATCCATTTCATCATCACGCGGACGTTGGCTAACCTGCGAACAACTAGACAGGTCCTCAGGATGTCCTGGCTTTCTTCTGAACGATGCCAATTATTCATATGTCAGGTGCCGTCAACTTATAAACAATATGCCGCGGTTTGATTGTGTTCTGTGGTACAAGTTGGATGAAATAAACTCGGTTTTATTCACTGAACTATATGAGGACCAAGGAGGAGATGGACAGACGATTTTGACCCATTTTATGCGGAAGAATGGACAACTATCCGAGGGTAGACTTTCTTTGCAGGAGGTCGACTAGGTGGGTACCCCAACAGTGCCAGTTATTCTACCGTCTGAGCAGTGATGTGCAAACATTGCTGTGCTTCGGTAGGAAGGCACTGTAGCTAGTGAAATTTCTGGCCTGAAGAGTCTTAACATCCCGGTTTATTATCTCTCGCTCATTGAAAGCTTAAAATATAATTTTAATGTTATTTAACCCCTTTTAGCTTATCTCTTACGCCTTAAATCTTCGATATAAGAGCAAGATAAATTGGACAATCGAATAATTGTTGCAGACCTTGATCTACATTTACATATAATAGTTGGTAAGTACATCTGTTTGTAATGCAGGCCTACTTATTATAAGCGTAATTATTGGTGGAAAAAGATTTATAGTATGGTTATTAAATATTATTTCGTGGGAAAATATTAGCTCGTTTAAGATGTGTGTTAGATATTGTCATAAAAAACATTGTATCGTAAAAAATTAAAAAACCTCGGTTTGAATTGGCGGTCTTGTCGCTAACAGTGATTTTTCCGGGCAACCGTGTATCCGAGATGATTAATATATTGATATCCATAGAGGTTGAGGTATAAATAGCTGTGACGATTAAAAAAAAAATTATCCAAAATGTTTATATTATATAAAAACTTTTTGGATATTTTTCGTAGTTGACATAAAAAAAACAAATATGTCAAAATAAGATTAATCTTCTTGTGTGAATAAGTTTTAGATTTTTTTCTGAAAACCTAATATAAAAGCAAAGCATTTTAACGAAAAAATGACTGTGATGAGAATGGATCGTATAGTTTATGTGAGTATCTTGACCAGTTTTTAAATTAACGTCTCCGTTTTTATTTATTAAGTTCACCAACAGTTATTACATTAAAATTTGATCTTACTCTTCTTAATAGTACTTAATGCATAACCTATATTATAGGCGGACACAGCAAGCATTGTGTTTACATTGGTTATATTACATTAATAGCGTTTACTAAATTAGAGGACAAACAATAATAAAATATGCATTATATATTATGTATTCATTATCATAATCATCCACAACCCTTCACTACTGGACATAGGCTTCCATTATTACAAGCTTTATATACTTTCACCTGTCTGTTGTCTGTCTGTCTGTCTGTCTGTCTGTCTGTCTGTCTGTCTGTCTGTCTGTCTGTCTGTCTGTAATCAAATCTTGCAAGTTTAATTTGACCCACTTCCCGGTTTCCAATTGAGCTGAAAATTTGCATGCGTGTGTAAATCGGATGACAATGCAATATTTTTATGACATCGAGCTGATCTGATGATGGAGCTGGAAGGTGGCCAAAGGAACTCTGTCATAAAACAACGCAACCCTATCGAGTTTGGGCTCATTTGATTCGTCTTGACGAGTACTTTATGATGCAAGATGATAATAATAATTAAAGCTTGTTTTTAAAAAGTATTTTTAAAATTTCACTTGTGTTAAATGCTTAGAATATTATAAAAAAAAAAAAAAAAACGTTAATATCCCAAATTTCAATTCCATCCGTTCAGCCGTGTAGGCTGTTCTTTGATATATCAGTCAGTCAGTCAATCAGTCACTCTTTCCTTTTATATATTTAGATTAAAACTAACTGCGGTTCTAGGATCTAAGCTTTCTCTATACCAAATTTCAGCTCATGCAGTCCACCCGGGTAAGCGTGAAAGAGTAATAACAACAAACATTCATACATCTATGGGTGATTCCTGAGAGACAAAATTTTACGTGTCTGGGGGAATAAACTACCCGTAACATAAAAATTCTACCCAAAGGTATTTTTTTCCTGTTAGTCTAAGGTTCAATCTACCTAATGCATGATATACATTAGGTTATATTTAGCTGCAAGTATCTAAAAAAAAATGTAAAAGCCCTGAAATTTGATTACCGTGGGCTGTCCCTTACACATTTTCGGAACAAAATATATTTTTTACACTAATTTATAAAAGGAATTTAATTAATTCCTGTGATCTAAGCTGTAAAGGGTGAACTGTTATATGATCAAAAAAATACGCGAAGGCTGTACTCAGCGTAGTTTTAGAAAAAATAACAAATTTAGGTTTGTCCCCGGACAAAAAGTGATTCCCATGGCGCGCGACATAACTACCCACATTTCACAAACCACAATACTTAGAAGCTTGTACGCACGCTATTGGCTAACTTCGATTGCGCTCTAAACATAGTGAAGAGAGGCTCCTCCTCTCGTTGTTATAAACTGGATTTACGAAGGTGAGAAATTGATTACCGTGGTTTTGGTTTACTAGATCATTGATTACCTTTTCCATGTTTAAAAATATTTTTTTATCCATAACGGTTTTTTGACTAGGGTGTGCAGTTAGGAAAAGGGTATTGTCTATCATATATTTTATTATTTTTGGTCTATAATTATGGTATTTAAAAATATTGACAAAAAACTATACAATTTTGATTTCCATGGTATTGATTTTCATGGCATTTCACCACGGTGATCAATTTTCCTCTGAGTTTTCTTGCGCATTCTTTCACTTTTTACCCATATACAGCGAAGCCGCAGGTATGAAAGTGATTTTGATAGTTTATATTTGTATATTTCATTATTTCAGATATTTTTTTATATTGTATACATCAGATTTTTTATATTGTACTATAGTAGACAGCCGCTCTGGCTTATGCGGCACCATTATATCCCCACATTAAAAAGTCGCTCAGCGAGCTATGGAGAGGGCTATACTCGGGGTTTCTCTACATGATCGAATCAGGAATGAGGAGATCCGAAGATGAACCAAAGTCACTGACATATCTCCGCGGATCAGGAAGCTGGAGTGGTAATGGGCAGGCCACATAGCACTGATGGGGTCGAAAAGTGTTCAAGTGGCTACCACAGGCAAGCAAACCCAGTTCACAAGTGTGGCAGACGACCTTATTTAGGTCGCTGAAAGACGCTTGAAGCAGGTCGCTTCCAACACCGGTGTTATATATGGAGGTCTAAAGGGGAGGTTTATGTTCAGCAGTAGACGTCTTATGGCTGAGATGATGTATGATGAAAAAATAAAACGAAACTATGGGCTGACTGCAACTTTCAGTCCAGATTAACCTAACTAATGATAAATGTACAATCTGATGACAGCTTCTGGAGTGAATCCTGTTAGTAACTGTGACTGAGAACTTGATCTCATATTCTAGGATATATATTCTTCTATATATTCAATATTTTTACATTGTTTAAGACTGCAATACGTTGATTTTATTTAGTTTACATGATTATTATATAGAGAGCCAATATAGACCTTTTTTAATACCTTATGTTTGGTGTATATCTGTTTGGATCACCGTTTAAAATCATTTCTATTTTATATGATTAGTATGTAGATGTCAATATTTAAATAATAACATAGAATTCAAACAAAATAGTTTTAATTTTGATTACCATGCCACACTTTATTGATTCCCGTGGCACCAAAAATTTAAATTTAAATATCTTCTGAACAAAACATGTTATAATGATGCCTATTTGATTGATGTGCTTATAATTATGGGAAATTTGATGTTTTACATGTAAAATGCAATAATACTTTGATTTAAAATCTGCCACGGAAATCACTTAAATACGCCCGATCTCAGGATTTACCCCTATACATTCTTACAAACTTTCGTGTTTATAATATTGGTAGCATAATCTAAAATTCTTAATATTATTCCAGATGCCCATATCAGTTTACCGAGTTTACAGGCAGTGCAAAATAAGCCAATTTTTCATAGGGCTACTGGGCCTCAGTATGTTCTGTTACATCTATTGGTATTATAATACTCCGACAAATGTTACGTAAGTTATATTTAGGTACCTGTAACTTATAATTTAAGAAACTCGATTTGTAACGAATAATTTCCTTAATTATAATGTCATTATTAAAACCTACACATGAATATGCCTTTTAACCGGCCTTACATAAAGGAAAGGTTTATAAGTCGTGTCTAAGCAAATCGGCAAGTTTGGCTTCAATTAAAATAAATAAATAAATAAATAAATATTTCAGGACGTTTCACACAGCGCCACCTAACCCCAAACTAAGCAACTTAATGCTTGTAATATGGTGGTTAGGATAACGGATATAATACTTATATACTTTTCTTTTGTAAATACATACTTATAATAGATATTGAAAAACCACCCAGACCAGAAACAAATACCTGTGGATCACACAAACATTTGTCTCATGCGGGAATCGAACCCGCAACCTCCTGTGTTGCAGGCGGGTATTAGCCCACCGCGCCACAGAGGTCGTCAAAAAAGATCAAAGAAGAAGTCGGCAAAAAGGTCCATTTCGCAAAAAATCTCTTTTGTAAAAGGTTCCTTACGCAAAAGGTCCTTTTCGAAAAATGTCCCTTTCGCAAAAGGTCCTTTTCGCAGATAGTCCCTATCGCAAATAGTCCCTTTCGCATTGTCCCTTTCTCAAAATGTGCCTTTCGCAAAATTCTCTTTTTTCATAAAGTATGTTGATCAAAATGTCTTCCACAAGAAGAAAAAGAAGAAGACAAGTCTTCTACGCAATACAAAAGCGCTAATTCGTAACTTCTATTTTTGTTTTCGCCATTCCCAGAATTAAAAGAACAGATACTAGAAATCAAGGGCATCTAGAAGTAGTACCTGATTCTAGTAGGATAGGTTGTAAAATGCCCATCCTGGACACGTTCCATCCAAAAATGATGGAATTCTATAAGGATGTGTACAATTATGACAAATGTGATACGGAGAATTGGGTGGTGTGCAGGGTAAGATATTTTTATTGACTTTTCCGTCCATGTAACGATCGCTTCTCTTGAATTCGTCTATACCATAAATATTCTTTCATCAGCTCTTTTAGCCAAGCGCCAGACTTTGTGGAGCTTAAGCTAAAAATATAGTAGGTACTCACTTTTTTTTGCGTTAGCCGCCTATACTAAAATTAATCAATCAACGTTTTTTGACATTGGGGAAGCCTTAATTTTTTATTTTATTCTATTTCAGTTCTCCAAATGCCACGTGACTCAGTCAATCCTGGATCGAATCAGGGACATATCATGCGTCTACAAAGATATAATATACGTGGACGATAACTACCACTATATCAAGAAGGGAGTCAAACTCCTTGGTGATGCAGTATATACTCTAAATCGGAGTGATCAGGTCATTGTGACTTGTTCGGGATATGATAAGAATGGGTAAAAAGAAAAAATAATATTAAATTAGATTAGATATAACACTTTATTGATACCTAGAAGCTACGGGTTGAGGGGGTGAACTATAGCTCAATAATAAATGGGGTTTATACTCCAACATAACAGGTTACCCTACTTACACTGTCAGAGTCAAATCACAAATTATAGGTTGTGTGGCGAACCTATATGTTGCAGTTTCAGGTCGCCGAGATTACTAGGGGCTGCAACATGACCTAACGACTGCCTCCTACATATCTTATAGGAAACAGCCGGGGGACACAGTTTTACGTGCCGCGCCGTAACACGGTAGCGTCCAGGCGAACTTTTTGCCACACACTGAGATTTTAACCCAGGGTCTCCAGATTAAAAGCCGGAAATTAAAAGCCGGATAATAAAAAATTAAAATCCATCTAGGACGTATGACCACTGGGCCACGGACGCTACAATTAATATCTGGAAGTTCCTAGAAGCTACGGGTTTAGGGGGTGAACTATAGCCCTATAGGTCAAGTAGGCGTCACAATAGATCAGCAATGGTCGAAGCGGCAAAACCCCCTTGCACTAAAACCTTAATAATAATTATTATTATTATTTTGTACAGTTACGGCATCCTACAAAGCAGTTGGTCCAGCCATCTAGCAGGATACAGACCGATCGAGAACGAGGCGACACAGAAAGAAGATGCCTTGAACATTCTGCTGCTGGTGTTCGATTCAGTCTCAAGGCAGAACTTCATGAGACGTCTCCCGAAGGCTTATAAATTCTTGACTGGGGAATTGGGTGCTGTGGTATTGAAAAGGTTTAGATTTTTAATGCTTTTCTTATTCAAATAGACCAAATATTTAATCTTTATTTATTCATTCGATCATGTCAAGTCTATAATCCGGCGGCCCTGAGTGTAAATCTTCATTCGTGGCAAGTTTTTAGGGTTCCGTACCTCAAAAGGAAAAAACGGAACCCTTATAGGATCACTTTGTTGTCCGTCTGTCTGTCTGTCTGTCAAGACCATTTTTCTCAGGAACGCGTGGAGGCAACAAGCTGAAATTTATAGGAAATACTAAGGTCTATTGCCTCTTAGAGCTGTGAAAATTTCACACTTCTAGGCCAACGCAATCAAAAGATATAGTCGAATATGTCGTAAATTTCAGCAAATTTTCGACATTACCAAATAAATCAAAACCTACGGGGCATTTCCCGTGAACTCAGAATATTGAAATTTGGCACAAAGTAACTCCTTAGAGCAGAGATAAAGGAAAAATTGCGAAAATTATAAATTTTTATTTTCATCATATGAAAAAAATATTTTGAATAATTTTATACCTACTACCCTTTTTCTCATGAACTCGTAAACGTATTAAATTGAAATTCATATCAAATACTAAGGTCTGTAATACCTTTAAACTTAAATAAAATCAAACCTCTGTCTCAACGCATTCAAAAGAAACAGCAATTTTAGTCGTAATTTTAAACCCGCGACTACTCTCAAAAAATCAAAACCTACAGGGTACTTCCCGTGATCATAGAATCTTGAAATTTGGCACGAAGCAACTCCTTAGAGCACAGATAAAGGAAAAATTGCAAAAACTGTACATTTTTAGTTTCATCATATAAAAAAATATTTTTAATAATTTTGTATTTACTATACCTTTCCTCAAGAACGCGTACAGTTATTGAATTGAAATTCATACCAAATACTCAGTTTTATAATAACTTTAAGCTGTGAAAAAATCAAACATCTATGTCAACGCAATCAAAAGAAACAGCAATTTTAGCCGATTATTTTCAAGCTCGCAAGGGAATCAAAACCCACAGTATATAATAATATACCCACTTTTCTTTAGGGTGCGGGAGAAACCTGTAGGTTTGTACGGAACCCTCGGTGCTCGAGTCCCACTCGTACTTGACCGGTTTTTATTTTGGAAGGCACGAATAGAACTATGTAAACGCCTCGCCGTCGGGGCCTCGGATGAGTGCTTCGTCGTACCCGCTAATAATGCATTACGCATCATCACCCCAAGCCAGGGGGCGCAGGGCGGTATGTGGGACTCCCCCGTTGAAGATGAGCGCGGCGGGGATACCAACTAAAAAACTTGGGGGTGTTCCTGCGGGACGCTATAATGGTCTATGGTATCCCCGCCGCGCTCATCTTCAACGGGGGAGTCCCACATACCGCCCTGCGCCCCCTGGCTTGGGGTGATGATGCGTAATGCATTTTCCTGGGTCAAAAAAAATTGGCCACACAACCAATAAAATTGTGATTGTGAATTTTTCTGCTCGTAAGTTACACTGTTAAAGACTGATTAGTCAGAGTCAGGGAAAACGCTCTGACGTTTATTACCTTTTCACGCCTAAACAGTTAAATCGTTGCCTGAAATTTGGTATACAGGTAGCTTGAACCTTGAAATATCACATAGGCTACTTTTAAAAACCTCGATTCACAGACAGGATCTAATCCAAAAAGTATCTTCCAGTTACAACATAGTAGGCGATGGAACTCCCTCGGCATTGATTCCCATTCTATCTGGACATTTTGAAACAGAGTTGCCTGATGCAAGACAAGGGACCACCAGGACTTCTGTTAATGCATCTTATTATATATTCTCGCATTTGAAAAAGAGAGGGTAAGTGGTATAAAAGTGTACCTATTAGAATAGATTTTTTGCAGTGGCACTCTTAGGTCTCTATTGCAGAGGCCGCCTGGGAATGTACAGTCAACTACAAAGAGATGTATCCATGTTAGTCTTACAAAATGAAGGAACTTTTAATATGCAAATATTATTTACCCTTACTTCGTGACATTTTCAGTATCCACCAAATCTTATACTATATTCGATTTATTTTAAATGCTATTATTATATATCACCAAAGGAAAAGTAGTGGGATACATCATTGTTGCATATTAACGAGTCGATGATAATATAAAGTTTGATTGCTACTAGAAATGTCACGAACCAAGGGTAGTTCATTGTGGCAAATGAAAGTTTACTTCATTTTGTAAGCCTAACATGGATACATCTCTTTGTAGTTGACTACCACACATTTGTCAGTTATTCATCCGTCGCACAATGTGCAGACATTACTGTACGGACCACAGAATAGAGAATCCTATATTCTCTTTAATCCGTGGTACGGACTGAATGTTACCAGACATTACTGGACGTGACGATATTCCAGAACAAGGTGACAAGCAGTGCAGTGCCGTGCACAATTTGGTATTTCAAAAAAGAATATCTAATAATCATGTCGCTCTTAAGACTATAGGCTCTTAAGGTCTAAACACTGACCTTTTAATAGGCATACATGGAGACATAAAAGTCCAACGCGCAGAGGCCCTTTTAAGCTATTAATTTGAATATAAAAGGTTGACACTTATTCTTGAAGTCTGTCTGTGACCTCTGTGAGTCCATCTATAGAAAATGGACGCTGACATTCTTCGTCAAACAATTATTTTTTACAAGCTGCGCCCAGCGGTTTTACCCGCTGTACTACCTATGTGTTATTCCAGGATCTAAGCTATCTCTATACCAAATTTCAGCTCAATCGGGTCACCCGTTTAGGCGTAAAGAAGTAACAAACATACACACTCACAAACTTAGTGTGTAATATTAGTGTTATTATAGCAATAAAATATCGTTTCTAGATATCGTACAGCATACTTCGAAGACCTGGCTTGGCTGGGCACGTTCCAGTATCGATTCAACGGCTTCAGTGAACAGCCTACTGACCATTACCTGCAACCATTCTTCATGGACATGACTAAACTGAGGTTCAGGGATCATGCCAATGTGTATGTGCCGAATACTGGATTTCAGAAATGGGTTCGTATTTTTAAATTAATTGTAAATATGTCTATAATTAGTAAAATTTAATAAAAAACCCCCAACTCTAAAAACATATATATGAAGAGTGCTTTTCTTGAAAGGAGTCCCGCGTGATTAATGAAACTTAATTAAATTTAATCGATGATTACTGTACTTCATGTCCTAAGTTATTTTTATTTGTTAGATAAAGTAAATACCTAAATCACGAAAGTAAATATGAGAAATTATTAGGAGTCAAAATATAAATGTTGTAGGCGCCGCGTTTCAGGGAATCCTTTCGTGCCTTTCGTGAAAAGCATTTTAATTTGCCATTTTGTGCAGACAGCCATGTTGAACCGATTTCCATAAAAAATACGCCACCTTTCAAACAAAATCGGTTCATCCGTTTGGAAATGGATGGAAGAAGAAGTCTCATAATTCTTATTAATTATTGTTTTACTGGCCTTTTAAAAAATCCTTCTTTATTATGAATTTTCTAATTCTTCTTTAAAGGTTCCAAAAATAGGCCTGGCCGAACCAAAATGCATCGGATCAATGCCCGTTTACAAGTTTTTGTTCAATTACACTGCTCAGGTACGTAATTTTAAAATATTGCCAAGGTAAATAAATTAAAATGCCCGACATACCGATAGTCCGACATTTAAATATTTTGAAAAAATTTAGGTTGGTGCTTTTTTTTAGGCTTTCGTAGTCGCGCGTAGTCAACAACGAAGCCTTATAGTTTCGCTTTGTTGGTTTGAGAGTTCGGCTAGTGATGACAGCACTACCAAGAATTTAGTGCTTTGTGTCTCCTACGTTTTTTGTCAAAATTTCAAAGAAAACAAGTGAATTAAATTAAAAATTTAAAAAACCCCCAACGCAATATTTAATTCACCATTTTTTTAATGGCGGCCATCTTGGATTTTAAATTTTATATAGTGGGCTATATTCTACTCGTTAAGCCCTTTCATTTGATACCCATATTGAGGGGTCGTGGAAGAAAAAAAGTAATCCGCCATTTTGTAGCGGCGGCCATCTTGGACCGATTTCCACCAAACATGGCTAAGAACACTCTCGACTAACTCTACTTTAAAACAAAAAAAACAAAATCAAAATCCGTTCATCCGTTTGGGAGCTACGATACCACAGACAGACACACACACACACACACAGACAGACAGACACGTCAAACTTATAACACCCCGTCGTTTTTGCGTCGGGGGTTAAAAAATACGTGTCCAATATTTTTTAATCAACTTGATGGACTAAAAGATGTTTTGTTGACGAATTTTGAAATATAAATTCATGTAATTAATTTATTGAAAATTCCTCTATACCAGCCCTGCATTATATTATTGCACACATTTTAAAATTTTCAGTTTGAAATATTAAAAAATAGCATGATAAGAATTTTTGAAAAAAAAATATTTAACATTGCTCCTCTTGCCTCAATTTAATATATGAAACTGAAAACACTTTTAAAATGTGTGCAATAATATTATGCAGGGCTGGTATAGAGGAGTTTTCAATAAATTAATTCTATGAATTTATATTTCAAAATTTGTCAAATTGTGCGAGGAGAGAGCGTCACTCGATATATACGCTCTTAAAGGGAAATATAATTAACCATTACTTCTCTAGCTATTCGAAATGGTCGGCAAGAAGTTCTGCCTGACATTCAACGTGGCGCTCAGTCACGACTCCCTGGGGCTGGTCTCCGTGGCTGACGAGGAGTTGGTGCAGTTCCTCAAGAAGTTCAGGGATGATGGGAACTTGGAGGACACGGCTGTGTTTGTCATGAGTGATCATGGCGCTAGGTATATCAGTTTTTTCCGCTTCAGTGTCTAACGAAGACAGGAAGGAATACAATTTAAAGAAATGGTCGTTAAGTTTTCTTTTTCTGTCATCTCGATTCGATTCGAAAGAGTGGCTGATTGACTGAATGATCTATCAACCCACAGCTTAAACCGCTGAACGGATTCGCTTGAAATTTGAAAAGTAGGTTTTATAATGTAAGAAAGGATTTTACCACGCCGCGAGCACATGCTAGTTTCTGATATAAATCATCTTCGATCGCGACATACTCTGGGTATTTCTTTGTTAACACCGGATCGTTTCGATCGATCGCACCATAAGTGGCAAGCTTTAAGCTTCCTACGGTACGATCGATCGACACGTTGGATTTTGGATCGTTGACGATAGCGTCAACAATTTAGCGCACCACAGACCACAAGCCTGCCCCATACGGTGCGAAGGATTGAAACGATCCGTCGTCAACTACCGATCGAGACGAACTATCGACACTGTGTGAAGCGTTGCGATCAACGATTCGATCTCCGTCTCAATCAGACGCCAGCGATCCGTCGTTAACGACCGATCGTTACGATCGATCGTACCGAGAGTGGCACGCTTAGCTTCCTATTATGTTGGAGAATAAACTTCCAATGATTATTTTCTTCCTGGCTCCGGATAATATAATTATAATATTATGTTATTAATAACAGGTATTTCGCAATTAGGAATACGTATCAGGGCAAGATAGAAGAACGTTTGCCATTCGTGTCTCTGATTCTTCCCGATAAACTGAAGAGGAAAAGGCCACAAGCTCTGGTATATTGTCTTTCGAATTAAACTGGTTCTTGTTTTTCTAGAAGACTTCTAGAGTTCTTCTTCTTGTTTTTTTTCTAGAAGTCTAGAACTTTGGTGCTAGATGGTAATAATAATAAAAACTTGTTTTAAAAAAGTTACTAAAACTTCACTTGTTTTAACACAAATTGTATATTATGTAGATATAAGTTCTTGTACGAAATTGTGGTGTTAAAGAGTTATCGAGGGGACTTATTTCGATAAACATGTGTTTGACACCTTGTACAATGGTTTATCCATTGCTTTGAAAAGCTTAAAGAAGCCTCTGCGACTCTGGATTTTTATGTCACTGTACTTTGTGCTTATTTATGTCTGTTTATGAGTCCATAAAAAAATAAAAACATCCATCCATAAAAAATGAGCTCAAAGCTAGCCTCCGTTCAGTGACGGAACTATTATTATTAAAGTATTTTCCCTCATACCAGATAAATCTAAAGTCCAACATAGAAACGCTGACGACCCCATACGACATTCACTCAACAATTCTGGACATTTTGGACATGAATGAGCTGAGGAACAATTATAGAGTGCCAGGAGCTGGTATTCCTAGAGGAATGAGCTTGTTGGATGAGGTGAGAAGCATTTTATTAGGTACCTACATGAGTTGCGAGAGAACCTGAAACATAGGCGGATCCAGACAGGGCAAGGTGCAGACGGGCAAAAATATTATAATATTTACTACGAAAAGTGTATGTTTAGCTCGCTCTGAGCCCTGAGCAGTTAGAAAGTTTAAACATCCTTAATAATATGTGCGCGAGCAGCTGGCTGCGAGCGCTGAGAAAATAATTATAATCTTTACCATGAAATATGTGCAAAATTCGTAACTCTACAATGCTTCTGGGGGGCCTTGGCCCCCCTGCCCCCCCCCCCCCCCTAAATCCGCCTATGACCTGAAATGTAGCTAAAACAACAAAAACGGCACAACTCACTCTCTCTCTCTCTCTCTCTCTCTCACTCTCTCTCTCTCTCTCTCTCACTCTCTCTCTCTCTCTCTTTGGTTGTTTAGAAGAGATAGGTTTTAGGGATTTTTGACAATTCGTTCTTCGGTTCGATTCCCTGGCAGTTGGCAGATAAGTGAATATCCCTGAAAATGTAGGAGGCAGTCATTAGGTCATGTTGGAATATATAGGTTGGCTATACAGTCAAGATCACAACGAGGCCTGTAGCATATGCATAGCCTAAATGCTGCCTCGGACTGCCTTCTACATATAAGATATATGTAGAAGGCAGTCTTTTCTCTTTAAACAGCCAGGAACCACAGTTTTACCTTGCGAAACATGTGTTAGCGTCCAGGCGAAAATTGTGCTCTCTGTAATGCAGATTTCGACCTCTGGGCGCTAAAATTACATGTTTTCTCTACAGATCCTCAAGTCAAACTCAAAATTAATTTATTCAAATAGGCTACATTGGAGCACTTCTGCAAGTCAACTTTATTTAGCCTTGCCAGAACGTAACTTTTGTGACATTTGCGTTACTTTTTGACCCTTTATGTTACGTACTTTTGCGTTACTTGTTTAGATAGATTATATTAAAATTGATTAAGTATAATGTAATAAAATATGAAAATTTAAAAAAGCGTTACTTTTCTTGTAAATGTAACGATATATGTTACTTTTTGAGCTTGACGAGGTTACTTTTGAAAATAGGGCACTGGCAACACTGACTTAAATTTTTTTTATATGTTTACATACTCACGTGTTGGTGTCCTCGGTCTTTTACCCTTTCCTTTTAGCCTTGGCATGTTCTAAGCTGCCTCGTGTTCCGTTGAAGTAAAACCCCATATTTTGTCCATTTCCCCCATAGATCCCCAAATCCCGCACGTGTCCAGAGGCGGGTATAGAGCCGTATTGGTGCGCGTGCGCATCGTGGCGCAACTTGTCTCAGTTCAACCCCCTATATAAACCTGTGGCGATGGCGCTCGCTGATTATGTCAATACTGTTACTGAGGAATTAAGGTAAATAACGTAACGACCCAAACTGAGTTTTGGCCTCCTACGCAAGAAGACTAGGTATGTTTATTTTTTTAATAATAAAAAGGAAGGCGCAGCGTCGGCAGTCCACCTGACCGATGGGTCGATGACATAGCAACGATCGCAGGAAAGACCTGAGGGCCTATTGGCTATCGCAAAACGACATGTAAAACATGTAAACGACATGTAAACACTAGAATCCATAAACAAAATTACGTGCTTAAACCTCCTCATTAATATGACTAAAGTAACACAAGCAGCAATGTACATTGAAGTTGCCATCAATCGTAGTGGGGGAGAATTAGCCAATAGCCCCTCTGGATGCGAACTGCTCAAGACAAAGCTGCTTGGCATAAAGGGGTTTTAGATTTTTTTTTTATGTGACAAATGCCTTTATTGAGAAAAACAAACTAACAATACTACAGCTACTACAGCAGTAAAGAACACTTTTAATAACCACAGATCGGCCACAAGCCGATCTACAGAAAATCCGCATGCTCCAAACCACTGTCAGATGGCAGAGTGCCCAGAATGCTGGCAGCATTGCCACGTTGAATGGCAAAACTTATACGTTGTGCCAAATATACCCCAGCATTTCGGTCACACGTCGCCTCGACCAAGCGCTCAGATAAATTTTGGAAAATGCGGTGAGCTCCCGGACCCCAAGGTCCCAAAGTCTCTACCCCAAACGGCTCAAAAATGTAACCGCTGTTTCAGATATGGGCAATCGTGATGCTTAACCATCACGCACTTGATTTTGCTCTTGTCACTCATTGACATGTAAATCACGTCGTTAATTTCACACAATTTTTTTAATATATTCTCAACAGAACATTATGTGCCAAAAGGAGAATCATTTCTATAGAGGCGGTGTACTTTTTAAGCCAAAACCCGGAGTTGGATTATACGTTCAATAAACACATTTTAAATGTAACATCTGCACCTATTTATTATCAAGCCAGGGTAAGCGTTTTTTAACCATTATAAGTAAGATAAGATAAGACCATTATAGGTAAGGTATATATAAGATTTTTAGGTCATGTCGCAGGCATTGCAGAAATCCTGAAACTGCAAAATATGAAATCAAACTCAAAATTCATTTATTAAGTAGGCTACAATGCACAATGGAGAATAGAATAGAATTACTTTTTATTGTGGCCACATAACAAAATGTACTTAAAATTACTATTACAATATTATAACATAATGGCCCACAATGGGCGGCCTTATCGCTCAAAGCGATCTCTTCCAGGCAACCAACTTTGGACGGATAAATTTCCTTATGAAGAGTAGGGGTTATGTGGAAAAATGTTAGGTAATAAAGTACTATTGCAAGTCAATTTTACAAATATTTTTTTAAGACTACCGCTTGTTAGCAAATCACCTCTATGAGAAAAACGAGCAAGAAACTCGTGGGGACTATTTTGATTGCATAATTAAATATGTTGACTATGATTTGACTCTGACAGTGTAAGGTAGCTTGTTCTGTTAGATTATAAACTCCAATTGTTAATATTTCAGATAATAATGTCGCCCAATAATGCGATATACGAAGGTTCAATGCAATACATAGCTAACAAAAACTTCTTCAATATTTCTGATGAGAATATATCTAGGACTAATGCGTAAGTAGACCCAAATGATGCAACATGTTTTAAACGGAGGGAGAAAAGTGGGATAAAATTGACCAATCACAGAGTTTGGCCTACCCTTTTAAGCCCAGTTGATTGGTCAATGACACGGTCAAAAAAATATTATCTACTAGCTGCGCCCAGCGGGTTTACCCGCTTTTCTATAGCCTATGTGTTATTCTGGGGTCTAAGCTATCTGTATACCAAATTTCAGCTCAATCTGTCCACCCGTTTAGGCGTGAAAGAGTAACAAACACACATGCAGACATCCAGACATCCATTCTTACAAACTTTCACGTTTATAATATTAGTAAGATTATATTTAGGTGAATAATAAAAAAAAATTGTGCGTGTACTAGTTTACACACGTAAGAAGTGAAACTTCTTTAATTAAATTAAATTTAAATTTATAAATTTTTTAAATTCATGTTCATTGGAGAAAGTGAAAGTACTCTTCGTCTGAACCAACCGTGGTAGGGGCAAGAAACAAAAGATGGCGCGTAACTGAAAAATGTGACGGTAAATTTTTTCCAACGCCGATAAAGAAGTTTCACTTCAAAATATTAGCTTACCTGCGTATTTTTTGGTTTGTGAATAAAATAAGAAATATCTGAGCTATTAAAGTTTTTGGGTGGGAACGCGCTACGTCACTATTCGATACAAAATGTAGAGTATTTTCCACGAAAGGAATTCTTTTTTGCAGGGCGCCACTATCGCGCAATTTTATGATAAAATATCTATAAACTATAACATTTTAACTCTTCATAATTTCTTAATATAATAGGTATTTATTTTATCTAAGAAATAAAAAATATTTAGGATAATAGTCCAGTAAAAGAAGGATTGTGGATGAAATAGTCGAAAGTAGGAAAACTAACTTAGGAACTTTGTTTGGACTAGTTAGGAGATAAACATACTACTAAGTCCCTGCCCCTCCGGCGGCCGAAGAAGGTCCCATTTTTAGGGTTTTTGCTTATATTATGTCAAAAACTGTGCGTCTTACGATATTTTGTTGTACTACATTTTGAAACCTATTAAAATTCTCTACAACTTTGACCTTTACACTTTTTATCTCCTCCTCGAGCTCACCTCGGAGGGGTGGGGACTTTTATTATGTTTATCTCCTAACTGGCCCAAAGTTCCTAAGTTAGTTTTTCTGTTTTCGACTTTTCCATACACATGGCCCTTATGAATACTCATTGACTGGACTATTAATAAGTACAGTAACAATTGATAAAATTAAATTTAGTTCCGCTAAATTCTGCGGGACCTCTTTTGTGAAAAACACTCTACCAAAGTTTGGCATTCACAATTCAATTCATTTTATTGTTTTTTATTTTCAGTTACGGCGACGAGTCGCAATGTATTTTCAACACACATCCTCATCTAAGAAAATATTGTTATTGTAAAACTAGTGACACATTGAAGAATAAAATTTAATTAAAACGATATATTATATTTGTTTAATTTTTTATTCCTACTTTTCCCACTTTACATCCCACTTTTCAAACGACAATTAGAGGGGTCAAGTAGGGTTTTATCCCGCCTTCTAGGTTTAGTCTGCTGCCATCTACGGCCGCATCGACGCTTAGCATCACGCGATATTGTGGTCAATGACTAATCTTTTTAAAAATTAAAAAAGTTCACGGTTAGGCTATTTTTCATGTCTATTTACCTGCTTACAAAATTTCAGCTCAATCGGTTTAGCCATATTATATTCGTGGAGAATTAACGTTGAAGACCTGCTGTTGCCTTTAATTTGTTACAACTAGCGACACCTATCATGGAGTAGTAGTACTAACTTTAAAATAGCGCCATCTGTCAAACATAGTGGAAAACCTATCTATTACCATAATGCATGTGGTGAAAAATGGTACTAAGAATCTACCTTACTAAGATGTATCAGAATCCACTAAAACGTGGAAACTAGCGCCCTCACTTTCAATAATTAGTAATCGGTTATAAGCGCCATCTATGTTCGAGTAGCGTAATTATTACGTGATCGTCTTAAATTTCCTTTGAAGGCAACCGGCAAAATGTCGGCTTGCTTTTGGTAAAAATGAATCTTTACTACAATTATTTAACAAAATTGACTATTTATAGTTAATTATATGTAAATTAAATTAACAAAATACGATAAAAGTAAAATAAACCACATTGGTTACTTCGATTTGCGTTAAAATAGTCAAAATACAGAAAAACAACAGCAAATGTGGTTGAACAGAATCGAACCTACAGCGCAGCGTATAATCAACATCTGAGCTATAGCAGAAGGCGGTGTCTTTTGAAAATTGCCGCAAGAAGAAAATCAAGAAGTTTTTCTTTCATTCGTTGCCGAAATTTTGAAGAGAGTGGTTGTGCGCTACGATTTTTAAGAAAATTTAAATAAATTTCTCGAATTGTAGTTATTCAAGCAATTATTAAAGTCGACGTGCTTTCCATCCTCATGTAAGTTTGTATCTTTACTACCTATATTTATTAATTCCTCCTGCTGAACCAATAGGGATGAAATGAAATTAGAGTTCAGAGTGTTTGTATTGGTTTTGTACAGGTAGTAGTTACCCATAATGTCGTGATAAAAATTTGGTTAGTATTTTTTTTTTACTAATATTATTTCTTAACCTAGACAGACATTCAATAGCACCGCGACCATTCGTCAAAGTAAAATGCCCCCATGAAATTTAGTCAATATTTATTTTTTAAAACTGATTTACCTACACTTTTTTGTATAATGTAAAAATAATAAAAATCTAAAGCTGTGAAGTTGGTGCTAAAAGACTTATTACATTTTCAGAAATATAAGGTGCTAGTCATTGTCATCCCCTGGGTTTCCGCTTAAAATAATTCTTAGTCAAATCAAAATTTATAAATCCAGATTATCTACAAAAAGCACTTAAATAGTATAGAACGTAATATAATATCAATAGTTTATTTTACTGGTTAATTCATTATTCAATATTTCATGTTTTTTTTGGGGATTTTAATTTAAAAGTACTTCGTTTGAACTTTGTTTACATACAAAAAGTTTTCATTTTTGTGTCTTGCACTTTCACTTCCGGATTTAGTTTTCCATGACGAAAAACTTTTCGTCATGTTTCATTCGTCTATTCAGCCCGTAAATTGACCGAAACACAGTACTTGTGCTAAAATGTGTTTTATTTAATATTTCAGTGTTTATAATGTACCCCACGAAGAGTAAAATGGATTACATGAACGAAACGTACCGGCTGTTTCCCAGAAACTCTGCAGATGGTATGTTTTTCGAACTTTTTACGCTATTTTACTTATTTTAAAATATTAGAAACTTATGTCAGATCTTCACTTTAATCTTTCATATTTTAGTAATATTAAAGTTAAGTGCAGTAATTAATAATAACTATATTAACTACTTTCTATTTACATGTAAGTAGTAACTAGTAGTGGCGCTAGTTTCTACGCAGAGTCGAGAAAACGAAGCGATACTTCTTGGAATTTAATTGTATTTTCAAATTCTACCACTCGCCAATGTTATTTTTGTTTTAATAATCTATTTGGTTTAAATATTTTTAACCTTTTTACTAGTGCATTTATAAGATAACTTATAGAATAGTAATTTAACTAAAAATACTGGTAAAAGTAAAATTTACTGCTCTTTTGTAATTTTTGTAATAACTAGGTATACTTTGATCAAAATCTTAAAAAGCATTTATGTATTTAATGAAATATGATACAGCACTTTTTCTAGTCAATTTGGTATTACAAAGTATAATTTATTTTGAGACATTTAAAAAATACCTTTGTGAGACTAAAGTGCAAGTGGGATTATTTTTTAATGCAAAAAGAACCCCAAACTTCTAATTTCCAGATTTATTCTCCTCACCACTGTCACCAATATCCAGTCAATCCATCCCGAGATCTTCGAGCTCTACTGACACATCTCCGGAAGCTTTCCCTGACATAACGGGCAGATATGTACCAAACAGGCTGTTCGACCAAAATGACCAGCCGATATACCCCAATTTGAGCTTATTCAGTCAAAATGAACATTATGAGACACTATTCGATAGTCAACGTGCACAAGGACCGTTAGAGTTTCAAGGAACTCCCTACACAGCCAGACGACCAATCACAGGCCGGAAACTGACCACGGAATATCTAACACAAAGAAACAATGACAATTTAACGTACGAGCTATTTCCGGCCCGGCCATTTGAATTGACGCCTCACCAAAATACCACTTCTGAAGTGATGAATATGGGACCTATGATGACTGAATTGTCACCGAGAATGGCAGATCTGTCCCCTAGAATGACCGATCTATCCCCTAGACAAAATGTGTCCCCAAAAATGACAGATTTCTGGCCAACCAAGACTGTTTCTCCTAATCTGCTAGATTTGTCTCCGAGACAAAATTCAACACCTACAAATGTGTCACCAAGACGACCAGAAATGTCTAACTTAAACCTGCCGAGAGATGTACAAATGTCCCAAATGCCATACACAGCTTCGAAAGTGCCCGAAATGTCTAAGATATATCCACCGTTCAAAGAGCCGATTGCGATTGGTTTCCGGCCGAATGTCCCCAATAAAATGTGCACATTTTGCCGCAAGAACGGGGAGACTCCGTTGGTTTATATGACGCATGCTGTGAAGGAGAAGATTGGCAATAGGAATGTGGTGACGTGCCCTATTCTGAGGTCACACGTTTGCTCTGCTTGCGGTGCTTCGGGAGATAAAGCTCATACTATGTAAGTATTACTTAATATCACACTAGCTTAAGCTCATAGATTGACCTTGTGACTTGTGGCCTAATGTTTCTGGAGGTCTTTTTTTTGTGCACTGAATAACAAGTGAATTAAATTAAACATTTAAATAAATCCCCATCACACTCAAAATGTGTTATTCGCCATTTTGTGGAGGCGGGCATCTTGGATTTTGAATTTATCGACCGAGCGAAGCGAGGTCTTAGAGTCGAGAGCCGCGAAAAGCTTGTGTTTCTACCAGTTTAACGGTTGACCTCTGGTGCTTAAGTCTGTTTCATCCTATGTGTCTTCCACATTTCAGCCCTCAGCAGTTTGAGTTGTGTATATTTAGATCAGTCTAGTTTTCTTTTAAAATTCAAAAACCATAATATACATATTATAAGTAAATCATTATATATATTTCCTAGGTGATCATCGGACATTTAAATTTATGTTTGTTTAAATTTTTAAAAGACACTTATGTAACATCATTTTCGAGCATGGTATAGGCTGAAAACCAGCGCTGTGCAGGATTTCCTCAAGCAGCATTAAGCTGAGTCTATGTCAATTGACAGCAAAATTACGTGTACATAATATATACATACACTTTTTTGTCTTTATGTAACTTTTGTAATTTTTGAATGTCAATAAATTATATTTTACTTTTACTTTATTACTTTACTTTTCATATTTTTAGATCGTACTGCCCACTCCTGCTCAGCGGTAACAACGGCCATCCGCTACCGTCAACCACCATCACCCTCAAGAACACCCGAGTCAAGAGCAACGGAAGGCGTAGGTATTGAATCTATACTAACACTAAACAAACTAATTAGAGTACATTAACATTAATAATTCTATCACATGAAGTCTGTGGTGTTGGTATTAAACAAAAATTGCCTGTAAAAATTTTAAATGGTTTGGCTTTAAGAGCGTATATATATCGAGTGACGCTCTCTCGCTCGCACTATTTGACAAATTTTGAAATATAAATTCATAGAATTAATTTATTGAAAATTCCTTAACAACAGCCCTCCATAATATTATTGTACACATTTGTCAAATAGTGCGACCGATAGAGCGTCACTCGATATAATACGCTTGGCTTGAAATGTTTGCAAAAATGATAAACTGAAAATTAAGGTACACCTTTTTTTTAACGTCATACCACTCTGCTTATCTAAATAACAATGTCAGTATAAAGCTATGAAAATGAGAAAGGGTATGGAAATAAAAAAATATTTAGTCGTAAATCTTTCAATTGGATTTTTTTAAATGTAATAATTTGCGAATTTATATAATATAAAAATTCGTTCTTTTAAAAATCCGTTCCAGCGATTGTTTCTAGCATGTAATCTATGTTTAAATTGTTAAACTATTATTAATTATATTATGTGTTACGGCTAATGTCCGAAGTGAGGCCGTTTAACTGGCTAAACCTAGGTGTAGCCGACCGCAGTCGGTTAAAGTTAGGTGTAGAAGATTTATTTTCGGCCTCATGCGTTTAAAACATAAGACAAATTCTTATCAACATGTTTAATTGTTGTTGGTGATCGTCATAAAATTAGCATTATGTAGTCCTTAATGATGAATTGAGAACTCTGGAATAAGTAAAAGTTGTTGTAATCACTGTTCAAACCTAACCTAACCAACTGATGTTGGTCTGCCCTGAATTCTTAATAAAAAAACAAGTAATTTTACACAAACATTTTGTTCACACCTAACTTACATATTATGCAGTAACAAACCTATCTATCTACTTATAACTTAATGATTTCAAATAATTATGCACTCAGTTTTAATTTTATGATGTAGCATAAAAATTTAAAATATTAGCTTTTCTATAATTATATGGCAAATGTAACACTGCTTGTGTATCTTGTCAGTTGCAAGTGTCCAAGTAAAAGGTGGAAAAACAATCGTTTTATACGAAGAAAATGCTTACCATTAACGAATTTGAAGCAGAAAAATAATCGTTTTTTATTTTTTTTACTTTTAAAATATTTTTATCTATAATTTTCTATCTTATTTATCATCAAGGTTTTTAAAAGATTTTATTCTATTATAATACTGATCTCAAATTATGCCATTTTAGTTTGTATTAAATATAAAAAAAACTAAGACTGCCATCTATTGGTATAATATGTGTATAACTTATGTAAATTAAGAACTTTGCTTAGAAACTAGCAGTTCCAAAAAAACATATATATATTAAGGATCATTACCATCTTTTTAAAAGGAGGAACCTTCTAATATCTGATTTTTTAAGAATATTTTACATGTAAAAATAGTTATAGGTTTTTAAATTATGACAAAAATACAGTCATCTTGGGTAGGTAACTTTGAATTTTTATTGGTCTAACTTTGAACAAGGTTGTTTAATATCGTTTACTAATTTATTGCATGGAAACATGTAGTTGTTTTAATTAATAAATCTGCGTTTAACGAATCCAAACATTTTCTAAATACTTTAAAGATCCGTCCATGCAAAGTTACACCAAGACCCAATCTATCAGTAAAATAGACTAACTGTGTGCCGTTTACATTTTTTACGTTTTCACTAAAGTAAATATAATATTATCTAGAAATATTATTATGACCAAATGTTTAATCATCATCACAATCTTTGACAAGAATTTTTAAGATCGTAATTTCAAATAATTTGACATATGATAATGCAAATCTGACTGCTGAAATCATGCAAGATTTTTTAAGTACGTAACATTTTTTAACCCAATTTAAATGGTTAAGCTAGGTTTAAGATTTTTGATATTAATATTTTTACATTATATATTGACAATTATGAAACTTTATCACAATTTTTAATAATTACATTTTATAACATGTTTGTATTATTATAATTTCATTTAAATAAAAAAAAACATATGACAATAATTTTAAATGGAAACCTTAAATTAGTTTTAAATTTTTTTGACAATTTATAATTTTACTTCGGTAACAAGGACAATAATTATGATACATCATTGAAGCTTAATAATAATTATTATTGTATTTCAAAATATTATTCTGATTATGATATATAATTATTCAAACATTTTACTATTTTGGTGATAATTTGCATGTTAGATTTAAGATATTTTGACATTGATACCATGGGTTTTTGTAGCATTTTATAAATTTATGAAACAAGATAAAAAGAAATAACAATGACATTTTATTATATTATATTTTTATGATAATTTCATTTAAACAAATATTATGACAAAATTATTCAAACATCATAATATTTTTTATAGTAATTTTAATCAAGGTTTTAGATATTTCTATCACAAATTTTAACCATTAAGTACATTACAATTTTGACCATTATTATGACAATAATTAAAATAAATCAGTGTTTTAAATGTAAAAAAATGATGACAATGTAAACTATGATTATTATGATTCAATATAATTTTTTATTAATTTTACTTACATTTATTATGATTATGACAAACAATTAGGTATAATAATATGCCAATAATTTCAATTATTATAACTATTCACATGTAAATTAAGATTTTATATAGGTACCTTTAAACGGTATTATTCTTTTTATATTGAGAACAAAAAAACGTTGATTTTCAAACTATGAAATTTGCTTCACTTAATTTTCTATGAATGATGAATTTTGATTTAAATTTGTGAACAAGTAAAAATAATTTTGCATGCCAAATTATTTTTGCTAAACTTAAATTGTTATTGTAATTACAAAATGGTAATTATGATTTTTATGTTACAAGCTAATATTTTTATCTGATAAAAAAGTGGTTATCAGTATGTACTTTAATACTGTTTCCGTACATGATATTTAATTAATATTATGTTTATTAAAATAATATAAAAAACTCTACTTTATGTAGTTATGGTTATTGGCAAAAGGCCATGAAATCATTAAAAAAAATTTGAAAAAAAGTAGTAATCTCGATTCCTTTAGGTATTTTCTTTTTATTTTGTATTACAAAATTTAAGATGATTTTCTATTATGTGTTATTGATTTTAATTTTTAAAAAATGTGTAATTAATGTACACTTTTTATTATAATATTGTGAATGTTTCAACATAATTTGTACTTTAATTAGTAATGTTTTAAACAGTTAAAATTTTTCTAGTATTATTTCAAAAATTCAAATAATTATGATTAAAAAAAGTTGAAAACTTTGTAATGCTCCTAATAGGGTTCTAGTTTTTAAGGTTGATTAATTCTAATTACTATGCCAATGATGTAAGGAAGAAAAAAACTTGATTTATGTACGCAAAAACCTGTAAGGTTGTTAATTTTTGATTGTACATTAAGTACTGTTATATTTTACTAATTTTATGTGCATGATTTCTTAATAAACTAACTTACTAAATATATGCTTGCTTTTATTTATTTTCTAACACTATAATTAAAATATTGATATACTGAGCTGCGGCATGATTTTGGCACTAGTATCTATTTACTAATGCGGTAAACTTAGAGATTTTTACAGGCTAACTTTAGTTCCATTCGCCGCATTCGTTCAAATCGCAGGCTTTGGACTAAGTAGAGGTAGAAGTTGGTAGAGGGCGCCACTTGTATGTTATAAAACTCAATGGGTGATGGCGCTTGTCTGTGTCATACGCGTACCTGTAACAAATTTATAAGGCAAAAGTTAGTTCCATTTTTTGCTACATTTACTATGATCTCGCATAGACGTAGTTTTGTCGTATTATATATGTAGGTCTCATATGTATGTGCCAAATTTATTCTTTTATACAAACACATTAAAACAGAGTTACAATATATTCTGTCAGTAACTGTCCCAAATTTCGAATTAGAATAATTGAAAAGCTTCAGTTCCCGCTGAAAATAGGCCAAATCCTTGCTAAAAATAGTTCTCGTTCATGGTCGCACATCTCGTGATTTTTTAATATTGTTTTGCGTGGTTTGGAGGAAATACGCATAAAATATAACAACAATTTTAATATCATTAATCATTGCGTAGAGAAAGTATATTTTCAAAATGTCTAAAGCCTACGATTGGTATGTGGATACAGAAAATCTACCCGTGATGAGAATAGTAACACCAAGGAATGTTGTCATGTGTGGAACTTTTGGAATGTGAGTAATTTTTTTTATTTTTTACAAGTTGTTTTAGAATAAAAATGCTTTTTCTTGAATTTAATTAAATTGGATGTAAACATTTAATCGTGTGGCGCTAGTATCTACGTGCTAGTGATGATAATCACAGTATTTTAGAGGCAAGATATTAGTTAACTTTTTGCCCGCGTTTATTAAGATCGTGGATCGTATTTTACGCCTTTTTGAACTCGTTGTCTGCCATTGACACATGAAATTGACATTTTGTCAGCCGTAATGTCAGTATTGCCACGTTACAATTTTTATGGTAGATCTGGCTTTTTTTGATATCTAGAATTTGTTTGTAATTAGAAAATATAAGTAAAACGAGACGGGTTTACATTTGTTTTAGATAATAATATATGCTATAACTATACGACAGCTCATTACTTTTGTATTGAAATTGAAACCATACATTTAATAATCATCGTTATTTATTTTGAAGGTAGCTCAAAAAGTGTAGTTTTCTATATCTGTAATTTTTTTATTATTACAATTATTGTAAATCATATCAAACTAATGCCGGGTCTCCAGCTCCTTTTTTGGTCTACACTCTCAACAAAAACACGTCAACACACAGCAAAATTCCCCTACAAAAAAAAAATAATGTCTATGCATTCAGCTTCAACAAATGTTTTTGCTTTCCATAGCCGATGGAAAGCAAAAACATTTGTTGAAGCTTAAAGCATAGACATTATTCTTTTTTTTGTGTAGGGAAATTTTGCTGTGTTGACGTGTTTTTGTTGAGTGTGTAGACCAAAAAATGAGCTGGAGACACGGCTTAATAATGCTGTCCTATTGTATTAGCACATTTTATGAAAGTGTGATAGCAACACTTTTTCTATTTAAACGTCAGTCGTCAGCTGTCAATGTCAGTTAGCAAAATTCACTAGCCCGTGCGCCTCATACATGTTTTTACAAAAATAAACCAAAATTTACGTTTAAAAAACAATAAAAAATGAGTGATACGAAAGTTTTGAAGAATTGCAAAGGGTCACCTACAGATTCTACAGTTAGTGTTGGTAAAGCGGCGCTTGAACATTGTTGTACACCGGAATTTATTTACGGGGGACCTTTCATAAAAGAAATGAAAATAGAACCTTTTTTGGATACCGCTACCCCAATCAATATTCAACTTTCAGGGACCTTTAAAAAGTACGTATTTATTAATTTTTCTTTAAAAGTAAGATATGATATTCTTGTTAGAATCTTTTTGGAGTTTTCCATCTACCTGCTGAATAATAAATAGTAATGAAAGTCAAATCAAAGTCACAATAATTACACACAATAATAATTACATACATTTAACACAATAATAAACCTTTCTCTTGAATCACTCTATTGCTGAAAACTGCAAATCTGTCGAGTAGTTAAAAAGATCTAAGGAAATAGGCAATGGAAGCAACTTCTTTTTAACCCCCGACGCAAAAACGACGGGGTGTTATAAGTTTGACGTGTCTGTCTGTCTGTCTGTCTGTCTGTCTGTCTGTGTGTGTGTGTGTGTGTGTGTGTGTGTGTGTGTGTGTGTGTGTATGTGTCTGTCTGTGGCATCGTAGCGCCCAAACGGATGAACGGATTTTGATTTAGTTTTTTTTGTTTGAAAGTAGAGTTAGTCGAGAGTGTTCTTAGCCATGTTTGGTGAAAATCGGTCCAAGATGGCCGCCGCTACAAAATGGCGGATTACTTTTTTCTTCCACGACCCCCTCAATATGGGTATCAAATGAAAGGGCTTAACGAGTAGATTACAGCCCACTATATAAAATTTAAAATCCAAGATGGCCGCCATCAAAAAATGGTGAATTACGTATTGCGTTGGGGGTTTTTTTAAATTTTTAATTTAATTCACTTGTATACTATGTAAAGTTACCTTGACATAAGGGCGCGGAGGGATATCCACTAAACAACCTGTGGGACGCCATAATGCCGGGGCAGCGGGTACGTCGAAGCACTTATCCACGTCTATAAATCTATAAGTACAGGTTCTATATACCTACCTAATAATTTTGTGTAAATAAATAAAAATGATTAACATTTGATATTATAATGTTTGATCATTGAATTATTAATTTATCAACTTCCAGGTATCTAAGAATTGAAGATTCTGAAATATAGTTTATTGGATATAGTTTATAGGTGTTCTGTTTAATTTTTTTTTAATTTAATAAAATTTTTATCTATGATATCTCGAATATTAACTATTTAATATAAATTATTAAATTTCAGCTGTTAGGTATACCTACCTGCTAGCTAGTACAATTTTATGATAGTAAGAGATAGCATAAATTACTAATTCAATGGGCCATATAAAAAGTATTATAATATTGATATATTATTGATTATATTATTGATTTTTACCGGGGGTAGACTTCCTTTGCAGGAGGTCGACTAGGTGGGTACCCCAACAGTGCCAGTTATTCTACCGCCTGAGCAGTGATGTGCAAACATCACTGTGCTCCGGTAGGAGGGCACTGTAGCTAGTGAAATTACTGGGCTAAAGAGTCTTAACATCTCATGACTCTTGAGTAAGAAGCGTTGGTGCAGTGCTCCTAGAATTTCACATAATTGTGAAATCCTAGGTAACACTGTACTGATTATGGGCAGCCGTTATCTCTTAACATCAGGAGAGCGTCTTGCTCGTCTTCTACTTCATTACATAAAAAAAAAAGAACTATATAAATATAATAAGTATGATAGGGGTCATAAGATAGAAGATAGTGCATAATAAACAAAGACGTGGATTCAGACTATGTGGCATCCTGCTTATCTTTATCTTGTAGGTACAGAGTGATTGATTGAATTTAACAAGATAAACATTAACTCAAATACAAATTATTTATTATCATTTTCTTTTTTTGTGTTTCAATAAAGGGCTATCTAATACATACTAAATACTTAATTTGGACCTAAACCTCCTTATTACAAAACGCGAACTTACGATAGTACTGGGATTAACTCGTGTCAAATGTTCGCTTAGTGCCAGGTTTAGTTCAGGTACAATCGTTAGTCCGCGTTTTGTAATAACGTGGTAAGAGTTCAAATATGAAATAAAAGCAAAAACAAGATTATCCGTTTATTCACCGGGGACGGCAATATGACTATAATTTATTGTCATAATAAAATTATTAATCCATTGGCTCTTCATTTTTAAAAATAACAGGCTAAAAATAACAGGATGTACAATAGTAAGTAATTATTATTCTTCAGAATCTTCTCAGGGCCTAAAAGAAAATAGAAAACCCTAATAGGATCAATAATACTCGTAGTTTTGTCAGTCTGTCTGTCAAGACCCTTTTACTCAGTAACATGGGAGTTGTTTGAGTCGAAATTAATCTAAATAGGTATTAAATACCTATTAAAGAAAAGAGTAGATACCTTATATCTACCTACTAGTAACAAGATAGGTATTAAAATATATATAATATATACAGGGACAATCACAATATTTATTACCTAATTAAACAAAATTTTCAATATTATATCTCGAAAAAAAAACGCTCAAATCATGTAGTCTGTAGTTTAAAAAGGAAAACAAAGGCTCAGTCATTTTCATCCATGGCTCAGTAAATAACTATAATTGGATACATTAAATAACCGTATTACAATAAAGTTCTGCAGGGCTATTCATTTATCGGTTAGGGAAGCGAACCGAATACCGAATTGTCAAAAATGTATGAAATGACGTGACGTTACATTATGTCAAGTTGTATCTACATAATACGTCATTACATACATTTTTGACAATTCGGTATTCGGTTCTTTTACGGATAAGTGAAAGAACCCTGCTTTATACATACTTAATAAATATTTGCATAATAAAGTAATATTTTTATTATTTAGTATTATATCTTAACACTTGTGAATAGTAAAACATAATTTCGGCATCGTTTGTAAGGCCCGGATAGCTCAGTCGGTAGAGCATTGGACTTTTAATCCAAGGGTCCAGGGTTCAAGTCCCTGTTCGGGCGATACTTTTTGCTGCACGATTTTATTAGTTATGACAAATTATTGGTATTTTTAATCAAAAAGTTTTTTTTATTTGTTTTCTAAGCATATAGCGCCCTCTATCGGTGATTTTATGAAATAACAATCATCGTCGAGAAAACATTCCCTTAAAAATACTTAGGTATTATCTATAGCTTGATCATAAAATATTTTCAAAAAGTCATTTCCATGAATTTCAAAATTCGTCTTATCGTGGAAGTAAAATGAAACAGGCTAAAACGAGAATGATTTTCTAAAAACGCGTGTCCGATTTTGATTTGTCGAAGATCTTCTGAGGCACTAGTGATTTCAAATATGTCAACCAAAAACGGTCGCGATTCGCTTTCCTTTTCTATCTTCTTATAGATCCGTAAGAGATTATTTTTTGTCTTCCTCTTCTTTGTTACACTTTACTTAACTCTATGGATCGGATGTAGAAACGCTCTAAATTAAAATCAATAATGAATTGATATTTTTCAAAATTTTATTTTTATTTAGTTTATTTGGGACAATTAACAACTACACACTACAGCTTACAAAAACAACATAATAATTAGAGTCCGACCGAAACTGGTTTTACGGCCGAAACCGAAACCGAAACCGAATGTTCGGCCGGGGCTTTAGTTTCGGCCGAAACCGAAACCGAAACCGAAACTCACGTGGTCAAGTAAAAAAATCTTTAAAATACTGAAATTTGGTGCATTTTACCCATTTTTCTGCATTAATTAGGACATGAAATGGAAGCACACCGTAATATTAAGTTTGTTGTATCAGTTGTAATATATAAAATATATCAATAATATTTTTAATTTTTTTAGGCTTCCGTGGTCAACACCTTATAGTTTCGTTTTGTCTGTCCGTCCGTCTGTCCGTGGCTTTACGGAGAAACTATAAGTCCTAGAAAACTGTAATTTTGCACAGAGGAGGGCAATGATTAGGGTAAGATTGGATCGATGGGGTAAGAGAACGGTTACAAAAGTAAATAAATTTAAATCAATTAATTTAGGGTAGCTCCCAAACTTGTAAAATAGGGATGATATTTTTTCTGGCTGATCCCATCATTTAGGGTATTGTTATCATTTAGGTATTTTAATGAAGGACATATTTCTAAGGAAATTTTTCGATTTAATGATCTATTTGAAAGATATTCAAGTTTAAATTTTTTTTGGGCGTCCCCACCCTCTAAAATCTAAACTACTGGCTTTCAAACACTGTTAAAAATCACGAATATAGTTTCAACCATCAAGTTTCCAGGAAAACCATAGCGGTTAAGATAGTTTCATAAGTTTTTAAGGTATCGTTGATGAAAATTAAGGCAGTAGATATACGATTTGCCAGTTCTACGGAAGCCTACATGCTTGGCCTATTTATTTCAATTAAGTTCTTATAGCAAAATGCTTATCAGTTATCAATTTTGATTATACAAAACACTAATTGTTACTGTTTTATTAACCCCTTGATCCAGGAAAAACTTCCAGTTCAAATCAAAATTGACATCTATTTCTAGCTTCTTTAAAATAAGGTTCAAATTCGCATGCGCAGGTGCGGCTCGATTGATCCGCTCGGTGACATATGGGTAAAATACTAAGTATAAGTATTTTGAAATCTTGCTAATTAATACTTTGGTTTGTACCTATTTGTACTTAGAAGACTCATCAATCTCTTTTATGTACCTCTATATAAAAATAATAATTACTAAAATTGCTGTTACACGCTTAGTTCCAGTCTCAACAAAGATAATATAACACACACAACATTTAAATTAACAAACCTATATTACAATTATTAGTCGTCCGCCAAAGCGTTGTCGCGAGAAACGAAGCTAGGCAAGCGTGCATGACAACTTCCGAAGGGAGTTTCGGTTTCGGCAAAAGTTTCGGCCAATTTTGGCCGAAACCGAAACTTTCGCCGAAACTCGATTTTTGGCCGAAACTCGGCCGAAACCGAAACCGAAACCGAAATTTCGGTCGGACACTAATAATAATATATCTAATATAAATGCGTAGCCTACTTCATTATCCACATATATATTATGGAGTAGGGTACACCTTGTAGTTACAATAACTCGCTTGTTACTTATTAACTTAAATTAAATAGAACATCGGAGACCAAATTCTTAAAACTAGAGGCGGACAGTGCAAAGATATCTATGCGTTCAAAGTATGTGTTATAGGCAGTTACAAGTTGATATAGAGGTGCACGTTTTCCAGCATTTGTTCGACACCGAGAAGTAAAACCACCAACCACCTTATATTTTGTTTCAGGAGTTTCGCCTACTATTCATTGAAAGAGCGACTGCCTGTGATACTAACCAAAGTTATAGATGGACTGTCTAAAAAGGGCGTAAGTATAATTCTTTTATAAGCGTTGTAGTTGTATGCCTCTGTAAAACCGGGTCTCCAGCTCTTATTTTGTCTACACAATCAACAAAAACACGACAGCACGCAGCAAAATTCCCCTACACAAAAAAAATAATAATGTCTATGCTTCAAGCTTCAACAAATGTTTTTGCTTTATTTATTTATTTACTAGCTGAGCCCGGCGGTAAGCTCCAACAAATATTTTTGCTTTCCATAGATGCAAAGCAAAAACATTTGTTGACGCTTGAAGCATAGACATTTTTTTTTTTGTGTAGGGGAATTTGCTGCGTGCTGTCGTGTTTTTGTTGATTGTGTAGACAAAATAAGAGCTGGAGACCCGGCTTAACAGATGCCGCCTGGAAGTACCACAGCTTTGTCAGGCATTCATCCGCCGAGTAATGTTGGCTGCACATCACTTAGAGTGCTTTTCACGAAAGGAGTCCTTTTTGCGGGGCGCCACTATCGCAAAATTTCAAAGTTAACATGTCCATAACTTTTTAACGCCTCATAATTTCTCATATATTTAATTTCTTAATTAAATATGTATTTATTTTAAATAACAATTAATAATTATTTAGGATATGAAGTTCAGTATATCGAAAAAAATAAATTTAGTTCCGCAAAATTCCGCGGGACCTCTTTCGTGAAAAAGACTACTATGTTTACTGAAGGGGAAGGGCAATAAGGCCATGACGAAATTCAGCGGTTTACCCGCTGTACAGTAGCTATAACATATAGGCTCCAGGGACTTAGCTATCTATGTACAGTCAACTACAAAGAGATGTATCCATGTTAGTCTTACAAAACGAAGGAACTTTTAGTATGCAAAAATTATTTACCCTTACTTCGTGACATTTTCAGTATCCACCAAATCTTATACTATATTCGATTAATTTTAAATGCTTTTATTATGTATCACCTAAGGAAAAGTAGTGGGATACATCATTGTTGCATATTAAACGAGTCGATGATAATATAAAGTTTGATTGCTACTAGAAATGTCATGAACCAAGGGTAGTTCATTGTGGCAAATGAAAATTTACTTCATTTTGTAAGCCTAACATGGATACATCTCTTTGTAGTTGACTGTACTATGTACCAAATTTCAACTCAATCGGTCCACCCGTTTAGGCGTGAAAGAATTACAAACATACATTCATACATTCTTACAAACTTTCGCGCTTATAATACAATACAATACAATAATACTTTATTGCAAACCTGGTTACAAGAAATTGTTCCATAAGTAGACAATACACATAAAACTAAAGGTATACAATCGGCGGTCTTATCGCACAGAGCAATCTCTTACGACAACCTGCTTGGAAGGAAAGGTAATATTTATTAGTAGGATTTATTTTAGTTTTGAAAGTGTTGGTCGACAATAAAGCTTCTAGTTATACTTAATATCTAAATTCACTTATTCCAGGGTGAAGACGCAATAAACGTGATTAAAAGTCTGTCCAAGCTGAAAAACGACTTAATAACCAACAAGAGCTACGATCTCCTCACCGAGGATACAGCGGACGCTCGCAAATGGAACGTGTGGATCGCAGAACAACAACAGACGCGCTACTTCAACAACACGTGGCTGTTCACTGAGTGCTACGTGTATAGGAGGATTAAGGAAGCATGTCTACTGACGTGAGTTGATAGTATTGTTGAATACATACATATTATATGTAATTTAATGGAATTTTCAGCTTTATATAGGTTTAGGGTAAATCCTGAGATCGGGCGTATTTAAGTGATTCCCGTGGCAGATTTTAAATCAAAGTATTATTGCATTTTACATGTAAAACATCAAATTTCCCATAATTATAATTACATCAATCAAATAGGCATCATTGTAACTTGTTTTGTTCAGAAGATATTTAAATTTAAATTTTTGGTGCCACGGGAATCAATAAAGTGTGGCATGGGAATCAAAATTAAAACTATTTTGTTTGAATTCTATGTTATTATTTAAATATTGACCTCTACATACTAATCATATAAAATAGAAATGATTAAAAACGGTGATCCAAACAGATATACACCAAACATAAAGTATTAAAAAGGTCTATATTGGCTCTCTATATAATAATCATGTAAACTAAATAAAATCAACGTATTGCAGTCTTAAACAATGTAAAAATATTGAATATATAGTCCTAGAATATGAGATTAAGTTCTCAGTCACAGTCACTGACAGGATTCACTCCAGAAGCTGTCATCAGATTGTACATTTATCATTAGTTAGGTTAATCTGGACTGAAAGTTGCAGTCAGCCCATAGTTTCGTTTTATTTTTTCATCATACATCATCTCAGCCATAAGACGTCTACTGCTGAACATAAACCTCCCCTTTAGACCTCCATATATAACACTGGTGTTTAAAGCGACCTGCTTCAAGCGTCTTTCAGCGACCTAAATAAGGTCGTCTGCCACACTTGTGGGTAGACGTTCTACGCTGCGTTTGCTTGCCTATAGTAGCCACTTGAACACTTTTCGACCCCATCAGCCATTCGCTCTACGTGCTATGTGGCCTGCCCATTACCACTTCAGCTTCCTGATCCGCGGAGATATGTCAGTGACTTTGGTTCATCTCCTCATTCCTGATTCGATCACGTAGAGAAACCCCGAGTATAGCCCTCTCCATAGCTCACTGAGCGACTTTTTAATGTGGTCTGTCTACTATAGTACAATATAAAAAAATCTGATGTATACAATATAAAAAAAAATATCTGAAATAATGAAATATACAAATATAAACTGTCAAAATCACTTCCATACCTGCGGCTTCGCTGTAGTTGGGTAAAAAGTGAAAGAATGCGCAAGAAAACTTAGGGGAAAATTGATCACCGTGGTAAAATACCATGAGAATCAATACCATGTAAATCAAAATTATATAGTTTTATGTCAATATTTTTAAATACCATAATTATAGACCAAAATTAATAAAATATATGATAAACAATACCCTTTTACTAACTGCACACCCTAGTCAAAAAACCGTAATGGATAAAAAAATATTTTTAAACATGGAAAAGGTAATCAATGATCTAGTGAACCAAAACCACGGTAATCAATTTCTCACCTTCGTAAATCTAGTTTATAACAACGAGAGGAGGAGCCTCTCTTCACTATGTTTAGAGCGCAATCGAAGTTAGCCAATAGCGTGCGTACAAGCTTCTAAGTATTGTGGTTTGTGAAATGTGGGTAGTTATGTCGCGCGCCATGGGAATCACTTTTTGTCCGGGGACAAACCTAAATTTGTTATTTTTTCTAAAACTACGCTGAGTACAGCCTTCGCGTATTTTTTTGATCATATAACAGTTCACCCTTTACAGCTTTGATCACAGGAATTAATTAAATTCCTTTTATAAATTAGTGTAAAAAATATATTTTGTTCCGAAAATGTGTAAGGGACAGCCCACGGTAATCAAATTTCAGGGCTTTTACATTTTTTTTTAGATACTTGCAGCTAAATATAACCTGATGTCTATCATGCATTAAGTAGATTGAACCTTAGACTAACAGGAAAAAAATACCTTTGGGTAGAATTTTTATGTTACGGGTAGTTTATTCCCTCAGACACGTAAAATTTTGACTCTCAGGAATCACCCTTTATTTTAAATTTTCTACATATTAACTGACATTTCTAAGCGAATCCATAAACACATTAGTATTTAGAGCATTTTTCCACTAAATCTGATCTGAATCCGTCAAAAGACGGTAATGGATATGTACAATTAGGTAGTTATTTAGATAATATATATCGAACTGCAAATCTCAACCTAAAAGGTATGTAATATTTTGATGACAAAAATCTTCGAGGCTCAAGCTTCTTTCGTGAATTGTTGACCACATCTGCACGCATCATTAAGTAGACTATTATGGTGAAACGTAGGCATATTTCACCATAATTGGCCTTGTAACATAAAACTTAAATAACTTAAAACGACTTAGGTACTATCCAGTACAAGTACTAGTGAAGTAGTACTAGTGAAATTACTGGGCTAAAGAGTCTTAACATCTTATGACTCTTGAGTAAGTAGCATTGGTGCAGTGCTCCTAGAATTTCACATAATTGTGAAATCCTGGGTAGCGCTGTACTGATTATGGGCAGCCGTTGTCTCTTGACATCAGGAGAGCGTCTTGCTCGTCTTCTACTTCTACACATAAAAAAAAAAATAGTTTTCCTCGGGTACGGTCAGTGATGTGTGACGTCACGACGGCCTAAAAGAAGGCAATAGGGACGTTGATAAGGAAATATAATTAGTCCGAAATTTATATATTCATTCTTCCTACCCTCTAGGTACCTCCTGCCTATATATTTTTGACCTTGAGTATAATAATAAATATATTATAGTGATATCACGACCAAGAAACTTTTGTTACTAGAAAAAACTACTGGATTGGATAAAAATCCAATGTCAAAAAAAAACGTGTCCATTTTTTGGGTTTCGTATCGTAAAAAAATTAAACCCCATATAGGATCACTCGGATCTGTCTCCTAGGATTGTGATGGACCTGTTTACTCGAGAACGCGTAGCGTTTTCGTATAATTTTTTTATTAATGTAGGTGTACCTTCTTAATGGAAAAATATAATATATTAGTCAACATCTCTATTAAAACGTTACCCTTTTTCATTGAGCGAGTTTGAATAGCATTCATTATATTTTTATTTATCTAATTTTTCCAGAAATTCTCTGAAAGACTACGACCCGTTCGCGGACCAAAAAGACCGTTCATTCAGCGACAGTTTGGAGCCGATGTGTATAGTTGCCGAGAAAATGGCCGACATGTTACCTGAGAGCGACAAGGATAAACGGAAGGCCGACTTTAGCACACTGCTCAAGGTAATATCCTTTTTTACAAGCTTTTATTTACTTTCCTCTGTCTGTTGTCTGTCTGTTATCAAATCTTGGAAGTGTAATTTGATCCACTTCCCGATTTCTGATTGACCTTAAATTGGAATGCATGTATGAATCGGATGACAATGCAATATTATGACATGGAGCTGATCTAATGATGGAGCTGGAAGGTGGCCATAGGACCTCTGTTATTAAACGACGCAACCCCATCGAGTTTGGGCTCATTTGATTCGTCTTGACGAGTACTTTGACGCTAGATGGTAATAATAATAAAAGCTTGTTTTTAAAGAGTATATTTTTAAAATTTCACTTGTTTTATGTTGGATAGTGTTTAATGCTTAAGAGCGTATATCGTAAATATAAATTCATGGAATTAATTTATTGAAAATTCCTGTATACACTTTTGAAATGTGTGCAAAAATATTATGGAGGGCTGGTACAGAGGAATTTTACGCTCTTATATTGATTTGTATCTAATGATATTTTTATGGTTTATTGTTGTTAAAAATTGCTTCGAATTGGGTTATACATATATTGGTAAATTGTTGTTTCATCATCATCATCTCAGCCATTGGACGTCTCCTGCCTCACACAGGCCTCCCCTTTGGACTTCCATATGTACCGGTTGGAAGCGACCTGCATCCAGCGTCTGCAGCCGACCTTTATAAGGTCGTAATTGTTGTTTAATAATGATAAATATTGTTTATAATTGATTTCAGTTAAGTCTGTGGGCGAACAAGTGTGATTTGTCGCTAACTCTAGGCAGTGCAGTCAATATAGGAGGCTCACCGAATGATAAGACAGACAAAGCTAGCGTCGTCCTAGATCCGATACAGATGATCGTAGACTATAAGGATAGGGTATGTCACACTTTTATATATAAAACTAGCCAAGGGCGGATTCAGGCCTTTTTTTTTCAGGTCAGGATTCGTAGTGGGTGAGAATTAGCCAATAGGCCCTCAGGTTTTTTTTTCTAGGGGCCAAGGTGCGGACGGGCGAATATTATAATTTTTACTACGAAAAGTGTGTTTAGCTCGCTCTGAACAGTTAGAAAATTCATATATCCTTAATAATAAGTGCGCGAGCAACTTGCTGCGAGCATTGAGAAAAAAATTATACTCTTGACTATGAAATATGTGCAAAATTAGTAACTCTACGATGCTATGAAACTAACTGCGCCCAGCGGTTTTACCCATTCTACTGCACCCTGTGTTACTCCAGGGTTTAAGCTACCTCTATACCAAATTTCAGCTCGATTGTGCCACCCGTTTAAGCGTGAAAGAGTAACAAACATACATCCAGACATCCATTCTTACAAACCATGACATCATCATGACCATCCCCCCTGATGGAAAGTGGAGATGCGGCCTCAATATTCTCCTCTCCCTGCACTGCTGTCTCGAAGAGATCGCTCTGCGTGATAAGACCGCCGATAGGTTTTTAATTACAAATATTTTTTTGTGTCTTATCAATTGTCATTTATCTTTATCAATCTCCAAGCTCAAGAGGGTCTTTAATAAAGACCCTTTATTTACCCTTTATTTATCTGACAATAATGTGATTTAAACAATAATGAGTACTTGTTCTATGATTTAAAATAATGTTCTAAGTTACTGCATTTTTGCAATAACATTTAGATTTTCTTAGTATTCATCAAAGTTTTGTAATTTTTTGGATCGTGTTACGTGTTATCTGAATAAATTAATATTATAGAATAGAATAGTTAGAACTCTTTATTGTGGACCAAAATATTTATAAAACACTAATAAAAATAAACACAAACTAATACATATAATAATATGTAATATTAATAATATATTATTATATGTAATTTTCCAAAACATATTCGTTTCTCTTCAACGGAGGAAGGTAATTGTAGAATAGAATAGAAATACTCTTTATTGGTGTCCAATGTAACAAAAGGTACTTAAAATTATTATGACAATATTAAAACACATTGGCCCACAATGGGCGGCCTTATCGCTCGAAGCGATCTCTTCCAGGCAACCGACTTTTGGACGAATATATTATCTAATGAAGAGTAGGGGTTATGTGGAAAATGTTAGGTATTTTAAAAAGTTGTAATAATAGTGTAGGAACGGGCCGAAGCCGCAAGTGCAAAATAAAATAAGGAAAATTTTTAGACATTATTTATATTAAAAGCCGTGAATACATTTATAATTTTATTTAACAAAAATATTTTACAAAACGACAACCCGCCATTATACAAATCAAATTCCCTCTCTCCGTAGACAATGACCACAGACTATAAATGCATGTCAAAAGAGGTCCTATTCGGAGGTGGAAATCTTCTTGCAGCTAATAATATCATTAGTAAGATTAGAATGAATGAATGAATCGTTTATTTGTATAAATACAGGTATTAATAAGGTCTTAAAAATATAGTATAACATAGTTCATTCCGTATTTGACATGATGTAATGTCGTGCAAATATTTAATAATAACATTGTTCTTGGCATGCATTTGAATAATTTTCCATTACATTAAAATTCATAAATAATTAAAACAAAGTCTATTCAAATTTACATTTAAAATATTCATCTAATGAGTAAAAACATCTGTCACATAGCCATTGATATATTTTATTATAAAATTCATTTTTGTTTAATTGATTATATTCCATAGGAAGTTTATTATAAATTTTTGTCGTCATTTTGTAACAATTTCTTTTGCACATTTCATTCATTCTTCTTCTTCTTTTTTTTTTTTTTTTTCTTTTCATTTTTTTTTCTAACCTGAGAGAGACCAGGAGACCTAGAGTTTGGTTTATTGTATTCCTTTCTTTACATTTCAGTTATTAGTTGATGACACAGGGAAGATAGCTGATCAAGTTTTCGCCAAAGCTGAGGCTATGGCAAAAGCTATTGAAGGGGTATGTATGATTTTACTACACTTGTACTTTTGTGTATATGACTTTCTGCGTGTACTACTTTTGTTTTGTTTTTTTTAAGATGTTTGTTACTTTACAAGCTTTTAATTACTTTCACCTGTCTGTTGTCTGTCTGTTTGTCTGTAATCAAATCTTGGAAGTTAATTTTGATCCACTTCTTGATTTCTGATTGTGCTGAAATTTGGCATGCATGTATAAATAGGATGACAATGCAATATTACGACATCGAGCTGATCTGATGATGGAGCTGGAAGGTGGCCATAGGACCTCCGTTATTAAACGACGCAACCCCATCGAGTTTGGGTTCATTTGATTCGTCTTGACGAGTACTTTGGTGCTAGATTGTAATAATAATAAAAGCTTGTTTTTAAAAAGGTTTTTTAATATCACTTGTTTACTAATTATAGTTCAGCCCTTGACAACGATCAAGCGACGATGCCGTCGTAGATGGTAGCACACTAAACCTAGAAAGTGGGATAAACCCCTCCCTGGCTAACATAAAAATGTATATATTTCTTACAGAACACGACGTTTAAGTTTCAATGCAGTTGCCATAGATTGGCTATATTGGCATCCATGCCTTTATGCAAACCGGTTAATATACTTATTATACTATATATTTAGTAATTTTCTATGAAAAATATTAGAAACTAGTAGATTTTGCTGTGAGTGATAAGTCCGCCCATTGTACAAAAAGTGTAGTTATATATACAACGAAGTAAGAAGACGAGCAAGACGCTCTCCTGATGGTAAGAGATAACGCTGCCCATAATCAGTACAGTGCTACCCACTATTTTACAAAGGTAAAATTCTGGGTGCACTGCGCCAATGCTTTTTACTTGAGAATTAATTTTAAGTCAAAAATTGTTGGTTTCGTTTTCTTCGCAAGGAATTTCAATTTCATTTATTCAATAACAACATTACATTGTATTTGAAATATGCATACAAAGGAAAATAAAAATGTCAAAACAGTAATATACCTAGTCAGGTCATAAATTCTGTCACATGTTTAATATAAAATTATTGGAACAAGTTTATTTATTATGTAACCATTTATATACCAAAATGAACTTAACAAAACATAGATTCTTATGACAATAAAGTTTATTCAAAATGACCTCCGTGATTTTGAATACAGGCCTTCAATCTGCGCGGCCAGTCGTCTATCGCAGCACGAACGAGGTCCATGTCAATATCGGCTGCTGCCTTAATCAAGGATGTCTTGAGTGACTCCAAATTGGGATGAGGCTTTGAGCACGCCTTTTCCTCCAAGTGTTGCCATATCTTGTAATCTAACGGACTCAAATCTGGACTGGAGGAGGGCCAGTCTTCGTGCCGGATGAAGTCGATTTCACGCGCCGCCAGCCAGTCTTGTGTGCTCTTCGCTCTATGAGCTGGCGCCGAATCTTGTTGGAATACCCAGTGCCTGTTATTGAACATGGTATAAGAAACAGGTTCCACAAGGTTCGTCAGGACTGTATTTTGATACACAACTGCATTCGTTTTTACACCTTTCTCACAAAAATGTACCTCTGTTAAGCCCCAATAAGAAACTCCCAACCATACCATGAGCGAGGATGGAAAATGACCTCGTTGGACACGCGGAATACGGTTGCTCGCTTCTTCACTACTGTGTGCGTACACCTTATCATTTTGTTTGTTGTAGCTCTCATCTACGGTAAAAAAATTTTCATCCGAAAAAAGAATTTTTCGATATTTTTTTCTCGCGTACCGCTTCAACAAAGCGCGGCATCTCTTCAGTCTCAGGTCCATTAGACGAGCATTTAAACGATGTCCTGTTTTTCTTCGATATGCCCGAAGCCCTAAGTCTTCATTTAACACCCTTTTCACCGTGGTTCTGCTTAACCCCATCTGAAGGGCCAACAGTTTCTGCTTACGTTTGGGATTTCTTTGAATTCGCGCCTTCACAGCTTTTATCACTGCTGGAGTCCTAACAGACCGAGGGCGACCACTTCTTGACCTGTCATCTACACTAGAGTCTTCATTGTATCGTTTGATGATACGATAAACGAATCTTTTGGTTATATTCAAATTTTTCAGTATGTCAAAAATTTGAATTGGCGCGTTACCGCAACGATGCAACGCAATAACTGCAACACGGTCTTCTTTAAGCGTCCACTCCATATTTAAAAATGAGTAAAATTCTAAAAAGTATACATTTTTATTTTCATGAACAATTCGAAATTCGAATTCAATAAACTTTTTTGTGGCCAGCATTCTAAAAGAAAAGTTTTTACTGTGTGACAATACTTATGACCTGACTAGGTATAAGTAACATTAAATGCAAAAAAAAAAAACTATTATTACAAATCAAATTAATATAAAAATGTCAATATTATTTGTCCAGTTTCCAATGTAGAATTGACATTCAAAAAAGCGTGACCAATTTTGATTGAAAAAATTTATTCTATCGCCGTCCAAATTGAGTAGATGTATTTGGACCTATATACGAGTAATTCGAAAATGAAATAAATGTAAAAACAAGACAATGGCGATTATCCGTTTATTCGCCATTCGCCGGTATTATTGAATTTTATCTTATCTTAAAAATAATTTGTTTCCATATTCAGGCCCAGGAACCAAATAAATCAGTGTCCAAAACCAGCCCCCCTTCCCCCCCTCCGTCCCCCCCGGCGGAGGGGGAAGAACCCCCCGAGGAGCCGAAGACCCCCTGCCCCGCTAAAATGGTCATACCACAATTTGTTATGTTTGGTAAGTGCCTATTTTAGTGTTATTTTTTCAACGACTTAGAAAACTACTGATCAGACTCGAAACAAGTTATTACACTACACATAATAATTGGGGTTTATACTCCAACAGAACAGGTTACTCTACTTACACTGTCAGAGTCAAATCACAATGTATAGGTTGTGTGGTGAACCTATATGTTGCAGTTTCAGGTTGCCGAGATGACTACAGTGCCTGTAACATGACCTTTTTTTTTTAATATAAATTGAGCGGCAAACAAGCAGACGGCCCGCCTGTTGTAGAGCGGTTACCGCTGCCTATTGACCCTTCCAACACTAGAGGTGCTATCAGAGCGTTGCCGGCCCTTTAAGAATTTGTATATACCCTTCTTAAATGCATCGAGGTTAAAGGACTCTGGGAAGACCCATCGTGGGAGGTCATTCCACATCTTGCATGAACGCGGTATAAACGAGTTCGAAAACCGCACTGTATGCGAACTCCAGGTCCAAGTCCTAACGACTGCCTCCTACATATCTTATAGGAAACAGTCGGGACACACAGTTTTACGTGCCGCGCCGAAACACGGTAGCGTCCAGGCGAAAATCTTTGCCACACTGGGGGTAGACTCACTACCGGGGGTAGACTTCCTTTGCAGGAGATCGTCTAGGTGGGTACCCCAACAGTGCCAGTTATTCTACCGCCTGAGCAGTGATGTGCAAACATTACTGTGCTCCGGCAGGAGGGCACTGTAGCTAGTGAAATTACTGGGCTAAAGAGTCTTAACATCTTATGACTCTTGAGTAAGAAGCGTTGGTGCAGTGCTCCTAGAATTTCACATAATTGTGAAATCCTAGGTAACACTGTACTGATTATGGGCAGCCGTTATCTCTTAACATCAGGAGAGCGTCTTGCTCGTCTTCTACTTCATAACATTAAAAAAAAAACACTGAGATTTGAACCCAGAACCTCCGGTTTACAAGCCGGACCAACGACCACTGGGCCACGGACGCTACACACACACTAATATCACATCTTTATATGCTCAGTGATCACACCAATATTATTAATGCGAAAGTTTGTGAGTTTGTTTGTATGTTACTTCTTACGCCTGAACAGCTGAACCAATCGAAATAAAATTTGGTATTTAAGTTAAGGTTGTTTAGGGGATGATTAGGCTGATTAGCGGTTACTAAAAAGTGAACGAGTGTTTAACCCTTAACCACTGACGTGTAATTTTGTTACACTAACACTGACGTACGTGTGACATACGTACGTAACTTTGAAGACCTTCCCATGTGGCAATTAAGTGTTGTTTTGATGATTAGCAAAATTTGTTTATTAGACACATTCAAATGAAATTGGAATAAAAAAAAGGCAGTAATAATATACACAGTTTTTTTTAAAATTAATCAATAACCATAGAATCAAAATTTAATTGACATTTTTAAAAAAATAATAAAATAAAAATCTGTTCCAATAGGAACTTCTTTTATTGGTTTTATTAATTACTAGAGATGGTTTTAAATAAAAAAAATCACACTTGCCATAAATCATAACATAAAGCACTTTTTCAAAAACCCTATATTTACTTATATTCACCCCCCGGTAAATCGTCAGATTTCTTAAGCCAAGATTCTGTAATTTCTTTGTCAGTGGCAGTATTCACTTGAAGACACTATATTTTATATGTAAATAGCATAAAATGCGAATTTAGCCGCTTACGGTTGTTTATTTTATTAGTTGAAAATATAATGAAATATATAGTGGAGTCACTAAGCGACAAAAATGGGTCAAACCTGTTTTTTTCATGCAGAAGCATGAAACTTGGCACATTGATTTCTAATGTAAAAATAGGCTGATTTCGATCGGTAGCCCTCGGTAGCACCCCCTCTGGCAGCGAGGAGGGGGGTTGGAAGGGGCGCTCCACCCGGCTTCATTTTAAAAATTCTGGAAGACCACACATAGCTAATAGGTCAAATTTGGTATCAATTTCGGATAAATCGAGGACGTAAATTTCATTTCTGGAATAAAAAAATGACATTTGTGATGATTTGTTTAACAAAAAAATTAAAAATTAGAATTACGTAACTTCGTTTTTATAGTTCAAATTACTGTAAATTCAAAAATACTAGTTTTTTTAATAAACAAAAAATATGTTAATAAAGTCTAGTTTATGTAGATTAAAAAATATATAATTTTATATTACTTTTCTTAATAACAAACCGCATAAAAAAATCTTTTGCTGTCCCGGGCCGCAATTTTCTTTTAACCGCCATGAAAAGGGTTGTTAGTAAAAAACTTACTATTTCATGCAGAAGTTTAAAACTTGCCACAATTATAATTCCTTACGTTAAAATAAGCCGTTTAGAATCAGTTGCCGTCGGTAACCAACCTTCTGACAGCGGGGAGGGGGGGTGAAAGGGGCGCACCACCCAGCTTCACTTTAAAAAATCTGGAAGACCACGTATAGCTAATACGTCAAGTTTGGTATTACACTAAACATTGTTTTTTATCACAAAATATTACTATAATTTAGAATTAAAGTGCCTCTAAATAAAAAAAAAAACTAAGTACTATTTTTGTGTTATAATTTGGTTAAAAACCCATAAAATGCATTTTTTTAATATCAGAAATGAAATCTACGTCTTTGATTTATTCAAAATCGATACCAAACTTGACGTATTAGCTATACATGGTCTTCCAGATTTTTTAAAACAAAGCCGGGTGGAGCGCACCCTCCACCCCCCTCCCCGCTACCAGAGGGCCCCTTCCATTAGGCTACCGATCGAAATCAGCTTATTTTGACATAAGGAATCAATGTGCCAAGTTTCATGCTTCTGCAAGAAAAAAACAGGTTTTGCACTAAAGTCCCCCACTAATATTCAAAAAAGTTACACTAACACTGACGTACGGTACCACATACGTCGGGTAGTCAAATTTACCTAAACAGGAAAATGGCCGATGTCCGCTTTCCATCTCCTGATACTCGTCATAGGTGACTAGGAAACTACTAAAAAAGACGCTCAGAAATTCCTGCGGAAACAGAAGTTTTGAACGGAAAATCATTTGGGTGACGTACCACGTACGTACGTCAGTGATTAAGGGTTAATTCATAAATTGAAAATTCATAACAGCATGACCGATTTCTACAATACATATACATTTGTTACAAGTTAAATATTAGCTTGTAACAAATCACTTTTTTTAATTGATTACATTACTGTGCTCCGGTAGGAGGGCACTGTAGCTAGTGAAATTACTGGGCTAAAGAGTCTTAACATCTTATGACTCTTGAGTGAGAAGCGTTGGTGCAGTGCTCCTAGAATTTCGCATAATTGTGAAATCCTAGGTAACACTGTACTGATTATGGGCAGCCGTTATTTCTTAACATCAGGAGAGCGTCTTGCTCGTCTTCTACTTCATCACATAAAAAAAAAAAAAAAAATAATTAGGCGTAAAGTAAACATATTTCAACGAATTCAAAAATATTATGAACCTTTCACCATTTTTGAAGATTTGCGCAACTTATATTTCTAATGTTTCCAGATATAATATGCGACAACGCTGGCTATGAACTATTCGCAGATCTGTGTATAGCACACTTCTTAGTTTCACAGAAAACTGTACAAAAGGTATTCATTTTAACAATTTTTTTTTTTTTTTTCTAGTCTGTACTGTCCCACTGCTGGGCAAAGACCTCCCCCAAATCCCTCCACTTGTCCCTTTCTTGCGCCACCTCGGGCCAGCCGATCTGGTATGTGTCTAAATCGTCTCGCCATCGCTTCCTAGGCCGGCCTCGGCGGCGTTGCTTACTCTAGGCACCCATTCTGTAGAGATTTTTGCCCAGCGGTCGGAGTGCATACGGCTAACGTGGCCATTTTAACAATATTTTATAATAATATATAGTTTGACTCCTCTGCTAAATTACACCCTACTCTTTAATTTATAACTTTCCGTGCAAAGTGGGCTGCCTGGAAGAGATCGCTCTAAGCGATAAGGCCGCCCATTGTGGACATTAATATTAGTACTTTAATTTAGTTTTAAGTCTGTTTTGTTATTTCTTGTCCCAATAAAGAGTTATATTGTATTGTATAAAAAATTGGTGTATAATATGACAAGTAATGAAAATGTAAACACTTTGTAAGAAATTTAGAGGAAAACGTATTTTGATTGCATTTCATATTTTTTGTAATACATTTAATAACATTTTGATTAGGTATGCATTTTGTTTGCATATCATATTCTTGGTATGCATTTTGATAATATTTTAATATGATTTATTCACATTTCAGGTGAGATTTCACGTTAAAAACATGCCCTGGTTTGTTTCTGACGTCACACGCCGAGATTTTCAGTAAGTTTAATTAAATTCTACTTTCTACTAATATATAAATTATATTATAAATGCTAAATTACGTAGGTGGCAGTTAAATGTCTAGAATATTTATATAATTTCAAATAATACAAAAATATTCTAGACAATACACTTACTAGAAATATATAATACTAGCTTACGCTCGCGGCTTTGCTCGCGTGGCAAAATCCTTTCTTAGCGAATGTCCGCGCCTTAAAACCTACCTGTATGCCAAATTTCAACTCAATCCGTTCAGTGGTTTGGGCTGTGCGTTGATAGATCAGTCAGTCAGTCACTTTTTTCTTTTACATATTTACATAATACTTATTAGAAAACCTTTTGTTACTACCCTAGTCTTTAAGTATTTATTTTAAGTACTAACCAGTGGACCAATGTTATCTGAATAAAGATTTTATTTTAATTTAAAGTATGAATGTCTGGATGTGTGTGTTTTTTTACTTCTAAACGGCTGAACCAATTGAGCTAAACTTTTTTTTTTATGTGATGAAGTAGAAGACGAGCAAGACGCTCTCCTGATGTTAAGAGATAACGGCTGCCCATAATCAGTACAGTGTTACCTAGGATTTCATAATGATGTGAAATTCTAGGAGCACTGCACCAACGCTTCTTACTCAAGAGTCATAAGATGTTAAGACTCTTTAGCCCAGTAATTCCACTAGCTACAGTGCCCTCCTACCGGAGCACAGTAATGTTTGCACATCACTGCTCAGGCGGTAGAATAACTGGCACTGTTGGGGTACCCACCTAGTCGACCTCCTGCAAAGGAAGTCTACCCCCGGTAGAACTTATTAAATTTCAGCTCATTCGATACCCTGCCTTGAATCCACTGAGCTGATTCAATTGAAATTTGGCAAAAATAGTAGATAAGATACGAAACTCTATAATGATACCACATATAAAGTAACATTTTACAAACACAAAAATATTAATGTAAAGTCTTACTAACATCATAAACGTAAAAGTTTGTAAGAATGTATGGATGTCTGGATGTATGTTACTTAGTTACTCTTTCACGTCTAAACGGGTGGACCGATTGAGCTGAAATTTGGTATAGATATAGCTTAGACCTTGTAATAACACACTACAGTAAATCGAGCAAAACCGCTGGGCGTAGCTAGTATAATAATATTTTATCTTCAAATTATGAATTATTTTCAGGTATGTTATAGACGCTTGTACAAGAGCTAACTACAATAGAACTATACAACCGGATCCAAAACCAGGTATTATTTAATTACAATTGTTATAAATAAATTGTTCTTACTTATAATTATTGATATTATAATATGTAGGTTATGTACTGACTCATTACACTCTTTAGGTTCAAACACTTCATGCAAAGCCTGGAAGAGATCGCTCTAAGCGATAAGGCCGCCTATTGTAGACCTTTATATAGTTTAGTTTGAAGTCTTTTTTTGTTATCTTTTAACTGCAATAAAGAATATTGTATTGTATAATTAAACCAGACAGGTACAACAGAGGGTCCAAAAAACTTTATTGCACACAATCTTTATTGAAACCAGAGAAAATTACAGTTTTACCTAATACTAGCACTGAAACACAATTTGGTCCACAATGGGCGGCCTTATCGCTGTGAACGATTTCTTCCAGGCGACTAACTTTTGTATGGAAAAGCACAAAGTTACTTTTTAATACTTATCTAAATAAATAAAAAGAGTGACTGACTGACTGATTGATCTATCAACGCACAGCTCAAACCGCTGAACGGATTCGCTTGAAATTTAAAATTTTCTAAGAAAGGATTTTACCACGCGGGCAAAGCCGTGCTAGTTTATTTTTTGTAGCGTCCGTGGCCCAGTGGTCATACATCCGGCTTGTAAGCCGGAGGTCCTGGGTTCAAATCTCAGTGTGGCAAAGATTTTCGCCTGGACGCTACCGTATTTCGGAAGGCAGGTAAAAACTGTGTGTCCCGACTGTTTCCTATAAGATATGTAGGAGGCAGTCGTTAGGTCATGTTGCAGGCACTGTAGGCATCTCGGCGACCTGACACTGCAACATATAGGTTCGCCACACAACCTATAACATTGTGATTTGACTCTAACAGTGTATGTAGGGTAACCTGTTGTTGGAGTATAAACCCCAATTTAAAAAAAGGATTTTTCAAAATTCCTGCGGGACCGGGAATCATTTTAAAAACAGTCTTGTTGGATAATAATCATTTATTACGTAATTATCATTTATTACGTGACAGAACCAGCGGAGGGCGAAGCACCCGCTGAGCCAGAGGAGTCCCGCGTCATACAATCCAACAATCTTAATGAACTGGGACAACAGTGGAACGCTTTAGTACAAGACGGGACTTTTATTGTGATGGTATGTATTTTTAGCTAAAAGAGTTTAAGAGCGTATATATCGAGTGACGCCCTCTCGCTCGCACAATTTGACGAATATTAAGACTTTTAATTGTAATGTGTTTCCTGCGTTGGCTGTCCTTAAATAAATAAATATTGAATTATACATTTATGGAATTAATTTATTGAAAACTCCTCTGTACCAGCCCTGGATAATATTATTGCACACATTTTAAAAGTGTTTTCAGTTTGAAATATTAATAAAAAATAGAATATGTGAAAAAAAAAATTATTTTCAATATTGCCCCCTATCCCATTTTTTAATATATCAAACTGAAAACACTTTTAAAATGTGTGCAATAATATTATCCAGGGCTGGTACAGAGGAGTTTTCAATAAATTAATTCCATAAATGTATAATTCAATATTTATTTATTTATTTATTTAAGGACAGCCAACGCAGGAAACACATTACAATTAAAAGTCTTAATATTCGTCAAATTGTGCGAGCGAGAGAGCGTCACTCGATATATACGCTCTTAAGGGTGTTTTCCCATTCGCGCAAAATCGATTGCTTTATGATTGCTCCTGACTCCTGTGTCGCTACAAAAATTAGGGTCTCATTCAGGTCTCTTATATGGGACTAAGGCCACCCCCACATTGGGCGACAGCAACTCTTGACGACATCGCCGCGACTCTTCGGCGACAGGCGTTTGTGGATGAGTGGTCGCCGCGTAATCGCGGGGTTGGTGTTGAAATAAAGAAAACACATTTATTCGACGGCTTAAATAGATACATAAAAGAAATTAAACAATAGTATATCTTACTTATATTATAAAACATATATGAGTTTCTTGCTCGTTCTTCTCATAGAGGTGTCTTGCGAACGAGAGGTAAAATGTAAAAAAAAAAGGTAGCACTCCGGGAGTGCCGGCAGAAGTGAAAACTTCAATATTAACGTTGTGTTTAATTATAAGTATAAAAGTACTATCATTTATGAGGTAGAATACAATGTTTATTTATTGCGCTATCGTACACAAATATGACAATTTATATGTTGTTATTTATAATATTATATCGTTATTTATATATTACATTAAATTTTATCTCTCAGAAAAATCAACTTCCATCCATAATTTCGACGACTTTTACACCATCAACAGAGCAGCACACTCAGGCACGGTAGAAAGAGTGGGAGATACTAGTTCCTCTCCCTTCCCCTCGATCTTACGCTTTTTCGATCAGCATCACGTGACCCTGACGCGAGTTTTAAAGTTTTTACCCATACAAAAAAGTGCTCAGCGCCGCTAAAGAAGTTTTCACTTCAATAAAATGTAAAATTGACTTGCAAAAGTGCTCATTGTAGCCTATTTGAATGAATGAATTTTGAGTTTGAAACGTGCAAGTTTGTAAGAATCGATGTCTGTATGTCTGGATGTTTGTTACTCTTTCACGTCTAAACGGGTGGACCGATTGATCTGAAATTTTGTACAGAGATAGCTTAAACCCTGATATAACATATAGGCTACATAAGTACTGCGGGTAAAACTGCTTGGCGCAGCTGGTTAATAATAAATCTAACAAAATGCGCCACTAAACCGCTGAATAGGAATCCTCAGCATTTTGATGTGTGAGACACCAAATCCGGTATTATGGCAGTCCCCGTTGCGATTCTATTACTTTTTACCAGGGGTAGACTTCCTTTGCAGGAGGTCGTCTAGGTGGGTACCCCGACAGTGTCAGTTATTCTACCGCCTGAGCAGTGATGTGCAAACATTACTGTGCACAGGAAGGAGGCTAGTGAAATTACTGGGCTAAAGAGTCTTAACATCTTATGACTCTTGAGTAAGAAGCGTTGGTGCACTGCTCCTAAAATTTCACATCATTATGAAATCCTAGGTAACACTGTACTGATTATGGGCAGCCGTTATCTCTTAACATAAGGAGAGTGTCTTGCTCGTATTCTACTTCATCACATAAAAAAAAAAGACTTGTCACCCGCTCGATAGTCCTTGTCGCCCAATGTGGGGTGGGCCTAATAACCGAAATTTTTGATTTCTGGGGATAGAATAGAATAGAAATACTCTTTATTGTGTCCAATGTAACAAAAGGTACTTAGAATTACTATGACAATATTATAACACATTGGCCCACAATGGGCGGCCTTATCGCTCAAAGCGATCTCTTCCAGGCATCCAACTTTTGGACGAATACATGAACTTATGAAGATTAGGGGTTATGTGAAAAATATTAGGAATTTTTAAAACTGGGGATTATTTTTTCTTCAAATTTTCCATATTAACGTAAGTCCGTTCGTCTCTTAAAGTATGTTTTGTCCTTTTCCATTCCCAGGTTGTCTGTAAGAAATTGCCTAGTGCGATAAGACCGCCGATTGTTAACCTACTTCATAACATATTATATTAATAAGTTCTTTTGTATATTTTTGGTTTGCAATAAAGCATTATTCTATAATTTAATTTCCAGTCGGAGCCATACTGGACCTGGCCCCACTGTTACAAAGACATGAAGAAGTATGAGTACAACTTGTACCGCAAGCTACAGTCCCCCACAGCGTTACTGTTCAAGGGAGACCTTAACTATCGCAAGCTGCTGGGGGAGTACAACTGGACCCCTACCACTGGCTTCGAAGCTTCTTTACAAGGTTTCCATACAAATATTATGCATAGATCGCCAATAGGGATGTTGACACATGTTACGAATTCATACAAAGTTATGTTTTTCACATAAAAGACAGTATTTAAATACCTACAATCACATTTTAAGGATCTATTTACAAGCCAAAATGGAATAAAATCAATTTTAATTTCAATAATTTTTACTTATTATTACGCGAATGCGAACGCCAATAAGGGCGCGTGACGTCACACCACTGGCCTGTACTTACGCTTCCTAAGCAATGTTCCTGATTTCGACACATTTTAATTATTCATAACTTAAAACTACTGAACCGATTTTGATGCAACTTATACTGTGCTCTAAGTTGGTCTAAATTTAAGCAAAAGAAAGTCAATAACCAAAGTGGATCTTATATTTTCAGAGAGACATTTTAGTTATTAACTTTATTTTTGGTTTAAGTATAGACCAACTAAGGGCACAGTATAAGTTGCATCAAAATCTGTTCAGTGGTTTTTAAGTTATGAATAATTAAAATGTGTCGAAATCAGGAACATTGCTTAAGAAACGTAAGTCCAGCCAGTGGTGTGACGTCACGCGCTGTCAGATGACAGTTCGGAACGTTTTAGCCGGAATTCAAAAAATCATTTTTATTTACGTATTTTTAAATTGAAATTTCATATATTTTTGCATAAAAATACGGTATTCGTGTATGAAATGGGTCTATCTATCATATAAAAGCAATTCCAAAAATTAGTCAACATCCCTATTATTTCATATGACATGAAATAATTGCAATTATTATTTATCCATTTTATTCATTTCATTTACTCTCCTAATATTAACTTATTAATTATAGGTATAGGATTACTGAAATAATGTTTAATTTTAAATAAATATTAATTATAATTTTTAATGTAGACAAGATTGCATGCTCGCACACAACAAGCGCCCTAACAGGGTATGTGGAGAACTAATTTGACATATAATAAAGACCTTATTTTGTACCTACATGTGTTGTTGTTGAATAAATAAATAAATTAATGAGGGTTTTCTCCAAGATTCACGCCACCAGTTGGCGCCATTTTGCCAGGAGGTCCATCCCATTATGCGCTGTCAAAATCTTTCTTTGTCTCTGCACTATGATTTCAGTAGGTGTCTGAGAGCCTATTGGCTATCTTCAAATGACATGTAAAACACTAAAATCCATAGACAAAATTGCGTACATTGCTTGCTTAAACCTCCTCACAAATATGAGTAATATAACAAACGCAGCAATGTACATTGAAGTTGTTAATTGTAGTGGGTGAGAATTAGCCAATAGGTTCTCTGGACCTGACGTCATTGCTGCCTCCTGGTGGCTGTTATTTCAGAAAACCCTCATTCTCCTCTTTAAACCGCGGAAACTGAGAATTATACCCAAATGCCAACGGGGGCGAATGGGTATATAACCCTCCAAAAGGAATATTATTAGGCGCGGTCGATGCGGATAGATAAGCGTTCACCATAAATCCCATATTTTTGAAATAATGGACCCCTTTTTATTCCAGGTTTTATTCCGGCGCCTATAATAGCAGTCCGCACAGTAAAGGCGGACTTGATCAGCGGCCTGCCTAAAGGGAAGGCGGAACAAATCGCCAAGATCGACGAGAAATGGATGGAGAAGGGAGATTATGGGTAAATCCTACTATTTGCGTATATATCGAGTGACGCTCTCTCGCTCGCAAAATTTTAAATATAAATTCTTGGAATTAATTTATTGAAAATTCCTCTATACCAGCTCGGAATAATATTATTGCACACATTTTAAAAGTGTTTTCAGTGAGATATCGCCCACTGTCAAATTATAACAAAATTTTGAAAAAAATCTTGAAAAATCTTACGATGCCAGTACAAACTTAAATGCAACTTCAATTTTTCTTAATTTAGCATCTTTTGGGCGCCTCATAGTGGCGTTTTTGAAAATAAAAATGTGTTTATAGGTTATTTTTTTTTGCTTACGTTTTGCTGCGCCGCCGTCTCTTTTTTGTGCAGAATTTAGGCTCTGGGCCTACGAATAAATAATAAGTCGGGAAAAGTAACTGCGATCCATATAAGACATATAAGAAATGTTGCCGGAGAAGGTGGTAGCTTAAAATGTTATAATTTCGGGCTTCAATCTGTTATTTACCTTTCAAGTGAAAACGTCAAATCTATGTGAAAATATGTATATTTGTTTTATGTCTTATTGATCATACCAGGATGTGTTATGATATGGTGCAGGAGCCACACATAACTGAAGTGTGTTAAGGGATCACTTTTTGCTGTTAAATAAGCGCAAAAATATAAAAAATATAATATTGTTACATAAATGTTCAAAAACCCTTAAAACTTGTCAAAATGGATAATTGTCAAAATCAAAATGGAGTGTTGACAAATGCAGAGCATGCGTACTACAGTTCCCAATGAAAATGCCGCACAATTTATTTTTTAACCAATCAAGACCATATTTTAATAAGATTCGTTTTTTAAATTTTAGTCACGTGATTTCTCGATGAGCCACTTTTTCGGCGGAATTTGTTGGTAATTACGTACACCTGCCCTGGGCTGTTCTAGAGGATTTTTTGTCAAATTGTGCGAGCGAGAGGGCGTCACTCCATATACCTAGTCAGGTCATAAATTCTGTCACATGTTTAATATAAAATTATTGGAACAAGTTTATTTATTATGTAACCATTTATATACCAAAATGAACTTAACAAAACATAGATTCTTATGACAATAAAGTTTATTCAAAATGACCTCCGTGATTTTGAATACAGGCCTTCAATCTGCGCGGCCAGTCGTCTATCGCAGCACGAACGAGGTCCATGTCAATATCGGCTGCTGCCTTAATCAAGGATGTCTTGAGTGACTCCAAATTGGGATGAGGCTTTGAGCACGCCTTTTCCTCCAAGTGTTGCCATATCTTGTAATCTAACGGACTCAAATCTGGACTGGAGGAGGGCCAGTCTTCGTGCCGGATGAAGTCGATTTCACGCGCCGCCAGCCAGTCTTGTGTGCTCTTCGCTCTATGAGCTGGCGCCGAATCTTGTTGGAATACCCAGTGCCTGTTATTGAACATGGTATGAGAAACAGGTTCCACAAGGTTCGTCAGGACTGTATTTTGATACACAACTGCATTCGTTTTTACACCTTTCTCACAAAAATGTACCTCTTTTAAGCCCCAATAAGAAACTCCCAACCATACCATGAGCGAGGATGGAAAATGACCTCGTTGGACACGCGGAATACGGTTGCTCGCTTCTTCACTACTGTGTGCGTACACCTTATCATTTTGTTTGTTGTAGCTCTCTTCTACGGTAAAAATTTTTTCATCCGAAAAAAGAATTTCTCGATATTTTTTTCTCGCGTACCGCTTCAACAAAGCGCGGCATCTCTTCAGTCTCAGGTCCATTAGACGAGCATTTAAACGATGTCCTGTTTTTCTTCGATATGCCCGAAGCCCTAAGTCTTCATTTAACACCCTTTTCACCGTGGTTCTGCTTAACCCCATCTGAAGGGCCAACAGTTTCTGCTTACGTTTGGGATTTCTTTGAATTCGCGCCTTCACAGCTTTTATCACTGCTGGAGTCCTAACAGACCGAGGGCGACCACTTCTTGACCTGTCATCTACACTAGAGTCTTCATTGTATCGTTTGATGGTACGATAAACGAATCTTTTGGTTATATTCAAATTTTTCAGTATGTCAAAAATTTGAATTGGCGCGTAACCGCAACGATGCAACGCAATAACTGCAACACGGTCTTCTTTAAGCGTCCACTCCATATTTAAAAATGAGAAAAATTCTAAAAAGTATACATTTTTATTTTCATGAACAATTCGAAGTTCGAATTCAATAAACTTTTTTGTGGCCAGCATTCTAAAAGAAAAGTTTTTACTGTGTGACAATACTTATGACCTGACTAGGTATATACGCTCTTAAAAACAATATACATACTTGTATTTCCAGTGTGATCCAGTTCTGCGGTAAAGCTGAACCTCTCAAAGTATCAGAGAAGCCTTGCCTCGATTACTGCGACAAATGCTTCGGCGAAGGATGTCCCGAGCACACGGACATGTGACGTATGTACTCACTATATTAACTACTAGTGGACCCGTGCGCACTTCGTAACACATAACAGAACATTTTAATAATAAAAATAATAATTGGGGTTTATACTCCAACAGAACAGGTTACCCTACTTACACTGTCAGAGTCAAATCACAATTTATAGGTTGTGTGGCCAACCTATATGTTGCAGTTGACACTGCAACACCTGACGGTCGCCGAGATGCCTACAGTGCCTGCAACATGACCTAACGACTGCCTCCTACATATCTTATAGGAAACAGTCGGGACACACAGTTTTGCGTGCCTTCCGAAATACGGAAGGCACGCAAAACTGTGGGTTAAAGTCGGTTTAAGTGTTTCTTTACTATATATTATGCATGTATTGAACACTGCGCGCCCAGCGGTTTTATACAACAAAGTTAGACGAGCAAGACGCTCTCCTGATGGTAAGAGATAACGCTGCCCATAATTAGTACAGTGCTACTGGTGCACTGCGCCAACGCTTCTTACTTGAGAGTCATAAGATGTAAACTCTTCAGCCCGGTAATTTCACTAGCCGCTCCCCCCGCAGTACTAATGTAGCCTATGTGTTATTTTATTTTATTCCAGGGTCTAAGCTATCTCTATACAAAATTTTTGCTCAATCGGTCCACCCGTTTAGGCGTGATAGCTTAGACCCTAGAATAACACATAGGCCATAAAAAAGCGGGTGAAACCGCTGGGCGCAGCTAGTACACAATAAAAGTATCGTACTTTGCCTTAAATAATAAACAAACCATGTATTATTGTTACAGGTACAAAATGGACTCATTTTTTGTTGTTTTTTTAATTTATCAATTTAAGATTTTTAAAGCTTTTTGGATCATCATCTTTCAATTTTAAATCAATTCAATTTATACCTGTTTATTGTTATTTAAAAAATAAAAGCCATTTTATATAAATAATATATATTTATTTATTTTATCTAATTAAGACTAATTATACCTTATAAAAATATATTACAAATTATTTAAGTACATATATTATTATTATGTCGATAAAAATATTTATGTGAAAAAGGAGTAACATTTTGATAACATCTAGCACAAACTAACATACATATAAACGGATGAATATACATATACATTTCTGAAATGTTGATCTGTTTACGAGTCCTAATGCCAGGTCTCCAGCTTGTTTTAGTTTATACAATCAACATTCAACAAAAACGTCAGGCGATTTTTTTAAAATGTTGATATGTAGAATATAGCTGACCATTACACTGTTTTTTTACCAACTAGACTAACCTATATTCGCAAATAAAGATATTTGTATTTGTATTTGGTTTTTGTCAATTCAAATATTATTGATTCAATAAAAAAAAAAAATCAATAAAATAAAATATGTTTTTGTTGATTGTGTAGACCAAAACACTAGCCTGTAGACTCGACTTTGAAAGGTATGCAGACAGAGGGCCTATTGGCTATCTCCAAACGACATGTAAAACTAGAATCCAAAGGCTAAAATTGCGTACATTACTTGTTTAAACCGCCCGATTAATATGAAGTAAAATAACAAACGCAGCAATGTACATTGAAGTTGTCATCAATCGTAGTGGGTGAAAATTAGCCATTAGGCTTTCAGTGGGCCAAGTAAACATTTCGTAGACTTGTCTTGCTGTCAAAAACTGTCATCCCATACATTGTACTTTTGTGAATGTATAGGGCGAGATGGGGTGATGATATCCGGAGGGTCGCTGGGGGTGGGTGGAGGAGAAAGACGGAGGAGCGAGTTGAGTGGCGTGACCAGGGGAGGCCTATGTCCAGCAGTGGACGAACATAGACTGATGATGATGATTAATGTATAGGATGACAGTTTGACTTGACAGCAAGACAAGTTACGTAATGTCCATGCTAGAGGGGCTGATCAAACTAAAACAATTGTCATCTGTGTACATTTTTTGGCGTTATCCACAAGTGGCCCTTGAACACAAAACTTATCCATTAATTCTAGCAGTGAAAGGCAGTGTTGCCAATATAAACATTCAGTTATGTTAAACGGACTATAGTTATCTTAGGTAAATTCATTTATTGTAAATCCGACACGGCTGTTACTCATGTTAATTATTCGTTGAGATATGTCTCAACTACTGTTTCGGACAATTACGATGAAAAAGAAGAAGAGATTAGAGAAGAGAAGATAGGAGAGAGGATAGGGAGATAGGAGAGTAGTTTGAGAAGATCCTCGTACAGGATCGAAACGGTCGGCACGAAGCCGAAGTAAAAACAAGTGAGTTAATGCCGTTTATTTACAAAGATGAATAACGATGACCTTCCTTTCGTTTGAATGACATCGTAATTGTCTGAAACCGTGGTTGAGACATATCTCAACGAATAATTAACGTGAGTACAGCCGTGTCGTATTTACAATATGGACAACACTCACGGTAGTTTCCAAAATCGTTAATTTATTGTTTTGGTATAATGTGCAACAGTTCTTAATATTATGATCACCTTATAAAACAACTTTTATATCAACCGAATCAACTCCGATACGACTTTACAGTTATTGAATAAATTTGTTTTAAAACAGAGAAGAGGTAGAGAGAGTCGGTCAAGCCTATTTAAAAGTAAAGTAATTCGAGGTTTTCTTACTCTTGTTGGTAATAATTAATAATTAACGGGACCCCATAGTTATTTACACACTTTGAGAATGAATGGGATGACCTTGAAGAAGGAACCAATTGAGGTTGCAACGTGAACACCAAACTGTAGCAAGAAAAATTACGTCACGGTTGTTTGCCGTCTCACTTACTCATACTGAATACGTAGGTTGACTTTATTATTTTGTTTTTAATTTGTATGAGGCAAGTGAGATGGCAAACAACACTGACGTCACTTTTTTTTTGCTCAAACCGAGCACATTTTTGACATTGACATTAAGAGTAGCAACTCCCGTACCACTGTCAAGAGTAATCTGACATATATCAAGACGCTACTCTTGCTACTCGCGCTGTCATTGCATACAATGTGCAGCTACTCCCAATGTCATTGTGCTCTTACAAACGTCAATTACACTTGACAGTGGGACGGTAGTTGCTACTCTTATGGCAATGATTTTTATGTGCTCGGACCGCAGTTCATGTTGCCAACTTTATTGAATGTAACCTTCTTGGGGATGACAGTTATGTATAGTCTTGATATGTAAGAGAGCCAGCACGCCATGCTTGCCCCGTTAGTATTTTCTCTCAGTCATATCCTTAAGGCCTAATTTTGAATAAATGAACATTTTCTACTATTGAAGACATCACAACTTGCCTACTTGTATTAAATCTTTTTCCAAAATTGATTATAATGAATAGTTATGATAGTAACGAGAAAAAATCGACTCAAGAGTCAAGACATCTTCCACGATGCTAGAGCAGTGCGAGAGCTTATGAATTACAACGCAGCTAAAATGTGCGACATTTTTACCGTAAACCCTCATGATTTAAAGGACAAAAACAGCATTTTAATTCTTAAATATAATGCGAGAATAATATCGACTTTAATATAAACAGCTGATTAAACAAATCTACTCTAAAATCGAGATATGTTTCCATGATGCCAGAGCAGTGCGCGAACTTATGAATTATACCGCAGCTAAAATGTGCGACATTTTTACTGTAAACCCTCATGATTTAAAGGACAAAAACAGCATTTTAGTTCTTAAAATAATGCGAGAATAATATCGACTTTAATAAAAAAAAACTGCGAAGGAAATAGCGAAGGCACCAAGATTCATGAGAAATGATGTCCTGCACAGAGACCTCCGTCAATCCAAGATTGAGGACTTTGTGCGGGACATCACGAAAATACGACTCGAGCGGAACACACCTCAGAAGAATAAAGGTCCGAAGAAGGCCAATTAAAAGAGAATTTGACACAAAAAGTGTCCTAGAGCAAATGTTCATGTCATGCAGATGAAGGGCATGATATTAAAATTCAAATTCTTCGGCTACAACATAAAAAAGAAGAAGAAATCTTGAAACAAGAGGTGTTAAAAACTAAACAAGAAGCGTTGAAGTTAGAAATTTTGAAATGCAACTAAAAATATTAAAAGAGTAATTTTGTTCAAAATTTGTTATATTATTATTTATTTTTATTTATGTGATGAAGTAGAAGACGAGCAAGACGCTCTCCAGATGTTAAGAGATAACGGCTGCCCATAATCAGTACAGTGTCACCTAGGATTTCACAATTATGTGAATTCTAGGAGCACTGCACCAACGCTTCTTACTCAAGAGTCATAAGATGTTAAGACTCTTTAGCCCAGTAATTTCACTAGCTACAGTGCCCTCCTACCGGAGCACAGTAATGTTTGCACATCACTGCTCAGGCGGTAGAATAACTGGCACTGTTGGGGTACCCACCTAGACGACCTCCTGCAAAGGAAGTCTACCCCAAAAAAATTAATAAGTAATTATTGTAATGTTGCATTTTATTTCAAAATTGATATGTTTGCCTGCCACGCCATGCTTGCCCCGTTAGTATTTTCTCTCAATCATATCCTTAAGGCCTAATTTTGAATAAATGAACATTTTCCACTATTGAAGACATCACAACTTGCCTATATTTGTAATTGAATTTTTTTTCCCAAATTAATAATGCGCGAATCTAAACTTATAAGAAAAAAATCGACTCTCGAGTCAAGACATCTTCCATAATGCTAGAGCAGTGAGTGAACTCATGAATTATACCGCAGCTAAAATATGCGACATTTTTACCGTAAAGCCTCATGGTTTAACGGACAAAAACCGCTCTCCAGTCCTTAAATAATGCGAGAATAATATCGACATTAATATAATATGTAATTTGCTGATTGGAAAAATCGACTAAAGAGTCAAAATATGATCCGCGATGCCAGAGCTGTGCGTGAGCTTACGAATTATATCGCATCTAAATATGTGATATTTTGACCGTAAAGCCGCTCTTCAGTTCTTACACAGATGGCAATCCCATAATTGTTTTTTAATTCGTTTTAGGTAAGCCTTTGACCACGATCTCGCCCGATGTTAAGCGACGATGCGACCGTAGATGGCAGCAGACTATACCTAGAAGACGGGATAAATCCCTCCCTAATCCACGCGCTACGAGAGAAACTTCACACCAACACAAATTTCCATTAACGTCTGGGCAGGCGTGATTGCCACATAATATATCATCGGACCCCATCATCTGCCAGACACTCTGAACGGAGAGAATTGCCTGGAGTTCTTAATCCAATGCCAGAATTAACAATGTACCGATTTTTGAAGAATATCAACCAATCATTTTCCAAAATGAATTTTATGTCTGGGCACGTGCCATAGAATTAGTAGGTATATAAAGTGGAAATAAGCACCAAAGAACTCATTGGGCGAGTCAACACCGCTTTTTTAAAGATAAAAGAAGAAATGAAGTTGAGAACAACAAAATGCGAGAATAATATCGACTTTAATTAAACTGCTGATTAAAAAATCGACTACAGAGTCAGGACATCTTCCACGATGCCAGAACTGTGCGAAAAACCCTGTGTTTAACGGATAAAACAGCTTACCAGTTCTTAAATAATGCGAGAGTAATATCGACTTAAATATAAAATGCTGATTTAAAAAATCAACTCTTAGAATCAAGACATCTTCCACGATGCCAGAGCTGTGCGCGAACTGATGAACTACACCTCAGCCAAAATGTGCGACATTTTACCGCAAAGCCACTCCCCAATTATATATATAATCTACCTAGCCGTTTTCGGCTACAGTGACTTGGCTTGGCTTTCCCCAATTGTTACCCACACAGATGGGAATCATATTATCCACGCGCTACGAGAGAAACATTAACACAAATTTTCCGTTAACTTTTCCGTTCTCTTTCGTGATTGGCAGATATCAATGGTCGCTGAACGGAGAGAATTACATGGAGTTCTTAATCAACGACCTTCCAGAATAATAAGCAATGTACCGATTTTTGGAGAAGATCAACCAATAATTTTCCAAAATGACGACTGCCGTGCTTACTACCGAAACATTGTACGCGAGCACTTACACAATGTTTTTCCAAATTCTTGGATTGGTCCGATCGAATGGACCGCACGTTCTCTAGGGGTGTTTGTTTTAAAAGCATTCTAGGATGTAAATCTATAAAAAGTTGGAATTTAATACTAATATAAGACAGGCAAGGTGGTGATGCTTCCGAAACCCAGCGACTATAGAAATTGAAAAAATTAAAAGAAATTGAAAGCCAACGAAAATATGTTGAAAAGTGAACTATTGAAATTAATAAACATCCACAAACCCCGAAATCCAATTTACATTTTCGATGAAATTACCAAAGAAATGGGACATTCAGTCATCCAATTGCCACCATACCACTGCCATTATAATGCAACCAAGTCAAAGGACACGCGGCTAAAAACAATACAAAACCGCTTTTGACTGTAAATAAAATGCTGACATTATTACACGATGCTTGTGACCATGTTACACCAGACGACTGGAAGAACGTAATCGAAAAGTGTCGAAGAGTAATTATATGAAGATAGGGAACGCGATGTCCAATTCGACAGACCAAGATACGGAACTGGCAGGTGCCGTTGTCTCTAGCAATAGCCTCAGTGCTTAGGAGCACACCTCCTAAAACAATCACACAAAAATCCTTTTTTTTCCTCCGCAACTAGTAAAGGTACAATTATTTTTCCTCATCGATCATCGACGTAGCTGGAAGCTAATCGTCCAAGAGCTAGACATACTATAGAATTGCTCAGATATAGTGGCGTCCAACATCAGACGCGGCCACAACTGTTGGATCAACAACAAACTGCCGCAGCTACACACAGGTGTAGTTTAAAAAATAAAGTTTCGTTTATGTAAAGGCCTCCTTAACCTATGATAAACAGCTGCCACTGAAAAGACAGGAACACACAACAACATAGTCAACAAAAACGCAGCGCCGTTTTAAAGAAAGACCACCACAGAAATAGCCTCCACAAAAACCTCATCGACGTCAACCAACAGCACTAGCTGACAGCCCCTTATATAGCGAGATAAGAAAAACGCTATCAGACCCTAAAGAAGGTTTGAATGTTTTATTTTTACTTTATAGCAACAATATTAAAGATTATATCAAAATTTTACGTTTACAAAAAAAAAATTCTGTATGTAGTATGGCTTACTGTTATAATATTGTGGTAAATTAATAATCTTCCATATCAACACTTACAATACCATTTTTTTTTTTTAATTTTTAATATAAAGTAGTATTAGAATTTTATTAAGATAATATTAAATTTAATTAAAAATAATCAATTAAATTTTTATTTTTCAGGATATGGACACTTGGACTGACTGGACTCCAAAAACCCTAAAACGTCCTCTAGCTGACTGTCTCAGGACTGCAAACAAAAAATGTATTACCCGGAGAAGGCCTCTCAATGAAAATTTGCAGGACGCGTTCATGAGAGAGAAAATAGAATTAGTAAAGTTCCTCAAACAGAATGCTGTAGAGGAAGCTCAGTTAAGAATAACTCAATATCCACTAACAGCTGACTACACCCAGGCGAAGCTGGAGGCTTATCGTACAAGAGCTAGAAAAACTACTGAATTGCTCAGACACAGAGGCGTCCAACATCAGACGAACCCCGAACACGAGGCAGTAGTAAAAATTGGGATACGGGACTACTCTGAAAGCCCAGTAGAGGAGGAACCCAAAATCTACTCTTCTTGTCTGAATTCGTCCTCCGCCGATGAGAACGAATTTAGACAAGAAGAACGAGGGGTAGTAAAACGAGGTATTTTCTGCCCCGACCAGATAACAATCGTACCACCGACCATTGCTGGCGCCGCACGACCGTGGAGCTGAAAGTCCCGCCCCGCACCGCGACCGACACCGTACAACCACCGTCACTCCAGAGCGACGCACCCAGCGGCGCGCCGCCCCGACCCACGCAGCACCGCAGGAGGGATAGCTCCTCTGACGAGGTGACACAGGTCACAGGGGAATGAGAAGCGGCCCAAGCTAAAGTCTCTCTCCCGCAGGACCAGTCGGACCTTCGGGGATCCCACGCCTTCGAGCCACCACACGAGCGCCGTACGGAATAATATCACCTTAAAATCAACTGCTGACATTTTAAACTAAATATTGCGAGAGTAATATCGATATTAATATCAACTGCTAACATTTAAAACTAAATAGGATATAAGAAGGGGTACCCGCCCATCACGGTGGACGCCCTCATCAGATGGCCGGACCACTTCATCGAGCTCCGTCGGCGCCTGGGGCACCCGCACGTCTTCGGCAAAGAGGTGCGCTTAGTGGCCAAATCGGACACTGAGTACCGCTACATTCTACATTCAGGTACTTAACTGGAGCCGCCATCCGCGACCCCAAGTTGTCGTGGTGGTGCTTCAGCCCCTTAAGGTGGCCATCTGCGGCCTGCCCGCCCACACCGACGCGGGGGAGCTAGTCGCAGCCCTCAAGGCGAAGGATTTAAAACTTAATAATGCGAGAATAATATCGACTTTAATATAAACTGCTGACATTTAAAACTTAATAATGCGAGAATAATATCGACTTCAAAATCAACATAACAAAATAAAATCAACTGCTGAATTTTAAAACTAAAACATGCGAGAATAATATCGACATTAATATCAACTGCTGACATTCAAAACTAAATATTGCGAGAATAATATCGACTTCAATATAAACTGCTGACATATGATTTTATGTACTAATATTTATTGTTAAATGATGTATTGTGTAATGTGGGTTATTAGTTACCTGAATAAAGAAATTTAAATAAAATAAAAAAAATAACCAAAATATTTCGAGAATAATATCGACTTCAATATTTCGACAACTTTTGGATATTAATCTAGTGTTAATTATTGTAAGAATAATGTTTAAGAATCTTCTTTTTCAAGTTTTTTTTTAAGAATCTTTTTTTTACTCGTGCAGTTCCGGTTCAGAATAGAACCGCCCCTTATCTTCCCGTGGGTGTCGTAAGAGGCGACTAAGGGCTCAAAACGGCGATCACCTAATGCCAACAGCTGCATTCCCAAGGAGGGTTGGCGTCAGGCAGGCGGCCGGCCATAAAATCCATGCCAAACCCATTTACAACACATGATTATGAACGATACTTGTGAATGCGACCGGACTAGGGCGTACCCCCGAGGCGACGCGCAGGCACAGCACCCATAGGGGTATTTTAATGATCTACGCGGCCAAAAGTCAAAATAACAAAGTTAAAGAAATGCTACTGCATTCGACTACCTGAGGCAGGGGACAGTCTAACGAACAATAGGCCGCCGTCCCCGCCCCTTACCCGTTGCGCGTTACCTGGCAAACTCAGTCGGAACTTGATCATCGAACTTTGTGTACGTGTCGGTTTTCGGCGATTTTAAAAAGCGTTAACATTGTGAGCTAACCTGCAGTTTTCTGTGTTAACCTGGTAAAAAGTAGCAATGGATTCGGAGACTACAGGTATGTGGCAATCTAAATTCAATATATATTTAATAAAATTTAATTCCGTTTAATATATTTTTAGTGATCGAGAAATAATGTCCAAAATGAGATCATTTTTATAAAGAAATTTATCTTTAAATAGGTATTTGTTATAGTACCGGCTTTTATTCTCATACACGTTTAAAATAAAGATTCTTAAGAATGCAATATATATTAGCCGCAGAATAGCGCAGATGCACAAAACAGAGTACTTTGATCTTTTAAAGTCGAAATTAGTAAATTATTAATTTTTGTTTTAGGCTTAGAGGGTACCTCTGGAGTGAGAATAGTGACTCGTAAATCACTCTTCGACAAGATGAAGAATGAAAATTTACGTAATTTAGAAGAAAAACTATGTTTTTTGGGAGACCACCTTTTCACCCAAGACAACCTTACTGAAAGTCAGTTAAAAGAACTGAAACACAATTTTTCACATTTCAAATCAGAGATAAAGCAAAGGTGGAATAAATCGCACAAAAAAGGAGAAGCTTTTTTGAAAAAAAAACAATCTTTGGCTAGAAGGTACTTTCGAAATTCCAGTCACAACTACCAATCGTCAAGGTCGCCCTTGTAAATCATTTGGTGAATCTAGCGAAAGGAGCAAAAGAAGAAAAACTGAGGAACTCCGCTCCAATGTAGAAGATGGTGTTTTAGTTCACGCAGTTCAAGTTGAATTAAGGAAATCGGGAAAACGTGATGCTTCCCGCATTCTCCAAGACATAACAAGCTCTCCGACCCGTGCAAAGAAGTACAAAAAAGCTTTCAATACCTCTAAGTGTGAAAAATCATCGCGTCTAACCCCCATGGAAGCATTAAAAATGTTTATAGATGCAGACTTAACACGAGTACAGTATGAAATTATAAGAAACACGAACCGGAAGTTTTTTCCGTGTTATAGCTTAATTCAAGAAGCCAAAAAGAAATGTTATCCTCCTCCAGAAGCAAGCACGGTAACAAGTACCTGCGCGGAAACCCAACTGCAACCATTAATTGATATTAGGGGAGGTAGGGGAGGGATGGGCAGTTGGGAGGCATTGGCACCCCCCTTTTATTCTGATCTGGTCAGATATTTTATATTTGTTCTAATTTGGTAGTTTACTTTACCGGCTGACAACACTGATCATCTATAGATTATCTGTCATTTCTGTCAGTTGTCAAACACAGACATGACTAAAGGTTATGCGCTCGTAACAGTAAATATTTTGTTGTGGTTTCTGATCGTAATTGAGAGAAAATTAACGAAAGGTATGTCTATTTTTTATCATATATCTATACCATATTTACTAACTGATAAATTAAACTGAAAGTCACGATTAAATATCTAAGTTTTTAAAAATACTGATAACTTATATTGAAAATGAGAGCATCGGGAGCGATGGACACTCTGATGTGAGGGAGGTCTGGGCATGCCCAATGCTCCCTTCTATACGTGAAGCATAAAATACAGACTTTGTATCTGCTTTTAGCGCTATTTGAATTATTTTAAATTACAGAAAGATGCCGTTTAAATTCAAATTTAAACGGCAAAAGTTATCGTCAAGATATGACCCTATTATCTAGCCAACTTCAACTCAAGCCCTTCCAGAACAGCCTGAAAGTGAAAATCTAATTGAAGCAGATCCTGGTCCTGTTAATTTAAATAACATTGCTGATGCTGATTCTTCCTCGTTGTTTGCTACAGATCAAATAACAATTGGAGTTGCTGAAGTTATAACCCCTGAAATAGTGAGACCATACCCAAAGGCTTGCCCAAGAAAACTGATTAAAAATTCAAGGAAGAAAGGGAAGACAAGGATATTGATAGACACACCTGAAAAGACACTTATAAAATTAGCAGAACAAGAAAGACAAACTAAGAACAAGGCTAAAAGAGAGAGACTGAAAAAAAAAACCTTAAAAATACAGAGAAGCAGATTCCTAAACTTCCACCAGAACTAACATCAAATAGAGTAAAGAGCAGGAGTGATGTAGAAAATGACAGCTCTGATGACTCATTTGTTGAAGAAACATCTGAAGAAGAGTTAGATGAAGATGATGTGATAATGATGGACAGAAATTTTCAAATGAATGATTTTGTGCTCGTTAAATTTAATACAAAAGAGACTGATGTGCATTGTCGGTCAAATTGCAGACATTAGTCATACCATGGCCACAATAAAATTTATGAGGCTGAGTAAGTTAAGAAACACCTTTTTTTTCCTGATGTAGATGACATAGCTAGTGTGCCACTAGAAGACATCAAAACTAAATTGCCAGGACCAAAGACATGCAATAAAACCAAACGTTGTTGCTCTAAGTACACATTTGATAAACCTTTATGGGTTATACCAAATCTTAGATAAGTTACTATTTAGCAGGTTTTTTATTTGTTTTAACCTTATTTTGTGATGTTTTTATGAATATTTAAAGGCCATGCCCAAGCCTCCCACAGGGTGTGCCCAAACCCTACCATGCCATAGGGAGCATTGGGCACTTTTGACTTAGTTCTGAAATGATCTCGTAATTTGGAGACTGATTATAATTTTAAGAAAGTTATTTCTAAGATATCTAGCCAAATGTATGGTGCAATAAGAAATGACATTAAATGTTGATTATAATATATGAAATCTGATTTTTTATAAATTTAATTGTGAAAAAGTGCCCATCCCTCCCCTACCTCCCCTACTGTTGAGCGCTTATCGGAATACTTAGAAGAAGTCTTATTGACAATAAAAGAGCAAGAGCGGAACACTTTGAAGTTGGAAATGGGGCTGCGACGGATCCCAACAAGCACAGTACAAACAAAAACTTGACAATGAGTCTGACTCTGATGCAAATATTTTTCAAAGCTGCTTTGTACCTGTGCGACTTATTTGCGGCAAGGACAATCAAAAGGTGTTATGGGAAAATCCAACACCTTCATCTGCCCGATTTTGTCGTCCAATAAGATTTCGCTTCGTCAAAGAAACAACTGATATAACAAACGAAGAGATCAATTATGTTTCAAACTCCATTGATAATTTGGTTGCAACTGAATTGGACATTGACGGAGAAAAGTTTTTGGTGCATTCCCAATTTGTAATGACAATGGTAGATGGAAAGGTTTGCAACGCAGCTACTGGAACAACATCCACAAGTCGTTGCTATATCTGTGGGAAAACTTCCAAAGAATTCAACAATTTAGAGGACAAAAGAAGAATTTCAAAGGATGCTACTGAATTTGGTCTTTCTATTTTACATGCGAGAATACGATTTTTTGAAAGCATTTTACATTTAGCTTATAAATTGCCTGTGAAAAAGTACCGGCAGAGAAAAACAGAAGAAGAAAAACAAATGGAGATGAATAAGAAAATAGAAATACAGACCAGGTTTCGCAATGAAACTGGCTTATTAGTTGACATGCCGAAAGCAAACTGCGGAAATAATGACGGCAACACCAGCAGGAGATTTTTTGAAGATCCGAAACTATCCTCAGATATTACAGGAATAGATTACGAGTTAATATATAGATTAAAAGTGATTTTGGAAACGATTTCGAGCGGATACGAGATAAATTTAGAAAATTATGAAAAATATGCAGAAGAAACTGCTTGCTGCTGAAACGTGAAACTTTACCCGTGGCACCCAATGACACCCACACTGCACAAAGTACTTGTGCACGGATCAGACATAATAAAAAAATGCATTGTTACCCATAGGGCAACTATCTGAAGAAGCAGCAGAGGCACGCAACAAGCATTTTAGGTCATACAGACAGGATTACTCAAGAAAATTCTCTAGAGAGTCCTGTAACAGAGACATATTGAATAAGCTACTTTTAAGCTCAGATCCCTTTTTAGTGCCTCAAGGGTAATAAACAAAAACAAGAAGTCTTCTTTTCTTCCTGAAACATTGAATATGTTTGTATCTGCAACACCAAACTAAGCAGACGCACTTCAATCAGAAAGTGAAGAAGAGATAAACTGATTATTATTGATTGATTTAATAATTAAGTAATTAATAAAATCATGTGTGTCATAAATCCATCATAAAAAATAAGCGTGTGTGTGTGTGCGTGGGCGTGTGTGCGTGTGCGTGTGCGCGTGCGCGTGTGCGCGTGCGCGTGTGCGCGTGTGCGCGTGCGCGTGCGCGTGTGCGTGTGTGTGTGTGTCTATATTATAATTATTTTGTGTAGACATGTGACCTAATCAAATTTTTTTGTAGTTTTTTAGGGTTCCGTACCTCAAAAGGAAAAAACGGAACCCTTATAGGATCACTTTGTTGTCCGTCCCTCTGTCTGTCTGTCTGTCAAGACCCTTTTTCTCAGGAACGCGTGGAGGTAACAAGCTGAAATTTATAGGAAATACTAAGGTCTATTGCTTCTTAGAGCTGTGAAAATTTCAAACTTCTAGGCCAACGCAATCAAAAGATATAGTCGAATATGTCGCAAATTTTAGCAAATTTTCGACATTACCAAATAAATCAAAACCTACGGGGCACTTCCCGTGAACTCAGATTCTTGAAATTTGGCACGAAGTAACTCCTTAGAGCACAGATAAAGGAAAAATTGCGAAAACTATAAATTTTTATTTGCATCATATGAAAAAAATATTTTGAATTATTTTATACCTACTACCCCTTTTCTCATGAAAGCGAAGACGTATTAAATTGAAATTCATATCAAATACTCAAATCTATAATACCTTTAAACTGTAATAAAATCAAACCTCTAAGTCAACGCATTCAAAAGAAACAGCAATTTTAGCCGCAATTTTAAACTCGCAAATACTCTCAAAAAATCAAAACCTACAAGGTACTTCCCGTGATCTTAGAATCTTGAAATTTGGCACGAAGCAACTCCTTAGAGCACAGATAAAGGAAAAATTGCGAAAATTGTACATTTTTAGTTACATCATATAAAAAAATATTTTTTAAAATTTCATACCTACTACCTTATTTCTCATGAACGCGTGCAGGTATTAAACTGAAATTCATATCAAATACTAAGGTCTATTATACCCTTAAACTGTAATAAAATCAAACCTCTATCTCAACGCATTCAAAAGAAACAGCAATTTTAGCCGTACTTTTTAACTCGCGACTACTCTCAAGGGAATCAAAACCTATACAGGGTACTTGCCGTTAACTCAGAATCTTGAAATTTGGTACGCAGCAACGTCTTAAATCACAGGCACAGGAAAAATTGCGAAAACTGTTAATTTTTAGTTACATTGTATAAAAAAATATTTTTAATAATTTTGTATTTACTATCCCTTTCCTCAAGAACGCGTACAGGTATTAAATTGAAATTCATATTAAATACTCAGCTTTATAATAACTGTTAGCTGTAAAAAAATCAAACATCTATGTCAACGCAATCAAAAGAAACAGCAATTTTAGCCGCATATTTTCAAACTCGCAAGTACTCGCAAGGGAATCAAAACCCTCAGTATATAATATTATACCCACTTTTCCTTAGGGTTCCGTAAAAACCCGTAGGTTTGTACGGAACCCTCGGTGCTCGAGTCCTACTCGTACTTGACCGGTTTTATTTTTTTATTTTATGGAAATAATTGCTTACAATGGAAATAATCTTACAATGGAAAAAAATTGCTTACAATGGAAATAATCGCAACATGCTAGAAGACCTCAGCGAGGCAAGCTTGGAGGTCGGACTTCACATGAACTTCTCAAAGACCAAAATTATGACCAACCACATAAAACGCAAAATACGTGTTGGGAGTGTAGAGTTTGAATATGTCCATGAGTATATATACTTGGGCCAAATTGTCTCCTTCCAGGCGCGGCAAGATAAAGAAGTTGCACGCCGCATCGAAAACGCCTGGAGGAGCTTTTGGTCCATGAAAGACACAATGAAGGGCACTCTCCCACTATCCCTAAAAAGAAAACTCATGGACATGTGCATTCTCCCCATTCTCACATACGGAGCGCAGACGTGGTCTTTGACAGATCAGCAGAGGTTCGCCCTCCAAGTTTGTCAGCGTGCTATGGAACGTAGTATTCTAGGAGTAAAGTTAACAGACCATATCCCCAACACCGAACTACGCTCCCAAACAAAAATTACAGACGCTGCAACAAAAGCCGCTCGCTTAAAATGGGACTGGGCTGGACATATGTGTCGGATGAGAGATGAATGCTGGGCCAAAATAACATCTGACTGGTTACCACTTAATCGCAAACGGCGCCGCGGTAGACCCAAAAAACGATGGCGGGATGACCTGGACAAACACCTGGAGGAATGGTATATTATAGCTCAAGACAGAGAAAGGTGGAAAGAGGAGAGGGAGGCCTTTGCCCTGCAGTGGGACACCACAGGCTCATAATAATAATGGAAATAATTAAAAAATAAACATTATTTTTTACTGTTTATCGTAACTGTTCGTCGTTTCTCGTTTGTTTTATTTCCGTCATTAGCAATTCAAAAACCCGAACTAATGTTTTTGGCCAGCTAAATTAACTAAATACCCCTATGTGCGCTGTTAATTCACGCTGTTAATCTACGCTGTTAATGCAGGGTGTTAACCTACGCTGTTAATTCAAGGTGTTAATCCACAGTGTTAATGCAGGGTGTTAACCTACGCTGTTAATTCAAGGTGTTAATCCACAGTGTTAATGCAGGGTGTTAACCCACGCTGTTAATCCATAGTGTTAATCCACAGTGTTAACCTACGCTGTTAACCCACGGTATTTATCTACGGTGTTTACCGACGGTGCTTTTCACCGACTTGTTTATCCAGGGTGTTTAATCAACACTGTTTAGAAACGGTGTTCATAGACGGTGCTTTAGGCAACTGTTTACTGACGGTGCTTCTCACCGACATGTTAATCTACGCTGTTTAACCTACGGTGTTTATCGAGGGTGTTGTAAGTTACAGAATATTGGCGGTGTTTGTGAACTGCCGGTTATATTGTATTAGTACCAGGTTTAACCACTAGTGATATTGTTTTAAGTAACACATTGTGACGACCAGTGTTTCTGGACTATTCTTTATAACTTTAAAAATTTTTGATAAACCAACTGTTATTGGAACCTTTCATAGGACTAAGTAGCTCACTGTCGGTTATAATATACTTATAAGTAATTTTGGATGATAATATACTCATTACTGTTTAACTTGTGTTTGAATTCATGGAACACCTTTCTTGGCGGAGGAAGTGTCTGGCGCCCTTCTGTCTATAAATTCCCGACGCTTCCTCTCCCCAAGCCTCAGCAACTCAACCCACGGAAACCCGGCCCTCTCATGCTCTACCCTTAAAACCGGAGCCGGCACATAGCGACTCAGGCGTGGAAGCTGAAAGACCACCACTGGTCCGAGGTGGACACGTCTGACGAGTTATAAACTGCTGATATATAAAACTAAATAACGCGAGAATAATATCGACTTTAATATCAACTGCTGACTTTTAAAACTAAATATTGCGAGTATAATATCGACTTCAATATAAACTGCTGATATATGCATAAAACTAAATATTGCGAGTATAATATGGACTTCAATATCAACTGCTGACATTTAAAAACTTACTCGAACTCTTACACAGATTCTTACTCGGACTCTTACTCGCACTCCTACTCGGACTATTACTCACACTCTTACTCGCAGCCTTACTCGAATTCTTACTCAGATTCTGAATTGCACTCTGACTTCTGACTGGTCGGCCAGTATTTTTAGAAACCCAGTTTTCAAACAGTTTTGCGTTAATGAGTTTTACCATGGTGTTTATAGTTGTATTAATCGCATCAATAATGTCGGAAAAAAGGAAAAGGAGCCAAAACTTTAAATTAGACGAAAAAGATCGTCTAATTAAATTACTTTCAAATTACAAAAATACCATTCTAAATAAAAAAACGGGTAGTCCAAAGCCGCTGCTTGGACAGAATTAACAAATTAATTTAATTACACGGGATCCATATACAGGTTCGTTGATTTATATTATTGTTATTTAAAACGTGGAATTAAATTAAAAAATATAATGTTTTCATTTCTCATAAACCTGTGTTTAACAAAGATCGTTCCTATATTGCTTTTAGATCCAAGGAATCCCTTATGAAAATATGGGAGAAAATGAAGAGCGAGAGTAAAATATATTATACTGCGACCAGAAGAGATGCAACCCAAACTGGTGGGGGACCATCAGTTGTAAAAATTGATCCCATTTTGGAACAAGTTTGCTCAATTCTCGGACGAGGTTGCACTGGAATTCTAGGGGTCAGTGGGACAGTGTTTTCACCTCTGTGGTAGTGACAGAAATTGATTTTAGACTTGATTCTGACGATAACCCCACAAGTGAAATTGTTGTACTAAGTGAGGAAGAAAATCTCAAAGAAAATGTAAATATTATACATTTATACATTTAATGACTAATAAGATAATTAACTGAAGTACACGACATGGATGTTGATCACACATCAATTTAATAGCACAGTAGTAAAATGCCCACGAAAACCGGAGTAACTCAGACTAAATGGGAAAATTAAAAATATATGCATGAAAAAGGAGTGCCAAAATGAGAATGAATAACCTTAATAACATAATACAATAATAATGTTGCATGTGTTATTTTTAAAGAATGTCCTGTTGGCCTTATGTAGTCTCTACAGCTTTACAAAATATTATATTATCTACATAATATAATATGTTACTTCCTTAAAGTTGCTCAATAAAATATTTATTATGGATATGATATATTAACTCAATTATTTGTCTTTATTTTTAGACTGGAGATAGAAAACCTGACTTCACTTATCCAGATGATACTTTGGATGGATAGCAGCAATTTTGGGAACAACAAATGGTGGATACAATGTATTATTTGTAGGTAATGCCGAGGCAGATATTGCAGGGTTTACGGTGCATCCATTAATCTTATTGTTTAGTTAGCATCTATCACTGGAGCGCATCGCGCGCGCTCCCACCTTGCTTCTCTGTGTCATTATATCATAGCGTAATAAATGTCAAACTATCAGTGAGTGTTATTTAAAGACTCTCCATTATCATATCCTATCAGACACAGGGCAATCAATTCAATCAATCAATTGGAGGGCAATCTTCACAGACGGAAGTAAGATAGAGGGGAAAGTGGGAGCTGCGTACACAATAATCAAATCAGGAAGGGAAACCGGCTCCTAAAACCTCAAGCTGGACCATTGGTGCCCAATTTACCAGAGCGAACAACTGGCTCTACATAGAGCAAAGGCTTTGGAACGCCGGAGGTTGCAACGTATACAGCGACTCTACTCGTAGATCCGCCCCGCGCCCTCAAAACAGTCACAAACATCGGCCGCCTGCTTCCCATTGCAGTCCAAACAAGAGAAAATATAAAACAGCATGGATCGCTAAAACTTTACTGGGTTAAAGCTCACGCAGGAATGTAGGGAAACGAAAGGGCGGAGTTAGCAAAGAGCGCTGCGTTGCAACAAAAAAAACCAGGGCAAATTATGATTCATTCGTTCGAATCGTGCGACAGATCCGAATGGACTCGCTCGACGAGTGGAATGTGTCGTGTTTTAAAAACACATTATGAACTAAAAAAAATCGTCTTCCATATACTCAAGTGGAGGCCAAAACTGAAATTATTGTGCCATATAATCCAAAAGAAATACCAATTCCTACACTTGAGACCTCTCCTATGCGGAGTACACCTCCTAAAACTTAACACAAAAATTATTTTTTTCCTCCGCAACTAGTAAAGGTACAATTTTCCTCATCGATCATCGACGTAGCTGGAAGCTAATCGTCCAAGAGCTAGAAATACTACAGAACTGCTCAGATATAGTGGCGTCCAACATCAGACGCTGCCATAACTGTTGGGTCAACAACAAACTGCCGCAGCTACACACAGATGTAGTTTAAAAAATAAAGTTTCGTTTATGTAAAAAGGCTTCCTTAACCTATGATAAACAGCTGCCACTGAAAAGTCAGGAACACACGAGAACACAGTCAACAAAAACGCATCGCCGTTTTAAAGAAAGACCACCACAGAAACGCTATCAGACCATAAAGAAGATATCTAGTTTAACGACATAAAACCTTGTTCTGAAGCGAGGCCAGAATGTTCAACGCATTGAAACAGCTGACTCAAGTCCATGGTGACTTGAGTCAGCTGTTGTTGAGGTCGCGGTCAACCGCGACCAATATCAACAACAGCTGACTACACCCAGGCGTAGCTGGAGACTATTCGTACAAGAGCTAGAAAAACTACTGAATTACTCAGATATAGTGGCGTCCAACATCAGACACCCCTTTTTTTAGCAACTAATGTCCGACGCAACTTAACCACAGCTAAAGCTCACGGCAAAATAGCAGACCTATTTTGGGTAAAAGCACACGTGGGGATAGAGGGGAACGAGAGAGCCGACTCACTCGCTAAGGACGCTGCACTGGAAGAAGCAATGACGACGACAAACTAGAACCAATGCCCAGTTTCATTCGTCAAACGACAGATTCGTCTGCGATCGCTTGACGAATGGAACCGGAGATATAAGTCGGGAGCGACCGCCGCCGTAACGCTGATGTTCTTCCCCTGTGCGATCGAGGCATATAGGACGGTGAGGAAAATAGAAATAAAAGCGACAACGACGCAAGCTTTCACGGGACACGGTGGACTCTCTGAATACTTGCACCGGTTTAAACGTAAGAAAAACAGGAGACCGTTTCTCACCTCCTATTTGAATGCCCAGTCCTCGATCGACAGCAGGAAGACTTAAGGCAAGAATTGGAAGATGAAGGAACAGAGCAGAATATTGCAAAATTAATTGCAGGAAAGAGGAAGGACCTATTCATAAAGTTCTTAGAAGAAATGATAAAGAGAGTTAACAAGAGAAACACAACGCGCACATAAGCGCATGACTCAAAATTAAACGACAGAGGAAAACTAAACAGAAAGATCCCTGTCTACCCACTACCCACACAGCGAAAAAAAACATCAGACGCTGCCATAACTACTCGACACCCAAGCGTAGCTAGCAGCGTAATCGTACAAAAGCTAGAAAACTACAGAATTGCTCAGAAACAGTGGCTCCAACATCAGACACTGCCGTACCTGCTCTAGACCCAGGCGTAGCTGGAGGCTAATCGTACAAGAGCTAGAAAAATTGTTGAATTAGACACAGTGTCTCCAACATCAGACATTGCCATAACTGCTGACTCAACAACACAATTCCGCTACACACAGATTTAGTAGATCACCCAAATCGTACAACAAATCACCCCCTTGACTCAAACTCTAAATTCATTTATTCAACATTTTTATTTCAATTTTACTGTGCTCCGATAGGAGGGCACTGTAGCTAGTGAAATTACTGGGCTAAAGATTATTTACATCTTATGACTCTTGAGTAAGAAGCGTTGGTGCAGTGCTCCAAGAATTTCTCATCATTGTGAAATCCTAAGTAACACTGTACTGTTTTTTTTTATGTGATGAAGTAGAAGACGAGCAAGACGCTCTCCTGATGTTAAGAGATAACGCTGCCCATAATCAGTACAGTGCTACTTAGGATTTCACAATGATGTGAAATTCTAGGAGCACTGCACCAACGCTTATTATAACTGATTATGGGCAGCGTTATCTCTTAACATCAGGCGTCAGAGCTTCTTGCTTGTCTTCTACTTCATCACATAAAAATAAAATCAAATAGGCTACAATGGAGCATTTTTGCAATCTATATCTAAATATATAAAAAGAAAGAGTGACTGACTGATCTATCAACGCACAGCCTAAACCACTAGACGGATTGGGTTGAAATTCACAACACAGATAGGTTTTATGACGTAGACCTCCGCTAAGAAAGGATTTTGGAACGCGGGCAAAACCGCGAGCGTAAGCGACATATACTTTTGAAGATCCCAGATCTTCACAGTTCCTAGAAACTACGAGTTTCGGGGGTGAACTAATAGCTCAAGTGGGACTCAATAGATCAGCAATGGTCGAAGCGGCAAAAACCCCTTAAACTAAAACCTTAATAATAATACATCGATTTTAAATGTATATTGTGTGTGTGTGTATGTATGTGTGTGAGTGTATGTATGTGTGATGTTATTTGTGTGTATGTGGTTTTTATTAAAATATTTTTCTAGTTTATACATTTTATAGTTTAAACTAACCTAATCATGTCTTTCCCATTTCTGTTATATGTATAAAGTACAAAATAATGGTTTTTATCAAGCCTCGTCTACCTCTTCAGTTTTCTGCGCAATCAACTAGCTTTTTAAAAAAATTATATGTATTTGGCATAAAAATGCGAAGATGCATAACGATGTTGGTATAATAGATATTAAGAACTGTTGCACATTAATATTCTATTTGGCATAAAATGTTATAATTTAGTTGACATAATATTATTAAAAATTAAAATTGTTACAAATAATTTCTAATATTTGGCACAATTTTGTTTTCCGACATTTAAAAAAATATAACGTACAAACTTTTTGCTTCTTTAGCGATAAGACCGACAATAATAACAATCATAATATAGTGAAATAATGTTGTTGTACTGTAAGCATCGATACAAATCGATGCTTACAGTACAACAACATTATTTCACTATGTATGTAATTCTTACAATTTTGTTATTTGTTTGGGCAAAAATTGTGTTAACAATTAAGCCGGGTCTTTAGCGCAAGTCTTGGTCTACACAAAAAACAAAAACATTTCAAAATGTTTTACAATAATGCCAAAGTAACACAACAGTAATAATAACTTGTTTGCATCAACAATGTTTTTGCTTTCCATACCCAATGGAAAGCACGTACAACGAATTTAGTTGAATGTTGTCATGTTTTTGTTGATTGTGTAGACCAAAGCATTAACTGGAGACCCAGCTTAACACTCTTAATATAGTATTATGATGATGCTTGCTGTACAACGACATTATATAACTTTTTATAGAAATTCTTACAATTTTATTTGGCTCAGACAAACATTAAAATAATTCGTAAATACATACATACTATGTTCAGCAGTGGACGTCCAATGGCTGAGATGATGACATACATACATAACATATTATTAATATACATACATATTCAGTTTAAAGCGACCCAACCGTTATTCCCGTCTGGCAGTTTTACTTGTATCAGTCTTAGTACTTCATTTCCTATCTGAAAATAAACAAAAAAATACATATTATTTTACAAGCTTTTATTTACTTTCACTGTCTGTTATCTGTCTGTCTGTAATCAAATCTTGCAAGTTAAATTTGGCTCACTTCCTGGTTTCCGATTGCGCTGAAATTTTGCATGCATGTATAAATCGTATGACAATGCAATATTATTATGATATGGAGTTGATCTGATGATGGAGCTGGGAGGTGGTCATAGGAACTCCGTAATCAGACGACGCAACCCCATCGAGTTTCGGCTCATTTGATCGTCTTTACGAGTACTTTCTGTAGATCGGCTTGTGGCCGATCTGTGGTTAATAAAAGTGTTCTTTACTGCTGTAGTAGCTGTAGTATTGTTAGTTTGTTTTTCTCAATAAAGGCATTTGCCACATATTAACAAAAAAAAAATTAATAAATTCAACTTACTTGAGCGGTTGTTTCCAATTGCGTTGAATTCACATCTTCTAACAAAGTAGCCTCTGCGTTTTCAATATGTAATGGATCTGAAATATATATTTGTATTAAAAATAAATAATAATAAAATATTAAAACATTTTTGCTGGAAGGGTGTTTCTACTCCATTGTTGAATTTATTAATATTTATTAAAAATAGATATTTTATTGTTATATTTTAATTTGCGGAATAATGTTCATAATTTAGTGTTTTTTACCTAGTTAGTTTCTTTATATTGCATGTATTATTTCAAACACAATGTAAATTGTTAAACTCAGCGCAGACAGAACAGAGCGCAGCGGAGAGGATTTTATTACCGCACTTGAAAATAAACTTCAAAATTATTACAATAAAGTGCATACATGCTTGAACCTGACATAAAAAAAACTACCAGGTTCAAGTATTTATGCACTTTATTGTAATAATTTTAAAGTTTATTTTCAAGTGCGTTAATAAAATCCTCTCCGCTGCGCTCCGTTCTGTCTGCGCTGAGCCTTACAATGAATAATAATAAAAAAAACATTGCTACGGAAGATTTTTATAAAGGTAAGCTTTGGCCGTGGCTAATTACCACCCACTGGACAAAACAGTGTCGCCTAACGGGGTTAACAATAAAAACAAGTGAATTAAATTAATAATTAAAAAAAACCCAACGCAATATGTAATTCACCATTTTATGGTGGCGGCCATTTTGATTTTAAATTGTATACAGTGGGTTATATTCGACTAGTAAAGCCCTTTCATTTGATACCCATATTGAGGGGGTTGTGGAGAAAAGTAATCCGCCATTTTGTAACAGCGGCCATCTTGGACCGATTTCCACTAAGCATGGCTAAGAACACTCTCGACTAACTCTACTTTCAAACAAAAAAAGATTAATTTAAATCCGTTCATCCGTTCGAGAGCTACGATGCCACAGACAGACACACACACACACGTCAAACTTATAACACCCCGTCGTTTTTGCGTCGGGGGTTAATTAAATGTATATGAGGCAGTCTTAACGCTAAAGGGAGATTTCTTCCAAACATCCATTATTACGTAGTAATTAGAAAAGTAATAATTTATTTTAAATAATAATAATTTAACATACCTGTAGTGTTCATAAATAGTTCACTATCTTCTTTTGTGTTCCCTTTTTCTGAAATAAATAGAAATATTTTACTAATTTTGTTTCTCTTTTTAATTCATCAAAGAAATTTGTTTTTTAGGCTGCCGTAGTCAACAAGAAAACCTTCTAGTTTCGCTTTGTCTGTCCGTCCGTGGCTTTGCGAAGAAACTATAAGACTTTGAAAGCTATAATTTTGCACAGATAAGGGCAATAGTAAGGGTAAGAGAACGGTGCAGTAAAATAATTAAAAACTAATTAATTTTTTAAATTATTGGTAAATTTCATTACAGGTAATATAAAAAATAAATTAAAATATTTATAAAACATTAAGGCTGCTGTTTATAATCTAAAAATTCCTTATAGGAGTAGAAAGACCTTGCAAGTAGCCATTTTTTAGTTTTATTTTTAAAACTATTTTCGCTTAGTGCATAATGGGGATGACTTTTTTCCTAGCCGATCCCATCATGTGGGGTATCGTTGAATATGAGAGATGGGTTGATAAGAAACTTTTAGATTTAGCGTTCAGTTTGAAAGATATTAAAGTTTAAAACTTTGAGTGTCCCTACCTCCCTCTAAAATCTGAACTAATAGCTTTAAAAATCTGGAAAAATCAAGAATATAGTTTCAACTATGAATTTTCCAGGAAAACTTTAGCAGTTAAGAAAGCTTTATTAGTTTTAATGATATCATTGATGGAAGTTATGTCAGTATTCGATTTGCCAGTACTACGGAAGCCTATATTGCGCGTAGCCCGGATAGCGCTTGTCCTATTTATTTGATATATGTATTACTATGTCATTGTAAGTGGACGAATATCAACACGTGCATCTTCTAGATACACCGAAAGCGAGTATGTTAGACCTCTGTTGTAGTGCAAACTAACCTTTTATATTAATTTACTCGTTTTATATATTTGAATATGGAATATGTTTTTATGTGAAAAATAACATTGAATTGGACCAACGTAATGTTCGTTTTACTTCCACGAAATAATATAATAAACTAGTAATTCTTATCAGGTTATGGGCCCAGGACGCTTCCACTGCGCAATTTAATTTTTCTAATGTTAGTTTGTTTTAACACGTTAAATGTCCAATTTTAATTATGGAGACAACTCCCTAAGTGCAAAATTAACTTGCGAGGGGCTCATGAGCCATCCATGGGGCATTCACGTACAGTAAGTAACCCAAAATGCCCCATCGATGGGGCATGCACAGGGAACGTGTTCATGATCCATCTCGAAATCTAGACCAGCAGGGCTATTCACGTATCCGTCAGGGAACCGAAACGAAGACCCAAAAGTCAAAAATGTGTGAAACGACGTAATATTCATTTCATACGTTTTTGACAATTCGGACAGAGTCGCACGCGAAAACGAAGCAATTAAAGATTTCTAGTTTAATAGGACAACTATGGACACAGTTATATAGCCGTAACTCGTAAAAATTAAAGTTAAATAAATACCATATTATCTTGGTTTTTTTTTATGATTTTTCACATCATTACACAACACAAAACTAAATTCAACATCTCTACAACCTTACTGGTCGAACGTTCAAACCAAACTAAACCAATTTAAGTTTAGCAACAGTATTTAAAAGTCAAAATTCTATTGTCTTTGAAAGTTGGTAAGGATAAAACGGGGAATTCTTAAAAGTGTGAAAACAATAGGATTATGACCATTGTATTATATCGCTGTGTAATAAAATAAGGACCATTGTATTACGTTTGTTAGAATTGTAAAGAATTCCATGAATTTAGGAGTTTACTCTTTGGAAAGAATCCAATGGATGATTATAATAGATAGTAAAACCATTCAATGGTTCCAAAGAAGTTGCAGGAATAAACATAGATTTAAAGTAAAGAGAAATATTAACAGACAGATGTTAAAACAATGTCAATATTATTATTACTTATTCCATAAATAACGATGTATACCTATACTACGTTTCAAAAACAAAGATAATTTTTTAGCTAATTTGCAGGGTTCAAAGGATCAATATCTTAATAAATTGGATATATATCGGATATTTTTCATAATATATCTGATATATATCATAAGGTATATCGGATGTAACAGTTTTTGTGAATATATCTATGATATATATAACCTTCGAACCCCGCAAAAATTATCTTTGTTTTTGAAACGAAGTATAAATAATAAATACTCATAGTAACAATTATTGACATGCAAAAGTGCTGTTTATATGACTTATTTGAATAAATTATTTGATTTTTTTAAAGATAAAATACGTAGGTAATCACCGTTATCTTAAATGTGTCGCGTAACTAGTTTGTGTATTATGCGACAAAATTGAAAATGCCTTTTTAATTTAATCGTTGAATATCCAATAGAACCAAAACTAATCAAAATAATATAAAATTTAGTAAATTATTGAAATTACCTTCAGTTTTGATATCGCAGTCTGTAAGTAATAATTTATCTGTTGTATTTGATACCTGAAAAAAAAAAACAAAATTTGTAGTGATATTCCGGTAAAAATGACAAGTTTTACAAGCTTGTATATACTTTCACCTGTCTGTCTGTCTGTCTGTAATCAAATCTTGCAAGTTAAATTTGATCCACTTACCTTCCGATTGATCCGATATTTTACATGAATGTATAAATCGGATGACAATGCAATATTATTATGACATGGAGCTGATCTGATGATGGAGCTGGAAGGTGACCATAGGAACTCCGTAATTAAACGACGCAACCCCATCGAGTTTTACGAGTATTTTGATTATAGCTGGTAATAACAATAAGAAGATTTTTAAAAAGTTTTTTTTTTAATTTTACTTGTTTATTAATCAAATTAGACTTAATTTTTTATTTATTTTTTACGATTTTTTTTACATTTACGAGCAAGACGCTCCCCTCACTTGAGAGTCATAAGATGTTAAGACTCTTTAGCCCAGTAATTTCACTAGCCACAGTGCCCTCCTACCGGAGCACAGTAATGTTTGCACATCACTGCTCAGGCGGTAGAATAACTGGCACTGTTGGGGTACCCATATTTTCTTGGTTTTATTTTGTTGGTTTTGTCAACATCTCTATTATAAAATAATCCTTACATTCTCAGTATTTTGTTCGTCTTCCAACAAATTGTCCATCAAGACTTGTTGATCCAGCTGCAGTATTGTTGTTAACCCCTGCAACAAAACAATATTATTAGCTGCCAGAAGTTTTTCACCGTGAATAGGACCTCTTTTTGTTATTTTTCGTCTGTGGCCATTGTCTATGGAGAGAGAGAATTTGATTTGTATAATGGCGGGTTGTTGATTTGTTCAATATTTTTGTTAAAAAAATTATAAATGTTTGCACGGCTTTTAATATTATTTGACGACCTCTGTGGCGCGGTGGGCTATAATACCCGCTTGCTACGCAGAAGGTTGCGGGTTCGATTCCCGCAGCGTATATTGAAACCCTACCTCTATTCAGCACTTCGACCGAACTGAGATGCGGGAGCCTTTCCATACGTGAATTCTCAAAATGCGACTTTAATCCCTTCCGCTATTCAGCACCGCGACCGATCTGAGCTGCGGGAGCCTTTACGTGCCATTCATTATCTAATTGCGACTTTAATCCCTTCCGCTATCCAGATCGATCGATCTGAACTCGGGGATTGTTTCTAGGGTAATATTTAAATCTGTTTGATGAAAACACTCGTCGTATGTTTGTTTAGATCTTTAAAACGCAACGGAATTTGATAGTTATTCAAGAGAAAAGTTTATGTTTACTTATAACTATTGGACCCGCGCGCACTTCGTGGTGCGTAAAACAGTCTACAAAATACTACCTACATTTAGTCATTCATTTATTTATAAAATAAACAAATATAAAATAAGGTAAGACATGAAGAGATAAGACAAGAGACAAGACAAGAAACAAGACAAGAGACAAGACAAGAGATAAGACAAGAGACAAGACAAGAGACAGGACAAGACTAACTATTACTGTTGACTCTTACTCTTGACTCTTACTCTTGACTCTTGACTCTCACTCTTGACTCTTACTCTTGTCTCTTACTCTTGACTCTTTCTCTTTACTGAAATGCGGGATGATGAATGACTAAAGGTAGGTAGTATATGTAGACTGTTTTACGCACCACGAAGTGCGCGCGGGTCCAATAGTTATAAGTAAACATAAACTTTCCTCTTGAATAACTATCAAATTCCGTTGCGTTTTAAAGATCTAAGCAAACATACGATAGACGAGTGTTTTCATCAAACAGATTTAAATATTACCCTAGAAACAATCCCCGAGTTCAGATTGATCGATCTGGATAGCGGAAGGGATTAAAGTTGCAATTAGAGAATGAATGCACGTAAAGGCTCCCGCAGCTCAGATCGGTCGCGGTGCTGAATAGCGGAAGGGATTAAAGTCGCATTTTGAGAATTCACGTATGGAAAGGCTCCCGCATCTCAGTTCGGTCGCGGTGCTGAATAGAGGTAGGGTTTCAATATACGCATTCCCGCATGGGACAAATGTTTGTGTGATCCACAGGTATTTGTTTCTGGTCTGGGTGGCTATCAATATCTATAAGTATGTGTTTACAAAATTAAAGTAAATAAGTATTATATCCGTTATCCTAACTACCATAATACTTGCACTTCACCGGGGGTAGACTTCCTTTGCAGGAGGTCGACTAGGTGGGTACCCCAACAGTGCCAGTTATTCTACCGCCTGAGCAGTGATGTGCAAACATTACTGTGCACAGGTAGGAGGGCACTGTAGCTAGTGTAATTACTGGGGTGAAGAGTCTTAACATCTTATGACTCTCAAGTAAGAACCGTTAGCGCAGTGTACCCAGAATTTTACCATTGTAAAATCCCAGGTAGAACTGTACTTAATGGGCAGCGTTGTCTCTTACCATCAGGAGAGCGTCTCGCTCGTCTTCTTATTTCGTTGTATAATAAAAAAAAGTTACTAAATTAAACTCATTCAGAGTACAAGTAAAGATGTCTACTTGGTCCACTATAAATAACGTTTATAATACTTACGTTTTCGTCTCTGACCCGTGTGACTCTAGGTTGATTCACAACTATTGATTCAGCCAAATGACCCTGCAACAATATACAAATAATTAATGGAATCAGGCGTTCCTTTGCGGAAATTCATTATATGTAGGGTCCGTGGCCCAGTGGTCGTTGGTCCGGCTTGCAAGCCGGAGGTCCTGGGTTCAAATCTCAGTGTGGCAAAGATTTTCGCCTGGACGCTAACGTGTTTCGGCGCGGCACGTAAAACTGTGTTTCCCGACTGTTTCCTATAAGATATGTATTCTTACAAACTTTTACGTTTATTATATTAGTAATATGTTATGTCACTCGGTACATTTTGCACCGGATAATGATTTAGCGTGTTCTCACCCAAAAACTTCGATCATAATAATATATCAGTTATTTTATTCATAAACCAAAAATTAAGTATCGAATATCATAGGAGGCAGTCGCCAGGTCATGTTGCAGGCACTGTACGCATCTCGGCGACCTGACACTGCAACATATAGGTTGGCCACACAACCTATACATTGTGGTTTGACTCTGACAGTGTAAGTAGGGTAACCTGTTCTGTTGGAGTATAAACATTAGAGAATACTATAGCGAATAAATAATCTACCTAATAGTATAAACGTGAAAGTTTGTAAGAATGGATGTCTGGATGTTTGTTACTCTTTCACGCCAAAACGGGTGGACCGATTGAGCTGAAATTTGGTATAGATATAGCTTAGACCCTGGAATAACACATAGGCTACATAAGATCTGCGGGTAAAACAGCTGGGCACAGCTAGTAATGAATAGATAGATAACGCTTTATTGATACAACATGAAAGAACTTAGATACAATTTGGAATGTAGACAGTGTAACAATTGGCGGTCTTATCGCTAATAGCGATCTCTTCCAGACAACCAAACAGGGAAAGGAAATAAATTACGTACGACGGTGGTTGCATAGATATTAAGTGATGGAAATACATTATATATAGTTACCTAACTACTAAAATACATAGTCACTACATAAATCTAATATATAAAATTCTCGTGTCACAGTTTTTGTTGCCATACTCCTCCGAAACGGCTTGACCGATTTTGATGAAATTTTTTGTGCTTATCCGATATCTATGAGAATCGGCCAACATCTATTTTTCATCCCCCTAAATGTTAGGGGTACTTCACCCCTAAAATTTTTATTTTATTTTTTAGACAAAATTTTTAATTTCTCTTTTTTTATGATACAACATACAAAAATACATACAATCCTCAATTTTCACCCTTCTACGATCAACCCTTATTTTTTAATAGCCATTTTAGTAATTTAATCATTTTTCCTCTCCGGTCGAAAACTGATCAATCGTCATTTAATTAGTTATCCCCGCCAGATGTCTACAGGTGTCACTTCTGACCCAGTAAACAGCACGGAGTAGGGATGAGAACGAAGCCGGTCTCCTTTCTTTCTCACTCCCTACACAGTTGTCGGCCATCATTATTGTTTATGCATCAAGTGTAGTAGTAACGTTGACAATTATTATTTTGCTATCTCAGTGTAACTCTCATATTAACTTTTAATCATTCCTATTTTATCAATAATAATCAAATTATCAATTTTGAGTGTATTTTGCACGATTAGTTAATCAAGTGATTTTATAACCTCAAAAGTACTCAACACGTGACACGAGCTTCCAATAACAACGGATTTTGTGTTGTAAGTATACTTTTTTTATTTATATCGAAAATGTTGTTGATCTTATAAAAATGTAATTTTAATTTAATTTTATTAAAGAAATGTAATTGAACAATTAAGATTTTCATAGTTTCCAAAAAATCAATCATTATGAATCTTTATTTTGAAATGTCAATGGAAATATTGGTTGTATGAAAAAATTATATGAGACAATGTTTTCATAAAATTTAATTTTTTACTTTTGTTTGAAAAAATTTTCCATAAAATAATGCTTATTTCACGCATATACCACATTCTTACATACATACAATATACACATTCTAACATACATACATACTTCCAATAAGTAAGCTATTTTTTGTCTACACTAGAAATTACTAGGAAATTATTTATATGGCAAAACAACGTTTGCCGGGTAAGCTAGTATTAATATAAAAACACCAATACATATAGTAAATATAAAATTAAATATATATAATAACATAATAATATATAATTTTCCTTTATATAATGAATGCAACTCACGCTAGCGTTCATATGTTGTATGAGCAATCGTTTCCTCATATAAGAGTGTCCGCAGGCGAGGCACTCGTACGGCTTCTTGTCGCTGTGTGTGAACCGGTGCGTGTTGCGGTTGTCGCGGGTGTTGAACGACTTGCCGCAGATCTACACAATAACACACACATTTTTAATGAAATGAAGTTTATTCATAAAAACATAAGTATACATATAAGATGTTATGTTTGATAATTATTGGTCCTCCATCATGTTCTGCCTTGCGGCGTACAAATATTAAATGTTCCTATTTTATATTTAAATTAAGGCTGCTTAGTCCACGGGACGCTCTCTCGCTCACACTATTTGACACATATTGAAATCTAGATTGATAGAATTATAAATTCATCTAGAGGGCAATATTATTGCACACATTTTAAAAGTGTTTCCAGTTTGATATATTTTAAAATGGCATGAAAAGTTTTCGAAAGAAAAAAAAAATCATTATCTTTTCATGCCATTTTTAAATATATCAGACTGGAAACACTTTTAAAATGTGTGCAATAATATTACGGAGGGCTGTGAGGGATTTTCAATAAATTAATTCTATTAATTTATACTTTTAATATAAGAAAGAAATAAAATACATTTATTTGCACACACAGATTACATACTGAGAGTATTTATAAATTAAACAAGCCATGGGGCTTAGTGAGTAGGCAATGTATGCCACAAAATGGTTCCAACTCAGCTTAATGCTGGCTGTGAACAGCCAACGCTGGTCTTCCGTTGGTAATGTCAACTACAAAGAGATGTATCCATGTTAGGTTTACAAAATGAAGTAAATTATCATTTGCCACAATGAACTACCCTTGGTTCGTGACATTTCTAGTAGCAATCAAACTTTATATTATCATCGACTCGTTTAATATGCAACAATGATGTATCCCACTACTTTTCCTCAGGTGATACATAATAATAGCATTTAAAATGCATCGAATATAGTATAAGATTTGGTGAATACTGAAAATGTCCCGAAGGGTAAATAATTTTTGCATACTAAAAGGTTCTTCATTTTGTAAGCCTAACATGGATACATCTCTTTGTAGTTGACTGTACCGTTAGATGGCATGACGGCCATCCTTTACAAAGGTTCCCTTTTATAAAGGTTTGTTCCTCCCTAAGTATAGAGTCGTACCTCACAGAAGAAGGGCCGTTCCCCGCTGTGTATCCGCACATGCTTCTTGTAATGCTCGGGGTAGACGAAGCTGGCGCCGCACGTGACGCACTTGTGCGGCCGCTCGCCCGTGTGTGACGCCTTTATGTGGTACTCTAACAGCCTGAAACATATATTATTATTTTTATTTATTTTATTATCCGGGAAGGGGACGCCCGAAAAAGGTTTGGATGAACTGTGTGAAAGAGGACATGCGTGCTAGGGGAGTGAATGCAGATATGACGGATGATAGAGTAGAATGGAGGAGAAAAACGTGTTGTGCCGACCCTACCTAGTGTGGGATAAGGGCAGGAAGATGATGATGATATTTGGAAAACAAACAGCTTCTGAACTCCATAGAAAACGGGAATAAAATAAACACTTAGCCTAAATAGTTTTCACTGATAGAAACAGGTTTAACAAAATGTAATACATAAATAATTCTTCATAAATAGAGAATAGAACAAAACAAAGCCATGCTATAATTATATAGTTAGAACTACATAATTGCTTTAAGACACCGGTACCTGCAACGGTGGCTTAGAGTGGATAGAGCCTATGATAAGATAATGTAAAGAAAAATCTGGAATATATTAATATTATATATATTATATGCAATTATGAATATAGACTATATAGAAATATGTTATAATATAAAATTGGGAAATTGCTATTAATTATTATTTTTTATACAACGAAGTAAGAACACGAGCGAGACGCTCTCCTAATGGTGAGATATAACGCTGCCCATAATCAGTACAGTGCTACCTAGGATTTTACAAAGGTAAAATTCTGGGTGAACGCGCCGACGCTTCTCACTTGAGAGTCATAAGATGTTAAAACTCTTCAGCCCACCAATTTCACTAGCTACAGTGCCCTCCTACCTGTGCACAGTAATGTTAGCACATCACTGCTCAGGCGGTAGAATAACTGGCACTGTTGGGGTACACACCTAGTCGACCTCCTGCAAAGGAAGTCTACCCCCGGTAAATATATATTATTATTTGTGTGTAGTGTTTCGGCGCGGTACGTAAAAATAAGCTTTTTCCTATAAGATATGTAAAAAGTCGTCAATTCATGTTGCAGGCACAGTAGTCATCTCGGCGACCTGAAATTGCAACATATGGTTCGCCACACAACCTATACATTGTGCTTTCAAAGAATTTTTGTATAGGAAACAAAAATTTATTCGGCGCGGTCGAGGAAGATTTGTCTTCCTCCGATTCGGATGATACGTACCGTCTCCGTTTAAACCGCTTAGGACAGTGCGTACTGTGGTGCCGCTTGTCTCTAATATTAACATATTACATACGCACGAATCCGTAGATGAACTAAAGTCACCGACACAGCCCAGCGGATTATCAAGCTGAAGTGGCAATGGGCGCCACATAGCGCGCAGAGCGGACGGCCGATGGGGACGGAAAGTGCTCGAGTGGAGACCACGGACGAAACGAAGCGTAGGACGTCCACCCACAAGGTGGACAGACGACCTTATAAAGGTCGCCGGAAGACGTCGGATGCAGGTCGTTTTCAACCGGTATATATAGAAGTCCAAAGGGGAGAGCTATGTTCAACAGTGGACGTCCTACGGCTGAGATGATGATGACATACGCACCGTCTCCGTTTGAACCGTTTAGGGCATTGCGTTCAATGATGCCTCTTGTCTCTGTGTGTGTCGTTTGTCGTCTGTGCAAGTTGAAACCTAGTGCCACACTCTGAACAGGAGAACGGATGCTCGCCTAGAATATTATCTTCCCCTACCTTACCGTTTCCCGTTTAGAAGTGGCTTATTAAGACGGTAGTCCCACTTAGAACAATATCAACATATAACATACGTACCGTCTCCGTTTAAACCGTTTAGGACAGTGGAGCCTTGTCGTCTCTGTAGGTTGAAACGCTGCGCGAATCTAGTGCCACACTCCGAGCATGAAAACGGACGCTCGCCTTCAACATTATCTATCTATCTATATTTAACGGGAGCTGGCAAATGAACCAGCAACACGTCGACCCATTGGGATCTACAATGATGCCGTTTGTCTCTGTACGGACACTAGCCTGTAATGTTAACATATTATATAACACAGATACGCACCGTCTCCGTTTGAACCGTTTGGGGCATTGCGTACAGTGGTGCCTCTTGTCGTCTCTGTGTGTGGCTCGAGTGTGTGAATGCAAGTTGGAACGTTGTGCAAACTTGGCGCCACATTCTGTACACGAGAATGGACGCTCGCCTGGAACAATACAACATATTGTCACGTTACACGTACACCTCAATAGGGATGTTGACTAATTTTTGGAATTGCTTTTATATGATAGATAAACCCATTTCATACACCAATATCATATTTTTATACAAAATTATATGATATTTCAATATAAAGATACGTAAATAAAAATGATTTTTTGAATTCTGGCTAAAATGTTCCGAACACGTCCTGACAGCGCGTGACGTCACACCGCTGGCCTGTACTTACTACTTACGCTTCCTAAGCAATGTTCCTGATTTCGACACATTTTAATTATTCATAACTTAAAACCACTGAATCGATTTTGATGTAACTTATACTGTGCCCTTAGTTGGTCAATATTTAAGCCAAAAATAAAGTCAATAACTAAAATGTCGCTTTGAAAATATAAGATCCATTTTGGTTATTGACTTTTTTTTGCTTAAATTTAGACCAACTTAGAGCACAGTGTAAGTTGCATCAAAATCGGTTCAGTAGTTTTTAAGTTATGAATAATTAAAATGTGTCGAAATCAGGAACATTGCTTAGGAAGCGTAAGTACAGGCCAGTGGTGTGACGTCACGCGCTGTCAGATGACTGTTCGGAACGTTTTAGCCAGAATTAAAAAAATGTGACGTCACGCGCTCTGATTGGCGTTCGCATTCGCGTAATAATAAGTAAAAAATATTGAAATTAAAATTGATTTAATTCCATTTTGGCTTGTAAAATCTTATTATGTGATCCTTAAAATGTGATTGCAGGTTTTTAAATACTGTCTTTTATGTGAAAAACATAACTTTATATGAATTCGTAACATGTGTCAACATTCCTATTTATGAATCCAGCAATATACATTGAAGTGAGTGATTGTCATTTCATGGACATCAATCTAAGTGGATAGTGGGTGATCGATCGATGGATCAAGTCAAACTCGTTTCTCATTGAGTTCCAAAACGCCGACATCCATGTCGACCCCATTGGGCTTTTAAGTAATAATATATTGTTTAATCTACAATTGTAAGCGTCTTGGCTAGGCTGTAAGTTTACATTTTGTAATTTTAAAATAAATAAGTAAGATGCCTAGAAAGATATCTAAGTAAACTTATTGTGTATAACAAGCTATAGTAATACAGACCGGTGTGCGTTCTGATATGATCGACGAATTCAGCCTTCATAGATCCAGAAGAGAATATCCAGAGATCCAGATCAGAGGGCCTATTGGCTATCGCAAAACGACATGTAACACACTAGAATCGATAGACAAAATTGCGTACATTACGTGTTTAAACCTCCTTATTAATATGAGTAAAGTAACAAAAGCAGCAATGTACATTGAAGTTGCCATCAATGAGAATTAGCCAATAGACCTTCAGATGTCTAGAAAAATATCGAAGACCCTTGCATACTATGTAACAATATTTTTTAAGTTTTTGTTTTCATGTGGAATTTCAATAAAGAGTTGTGTATTGTATTTTTTTTATACCGCCTCATGCGGACAACATAACTTGCTGCTATGGGTTATTGCAGCACCCTTATATACTATTTACTAAAAATAAACATATTATTAATAATTACAATAGACATAATTGAATTATTCCTTTTATTAAGTCTTTTTTTTTCTGTGGCAAAAAAAATTTTTTTTCTCCCTTTTTTCCTGTTTTTTCCATTTTTTTTTTGTGTATTGTAAACTAATTGTCTGTAAAATGTGTAAAAAGCTATAGTAATACAGACCGGTGTGCGTTCTGATATGGTCGACGAGCTCAGCCTTGCGCGCGAAGCATTTGTCGCAAGTGTGGCAGCGGTGCGGCCTCTCGCCCGAGTGCACCACGCCGTGCATTTCTAGGTTATATTGCGTCACGAACGACTTGTCTGCAAAATTGTACAAACAATAATAAATAAATAAATAAAAGGAAAGAATGACTGATTGACTGACTGATCTGACAGCATGCTGAGTCTGCTCTCATTGACTGAGTCTTATAATATAGTATATTCTTATACTAATAGTCCAGTCAATGAGTGCCTAAAAGAGGTATGTGGATCGAAAAGTCGAAAGCAGAAAAACTAACTTAGGGACTTTGTTTGAACTAGTTAGGAGATAAACATACTAAAAGTCCCCACCCCTCCCAGGTGAGCCCGAGGGGGGGGAGGCCGAAGAAGGTCCCATTTTTAGGTTTTTTGCTTATATGTCAAAAACTGTGCGTTGTACAATATTTTGTTGTACTACATTATAAAACCTCATGAAATTTTCTACAACTTTGGCCTTAACACTTTTTATCTATCTCCAATCGTTGTCCGGCTATGAGCTTCTAAACATGGCCTATTTTTAAGACGCTTATATTAGTTTTCCATACGTATATCCATATAAGTAAAAATGTACTTAATATTTATACGGAATATTATGTATCTTCTGTTGTCAATAAATTTTATTCATTTCATTTAATTTTTCATTTCAACGCACAGCCTAAGCCACTGGATGGATTGAATTGAAATTTGAAACATACATAGGTTTTATAACGTAGACACCCGCTAAAAAAGGATTTTGCCGTGCGGGCAAAGCCGCGAGCATAAGCTAGTATAAATAAATGATACTTATATTATAAACGTGAAAGTTTGTAAGAATGGATGTCTGGATGTGTGTTTGTTACTATTTCACGCCTAAACAAACAGGATCTCATTGAGGCCAATGACACAGCTAAGGCTCTGTCCACCTACTGGTCCAAGCAGCTATAGATCTTTAAAAAAAAAGCTATTTCGACTCGAAAAGAAGAAGACGCCTAAACGGGTGGACCAATTGAGCTGAAATTTGGTATACAGATAGCTTAGACCCTAGAATAACATATAGGCTATATAAAAGCGGGTAAAACCGCCGGGCGCAGCTAGTGCTCAATAAAACATGATAATTATTCGTTGAGAAGTATTATTTTATCTGTGGTTGAAATGCCTCAACCACGGTTTCGGACAATTACGATTTCCGAAACCGTGGTTGAGAATGATTCGATATCTCGACGAATAATTAACGTGAGTACAGCCGATTTATAATATGGATAACATTCACGGTAGTTTCCAAAATCGTACATATTTTTTCGTTTGAGAATAAAATAAAAAAACCGGTCAAGTACGAGTAGGACTCGAGCACCGAGGGTTCCGTACAAACCTACGAGTTTCTACGGAACCCTAAGGAAAAGTGGGTATAATATTATTTACTGTGGGTTTTGATTCCCTTGCGAGTACTTGCGAGTTTGAAAATATGCGGCTAAAATTGCTGTTTTTAGGGTTCCGTACCTCAAAAGGAAAAAACGGAACCCTTATAGGATCACTTTGTTGTCCGTCCGTCTGTCTGTCTGTCTGTCTGTCTGTCAAGACCCTTTTTCTCTGAAACGCGTGGAGGTAACAAGCTGAAATTTATAGGAAATACTAAGGTCTATTGCCTCTTAGAGCTGTGAAAATTTCAAACTTCTAGGCCAACGCAATCAAAAGATATAGTCGAATATGTCGCAAATTTCAGCAAATTTTCGACATTACCAAATAAATCAAAACCTACGGGGCACTTCCCGTAAACTCAGAATCTTGAAATTTGGCACGAAGTAATTCCTTAGAGCACAGATAATGGAAAAATTGCGAAAACTAAAAATTTTTATTTGCATCATATGAAAAAAATATTTTGAATAATTTTATACCTACTACCCTTTTTCTCATGAACGCGTAAACGTATTAAATTGAAATTCATATCAAATACTCAAGTCTATAATACCTTTAAACTGTAATAAAATCAAACCTCTATGTCAACGCATTCAAAAGAAACAGCAATTTTAGTCGCAATTTTAAACTCGCAATTACTCTCAAAAAATCAAAACCTACAGGGTACTTCCCGTGATCTTGGAATCTTGAAATTTGGCACAAAGCAACTTCTTAGAGCACAGATAAAGGAAAAATTGCGAAAATTGTAAATTTTTAGTTACATCATGTAAAAAAATATTTTTATTAATTTCATACTTACTTCCTTATTTCTCATGAACGCGTGCAGTTATTAAACTGAAATTCATATCAAATTCTAAGGTCTATAATACCTTTAAACTGTAATAAAATCAAACCTCTATCTCAACGCATTCAAAAGAAACAGCAATTTTAGCCGTATTTTTTAACTCGCGACTACTCTCTAGGGAATCAAAACCTACAGGTTACTTGCCGTTAACTCAGAATCTTGAAATTTGGTACGCAGCAACGTTTTAAATTACAGGCACAGGAAAAATTGCGAAAACTGTAAATTTTTAGTTACATCATATAAAAAAATATTTTTAATAATTTTGTATTACCCCTTTCCTCAAGAACGCGTACTGGTTATATTAAATTGAAATTCATATCAAATACTCAGATTTATAATACCTTTAAGCTGTAAAAAAATCAAACATCTATGTCAACGCAATCAAAAGAAACAGCAATTTTAGCCGCATATTTTCAAACTCACAAGTACTCGCAAGGGAATCAAAACCTACAGTATATAATATTATACCCACGTTTCCTTAGGGTTCCAGAGAAACCCGTAGGTTTGTACGGAACCCTCGGTGCTCGAGTCCTACTCGTACTTGACCGGTTTTTTTTTATTGCGTTGACATAGATGTTTGATTTTTTTATAGCTTAAAGTTATTATAAAGCTGAATATTTGGTATGAATTTCAATTTAATACCTGTACGCGTTCTTGAGGAAAGGGATAGTAAATACAAAATTATTAAAAATATTTTTTTATATGATGTAACTAAAAATTTACAGTTTTCGCAATTTTTCCTGTGCCTGTGATTTAAGACGTTGCTGCGAACCAAATTTCAAGATTCTGAGTTAACGGCAAGTACCCTGTAGGTTTTGATTCCCTTGAGAGTAGTCGCGAGTTAAAAAATACGGCTAAAATTGCTGTTTCTTTTGAATGCGTTGACATAGAGGTTTGATTTTATTATAGTTTAAGGGTATAATAAACCTTAGTATTTAATATGAATTTCAGTTTAATACCTGCACGCGTTCATGAGAAATAAGGTAGTATATATGAAATATTTAAAAATATTTTTTTATACGATGTAACTAAAAATGTACAATTTTCGCAATTTTTCCTTTATCTCTGCTCTAAGGAGTTGCTTCGTGCCAAATTTCAAGATTCTAAGATCACGGGTAAGTGCCCTGTAGGTTTTGATTTTTTGAGAGTATTTGCGAGTTTATAATTGCTACTAAAATTGCTGTTTCTTTTGAATGCGTTGACATAGAGGTTTGATTTTATTACAGTTTAAAGGTATTATAGACTTGAGTATTTGATATGAATTTCAATTTAATACGTCTACGTGTTCATGAGAAAAAGGGTAGTAGGTATAAAAATATTAAATATATTTTTTTCATATGATGTAACTAAAAATGTACAATTTTCGCAATTTTTCCTTTATCTCTGCTCTAAGGAGTTACTTCGTGCCAAATTTCAAGATTCTGAGTTCACGGGAAGTGCCCCGTAGGTTTTAATTTATTTGGTAATGTCGAAAATTTGCTGAAATTTGCAACATATTCGACTATATCTTTTGATTGCGTTGGGCTAGAAGTTTGAAATTTTTACAGCTCTAAGAAGCAATGGACCTTAGTATTTCCTATAAATTTCAGCTTGTTATCTCCACGCGTTCCTGAGAAAAAGGGTCTTGACAGACAGACAGACAGACAGACGGACAGACGGACGGACGGACGGACGGACAACAAAGTGATCCTATAAGGGTTCCGTTTTTTCCTTTTGAGGTACGGAACCCTAAAAATGGCTGAGATATAACCTTTTTTAAGTTTTTTGGTGATGAGGCGTGACGTCATTTGTGGATGCATATTGTATCGACTCGAGTTCACACAAACGACGTCTACCCCTTCCATGTAACTTAGTTCTTTCACACGTTTTTAATTAGAATTACAAATAAAAAAATGTGTAATATGAACAAAAAAACAATTTTTTGTTCGATCCCCCATTAAGAATATTAATTGAACACATATTTTTTTTAATAACCTCTGTGGCGCGGTGGGCTAATACCCGCTTGCAACGCAGAAGGTTGCGGGTTCGACTCCCGCATGGGACAAATGTTTGTGTGATCCACAGATATTTGTTTCTGATCTGGGTGGCACTCTGTATCTATTATAAGTATGTGTTTACAAAAGAAAAGTATATAAGTATTATATCCGTTATCCTAACCACCATAAAAAGCAAAAGGAATCAATAAACGCAGTTTGGTAAATTGGTGATTGTATCAGGCGCCTTCAAACCAGACATGAATACTCACTGCAAACGTTACAAACAAAATTCTTGATCCCTAGGTGAGTTTTCTCGTGATGAGTCAAGTTTTGTAACGACAGGAATGCCTTGTTACACTGTTTACATTTGAAGGGTCTGGGACGAACCTGAAATAAAAAAGTTGGGTTTTTAATTCTGCCGTCCGATCTTTAAAAGACCGGTAGCCACATTTTTCCAAAATCGACTTTTTTATACCACTGTATAGAGTATTATTTTCTCTATCTACTGGGCTAGGTCCCAAATTTTGGAACGAAGTTCCTTATCGCGCATTGTGAAAGGGGGCTAGACGGAAAAAATTCTTACGAAAAGTTGTCACGACACTTTTTGCTATAGTAAGCTTTTGTAAGCTGTGCGGCGTGCGCATGTTTCTCTGTCTGTCTCTCTCTCTCTCTCTCTTATAGAAAGCAAGCCAGATATTTGTATTAATCAAAAGGAACTTCGTTCCATCCGGGTGTCCCTTGACACCTCTCAAGTTTTTTTTTATCTCTTCAATTAGCTGAGATACAGACAAAATACCCAAAACTTATTTCACAAAAAAAATTCGTTATATCGATCTGAAACTCTAGAATGGTACTCAGTGAACACTAAATGTTTATAATATGAACACTTATCTATGGTACAGAAAACTATTCTGAAGTATTTTGACATTTTCTAGAATCGCAAACTTTACGTTTTTGCTCATATCTCAAAATCTCAATTTATCACTTAGCGGCCTTTTAAACATCAGACGGCAGAATTATCATATTGCTGTAGTTGTCAGCTTTAAGTTTTGTGTTTGTAAAATTTACAATAAATAATTATTTATCTTTAAATTAAACAAAATTAATTGTTTTGGAGCACTTGGATTTTCTGTAGATCGGCTTGTGGCTGATCTGTGGTTAATAAAAGTGTTCTCAACTGCTGTAGTAGCTGTAGTATTGTTAGTTTGTTTTTCTCAATAAAGGCATTAAAAAATTAATATGAATTATTATAAAGTGAAAGGGATATGCTCGGGGTTTCTTTATGCGATCGAATCAGGAATGAAGAGATCCGTAGGCGCACTTGGCCAGTTTTTTTTATTATTAGATTAAATCTTGTGCCACTAGTACTCTCTTATTTTAAACACCGACCTGCATTAGCTCGTAGGCTAGACTAGCTTAGACCATACAATGAACTTGTAAAAATGGTTTAGTAATTTATATAGATGGATCGTTATGAGCGTATATATCGAGTGACGCTCTCTCGCTCGCACAATTTGACGAATTTTGAAATATAAACTTATGGAATTAATTTAATGAAAATTCCTCTACACCAGCCCTGCATAATGTTATTGCACACATTTTAAAAGTGTTTTCAGTTTGATATTTTAAAAAATGCGATGGGAACCAATGAACCAATATTGAATTTTTTTTAAAAATATATTTAGTTAAAATGCCATTTTTTAAACAATATGGTAGACGTCGTAGATGTATAAACATTTTACACAAATCTCATTGGTTTTATAAATGTTGTTTAGTTGATTTGTTTTAAATGTATGTTCATATGATAAATAAATGAAAAAAAAAATATATTTCAAACTGAAAACACTTTTAAAATGTGAGCAATAATATTATGCAGGGCTGGTGTAGAGGAATTCTCATTAAATTAATTCCATGAGTTTATATTTCAAAATTCGTCAAATTGTGCGAGCGAGAGAGCGTCACTCGATATATACGCTCTTAAAGTATTTAGAAAACATTTTAAGGATCCGTTATACAACCAGATTAAACAGCCAGAGGGGCTATTGGTTAATTCTCCCCCACTACGATTGATGGCAACTTCAATGTACATTGCTGCTTTTGTTACTTTACTCATATTAATAAGGAGGTTTAAGCACGTTTACCGGGGGTAGACTTCCTTTGCAGGAGGTCGTCTAGGTGGGTACCCCAACAGTGCCAGTTATTCTACCGCCTGAGCAGTGATGTGCAAACATCACTGTGCTCCGGTAGGAGGGCATTGTAGCTAGTGAAATTACTGGGCTAAAGAGTCTTAACATCTCATGACTCTTGAGTAAGAAGCGTTGGTGCAGTGCTCCTAGAATTTCACATAATTGTGAAATCCTAGGTAACACTGTACTGATTATGGGCAGTCGTTATCTCTTAACATCAGGAGAGCGTCTTGCTCGTCTTCTACTTCATCACATAAAAAAAAAAAAAAAAAACGCAATGTACGTAATTTTGTCTATGGATTCTAGTGTTTTAAATGTCGTTTTGCGATAGCCAATAGGCCCTCTGGTTCAAAGTTAAACCAAGAAGTTCATAGTTACCTGATGAGTCTTCAAATGTGCCTGCATAGTGTATTTAGAGGCGTACGTCTTGTTACAATGTTCGCAGCGGTAGGGGCGCGCGCCCGAATGTACGTTCGAATGTTCGTGTAACAGCGCGCGCGAGCTGTAACACTTGTTACACACCGAACACCGGTGCTGCTTGCGACCGGACTCGTCTGATAACTGCATCGAGTGTTCCGCTGGAATATTATAACCATAGTTGTTTTTTTAAGAATAACAAGTGAAATTTAACAAAAACTTTTAGAACAATCTATTATTATTATTACTATCTAGCACCAAAGTACCCGTCAAGACGAATCAAATGAGTCTAAACTCGATGGGGTTGCGTCGTTTAATTACGGAATTCCTGTGACCACCTTCCAGCTCCATCATCAGATCAGCTCCATGTCATAATAATATTGCATTGTCATCCGATTTATACATGCATGGAGAATTCAGCTCAATCGGGAATCGGGAAGTGGATCGAATTAAAATTGCAAGACTTGATTACAGACAGGTACAATAAAAGCTTGTAATAAAAAGTTACATATAATGGTAATGTAATTTAATTTGGTATAGACATACCTTAGACCCTGGAATAACACATTGGCTATCTATCACAACAGGTAAAACCGCTAAGCACAGCTAGTAAAAGTAGTAGCTTTTAGTTAAAAATTTAATTATACTTATCTTAAGACAAAATGTATATAATACAAATGACTTGAATTTTATAACGCTCTTGTTATAGTAATGGTTAAATAAATAAATTGAAATTGTAATATTACCTATATGTTTGGTATAATCCTGCCGTTTCCGTATGCCGACTCCGCACAATTGACAGATGAATAATTTCACGTCGTGCTCCACTTTCAGGTGACGCATCATTAACGCTGCGGACAGGAGACTGTTCTCTTGCTTTTCTGCAAATAATTTAATAGATTTTTTTTTATTTATTTATTTAAGGAAAAGTTAACAACTACATTATGAGACTTAACAAATAACAAACACAAATAAAACTTATCAATAATGTAGCCCACATCACTTTTCTCAGATTAATATTGGAGTTAAAATACAAAAAGGCTAGGTGACATATTACATTAAATATTATTATGCTACTAATGATACATCAAGATATTTAAACAAGTACAGATAAATAACTAAAAATTTATGTGTTGAAATTTAATTATTTTGAAGAGTTTGATTAACTAATAGCTTAAACTGACTCCTACTGCAATTAAAAATATCAATATCAATAAAATGTTTGTTATAGACTTGTACCATACGCCGAATAGGAACACGGTTACCGGCGTTAGTGCGGCAATAATAATTAGTTTTCCCCCTGATTCTGGCACAACAAACATTTGAATTTGTTCTTAGTTTTTTTTTATGTGATTAAGTAGAAGACGAGCAAGACGCTCTCCTGATGTTAAGAGATAACGGCTGCCCATAATCAGTACAGTGTTACCTAGGATTTCACAATTATGTGAAATACTAGGAGCACTGCACCAACGCTTCTTACTCAAGACTCAAGAGTCATAAGATGTTAAGACTCTTCAGCCCAGTAATTCCACTAGCTACAGTGCCCTCCTACCGGAGCACAGTAATGTTTGTACATCACTGCTCAGGCTACAGTCACAGACAGACGAGAGAGAGTCAGTTACAGACTGTTACATATAATCATCAATCATCATTCATTCATTCACATGATAACTAAACTATATGTATTTACCGTCACTTTTCCCCTGGTTCTGGCACAGTAAACTTCTGAATTTGTTCCTAATTACGGCATGTTACATATAACCTAAACTATATGTATTTACCATCAGTTTTCCCCCGGTTCTGGCACAATAAACATCAGAATTTATTCCTCTAGTTAGCTCGATACATGTAAACTAGACCTGACTTTATATAAAGGTCACCGAAAGACGCTGGTACATATGAAAGTCCAAAGGGGAGGCCTATGTTTAGCAGTGGACGTCCTACTGCTGAGATGTTGATATAAACACACAATAAACAACACAGACAACATGATAACTAAACTACATGTATTTACCGTCAGTTTTCCCTTGGTTATGACACAACAAACATCTGAATTTGTTCTTAGTTACAGCCCGTTTGATTCCACCTTTATGTATTTACTACAGCCTGATACATATAAACTATATGTATTTACCATCAGTTCTTCCCTAATCCCCCGTTCTTAATTACAGCATGTGACATATAAACTAAACCTATATTATGTTTGCCATCAGAAGGATCGCCGGAAGAGGATGTAGGTCGCTTCCAACTGGCATATATAGAAGCAAAGGGAAGCTTATGTTCAACAGTGGACGTCCTACAGCTGATGATATAAACTAAATGAAATAATGTTTACCGTCAGTTTTCCCTTGTTTCTGGCACAACAAGCAACTGAAGTTGTTCCCTTGTCTAGCGACGAGCGCGGCGGGTGCGGCGCTGTGTACAGACTTCACGCGGTACATTTCACCTGATTCCACCTTTATAAACGCTCCACCTGACGAAAATACTAATTATAACTCTTTTTGTTGTTATTAATTTATTCTGACCATGGATACAAGTCCTACAGTCGAAAACTTTATTATAATTTTAAGTTCATTGTTTATTGAAGGATATTCCCTCCAATATTCGATAAAGCGTGGGCGTTTATCGAATCACATCGATTCATTTTGTGACAATTCTTGAAAATAGCAGACTGTTTATCTTTTTTTCCATTCTTCGACAGTAAATCACATTCACAAACACTCAACGTTTATTAAACCCACTATTAATACGCGTTTAGCACTTATTGCAAAATTATTATCCAAGAACACAAAAAATTTCATCCGCTTTCCAAAAGCGCAGCAAAATGAATGAGTCATTTGCTATAATATTGTCTGCATTCCTCCCATTTTCTTGTATATGTTACGGCTAAAGTCCGAAGGGAGGCTACACCGAGGTTTAGTCGGTTAAAACTAGGTGTAGCCGATCGCAGTCGGTTAAAGTTAGGTGTAGAAGATTTATTTTCGGCCTCATGCGTTTAAAACATGAGACAAGTTGTTATCAACATGTTTAATTGTTGTTGTATGGTGATCTTAATAAAATTAACATTAAATATTCCTTAATGATGAATTGAGAACTCTGGAATAAGTAAAAGTCAGATCTGGTGCTTCGCCGGCTGCTGACGCAGCACGCTCGCTTCGCACGTTGTAATCACTTTCGGACTTTAACCGTAACATAATAATTTCTCCAGTTACAGGTCAATTGTTAGAAAATGCTACTTTAGCATTAAGTTAGTCCTAGTGTTTTGCTGAATAATATGAATTATCGAAGTATGATAAAATCAGTAATCAGTTCACGAAACACGACGTTTGTGTGACCTTTCAACATCAAAAAACACAAATGTTGTGTTTTCCGCAGTCAATAATAATAATAATAAATATTTCAGGACATTTCACACAGCGCCACCTAACCCCAAACTAAGCAACTTAATGCTTGTATTATGGTGACTAGGATAACGGATATAATACTTATTTACTTTTCTTACGCAAATACATACTTATAATATACATTAAAAACCACCCAGACCAGAAACAAATACCTGCGGATCACACAAATATTTGCCTCATGCGGGAATCGAACCCGCAACCATCTGCGTTGCAAGCGGGTATTAGCCCACCGCGCCACAGAGGTCCTCAATGTGTTAAAAAGTAGAGTAGAAGCAAGTATATGTTACCTTTCTCCTGTGCCGCTGCTATGATGGCATTAGCTGTTTCCTCATCACCCGATACTTGCAATTCTATCTGAGATTCATCATTCGACTCTGAAAACACACGAAGAAATGCAACATTGAGCCTTCTCGTTGGGAATCACAGGCAAAAGACCGGCTCGGATGGCAACGACTTATACACAACAGTGTCAACAATTTCGAAAACAACAGGAGGCGAGAACTCGATGGCAAACGTGACCAACTGAAGAACAGGCCGCCTCCTAACATTACCTATAACTACATTAACGGTAATTTAACGTGCTACCATTGTGGTACAATTTTCAAAGCCAAAATTGGCTACATAAGCCACATAAGAGTTAAACATCGAAGCTCAAACGACACGGTAACTTGAAGCAGAACAGTAGCCGTAGCCGAAATCGGCAAGGATGACTATATAATTTTACCATTGACCATGACCTGATTTTATAGCAATAAGACGAGAAAAACGATCGTCCTGCGGGGCTATGATGCGCACGTCGACATAATGTCGCGTGAAATTTGATTTAATGTGAATAATACTCTATGTGGCTGTCATAAAGTCGAGATTTACGCACCAGTGAAATGATTTTGTCGTTAAAACTCCTATGTCAAAATGATCTCACTGGTGTGTAATTTTCGACTTTATGACAGCCACATAGAGTATTACGAGGGGCATGCCAAAAGTAATTAGATACTCAAATATTATTATGTTAATCATGTTTTTTTATTATGTATTATTTAAAAGCATTCAATTTGAGTACGTTTACACTTTTTTATGCATTTAAACCATTTATAAAATACTTTAGTCCACTATTATTCAGATACCTTAAAAACGTCATAATTTTGGGCTGTTAGTGCATCTTCCATGCTCTCTAATGTCTTGCCTCTTAAATTTTATTTGATTTTTTCAATCAAGTAATATTTTCAAGATGTCATGTTAGAGGAATATGTAGGGAGAGATAGGAATAACACATTTTTTTAATTAAAAAAAATAATATTTCCGCGAAAGTGTGCCGCGCGGGGACGTCGCGTCGTCTAAGAAAACGCCGGAGTCTAGACTTTGGTCGGTTGTCACATCAAGCCGATAATACTGCTGGAGCTCAAACTGTTACCAACCATTCAAAATGTACTGTTCTATGATTTTCTAGCACCGGAGTAGCAATATGGCAGGTTTTACAAAGAAAATTTAGCGACGATTGGTTTCTATGTGCATCGCTCACGGCGACAGTTTGTCGGTGTTTGTTAATTTCCAAAGCGCCATGTGGTTAATTGTCGCTATATTTCGAGATCATAGTTATAGAGCTATGTTTCAAAACTATTAAGTTATATCGTGTATGTTTTTATTTTAACCTCCGTCGAATATGTCTATGATAAATGGGCACCAATCTACCCGACGGTCTCGCTACTCGTCGGTCAGTTCATGCGGCACTCACTTCGAACAACGCTTACGGAAAGAAGAGTGATAATCAATAATGGTTTGCATCGCTGCTGATTCGTTACCCAATTCACGCTCTAGCCCTACATATGAAATTGGTTGGTTTCCTCCCAAAAAAATTAAAATTTTCTTAGGTGACAGTGGTTGGTGGACGGTCTGTTTTCGCTTCGTATTCAAGGCTTCCTCATCCTCTTTTAAATTCAGTAATCCAATTAAAAACTACTGTTCATGAACAAGCAGACTCACTAGAAGAAGTTATCAAAAGATCAAAACATTATTGGGCTTTTAAAGCTTTTTATAATCATATAATTCATAGCGCGAAAATTACGGCGCCTGAGTTCCATTTTACTAAGCAAATGCGCCCCGCTTTATCACAGAAAAAAGTATTATATTGAATAAAAAAACAAATGAATTTAAATATGTTCCATATTAAAATTAATTACTAAATAACAGGGTTTACGATGGAGTATAACTTGACAATGTCAAAGTCTCGAGTAAAGAGTATCCCATCAAAAACATAAATGTGAAAAGAGAGCCAAGTTCAATATTACGATGTATGTACTCATAGTTACCTATGATTTGGTAGTTGACTTCAACGACAAAAGAAGTGAGATCTAAATGGGTGCCAAGTTCAATGGTCAGTCCTGAAAAATATTTACAACATAAAATATTTTATTACAACTTAAAAGATTATTTCTTCTTATCACTTAGAATTAATATTATTTTGAAGCCTAAAGACTGACTTGGCCAGTTCTCATAATAGATAGGTACTCTCTTAACTTTAGCTTGATCACTATTAAACGCACTTAATGCTAATTAGTGCGCCACCGTCTTTTATCGTGTAAATTAGTCCTGGTTGTCTGGAAGAAATCGCTCTTTAACGATAAGACCGCCACATGTACATTGTAATTTTTAATTTTAATTATGTACTTATGTATTTTCTGTAACATTATTTGGTGTACAATAAAGTATCTATTGTCTTATCTTAATGATACTTCGTCGTATGGTACCCATGAGAACTAGCCAAGTCAAACTTTGGGCTTCAAAATAATATTAATTCTAAGTGATAAGAAGAAATAATCTTTTAAGTTGTAATAAAATATTTTATGTTGTAAATATTTTTCAGGACTGACCATTGAACTTGGCACCCATTTAGATCTCACTTCTTTTGTCGTTGAAGTCAACTACCAAATCATAGGTAACTATGAGTACATACATCGTAATATTGAACTTGGCTCTCTTTTCACATTTATGTTTTTGATGGGATATCATTGCTTTTTGTACAGTAATTTTTAGTATGTTATAGGTTTAAGACACCCAGTCATAATAAGATTAATACCAAATGATTATTTTATTGCACCTCCCCCCACCCCACTGCTCCATGGCACGGCCGTCGCACCGCGACCCGTGAGCCTCGCCGTGCTTCGATATACCTATAGGTACCTTATAATTAATTTAGTAGGTACTTATTTATATAGGTATAGCATTTATGTGCACTATTGATTTGAATATTGTACCTAATCAATTGATTTTTAAACAATACTAGTTACTGATAAATTTATCTATATTCACCCAGCTATCTTATACCTACCGCCTACCTGGATGGAAATTTAACTTTTTAGATCATCTGGAACTGGATTAGAATTTCGATCAAAAGAAATCTAAACCGACAAGACTTGTAATGACGACGACATGGCGTGGGCACTGCCGTGCCCCCAGATACCGCCACATACCTATAATATTATGACTATACGTTACAGGTACGTAGGACGTAGGTATCTAAAATGTTTACACCAACTAGCACCTAAGGCGATATACATACATTATTTTTATTGTAAACAATGTTAATATTAACCTCTATGTTACTGAGCCGCCTTGTGCTGGTGAGTCGATATATTGATAGGTATTTACATAGGATATACAATTGTTACGTAAGAACCAGGAACCTATTTTTATTAGTGACTAGCTGTGCCTAGCTGTTTTACCCGCTATACAGTTTGGTACAGTAGTGTATATTATGTTATTCCAGGGGTCTAAGCTATATTTTTTATTATACCAAATTTAAAGTCAATCGGCCCACCCGTTTAGGCGTGAAAAAGTAAAATACTTATATAATCCATACGTACAGTAGGTATAAAGTTTGTATTTATATTTATAATTATATTAGTAGGAATAGTGGACTCGCGCGCACTTCGTAGTATCTAACAGAAAATAGCCGCCTACACAAAAATTATAGCAACATGCTACATGTATTGCTTTATGCGTTCCTAGGCGTCCCAAACTTTAATATCATACATTTTTTAAAAATTAATAATAATTTAAAATGATAAAAAAATACTAGTTTCTGATTTTTCCCTTTGTTACTACAACATTACCTATCGGGATGCCAAATTTCAGCTTTCTAGGTCATCTGGAACTGGGATATTACTTTTGATCTATCCCTCAGTATGTATTAACTTCACCGATTACTGGATATTTATATCTAAATAACCGTTTGAGCTGTGTTATTGGAATTTGGAACAGAGATATAGTTCGTATATTTAAGTATATGTGCCAAATTTGACTTGTCTATGTGTAATAGTTTTTGTATAACGAGGGTGTAAAAAGTCGTAAAAACGCGCTTTGGATGGTTCGTGTAATATAACACACGGCGCGGTCGCCAGTTCCTTTGCTTGAACTTGGCTTGACTCGCTGCCGCGTGTCTAGATCTAATTACTTTTGGCATGCCCCTCGTATTCACATTAAATCAAATTTCACGCGACATTATGTCGACGTGCGCATCATAGCCCTGCTGATGGTAAGAATTAACGCTGCCCATAATTAATACAGTGCTACCCACGATTACACAAGCTTACTAATATTATAAACGTTAAAGTTTGTAAGAATGGATGTCTGGATGTTTGTTACTCTTTCACGCTTAAATGGGTGGACCAATTAAGCTGAAATTTTGTATAGAGATAGCTTAGACCCTTGAATAACACATAGGCTACTTAAGTGCTGCGGGTAAAAGCACTGGATGCAGCTAGTGATGTATAATGCTAAGTGCCCTATATCAATGTTTTTTTTTATGTGATGAGGTAGAAGACGAGCAAGACGCTCTCCTGATGTTAAGAGATAACGCTGCCCATAATCAGTACAGTGCTACTAATTCTAGGAATACTGCGCCAACGCTTCTTACTTGAGAGTCATATGATGTTAAGACTTCAGCCCAGCAATTTCACTAGCTACAGTGCCCTCCTACCGAAGCACAGTAATGTTAGCACATCACTGCTCAGGCGGTAGAATAACTGGCACTGTTGGGGTACCAAGTACCTACAAAGTTCTACGCCCTGCTTTGCGTTCGTCATCAAATATTATTTTATATTATCTTATTTGTAAGACAATATTTTAATTTCCTTTACTAAATACTATTGTAATGTCAGTTTTGTATTGATCTTTAAGTATGCAATAAAATCTATTTTGTCGCTCTTAAACACGGGTCAAACCCAGACTTTTATATAGGCGTACACGGAAACAAAAAAAGTCCAACGCGCAGAGGCCCTTTTGAGCTTTTAATATAAATGTAGGTAATGGGTAACACTTATCGGAGTCTATCTGTGAGTCCATCTATACAAAATGGGCTCAAAGACAGCCTCCGCCAAGTAATGGTAAGTGGGTGTAGCGTCCTTGGCCCAGTGGTCGGTGGTCAAGCTTGTAAGCCGGAGGTCCTGGGTTTAAATATCAGTGTGGCAAAGATTTTCGACTGGACGCTACCGTGTTTCGGCGCGGTACGTAAAACTGTAGATCCCGACTGTTTCCTATAAGATATGTAGGAGGCAGTCGTTAGGTCATGTTGCAGGCACTGTAGTAATCTCGGCGACCTGACACTGCAACATATAGGTTGGCCACACAACCTATAAATTGTGATTTGACTCTGACAGTGTAAGTAGGGTAACCTGTTCTGTTGGAGTATAAAAAAGGACTATTTTTTTCGAAGTAAGAAGACGAGCAAGACGCTCTCCTGATGGTAAGAGATAACGCTGCCCATAATTAGTACAGTGCTACCAAGTGCACTGCGCCAACGCTTCCTACTTGAGAGTCATAAGATGTTAAGACTCATCAGCCCAGTAATTTCACTAGCTACAGTGCCCTCCTACCGAAGCACAGTAATGTTTACACATCACTGCTCAGGCGGTA